>JASUAD010000001.1:27720009-30120009 GCA_037013555.1 Sextonia rubra
AAGAAGGCATCCCAATTCCCAAGACACAAAACCTCCCTCACCCATATAACAATCCTTGACAAAAGCATCATAGTGGACACTATCTTGAAGAACCTAAGAAAAACTCAGAGCAAAAGGCCCACCCCTAACCAATCACCAACCAAAACTTGACTCCATTTCCCTCCCCCCCTTTGAAACCACGCCTCTATTAAAGACATCCAAACAAAAAAGAGACTCATCCTTAATCCTCATGATGTTACCCCACAACCCCGACACCCCACATCTAGGGATTGTAACTAGACAGTGGCCCTACAGATCCCCACCATACTTTGAAACAATAACTCTTCTCCACAAGGCTTCTCTCTCATTATCATATCACTCCATCTCATCAAATGAAGTTTCCTTTTGTCACAACTCCCTTCCCAAAAAATTATGTTAACTTTTTTTTTCCCAACCTCACCATAACCCCTAAATGGCATCTAAATAAGGCCATGTAGTAAAATAGTAAATTGGAGAGTGAAGCCTTTATCAGAGTAATCCTTCCTTTAAATGATAGATAATTATGGTTCCAGGTAGACAGTTCCTCTCAAGTTTTTGTGGACACTACCCCATATAGGCCTTTCTAGGCCCATCTATATTCTAATGGGCTTGAACTGCACATTTTGATAGACTTCGTCAAAAGGATCAATTGGAAACAAGTTAGATTCCTTTTATATTAGATTACAATTGCTGTACATGATTGTGATTAGCATAAGTTAAGTTGTAGGCAAGGCAAGTCTTGGTAATAAAAGGAGATGGTGAACGACACCCCAAGGATAGAAAATTCCATCAATATTGTTTTCTTGTTTTGGTTTCTCTTTGTCAGTTTTTCCACATTGGGATCCCAAAAAGCCTTTCCTCAGATAAATAATCAGCAATTTACTCACCTTACAAGCAAGCTTTCTGTCCAAAAAAATGAACCACCCCTTCCAATCATACAACTCCCACTAATAGACTGGTAGCTATATTTATTTTCAGTCCTAATGCTTACTCAAAGCATCTTGGGATTCTTTTAGCACCACCACCACCTCCTAATTTGAGAAACTAAAGATTAAAGAGGATATCATCATCTGCAAACTGAAAATGAACTTTGCAAACGATAAATCTATCTATCAACCCACATCCTTTGCCTCCCTGAAAAGAGAATTCAAAGGCTCCACAACAATTGTCAATAGAAAGGGAGAAAAAGGAACCCCTTGGCTAATACCCCTCGACACTTTCAACAACTAAGAAGGAGACCCACTCACCAATGCCAAAAAAAGAGTAATCAAATGCATTCCCTTACCTAACCCCTCCATTTCTCATTGAAGCCAAATTACCCAATATGTAAAAATAAATAAATAAAACTCAATCCACTCAATCATAAGCCTTTTTCATGTTGATCTTAAAGATAGCACCCTCTTCCTTCACCATCTTTCTTGAGTCCATAAGCTCACTTGCCACAAGGATCATAAGTTTTTGCTAGTTTAGATGTTACTAGGATTTATCCACTCACTTTTTATGAAGGATTGATGGTTGAGAGTGACTCATCCAATGCAATTACTTGAGGACTACATATACCTAAGAGTTCTTGGAAGTCCCATTGGCATTATGGAGGGTCGCTAGTGTTGATATTCATTGTTTTGTTGTTCACTATCAGCTTGAGCTTTTAGTGTTATTGGTTATTAACATTGAAACATCACAGGGAAGAAGAATAGTCAACAAGCTAATCTCCAAGCCAAAAGGCTTAAGCATAATATGTCTAGGTGACTCGCCAAAGAATGACAACTCTCTCAATTGAGAACCAAACCCAGAAGTTTACTGATATCAATGTTGTGTGTCCTATGAAGAGGGACTACATCTTTATTTATAGCTAAAGTACTTTTTAACTAAGGAAATAATCTAATTCAATCCAAACAAGGAATCCTAAACTAAGCATAATACGAACTTCTAAAAATAAAATAATCATAGATAATTAAGAAAGCAACTAGTATTAAAAATTAATATTCTCTACTGGGCCTTGTTGGTTTTGGGTAAGCGGGCATAGACTTTCAGGCGAGGACCACTAGTATGGCATGCATCAGCTCTCCCCGGCTTGAAGAAACTAGACTTCAGCGAGTTGTCAACTTGGTACTTCTCATATAAATCTAGATTAATTCATTGAAAATCGATAGCCGTAATCCATGTAGCTTCTGAGAATGGTTTTCCTTTCCACTTGACTAGGAACTTGTGAAATCTGCCATTCTTGGTAGATATTAACTGATCATCTAAAACATCTTCAACTACGTCTGGAGGAGATTAATTGAGAGGAAGTCAAAGAGCTTGTTCTTCGAAAGAAACATCTTCTTGATGCCCATGATAAAATGTCAAATCCTCAACATTAAAGGTGGAACGGATTTAGGGAGGTGGAACGGATTTATAGAGGATTGTGGTGACAGGGGTTGGTGAAAGGGATGGGCCAATTAGGGTTTGGGAAAAGTAGGCTCTTGGTAGTGAGGAGATGGGGTTCTGGTTATGTCGGGTGTTTTAGGAGTTGGTTTCGGTTCAGCTAGTAGGGAGAAGGGAAATCAAAGTTCGGTTTGGGGAGTGGGAGGTGCTGCGGTCGAATGGTTTTGGATGAAGATGGTTTGTGGTGTCTATGTTGTTCGGCAGTGAGGTTCATAAGAGGGGGAGAGGGTCGGATGGATGGGGTAGGGCTTGGCAGAGGGGTTTTGATGCTCGACTGGGGTGGGTGGATTCGTGAGGAAGATGGAGGGATGGGTTCGGTGTAATAGCAGTGACGAGCATGAGAGATCGTGAAGATGATGAGCGACAGATGGGTAGATGAATAGATGGATGGTATAAACGAAATAAGGAGATGAAATTCCTAGGTTGCCTCGGATCGGAGATCGGAACAGCGATTTGAGAATGGATCCTTGTCTCTAATACCAATTGAAGTAGCACGGGGAAGAATCTTAGACAATTAAAAATTAATATTCTATATTGGACCTTATTGGTTTTGGGCTTGCGGGCATAGACTTATAGGCGGGGCCCACTAGAATGGCCTACATCACATGGTATCAGAGCTAGAGGTCACGAGTTCGAAACCCGTGGGAGGCATGTTACCTCCATCTATTTGTTTGGTCCGTCGACTCTGTTTGTTGGGTTCCAAATTCGAACGATTTCCCATTTGAGTGGCGGTGTTGATATACATTTGTACTATTCACGATTAGCTCGAGCTTTTTGTGTTATTGGTTATTGACAACTAGCACTTGAAGACACAAATGTAATGTTAAAAAAAAAAAGGAATGTATGCAATTTTGGAAAGTAAACACTTTTATGAAAAAGATTGCTATCTAATTTCTTCATATACTCAAAAGAGCACTTGAAAAAACAAAAAAATGAAAAGAAAGAAAAAAAAAAGAACACTACTACTACTAATTATGGATTGACCTACAAAGTCTCTAGTTTGGCCATGCGGAGAAGTCCATGGATGATTATTATGCATGTCTTCATGGAATATGGCTAGAACCAAGCAACTATCAATGAGTTCATCTTGCCTAAAACAAGAAGAGCTTGAACAATAACAGATATTTGATTTTTAAGGCAGACAATATCTATAATTTACACCTGTACGTACTCGAATCCTCAGCCTACTCGTTGTACAAGAAAGCCTACCTTTCAAGAAATAGACGTGACAATAAAACATGGTAACTAGAAAAAATGAGGCTGCAAATATTGATTTTCCCTGAGAGGACTCAAGGCATAATACCACGTTAACCCAAAGAGTCGAAAGTTGAATCTGAATACATGTGGTTGCATTCACTAAAAATAGAAGATGCTATCTGTATAGAAAAACAGCAGAAACCCACATTCTGGGTATCATCTTCGCTAGAGAGAGGAATCCTCTATTTTTGGGATTCCTTCGTTCCCCTAAAACCATGTTATCCTCAATGAGGATTTCTGAGGGGAGGAATCATCGCATTCCATGTTTGGCAAACACCGCAGAATCCTACCATCTACACTATATGTCATCCAATGGTCTACATTTTTTTTATAAATTTCTCAAAATCTATGTCCAGTCAAGACCTAAAATTTCACCCCCTAACCATTTTTGGCCTTTTAAAGATGATGAGGTTCTGATCGTGCAAATGGGACCCACAGGAAATAAATAAAAAAAAGTTCAGTTTTAGGGTCTAGACTTTTTCTAAAGAATCTCAAAATATATGATGAATCTACGATTGAAATTTGAACCCCTGGCCATTTTTAGCCTTTTGGAGTTGATGAACAGTTTGAATTGTTATTTAGGGCCCACAGGAATAAAAAAAATGGAGGAAGAAAATAAACTACCAAAAAAAAACCCTTTTGCAGTATGGCAACAATCGAAAGTTTTTCTCACATTTCTCATGATCCATGAGACTCAAGCTGCCAATTTGACCCCCTCGCCTTTTTTTTTTGGCCTTATGAAGAGGAAGAATGCTTTGGATTGTGCAAATGGGGGCCACAAAAGTCCAGAAATTATCATTTATTGGTTTTAGGCCTTTTTGCAAATATCTCAATATTTATGATGAATCAACGGCTAATATTTGAACTCCTAGCCATTTTGGACATTTTAAACAAAGATGAACAGCTCAGATCTTCTTGTGGGCCCATAAAATTAAAAAAAAAAGAAGAAAAATTGGTCCTTTAGAAATGACCATCAGAATCACAGTAGCACCAGCTTTCTTCAGTTGTGAGGAAAAGCAGAACTCCAATGGGCCGGGGAGGGTTGAAAGCCTTGAACGGATGAGTCACCACTTTAAGCTTGTTTTTAGGATCTGCATAACCCTCTTTCCTTGCCCCATATGTCCACCAAACCTGGGTTTTCGTCAATTCCCCTCCATGGACAGTACCTAAACATGCCCTTATGTAGAGCCCTTTCTAATTCTCCCTTATTCAGTCGTGTTGCCACTTGCCAGCATATCATGTCTGTTGTTGGCCATAAGCATTAAAGCTCCATTTAAGCATATGTTAAGAGTTAAGACCACTGCACGTCAGTTTAAGTGGGTCTAAAACCCCCAGAAACCATTAAGATTTTATTTTTGATTTGATTTGGGGCATTTAAGCCACTTATTCACTTTCAAAAGTAAAACATGATGGGTGAAGGACCTTTTACAACTGGTATGACATTCACAGTGTATATCAACAAATATTCATAACAGTGCTTCAGTCTAAATAAATCAATGGGCTGTTCTATGTACACAAGAATGAACCTTCAATTATGGGCAGCAAAATAGAACTATTTAAGCAACCAAAAAGATACTAAACAACTCATTAATATCTACAAGACTGATAGTTCAAAATACATTGGTGGGGAGGAAGGTGAAGCTTCCAGTACCTGGTTATAGAACTTCTCTGGATTTTCTTCACGCAGATTATGAATATCCAAGGCAACCTTAGCGTCAATTCCAATTCCTGTGGATAGTGATTATGGAAGCTTGTTATTCAAATAATTATATGGGAAAATATACAAAATGCTAGGTGCATGACAAGTTACAACATATCATCAGCATTTAGAAAGTAGGCAGACATCATCGATCTGAATCATTCATTCAGTCTAGTCCATAGTTACCTAGTTCACTCAGAAGGCCTTCGAACTGCAAATAGTTCATTTTGAGCAATTCACCATTTGATTCATGAATTATTAACAACTAAACTCACCTAATTCTCTAAGTCGAGTCCTACATTAAACCGGACAATAAAATAAGTGTCATACCTTGTTCAATACTTCAAATGAAGTGTAAATGAACCAACCAATGTGTATCCAATGCCACACCCAGATAACAAGATCACCATGTGATGAACATAACCAAAACCAAACATTGAAAATCACACTACTCTGAGTGATTATCAGGCCAGTTGCATTCATAAAGGGTAGGCCAACAGTCTATCCTTATAAATTATGAATCCATAATGCAGATTCAAATTGTATCATAGGTTATGACAACATGAATTGTATAGGTATGCACAAAGAAATGCATATACATGATGATGTAAGGAAGATTACCAAGATAATTGTTCATAAATTTTGTCCGCGGATTATGCTTGGCCTGTTGGTCTTCTATCGATACTTTCCATCGATCTAGAATGGTAACTGCAGCATGTTCGATGTGATGTAAGAGTGTACACAAGCCTCCTTTTCTCTCAACTGCACCAAGACCACCTCCCCATGACAAAACTCTAGCCAGATCATTGCCAGTACCGGATGGAAGGATTGCAACTGGCGGAGGAGATTCGAAATTTTGCTTGTCAATGGCATCTAGAACCCAACCAACTGTACCATCTCCTCCACAGACAAGAACCCGGAAGTGTGGAACTCGTCTAAACAAAAAAAGACCAGCCTCCGGCCCCTGAGCTGAGCTCAACTCAAAGACCTAAAGGAGAGTCATGAATTATATTTGTGGCAATCAAGTTAGAATGATATTAATACCACCAACTGGAATGATATTAACATTTGGAGAAAAAAGGGAAATCAATATAAGCAATTATAATTACTCATAAAAAAAAATCATACAGACAATAGCTGATTGTCGGGAGAATGAGACCGTCTCAGAAACAAATGCAGCAGTAAGCAAGTCCAAATACTCAATGACCAGCAAGAAATTTGGCTGACTATATGGTTTTTTGACTGGGCTCATGTTGAGTACAAAGGCCAATATTCAATTATATAAATATTGGCTTCAGTTAAGCATGTTCTTTTATAATTGGCAAGATTTAATCAATTTCACCTTGTAAGACATAAACATCATTAGTTTAAATTAGGGTCCAAGTTCTCAAATACCGGCACAAAGAAAGCATCAATATCAGTTGAAGCAACCACTAAGCACACAAAGTTTGTCTAATAAAAAAATTTTCTAACGTGTATCTCAAAATTGGAAAAGGAGAGGGCCTGTAAATTCAAATCCTCCTAGTTACATTAGAGTGTCTTCGTTATCACCATCATTGTCGTCATCGTCATCATCATCATTATGATGGGTCGGACAATTAAATTGTAATCATTATCATTATCATTATCATCAAAGCCTTGTCCCAACTCTCTTGGGGTCGGCCACTTGAGTTCTGTTTCTCTATTCTAATCTATCCAGAGCCAAATTCTTAGATAAATTGCTTTTCTTCAAATCTATTTTTACTACATCCATCCATGACCTCGTCCGCCTATCCTTTCCCCTTGGTTGGCCATAAACCTGCACAGCCAAACTTTTCTTTAGTGGTGCCATTGCCAACTTTCATTGAAAATGCCCAAATCACCTCAACCGAGTCTCTCTAATTTTATCCCTCTATTGATGTTACCCCTAAATGCTCTTGAAAGCTCTCATTTCTAATTTTACCCTTCCTAATTCAACTACACATTCACCTCAACATTCTAATTATTGCTACATCTATTTTGTGCATAAGTTGCGTTTTGATTGGCCTACATTATGCTCCATAGGTTATAGTTGGTCTAATTTCTATCTTGTAAAAATTTTCTTTCAATCTTTTTGGCATTCATCGGTCCCAAAGTGTATACAATTTAAAATTTTTTTATAATATTTCAGAACAAAAAAATAAGTATTAACCTGACCAGCCCATACCAAACTTGTCCTGGGTAGGATATGGGTGGGGCGAGGTTCATGTTTAGTTTTTAAACATGTGAGAATCAAACCTGACCTTCAAGTTGGGTAAAAGTCACTCTAGGATTAGGATTTAGCCTAACCTACACCAAACCTTCATTATGGATGGGGATTTCTAATTCAATAGGTAATTCAAACAGGTTAAAATTGGAAGGAACAAGAAAATCGAAAGCCCAAACCAATTGCTATAATATAATAAACATGAGCGGCCTTTTTTAATTGTTCAAAAAAAATACATGCTGCTTTCGTGATTCTGGCATGTCATGAAAATAGGTTGTCAACATACACTTTCGAGATCAAATTAACCAATATATGTGGTATACCTGAAACCCAAACAGAAACATGCAATACAGGAAAGGAGATTTATATACATCATCAGTAAAATACAGAAAAAATATGAAATCAAAGGTAATCCAAACAGGTTAAAATTGGAATGAACAGGCAAATTGAAAGCCCAAACCAATTGCTATAACATAATAAACATGAGACGCCTTTTTACTTGTTTAGAAAAAGATAGATGTTGCTTTTATGATTCTTGAATGTCATGAAAATAGGTTGTCAATTTGCACTTTTTGAGATCAAATTAACCAGTATATGAGGTATACCTGAAACCCAAACAGAATCATGCAATACAGGAAAGGAGATGTATATACATCGTCAGTGAAATACACATATGATGTAGTTTAAAATGTGAATAAAAACAAAACATGGAGAGTAAAAAAAAATTGCAGAAAATTTGATGTGACCAATCTATCCGGTATAATGTTGAGTTAAACTGTGGTTATGTAGAAAAATTATGACAGGCCAATATCATACTACTAGAAAATTGGAAATATAAGGAAGCAGCCTAGAAAAGGTTCAGAATTTTTTATAATCAGTAAAAGGTTCACAAATTAAGCATTGCTTGCATTAAGACACATGCATGTTGTGAAAGGCGAAGAAATTGGCTTCTATAAGTGACCTCTCCCACATAGTCCACCATCCACAACAGTGGCATAAATGATGGTTAAATCCTGGAAATGTGTATCCAATCATTGATTGCATACATGTGGGCCCATCACCCATGGTTCAGTTATCCAGTCAGTTGATTTGATTAGGAACCACAGAGATGGACCATGTTCTGTGGATAATCTTGATTGATAGATTTTAGTGTTCAATTTTTGGCACCCTTTTACCATGGAAAAGGGTCAGGATGTACTGTTTGTGATGCTTTTCAGCCATAGTCTTCCCATGGTAGAACACATCACATTTAACTAATAGCAGCTTATCCTCAAGTAGCGGATTATACAATGCCTCCAGAATCCCAAAGGCTTGGAAGAGATAGTCACACCATTTTCTGCCAAATTCACTTAAAATCAGTGAGCTAATAAAAAAATAATGATTTTGGATACTAACCTGTACAGGATTCAGTAGAATGTTTAAACGATGCCTGAGTGAATCTCCACGTTGGGCACCACTTCTCCGGTTGATAAAAACCAAGAGCGGTCTTGCATCGGGAGGCAAATCTCCCAATTCATATTTCTGTTTCACCCCTGGCATTTGAGAATCATCAGTTTCAGTTGACGGAGCAGTTCTTTTCTGGTTCAGCTTTTCCTCCATCTTGTTATCAATTTCACTGGTTCGATTTAGGTTCCCTGCACTCAGGCTACCGTTCAAGTGCACATCATTTACATGAGAGTGCTTCAATGTTTGATGAGCATCAGCAGTGCTATCCATGGACAAGTCTGCAGTACAATAGCTAATTGCTGAGTCAGTAGAATTTTCACTCCCATGCTTGTACTTTTTACCCTGATTCCTACTGACATATCCACGTACAGAAGATGCAATTTCATTTGCTCCATGTGTTATCGTACTCAAAAAGCCGCCCTTGTTCAGTTCCTTTACAAAGAGAGGAGACAAAATCAGTCTTCTAAACGGCCCTAAATCACAAATGTCACCCATTTCATTAGACATACTTGCATGGCACTCTATGTGCACCAGCCGTTGACACCACATACAACACCACATTGGGGATCCACTTAGAAAAGATCCACTGCATGGCTCTTCACAATAACTACATAAAGGAGTATCTTTGGGAATATCTGCTACTTCTGTCCATGGCACAGCCCATTGATGGACCACATATTTAAATCCAAACATAGACACGCATTTGCAATCCTTATGAGCATGCAAAGAACAATTCGAGTGTGCTGCAGCACCACAAATATTACAGCGGTGAAAGTAGTCTGACGCCACCATCTGACTACGGGATTGTGGGGCTGAAAGAGAGTTCAAGCAGACACAACAATTTAGATTCTTTCCACGAGATCCAGATTCCGAGTACCATGTATGGGTTGCGACAGGAACCTTATGCTTGGTTTTTCGGTTTGTCTTTGACCTTGCTACAGCTTTCATCCAACTTAAACTAATACTCCTTTTCCATTGAAATATAGTGTAGGCAATAGTCAAAATCCCAGCGAAGGCAGCAGTAACACAAGCAATGAAAAAAAGACAGGACTCTGGATCGGAAAGCTTGTCACTCCAGTTAGTGAACAACAATATCAAAGAGTTTGCTTTGTAGTCATCCATTCTTCTATACAGTTTTTGTAGCATTATGTGATTTCTTCAGGATGAATAAAGAAAACTATTTGGCCTGAGAAGGGATCAAGGGCATTCTGTCACCAACCAATCAATAATCCCACAAAAGGGAGCAGAAGGATGGTAAAACATACAATAGCCTGCACAAAATGTCATCTAATCCACTTTAACTGTTAATAAGCAGCATACTAACAATAAATTCAGCTAAAGAAAGACAATTAGGATATGTAATGCAATTGTAATATACCAAATTGTAAGAATCACTTCACCTTCCTGCAAAATTTGTTCCATCAATTAGATTCCTGTTTGTCCTAAACAGTGGCCCCGAATAGAAAGCTTAACCATTATTTGAGCAGGCAATAAGAATAAGCTATGCAGTACAAATTCCAAACTTCAGTGACATGGTTGGCGAAATACTTATGTATCCTGCAAAGTAATAAGAGAACAAAAGAACACTTATATACAGATGTTTCTTGATTTCCACTGTCAAAAGGAAATAAATAGCTAAGCAAGTTTCATTTGAGCACAAAATCATGTAGACCTTATATTGGCCTATCCAAAAACAAAATTCAAAGACCAAAGAGAATGGAGATCTACAAGGGAACCCAGTGGGTGGACCCTCCTATAGAAGGCGCCCACAGTCCTGTGCCTCGCACTCCCCAATCACTTCCCCAGTAATAATTAACACTAGAGGAATGATACTAAGTAAGGGGTTGTTTCCATCATACCCAAGAGCAAATTTGCTGCTATAGAAATCATAAAAGGCACTCAAACTAAACACCATTGAGATGAAATTAGGTTTGTGCAGGGTTGAAGCAACAACTGTAGTGAGTGGAAATACCAATCCTCTCTTAATTAGGTCTGTGTAGGATTGAAGTAACAAGTGCTATCAAAGGTGAATTTTGAGATATTGAAATATCAATCCCTTCTTATTATTGAACTTCTCTATGTTCTCATTAATGACACAAAGAGCTCTAGAATCCCAATCCATGATCACCCAGAAGAGTAAAAAAAAAAACCCAATGGGAAGATTCAAAGTGAAACGGCAAAACAAAATAGAACTGGATTTTTAAAATCCCCGCTGGGTACTCCTTCAACAACCAATGCTTGATCCCTACAAGTCTCAAACACAAACATAACATCACAAAAGCACAATACCTTCCAAATTACGGCAAAAAAGGACGCAGAAAGGACGAGGATAAGCGAAAAAACCTACCAAAACCAACAAATTTCAAAAACCCATCAAGGTTTAGCAAAAACCCATTAAGAATCCAAACAGATATGGCTGTTCCAATGACAGATTTTAATAAAAGTCCAATGAAACCGAGCACCAGTTGCAGGAAGAAGACAATAGAAGAGCAGAGAGAGATCCAGAGACTCACATCTGCAATTCTTTGCGAAATTGAAAAGGGTAAAGACGATCGTGAGAGATGATTCTAGCGCTCTGGAGATGGATTTGGAGAGGGATTCTCACTTTCTCACTCGACTTCGAGGAATCAAAGTGATCTCCTTTGTGAGAACGGGAAGAAAAAGCTGTCGAGAGAGAGAGACAGGAGAGGGGAACGCGTGAAAGTTGTCGGGCTCTCCTGAGCAAAGTTCGCGTAGTTCGGAGCACTTAGTAAAATGCACCTCGGGAGCATCAGAAAGGTTACTCCTCCACTAGTTCCAAATCGCGGGTTTCGTCCTTGTGTGGGCCCCCCTCTAGTGTGGCCCATTGTCACAAATAACTTGCAGCGTCAAAAGTGTTTTCTTGGTTTATTATTCACGTAAGATAACGAAGAAGAATAAATAATTCGATATTATATCTTATATAGACTTAAATTGTATATTTTATAAACTTTTTAGATATTTTAGTAAAAGTATAAGAAGAAAATCTCCTTAGTAGGTCATAAACATTTTATAATGATTAAAATATATGTTTATAGTTTGTTTATGGTATCTAGGATGCTTGTTAAGGTGTTGTTTGGCATATTTGTTTCCTTGGTATGGAATTTGTTAAAAAAATGAAAAAGAATCTATGCAATGCATTCCTCGTCAAAAGAGCTGTAAATAAACACAAATAATCATCAACTTATCTGCCCTGGGTGGAAATTGACTATCAACCATTGCCTAGTAAATCAAAATTATAGTGAATTGAAGATTCCTATGAACGTCACATTGAAGCCCACAAAGTTAAAAGGATAGACCAGATAAGTGGGAATAGTGGAATACCAAAGGTTGATCTCTAGACATTTAGAACATAACAAAATCAAGATTGCCAACCAATTGATTAATCCCTTATAGTCAAATCATATGATATTAAATAGGAGACAAACCTCCAAACTTGACCATTCTTATCATCCATTTCTAATAAGGAAGTAAGTTTTTTTACATGGGGAATTTGGAAAAGTGTTATAAGTTATAATTTCTTACTAAAGGAAGCAATTTAATCCCATGAATCCACGCATTGAGAATACAAAAATGTACAAAGCCTAGTGAACATTCACTTTATTTTACTAATCAAATTTGTTTCATTAAATTCAATCCCACCGCTATAATAATCATGAAAAGTATAAAGAGATGCTGGATAAACACAAGTTTTATCTCTCTTTACGCCAGAGGAAAAAAATTTAAAAATTAAAATCCCCAAAATCACCTGCCCCCTCCCCCAGCACCTCTCTCTCCCTCTCCTTCTCTTTTTTCCTTTCCTTCCGGCCAGCAACAAACTATGGGCAGTGGGAGGGGGGCTCTCCCTTCCTCTTCCTCTCGATATTCCTCTTCGTATTTTTTGGCCCTGCGAGGCCAAACATCAATGTGATGTTTGGCCTTGTAAGGCCAAACAAGGTAAAGAGGAAAAGATGAGAGGATAAGAGGAAAAGGGACAGGAAGAAGGAGGGAGCGGAGAGGAAGAGGAGGAGGAATAAGGGGAGGAAAAGGGAGAGGAAGAGAGAGGGAGAGAGAGAGAGTGGGGGAGAGCCCCCCTCTCGCCAGTTTGAGGGAAAGTGGAGGAGAGAGGAGGGAGGGAGAGAGGTGTGTGGAGGTATTTTGGGAATTTTAATTTTTTAATTATTTTTCTCCTGTGTAAAGAGAGATTTTTTTTTTTGTGTGTTCGAATAGCAACTCTCAAAGTATAAAAAAATATTGTATGCAAGAAACTATCACTTTGGAAAAAAGTTAGAATACTTTTATGAAGATTGTTGGGAAAATATTATAGGAATTTTTTAATAATGAAAAATAGAAATGATAAATTCACAACTTATAAAATGTTATCATGTGATTTCCCAATATTTGTTTCAATGTTGTTGCATTTTATCATGTTTAGTTCAATTTTTGTGATTTTTGAAAATATTGCAACATTAAATTATTCAGAAAAAGATTATTATGAGTAAATATCATGAAATTGTCAAGATTATTTTTTTTTCCAAAACATTCATAACATCCATGACAAGGACTCCAATCCAATCCACTTAATTATATCCTAATTCAATTGTGGATTTTACAAATGGTCAAATACGGCACTATAATTGACATCCTTGAAAATTTATTGCTTAGGTAAAATGTTGAAGCAATTTAAATTTTTTTGGTTTGTTCCTTGAAAGTTTCTATGCACCTTTTATAAAAGAGAAGAAGTCAAATTGTATTTTTATCTACTTGCTTGTTGAAAAGCTAGTACGTACTCATGGGTCCCTTTTAGATGCATGCCATTTGACCGTTGGCATTTGTTTTAGGATACTATATTCATTTGACTTTTTCTAGCTATCTCGCTTCTTTTCTAAACATTTTCTACTATCCTTTTTAACCTGCTATTTTCCACTATTGACCAACAACTCTTCTTCTTAATTACTCACGAAAGGAGATTTTAGTTGTTCTCTTCAAGCTTTTTGCTCCTCTCCTTTTGTGGTTGTGTTCACTGGACTTTTTTAACCTTCTCCTCAGATATAAATCACTTTTACAATTATATTCTTATGCATCATGTTAATCTGCTATTAGGTAGGCAAGCAACTCTATAACGTTGATAAGAATAATTTTAATGTTGTAGTAGGTGTGCAATCCACATGCATCAAGTATTTTCTATCTTGAAGGTTTTAGTTCTGTTGATTTCTTATATTATGCAAATATTGTGAAAATTAAAGCAGTGTTAAGTAATCACAATATAAGAATAATTATAAACTATAGTTAAAAAATTCATGCTAATAATATCAATAATCCTTTACAAATTTTCACAATATTTTTAATTTTGTTATCGTAATCCATAAAGGCTTTGTTCAAACTATGTTGGTGTTGATAAATTTTAATTTTATTGTTTAAAAAAATATAATAATCATAATTTCTAAAAATACCGATTTTTGTTGGCTCACATACACATTCCTGCCCGGCGGGTCGGACGAATCGTAGCCAGCACTTTGACAGATAACCACATGTAAAAATAGCCCCTCGTAGTTTGGTGAATTGCATTAATTCCACAATGGCGTTCACGACAGAGGCCCATGCTTCAAGTCTCTCCCTTTGGAATTTTATTCCAATGGGCCCTGACGCCTTGATCTAACCATCAAATTGATTACATGCAGGAAATGATAATAGTATAGAAAAAATTGATAAAAATCATTTGTTAGTGAATCTAACGGTGGGATCAATGCCGATGGGAGCGAGATTTGTCTGGTATTTAATAAAATGGGTGAAATGAATTTGAACGGTTTTGATTTAAAGAGTGGGCCCATGATGGATTTGCAAAGGACCGCAGAAATTTCTCTGAAAATTTCACTCAGATGAAGATGGAGACAGCTTGGCGGTTAGGGACTTCAATATGCAGCGCGAGTTCCACACGGAACACCTGCGTATTTAAAGTCGGCGAAAGGCCGAATAGGCACCAAGTCTCTAACTGAGAGACGCTAAATGCCCTGGCCCCACATCTGTCGGCACCTATAACCAGTGGCCACGTGGCATATGGGCGTAAGTAGGACACAAGGACGTGGGTGCACAAGTACACAAATGCTGGGCACCGACGTCAATGCTTGAGCCCCAAATTTCAAGTCTGGCTGGCACCCAGCAACAGCGCCACATGGCTTGATCATCGTGACACAATGAAGAGTCCGGCTCCACTTTAGTGTCTACCAGTCGGTTTGACCTATTTCTATGGATTATATTATCACAACTTTATTTCATAATGATAATAATAATAATATTATTAGAGATTTTATGAAATAATTAATTAAACTCTAATTAAATTATATTATGAAAAAAGATAATGACCAGTTAGTAGTTCGTACTTCTCTTTTTTATGATAATACCTCGATTGATAATATTATCAACTATTGATGATATTGTCAATTTGTTCTTATGAAAATTATCTTAAGTCTACTGATTTTAAACCTCATCTTATCTTCCACTGCTTTAATGTGAGATTAGGGACTTGAGATTACATGTAGGCCATCATGTATTTTTTTTCTATTACTTATTTCATTTCCTTCATTTTTCAGCTTTTTTTGCTCATCTTACTTGAGCGACATAGAGAATATATGTGGAATGTGTTCATTGGGATACAACATGTTCGATGTGTTGTGATTTTCTGATAATCACCCGTTGTGCGCATTCACGGAATCACAAGATCAACAATCAACCGCACACAAGAAGAGACACTGAGATTTACGTGGTTCACCCAAACAGGGCTACATCCACGGACACAGGAGGACGAACATCTTCACTATGACAAGTAAAGCATACAAGAGATTCCCACACTCTCACCTCATCTCTCCTACGTGGTGTGGGAGCACCACGGGCAACTGCCGCCGCAAGGTCTAGGGTTACAGACTATACATATATATAATCTCCGCTTGCTTGGCCACCAAGAAAGCCCCGGTACAATTACCAAAATACCCTTGACCTTAAACCAGTCCCTGGCTAACCCAGTGGACTCATCCGGCTAAACCGGAATACAAGACATAAACCTAACAATCTCCACCTTAGCTTGAATTCCGTACAACTCCGTACAACTCGAGTTACTAGGAGATAAAACCGGCAATGTCTTCACGTACCCTGCTGAATGACACGTCACTGCACCAGGGATGCAGTCTTCTTCAACACTTTGACATGTTGAACCAGCACATGAACTTTGAGCAAAGTTCATACCCTCGTCAAACTCCACCTCGAACTAAAAGCTCGAAACCATTGACGAATTTGAGTGATATCTGAATCACTCACCATCCTGCCCCATCTTCAACATCACTGTGAAGATCCAATCACCACAAGCATGCAAGCAAAACAGATCGGGAATACAAGTTCAGATGACTCCATTGCAGAACAACCTCTGCCTCCGAGCGGTCAAAAAACTCCATTTGACCGGGCCTCCGATCAACTGCTGATACATCAGCTCCTCCTTGCTGCTTTTCCGGCTTGGCTCTGGCAAGATGAATAACATCACATGCAATCATGTGAACCCCAAACGAACAACTTCGTTTGAATCAGCAAACCTTTTGCAACTAGGCCGGCGACTCCTATTATTGGGTTTGCAACAACAACCAAGTCGAGTAGACCTGATTCTAGCCTCAATCCACATCTGTTCAGATCTCCTCCAAATTTCTGCATCAAGTTATAGATCTCGTCACCACGAGCACGCTGGAAGAAACGGATCTAAAATCCGACTCAGAATGGCTTCGATATCGCAGAAATAAGTTTCTACGCTCCAATCGGTCAAACCTCCTCCTTGACTGTCAAACAGCCAATCAACCTCTTCCATTGCGTAGATCTGCTCGAAACGAGTCCGTAGGCTCAAACAGATCTCCGATCGGACATCGGACGATCAAGATATCGCAGAAACAATTTCAGCCGCAAATCTGGTCAAATCTGGCCTTTGACCGATGCTGACATCACTGCTGACGTCACTCTGCGCTGTCTGCTGGGCTTCTGGAGCGGACCCGGGTCGGGCTCACCTGACCCGGAACTGAACTGCACGTGCGCTGGGCTTTTGGAGCTAACCCGGGTCGGGTGAACTGACCTGGATTGCGCTCTGGGCTGGACTCTGTGCACACGGGTCAAGTTGGACCCGACCCGAACTGGCTCGGAACTGCTGGATGCACTGCTGGGTTGGGCTTCTAGTACACAGACCAGGTCAACCCGACCCGACCCGGCCTACACTCGTTCTGCTGGACTCGGCTGTCACCTCGGGTTGGGTCTGACCCAACCTGAAAACCGAACCTGAACCTGTTCTGCCGGGCTTGTCTCCTCGGGTTAGGTCGGACCCAACCCGAAACCTGAACCAACTTGAAACATCGCTGAGCTTATTCTCCACGGGTCGGGTCGGACCCAACCCGAAACCTGACCCGACCCGGAATGTGGGTCGTCTCCTTCAACAGCGCTGCGTCTGCAACCAATTGCAGACGGTGACGTCAGTCACTCTGCGGTCTGCTGCGGCACGGGCGAGGTGATCCGGTGACGGGCGGCGACGGCAAAGCAACGGCGACGACATCGGCGATCGGGGGCTGGCAGCAGCGATGCAGCGGCAGCAGCTACAAGCGGTCGTCTTCTCTGGCAGCGGCGAGAGCAGCAGCTACCTTGGCTCTTCCTCTTCTTCATCGAGAATTCCGGCGAACGCGACGGAGAGGGCGAGATTCCCGGCGAACGTTCCAGTGAGAATGTCATGGTCGCACGGCAGTTTTTTTTTTGTTTTTTTTGTTTTTGGTCTTTCATGATCACGGACTCAACGACTTCTCCATACTTCTGGAAATGCTCTTTGAGGGTCTCTTCCTTCAATTCCCATGAGATCGCCCCAACGAAGAGCTTTCCCTGCTCAGAATCCATTCACTTTTCAGCAGCAGATTGGTCTGAAAAACTGCACGAACCCAAAACCTCTTAAACTGCCAGTGGCCTTGTCTTTCATGATCGGGCAAACCCATTCTCCTGCAAGAACACTTGCAGAAAAAACCAGATCCTCTGTTGCACTCTTCTTCGATCCAAGCTTAACAAGATCCAATCCCAACCGCAGTGGTCAACTCCAAGATCTGAACGAAACATGTGAATCCTTTTTCCTTCGATCCCAGTGAAACCGGAGAACCCAATCTCGTCTTCATCTTCTCCGATGGTGGCCCAACCAGAAATCACGAACCTGATCTTTCTTCATGCGCACGACCTCCAACTGAGCGATCTCCACCTCTCTCAGAAAACCCAAGGAACACCAACCTCGGCTTTGATACCAATTGTTGTGGCTCTGATACCAATTGTTGTGATTTTCTGATAATCACCCGTTGTGCGCATTCACGGAATCACAAGATCAACAATCAACCGCAAACAAGAAGAGACACCGAGATTTACGTGGTTCACCCAAACAGGGCTACATCCACGGACACAGGAGGACGAACATCTTCACTATGACAAGTAAAGCATACAAGAGATTTCCACACTCTCACCTCATCTCTCCTACGTGGTGTGGGAGCACTACGGGCAACTGCCGCCGCAAGGTCTAGGGTTACAGACTATACATATATATAATCTCCACTTTCTTGGCCACCAAAAAAGCCCCGGTACAATTACCAAAATACCCTTGACCTTAAACCAGTCCCTGGCTAACCCAGTGGACTCATCCGGCTAAACCGGAATACAAGACATAAACCTAACACGATGAAATGTTTGCATGAACTTTAGGCCATGAAAATGATTTTAATGAAGGCATTAATTTTGGAGTGTGAAATGTATATATATATATGATTCGTTTGGCGAGCATTATAAATTCTTATTGAATTATAGTTTTAATGGTAATGTATGTGATGTTGAATGAAAGGTGAATATAGTATATGCCAACTTATGTGAGTTTGGATTGAATGATGAAGGTGCAATGATCTCCTTAAGAAAAAAATGGTTTTCTTCTGAGTTTGAGGATTGAGGAGTAACATTACATCACCTACATTATTTAATTCTTGGAAGGATTTGCTGAGTCCTTAATCTTCCAAGAGAGTCTTGACTCTTTAGTGGCATACTTGCGTAGTCCTTTAAATTCGCTTTTAAGTTGGTTTCAACTTAATTATTATCTTTTATCTCGCAACTTGATTTAGTTTTTTAATTAATATTTTGATTTGCTATTAAATTAGCTTCATTTTTCTCTTTTACTTTTTTTGAGGTTTTTTTTTTCTTATTTTTGCTGATTTGGGCTATTGGTGAAAGAGGACTATATAAACTTATCGATCCCTAGTGCAGTATGGTGACAACATGAGTCGTAAGGGTGCTCGTGGCTCTGGCCAACCTAGTCCCAACCATTTTTAGGCCAAGTCTTGATATATAAACTAGGCCATTTAACATATAAGGTCAACTTGGTGTAAGTGATAGAAAACCCAAAGTCCAATTTAATTGACTAAAACAAAGAGTGTCAAATAATATGTCCAAAAAAAAGTCAAGAAAGCATGCAAGTCTGGCCCGACTTGATTGATTCACTGGTTGGGTTTTACATTGTTAGATCGTGTCAAGCTTGGCCCGGATAAGGCTTGCATTTTTAAAGTTGCGGGGAGCCTGAATATGCCTCGGCTCATGTCCACATAGACATACATATATAATATATTCTCAAATTAGTTCTAATTTGATATTTGGATGCTTATAGAAGAACTCTTCATGAAAACGTTGGATAGCCCAAGTGGGTACTCGCGAAGTACAAGCTATAAAGGGAGACAACATATGCTCAGGTCAACTTGAACCCATTGTTGATCATTGCCCCTCTCACACTCTTATTTCTATGATTTGGCATTATGCTCATTTTGATATTCATAGAACCTTTACTCATTGAATTTAAAAATAAAATAAATAAGATAATAACCAATAACAACAATAAATAAAATCAAATCAAAATCATATGAGTAGTAGACCATTAAGTTTTAAGGTTATTTATACAATACTTTCCAAGGATATGGGTGGAAGTAAGATTGGAAAGAATAGCTAAATTGAATGCAAAGTCTTTCTTATAATGTTCAAGGCATTAGGCATATATATAGGTTGTCCATGTAAAATCCATGTACATAAACTTAAGGGTTGTTTATCTTTTATAGGTGTCATGAAAACTCTATTTACATATGAAAAATTTTCACATGTGAATGTTGCATATATAAAATTTTAAACATACATAAAAACACACACATAAAAAAAAAAGAGACATGTTTGTTGCCTGTTGGGAAGCACTCATACCCTTTTCACATTGAGCAAATGTTAAATAGTTCTAATTACAAATATAACATCCTCATATATTTAAAAATCTATGAATATTTAATGCATGGAAGTAAATGTTTTGAGGTTTAATGAGTAATCAATTTGAACAGTTTGTCTTAAAATTTTAGGGCACATAGGCATTGAAAAAAATAAAAGTTGATGATGGAAATCTAAAGCATCAGAGGTGAAACCACTGGCTCATCTCTTCTAATTAACTTCTTTAATTGCGCAACTTTTTATATCAAATAATCTCATTTATGCATCACTTTTACTTTAAGTGAGAAAAAAAATCATGCACCCATCATGTATTTGAAGCATTTACATATGTGAGTGGAACCCTTAGACCTAAAGAGCGGATCAAATTATAATATGTTAAACCTGAATGTTTTGGCTATTATTTTGATTGTTGGTTGATATTTTGATTTTAAGTTTTTTTCTTCAAATTTTCTCTTTCCACTTATCTCATGCAATTGTTCCTCCACTTTCTATCTGATGCAATTACCAACTTTATCCCATATTTGAATACACTAATAGCTACTTGTGAATGTTCTACTTCTCATTTTGTCCAAACACTCCATTTTTGTATATTCAAAAATCTATCATTCCATTTTCCTCTCTGCTCATATTTTCGCTTAGCTTTTGGGTTACATATACAGGTATTTTTATAACATTATTTTTTTTTTATTATTTCTAATTTAAAAAAAATTAACGCATGAATATTTGAATTGCAATGTTCCTTATGTCTGTGCGAAGATTATGCTAGTGTAGGATAATGGCCTTACAACTTATATTTTAATTCCCATCCTCCATGTATTCGGGCATTCTAGTATTCCTCATGATCGCACGTATGATCTATCCATAGCATGGATGAAAGGGTGAGGCCCTTTTGTGTGGGGTTGATGCACTCATGATACTTTATAAAAAGATTAAGAAAGAGAAAGAAAGTTCACAACATGCAACACATGCAAAAAAAAGGTCTCTTTTCATGGCAGCTCACCTGATTTTGACCTAGTGGCCCACTTGGTGGCCCCGGCTTATGATTGCTGGGAATAGCCTTGGACCTGTAATCATGGCCTCCAGTAACAAGGAGCGAGGAAACGGCCTATTTTATTTTTACTAATTCATCGACATCTAACGGCTAGTAATAATTTTAATATATTTGGAATTTTTATTAATGTAAATCTTTTTGTAGTGCAGAATTTTCAATCTCCACCTATCATCACCGTATGAAAGTTATAAACAGCAATGCCCGCTGTATCCAAATAGATTTTGTACCACTTAATCGAACGGTTGAGGACAGATCAAAATTTAAAATCGCATCCTACGGCTGAAAAAGAACCCGATAAAAAAAACTAGCCGTTACAAGAGCCCCCCCCATAACGTTCTTCTCCTCGTCTCTCTCCCGTTACAAAACAAATTCAAAAGTTATCGTTTATCTTCTGCTGAAACTTGAAGACGATCCCATCTCAGATCACCTCTTGTTGATCTCCAACGCATCTTCGACTGGTTTCTGGCCAAGAAACTCTGCAATGACGACCCCCAAGAAAACCCAACAACCATTTCGATCTCAGATGTTTGAGATTTGTAAATCCTCTGAGAATTCCAACCCCAATCTCTCAAATCAGAGCCCTCTGAGGAAACCCACCAGTAGTTCTCCAGTGAATGGGTCTGCGAAATCGAAGAAATCGGCCGCGAAAAACCCATTTCGGATTGAGTCCTTTCAGAACAGAATTCAAGAAAGGAGGTTTGTAGTAGCGAAGAAGAACTCGAAGAAATGCCCCCGCGTCGCTTATGAGAGCCTCCGCGCATCTCAGGAGGAGTTCTTCCGCTCGCGGGGCGATGAATCGAGGAGCGATTCGAATGAAGTTAAGGACGGTGGAAGTGTTTTTGGGAACAGGGAGGAAGGGGAGGATCGTGATGGAATAACTATCCAAGAATCAGAATGCAAAGAAACTGAGGGATTTGGGTCTCCTGATAATGAATTGGAGATACCAGAGCCTGAAGAGATTGAGTTTTCGAACGAAGCGGGAAGTTCCAAGGTGAAGAAAATAAGGAATAGGCTACTGGAAGAAGCGCGGAACAGCATTCCGGAGCCCGGGTCTGGAAGGGTGAAGCATTTGGTGAAGGCCTTTGAGAGCATCCTTTCAATCCCCAATTCCAATAGTGCAAAGGGGAAAGAAGGCGATGAGACCGAAGAAAGGAATAGTGTTAAGAAATGGGCATTGCCAGGATTGCAAACTAAGGCGACCGAGACTGAAGTTTCATCATCCTCTTCTTTCTTGCCAGGGGATAGTTTCTTTGGATCAAGGAACTTTGATAAGGATTCAAGAGTTTGGTCTTCGATGGATAGCAGTAGCCATGAAAGGTCAGTTTATAGCACGTGATCACAATGGCTGATGGCATGAAATCTGGTCAGTTTATAGGTGAAATCTGTTCTTTCTCTGTTTTTTACCCCTCTTGTTGAATTATTCCTCTTTTGATTTCTCGAGCTGTAGCATTAGGAGCAGGAACTCGGGTGGAAGTAGAAGGAGCCGAAGAAGTGTAAGCATTTTACTTTGATTACCCTTTCATAATCTTTGGAGTTTGAAGGAGTTAAGAAATGGATTTATAGAGAATTAGTACTTCTACTCTCTGTTTTTGAATTATTCTGAGTTTTGGTGAAAATTTTCAGAGTTCTGAATCCTCCGGAAGAAGAGATAGTGTAAGGAAATGGGAGAAACAACTAAAGGTTACCAACCACAAGCCTTTCAAACTAAGAACAGAGGTAATCCCTTAGCAAATAACACAAAACAACGCATGATTACTAAGTTATTTGGACTAATAACAGGTCCTTAGTCCAAAGGCAGAGTATGTTCAGGGCCCCGGACCATAAGTGCATGACAGAACACGTGGTTGATCTGTTTAGACCCCTCACTGGATGGACAATTGTCCCAAATTTGCCCCACTGGGACATTTCCAACCCTGAACAAATGGCTCACATTCATCCCACGAAGGCATTATTTTGTAACTGGGGTTTATATTAATCTAATGACTAGGATTTTCTACCAGGGACTCTGGATTGTTTTCTTTGGTAAAAAGTGAATTGAGAACTAGAAAGTGAAGGTGTTTAGATTTCTCTTAAAAGACCCATCAGTCCAAACAGACAGGAGTGTATGTTTTTCCCCATCCAATTAATTACAGGGGACTGTTGTTCTACTTTTCCGGACAGAATTGGTATATTTCTTATTGAACTTGGCACTATTCCTCAAAGAGTAATCCATATAACAACAGTAGGCAATAGCAGCAATAATATAGCAGGAACACATGATTAGATTTATGGTTTTTGAGCTTTTGTAGGTATTTTCGTTTTCAAATCACAGAAATTGCTATCTGGGTTGCAAAAGTTTTCGGTCTTTCTTTTCCTTGCAATTACATATTATTTGACTATTTTCCAACCAGCAAAGAGGAAGATACAAAAAAGAAGAGTTCCACAAGAAAGTGGAGGAGATGATCATGGAGGAGAAGAAACAAAGGATACCAATTGCGCAAGGACTCCCCTGGACAACAGATGAACCAGAGGTAACAATGCCTTGGCTTCTTTCTGTCACCTTTTTTTCAGTTCAGAGAATCAACTGAATGTTATTTCAATAGATAGAATGATAGATGTAGTCAGATGTGAATTTTGAATGTTGCTCATTCTGATCGTACAATGCCTCCGGCCCCACACAAGATATTGTTTGCTTTGGGCCTTTGTTCACCTTTAAGGATTCAAGAGGACCCTGCATGGTTTTAAAACACGACTTGTGGGATAAGGGGAGGCAATCACATATATGCCCAGGCTTTGACAGCCTCATAAGTGATGTGGGACGTTACATTCCCCATCCCTAGAGGAGATATTGTCTGCTTTGGGCCTTTGTTCGCCTTTAACGATTCAAGAGGACCCCACACGGTTTTAAAACGCGTCTTATGGGTTAAGGGGAAGCAATCACATATATGCCCAGGCTCTGACGGCCTCATAAGCGATGTGGGACATTACATATCGCATCATGTTTTTGATATTCAATGCGAAGGAATTGGTCATTGCTTCAACTAATGATGTCAGTCTAAGAAATAAAATTACTATTACAATTCCATTCCCCATGCTAAATTTCCAGCTAAGAAGAGTATCTTACTGTTATTTGATGATGAAAACTTTTTAATATTTTTTGGACTACTTGATGAGAAAGAAAGAACATTGTAGATTTCTATCATTTTAAAAGCTTACATTTATGCTGGTTTCTAATAATTTATGGAAAAGGTTTTCATTCTTCAAGGCTAGTTTTGTTTTCTTTGTATTGAATTCATAGGAATTCTAAGCAATGTTTTCCTGTTAAATGGAACAGAATGACGTAAAGGTGAAGATCTAAAATGACCATCAAATAGTATCCCCTTTAAACACTAATGAAAAAGAGATAAGGAGAAAATACTAAGGTGTAGATATATGGATTGGATCCCTCTTCCCTGGAATATGATTAACACTAATGAAAAAGAGGTGAGGAGAAAATACTCAGGTGTAGATACATGGATTGGATCCCCTCTTCCCTGGAATATGATTTACGGGGTTGATATCCTAGTATTCATCCCTTAATTTACCTTGAAATCCTAGGAATTCAATACCAAGAACACAACCAGCCCTTAGTGTTGGAGTGGTCATTTTGTCTTCCATAATAACATAACAACTGTGGTTTTTCTTGCATTTTATATTTGAATGTCTTGTAGTTGCGATGGTATTTTAGTTTGAATTTACAGACTAAAGAAGCAGTACTTTATGAATACTATGACAACACCAAGTGATTTGGTAAATGTGACATTCTTTGTATCCTATCGATTGGGAGAAGAAATGCAGGTGTGTATTGTAGTATTTTCTTGCGAGTGTTGTCATTTTGGCAAGTAATCGTGGATTTTCGTAATGCATCCCAAGGTGCATGGCCTTTACTATCTTAAATTACTAATTTCACTCATGCATGCATACAGGCATGTGCAAAAGGTAGTTTTTTTTTTCTGTCATTAACATATGCATGTTGTATGACGTGTGAGTAGTATATTAAACTATTGTTATTACTATTAGTGCTGCTGTTGTGCTGCAATACCATCAACATGCGTACGTTACTATTATTTAACATTTTTTGGGGATGCTTTCCCAGTGCTTGGTGAAGCCTCCGGTGAAAGAAAGCACGAAGCCAATTGATTTGATACTTCACAGTGATGTACGTGCAGTGGAGCGTGCTGAATTCGACCACCATGTAAGCTTTTCTTGATTTATTACGTGTTAAATTGAACTAACAAAATACCAGCATGCATCTGTCTAAGTGGCATATATTATACATATATGAAGATTATATCACTCTTGAACTCTAATTTGTAATTATGACCTCCTTTTCAATTTTTTTAGGTTGCTGAAAAGCTGTCACTAATGGAACAGTACAGGTTGGAAAGAGAGAGACAGCAAAAGGTTTGATAAATATAATACTCAAACACAAACAAACAAACAAACTTATTTTCAGGGATGGCAAAGGATGTCCTTAACCTAGGAACACACACCATTTCCCTTTTACACTCAGCAACGACACCCCCAAAACCCTGATTTCATCATGGTTCCCATTCTCTTTTTTCGCAAGTATGTCATAGGTAGACCTTTCAAATCCGTAACTCCTCCTCTCCCCTTGTCTGCACTCCACTTCCCAACAATTTGTTTTAGATGCTTCGGTGGGCCCTATAGGCTAGACCTATCCTAGCTGTTTCTGAAAAGAAGCCAAAGAAGCCCTACGTGCTAAATCAAATTCCAGCAAGGAATTTTTTATGTAAAAATACTTTGTTGACAACTAGTGATATTTTAAAATTTAAAATACTTGGATTTTGCTTTGCAGCTGGAAGAAGAGGAAGAGATCAGAAGGTTGAGAAAAGAGCTTGTGCCAAGAGCTCAACCCATGCCTTATTTTGATAGACCTTTCATCCCCAAAAGGTAAACATATTTGTTCTGGAAATGTTCTCTTGACTACTCAAATAGTACTGATGATCCAAAGTTGGGTATGCATGTTCCTACTCCTGTTTGAAAAAAATTGTCATTTAAATTGGCTGAGTCTCCAAAGGCACATTAATAAAACAATTAAACGAGTATCAGCCTTCCATTCATTTGACATTTGCATACACGCATTTCCAAGAGCGATAATTAATCAAGTTCTGGCGAGAATTATGAGATTCCTTATCAAAGTTGCATATGATATGTGTTCTTAGAAGTAGTTTTTTTTCATGTTTTCCACAGTATGGTCCTTATTTCAAGTTTCATTATAAAATAAAGCCCCCTCTCACATTTTGGAATTGGTTGGCCTATTGTGTTGAAGGTCATTAAAGCACCCAACAATTCCGAAAGAGCCGAAATTCCACAATCCTCAGCACAAGAAGATCAAATGCTTGTCATGGAATGACATCAACAGCCTCTACCACCACCAGCACTGATGTGAATATGATTACGAGGAAGGACATATGGTCTGAAGAGGAGAAAGGATTGCCGCAATGAATAACCTCAAACCTGTTTCTTCATTGTCATGAATGAAGACTACATTTTCCCTTTTTTTTTTTTGGCTCCAATTGTATCTTCTACAGCAATCAATTTAATTGCAGTTTTTTGAGAATAATTAGTGACACATTTTGCTGTGCTGTGCTGTCCTGTGTCTTAGACTCTCTTTTCATGCAAAGTTGTTTATATGGGCACCTGAGGGTGACATGCTGTTGGCTTCTCAATGGCCGACTTCAGAACAACTGAAAAACAAGGAAAAAGAATTAGAAGTAGGTGTTGAGGCACATCAAATGGATAAGTTGATGAGGGCTTTGGTGATCCACTGATCTAATTTGTGCCATCATGAATTGGGAATATCAAACTCTTCACTCCTCGACTTAAATCCAACTATTTTGCAGAAGAAATGAGAATGAACATCGCATGGTATCTTTGGTTCAAGTTGGGCCCGTTAATAGGTTTAGCTTAAACTTGAACATCGCATGGTATCTTTGGTTCTTTAGAAGCTTTGCATAAAATGAACATTTGGAGAGCGCATATAATAATAGTTCGTTAATATTGTAATATTGATATCACATTATTTTTTTTGCATCTTTTATTTCGATCGCATTATAATATTCATTCATATATTTCTAATGAATGCCCGTACTCAGCATGGGCCTCTTTTGTTAGTCTTCAATGTTATACAAGAGAGCTCATTTTGTTAGTCTTCAACGTTATCACATTTACTACAACCATGACATGTTCTTCTGAAACGTTGATGAAATATTATACTCAAACCTAAATTTACTTACTAGTTAAAACTCATTTATGTATTAGAATCGATCTAAGTTAGGAAGACCCGAACTCGGATAAAAAGGCTAAAACCTAATCACTATTATACTAATATGATTATAGTTATAAAATTAAGCATGTTGGATTCACAGGGGTCTGTTTGCAAGATGAGGTGAGGGGTTATGTTTATAAGGCAAGGATGTATAGGAAACTCTAATTTTCTAAGATTTGAGTTGCCTGGGCATGTCTGTGTACCTCTCGTGAAGAAATGATTTCATGGCATTTTTCTTCTTTCATGGATTTTTTCCCTATCCCATAAGAAAATATTTTCTACGGAATCACATAAAATTTGGCTAATTTTTACACTTTCCATAGCACAAACATGTCCTAGTATGATGACCGAGCATTTAATTCTCATATGTTAGCTCCTATTTATTTTTCATAAAAAGGGTGATTATTTGATGGCCGTTTTTAGATAATCACTTTAAATAAATTAATCTCTTGCATGCAGTTCACATGGACACCATGCAGAAGGACTACCGAGTGTCAGTTAGATGGGGCAATGGCTCTTGTGCACGTTTACCATCACAAAATAATCTTTGTTCGTTGGAATCGGATAACTGGGTGAGTGATAAATAAACGAAAGTTCACCCTTTAGAAAATAGAAACTTAAATAGAGGTTAATCAATAGAGGTTAATTTGAATGCACACCCGAACGGAGTTACCGGGCCCTGGCCCAGTTTTACAACTCGGTGGGCCGTGTTCAAATTTCACACCTCCATCCCGGTGCCACAAATCTATAAAAACAAAACAACACGCCACGTGAACGCGGACGAAGAATTTGAAAAGGGCGATGTGTGCGTGTAATAGGAAGTGGGCGATGATTTCTTCTCTCGCTTCTCTCGTTTTCATCGAAGTGAAGGCGGACACTATTCTACATTTTTAGATTTCTACTTCTCTTTGCAGCTTCGTTTCCATCGCCCCCTCCACCTACAAAGACTTCTTCACTTCTCTTTTTCAAATCGCCTCTCTCTCTCTCTCTTCCTTCCATTTTCCAATCTCAATCTTTCAGATCGAACTTCCTTCTTCATTTCCTACCATCTTGATTCGTGCATCGTCAATCGTTTTTGCGATTGATTTGCTTCGTCTGATCTGATTCTCGTGAAAAAGAGTAGGATTTTCTTGATAGAATTTGCTCTGTTCTTTCGATCTTCATCAGAATCGGCGTTTTTAGGTTGATTCCTCACTAGATCCTGTTCTTTTGCTTCTTTTCATCTGATTTTAGGCAAGTTCGTTGCGTTCTTCTCTTGATTCTTTCTACTGGATCCGAGCTTTCGTGTTGGTTTCTCTTCCTTTTGATCGACTACATGGCTTCCTACTCTGTTCCGTGCCCTAAAATCTCGGCATTTGCTTCTTCCGTCCTGGCACAGCGGCATCAGAAGCAGCAGCAATCGAAGGTCTCCTTTGCAGCGGGGACTGTGGATCCGAGGCGCTCGCTGATAGGTGGATCTTCGCTAGAACAGCCGCTGTTTGCGCGGTTTCAGGTGAGTTGCTTTTCTACTGTTGTTGTGTTCTTCTGGTGATCTTTTTGTTGATATGCTCTGCGTAGTCAATGGTTTGATCTTTGTGGCCATGCGTTCTTTTTCTGTTTTATCTTTAGTACCTTGTTTGCAGATTGTTTTAACATTTTGTGAGAGCTGTTTCGATTGAATCAAAGTGACTAGGCACATTGACCATACGAAGATGCAGGTTTGACAAAGCTAGAGTTTTTTCGCCCTCCATTCTCTATGGTTCAGATCATAGTTACCTAGTTCTCTGAAATGCCTTCAAATTGGAAGTACTGCATTTCAAACAATTTCAAGTTCGAGTCTTAGACACCCGCGAACTGATCTCACTTACTTCTCTAAGTTGAGTCCTATAAATTCACTAAGCAATACATCCTTGTGTGTTAGTGCTAATCCACATCTAACTCCGCTCAGACTTTGGCCCGCCTTAAGATTGAGCACTAGTAAAACTTGGAATTTAACTTTGGTTTTTATTTTAACAACGTGTTTTACGCGTAGTTGATTTGATTGTGGGCCCAACATTATTTGAAGTAAAATTTCCAGAGGAGTAACTTTAAATAGCAATTATTTTGAGTAATTTGGATTTTAAATGCGGCTGCTATTGCTGGACTTTTAATATGGGCACAGTTGAATTAGTTCATTGAAATTGCCGAAGTCAAACTTCGAATCAGACGAACTGAGAAGTGAACAAAATGAATGTACTCCATCAAATTTTCTGAACAATCTATGTCTCAGATTATGAATTGCAAACTCACTTGAATGCGGATTGCACACTCGGTAACTATGGTTATGATTAAACTGAGGGTGTTGACTTGTACAACACATTAAATCTGTGACAATTTAATCGGGGTCACTGCCTTTGGTTTAACGAATCTAAAATCACGTTTGACCTTTTATGGAAAACTTTGTATATTTCATTAACACATCAAAAAACGGCCTTACACTATAGGTCAAAGGTGGCAGACTGAGAATGATGGATTGATAGAGGTGGTTATCAAACAAAAAGTTAAAAAGAAGGTGGTTATTTGTAATTATTAAAAAATTACCGGTCGGCTGTAATATTCCCAAAAATAAAGTTAAGTGTTTGAAGTCACGTCTAGTGAAGGTGTCTGGCCTATGGTGCATTGGACCTAGCCCTTATGCTTTCACACATGCGTTAAATTGGGCCTATTTTCAGGAATGAATAGTAAATGGGCCATGCTCTGGCCTAGGATGACTACTCTCCAGCCAAGCTTGAAGGGAGGCCTATCTGGTTATGGAGTTTTGTCATTTTATTGTTCAACAAGTAAAAAAGAAAAAGGAAAAATATTGAAAACCTAAGCTAGAAATTGGAAAATCTTTATATGAAAAGAAACCATAGAAACGAGATGACTACACCTTTTTTCACAAAGTAATAATTATGATGATTGGCATAAAACATATCTCATCAAACTGGGGTGGCTGGATACAACAAAGTAAAACTCAAGCTGGATTGACGTGATCTTTTTACAGCTGCACTTGCCTTTATGATGCCGGCTGTCTTCAATCTGGGCTTGGGACCAGCATGTGCTTAGGCATGACATATTGAAGAGAAACAAAATATTTGGAGACCATAAGAGAACCAAGATGATGCAGTATGTATGTTGCTATCTAGACTACTGCTTCTTTGTATCAATAAACTATGTAACTAAACGAAACACAACTGATAATGGGCAATGGAATATATGTGGAAGAGAAACAAGGAGAGAGGACCGTGTTTGTTTGAAAATGGGTAAGAATTTGGATGCTATGGGGAAGAAATGATATAGGAGTTGGGAGAAAAAATTGCATGGCAGAAACTCTTGGAAGAAAATGAAAGAAACATCATAGTGCCAAAGGGTTGGGACTGAACAAATCATGGAGGTGAAGATGGGGCTCTGTCAAATCCTATAGCTTTAGATTAACTTTGTTTGACTATAGGCAAAATGACTCAATTCTAGATTTGGATGAATGAATAGGCATTCCCCTTATCAAATTGTATGCGAAGGTAATGAGTTGATTTGCATGACTCAGTTGGCTGTGGAAATCCTTTGAGATTAATTTCTTTGTTTATTTTAAGTTTTGTTTGGCTTTCCATTGTAATTTTAAAGGGGCCCCTGAACTTTGCTGCTCCAGTGATCTTGATTTCTCTCTCTGTTTTGTTTTGGTCCCATAATAATTTATGCATTTTGAGTTCATGTTTAACTGTAAAACCTACAGCCAACTCACCATTTTGAGCCCCCTTTTCTCTAGAAGGTTGTAGTTGTTGAATGCAAACATGTACAAGTAAGGTACTAATAGACATTAGAACCGACACTTTGACTTTTGTGAAAATATTTTTTTATAGATATTGATGGAAATATTGTTAGGATGAAAATATGAATGGGATGGTCCATTTTTGAATATTTTGCCTTTCCCCCAAAATTTTCTAAATTTTGGTGGAAATGTTATGATCCTAAATCCTAAGATCTTTTCCAATTGAAAGTCAATGCACTGAACTTTTTGGCGTTCCTCTTTTCTAGTCATATTTTTTACTCTATAAAAATGCTATGATTTTGCCATTTTATCCATCCTTATTTAACCCTTATGATAGAACGGAATGGAGAAATAGAATTCATGTAGCTGATCCCAACATGATTGGAATAAGGCTTTGATGATGATGATGATGATTTAACCCTTATGATTTTATGATGCCAATATGTATAGTATATACCATTTCAAATAAAGGTAGTGAGAAGAACATTGATATAAACTGTTATGCCATTTACTAAAAGCTTGAGCTTTTGATGTTACTAGTCATTAACATCGTATTAGAGCCAGAGGTCACGAGTTCAAAACCCTTGGAGTCTTGTTACCTCCATCTGTCTGTTTGCTTCATTTGCCCTGTTTGTCTGCTGGGTTGAGAGTTCGAATGGCTTTCGGTTTGTGTGTCATAGTGGAAGGTGCTCACTATTGCAAACTTGAGCTTGTGAGTTTAAGCAATGTTATCAGTTATTTAAAAATGAAAAAAAAAGAATCTTTCGCTTTATTTTCTGATTTTTTTGGATGACATGTATAAAAATCAATGATTTCCTTACAACTATTTGATGCTGAGTAGGGCATTTTATCCAAAAGCAGTGTCTGGTCATCTTTCTAATAGCCAGTTTTTGTATTCTCCTACAGGGTTCTAAGTGGAATCAGTCAACCGTTTGGAAAGCCCAGGTTAATGAGGTAGGCCACTGTGCAAACTTGCCTTTTCTTATATGACCCATTTCTTATTTGCTTCTATTAAAACATGTTACACCCGAAGGTTGCTGTTGAGAACTCTTCAAATTCCACCTTGGTTGCCCCAACCAATTTTGAGGCACTCCCATCTGATGGTAAAGACAAAGAGCCAACAAAAGAGCCTGGATTTTCTGATCCATCAATCTCTGCCTTCATGTCTGAAGTGGCAAGCCTTGTCAAGTAAGAGCAAATCACTTTCAGCTGCATCTTATTACTATTTCAGGGAAACACTGCGTTGATTTATGAATTAAAATTAGCGCAGAATCCTGCAATGATTTAGCAAATGATCAGATTAGGATCTCATATAAAAATAACTCATAGTTCTAGTAACTGCTATAGTCTGAGTTAATTTTATTATATGTACCATTAAGGAGAAAACAAGTATAATTGCAGGCAACATTAAAATTTAACTTGTGGCCTTTTTTTTTGCTCTAATTCATGGCTTAGCCCCTTTTTGGCAGTTACTTAGATTTTTTTTTGTGACACATATCGTATGTATGCAGCATGGTTTTCTTAGAGTTGTTGGAGTTTCTTTTTCAATTTTTTATATACTGTGCTGAGGTCCCTCTTGTACGTTTGTTTCTTGGAACAAAATTTGATATTTTCCATAAAAAAATTTGAGTTGACTTGGTTTGGCCGTAATCTATGTTCTTTATCTATAATTAGATTTGGTAGAAGTTTCTCTCCCAGTAGAGCGAATATAGTGTTCTTAAAAATAAAAAAAATAAAGGGTTTCTTAGTTAGTTATGTTTTATTGCTTACGCAATGACCAATTTTTCAGTGACTTTGAATTGAATACACTTGTCGTATCTTTTTTAACATTGATGCAGAGGTTTGATTCCTTTCTTTTTTTTTTCTCTTTGTTTTAATCACTAAAATGATTTGTTTATTCTGATTTTTCATAATACTTAATTAGTCACTGCCATTCCATATATATATATATATAAATGGTGAGAGACACTTCCTTTTTTAGACCTAACAAGGTCAAAAAGGTGTCATGCGTATGATCATTTTGGTGAGGGACATATGCACATGAATATTCTCCATATGTATATATATTAATTTGAGTAAAGTCATTCCATGTATATGATACATGGTAAATTTTATTTTTATGGTTTGGTGTTACCGATTTATCTTGATCTTATTGAATTTGTATGTAAAGTGAATGTGTATCTGTAGTTACTCTATATGATGCTTTTCAATTAATAGAATTTGTTGTTTAGCTAGCCAATCAGGATGCTGGGTAAGGCTTTTAACTCCTGTGCAGGCTTGTGGATTCAAGAGATATTATGGAGCTGCAGCTGAAGCAACAGGATTATGAGCTTATTATAAGGAAAAAGGAAGCTTTGCCACAGTCAGTAAGCACAGGTCCTGTTTATACGATGCAACCCCCTTCTGCACCAATGATGCTTCCTTCTCAACTGCCACCAGTGCAAGCTGCTGCAGCAACACCTGCATCATCAGCTCCTGCTCTCCCTGCTCCAGGGAAGTCGAGCAAGTCTTCACATCCACCACTGAAATGTCCCATGGCTGGAACATTTTACCGATGCCCTGCGCCAGGGGAGCCACCATTTGTTAAGGTAATCTGGTTCATCATGGTGAAGAATGTACAAATATAATCTGAATACCTTCCTATTGCATTACTAAATATCTGTTTTCTAGATACCGGGCTTTTTTTTTAATCTGTTAGATACTGGGGATTTTTTTTTTAAAAAAAATTATTTATAAAGCTGGGAGGATGGTTTCCTCAAGATAGTTTCTTAAAACAGGATAAATCATTTCTTATTTTGTAGTGACTTTTTATCCTTTAGGCTTGTAAGAAAGTTTTTTAAGAGCATATCTAGCAACCTAATGCTTGAACTTAACTGTCAAGCCATTTAAGAAGAAGAGATATTGATTAGACTGATAGTTCATTGATCTTATAATGTTTGTTTGTGGTATTATGAAATCCTGACGTCTCCTTATAGATGGATTATATGTTAATATGAGTTTGTAATTTACATTTAATTGTTATCATGCGTGTCAGCATGTGCTTCATGATTTCTGTGCATATTCTATAATTATGATGGATTAGTTTTTTCTCATCAATTTATACCTTATTATGTATTGAAAGTTCTACGTTCCTATTTCTGGAAGCACTTCATATGCCATAAATAATTTCAGTATTTTGCATAAAAAACCAGCAACCAACTATGCAAGTACTGTGTATGTGTATATTCATGCATGCCTATATACAAATGGTATATGTAATTGTTTGTTTTCTATGCATTTGTGGATGAATGCATTATGCATCTTTCGACTTAGTACACTTTGTGGTTGTCCAGGTTGGGGACAAGGTCCAAAAGGGACAGGTCCTTTGCATCATTGAGGCCATGAAGCTGATGAATGAGATTGAGGTAATCTCTCTCTCTCTCTGTGTGTGTGTGTGTGTGCCGGGGGGGGGGGGGTTAAGAAATATAGGATATGAAAACAAGAGCAGGTGATGGAAACATGGTGATCACTAATAAGGTTCCTTATATCTTTCTTGTTGCAAGCCCTTATGAGTCCTTACTCCTTTTGCCCACTCCATTGCACAAAAGGAAGAGATTCGATCAATTCCCCTCCACCCAAAAAAAAAAAAAAAAACCACAGCCAACCTAATTAACAAACATTCTAGTGTTTTAGTTCAACTTGAAGCCACCAGTGGGTGGACAAATCGGCAAGGAATGTGGAAAGTGTGTCTAATAATTTTAGCCTATATAGACATAGGTATCAAGTATGACAAGGAATGGATTTGTAGAATCTTCATATCACCATTTGATCATAGGGATAGCCCATTCTTGCCCTTCATTTTGTTTTCAAGTCTTTACTCTGTCAGTGTTCCTAATTAACCGTCCACCATCATTGGGCTTGGGCTAAGCATTTACAAATGGGCTAGAAAATTAGATGGATTCGTTCAATGCATGGGCTAGAAAAATGTTAATGGATGTTGGCACAACCTTTTGTAGATGAAAAACCTCATATAGTTCATGAACTGAACTTGGGCTTGGGCCAAGCTTTTACAAGTCAGGTCAGGCTACTGGGTTGACCCATAGTTTGCAAGTTATGCCATATGCCGGTCAATTTGGGTTAGCTCACATGATTGCAGGTCTGGTTGACCTGCACAGGGTGCAGTTTGGGTGTCTGACCCATTTTAAATATGGGTCAAATATGGGTTGGGCTTCAAATCGTAGACCCCTGTGTTCACCTGACCCTTTTTATCTGACTTGACTCCTACCACCCCTACCGATAAAAACAACTGTAGTTTCTTGATCTCTGGATAAGAATAAAGTGGAATTCAGAGTTCCTGTGATCACATAAATTTGATGGACTCCATTGAATTTGAGTAGTTTGGGCTTACGAGGAAATATTGCATTTTATATGTTGGAAGAAGAATACATGGGAACAGACCTATGTTCTATATTCAAGAGCACACTGGAACGAATGGAGATCCTGTTATTACTTGTGTTGCTTTTCTGGCAGTATTGATGCAGTGCAGGGAACAAGAATAGCTAACGGGTTAATCTCCAAGCCAAAAGGCTTAAGGATAGGATGACTAGGTGCCTTACCAAAGACAAACAATTACTCTCTCAACTGAGAACCAAACTTATAAGTTTATTGATATTAATATTGTGTATCCCATGAAGAGGGATTACATCTTTATTTATAACTATGCTACTTTCTAACTAATGAAATAATTAATTCAAATCAAATAAGAAGTCTTAAACCAAACATAATTGGATTTTTTAAATATTAAATAATCCTAAACAATTAAGAAAGCAACTAAAGCAACTACTAATAAGATTTACTCTACTCTACTGGGCCTTATTGGTCTTGAGCCGAGAGTATAGACTTTCAGACGGGCCCATTAGTATAGCCTGCATCAGCTTTCCCCAGCTTGGAAAAACTCGACTCCGGTGAGTTGTTTGCTTGGTATTGCTTTTATAAATCTAGATTGAGCCATTGAAAATCAATAGCCGTAATTCATGTAGCTTCGGAGAATAGTTTTCCTTTCCACTTGATAAGGAACTTGTGAAATCTACCATTCTTGGTTGAAATAAGCGAATCATCAAAACATCTTCAATTTCATCTGGAGGAAATAGATGGAGAGGGAGGATGTGAAGAGCTTGTTCATCAAAGGATTCATTGTTGGGATGCCCGTGATAAAATGTCAAATCTTTAACATTAAAGGTGGAACTGATAATCATGTCTGAAGGAAGGTCGAGAAAATATTCATTGGATTTGATTTTCTTCTGAAAGGACATGCACTTCTGGATGTAATTTGTATTTACCTGTAGCCTGTAGGAGACCGTTCGGGCTTTAAACGAACCATCACTATATTGCATTCAGCAAACTCAACATAGTGTTTGTAAGAATCCACATGCCTTTTATATGCTTCATAACTTGTGGCAATTTGTCAGCGAATTTCATCATGAACATCCTTTGTGTTGTGTAAACTGTTCAACTTCTTGATTAGGCTTAGAGTCAACTAGTAACGGGCTTAAATTAAGAGGAAGACATGGCTTGACACTAGTGACAACTTCAAATGGTGATCTTCCTTTCGTTCTGTTGATGAAATTATTGTAAGCGAACTCCATCATGGGTAAAAGAAGATCGCATGAAGCAACATGTGCGCCGATAAGACATCGAAGAAGGGTTCCCAAACTACGATTGACAACTTCTGTCTGGCCATCAGTTTGGGGATGATATGCACTTGAGTATTGGAGTTTTGCGCGTATAATGTGCCATAAAGTCTTCCAGAAGAAACTCATGAACTTCGTATCTCTGTTAGACACTAATGTCTTAGGAAGGCCATGCAGACGAACAACCTCTTTAAAGAAAAGAGTAGTAGTATTCTTGACAACTGCTGTGCGAGAACAAGGAATAAAATGTGCCATTTTTAAGAAACGATCCAAAACAATAAATACAGAATCTACATTTCTCGCTATTTTGGATAAGCCCAAGACAAAATTCATGTTCAAATCTTGTCAAGGCGCATGTGGAATAAGGAGGGGCTAATACAAATTTGTATTTTTCTTTTGACTTTTTGTTAGTTAGCTTACTCTGTATAATTCACAAATTCGGGCAACATTTGTTTTTAAGCGTGGTGAAAAGAAACAGTCTTCCACAATAGTCAATGTTTTATCATGCCAAAAAGTCCACTACATTTATTACCATGTAATTTACGTATCACAAACTTACGGATAGATGTAGCCGGCAAACATAATTGATTTTCACGAAAGAGATAACCATCATGAATGGAAAACTTTAGATGTTCAAAAAACTCACCATTTAGAAGATTTGTATAAATTCGACCAAAGTCATTATCAGCTGCGTATTCTTGGTATATTTCTTCAAAGCCGGGAACAGTGACAAATTGTTGTAAGTATGTGAGTTTGACGACTTAAAGCATCTGTGACTTTATTTTCCATGCCAGATTTATGATGCAGAATAAAAGTGAACTCCTGTAAGTATGCACTCCATTTGACATGATTGACGCTTATCTTTTTTTGAGAATTTAGATGTTGAAGGCTTCATGGTCAGAGTATAAGACAAACTCTTTCCCAATGAGATAATGACACCAATAACGAAGAGCTTGAACCACTGCATAATATTTCAGATCATAAATCGTATACTTCCGACGGGAGTCATTTAACTTCTCACTGAAGTAAACAACTGGATGACTGCCTTGACTCAAGACTCTGCCAATACCGACATGGGAAAACAACTAACTTCGAAGACCTTTTCAAAGTCTAGAAGTTTTAAAACCGGTGCCTCGGTCATTTTCTGCTTAATTTGTTCAAATGCTCGAGAAGCGGCATTTGTCCAAGTGAACTCTCCTTTTTTTAAGCAATCAGTTATAGGGGTCATGATGGTATTGAAATGATAAATGAACCTCCTATAAAAGGTAGCCAATCCATGAAAGCTGCGTACCTCATTTATAGAATTGGTAATGGGCCAATCAATGATTGCTTTGATTTTATCTGGATCAGCTTCAACTCCTTGGCTGAAACAATAAAGCCAAAAAATATGACTTTGGAACTCAAGAATGCACACTTCTTCAAATTAATGTAAAACTTTTCTTTACGAAGTGCACACATGACATATCTCAGATAGTCGAGATGAGCTTCTTTTGATTTGCTAAAGATCAAGGTATCATCAAAATTTACCATAATAAATTTGCCAAGAAAAGGCCGTAGAAGGTGAGTCATTACTCTCATAAAAATGCTGGGAGCATTGGATAAACAGAACAGAATGACCAACCATTCTTTGGTTTTGAATGCCGTCTTCCATTCATCTCCGGGCTGAATACAAAGTTGATTATATCCGCTCCTGAAATCAATCTTGGAGAAGACAGATGATCCGGACATCATATTAGGCATGTTGTCCACTTGGAAAATCGGACTTCAATAATTGATGGTGATCTTGTTAATTGCTCCGCTATCAACTCACATTCGCCAAGAATTATCTTTCTTTGGTGTCAAGGGGGTTGGAATTACACAAGAACTCATACTTTCTCGGATATAACCCTTTTGGAGTAAGTTTCATCCTATCTTTGCAATTCTGCATGCTTAGCGGGGCTCATGCAATAAATAAGCAGATAAGTTAGGAATGGTAGACCCGGGAACTAAATCAATGGCATGCTGAATGTCCCGCATAGGAGGTAGTTCATTAGAAAGCTCTGCTGGAATCAAGTCTTGAAAATCAGTGAGCAATGACTTGGTTTTTTGTGGTGTAGAAACCTATTGTTTATCACCTGCGTCGTTGACTTCTTTTGGAACAAGAGCATTAACAACTCCTTGGTTTTTGCTTTCCATTTCAAATTTCCACAGAGAGAGAACATAAGGGTTCGGCGCAGAAAAGAAGAATAGCTAACGGGCTAATCTTTAAGCTAAAAGGCTTAAAGATAGGATGTCTAGGTGTCTCACCAAAGACAAACAATAACTTTCCCAACTGAGAACCAAACTCATAAGTTTATTGATATCAATATTGTGTATCCCATGAATAGGGATTACATTTTTATTTATAACTAAGATACTTTCTAACTAAGAAAACAACTAATTCGAATCAAATAAGAAGTTCTAAACTGAACATAATTGGACTTTCTAAATATTAAAGAATATTAGATAATTAAGAAAGCAACTATTAATAGGATCTACTCTTCTCTACTAGGCCTTATTGGTCTTGGGCTTGCGGGTATAGACTTTCAGAAAGAGCCCATTAGTTTGGCCAGCATCAAATAAGAAGCTCCTTGGAACTCTTTCTAGGTTATTGGGATGGTCCAGAGCTCCTGTGTAACTGAAATTTTACCTTTCCTTCAGCAAGAATAGGGAGTTATCTGATTCCATGATCTACTTCATGGAATTCATTTTGGGCTGTCCAACTACAATATCTACCATTGTTGTGGCTGTCGACATATTGATGACCAGAAAATAATATACGAAGTTTCTTTTGAGGATACGATTCTTGACCAGGTATTCAGAATAGGGCTGGTTACTAACGTCATCCTTTCACATTTTCCAATTATTCTGTCTTTTAGGCTGATCAATCTGGAACAATTGTTGAGGTAGTTGCTGAGGATGGAAAACCAGTCAGTGTTGACACCGTGAGTTTCTCTTCTTTTTAATTGCTATTGGTTTTGCCTTGCCAAATCAAATTTCTTCGGGTGTGAGTGTGACTCATTTTCACAGCCACCCATTGATGAGCTGTTGGTTGCCAGGTCTTGGGGCATGCACCTTGTTAGGTTGATGACCGGCTGAATGGGTGCACACTTGATAGCTATTGACAAGATCACTGTTTTCAGACCTGGCCTGAGGCTGGAATGAAATACTGGATTGAACAGTTCATTCCTGAGCAGTTTAACCATAGGCCTGACAGTGATGTCAAAATGATGAATAATGAGAAAACCCTAAGTAGTCTACAGTTTTGGGCCTGACCAGATCTGTGAGCGCAGACTGACAGTTGGACCGGTCCAACTGACTGTCAATCGCTATCAAGATTAGAATGACAAAGACTCTGTATCACAATATACAATACAGTCCTGCAGAATTATTTCTTAATTTCATATTAAATCTCATTTTCACTTTATAATGCTATCATCTTCTCCTTTTGAATTGCAGCCATTATTTATCATTGAACCATGATTCCGGAGAGGCTGATATTATGTCTATCATAGGTAGGAGAGTCTTCTACTTAGGTCTTTGTTTCCCATTTTGTATTGTATTCTTTTAAGTTAGTCATCAACTTGTATTGGGAAATTAGAAAGTGCTGCCCATCACCATTGTTACGTCTGGGACTGTAAGATCTTCACAACTTAATAATTTTGAGCCTGGGGCCTACTAATAAATGGTTCCATTCAACACCTTACTTTTGGCATGAAGATATCGGTTGTATCAAATTGAATTTCAATGGTTTCCATGTGGCACTAACTACAGGTGGGCCCAGCATTCTATCCCTCAGCAGATTATTACTTGTGTATTAGCCATGCAGTCAAAATATTCTTAATTTAGAACAGAAAAATAACTGATATAAATTTATCCAGATTTTTAATGATATATCTATATATTCTTTCCACATGGCTCGTCTATGATCCTTAGAACCCCTTATGCTGACTATTGACTACCCTACCTTACCTAGAATTGACACCCATCCCAATTCTGCACTCATTTAACCATTATTCAACCATGGATTGGGAACTGAAAAAAAATTGAGGGCAGGCCGTTTAAGTATCAATAAGATCTTTTCATAAAATTTTACTTAAAACCCTATGACTGTCATGAGTCCAGGTGAGAGGTTCACAACTCGGGTGCAAACGTTCAGTAAATGAGTCAGGGCCTGTGTGTGAGAACCTCTCCACTTTTCAGGACTTATATTGAGCCCACTTGATGATGACACATTTGAAAATTTGATTAACTCTGATGGAATTGTGTTTTTACATGTGATTAATACAATTGTGAGGTGCACTCTAATTGGGATTTTCAGAATTATTCTTCTTATTTTATTCATGCTGTTGAGCTTTTATTTTTGGTTACTTCATTGAATTTTACAGCTGCTCATTCTGAATCTTCTTTTCTTTTTTTTTTTTTTTTTGGTTGCATCATAAAGTGGTTGTTTATGTTTATTTTCATCTAAATATTTCTCTTACTAATAGATAGCTCTTTTTCTTTCTTTTTCTCAGAATTCATTTTTCATCCAACCATATATCTTTTCATTATAGTAACTTGACAAACGACCATGAGAACATGTTAATATAAGCGATTAGTCCAATAGATTCTCTGGAGTCCAAGAACCAGTCCTCATTTTATTGGCTCTGCTTGAATCTCACTTCAGGTGCACTTTGCAAACACAACAATGAAATATAAAAAGTTAAAGGAAGAAAAATCACGTTATTTACATGCAATCAATACGGTGCTGGGTATAATTCTCTATTGAGTTTAAATCAATTTCTTATTTGAGAGTACATTGACCCAAACCAATATGTTTCTTATATTTTGGGTACCCTAGCCAAGGAGGTTGGAAGCCAAGTTAGTCCACATAAGTGGGAAGGATGACTATATATATGAAAAGAGGAGTCATGCAAGTGGAAAGGTAACCCACAAAAGTAAGAAGAATGGCATTGCTAGAGATCAATTTGTGGGTAGTCAGATAACATCTGGGGTTACCAATTGAGGTGTTACGTACAACCCTTGGGTATCCGTGTGAAGTAATACTTAAATGCCTCCTAACACAATCGAAAAAACTATAAAACTATCAATTTTACCCTTCCTATTACTTTAAGGTTTGGGAGAAATAGTAGCTTAATGGGGTCTGACATCCTACAAGTGGCATCAAAACCTTGTGAGGTTGAGGATTCGAGTCCTACACGAGGAACCTCATGTAGTCGACCCTAACCAATAGTGTTAAAGGAGACCAACTTATGTGGTGATAAAAAAATATTACAATTTTCACATTTGGTAACCTTAGAGTAAACCTGTTAGTAGTTCCCACTCACGGATTGGCTGCCTAGGCATATGTAATTTTTGTCATATACAGCAAAAGTGATATTTTCCCCATTGAAACGTCCCGCTCACTTGGCATTGAAAGGTCCAACCCACTCTAATCAAGATATGGTGCCTGCCCCTGTCGCTGCACATGGTACAACGTGAGAATTCTATACATCATTGGTTTGAGCCTTTATTTGCTTCCCAAGTCTGGACTTCAACATCTTGGGTTATCTAATTGCTACGTGTGTTGCTCCATTGGAAATAGGCTTGGCTAATTAGCATTAGATTACTTAAGGCCTAAGGTCTGACGACTATGTATATGTATCCCAAATAGAGTAATTCTTTTTATCAGAATCAGATAACTCCCAGGTCGAATGCCAAAGGTACGAAAGTGGAGCTAGTGAGGGATATCCTGAGTCATAAACAAAAGTTATAAAGATTGGACTAGGGAGGAATGCCTTCCATCAATGGGCCTCCAATACACAATGTTGGAAATACAGTGTTTGGGATAATACCAAAAGTAGATGACATTAAATAATTTTAGATTTTTACATTGGTAGAAATTATGAAAAATATTGTTAAAATAAAATATTTTAATATAATTATAAAAAATAAATACACTGAAAAACTAATATTGAGTCTTATTGTATTTTTCATGGCAATCCATAGGGCTAAATCGAATTTAACAAAATAATGTCCCAAAAATATATCTTAAAGAAAATATTGATAGTATATGTAGACATAGAGCTTTTCTCATCTGCGGAACTCTGGCATGTGACTGATATGATAGTTTCAATCCACACCATCGTCAAAATGAATTAAAGTTGCAAAGACCACAATTTCTGAACAAAAGCCATGTATGGGACCAGAGGCAGACCCAAGTAGGGCCAAGTGGGTGCGGCCGCATCTGTCAATCCACTGCGTGCTCCTTAAAATTCAACAAAAATTATAAATTAACTCTCAAATCCACATAAAAAATTATAGTTTGCCCTTAATACTAAACTACCCATTATGGTATACACTCCTCAAATAAAAATCTTAGGTCCGCGGTGAAATATCTCTCATCTATTTTATCCATTTTTGAACCAATTATGTCTTGTGCCATGAATTCCCATTTATTGCCCTTCCTATATATTCAATGCTAACAAACATGTCCTCAACGGTTTCTATATTCTAAGGTAGGTCCTGTATGAGATAAATCAGGTTTTATGTGTGGCTGGCACCATACTGGCAGCAAGTAGCATTGGCCCATTTGTGAAAGAGAGAAGGGTAGAATAAGGGAGAAAATTGTGATGGAGTGAGAACTGACCATGGCCGGTTAGCCATGTCCTTTTCTTTTTTTTATGGAAGGGACTAATCCTATCTTACGCTATCTATGTATTATGAGCTGTTTTCTGCACAGTGACAAGAGGTGGCCAGTGCAGCCAGTAGTACCGTAGTATGGTCCATTCCAAATCCCAGTCACAGAGCTGCATCCAACCTGGCAACAGTTTATAAATAATAAATAAACATTTCTTTCTTTTAGTTCATACTGTTGCCCCCAGCTTGAGTCATCAATTCAAAAATCTTTGGCACTAATCCCATTTCAACTCAAGTCACTTTTATCCACCGTTGAATTTGCATTGCAGAAAAAATTGCCCACACAAAAGCAAACACATGTTTGAGGTCCTAAAACCTTGAATTACAATGATCTCTCCTCGTCAGAGTGATGATAACACTGAAAAGTTTGGGTCGCACCACAAAATAACAAGCATGGCCAAACCCAAATCTAATCCATTTAATAAGTTGGAACTGTCAACAACCAATAAACATAAAAGTGAAGGAACATGGATTAGATGTCCGCTCAACTCTTCAATGTCTGTGTTCAGATCGAAGGCCCACATAGAAAATGATAACCTTTTTCACCAAAGCTTCGTTTTACTTATATTAGTGATCTTACATATTTCTTAATATAACTAGGCTTATAAACCCATCAAAACAGCTATTTACTACACCGTCATCATAATTAAAACCTTGTCCCAAGCTCAAATAAAGAAAGCCCTGATTAAAATTTGAGGATGGCCCAAATTGGGCTAAATAGGTTGACAATTGGAGTAAAACTTTTGTCATTGCCCGGGGCCCCAACTTGAAAGCTATGTATGGGCCTCATTGAATCTGGTTATTATGAATGGGCCTCATTTGTTGATATACAAGTTTGGTCATTTCTCCAATTCTCAACGGCAGAAGATCTGGATTCGGTGCCAAACACCCTAAAAATCGTAAAAACATTACCATATCTATAACCTTCTAATAATCAGAATCGCATTAGGAAAACTTAAAAAAAAAAAAAAGGGAGGGGGGGGGGGGGGGGGGTCCAAATCAACCCATATGCCTTGGGCCGATAAAATTAATGGTTATTAATCAAACGGATATTAGATTCTCCAATTAATCGGAGGTTCGTTCCAACACATAAGAAATCAAGTTTGTAACCTACGTTATCTTTTGATTTATAAATGGGTCCAGATTCCTAATCTAATTTCATGGCCTATTATTGGGTCCAATGATACCCCGTTCTATGAGATCGGACCAAAACCAAAACCAGGAAAACAAAGTTCCGACCAAAACCCACATTAGAACCAGAACAACCTTGACAAGAAGGGTTTCGGATCGGAGTCCATATGGTTCCAACTCAAAACCGACCCATTTGCATGTCTATACATAATATTGGTCATTTGGGCTACACCATTGTGCCTGAATATCAAACCCATCCAACAATCCAACAATCCAAATCAACATATTACCGACACATGACCGATAGGGATATGAGGTGAACATTCCAATCCAATATGCCAAATCAACGGTTACTATCATCCTCATCTGCAGGGAGATACTTCTTCCCCAGATGGGTGAGGTCATAACCTATCAATCTATCATGTCCCGCACAAGGCTGCACAATGTGGTTCAATTTTGAGTAAAAACGGCCCACGTTAGTGCCCCATCATAGATCCAACGATCTTCCATTAAGAACCCCAATGTTATATAACAAATCATAGGTGAAGCCAACTATAGAGACAGAGAGCCATTCATATATGGTGAGCATGTAGAATAGAGAGAGAGAGAGAGAGAGAGAGAGAGAGAGAGAGAGAGAGAGAGAGAGAGGAAAAAGCCATGAATGGATTATGGATAGGTGGTGAGAATGTAGAATGGAGAAATAATACTATAATAGTACAGGATCTTTGTCATCTGAGGCATAAAAATCGACCAAACTCTGCAAGATATGGACTTGGGCTCTCAAGAACACGATGTAATCGGCTGTTTCTTTGAAAATGTTGCCGGCTTTCATCTCACCCTCTCCATGTATCAGCTCCTTCAATACCTGCAGTCGGTCCTGCATGCCACCTTTGGACTTCATCTCTGCAACCCTTTTCTTTGAATCTCTTCCTCTTTTTGGTTTTCTCATCTCATTCTTCTTCTTCTTCTTTGGGCCACTAGCAGCAGCTTTGGAGCTCATAGCAATAGAGGATACAGCAAAAATAGTAGAAGAGAATGGTGCTCTCACTGGTATTTGTTGTTGATCGGATCCTCCCCACTTTAAGTAAGACCGAGCAATGAGAATGGCACTGCATTTTGTTGAAAATCACAGAAATGCCAATCTTGGACTTTTCGGCTTTGCTGGAATCGTGGGAAGATTTTCTTTAGATAAGCCAAAGATTGGGATTTTATTACTGATTATCTTTGTGGCCGACAAGCAGGGCAACGCTTACTGCAAGCTGCTGGCCTTTTAAATAGGGGCTGTATATTGCTCATGTAAACCTGGTTTTAAAGTGTTTTTCAGACTAGCCCATGATAAAATTGATGGGGGTGGTTATGAAGTCAGCAATGAGATCTTGCTTTTAAATTATTTGAGGCCTTAGCTGATATATAATATTAGTGAGTAGTGTTTGGTATTCTGGGTTTTTCGAATGATCAGTATTATTAAAAAATATTTTTTGGATTACATTCTTGATGGGTTAGCCTAGTAATAAAAGGTTGGGTAATTTACTTGTAATTAAAGTAAAGTGAAGCTTCAAATCAAACAACTAAAATATGAGGGGGTCTAATAAGAAATCTTTTTAACTTTTTTATGGTAAAAAGTATGTGACTTTTTGGTTGTTTAGAAAGGGTTGAGAAGGTTGCTTTTTTATTATTCTTTTAAAAGGATAAATCTTTTTTAAACTTTTTTTCTTTTGATATAACCTACTTATATTTTCATGCCTTTTAAATGAAGACTTCACTTCACTCTACTTTACTACTAATTAAAAAACTAAATAGGCTTTGTAGCGATCAACCCTGGGCAACATCACAGCATAGTCTGAATGTAGGTGGTAGACTATAGAGCACTCCATGGAGCACTATGGTGGAAGTGGAGCACACCGAACAAATGGATAGTTTAGGACTAGGATAGCATACAATTTCTCTCATGTAATAGTAAAAAAGGGCCCAAAATTGGTGTTTATGAGCTCCACTCAACTCAAGCCCAAGTATGGCCACTAGAAGGTGGAGATTTACCTTGTTAACTACAGAAGCCATTTTATGGTTCCAATTAACCATAGAGTCATTTTTAGTATGGCTATATCCTAAAAAAGTTAATAACCATTTGTTTGAAGAAATATGAGATGTATGTATAAACATGAGAAATTATAAGAGAGAAACCAATCCATCAGTCCATTTGGGCATATTTGTTTACATAAAGTACATAAGAATTTATGATCAAATGTGTTCAACCTAAAGAATATTGTATAGGCGAACCTTTCATCTTTCTAGGATTTGAATTGGTGAAGTGATAAATGAGAAAAGAAAGAAAAGGAAGAAAAAAAACTTGAGTGATTTTGGGTATCCATTTTCCCTCTTCCCTTGATATAATTTACATTAATGGGAGATAATAAAGCGGTCAATTTTGGATATTCACCTCTTAGTTTTCATTTTAAACCACTTACAACAATACAAAGTTCTAGAATTCCTAAAAATGCAATTGCATCAAAGAAACAAGTCTTACTTTTCATCTACTTTCCTGCCTTAATTTAATTGCCACTCCCCAAATTCAGCATTTGTATATCATTTAATTAATATGTTAAAATTGATACTTCTTCAACTTTATCTAAAGTCATAATATGATCAGCTTTTAAGTCCTTCAAAGAATACTTTCAAAAGAGTAACTCAATAGGATGATTTCTACCTTCAAGGATCAAACCCTGGAGTTGGGTGAGATGAGTCATGAGACCCTTTAATCATATATGAAATTCTACAATATGTTTTCATTAGTCACATTATATATGATTAATAAACTAATTTCTATTAAAATAAAATTTGGAGACATATCATGATAAGAATAAACTTCATTTTGACTAGCCCTAATTTTTCAATAGATAGCCCACACTATGGCGTGCCATTGCTTCCACTTAAAGACATGTTTGGAAAAGGGATAAGGTAAGCCAAGGTAAAGTAAATCCAAAATCAAGAAAGACTAATATATGATTGGGTTATAATGACTTTTTATTTTTAGTTATTTGATATGAAATCTTTTTAACTTTTTATCTAAAAAGTAGAGTTTTTTTTTTTGTAGTTTAGTGATAACTTTTTGACTTGTTTTGAAAAAAAATGAGAAAATTTTGAATATAAAAAAAATGAAAGAAGTTTGAAATTTCAAAATTTAACTTTTCTCTACTTCACCCTATTTCTTTGCCAAACATGTCCTAAAAGAATCCTAGAAAAAATTGAAATTTCAAAAAGATCCCCAACCCTTATGTGAAATCTATCCGTTTTTATTTTTTATTTTTTAATATTGCTCCCCTGTTGATTAAAACAAAGACATGGTGACCGTGACCCAAATCGCAAAATTTCTGACTCTTCCGCTGTTCAAAGGCTCCAGACTCCCTGGCCCAACTGTTGCCAGCAAGCAGACACCATTTAAAGGGTCTTACATGAGAAACCGTTTTTGTGAACAGTCGATATAAGTGAAATGATCACGTCGACAAACCGGTACGATCGCACGGATCAAAGATATTGTATATGCACATTGGCATTGTGTGTGGTTCGTTACCAACAGCTCTGGCTCCTGTGTAATTTGGTGGAAAAGGAAGGATGAGATTGCAAAGTGCAAAAAGAAGGTCACATCTCGCTAGCTTGATAATTATTGAGGATGGAAGCTCGCCAGCGGCAAATGCCTGAGGACCTGCAACCGCTCGTGAGGCCTCCGTGATATTTACCTTCGACTTCCGAAAATGACCCCTCCTCTCTTCTTCAATTATAGGACCAGCAATTCCTTTTTTTTTTTTAAGGTGGTAAAGTATTCTTGGCCCCTGAAGTAGTTAATCAGGATACGTTTGTACAACATTGTAAAAAATCAATTTAATATAATTTTTAATGAAAAAATCTTTTCTAAGCTCTTTTCATTGGAAATAATTTTCTACTAAATCCTGAAAAAAACATTTAGTTCATAATTCTTATATTTTCTCAAAAAAAAAAAAAAGTTGTAACAAAGCATGAAACTTGAGATTTTTACAAAAAAACTCATCTTAAACCCAGATTAAATGGAATTATTAACAAATACATAAAAACCTCCGATTGGGAGTTCGTAAATCTTTTTTGGACTAATGTGGCCCCTAACGATATCATTATCAAGTTGCCCTTAATGATGTCGTTAGACACTTTGACTAATGTCAAAACGTTATGAATTCCCTTTTTTCTCTTCTTCCTTCTTCTTCGCCCTTTGTGTCTGTTATAAATATTGTGGTTGTCTTTGTTCCATTTGCCCACTGAAAAAAGTAAGTTACCATTCTCACTCGTCTAGAGCTATCTTCTTCCTTCCTCTAGTGTTTTTGTCATTACCATTTTCAAGTCTGCTTGTTGAAGTCATTCTTTATTGCACCCCTCTCTAGTTGATAGATTTGTAGTGTGCTAATTTATTTTTCATTGTATTTTTACAAGTTGCTCTGTCAAAAAATGAATTGAAAATGATTTTGGCATAATTTGCTTTCTATTGTTGCATTAGTAAATACGACAGATGATTATTGGCCTTTTTCTTTTAGGATTCTTTCTTTTTATTTGAAAACAGTAAGAAGTGGGCAAATGTAGCAAAGATAAACAGAATGTTGGTAATAGATGCAAAGAGTGGAAGAAAAAAGAAAAAAGAGAAAAAAAAACATGTTTTAACATTAGCCTAATGATATTGTTAAGGGCAACTTGATTACAATATCATTAGAGGCCAGATTAGTCCAAAAAAGATGTATGAAACCCCAATCGAAGGTTGTTATGTATTTATTAATAAATTTACTCAATTTGAGTTTAGAATGAATTTTTTCGTAAAAATCCCATGAAATTTTAAACATTGAGAAAAAGAATTTTTACTTTTTAGGCTTTTTTGACAAAAAAGTGATTGCACAAACATGCCTTTAAAATTTGCAATTAATGAATATTGTCTGAGCTCAATATGTTTTGAGCCTGAGTTCGATGATTGAGAATTTGGGCTATATAATAAGCTTCATGGATCAAACTCTAAGAGCTTATTTGGGTGAGCTCTTATAGACGCAACATGGGCAGTCCTTGGACTCTTTAAGTATATGAAACTCTAGTTATAAATAGATTTTTAATATCCAAATACAAACACACACAAACATGGGCAGCCTTATTTCATTTCTTCCTTTCGTCATATCCTTCACTCCTTACATCTTTTATAATCTTTGTATGAAGCTTATTTGATGAATTCTAACGCATTTAAGTCCTATGTATATCTAGTGCAAATGTTGTCAGCAAGGTGGACAGTTTTGAAAGCAAGGTGGAAATGGTGTTAGCAGATCACTTTCACATCTTTTGGTGCACAAAAAATAATTTTCCATCTAATCTATAGAATTAGAAAGTGATTAATTAATGAAATGGAAAATTAGTTTCTCAAGAAAACTCTGCCAAAGACAGAAATGCACATCTTTTGCAGAAGTGATAGTTGCACTAACTTGCCCAAAAGTAAATAGCTTTAGAAACTCTAGATTAACCAAAATGAAAGTAGCAATTGGAAACTTCCTGTACTAACCGAAAAGCTCCATAACGAGAGAAGGGGCAACTTGGTCACACACTCATACTAGTGAGCTAGTGAAAAGGGAGCATGTGAAGGTCGGCAACTGTACTCTTAAAACTCTACAGACAGGAGAATTGTGGGGGAGAGAGAGGCTAGTGGGCAGTACTGAAAGGTTGACGCACATGGGAAGCACATGGCAGGGTGTACCTATAAAAAGGAGCCATGTGACGGACACAGTAGGGCAAAGAAATGGCGAAACCCAGAGGAAACTGTTGTACACTATGTTCTGCACATTCCCTGCATGGAATTGATGGCTGCCAGCACGTTGCCTCTGCCAGCCCTACTCTTCCAACACAAAAACCACTCTAATACTCACACGTGTGGCCATCCACATGCACCTGCATGTGATTCCTGCATGTTTGCAAATGCATGTGATCTCCACATGTTTACAAATGTTCAAGGCATGACCACCCTACGGCTACTTTTTTTTTTTTAACTGGTAACAAAAACTTCCATTAATTAAAGGAAGGATAAGGTAAAAAAAAACAACAAAGAAAACAAAGAGGAATTTGAAGGTTTTTGGGGGGAGAGATCCTCTAAAATGGATTAATTCAATCAATCTCAATATGTGTGCAAACAATCAACCACGCAGCGAAAATAAATCAAACCACAAGCACACACCACCAGAAGACACAGATTTTACGTGGAAAACCCAACCTGGGAAAAAACCACGATCAAGAATCAAACACTATGAATCATACTACAGTTACAAGAGAATACTCACAACCATTATCCAGTTGCTCCTCAACCTAAGGACCTTGTGATTCCCTTGCACAGCTCCCTGCTGCAAAGACCCCCTGTCGTTCTCTGTGACAGATCCAATCACCTAGACGCATTCTAGATGTAGCACTTGACACCCCACATCAATCTTCTACACTCGAAAAGTAGAAGACAAAAAACTCTAGAGTAGAACTTCAGCCCTTCAACTCTAAAAAAGACTCTAGAGGAGATGATTTCTAAAATATATTCTCCATTCAGAACAATGAGATCTCTATCTTAGGGTTGAGAGAAAATCCCTTTTTATAGTCTCTAATTCGTGCCTCATAAGTATAATACGATAAGAAAAGGAGTTGGCATCAAACAGGTAAGTTTCCTTTTAATTCGGGTTGAAAAATCGCAAGTGGGCGTACTTTCTGCACTTGCCCGACCGGTCTGATAAATTGCCCAACCGGTCGGATTAAGGTTCTGCCCGGGTAGAAATTTCAGCATTTTTCTGCAAACTTCCAGAGGCCATAACTTTCTCGTTTCAGCTCTGATTGAGGCGATCTTGGGCTTGACGGAATCCTCTCGAAAAAAGCTTTCCAACGGTAGGTTGCATGCTATATCCGACGCTTGGTTTGTAAGATATGGCCTTTTTAATCCATGTTGTCCGCAGAAAACCACTTCAATTTGTCTCTTTTTCTTCTATTTCTTCACTTAAGTGCATCTAGCAACTCAAACCATTATCCATACTCAAAAATATGTAAAATACAACACTAATGGACTCAAGTTTTGTCCAACCCATGAATTTGCCAAGACAAAAATACTTACAATCTCCCCCTTTGGCAATTTATGGACAAAACTTCCTATACATTCAATCTATCCAAAAATTAAACCAAAAATACATTTAACATTGAGTAAATTGAAATAACGAAAAAAATTTTACCATTAGCTCTGTATCAGGTACAAAAAAAAATCATCTTCAGCTCCATCTATCTTTAGAATGACAAAAATTCTATTCTCCCCCTGAATGCAATATCTCCCCCTTTTTGTCCATAATTGATAAAGCAAATGATCATCATGCAGCAAAGTTGTCAACCTGGATCCAATAGTAGCTCCCCCTTGATTACAACTCCCCATTAATTGTATCTTAATAGCAGCACTGGAGATGAGGGTTTGATCTTCTTGATCAGGGTTTTTTGCATGTAGTCACCCACACTTGTATAGTTTGATCTTTCAGCAAAGGGTGAGCAGCTTCTTTGAACAGATCAGATTCAGATTTGATCATCTTCTTGCTAGATTTTACATCCATCAACATCTTATCATTAGTATAACTAGCTTTATTATATACGTGCCTTCTTGATTGAACACAATTCTAGATTTTTCATAGGATCAAACATAGCAAATTAGTGCAACCCTTTCTGATACCGCTTGAAGGTTTTTGGGGGGAGAGATCCTCTAGAATGGATTAATTCAATCAATCTCAATATGTGTGCAAACAATCAACCACGCAGCGAAAATAAATCAAACCACAAGCACACACCACCAGAAGACACAGATTTTACGTGGAAAACCCAACCTGGGAAAAAACCACGATCAAGAATCAAACACTATGAATCATACTACAGTTACAAGAGAATACTCACAACCCTTATCCAGTTGCTCCTCAACCTAAGGACCTTGTGATTCCCTTGCACAGCTCCCTGCTGCAAAAACCCCCTGTCGTTCTCTGTGACAGATCCAATCACCTAGACGCATTCTAGATGTAGCACTTGACACCCCACATCAATCTTCTACACTCGAAAAGTAGAAGACAAGAAACTCTAGAGTAGAACTTCAGCCCTTCAACTCTCAAAAAGACTCTAGAGGAGATGATCTCTAAAATATATTCTCCATTCAGAACAATGAGATCTCTATCTTAGGGTTGAGAGAAAATCCCTTTTTATAGCCTCTAATTCGTGCCTCATAAGTATAATACGATAAGAAAAGGAGTTGGCATCAAACAGGTAAGTTTCCCTTTAATTTTGGTTGAAAAATCGCAAGTCGACGTACTTTCTGCACTTGCCCGACCGGTCTGATAAATTGCCCAACCGGTCGAATTAAGGTTTTGCCCGAGTGGAAATTTTAGCATTTTTTTGCAGACTTCCAGAGGCCATAACTTTCTCGTTTCAGCTCTAATTGAGGCGATCTTAGGCTTGACGGAATCCTCTCGAAAAGAGCTTTCCAACGGTAGGTCGCATGCCTATATCCGACGCTTGGTTTGTGAGATATAACCTTTTTAATCCATATTGTCCGTAGAAAACCACTTCAATTTGTCGCTTTTTCTTCTATTTCTTCACTTCAGTGCATCTGGCAACTCAAACCATTATCCATACTAAAAAATATGTAAAATACAACACTAATGAAATCAAGTTTTATCCAACCCATGAATTTGCCAAGATAAAGATACTTACAACCTATTATTATCTTACAAACCATGTAAGTATTTTTATATTGGCAAATTCATGGGTTGGACAAAACTTGAGTCCATTAGTATTGTATTTTACATATCTTTGAGTATGGACAATGGTTTGAGTCACTAGTGTACTGAAGTGAAGAAATAGAAGAAAAAACGACAAATTAAAGTGGTTTTCTATGGACAATATGGATTAAAAATGTCATATCTCACAAACCAAGTCTCAGATGTAGGCATGCAACCTACCGTTGAAAAGCTCTTCTCGAGAGGATTCCGTAGAGCCCAAGATCGCCTCAATTGAAGCTGAAACGAGAAAGTTATGGCCACCGGAAGTCTGCAGAAAAATGATGAAATTTGCACTCGGACAGAACCTTAATCCGATCGGTCAGGAAATTTATCAGACCGGTCGGGCAAGTGCAGAAAGTGCACCGACTTGCTATTTTTCAGCCCGAATTAAAGGGAAACTTACTTGTTTGATGCCAACTCCTTTCCTGATCGTATTAAACTTGTGAGGCACGAATAAGAGGCTATGAAAAGGGGTTTTCTCTCAACCCTAAGACAGAGATCTCATTGTTCTGAATGAAGAATATATTTTAGAGATCTTCTCCTCTAGAGTTCTTTTGAGAGTTGAAGGGCTGAAGTTTTACTCTAAAGTTTCTTTGTCTTCTACTTCTTTGGGTGTAGAAGATTGCTGTGGGGAGTTAAGTACAACATCTAGAAGGCGTCTAGGTGTCTTGGATCTATCACATAGAACGGCAAGGGGTCGTTACAGCAGGGAGCTGTGCAAGGGAATCACAAGGTCTTTAGGTTGAGGAGCAACTGGATAAGGGTTGTGAGTATTCTCTTGTAACTATAGTATGATTCATAGTGCTTGATTCTTGATTGTGGTTTTTTCCCAGGTTGGATTTTCCACGTAAAATCTGTGTCTTCTTTTGGTGTGTGCATGTGGTTTGATTTATTTTCGTTGCGTGGTTGATTGTTTGCACATATATTGAGATTGATTGAATTAATCCATTCTAGAGGATCTCCCCCCCACAAGAACCTTCACACTCTAATACTCACACGTGTGGCCATCCACATGCACCTGCATGTGATTCCTGCATGTTTGCAAATGCATGTGATCTCCACATGTTTACAAATGTTCAAGGCATGACCACCCTACGGCTACTTTTTTTTTCTTTTAACTGGTAACAAAAACTTCCATTAATTAACGGAAGGATAAGGTAAAAAAAAACAAAGAAAATAGAGAAGTACAAAAGCATTATACCCCTATCAAACACAATCTATAAAATAACATCCTCTCAAGAAGAAACCGTATCCATCCTCTGTCTAGCAAAAGCATCAGCCGTAAAATTAACTCATATGAGAACATGTTTAAATACCAAAGATCAAACTGTTGTGATTTTGACATCACCCGTCATGCACATACATGAATTATAAGATCAATAAAACTAACCACACACACAAGAAAAGATACAGAGATTTACGTAGTTTACCCAAATATGGCTACATCCACGGGCACAGAGACGATCACCTTCATTATGACAAATAAAGCATACAGAGATTCTCACTTTCTCACATCGTCTCTCCCACGTAGTGTGGGAACACCACGGACAAGAGAGCTCTCACCTCTCTTCAGCGCAAGAACTAGGGTTACATACTATACACATATAATCTCTATTTTCTTGGCTACCAAAAAAGTTCGGGTACAGTTACTAAAATACTCATGACTTTAAACCAGTCTAGCTAACGTAGTGAACCAATTCAGGTAAATCGAAATACAAGACATAAACCCAACACAAACTGCTATAAAGCTCACGCGTGTAGCCATGCATATGCTCTTGCATGTGATCTCCACATGTTTGCAAACGCTCAGTCACGTGGGTTCTCTCTCTCTCTCTCTCTCTCTCTCTCTCTCTCTCTCTCTCATATGATGCAACTAACTGCAACTGTATACCCGTTGCATCCATTACATATATGAAGGAGATGTTGTTGCGTGTGAATGTCGCAACCTACATGTGGCCTTCACATGCTTGCTTGTGTAAAACTGACATGGGCTGGATTTGGGCTGGACTCACCTAGGTTCAGGCCTATGGAGTTGAATACAGGTGAATTCATAATCAAATAAGCATGGCAACTTTCAGTCTGCATGGTAAACATGAGTGGGTTTGGATTCAGCCTATTTTTACCTAAACCCAAACTGAACCGGACTTGTTAGTTTAGTGTTCATGATGACCCTCCTAACTTCCAACTTTGGTATAATCAGACATTTTAAAACCTGATTCAAAAGATATGGCTGGATTCAAGTAGTGGAATACAGATTATTTGACGGTGCCTTCTGATTAGTTTGCAATTGGGCTGGGCCTATTCAGGCTGAAGATAGTCAATTAAACCCCAACCGTAGTGCAGAAATTTATTTTGACCCGTGATGGAGTTGTAGTAATCAAGTAAAGTATGGTGAACTTAAAAGCCCAGCTGTGTTTTTTAGTTTTTAAAGGGTAATTGCAAAATATTTAGTTATCAACCCAATATTTGCTTATAAATTCATTCAATGAACCTTGAGAATCATGCCCAAGTCCAGCCTCTCAGTTGTAGATAGAATAATATTTTTGTGTTGGATATGTTGAGACTGGAAGTCATTTAATAGCGCCGTAGAGAGATAATTTCAGTGAGGCCCATTCCTAACAAATATACAAAGTACGCCAAAATTAAAATATTCTAATACAATCCAGCATTTAAAGAGATCAAATTTGAACCATGCCAAAGGCAAAATCAACATTTCAAAAAGGCTAGAGAACCATGTCATATTCAGTGGCAAGGAGTCTCAGTTCTCATTTGGCTAGCCATTGGCATAGGTTCGATGGGTCCCTGCCCCCATAGCTGCGTACCAAAAAAAAAAGCATTTCAAAAGGTTAATTTCTAAAATTCGATGTCTCCAACAGTAAAATCCCAAATGCACCATAAACAACTATGAAATGAATTCCTGTTAGAGCTTCTTCCCAACAAATTTAGGCATCTTTTTGGTGGAATATCTCTTCGATCGTATTCCCATGAAACACAAAATGAAAAACTTTCAATAAATTCTTCATATTGTCAATGTATGATTTAGTCCAACATTCAACCCATTGGATTAATGGTCCAAGAGGGCACATGAGCTTCAGTCTTTACATGCGGATTATGGAATATATGGGCACCTGGGTGTATCACGTTTGTCAAATGTCAAGTGACTTTCTATGAGGACAGGAAATGCCTCTTTCTCTCACCAGGACTTTTTCTTTTTCTCTAGAGGGGGCTTGTGGTGGTGAAAGGGAGCATGGATGGAATGTGAGGGACATGATGATGAGGATGAGGCCGTACACACCCCTCACATGATCTACCACAGTCAGACAAAACTCACTGGGCTTGAGTGGAGCAAAGCAGCGGCAATATGCAATTAGCTTTCCTTCTCCTTTCCCTTTGCTTTGGGGTAGTGGGTAATGACTGGAGTCTGGACCTCACATGTGCTTTTTCTGTTTATGGGCAGGCAGCGTTGACAGTGGACAGTGGACACTGCTGTGGAGAGGGGACTCTTTTTAACTGTGGGCCGGCTGAGATGCCAACATTCAAAAACCTTGGCGCAAAGGGCACGTTTGAGGGCAATTTTTTTATTGAAATTCATAGAATTTATGTTCATAGGATTTTAAAGTTGTAGAATTTTTTAATGCTCTTTTTTTTAATACTTAGTTTATAAATTCTCTCAAAAAGCAAAAGAGTTGAATTCCTATAATCATAAAAGTTATTTGAAACAATTTATGCAGCTGAAATTTTAAAAATGCTTGTGAAGAAATATGATATTTGCAAAAGCCAATAGAAAATTATCTATCATATCCTTAAAATCGCTGACATGACATATTTTTGTGGAAAATCTTAACAAGCCGTAATTAAAGGACAAGATTGGGGAACAAATATGGATTCATTGGGGAAGCAAATCCTTGCTTTTTGGAGCTTGTCATTTGTTTTTGTAAATTTCTTGGCAACTTCCTATGAGAGGAGGTAAGAACAACTTTTTTTGGCCAAAACATATGTGGTAGCAATGCATCCTCATTGTAGCTCCATTTCCAAATCGCTCCATTCTCTTTGAACGAGGAAAACTTGTGAAAAGTAATTGCTTTAACTTGGCTAGCCCAAGTCAGGCTGATGTCCAAACCATCCAACGCAGGCCATCCCATGGGCTACATACAAAATTATTGGACGGTCCCGGTCCAGTAACTTAAGTCCTTGAACACATATTCTTCGGTTCATGGCCTTAGGCCCAGGCCCATTCTTTTTGTTACATTACGAGCTAGCTCATGAAATCTAGCCTAATTGGTCCAGTCTGGGAGGCCCATACCCCCCCTGCCACTTACTTAGCTGAGGACTCACCAGTTTATCCACACCTAGAAGCATATTCTAGATCGATGTGGATCTTCAGGTGATCGTCATCCCAGCCTGAAAATTTATGTTGATCTATTCATCAGGTGGGCCACATAATAAAGGTGACTTTTTTAAATATCTCTCAATCGTCCATATAAGTTGGCCAGAGGTTGAGCAATTCTTCCAGGATGTGCACAGTGTCCTCTTTATGGGTGCTCACTAGCTGGGTTGTTAGGCATATGACCTGGACAAAGACCTGAGTTTTGGGCCACTAGTTAATGCACTGGCCTGGACCATCTAGTGTAAAAGCCGACCCAATGAGACATATTTGTACAAACACCTCTATTTTTTATCTTAAAATATTACTATGAAAATTGACTTATATATTTTCTTTGCATCTAAGAAGATATGATCCAATGGGTTACTTTGCTTTTAGTAAAATTTCTAATGCAAACTGGTCATATTGGGAATTTATAACCATGAGGAGATATGGCTGTCCCCTTTGCATTTCTGCCTTCAACATTCCTTTTCTGCAATTCTAAATTTCAACCACTTCAAAAGTCATTCATACCCTTTGGAATTCTCTGAATTATATTCTCTATAGCTTTTCTGAAATTTCCATTGGAGAGGATGATTTGGGAGTTCCATGCAGGGGCTAGCGTTTGGAGCATTTCCAGATTCTCCGGACATGAATTTTATGATTTTTATCTACTAAAGAAACAGTAGCTAAATCTTTGAGAAGTCATCTACTAATGCACAAGTTTTATATATAACCTTTAAAAAAACTGGCAATAATATATAATAATTAAGTTATACATGCATTCATACATAAAAAAGTTGAACACGGATCCGCCCTAAACCTGAGTAATGTCAAAATTCTGTAAATTCACACCCATTTTAGAGATCTGAAAAGACCATCATCGGACCCACTCTCAATAGGAGCGGATTGAATCATTTGCACAATAGAGGTGTCGACAGGCCGGGGACCATTTCTTAATATACCAAATATTGTCGATTCAGTGACTCTTGTTTGAGTCTTAATCAAGTTGAATTTTTGCGTGATTTATCCAACATTTGATCAAGTCAATTTGACTCGTCCAAGATCAGCGAGGTTTTTGTCTATCTCAAGTCACAAATTATGATCAAGACGATTATTCAGAGGATGCTATGATATTCGATAATACTATAAGTTGCGCTTACTTGTCAAACTTAGCCCAGCTTAATTCAAGCCAGATTCAAATTATGCCAAGCTCAGCTTGGCTTCAGCTCCGGGTGGTTTGTTTAATGTTCAAACCAAGTTTAAGGTGGCCAAATTGGAATTCCAGTGGGAGACAGAAGCTTATTGGAAGAAGAAATGAAAGAATTGAGCGAATAACAAGTTTTCAAGCATATCAATAGTTGGCTTGACATTAAACTTTGAAAGGTTCCAGAGTCAAATATTTAAATGAGACGTAATTTAGTTTGAAAATGGTTAAAAATATAGGTTTAGGCTGATTGTTACATAAATTTTCATTAAAGAATTCATCATTCAAACAGATAGAAAAATAAAATCTTTCTAGAAAGAAAAATTTTCCACAAAAACCAGGTTCCATTCTCCCTTGTTAACTTTCTGTTGTAGCCATGAGAAAATTGGATTACAATAAAGAAACCAGTTGCATGTAATTTGTCATCCTCTGATGACACGCCAGACCATGCGATCAGTGTCCCACAGATGGGTTACTAAATAATATTAAGTAAAATGAGCCATTCGATTTACCTAGCCACATGGTATTTGAACGATGACTCATCTACATAAGATGAATGGCCCAGATCATATCCCCGTGTGTCGTTTGGATGGTGTAGCTGCTGGGATTGAGAACTGCAGTCAGTGATTGTTAGGGATGTAAAATGAGTCTATTCTGGTTTGGATTCAAGGAGGACCAAAACTGGAACCGTTAATGAGAATATGGGAACCGGTTCCTAAATAGAATGAGATGATGGAACCAGAACTAGAACTTATTTTGTATATGTGAGGGGTTTAGGTCTAGATAGAGAATGATATGGTAAAAAAAAAAGGGAGCTTTTAAGAGGATCTCTTAAAAATTGATGTAATATGTTAGTTCCGATGTCCACATGCCAGAATCAAAGTTGATCTAGACCCAATCTAGGTCACGGGTCAGAAAACGGACTCAAACCTAGAGCCTTTTACTTATCGGATTCTAAATAAAAACCCAAGCCCGATTATTAATGAGTCAAAATCTCTAGGTAATTGGAGATAAATTTACATCCCTCTACCTATACACATGTTGAGGAAGTGAAGTAGCGTAACTTTACAAGTATTATGTTAAAGTTATGTCTTAAAGAGAAGACACATGTCATGTTGATAGAGCCCACATTCTCAGCCATTTAGTCCAAGGCTTTCAAATAAATAGCTAAATAAAAAAGGGGAACATTACAAAGTGCTCAAGCATTTTTTAGAAGAAAATACGCCCCCTAGTTGGGCCCACTTGAATGTGTGATAATTATAGAAGTCCATTGAATGGAAAGGTATATATAAGGACTACTTATGCGGAAAATCTTGAATCCAAAAGATCATCCTAACCTTTTCATCCGTAGCCCTAAAATTTTATGATTTAGAGGCATTATTTTATTATGATTTCAATCTAATTGTGAGAAAAAGTTGAATAGGTGTCAAATTTGGACTTGTGACCATATATGGGCGTTTAGTGTGTGTGACAAGACTGGATTGACTTAATATGGTTAATATGGGCCTTGTGACCAAAAAAAAAAGTGGGGCAAAAAAATGGGCATTTTTGAAGTGGTGGATTTTTTAAAATTTCCCCATTAAAAGTAGAACGCCTGATGGTCATCACCTTACATTTGATTGCTAAAACTGCCTTGCAAAATATTCTCCTACTGGAAATCCCCTCATTTTCACCATTACCCATTTATGGTATCTACATGTAGACATTTCAGTAGGAGAAAATTCTCCTCCAATACATACACTACTATACGTATTTTGTAGTATAAGTTTACTTATGGTCCCATCCCTTGCATTTGGCACGATTGGATTTGGATGACATAAAAAGTTGACATCTTATTTAACTCGGCATGTTTGGGAAAGGGGTAAGGTAAAGTAAAGTAGAGTAAACCCAAAATCAATAAATAATAATATGTGATTGGGTTATGATAACTTTTTGTTTTTACTTGTTTGATATGAAATTTTTTTGACTTTTTGTATAAAAAGTAGAGATTTTTTTATAATTTAGTAATGATTTTTTGAGTTTTTTTGAAAAAAGAAGAGAAAATTTTGAATTTTAAAATTTTATTTTACTCTATTTTATGCTACTTCTTTACCAAATATTCCCCACCAAAGACTATTGCCCAAAAAAGGAAAGGGCTAAGAACTGTCATTTAAAGGTGTTGCTTTACACCAAAGAGTCCATAAAGAGGTCAAACCTACACATTGACAACATATATCCCAAACTGTTATTTGAAAGGTATGGCTTTACACCAAAGAGTCCATAAAAAGGTCAAACCTACTCATTGACAACATATATCCCAAACTCCACTCGAAGGGCAATCTTATTTGTAAATTGGAGTAACATGTCAAGTGTTGCAAATTCTGATATGTATGTTAAAAGCCTTTGGACTGGCCAATCTTTGTTAAATAAAATTTAGGAGCATTTTATGTATAAATAGGGGTATTCATTTTGAGCAGTTTGAATTACCCACCGTAGAGTTTCACCAATACTCATTGGTTTGTGTGAAAACCAACATGCACTGAATATATTAATAAGAGGTATTAAACTCGAGCTAAGTTTGAGGAGTACAATTTGAGTGGCAGCCGAGCTTTACCAAAGTGAAGCTCTGGTCACTAACGCACTCATCATGCTAGGGGGACTGATGTTATTTAATTAAGCTCACCATAAAATCTCATTGGAGTAACCTATTACCGGATTTCCTTCCCTTTCCCAAACCAAAGCTTCTCATAAATGTCTCATATATGTAGAGGCAGACCCAGGGTCTTCATTTGAGAGGGATGCATCCAAGCATGAACTTGGTTTTGGGTGCAAAATCAAGATTTTCATGTGGGTTTTGGGAGCTTTCATATCATGTTTATATGGATTTTAGAAACAGACCTAGAATTTTCATTAGATTTAGGAAGCAGACGAGATCTAATGAGGTGACTACCCACAAAAGCATGTGCTTGGGTCCGCCCCTATATTTATTTTTCCTGTATGGAGGAGTGAAAATAAAAGGTAAAGCAGCCTGTTGCTAGGGATGTTCATGGGCCAGGCTAAACAATATCCAACCCCAATTCGTTGTTTAATCCTCAAGCTGAAGCCAAGCCCAGGCCCAAATCAGGCCTTAAATCCCTAGCCCAGGCCGAGCCCACATAACATAGATTGAGCCCGAGCCTGAGTTAATACTATTTTATTAATAAAAAGGGCCCTTGTGTCCACATGATGATGTAGTTTAGTTCGTTGTGATGCATGCGGTCCACTTTTTTGTTCACACTTTGGCCGGGCTGGGCAATGGGCTTGCTACCATTTGGCCAAAGCCTGGCCCACTTATTAAAAGGACTCATTTTTTCGGTCTAAGCTGGCCCCTATTGCTAAACCTAAAGATCAAGCCCGGCCCACAGGGGACTGGACCCGGGCTGAACTTGGGGTAGCCTAATCCATGAGCACCCCTGCTTCTTACAAATAGCAAGCGCTGCCTAGGGGCCATATGCCCAAAATTCTGACTTAACCCAACACCGTCCCAGCTGGCCGGGATTTTAGCTCATTGGAGGAATGGGCAGAGTTTTGTAAAAATAATCAATACAACAGTGGGCTTACAAGTCAACATCATATTCACCTAAATCCCATCATGCCCATATAAAACTTCATGTCCTGACCACAGAACCTAAAAAGTTCAAATTATTGAGATAAAAGTTTAAACAGGCGTTGAAAATCGCCAGCATAGCGGGTGTACCTAAGATGCACCAGAGTTCATGCTGCTTTGCTTGTGGAAAAACCATCGAGTAGGAGACAATGTTTGGGCAAGAATGTGGGACTCTACAAAGTGCTCTAGCAAACTCTCGTTGTTTATTTTACACTTAATATTGAGTAGTGTTGGCATTTTAATATCATTTATATATCTAAAGATCTTGACCTCAAAATTTAAAAATATCACTGGCATCCGAACTTTGTAAAAAGAAAAAAGAAAAAAGAAATTTTTTGTGATGTCCAAAATATAAAATCATTTTCTTAGAATGGAGTTTGTTTTCTCACACATTCTATGTTGAGTTGTTTGGTTCTTTCCTATGTCCAATTATAGATTAAACAAAATTACAAGAAATTAGATTCCCCCTAGACCACATGAAGGGCAAACCTAAGGGCACATTTGTACAATTGGTGCCTAAAAAATTAAATAAATAAACAAAAATAAAAAACAAGGATTTCATAAATACTTTTCAACAATATAGTAAAATATGTGCTTAGTCCGGCTGACTGTTGCTTTCACCGACTCTCTTTGATTTCTACCACTAGTCCAATTTTCCGTTCGTCACAGATTGATATGATTGTTCTGTTTACTTGATTTAACGGAAGCCCTTGACCCCCACTCTCAATCTTTCCCTTCTCTTCTCTAACATTATCTCATCAAAAAGTCTCAAACCCTAGGTGAACTTGGAGGAGAATGAACTGGTAGTTGAAGTCTTGATATTGCTAAGGTGACACAAGGTGAGTAGATTCCTTACCTACTTGTATATGATGTTATTTATTGTTGTGGACAAGATTGTTAGAGTGCTAAGAGGCTTACCTACTTGTATATGATGTTATTTATTGTTGTGGACAAGATTGTTGAGTGCTAAGAGGCTTACATAAGCTAAAACTTTTGCGAGCCCATGGAGATTATTTTTCTATAAGGGTTGGAAAAAAATCACAGAAGTGTAAAAAGTCCAAAAATGCCTGAAAAATCCAAAGAAAGATTTTAAATTGCGATTATTATTTTTTACCATGTTCAATGAAAAGGGAAAAAATAGAAAGGAACAACAGTAGACTTACCATAACTACCACAAAAAGAAGTGACAACAAATCTAAATACAATTAATACTTTCACCCTTAATGAGGCATAGTGCTTTAGATGGATGAAAAAACTTATAATGTAAAGCAAATAGTAGCATTGTCACAACCCGAGCCCAGGGTTCGGGGGTTAGCAAAAGCCAAACCTAATGACACACGTACTCCCGTGTATGTACACGTAGACCGAGTCTAAATGCACACGCACAAGGGAACATTCACACGTGCCAAACATGTACGCGGAAGCTGTAAATATCAGAAACATCAAACTAACAGTGCAAGAACAGAATACAAAGAAAGAACTGACATAATTTCATATGAAGGTCTTACAAAATGAACAAAATAATATATACAATCATGACATATACAAGTATGAAGATCCTCAAAACAAGAAACAAGACTCCAATGCCATGCATGTCAAGAACGCTCTCCCGTGGAGTGATCACATCCACTCCTCTAGGCCTGATGGGGCCTCGGGGGTCTCATCTGGAGTCTGGCCGACCGGCGAGGGTTCGGCAGGGGTATTTGGGCCTGCAACACCAAAAACAACTGTGAATACGATGATTCAACAAAGTATAAACCATAGCAAGTTAACGCACGCTGTGTCTAATAGAATAAAGAACATCATGTAAATTAAGTAAGGCATTTTCGTATACTAGGCTGTCATGCAAGAAAGAAATATGCTATGCGAATCAATGGATACATGCAGTGTACATAACTAGTGGCTACTACATTGTCATATGCTCCTAAAAGAGGGATGTTGTATCGTGCAAAGAACACCATTGTCCGGGCCAGGGTACAATGGGTCTCGGTTTCCTGGGGTCCGGTTCCCCAAGACGTTTCCTTACTGCAGCAAGGCCATGTAAACTATACCAAATTCACCCCGTCGGGATCCTAAGGCTGAGGCTAAGTAGTGCCTGACCATACCGAGTCAATCATGAAAACCCTGAGTAGATTGGGACAACATATCATACGTGCATATCTGTGAACATATTATATATGCATACTCAAGGTAAGGAACCACAATGTGAAAGTAACGGAACGCAAGATATCAGAGAGTAGAGATCAATGATCGAATGCAACATGTTATGCAACAAATCATGCGAAATCGGATCATCTTTATTTACAAGCCAATTATAATCTAATTATCCGGTGTTTCTAACCGTGCATGATGATGTAGTTTTAAGTTATTCGATGCACCGTTGTCTAGTATTGCATTGAATCGGGCGGTGCACGAAGTCCCTTAAACCAATACCCATGGGGAGGTGCTTAACATCCGGATAACGAACATGAATGATTCGCAGCCCTCTAGATCATTCACGCATTGTATCACATTCCGTTGGGTAGGTCTAGGTGCTCTACATTCTATCATGAAGGCCATATCGGTCTTTCCCTTACACATATCCCTGTCCTTCATTATTCTAGTGTTGATACGGCTTAGCCGTAGGTGAACGTACGGCTTAGCCATAGGCATGTTACGGCGTAGCCGTAATATGCACTGCGGCTCCACCGCGGTTCCCTTTACTGTTCATCCGCAGTTACGGTTCACCCGTATTTTGTTCTACGGCTTAGCCGTGGCTGGGCCGTAGAAGGTCTGTCAAATTGATTGCTCTCAGTTAAATCCAGAAAAGGCACCATGTATTGATCTACGGCTGGGCCACGGCTGAGGTTCGGCTTAGCCGTAGTGCAATATACGGCTTAGCCGTGCCCTAGCCGTAGAGGAAAACTGGATTTATACCCTCTCTGGACTTTAAGCCGTATGTGACATACGGCTTAGCCGTACATGCACGAAGTCAATGTTCTGAATCATGTACAGAAACCCTGTGAAATCATCAGAATTGCAAATATCCAATGGAAATAGATAGAGTACTAATCAAATGGGCTGTAAACACATTTTTCCATACAAATTCATGTGAACTAATCAGAATCAAATGCATACCAACATGGGTTCTTACAGGTTATGGTTATACTTGCCTCAATTTGAATTCAATTACACAACTGATGTCCTTGGGTCCAAACACAACCTAACACCAACCAAACAACATGCATGCATGAGAAATGGAAAGAATCTCAAAGCACAGACCCGTCATGCAATAGGGAAACAAGAAGGAGGAGAAATAAAGGAAGGAGATGAGAGAGAGATGGAAGGATCCCCAACTCACCTCACAATCAACACAATAGAGCTTGCAAAGAACCAAAATCCCTCAATTCAGCTTAATTGATGGAGAAGAGAACTCAGTAGGGAGAGAGAAATAATTCCACGTGAACAGTGAGAGGAAAATGAGAGAGAGAGAGAACGAGCTTGTAGTCGATGGTCTGGGTCTGAAGTTTATATATATAAGTAGATGTCCAAATTGCAATGAAGTCCAAGTCAGAATTCTATTTTCAGTTTGAGTCAAATCCTGGTCCAATGGAATCATACGGCATCGTTTGCAAACGACATAGTTACAAAAGTTGATGAGCTCAACGAAAGACACGTGTTGACATCAAGATGATGCAAAAATAACCATGTCTTAGAAAAGCTAAAATTACAAAAAAGGGCTTGGTCTACTTAATCCAGGTCAAACTTAATCCAATTACCTATCCATGACTCGCAACGAAAACAAAATTCAAACAAAATACGATTAGCAACGAAAACAAGATTAATTAACTGCTAAACGAGGTCAAGCTGGGTCGGAGTGTTACAAGCATCTTATAAGAGACTTAAATCAAACAATCTAAATAGGGAAAATGTTCTCCTACGAGTACCAGCAACTACAGTCTAGCATTGTGGAGATCACTTAAGACTACCTTTTATCAATGCAGCTCCTTTGATGTCCTTTTCATCCCATGATCTGGCATTAGGCTCAGTTTTTGTATTTATTGGACCTTCATTTACTATTGAATTGAAACTTAAAAAAATATATGGTTAAGAAGTAGTTTCCAGGGGCTAGGTGCCTAGCACCAAAACCTGAAAATTTCACATAGTTAAAATACATTAAAATTCAAAGCTATTAAATTAAGTGCTAGGAAAGTGGCGTTGAAATTTTATGGGTCCCTCTTATACATGAGGAAGCCTTTTCACCTATCCTCCTCTTATTAATAAACTTACATCTAAGTGGGACCCACAAGCTAAACTACATATGAGCTATTTGCAGTCTACTTGTGTGAGAACACCTCCCGTCTAATAAACATAATGCGCAAAACCACTTGGCTGAGCTCTTTTCTTTCCCCTATTTAATTAGAAACCATTAGCACAGGGATTGCAAGGGTGAGAGTAACCTTGCATGGCCCATGACGGAAAATTAGACAATTCAGATGATCTATCTGCCCATCAACTGACATTCTCCAATTTGGATATGGAAGAATTAGCTATTATTCAAGGTAAATCATTCAAAAAATAGCTACATTCTTGATAGAACACTTCAAATGAGGTTTCATGAATTAGATATCTACCAAAATCCTAGTCCTATGAAAGATTTCAATCCGATGGTGTGAGGCATAGATTATAGATCGAATGGTTGAGAAAAGCACTCCATCTCATCTACTTAGTCGGCCAACATTGATCAGGCTGCTCTTTCCTTTATTTAAAGCTTGACCTTATTAAGTAGATATCCCAAACAGAGAGATTGCTTATTGGAGGGAATTGGAAGACCCCCTACAAACATGACTTTTACTTGCCCCATTTAATGATGTTGCTGGGAGGGTTAGCACTTGATTTATTATCAAGGGTAGCAAACAGGCCAGGTTGACCACCATGAACTGATTGTACGCATGGGTCCAACCCAAACTCCAATTCATTTGAAATGGTAGCCTTAATCTAATCCAAAAGGTAATTCGAAAACTAATTTGTCAGGTCGGGTTGGAGGGTTAGAGTTCAATGGACAATGGTTGAGATAAAGTTGGTGGACCCAAAACCAAGTGTGGGCTCAATTATCTGGTACTATAGCCGTTCTCTATGTGGCCCACTCTCAACTAACACATGCATGCCGAAGGGCTACAGTTTCGAACGCTCTCGACGTGTACTATACTCCTTTTATTTTTTGTCCTGGTGCATATAACGGTGGTATTTCTTGACCCGAAAGTCGTGAATTTCGCCATCTCTTGCCCTGTTCAACCAATCATTTCTAGGGTTTTCTTCCTTCCAACCGAAGCTCAGCCTCGATCATCTCATCTCATCTCATGTAAGATCTCTCACCCATTTCTCGAAATCACATTCATTTGATTTGCGATTCTGTTCTCTGCATTTTGATGTTAGTTTCGTTAAATATGGTGTTGATTTTGGGTTGATCCGTTCACATTTTTCCTGCTAAAGTTTCAATCTTTTCGTGTTCCTTTTCCATGTAATCTCTTGAATACCAAGATTCTTTGTAGATTTCTGAACATGTTTCTGATTCGATTCGAATGAATCTGGTGTTGTTTTCTCATGGAATTGGTTTTTTCATCGGGTCCAAAGAACCAAAAGGGCAAAGGAGTGCCTGGCGATGTAGCACTATGGTTCAGGCGATTCAGGGTTTTCCCACATTACCGTTGTTTTTGAGCATTAGGTGATGCTGTGGACCACCCCATGAGGCACATGATCTTCTGAGTTTTTGCTGTTTGAGTTTGAGATGTAATGCATTTTTCCTAATCTGGGCACATGGTCCGGATCACCGTTGGGTTTAGACTGGGGCGTATCGCCGTGATGAATGGCCGTAGATGCCTAGTTTACTGCTTGATTATTTTGAGTTGAGTTTAGGAATATGTGATTTGGTATCTGTAATTGTTCTCCAATTTGTTGGGCGTAGGTTCATTTAGTTCTCTCTATTTGTAGTCATGGGTTGCTAACCCGGACAAATATACGGGCTTTTCTTGCTCGATATATTGGTTAACTTGGTTTGTTGATCAAGTTCAACCAATTCATAGGCATGATATTAGTCGGCCATCTTCTGATAGGTATTAGAATTTCGTGAACGCTTATGTGTTGGCCTATTGAAGGACTCACATGACCTCCTGTGAGTCCTAGAATTAATGGAGTTCTGAATGAAATTTAAATATTTAGATCCGCTTGACTAACTAGACTGAGTTTAAATGGATCGAATTGCAAACTATTTGATAGAAATTCATAGTTCAACACTAGTTTATAGTAACTAGGTAACTATGGAACTATTTGTATTCGCTGTTTGTGCATTAATCACCAGTACAACATGTGCAAATCATATGCCTCATGGAATTTCATGTGTTGGATAGACTTTTTTTACAGTGCTGTAAACAGTGTTTTAGCAGTTTTAATCTTGTATGTGGGTAAATGGTGAAAACTTGTTCTATGGACACAGACTGGCACAAACTTGATTAGGAATCTTTTTTATGGTTGATTATGCTATATCATATGACTATTAATATTTCATATTTGATTAGTTTTCCCCCAAAGTCAATTTAGTTTGTCATGAATTGATTCAACTATTTAGGCAAGAACATTATTGATTATTGTTTCTCCTAAGTTTCTTATCTGCTTCTGAAATGCATCACGGAGGAGAATTATTTTGGAATTGTTTCAATGGAGATGTATTCCCATGTAACACACTTCATATCACTGTTTGGACCTTAGGTAACTATGTTAATGCTGAGGCATCTGTCTTCCTTTCCGCACATCATATAGTCTCTCCCTCGGTCCCTCCTCTCTCTATCTCTCTTAGATTTCCTCTCACAAAATGCCTACCAAACAAGTTTTTCTGCATTTATTCTCAAAATGAAACATTTACAGAGTGATACCAAATAGGCCCTTACATTCTACTCCGTTCTTTGTGATGAATGGACTATAATATACCAATGCAAGTTTGAAGCAGTCATGATTGTTTGCTCATATCAGGGCATCTTCATTTATTTTGCAGGGCAACCATTAGATCACATGCTGCTTAGTACTCCCATATGCTTAAATAGAAGCTGTTAACGGGAACCAGCAGTCTCTGTAAGCATTTCCTTTTCCCATTTTGTGCAGCTGCCCCTTAAGAGGTGTTTTAAATGACAAAAGACTTATCATTTGGGGAAGTCCTGAAGGTCATATTCCCTTTGCTTGATGGCAAAGACCTAGCGTCTTGTATGCAGGTATGTCGACAATGGAGGGATATTGCTCGGGATGATTACTTTTGGAAGTGTGCCTGTGCCAAAAGATGGCCTTCGATCTGTAAAAGACCTTCCCCTCCTATGTTAAGCTACCACAAACTCTTCCAAACCTTTTCAAAACGCCAGCATCGCCGAACCCTCCTTCCTCCGCGACTCTCCTTTGATGACCTGGAGTTCTACATCGACCTATGGTCCGAAGGGAAACTACTCTTCTCGGAAGTGGTCCCTGGTTTAGTCCTTAGGACTGGGATCAAGAGCCCCCCACCTGGCATCTGTGATGTGCTGAGGATCCATTTAGAAGGGCCTGATTACAAGATGACTATACCTGTTGAGCCTACGTTTACCATCCCCTTGAGCCAGACAGTCGTCGTGTCTGTGCTGGTGGGCCGTAAAGACACTAACAAAATCGCTTGCATTATCAACAAATCAGTAGTTGATTATGTGGATGCGACCTCCTTCCGTGCTCTTGCCTTTGACTTCCTCGACTTCTCACCCGTCTACCCATTTGTATCTGGTATAAGGGCATGGGTGTCCTTGCTCTTCATGGAAGATGGGAATGATAGGGTCATTGATGTATTTGGTATCGAGATGGATTTCTGTGATGCTGCAAGTTCAGAAGACGAGGTGTTGTGGCTTCTAGACATGCTTGACTGGAAATAAAACTTATTGGTTTGTTTTGTAGTCAAAGGGAAATGTGCTTGGTTCTTGTTTTCTATGTTTCCAAGTCCCATAAGGGGCTTACATGAGCAAAGTTTGCAGGTGTGCGGGGAAGAGGAAGTAGTCTTCTTTTCCGCTTAGGATAATGCCGAAAGGGTCAGGATCTAGGCATTATCGTGTTTGAGTTGAAGTCATGTACATATAATTTCTTAATAAGCATGCATAATAGTTCTGCCATACCTTTTGGAGCACGGTTTGCGGATCAAATGTAACGCATGTAATTGTATCATGGAAACAATTTGTGTTATGCACTGTCGCTGTTTTGATTAGCAGAAGAGGAGTGTGGTAAAGATCTCCTCCACCATGGACACCAGTAAGAGCATCTTTGGAAGGTTTTTAATCTTTTTTTAGGACCTAGGGTATTCCTCGCTAGATCATTCTGCAGATGTTTGGCCTTTGACCCTAGAGTTATCCAATTCTGACAAGGATTATTCACTAGGGGTATGTACATATATGGTTGCACACATAGTACCTGGATAATGCCAGGGGCGAGAGTCAAATTCGAGACCTAAGGGAGCAAATTCGAAGCTCAAACCAATTGAGCTACCCCCTTAAAGGCTTAATAAAGGCCTTCTTGTTTTGACTTAAAGCTCCAAGCCTTTATTTGTTTAAAAGGTTAATCACCCCTGCAGTTGCCAAAACCTTATTTGTTTCAGATTTGTTAAATGTTGGAGAGCGCCTAGTCAAAAAATTTGTTGGAGACCATTCTTTCAGTTCAGTAGAAGTTAGGGTCATAATAAAAATGATCATGGGTAATGCAGCTTCGGCCCCCAAAGGAAATATGCTATCCGTAGTCCCCAAGCTGTACATCAGCAGGTAAGGACGGTATGTGAAAAGTGCCTTCGGTCCAAGTTCCTGATGTTTAGAATAAAAACATTCCAGTCCGCAGTGCAGGTGCCCTTTTCTTCAAGAGCCACTTGAGAACAACAATTAGCCATCAGTCATTCCCTTATTTTATTTAAATGTGGCATCAACTAGGTTGTTGCTGTTAAAGAAAATTCTATCAACTTTGAAATGCCAAAGGCCTCAAGAAAATAATAATAATAATAACAATAATAAAGAATTGCTCCTCAACCAACCCAATCCCTTTGACCATAATACCTTTACTAAATCCACCTTTTCTTAACCCTATACGATGCCAAACATTAGGAAACTCGAGCCTAATTATAAAAGCTAATTATTTTAAAATAAAAAATTAAAAGTTCTGATTTTTAAGTTCTAATTTATAGTTAGTCCATTTGGTAAAATTTTGTTAAAAAAGGTTGTATTTCATGAGGTAATTGGGACTCACTCTTAGGATTTGTGGTACTTGGAGCCCCACCTTTTAAAAATTACAATGTAGAAACCACCAACTTTTTCATTTTTAAATTTTTATTACATTCTTTTCATTCAAAACACTTGTAAATTTTGGCATTGTCTACCTCCCTCTACTTCAGCTATAATAATAACTCTTTAAAGATAACAATGCCCTTTGTTTTTTTTTTTTACAGGAAAAAGCTTTAATTTGTATCTAAGCTGTAAAAATGAAAAATACAGTTAGAGGTTCATCAAACTCTCTAATATGTAAATAAGCTCTAAATCATAATATAAGAGCTTATTTTTAGAGTTACCAAACACCCCCTTAATTTAATGTTTATGTCTCAACTACATATCGCAAGTGGGAACAATTGCCAGTGGTAGTCATCTTTCAATTACGTAAAAGATGAAAATATTTTGAGTGGAAATTCTACTAAACTACATTCTGATCTCAAATGCTGCGATTCCGAATACCTGACTGTAGGGAAAGTTTCCAGCTACCAGGGGAGGCATTATGCTTCCATCACAACAACCTAGAAAATCGGAGCATGTCTTCCGGGAAACTGCACTGCTACACACCGGGCTTACAAGTTACAAGCCTTCATTTGTTGGTATGGAACCAACATATAATGCCTGAAAGCTAGAGCTGGTTGTAGTAGAAATTCAATGACTAAAGTCTCCATGGAAAAAGGAAATAACATTACAACAGGCAAGAAACACAGAGAAGAAAACATTTGATTTAAGGGCACCCCAGTCATAAAAGTCATGTTAGAACGTGGATTCCTTTTAAGAGTAGGGGCCTAATTAATACACAACATTGCAACTCATCAGGCATTTCCCGCTAATTCTGTGGCAAAAGTTACGAGGCCAATTTACTGATATCCCTTGGACCAAATGGGATTCAGTATACAACCATACTCACATGACTGTTAAATTAAGGGCCGCCATTGCCTGACTTGATTAGCGGCCTGGACCTGGTATTGTGGCAAATGATAGCAGCGATGTAGAATTCACAGGCTAGGGCTCTGTTTGGAACCGCAGAACTTGGATACTCGGCAATCAGCACCTAGTTAATATGCAACTGGCTGTTTCAAGATAAAACCGTCTGAGGAAAGTTTGGATGAATGCATGAACCATGGTTAATGTGTAAACCATATCACCTGCACTCAATTTGCGAGGAATCAAAAAGGCCCAACGCGTAAGCCCTTCAAAACTATCAGTACACATGATGTATCTTACCAGTCCCACAATCAGGCCTACTGAATATAAATCCCTAATTGGAAGCCAACCATCAAATCTAAAATCAATGTGTTCACATAAAAAAAGTCATAAAGAGCAACTCTCCATGGAAAAGTCCAGGGACAAGGAACACAGTCAGAGCAAATTTTTTAATCACCAAGTAATCTATGAGTATATGGTGGTCTGTCAGCCGCATCATTTTAAGGTTCAGGCTGATCGACATATTCCAATCAACTACAATACAGTGATCACTGAAGCTCAGGGAAACCTCCATATGCCTGGGTAAGGAAACTTAAGAAGGGTTTTCATTGTGAGGACAACTTTCTCTTTCTTCAGGTTGGAGATTAAAACTGACCTTAAGTAGATCAGTAACCATCCATTCTCTGCAACTGGCTTCAGATGAGACCTCCTGAACAAGAAGGATAAGCCTCCTGCTTTATTGGCTCTCCAGTAAAGGGGTCAAATTTGTAAGGTTGCCCGGTAAAAGGATCAAATTTCATTTGGGGACGTTCCGGGATACGACCAGCAGTTGGGTCAAGGAGGGAGTTCGATCCAAAACTGCTACGATAAGCTATTGATGGAACAGGTGTTTCATACGATGTCAGGGAACCTGTTTCTCCCAGTTTTGGAAGACCTGTCTGAGGTACAGAAGGATCATTCAAGACTGATGAGGAAAGCTTTCCAAAACTGCTCCGAGGTACATATGGATCATCCAAAATTGATGAGGAAAGCTTTCCAAGACTGCTCCGAGGTCCAAATGGATCATCCAAGACCGATGAAAGTTTTCCAATGCTGCTCCGAGGTATAAATGGATCATCCAATACTGATGACGAATAAGGATACAGCCCTGGAGATGGTGTGTGATGGTCATACCTGAAAACATAAATAAATTAATAAAAAAAAAAGAGGTGGCGGCATTGAGATGTACATAAGTAAATAATTCAGAGTTTTTTTTTTTAATACTTCATGTGGCTAGCAGGAAATCAGTTTTACTAGGATAAGCACAAGCTCAAACCCTGTGTTCCGCCTTCAGCAGTGGTGTCTCCACCAACAAACTAAAGGTAGCAAGACAGTTTATCCATTACTAAAATTAACAGAGATTTTTCTGCAAAAGATGTATATGATGATTATGAGTGGAATTGGTCACAGGCACATAGAAACATAACAATAAAACAGGGGAAGACATAAATTATTTAAAGGAACAGCCATGGAAATACAATTATACAAAGCCAGGTTTCACAATGAAATCAAAACTCAAAAGACAATCTTTTTATTATTATTTTTTATTGTGTTGTCCCATTCACAATTATCAATCCAGACATTAGGAGTAATACCCTTTGATGATCCTAATTTCAAGATACAATACATGTTTAGCTTGCACAACACAGTTGTGTTTCATTATTTGCTGAAAGTGACTTTTTTTTTCATGGCCCAGCATGTTGAATCTGTATGTACCCAGTCCTAAAACTCATTTGAAGTTTGACACTCCCACCATCACATTGCCATCCATCATCAGGATGAGAAAAAGGCAAATGAAAGAGGGAGAAAAAGAAAACAACCAACATACACTATCGAGACCTGAAATAAGCTTTTTTTTTTTTTTAAAGCTTAGTGTAAGACTGACCTAGCCAGAGCAGTGCTTGCAGGGCGTGAAACAAAATGGTCAAAGGCAGCCAAACGAGGCGGACCGGGCAAACTGGGCAGCTCAGACTCCTTCAGTGCAGAATCCCTGATTCTTGCAGCCAAATGTACAGGGTTCCGATTCAATCCTGTGTGATCAACTTGGTGCTGCAACAAAAAAACATGTGACTAATTATTAGCGTCTGTGCACTAGAAATTTGATTAGAGAGCACAATCAATGGAAACAAGGAGGTCGCAGGTTCTTAAACATTGTAAAGGAGGAATATACCCTAGCTATTAATCCCGCAAGTTGTCTTCCTTTATTGTACCCATCTGTAGATGATAACATAAACTGCAAACAAGCAAAACAAGATTGATAAAAGGGCCTGCATAGAACAGGATATCGGATCTAAAATGTGAAATTGGCTGGGGAAACAAGTAGTTCCATACCTTATCAAGAACTGTAATGGCTGCTGGTTCAGGAAGTTCCTTGAGGCTAGTTAACAACTGGATATCTATCTGCCAATGTGCAAACATCAACTATTAGGAAGAGCTCAACATAAATATAGCTCCAATTATTTAAACCCAAGCGAAAGTTTGATCTACATCAGCCTAAAAGTTCAAGAGCAAGGGGAAGCTAGGAACAATCTTGCCCTCAGCAAGTCATTGAAAGACAGCTTACATCATATCGAGTGGCTATACCCAGTCGAAATATCTTAAGTAAACGCTCTGCCAGCGATGGTGGTAATGAAGCTACAGCAATTTCATATGGATCCGTACCATCAGGTGCCTAGACAACAAATAAATGCACAAGAATTCATGAAAGTAACACCAACAGAGAAACCAAAGGTAAGTATATATACAATGTATATATTATTTGTTTTAGGCATGTTATTGAGAAAACTATCTTACGAAGGTTCACATTTGTACAAAAACTACGAAGAGACACTTGAATGAAAGAAGTTGGGAAAAAGCCCACAAAGAATCTATTGTTTATCAAAGCATAAAAGCCCATGAATCATCTTGTTCAGAACAGAAATGTGCTACTATACATGGAAGAAAGCAAAAGCAGCACATTTGCCTCAATGGACATCTAAAAGCATATATCCTCAGATAATATGTACAATGCACGTACTTTCATTTGAAATCAGAATTACTGGTCCTATGCCACAGAAGAAGTGCAGCAGTTCTCTCTTTCAACTAAGTACCTGTGGAACTTACAGCTTGGTTCAGAGGGTGAGTCTGAAGGACCTACCTTGGTAAGTGAAACCTTTCTAGCCATCCTTAAGAAAAGAAACAGTTAAAATTCAGAGAAACAAATCGGCCAAAAAATGGATGTCTAGGATATTTAAAGCCCAGAAATGAGAAAGCCTGGATCGCCAGATGATGCATCCAACATTCAGCATATTGGGATGGAAGAAAACTAGACTTTATAGCATCTCAAGTCCCAGATTTTCATTCAGTAAGCACCTGCAAATATAATATAGCATTCATATCATAACAAACCTGTAGGTGTGACCTTTGACAGAGTTTGCAGACTGTCATATTAATGGCAACTATGCCTACTGCTATCCTGAGAGTACCAGCAACTTATGGTAAAAAAATGAGTACTCTTTAGTTCAAGAATTATACGGTAGCCAATTCCCCAGTTTTGTAACTATGCAACTAACTCTGTGTCTACAAGTGTTCTCATGCTACCACATTCAAAAACCACAAAAAATCCCAACAAAGAGTCCATGACCAAATATAGAATCACGTACTAAAAGTAAACATGAATAGAGGCTTGTATATTTACTGCTATAGGCCTGTCGAGTCGTATAGCTTTCGATCTATTATCATCAGGAAAATGGCGAGCCTTGTTGTCCTTCAAGGACGTGGGCCGACTTGCAGACTTACTAGCCTGTTGGTTTTCAGTTTCGTCATGAGCTCGCTTCCTATCTTTTTCAGCAGGCTTTGCCACCGTTACCTATTTTGAATTGACAAAAAGAAAATAGTCATCCATCATCCTTCTCTTCAGTATAGAAAAACTGAAAAGAATTCAGCTGAAACAAGCCCATTTCCGCTTTTAAAAAAGAAAGTATGGAAAAAGAAATTTTGCAGTCTGTACCTGAATTTTAAACATCGGACCTCTTTCTGGTCCCTCAACTGTTCTCCCATCCATTTCTCTGATTGCATTGTCTAGTTCCTGTGCGCCAAAATAAAAAAAACATGACAATGATGAGAATAAAAGAGCATGCACTAAAAAATTACAAAGAGGAGTGGGAAGATGTTAGCAGCATTGCATTGCGGGAACCTATACAAGCCTATAAAGATCATGAAAAGGTAACATCTAGATGAGAGAGTTACCATATTGGGGCCAACAATGGGACATTTAAGTATAATTGATTTAAGTAAAAACATTATTCATTGCCCACTCAACTGTAAGAATAACCAACTTCATAGTTAATTTCAGTCAGTGCCAATAAATACAAGTAAATACAAGCTCATAGACACCATAATATGAAAGATGAGGACCAAAGACACTGTTTACACGTGCTTCTTTATTCTATTGATTGAGTACATGGGTGAGGAGTATAAAGTCATTGAAACTTTGTTGCAAAAAATATGACACAGTAACAAACGAATGAAAGCTTACTGAACGTTCAGAAAAGTGAACAAATCCAACTGGGTAGCGACCCTTCCTGGACAATGCCACTTTCTCCACCTGAAAGATGATAAATTTCAGTACGGAACACCCATACATGCAGACACACATGCTCATGCACATGCACACACATACATACACAGATACACGCACGCACGCACGCACAGACACAGATGGATCCACAATCCACATAAGCACACACACACACACGCAGACACATACACACATACCTACAAGCATAGTCGCATTCACATAGATGGATGGATGAATGGATGGACACGCACACACCCCCACAGAAGGAGGATGGATGGATACATATACTAGAACTGATTTTTAGCTGCTAACTCTTACATCTGTTCAATGGGTCCACCTATGATAAATCCAACCTGCTCATACTGTGCATCCTGCTCACGAATTGTGATGCAAAATGGACCTATGGGCCCACACATGGGGCCAAGATATTTCATTTAAAGCCCTAACCCTAAGGCATGCATCAAAATTGGCACTCATCCAAGATACTCTCTTCAATCAGAGTCACCCTCACTGTCAAGTTGATCACATGTTTATGCGTGATTTACTTGTTTGAGGTTAATCATATATTTTAGATGTGATCAATTAAACACTGATATCCACTCATATTGAAGTGACTTTTTAATGGTGCCAATGTAAATAGTTGTGATATAAATGACTTGGATTCATTAATGTAGGCCCCAGATACAGGTTTTAGCAAGGTAAAGTACAGTTCATTTTAAGAAGTAGGGGCAAGCAATATGAACTATACGCTAAACACATAAAAATGATCCCCTAGGGCCTAGGAGACATCCATGGGCATGAGGCCAGCTGGCCCACCTGTTATCCCATTGCCTCCTCCATGAATTCCACCCTACCAATTTGACAGTCATCAAGACTGTCTCTCTTGTTGGATTAAAACCCAAAAAAATAGTTTTGACCACTGATTTCCATTGGCCAAATCTCTATCATCTCAGTTCCTATGGATCTGGGATTCTGTGGCTCCGGTATCTCAACATAGCCTTCCCAGTGCCACCTCTTCGAGAGGGGATTGGCAGGGTGTAGGCACTGAGCTGTCACTGATCACTGCAGATGTACACACGAACATACATGGACATGTATATGTGTATCAAAAGGTCACAAATTTCTTCAAACATACATGGACATGCATATGTGTATCAAAAGGTCACAAATTTCTTCAATCACAATAGCCTCCTTTAAATTTCTAAAGAGGGGGGAAAAAATAGTTTACCTTTCCATATGGTTGGAAAACTTTCTTAAGATATCCCTCGTTCACATTTTTAGGAAGATTTCCAACAAATGCTACTTTAATCTGGAACCAGAAAATGCAGACTGTAATATGAAATCATCTAATCTTCATATGCAAAGCCAAAAAAGATACACCAAATTTTAAAAAGAACAAGAAAACAAGAAAACTACCTTCGCTAGTTCTTCTGGATCAATTTCAGGCTCCTTCTCAGCCCAATCTACGACAGGATGACAATTACCAAGCCGAAAATCTGGTTTGGACCCAAGTCTATATGCGCGTGCTGCAGCCTGTGATTGAATTTTCATTTGGGCAAGATCAAAATCCTAAGAGCTAGGTGGGATGATTATGGATCTGGATAACTGTCTTACACAAGATGGTATCATGAAGATCCATGTACCTGAGGGAATCTAGGCACAGAAGCAAAAAGGGATAGATATTGATAACAGAGACACAAGATAATTGTGATTGGTGCTAATGATCATAGGAGTTAAGGAGCAAAAACTTTATATCAAGTTCTGGATTCACAGTTGTTAAAAGTCCAGCTCCAAATGATCTCATGCATCTTTTTAAAGAATAAAAAAGCTCCAAATGATCTCGTGCATCCATTTTAATAAGAAAAATGAAATACTAGTCACATGGATATGTTTGATTGGTTACAATATCTGATGAGAAAGTCAATGATTAAATAGATCAGACCATGATCATTATATGCTAATAGTTACAGTAAATGGGTTTTTCTAATACACAATTAAATCATACAAATGTTCTGTTAACAAGGCCCAATGTAACAAAAGCCAGGTCCATTTATGGCCCACTGTACTATAGATCCAGAATCTTTTAGATTAGCTTGGTCAAATTAGATTAGTGTACATTCCCTAAATGCAAATCACAATTAGCCTCAATAGATTGTAATTAGGCAATGATGGAGCCTTAACTAAGGCAACCATGACTGATAAATAGAGATGGGTCATCCTTCTCCTGGGCATCCAGTGTCATTCAATCTCTCTCTCTATTTGTTCCTTCTTGTTATTCTAATGCCATGTGCTTCCTAATTGCAACAAATAAGGAAAGAGCAGGATTTTTTTTCATGTTTGGATTTAAGCACTAGAGATAATAAAATTTGAGGGACAAAAATGGAGATGTCATACAGTGAGATCTCTTCAAGCTAAATATTAAGAAGTTGATCAAATGTTGTATGAAATTTACAAACTCCACTACATGTTGATACTCTCATGATGTGCCACACTTAAGCCCGTGAAAGGAAGGATAGTTGCATCTGACTGGTAGTTGGCCATAATGCCAACCTATAAAATGAGTTTTGCATCAAGAAGAGTGAAGATGCAGTACTCAGAAAGCCAACGCAGCAAGATTGGATAAGCCTTTGATTAATGGTCATCGTCGAATGATATACCAAAGTCCACGTATATAATGAAAGTAGTCGTTACATGATGGTAGTTTCAACTATCAAAGCATCTTTTGTAGACATAATCACAAGAATGAACTAATTATTAGCAAACAACAAAAGTAGGACAGATCAAGTGTACCTAAAACTTGAATGGAAAACTGTTTATTCTTGAGAATATAGCTTGATTCTTTAACAAATGTCTGTATCTAATTGATAACAACATTTAGAATACATGGAGCTGCATTCACAAATTACTGAAGTATTCCACTGACCCAAAAATATAAAATGAAAATTTTCTAAAGTATTGATAATGTGAAAAGCTACTGCTCGAATTTTCACTTAGCTGGATGAAAGCTAAATGCGGGCCATGTTGAGAACATCAGACTAGAAGAACCACAACAGAGATCATTTAAATGTAATCAATGAAACAGTTAACCAGTAAATTACCCTGGCTGGCTCCATATAGATGGGATAACTGGATAAGGCTTTGAGAATGATGAAGAACCAGGTATTACTCTGCTATGAAATAATAGTTCAAGTAAGTATGAGATAAAAGAAAGTGGATGCTTTATCTTCTTTTTTTTTCTTTATTGGTAGTATGTTCTAATTATGAAGTGGGCAGGAATCTGGCTAATGTTGAATTGCTATGTAGTACACCACAAAGAAACTTAGAGTGAATCATCATCGTCATCGTCATCATCAACATCATCAAAGTGTTGTTCAAAGTCCCAACTATGTTGGGGGCAGATACATGAATTTTGTTTCTCCATTCTGATCTATCTTGAGCCAAGTTCTCGGATAGGTTGCACTTCTCCTTATCTATGCTTATTACTTCTATCCATGTCCTCTTCGGTAAAGCCCATCTATTTAGTGGGCCACCAACCCGCATAGAAAACCTTTCCTCAATGGTGCAATTGCTAGTCTGCATTGGTCATGTCAAACAAGTCTCTTAATTTATCACCTATTGATGTGATACCTAAATGCTCCCAAGAGCACTCATTTTTTATTTTATCTTTCCTAGTTTTTCCACATATCGATCTCAACATTATCATCCCTACTACACTCATTCTATACATGTGTTGCTTCTTGATTGGCCAACATTTTGCTACATAGGTCATAGTTGGTCTAGTAATTGTGCTACAAAATTCTACCTTCAATCTCTTTAGTATGACCCAATTACAAACCATTCCAATAGCAAGTCTCCACTTCAACCATCCCACTCTTATGTTCGACATCTTTGTCAATCTCTCCATCTTTACCAATTATTGAGCCAAGGAATCGGAATGAATCTCTTTGTGGAATCCCCTGAATTGAAGCTCAAGAGATTCAACTCTTTGCACATTCCTACTTATGTTGTAATTTATATATTTTGTCTCTCTATGACTTACTAAGTCCTTTGATTCTAAAGCTTCTTGCATCTCTTAAGTTTCACATTCATGCTATCTCTCAATTCATCCACTAACATTATATCATCTACAAACAACATACACCAAGATACCTCCTATTGACCCCTGATAGAAAGCTATGGTTGCCGGAAACTCACTTGCCTCTCTACATAACATTCTCACACTCTTTATTGCTCCCTCATACATGTCTTTAATGGTGTCAATATAATCTCTTGGGAAACTTTTTTATAATTATATCTCCATCAAATCAAACCCTAGCCTCTAGGTACCCTATCGTAAGCTTCCTCTAGATCGATAAAAACCATATAAATATTTTTCTTCTTCTCTCAGTATTTTTCCTCTTCTCTCAGTATTTTTCCATTAATTACCAAATTGAGAAGATAGCTTCCATATTGACCTCCTTGGAATGAAACCAAATTGATTTTTTCAGATATCTTGATCACTTATCTAAGTGTTTTCTCCATCACTATTACTTTCTCCCTCCATGGTTCCTAAAAAGTTTAATCTTATGATAATTGGTGCAACTTTTTATATCTCCTTTGTTCTTGCATACAAATACAAGTACTACAACACCTCTTCTCCATTCATTTGAAAACTTCCTTGTCCTTCACATCTTAGTGAAAAGCCTAGTTAACCAAATCCATCAAATTTCTACTAAACATTTCCTAGCCTCTATGGGAAAGCCATTAAGCCCCATAGTCTAGTTAAAATCCATATGTTTAAGATCCTTTAAATACAATTATTTACCATTCAAAAAAGAAAAAAAAAAGAGTTAAAATAGTTACCATGGCTTAAAGGATACTGTTCAACAAAAGTCAAGCACCCAAACCAAAGTTCTAACCTCAAGAGTCCCAACTACATCCTAGAAACATCTCCAATGCAAAAGATCCCAACATCAAAATTCATTAGCAACTGAATGTAATGACAATTTGCTTTTAAGAATTTAAGAATGACATCAATGATTTGCGCCCAGCCAAGTAATCAACTGTTATTACTTGAACAACTTCTAGCGCTCCCAAACAAATATGACAGGAAACGCAGCTACCAACACTTGTAAGATATTAAATTTTTTTTGCTTAGTCCTTGTGTACAAACTTTATAATGGACACAAAAAAAACAAGATGGTTCCAGTAAATGGTTGGAGCATGTTTCAACCTGGTTGGGCTACCAAAGTTTGCCCTTTTGGGTTAAAAGGATGTCCTTTTTCTTTTTTCTATTTTGTTTCTCCTCTATTTTTTTTTGGCTGGATGTCTAGGGTTGGTGGGTGATCTATGTATCGAGTACTCTTAAATTTTCAGGGTTCCCCATTTGCCTTAATTTTCCTCTAATAATAAAATCTTTGACCGATAAAAAAAAAGAAAATAAGATATTAAAACATAGTCAGAGCATGTTTGAACAACAAAATGAAAGTTTTAGGGGGGAAAGTGATTCCATGGGGAGAGTGATATAACGAATGCATCTAAGTAATTCTTATAAGATGCCAGGACCATGAATGTTTTTAGCAGAAAGGATCAGAAAGATCATCTCTGTAAAGATAAGCGGGATATGCAGATAGTATCTTTAATGATATATAGATTTACACATGAAATTAACAATCAGGGAAGTGAGTATCAGTGGGTGTGAATGCCAGAAATGTCAGGAAAGTGTACTCAAGGCAGTGGAGACGAAAAAAGAACAGATTCAAATCATTGTATTTAACATGCCAAATCTAATAAACAGAAGATTACACTCTTCAACCTAACCAAAACATCTCATCTGTGTAGGCTTTTATTTAATTGAACTGTGCACGATTAGAAACAAAAGAACAGAAAGAAGTGAATAGAGATGTAGAAGAGAAACCAAGTTTCTCAAACAGCTGAGAGAACTATGAGGCAATAACGGTAGAAATATAAAATGAACACAGATTCTATTTCACTTCCTCTTTTTTCTGTATGATGACTAATAAAGGAATGCCAGCTAGGAGGAGAAGGTGAAGAGATTTGCCTAGTTCTAATTTTCCATGAACATCGAGATCACTACATTAGAATCATAATGATGGCAGACATAATTGTCAAGTAGATTTGAATTGAACGCAGAGGTTTATACGACATGAAAATCCATCTACCATTTCTGGTGGATAGCATCCTCTTTGAACATAAGGACAAAGAAAGAAAGAAAGAAAGAAAGAAAATTCCAAGGTTACAATAGAAAGGATTTTAGATAGGATTCTGCAAGAAAAATGGATTCTAAATAACTGAAGTCACAAGGCTACAGATGCGCAAAGAGTAAAAGCTTCTGTGGGAGTCAACAAGCAGAAAGAGAAAGATTGTCACGGTCAGTAATTAACGGCTGAATCAAGAATCCATTGACACCCACTTTACTATGAGATGTGAAATGTAACATCTTCATCTGACTGAAAAAACCATAAGCACAAGAAGAAGATGTATCACACCACTTAAAAAATGAAAGTGCAAATTAATGTAATATAGACATTTTACAATATAATAATTAGAGTAATATTGACAGTTTACAATATAATAATTAGAACAAAAGGGGAGATGATAGCTTACAGCATGAGAGGAAAATTGCACGATGCCAAATCCTCGGTTCTGTTGTCTTTTTCCTGCAGGAGAGTCTCCAATCGCAGAAGACATTGCAAGATCAACAGACAAAACATCTTGAAAAGCCTACAAAAGAAAAGTTTCCATTTTAGCAAGCACTCAAGAACTAGTTCCTAATAACAGAAAATAGTGTTGCCATTCATCATTAGTGTCATTCTTTCTTCAATATAATTTTACTGTTCCTGATAAAATAAAATAAAATAAAAACAGAAAATATTTCTAGACCACATGTCACCTGGTGAACCGTCTTATCAAATTCTTCAAAACTCCAGTCTAAACAGCATGTGAGAGTACCCAAAAAAAAAATGAACATGTGAGAAGCATTACCAAACATATTTAATCAGAGAATAATTCAAGAAACACTGATAACAGCTTGATGAAATAGAGAGAGAAGTATATGTTGACACCGATAACGTGCAGCTAACCTTTGGGAAGACTGCCCAGAAACAAGGAATCCTGATCTGTAGATAGAGCAATACCAATCTTTTTTCCTTGTAGCTAGAACAAGTAGAGTAGAGACAAGATGATGCACAAAGAAGTTTGTGCCCATTATCAAAAAACACAATAATTATTGATTAAAAATATCACTCGACACAAACACATGCTGTGTACATAACCAAACAATAAATTAGCATTACATGTAAAATGCATTCACAACTCAAGGGACTGTAAACAGTGGGATAACAAACAACAAGATGATGTCCACATAAATAAGAGTAGGCACATGACAAGTTTGCAACACAGATAAGTGGCTAATCATCTAGGTTGTGGATATATGAAGAGAAACTGGTACAAACTACAGCCAATGCAAGCGATATCTGACTGTTGTGAACTGCATGAATTTAAATATTTATATGATTGAAATGTCATCATTTAATATCTGCTGAAGTCCCGGTTCACATCATCAATTCTCAGAAACAAGAAGTGTTAAGTTGTTCAGTTACCCGAAGATAAATATCTACTGAAAACTTGGAGGTTTCTCAGATTTTTTGTACTTCACCGCATCTGAAAACACAAGTTGATTTGGGTTTGTTTAATTCAGTAACCCAAATTTCAGGCCCTCTGCGTGTTTGAGTATTTAAACTTTACCCTACTTCCAAAGTTTCAGTGAATGAAACAGTCATCATTAACATTATTCTCAGCGCCTAATATGATCTGAGGTTGGCCTTTTGAGTTCTACTTTTCCACAAAAACAGTATATCAAGCCATGTTGCCTGTGAGTCCACAATCTACATGTCATTAATAAATCAAGAAACACTATAAAAAATCCAACATAAAGGTCAATACAATCTGAGAAACAAAACCACAGGTCTCTTTATAACCAGCTCTATTGATGTAAAGATATTTCACCACCAATCCTTGTCATTCCTTCATTACAATACTCTGACATTTTACTGTGTACCAAAATCAGAATAATCTTGATGAATTTAGAGTTGAGACAATGCCATTATGATTTGAGTGAGGACTGAGGAGTCTTTAGCAACGGCAATGGCAAGGTAAAGGAAACTCTAACCTCAAGAAAAACGGACTCGCACATTCCAACTACAAGTTTGAGCAACCATAAGAAGGCAAAAGTGAAGAACAAACTCCATCTAACCAGTTTTGTGACTTTAAGAAAGTGGGTGCTACTTTTATTGCCCACTGGAAAATTGTTTATAGAAGAGTACCACTCAAAACTGATTTTTGGCTCTATCCATTTATTGCACTCCTTTTTGGAACTATCAATTTATTGATGGTGTGTTAATAGTGTTTTACATATTATACAATACTTACACCTCAGTGTGGACAGATTTGAGTGTTAATTTTCAAAAAAGCAACCGGATCCAAAAAGGCAAAGAAACATATTTTAAAAAGCGGAAGGCAGAAAAAAAATCTCATGAACAAATCTCTTCATCTAGCCGATGTACCTTGCATAAAGTAATGTTAAGTGAAGGACTTCACTGGTTTACACCTTTTCAACAATCAGCATCAACCTTAAATCGGATCAAATTACTGTACACCTTTCAAAAGAATCAGTGGATGAGGGAAGATGCTAAAAAAATTCTACTCAAGAATGCCCAACAGGAGAAGGCAACCTAAATTCATCTACTTCACCATCAAGTGCAAAGAAAACCCTTTTAAACCTTTGAAGCAAATCCTCTATCAAAGGTTCAAAATCCAAAAGATCTCCAATATTTCCCCCAATGACTTCAAAGGAAACTTTTTAACTCACTTGTCTGGAAATTTGATGAAGCAGATAAGCAAGCAGTTCTTGCAAGCAAGTATAAATCATCCAACAAAATATGAACCTAAATGCAAGCTTTTCTCAATGTACAATTGCTAAACCTCCCATCTAATAAGAGCACTTTTTTCTGAAATTGATGCAAATACTCATGATTCTCTTTTATTTCTTTTTAAAAAGTAACTGCTCAAGTTAATACACACCACGATGCTCTTTCCGACACCTCAACAAATCTAAAGAAGACTACCAAATACCCAAGATTGTTCCTAACAAGATACCATTAATTTTGAGAATTTTTTCTCCTTGATATTGCAAACAATTAATAAACAATTAAAAATTTTCAATGTTCAAATAAGTTACCATAATTCCCAGTTCACCAGCAATAAACCATTTGAAAGACTACGACATCAGATAGCATTCTAGAAAGAGCTAGTAAAGAGCATCAAAGACAATAAATCCATTTGCCATAGACCCCCAAGCTCCTTCGAATAGCTAACTGAAAATTTGTGTGCTGAGATGTGAGTGAATGAAATTCCTTTTCATATCCATTTTCTCCATCACTACCAAAAAGCTAAAGCCATCTCTCCAGAAGACTACAAGTTTCAGAGACAACAATTTTACGCCTTTTTGTATGTTAATCCTGCAAAGAAAACTAAGTAGCCGCCCTTTCAACTGTAACTATGCATTGTTACCACATCTTTGTTCAAACTGTAATCCTTTGTGATAAAGAAAAGAGTTCTGGACCAAGTCTAAAGCTAGCTCTTACATAGAACTCCCAAGGACAGCTATTGAAACAAGACATTGGAGGGCAAATAAAGGAAGATCCAATGAGGAACTACATAAATGGGGATCCTAAGAGATTTTGGGAAAGAAAATGAGTATCTAAAATTAAAAATGTATTGCGAATGCATATAGGTACCAGCTTCTATTTTATCTGTCCATGTGAAACTTAAAACATATTAAGTATGACTAAAATTGCATGAGCAAGATACACAAGAAGGATCTTCTGACAACTTAAGAAAATATTATAAATTAACTAAAACAACCACTAATTTGAAGACCTAACTTACTCTTCCCAAAAAAAAAAAAAAAACTCAAATAACATGGGTATTAACCCAAATTCCAACTTTTTAAATGTTCACACAAAACAGAAGCTACATTCTGCTGCTCACTTGGAGCAGCAGAAAATGGAAGCCATATTAGTTGGAATATAGTTTATCTGAAATTCTAAATTCACTGCCCGAGACAACATCAACATTTGGGCAATCCTCTCTCAATTTTTTAGCAAAATAGCTCCAGGTTGTTGTTCATTTGGAGAAGGGGAAAAGGGAAACCAAATAACTGGAAAATGGTTGTGTGTTTTCACTGCTCAAATCAATACCAGTATTTGGCCAACCTGCTCTCATGTCTCAATTGGGAGGACATTAGCACAGACCCTATATGTCCAAGCAGAATTACAACGCTCAGAGTTCATAAATATGTTTTCTTTTGCTCCCCCTTTTCAATGGTCAGATTTATTGCTATGTGATGCAGTCCTATCGGGCATCAGCTCATATTGAAGAGATGGTCCAAAACTACATGGCCCAGCAGGACCAAGTGAATTTAGTAGCTGACCAAAGTGGGGTCGGAGTAGACCTTCCAGCTAAACCCAGAAGCAAGTGTCCATGTGCTGCTTGGCCCTCCGCCAGACCCATCAGGCCTGCATCCAGGCCCAGCCATGTTATAAACTTCTGGGGCCCACTGGGTGCAATGCCTGCATAAGCCTTGCATGAGCAGGCTAGGTCCCTAGGGCAGAGGCACGGGCACTATAGGGCTTTATTTTATTTTATTATTAACTTACACAAGCTGGAATGGCTGGGGCCTGGGATTATATTTTGTCTTAAGAACTTGTGGTTTTGATCATTAGTGGGATTGTTCCACTTAAGATCATATAAAAGCTAATGATACAGCAACCTTCATAGTTCTATGGTTGCTTAAATCATCAACACCCAAAGTTGCATGTGTGGTTCATCTTGAACTATGCATGACCTAGGCTGATTTACCTTGTTCCTAGTGCTACTTTTGTTAGAGTAGCCCCTCATTTTTGTAGATTAATCCAGTCAGGTAGGATCTACATCACTATGTTAACGTGCACAACTTTACATGAGAAACTAAAATCAAACTTTGATCACAAGCTGCTTTCAGTTTTAATATGAATAGTCAGCTTAAACATTTCCTACAGAATTAACCCAGAAATGCAACATTACTCTTCTTGTAAATGGGAAACGTCAATGACAAACTCGATGTGTCCAGTATTTCATTTACCATGTATCCATTTTTTTCTTTTCGAGCTCTAAAAGCAGCCTCTTTTGTTGTAAAACGTACAAAACCAAAGCCCTGTAAATAAACAAGGAGAAAGCACTTAGAAGTCCTTTGCAGATGAATGGCCTCTAAAAACAACTGCAAGGGACGGTATAGGGACATAGGCCTAATCCAAGAGAGCATAGTTGGAACCTTTGAGTCGCCTTTCTGATCCTTCATTATTCGAATTTCAACAATCTCTCCACAAGAAACAAGTGCCTAAAGGAAAAACACATGCCGCAATAGTGAAAGCATTAGAAAAACATCATCTAACAGAACAATAGTCTACCACAAGAAACGGCATAGAGGAAAAGCACAAACTACAAAACATTACAGCTTTCTTTTCAATAGAGGATATCACAGCCCACAGAACACAACATCTTAGTTGATATATCTCTTCTTATGAAAATATCATCTACTTGAATAACTTTTGACTTACCATTCCAAAAATAATATATTTTGCTATCTTTTTCACAACCAATTATCAATATTTCATGTGGTGTTATCTGCTATGTTTTTTATGGGTACCATGACTCAAACATGCAACCTTGTCGTTGCGACAAGAAGCATCTTCCAACTCTTCTACAGGTTTTTTGTCAAATTCTGTTATGTGTGCAGTTTGAATGTTTACAGTCAGTTTATCAAACATGAATAGAAGAGTTCAAGAAGACATACAGTTTTGTTATTGGGAAACCACAGATGCATGAGAAACAGAAGAAAAAGAATCAAGGCAGTGAGCAAATAAAAATGATGAAGGGCCCATTTCTTTACGAGAATTTACAACAAGAATTTGCCATGTTGCAGTCATTTGGACATGATGTGACATCTTGTCCCTGGCATTTGCAAGTGCCATTGTTATTCACAAGCATTTCAAAATCCCAGCCACCTAAAAGGTCTCACATGACCTTTGGAATTCCAAGAATTCCAGCCCCTTTGTTTTTTGGTGGAATCTCCGGATGCTCAAGAACAAGGGAGCATTCAGGAATTCCACCATGCCTGAGAATTTCAAAATTCGTCATACAGGAATTCTATAAATTCCAATAAAGAGGCAGGCCCGAAGTGACTTCATGGAGACTAGAACTACCTATTATGCAAACAAATCACAATCATTAAATATCCATGATAAATGAAGTCTATTAGATGAATCTCTCTTTGATACACAGATGAAACTTGAGCACTTCACCTCAAAAGTTCTCCACTTGAGGCCACCACCAGTAGACAATGACTGCCTCAACTACAGGCCCAACAGATTAATTATCAATTATTGAAGCATGTAAAGCCAACTTACTTTAACTTAGACAAGTTAAAGTAAACAAAAACAAGGTAATTCAATATTAGTAGAAGTCAAGATCAGCAATATGATTCAATATACTTAACCATACACTTAACTAAGTACTCACAGTAACTCTGAAAGTTTCCCTGAGCCGCCTTGGCTTTTTTGAAAAAACCAAGAACCGTACATTATTTTTTTGTACAGAATATTCATACTATTTTGTATTCCAGCGGACCAGCACTTCATTTTAGTTTCCTGTCACTACCCCAAAACTTATCCACGATTGCTTTTCCTCTTAATACCTCACATCAGCTTCTGTAATTTTTATTCGTAACAAAATTGCACGATATCCTTTGACTGAAATTTGTTCCACTAGTTCATGCTATAGAATCTGATGCATCTTTACTAGGAGCAGGGAAGGCACTGGAAATGACCCACCAACATCTCTTAATAATGTCTCTTAGAGGGACGAGTTCAGAAAAGCTCATGAAAATTGATATCACATTTTTGATCTAGATGTATTGTTTAAGAATGCTTTTATGAAGATCATTGGCTTCTATTGCAAGCTGCACCTGATGAGCAGCACGCATGCACAAACAGATCACAGAAATCCATTGCTGCTCCATCAGGGATTGATATAATCATCTTCTACACCTCAAAGGATGGAATTACAATCCAATTGATGGCTATGTTTCTCCTGTAAAGAATTTAGGTATGATGCTGCTAAATGTAAGAAAACTTCGCAATAAGTACAAAAAGATAGGACATCTAATTACTGAATGTAGAAGAGCACAATATCACGCACTGCTGTATATCAAGTCACATCTGAAGTCACCCCATTTAGTTCAATCCCAGCCTACTGGTACAGTGGTTCCAACATCTATCATGCTTAATACTACATCACTGCTTCAACATCTACACACAGGTGGCATTCAACAGATAAATCAAGCATCTATTGCATTAGTAATTTAGTATTTTCCACTATGGATCCCTCAAGTAATCATTTACCTCATCCAACTGCTCAGTATTTAGATTCTAGTGCTTTAAATCAGAAGATCAGAGTGCACCAACACATCTCTACTATTCACACTTTACTGATGCTTCATGCTCTTGCATCCAATAGAGAAAAGAATACGTATGTCTGGTACTCTTAACCTACAACTTTTCACAGAGTGTCTCTTCATCCTGAAAACATGTTTGTGCCCTATCTAGCACTTAACCATTTTTGTTGGACTACTTGCAATATTTTCTATCCAAATTTTCATGGTAGTCATCAAAATCAAGAGCAAGCAACTAGGCAGCCAATCAATGGGGGTGTAAAATAGGCAGGTCTCTCATCACTTCAGAAAAATCCCAAATAGATGGTATAAGGCTTTGATGATGATGATTTTCATTTAATGTTGCGCTGAAAAGGACCCGCTAAAAAAGACCTCTAAAGTCAAACATTACTTCTGTAGTTCTGTGCATCATGCATGTCGTGTACTGATACGATATTTTTGCTGTAGTATGCTCTTGCTTTTTTCCTTATAATACTATTTGCAACAAATAAAACCTAAAGCATCTTTGCTGATATAAAAAAATAAAAAGCAAACATGGGCCCGTTTGGTAATTTTACTTGTAGAGTGAAGTAAAGTAAATGGTCATTTTAAAAGATAAAAAAATAAGAAGGGCTAAATCAACAAATGATTGCATTTTGTCATTTAGTGAGAAGAGAATGTAACTTTTTGACTTTTTGCGTTAAAAGTAGATATTTTTTGTTAGTTAGTGGGATGAAAAAGTAGCTTATTGACTTGTTAGTGTAAAAAGATAGAAGAATGTTTTGAAATGTGGTATTTTGATTTGACTCCTTTTTGTTTATTGTGTCTAGAAATGACACCTCACTTCAACTTTACAGTCAAGTGAATTTACCAAACACGCCAAAGCATCTAGGTAGAGTACCCAATAAGCTTCAAAGAAGATAAAACCAAAGGCCCTCATTGAGTCTAGACATTACTACAAGCTTTTATAACTCAATGGGTAGAATACACTTCTAAACCAATAGAAAAACTCTAAAGAAATATTTTTAAATTATCAACAATAAATATGACATGTAAAGCAAAAATAATAATTATTACTATGATACAGATGAAAAAAATAATATAAGAGGTAAACAAACCTCATGAACCATGCTTTCTGTTACGCTTCGAGCCATTCCCCCAACAAAAATCTCACAACCTTTGACTTTGTGCTCTGCAAAAGTTACATTTAAGTTTCTGACCTAGAAGCCCAATCTTTTCCAACTTTCCATAAGGATATAAAGAGAACGCCATAAAAGAAGAGATCTTTGTCATAGAGGGGGAGAACAAACACGTGCAACAATTTTTTTTTTTTTTTTTGTTTTTATGAAATGGTATCTTTCATTTTTAAAAAATGATAGACAAGACAAGAGAACTATACTAACAAGCCCAAAAGAAGAGAAGCAAAAGAAGAATAATAAGCACACCCAGCCCACAAAAGGACCCAAATAGGCATAAAAACAAAGGCAAAAACAGAAGGAAGACAAAGAACGCCCAATTACCAAAAGGCCACCTCCAACTAGTTGTGCACAATCATAACTAGTGCAATGCTGATTGTAAAAACAGAGAGAGAGAGAGAGAGAGAGAGAGAGAGAGAGTGTGTGTGTGTGTGTGTGTGGCTATATATTACACTCCTGCTCAGAAGCCCAATCTTTCCATGCACACCACATGTGTACATTCTTGTGAGGCCCACCTTGAGCCATGCCAATCATGGGAGAGGTGGGGAATTGAAATATGGGAATGGGACTACATACATGCAAAATTTCAGCCCCACTGGATCATCCTAACCCCTTGATCTATGCAATCAAGTTTAAATGGTTTTAGAATGCTTTTTTGTAGGATTTCTATCCAACAATGCGTAGAAAGTCAAATTTCATGGGGGGTAGTGAGTGGAGGGAGTTGGATTGATAAGGCGGGGGTTCCACAGGCTTTAAAAAAAAAAAAAAAAAGAGCACATGAATGTCTCCCACAAGAGGGGGTGCACCTGAGCATCAACCATATATACATAATTATCAAATGCAATGGAGCAGTAATGTGGTGCAGTGGGGTGTGTGGAGCCCACCTAGTAAGTAGTAATGCAAGTGAGATCAAGTTTCAACTCATCCAACCATCCTAAGTCCAACCTTCGCAAAAATCAATAGCTTTAAAAGTCAAATTTTCAAGTGCAATCATCAAAGCTGTACGATGATCAGATGGAAGTGAAACTTTACTGACCCCCTTATCCATGTGGTTGCTTACATATGCCGCCTACCCCATGAACTGGCACTAGCCCAAGTGGGCCCAACATATCCCACTGTACCAACACACCACCACACTTGATTGGGACTTATATACATGCACGCACGCACACACACACACGCACACATCTATACATATATCGAAAGGTCAAAGCCTACCATGTTCCTTTATTGCATCACCCGATGAATATGTCACCTGCAACATTCATCAAACTTTCAATTATATCAAATCAAATGAGAAGAAAATTTTAGATCTCAAGCAATCTAAGAGAATTGCCTTCATTGTGCACATGTTAGCAATAACTCCCACCTAAGAACAAAGACAAAGAACTTCTAAAAATAAAATACACAAAAAATAACAAGAATGATTGTTTTAAAAGAGCTAGACATTTACAATAACATTCACAACCAAAGACTTCTTGAATTATCTTATCACCACCATCGTCATTGAAAATTTATTCCTTCTACAGCTGGTTTTCTAAGTTCCACCACACAACCTATTCAAAGCCATCCTCCAACACCGCCATTGCGCACACCAACAACCACACCCCCCCCCCCCCCCCCCCCCCCACAACACAAGAAATAAAACACAATCTGCAGTTCCCTAAGCATGTACCCATGGTTCAGAAAACTTGGTTCTAGACTAATAACAGCCAAGGCCAAAGCCTTTATTTAACAATGATACAATGGCCCAACCATTATATCAGTTTGTTTTATCTCATTTTATTGCAAAAATAATTATAAAAATATGGAAAATGAAAATTTTGAAAATCAATGTTCTTGAGATTTTGTGTGTTTTAGATGGAATTAAAGTATAAACATCTCAAATATTATTATATATGATGATTTCTATGGATTTTTTATTTCAAAACATTATGTTCACATAATAGCAAGAGCCAATTCCACCTTCATTCTCATCCCCAAGGGAAAAGGCATGAGAGAACCATTTTGCACTATATCATGACAAAAGTCATGTTGAAAAGGAAAAAATAATCTCCAAGAACAAGGAAGCCTCATCAGGGAAATAAATGCTGACCGGATTAACACAATCCCCGTAATGGAAGGCTGCAATAACCCTATTGTGCTCAATACACGTAAGACCGGCTTGTATATTTCCCATATGACCTAGTCAACAGTGTATAGTTGTCAACATTGTATAGTTACCTTAGAAGATTTTGTGAGGCCCCGCTTATTTATTATATATATATATTATTTTGTTTTCTTAGTGGTGTTTAGGTTTGGATTAGAGGATTAGAGGTCCTTGGGAGTATTTTGATCATTCCAACCCCAACCCACTTAAAATACTTAAAAGACCCACTTAAATAGGCCAAATTTTTTCTTCGTCGAAACCATGCCAAAAGTATACTCATTGGGAAGGAAGCTTATTTTATTTCATGAACGATGGTGCTTATGGTGACTCAATCCGACCTTTGGTTCTCAAGTTATCGCCAAAACCATTTTTAGCCCAACTATTAAATCAATGGCAAATTTGTAAATATCCCAAAATCCCATTTCCCTCAATTCCCTCATTCGTTTCTCTCTCCCAGGTGAGACTCTCTCTCGTTTCTCTCTCTTTCAGGCGAAACTCTCTCTTGTTTCTCTCTCCCAGGCATGATCCTCTCTCTCTCTTTATTTCCTTTTCTTTTCTTTTCTCTTTCTCCTCCCTTAACTCCATCCCAGCGATGACCCAGCCTCCCCATCTTCGTTATTTTTTTTTCTCTCATTTCTCTTCATCTCTCTGTCTCTGTTCCGCACCGTGTTTTCTCCTCTCACCTGCCGGCAGCCATCACAATATTCGGGCTTCTCCAAGATCATCGCAAGTGACCACCCCTTCATCTTTTCTTTCTCCTCTATTTCTCTCAATTTTTCTATTTGTTTCCCCCATATTCTTCCTCCCTGTTGCTGTCGTCGGAATCTGTGCAGAAGACCGTTGCCAGAGATTTCTCTTCTACCTCCATCTTCCTTCTCAAGCCTTCATCTTATCAGGGAACCATTCGCTAAAGTTTTCCCCAAACCAAACAAGCCTTGGGTAAGGTTTTCCTCCCTCATTAGCCAGGCCATGATAGTTTTGATTTAATATAGATTTTGATATGTTCATTAGTTTCTCTTCACTGCATTGTAGGTTTGATTTGAGTGGGTATAGATTTGTGCGATTTGGAACTTGATTGAGTTTATTGGTGGGCTTTTCATTTTTTTTTCATCAAAGGCAAGTAGCATGTTTATAACTTCATATATATATAATTACCTTGATTGTGCTCTACATGTCGATGGATTATCTAGAAAGAAACCCATCTCTAACTAAGCTCACGTCATACTTAGATGTATAGGTGGAAACCCCTTTTACTTGCCCTAAATGTATTAATGATGAGCAACTGCATACCAGTGTCTATATTGATAAATGGTTTATGATGAATGGAATGGAGAGTGGATGATGATGATTGTGTTATATTGGAAATGAATGGGTATGAATGATGGGGACCCACAGAAGGTAAATGCATGATTGATCATGCTTAGATACTTGTATGCAAGTTGGTAAAAAGATGGGAATTGAAGGAAGCATGAGAATATAATTCTCCATTCGGAGAAGAATTCCCAAATCGCTGCTAAGCACACTTTACAATAAAACTTAGTAATTAGGAATAAAATGGATATTATAAACCCAGATCTTGGACACTACTTGAATTATATCTAACCCCGACAATAGACCATAAAACACTCCCATGTGGATTCAGGGTGTGAGCTTTGCCTTTATCCACTTGTTGTAGCATAGTAAAGTATAGAGAATGAGATGCGTACCAATAGATGAATGTTTGGATCTGGATGGGGCCCAACCATTATAACACCCAACGCGTACAATCCCTACAGGTTTGGAATGTCCATCATATGGTAACTCAAAGTCCTCTATAGCTTGAAATGTACAACTTAACCTAGGTTTGGCTACCTTTATCATACGTTCTATTAATGGATAAAATGATATTGATCTTACATTGCTATTGTATTCTTGCCCTCCCTTTCATAGATGTTTATAAGATGTTATCGTTCTTTCTCTCAATTATTTAAATGCATAAATGGCAATTTGACGTAGGGTATACTTAGAGATGACCTGGGAATATGAAATGGAGATGAAAGTAATGTCTATGGCTAAGATAGCTATTCAATAACTGTGTGTACATGAGAAATGATAACATGGATGGAGATATGATGGCATAGATGAATACTATATATTGCAAATGAGATCTTATACACAGATATTCTTGCTCACGTAAGGAGCCCAGCCAGACATGGACCTTGCATTATTGATTCAGTTCTTTTGGCATTCACATCCATTCAGTTGATAGCTTGGCCTTGGGTAAAAGCATATTTTATAGGCCCCATGGTTGGCCGATATCCGATGGGATTTTTTTTATACAGCTGGATGCGCGGTCCAGTGGATACTACGATATCAAACCTATACCGAGGATTCGGAACTCCTTTCTAAAAGTCCTACAGGATGGATAAAGCTGGTTTATTATATCAGGCAATAGACATTTGGATGTGCCTCTTGTTTAGGTGATGGATGATATAGATGTTACTTAATTCAGTTGATTCTTATTTATCAGTTCATGATATTATTGCCTTTGATATTATTAACATTGACTTCATTAACTATATCATTTCCTTTATTCTATCGTGAAATATATATGATGTTATATTGTTATTTACATGCCGCGCTTGCCAAGTCCTACGTGACTTGACCATATTTGCTTTGGGTGTGTAGACTGTGAGCCCGCTACCCTTACTTCGCAGGGAGAGGCGTCGAAGAAGGCCCTTGAGGTACCTCGACTAGACTAATTTACTTGTACAGCAGTTAGTAAAGAAATTTAGTTGAGCACTCAGAGATCATTGTCATCAATTGAGAGGTTGTTCTTCTGGATGGTTTTCTTCTAGTTTTATTAGATGAGCAGTTTTGAGAAGTTTATAATAAATTGTAGTAATTTTGGGATTACTTGAACTTCGTAGATAAGACTTGGACTTCCAGTACTTTGTTGATTTGACCAATGTGACAGATACCATTTACTATAACAGTCATAAATAATCAATTGGTTTTGCAGTTGTGCAAATGTTTCACTTATCCTCTAAGAAGCACAGGTACTGGTACGGGTACGCCGATACAGCAAAATCTTTTTAAAAAATAGGATACGGGTACGGCTAGGGTACGGCTATTAAAATATTATATTTTTTAAAACTTTAATAATGTAATAAGCTAATAAGTTAGAACTCTTAGATGCCTCATCAAACAGCAATTAATAAATAATCAATCAGCCAAACAGCCAAACATTTAAATGGAAAGGACAACAGCAACAGCAAATGACAGAGCAACGGCAATGGGTAAAAAAAAAAATAGCAACAGCAGCAGCTGTGGTAAACAGCAGAGCACGAAAAAAAAAACAGCAGAGCAAAAAAAAAAAATTTAAGCAGCAGACATGCAGAGCAACAAAAAAAGAAGAAAAGAAAGAAAATATAGCAGCAAAGCAACAACAAAGCAAAGCATATAAAAAAAACAACAAATGCAGAGCAGTAGAGCAGAGAAAAAAAAAAGAAGAAGAAAATACAGCAGCAAAGCAACAGCCAACGGCAAAGCATAACAAAGCATTGAAAAAAAAAAAAAGGAAACGCAAAGCAACAGGGCATCTTCAGAGAAAAAAAAATTCAGCAGCAGAAACATCCATCAGCAGTGCAGAGAAGAGCAGGGAAAAAAAATCACAGCAGCAGAGCAACAACCATCAGGGAAAAAAAAATTGCAGCAATAGCATTGGTTCAAAACAGAGCAAAGCAGAGAAGAGCAAAGAAAAAAAATTACAGAAGAGAGCAACAACCATCAGGGAAAAAAAAATTACAGCAATGGCAGAGCAAAGAAGGGAAAAAAAAATAAGAAAGAAGGGAAGAGGACCTGCAGTCCTACAGTTGTGGCTGTGGCTAATTTGCAGTGGCCGACGAGCAGCGGTGGACACGCAACGGCGGACATACAGTGGCGGACGTGGCGGATGTGTGGGTGCAACAGGTACGCCTCCTCCTCCTCTTTTACATTTTTTTTGTTTTTTTTTTCTTCCTGAGCCTCTCCTGCTTTTTTTTTTTCTATTTCTAGAGAAGCATTCCCTTCAATGATGAGCCTCCCCTTCGATGAGCCTCCTCTGCTCCTTCTCCTCCTCCTCCTCTCTTCTTCTCTCAGTCTTTTCCTTCTTCCGTTTTTCTCAGCGGCAGAGGTAGAGGCAGGTTAGGGCTCTGGCAGATTAGGGCTTCGATCAGCCTCCTCTTCTCCTCCTCCTCCTCCTCCTCCTCCTCCTCCTCTCTTCTTCTCTCGATCTTTTCCTTCTTCCATTTTCATCAGTGGCAGAGGTAGAGGCACGTTAGGGCTTTGGCAGATTAGGGCTTCGATCAGCCTCCTCCTCTTCTTTTTCTCCTCCTCCTCCTCCTCCTCCTTTCTTTTTCTCTCGCTCTTTTCCTTCTCCATTTTTCTCAGCGGCAAAAGCTTCCGTTTTTCTCAAGCGATTAGGGCTGGGATCGCTGAAGCTGAAGCTTTTATATAAAAACAAACTTTACATTTTGCCCCCCTCAGTTTTCTTTTTTTTTTTTTAAAGATAAAACATTAAAAAAATAGGGTATGTGTACCGGTACGTACCCGGTGCATACCGGATACGAACCCATAAAGTCCACAAAGTACCCAGTACGTTTTGACCGTACCCGGTATGCATTTTTCCGTACCCGTACCCGTACCGGGTACGTACCCGGTACGTGTACGTGTATATTTTCCGAGTACCCATGCTTCCTAGCTTATCCTCTTATAAAGATTGAATGTATAGAAAAGTTTTTGAATTGGTCCTCACTACATATTAAAGATCCTGTTTGTATCGTGCCCCAAGTTCAAACTTCGGCCTTATTCGGATAGCCCGGATTTGGGGGCGTTACAGATTTTGATCGCTATACAGTTAGCTATACTGAAACCCTATTTGGCAAGTCTATTTCAAGCCTCTACTCCCCTATTTACAGGTTTGGCAAGTGGGTAAAGGTTCGAAAAAATAAAGCTACCTACTTTAAAGAAGTAGAGGCAATGCCTCTTATCCCCACAGTGCCTTTATGGTGGAGTTGGAAAATGGAGGGAAAAATTAAAGGCGGCGCTACACTTGAAAGTTGAAATGCCCAGTGCGTTATTTTTTTTTTTAGGAAAAAAAATGGGTAAATCAATGTCCAAACCGTTGGAAATGTTCACAAGATCAAACACAGCCATGACACCAAATTTCAACTGTTGAATCATCACCAATCTCGAGATATGTGTAAAACAATATGAGCCATTGGATATTATTTTCTGAATTTTGTGAGCCCCAAACACAAGATCCAAACCATTAGATTTCTTTGGAAGGCTGAACACTACTATGATATCAATTTTTTAGGCTTGAAACCTTGTGGATCTTAAGAAATTTGCAAACAAATATCAACCATTGATGTAACATTCACAATTTTGAATTGGTCCATTGGCAGTCTCGTTTTTCTTTTTTTTTTTATTAATTGTGGGACAATAAATCACGATCCAAACTGTTGAAAATGTTTATAAGGTCAATGATCATTAGGAGACCAAATTTTAGCCGTTGATCATCACCAAACTTGAGATATTTGCTAAACACTAGGACTATTTGATATTATTTTTTAAAATTTGTGTGCCCCAAACACCAAACGCAAATAGTTAGATCCCATTGGAAGGATGAGTATGGCCCGTATGGGGTCAAATATCAAAGCTTGATACCTCATAGATCTCAAGAAATTTGAGAAAAAACTTTAAACCCTTGATTTAAAAAAGTCGATTTAAAATAGATTCTTGCATTACCAAACACATATTTTGATTCTAGCATTTCTTTTTTTTTTTTCTTTTTTTTCTTTTTTTGCTCTTTTTTTAATGTAGCTATTTTGGATGGGTTTGTAAGAAAAAAAAAAGTAGACATACCAAACAAGCCCTTAGTAACACAGTTGTAGTAAGCTTGATTTATCCTTAATTGGCATTCAACAATACAATAAATATAACAGCCAATCCACAGAAGTGATACGATCATACAAAAGAATTCTCCCAATTGCTCTATACTTCTCTTCCTCTTTTGATATACACCATTGACTAAGCCACATGGGAAATATACTAGCAAGCCTTACGTGGATTCGGCTCAAGATGGTTATTTGACCTTACAATCCCCATAAAGCATACAAAAAAAGTAGGGATGGCAATAGGTCAAGACCTGACTGGCATGTACCTTGCCCCCAAACCTCCATTTTTATTATGTGTGTATATATATATATATTTCTTATCAAGTGGAGAACAAAACTTAGACCTGTACGCAACAAAAGCTACACTTGTTGGTAGCTATGCTACAATGATCCTATGTAAAACATTTATAAAATGATGTAAAAAGTGCAGATAGCAAGAGTGGAAGGCCAAGTGCATTGAAAACCAAGACCCACCCCAAACCCACTATCAAACCCACCCCTAATACGTGTGGGTCAAGCGACTCAAGTCAGGTGCCTATTTTAACTCGACCCATGGCCATCCCTACAAAAAAGAAAAGGACATAAAGGAGCATAATACTCAAACCAAATATGGTAGTGCATATGATAGTGCAGCCAGAATTTCCTCATCAAAATATCTGAGTAGCTAGGCTTTTCAAAGCAACTAGAAAAAGTAGACCAACCATGTGCTTCAGCCAAAGGGGCCAGAACTATTATACCAGCTTCTTTTATCTCATTTTCCATTTTGAAAATATATAAGCTTAAAAAATGAAAAATGAAAATTTCAAAATGTATATTCTTTTCTTTACTTTTTATGGAAAGGTAACAATAATTTTATTATAAGATATGTAAAGTGAAAAGATTATCAATCTCAACTATGTTGGGGTCGGCTACATGAATTTTGTTTCTCCATTCCGACCTATTTTGAGATGTAAAGTAAAAAAGAATAAATCAAGAAAGCTAAGATGACATTTACCAAGAGAAGTAACACTGCCCCATAGAAGCCCCGAGGGCTAAGAATGCCAATACAAGCACTCATACACTCATCATAACAAGCCAAAAATTCAAACATCAACTCCTTGCTCCTGACAAGTCCTTAACTAGAACATCAGCATCAAAGTTAGCCCCTCTCTACATAGATAGAAAGAAACTACACTTACAACCATAATATCCCTCAATTCATATAGCCATTACTAGGTCTTCCAAGGAACTGGCCACCTAATACCATGGGCTGATTCACCTTCTATGAACAATGACTACATTGCACATTTCCAGTGCCCCAATCAACAAGATAAGAACTTGGCTTCATTAATGCTCCTAAAAACCACTAGCCTTGAGAAAGACCTTGTCACCAATCACCATACCACTAGAATCTTGAATCAAGCCACTGACACCCATATAACCCAGACTCCTCGAGACACTAGGATTGGAGTTAGCTTCCACAAACCTTATGGAGTGGAAGCCACTAAGGGAGGCACCTCTAGTAGACCATAGTATCATCAATTACCTCAATCCAACATTTTTCCAGGCCACTTGTAGCTTGGTTTAGCTAGTTGTTGATCAGGTTTGCAAGGTACACAACAAAACCATTCGCACACAAAAAAAAAAAAAAAAAAAAAGGTACACAACAACTTGGTGGGAACAAGTAAGATGCAACAAAGTCTATACTAATAGGGAACCTACGTCAAGAATCTGAGTATCTCACAACCAATGTACAGTGTCAACTAACAAAATATCTGAAAGCGACCGAGGGCTAGGTGAAGTCGCAATAAAAAGAGGTAGCAGCCCCAAAGTCAAGTTCCATGACTAACGAATTATTTTCAATGTCTAAAGATCAATTGAATCCATGTCATGGTAAATCAACATTTGAGTGTTAACACATAACAGTTATGCGTGGTTATATTTTCCATGTTTGTATATTAGAAGGACAACCAAATGCACTGTGTCCTGACTATTTTGTTTAGAATGTTTGAGACTTGCCTCAAGAAGATATGTTCTAGAAAAACCAAGATACTCGACACTAGAGTCTAAGGAGTGTCTTCAATCTAGAACATGAGCCACACTATATGAGGCATACATCACGTATCCCCCCATGTCAAAAAAAAAATGACGATGATTTTCAGTCACACTACATGTAGAGGAGCCTACGCCCGTTAGTACAACTTATTTTTTATGAAAAGCAATGCCTTTTCTAATCTTTAAGAGTCTTTAATTAAGAATTGACTTAAACCGAGTTAGCTCATTAAAAAGGCAACAATCATAATGGACAACTATTTTCTATTTGTATTACTGTAGTCTAATACATTATGTAAGTATTTATTTAAAAATAGACATGCCTTGTACTTTTGGCAATTGCTACACCTTGTCCCTCAATATTTTAAAACACTGGCCCCACATTCTTTTCTTTCAAGTTATCAAACAAAGTTGCAGAACCATTGGTCTTCCACCCAAGGCGAGCTACAGCTTACTTGAACCTGGTCATCAATGACCACGCAGTCACTGCAAGTGCAAACCCTCCATAAAAATAAAATAAAATAAAGTGTGCCCAGGCATGCCTTTTAAGGAGATCAGAAAAATGCCTAAGCGAAATTCAATGATCCCTGCAACCATCTGACACTAGCCTAGCCACTCAAAGAAACTGAATACTATCGTCCAATAGTACCACAAACCATAAAACCCAGTAACGACCGGGCTAAACAAAACCAATCCCCTTAGAGAATGGACGCATAGCCTGTAGCATTTCTTCATAGGATATAGCAACATACTAAAACAGAACAGCAGAATCCTTAAAGAAACAAAATTAAAAACTTTTTCAATAACAGTAGCACAAACCACATCAAATCTAGAGGCATCTGGATGTACAGTACACCCTCAAAAACAAATTAAAGGACCCCCCCCCCCCCCCCTTCAATTTATCTGCCAACATCTTGGCTCTATCAGAGAAACTGTAAACAAATACATACACCATCTCAAACAACCCCATGAAGCTAATCTTTTTTCTACGAAATCAACATTCCTTAACCAAATCGAACAACATTTAAGCATTTCAGTTCTCTGATGTGACAGGAAGGGCAGATTTACAGCAAAAAATATCATCTTTATAGCAGAAATTCGCATGCATAGATGAAGAACTAAAGAGGAATCACATCAAAGCAAAGGAGGAAAGGAAGATTCCGTCGAAGAACAATGGCTGCGAGAGAGTGAAATCTAGGGTTTAAAGGAACCGTAAGAGAGGAACAGAGATGTGAATACCTGCGCCATGCGATCTGCTCAGGGGTTTTCTTCGCCTTTGAGTATAATAATGAAAGAGTGTTTGGCTCCTTTTTGTATCGCAGTGTTACTTACTGTGGGCCCCCTGTGATGATCACATACTTTCTTGTGGGCCCACCTCTGGGCCCATTGTGGACAGCACCTATCTGTTACCCCGCACCCCAAACAGCTCGAATCGTCATCCTAACTGCTTGAACAATAGCCCACAACCAACAGTTCTATTGTCCCAACAAGGATCAAACCCAGAATCAGTGACAACTAGAGTAGGTCCCTGTTTACATCAAAAGCAGGGCTCCACTGGGTTTGAGCACCTGCAATGTCACACATGTAAAATATATTATCTTCTTTTTTTTTTGTCAAAATGATCATTTTGTAGAGTAGATGAGTATATTCGACCGTTTTAAATTGATTTAAATACTGTTTATTTTTTATTAAATTTAAAAAAAGGAATAATTAAGATATGAAATTTTACATCGTGATGTTCATCATTAGTACGAAAATGCTTACCAGCACAGCACAGATCATGAAATGGGAGTCCATGGAAGTCTGGAAAGCTAGATCTATACATTGGGACTTTCTAACAAATTACTCTAAATCCATGATGATTCAAGTCTTAAGATAATCAACTTCAAAATCTCGTGGTTTATTAGTTTCATCAGCAAATCGAGCGGGTTTGGATTGCAAGCATGAGCCCACGTGATTTAAAATTTAAGGCATTAAGTAGGCCCCCATGAGTGAAAAAATGTCATATGTAACTCATTATGTTCGGTCATTTTGTTTGAGGGGTGTGAACCAATATCACACCTAAATGAGTACGAAATGTTTGGCATATAAGTGATCATATCTAGACACCATTTTTAGACATCATTTCGTCCAAAATATACCTTTAAATAACCGAATGTCATTAATTAAAAGCTTATTGGGAAAAAAAAAGTCAGACCGCAATTTGAAAAGTTTTAAATTTTATGCTTTTCTTAAATGAGGCAAAAACTCAAGGCATTTGAAATTTTCCCCAATGAGATAGGAATGGTGCCAAACGGACTGTTTGTAAAGATCGCAATTTATTTTGGTACCCATTTATCGGCATCCCGTCTATAGTATATAAAATAAGGGTGTGACTGCTTTCTTTGGATCATTTAATTTTGAAATCTGGATTTATATATTCAACCTAAAGTTTTTAAGTTTAGGTTGCGAGTCCATGGGATTCGGACCCCGGATCCAATTCAGTTGCAATCTATGGAACTGGACTTGCTCAGACTGGACAAAATATATATATGGATTGATCTTTTTTTGCATAATATATACAAGTAATAGATTAATATAGGGTTTTAATTTTGGTGAGAACCTTCTTCTATGTAAGAGACTGTGTGAACTGGCCAGCATGGCTCTACTAGGGCCCACACCAATCATGGGGGCAGGGTAAGGACGAATCTTAAAGAGGCACGAGGAAGTGTATCATACACCATTAGATCATCTTGACCCTACATGAATAACACTCAAATTAAATGATTTCAAAAGACATATATATATATTTTTTGGATATTGATCCAATTGGAGCAGCAGTTGTACAAGTGTCTACTTTAAGGCTTGTGACAAATCGAGGAGAAGAGTTGGGGGAGTTTGGAGTTGATCATACTCACAAAAGTGGGCTAATTCATGCACAAGAACCTTGTGTGTCCATAAATATACTACTTACATATATGCTATGTATCACTGAGTAGGCATATGATCGGGTGCAATGGGTGCGATGAACGTGAGAGATGATCCACTTGTGATCAATTCAAACCCCCCCCCCCCCCCCCCCCCCCAAAAAATTAACACAAGCTAAATTTGACACTCAAGTAATAGAAATAATAATAATAATAATATTATTATTATTATTATTATTATTCTTTTTATTTTTAATGTCTTGAACGGTCATAGATTAAAATGTTAGGGTGATCTAATGGATTAAATATTTTACACCTTGATTGATCTTAGTGAGCAAAAGAAAAAAAAAACACAGAGAAATCTCCACAGTGTTGACCTTGCTGGCACCCATCTGGTTCAGTGCAGCTAATATATATAGGATATATTATACCGTCCCTTTCTCTGTATCCATGTAAAAACGATTGTGCATTTTGACCAGCTAAAAGGCATCTGCATACGAGTTCATGCCAATGCTCGAAGTCCTTGGACACCTGAATGCCAACCACGCGTAAAAGATTGTGCATTTTGAGCCATTAAAAAGGCATCCAAACACGTGTATTTGGCATTGATGGAAAAAGCAAGGTAAAAAAGCATATATACTCACTTTGTAGGCATTCAAATGCATGCGCATCAATGGAAAAGGTTGGCAGAGAAGGCATCAAAGGACATTCGATAAACTTCATTTTAAAGTAAAAAAAAAAAAAAAGAAAAAGAAAAGCTGTCTGTGGTTTGAGAGCAATTAGTATGCATCCAAATACAAGCTTTTGACCACCTTCATTTTTAAAGAGGCCAGAAGGATAAATGAATAAAAGAGAGTAAGAGACTTTTTTCCAGCTGAATGCCAACCAGGTCAATGAAAGAAATTTTGTGTTCATTGGGCAATCCCAAGGCATCCAAATATATATACAGATAGAAATGGTCTAACGAGATAATATGGTATGTGAGCTAACTTTTTATGACACACCTGGAGTTGTACTAGCCATGACGAGTGTGAAGGATTAAAAGATCATAATGAAAACTAGATATGTGTAAAAAATAAACCCCATCTAATCATCCTTACCTATCATCTTAGCCGTCCACATTTGCAACGGTTAAAATTAATTACCTCATTTCACACATCAAACATGATTAGATAGGGCTGATTTTTGCAACAAATTTCAACCGTTGCAAATGTGGACTGCTAAGATGAAGCGGTAAGGATACTTGGATGGGAATGATTTTTTGCACATACCTAACTCCCATCATAATCTTTTAATCCCCCCGTGCCCTTCATGACTAGTACAATTTCAGGTGAACCCTAACAAGTTAGCTCATATACGGCACCATTTCATTAGATCATTTATATACACATGCACACACTTGGTCTTCTTCTTCATTACAAGGTAATTTGGATAAGGAAAAGGCAAAATATAATGGGGATGCCATCCTTAAATCAGTGGCCAGCATCAGACTTTAGCCGATAAAATATGCCAACCATTTGCTCTAAAAATGTATACTTGAAGCGAAAAAAAAGGTATCCGAACACATGCATTGATCGAATTCATAATAAAATCATTTTCCATCAAATAATACTTATTCCATCTATTAATTTGGGCCAGCTTTCTGGCTTCTACTTTTCTACTTTTTTGTAGAGTAAAAAATCTAAAAAATCATAGTTAAACACATCTAATTTTTATGGTAATTGATTGCTGGAGTCTATATCAATGCAATTCTTGTTATAAAATTTTGAATAGAAAAAGCTAAATTCAGTGAATATATATGTAAAAAAAAGGAGGGTTTCAAACTTTGGACTTGTAGAATCTGGAGTTTGGTAAAAAAGGTTAACATTTAGTGAAGATACCAATTTGTGACTCATAAGAGCACAAAATTTGTTAGTTAACTTTCACACTTTTTAACACCCGTGCATTTTTTGATGATTTTGGATAAATTAGTTAGCAACTTGAGATGATATCAGAGCCAACACGTCCCACATTTGAATATAAGCCGGGCAAAAAAGACCCTATGACATGCATTGTATGCGAGCACATATCTACAAGGCAAAAAAGCCCCATGTCACATCTTATGTGGGCATATGCTTCAAGTCAGATGAGGGGGTGTTAAGTAGTTAATTTACCGCATTTAGGTATTTTGAATGAATTGGTTAGCAACTAGTTGAGAAGCTAATATAGAAAGCATATGCGGAGTCTTGGATGAAAAAGAAAATCTAAATTTAGTGGAGAAATGAATATAAAAATCAAAGGATGGCTACAAACTATAGCATTCCAAATTTTAAAAAAATACAACAAAAAAAAAGTCAGAAAAATCTACAAATATTATAGGATTTTGGATAGAAATAGGAAAGTTATATTTTTGAAGACGCCAATTTGTAAAATGAAAGTGGGAAGGGTTTTGGATAGAAGAAATGAAGCTAATTAATTTAGTGGAGAAACCAAATTGTGAAGTAGAGGGCTATAACTTTAGCATTATAGGACCTTGGATAGTAAAAAAATAGATGAGCTTTGTACATATACCAAGGACCTTATTATGGGATATTGAAAATAAGTGCAGGGATAAAGACTCTGAAAATTCTAACCTTAATGTAGGTTAAGGTTCCAACACAGATTCCAATATGCAATTAACCTAAGTTACCACAAACAACCACAACAAAAAGAGGACATACAATTTTTACGTGGAAAAACCCAATAAAGGAAAAAACCACGAGACCTAGCCACCGGTCTGATAGAAATAAGCACTCTGTAATAAAATGTTACATATCTACTTATTACCCTTGTGCAATTGACCACAACCTAAAAGATGTGAAGTGTTTCTTGCAGAAAACCACGCCATTCACCTTCTCAGTACTTCATCCCAATACGCCTTGATGCCTCTCACGATGAAACTTCAATTGAATCAGGAATATAAACCAAGACCTCTATTCAGCACAACAATGAAAAAGCTCTTGAAGAAGAAATCTCTCTAAGGATCTTCAGCCTATTCAATCAACAAGAAGAGACAAATCTTAAGGCAGAGAATAAGAGATATATATAGCCCCTTTAGCCATGCAACCCTAAAATAACACGAATTAATCCAATTGAGTGAGAGTTTATCACACTTAAAACTCTGTCCAACACCGTTGGCCCCTCGACCGTAGGTGTAACTGCTTGAGCGGTCACATGTTCTGTGATGGGCAGTTTTCTTCGCATCAGGGCAACTCAAGCACAGATTAGGCTGCTCGAGTGCCCATATGATTTGTCTCGGGATTTCTAAAACGTGTTTCGGCCTTTAATTTCTTACTTACAACTTTAACACATGACTGAACTTCAGTCCTACTAAAATTAGAAAGATTACAATTCAATCACTTTAAGTTTTATCCAATCCCATGAATGTAACAAAATTGCAACCCTTACATACTCAACTTTGATGTCTTAAACAATAACAAAAGTTAAAAGTGGAGATGTCAAATATGCAAATGGAAGGAGGGCAAAGGACTTTAGCCAACTGAATGCTAATCATGCATGGATGTCGGTCATGAGTAACATACTTGTAACCTTAAGTTACAAGAAACAAAGATGACAGTATTTGTATTTATTTTTGGGAACATTTATGTTCATATCCTTTTTATGGAAATGGGAAATTGCCACATCAATAAAGTCCATGAAATTGAATTTCATGAGAAAAGAGTTCCGTGGAAATGCAAAAATTGGTGTTTAGTGCAAAATATTTTTTCAATATTGTTTTAGTACGGTTGCAAAATATTTGGTAAAAACCATATAAAAAGGGGTGAAAGGGTGGGTGAATAGTACATAGAGGGGTAAGGAGTGTAAAAATATGAAGAGAGGGGAGGTGCATCTGAATAGATAAAAAGGGAGGACCCTGGGTATGAGATTACAACGCATGGTTAAATGGGAAGAGGGTGAACATTTCTATAGAAACGGAAGTGTGATGGTTCCCCATAAGAATTCCATTTCCAACTTCTCAATGAAAAATATGATGTGACGGTGATATGGCAAAAAAGTTGTTCAAAGAAATTATGCTGCACCAAACTCATTAAAAACGATTTCTTTGAAAAAACCATACCATTTTGTGTAGAAAAAGTATTATACAAACATGCCCTTAAGTTTCAAAAAAGAAACAAATAAAAAGCTTACTACCATCGTCTAGTCGTGCACTATTTGAAACTGCCCTACATTTATCCAATGTTCATTTAGCAAACTACCGTGTGAAATTAATCCTGCCAAAGAATGTTATGGGAATATCTGTATTGTGTAAAGAATATATATATATGTATATAACAGTTATTTAAGAAACAAAAGAGAATAATGAGTCGAGAAAAATATAATTCCTGCATAATTGTTATTGCAAGAAAGGACATCCTACAAATGACAATTTTCCCCTTGTCCAATTACATTTAAGATATTAAACGCGTATTCATACAATCATGTGATATCACAAGATTTAATAATTAAATCGTCATTTACAAGACATCCTTTCATATGCAAATTAACAGCTATGCAATACTTATCTTTTTTTCAACTATTTTAAAGCAATTGGTAGGTACAATGATGTCATATGGTCATTATCCCTAAACATAATAGGGTTTTTTTTTGGTATGACCACCGCTAGTCATGCATAATCCTGTCTTGTGGTGAAAGTTGAAAAATTCAACTAGAAATTTAACTAGAACTTCTCCATATTAGTACTTTTTTGCAATGTCATAAAATTACTCCTTGATATCACCTAAAACTGTTTGTTATTTTTTTTATAACAATTTTATGCGATGTCATAAGAAAATTATATATGATGTCATAAAAAAGTACCAATACTGAGAATCTCTAGAAAAATTTCACTAACTTTTGTCATAAGAGGGAATTATCATGATTAATGTTAAAAACCCCAACATAATTATTGTCAGGTCTCAGAATTTTAATTTTGAGTCGAATCGGTTTGTCAAGTTTAAGTCAAGTTGAGAGGGGTTAGAATGACTGATTAAACACTCTTGGGCTTTGGGCCTGAGTTACTTGACCATTTTTAAGCCAAATGACCTTTTCTAAAGTTTTGTAAAACTCATTAGAAAGCATGTTGCCCTTCCTTGTAATTTAGAAAAAAAAAACCTCTACATATATATATAAACCCTAAGGGTTTTCCCAATTATTCCATCTTATTCTTTTCCTCTGCAACCAAGCCCTAGAAATTCTCCAGGAGAATTAGATCTTCCAAGGTTTGATCTTCAGATTTGCTTTTGGCATCGAGATCCAAACAAGTAGATAACTGTAAACAATATCTTTTGGTTACTTATATTATCTCTTAGTTTATCGTTGATTAACATGCTTTAGATATGATTTCTTCTATTGGGTTTAGTATCTTGATTAGAGATTACCAATAAGATTTGAAATAATAAATATGTGAAATTTTTTATACAGATTTGCTAATAAAAGAAAATTAAAAAAAAGAGAAAAACGACAGCAGCTGCTGCCTAGCTAGCCTGGCTGGTTGCTACTCGGCCTGGCAGCACCTAGTTGGTTGCTGTTGGGCCTAGTTGCTGGCAGGTTCGGGTCACGTCTGGGCCGGGTTTGACTGGCTAGGCCCATTTTAAAAAAAGAAATAATAATAATAATAATAATAAATAAGTAAATAGGATTTAAGATATTATTTATAAATAATTTAGAATGTTAGGTCTTGATTAATGGTTTAGTATATCAATAGTGATTTGATTTTATTATTTAATTCTTGATTAGGTGTTATTAGAAATTTAGTTATAATTGTTTACAAATTTAAATGAGGTTTAATTACTCGTGATTAATAACGTATTTAGATTGATTAAAATTTAATTAAGATATAATCGGGAGTGATTAAGTTTTAATTAAAAAGTATTTGAATTTCTAATTTAGATTTTAGATTGAGTTTAAATTTCGAATTTGAATGTGGTATTTAAATATTTTGTTTTATATAAGATGATAAGGTATTTTTATACATAACAAGGTTAATTATGAACTTAAATATTCCTTTCCCCTTTTTTATCATAATTTGATTTAAGTTTTGATTTGATATTTGAATATATTTTACTCAATTTGTAATACACACTAATTATACATAATTGGATTAGATTGATTCTTGTCTTTTTAGAAAAGTTAGTTGAATGTTTACATGAAAATTGGACTAAACTCATGATGGAAATATGAGTTTGGGACGCACCATATGATAGACATTGAAAGTAGGTTATTAACATCATGGACTCATATTTTCATTGTGGGAGAGGGTTGGTTCTCATGTGCATATTTATCTAACCATGACCGTTAGGTGGATTAGTGCTTACCTTCGAGAACTTGAATTGACACATGATCATAATACACTTTTAAATTACGTAGTTTAAATATTTAAATTGTCATTGGATTGGATATTATGAATTAAGGGAATTCATATCACGGTTCATAGTGTATCAATAAACATATGTATTTGTATATACATATATTTATATATATATTTGACCGACTGCAGTTTGGAGATAGACGCACGTCATCAGGTCAGCATGTACGATGGAATATAATACATAATTGTGCCATTTGTTATATCCGTGGGAGAACCCGTTTTTGTATATCTGTCCGCGGGAATACCCATTTTTGTTTATCTGTCTACGGGAATACCTGTTGTTGTATATCTGTTTGCGGGAATGCCTATTTTGGTATATTGTATCTACGAAGTTATCCGTTTTTGTGCATTCATGCCATTGGATTAGCATTTGGTACATTTTGGGTTAGAATAAAAAATATGTTTTAATTCAATTGATTAACAACATTGCTTGCAGTTTACCCTCTTGCTAGATTACTTCAATCTGACCTACTACTTTTGGTGTCTAGATTCCTTTACCGGTGTCGAACCGGATAATCAGGCAATGCAAGAGATTCTACCATATGGCGGAGTTATTGAGTGGAGCACTGATGACATCATCTGAGGTGTCTTAAAGTTTGTGCAGAGATCGAAACTTTAGATTATGTAATAAAGCCATGTTTAAGGCCATTAGTTATTCATTTAAATTATTTGTATTGGAATTTCAACTTTAATTATTATGTTTCGAAGCACTTAACCTTGATTTTATTATTAATGAGATTTATTACATGATTAGTATATGATATTCATCTGCGCAGATTTTGGATTTTAGTTTCACATGTGATTATGGTTGCTTGATCACCAAGCTTAGCATCACGAAGGACTTTGATCCACCCGGAGTTGGGGCTCATATTGTTTATATAAAAAAGTTTTAATTGGCCCCAATTCTCACACCATTAGAACCGAGTTTTGATCTGGCCCAATTTTGGGGGCGTGACAATTATATACCTCTGCCAAGAATCCCATTGGTCCATAATGATAGGAAGGGATATGAATTCTCCTGATTTTTCAGCCTTTGTCCCAAATTGAAATTTTGTGAGAAAATACTCCACGGTGACTGAGCTCCTCCATGCCACCAGTGGAAAGGCCGGCTGCCCATGCTACCCGCGTGTATGGCAAGCTGCCCACTAATAATGTGGGATTTCCAAGCACAGAATCCAGACTCTCCGTCGCCAGAGTGTAGGGACTTCAAATAGAGGATCTGGACTTTTCGTCTCGCATTGCTGCTGCTACTTTAATAAAAGTAAAGACAAAGGAGACTGACGGTGGTGATTTAGACCCCTTGACACATCAGTCCATAGTGTTGAACAACACTAGCTTGACTTGGCTGCTCACATTGATTTTTATTTATTATTATTATTATTTTTTGCTCTTTTTATTGATCTTGAGATGACATTTTGTTTGTTTGTTTGGTATGTCATTTAAAGAGGATCGCGGCGTCATCTATGGAAGGAGGCTCCTTTTCTGATGTTCGTTCTTTGGTTTGTAGAACTCTTCTTTCATCGTTTAGAGTAGATGCTTTTGTTTGAATGTGAACCATCTCCATGCTCAATGAATGTACTTGCTATCATCTCGTCTCCCCCTCTCCGTCCATGATAGTGTGCTTGCCAGTTGATGTTCTCAGCATATCTATCAGACAATGGTAGGCTACACGGAATAACTGAGTTTTGGTCGCTGCTTTTGTAATATCATTTCCCAAAATATCTGACCGCAGTGGCTTGATTAGCCATGTAGTATGACAGCCATGTTACAGTCTGACTTTCGGCATGACTGGTTTCTGTGGCAGGAGATCTTCCACTTCATCTTCTAGGGATGGTTTCATATTTTGGTAGGTTTCATTTGGATGAGATGAATTCATGTTTTCAACCTTCTAGGAATTAATCATTGTGGGAAACGTGGAAACAAAAATAATTAATTCCTTTCAAGTTTTAGTTGAGAACTCATTTTGCAGGACATGATTAGAAGAATGCATGGAAGTAACCCCTCCCTTGCACACGTTGATCCTGACAATGACCCTGTTGCTTTGGTATGTGACACTACAACCAAAATTACTTTTGGTGGTAAGATTATAGCAGGGGTAGCTAGAAGCGCCACTATTTATCACTTGAGTTAGGATCCTCTCTCAAAAAACCCCACGGTAACTGTGGCGAGATCAATTAGGTCCCGCCATGTCACCAGTTGGTAGACTATCATGCACGTGGGCAATGCATGCCGGGCAATTCAGTGGCAATCATGCATGACAGTCTACCTAGCGGTGACATGGTGGGACCAATTATGGTTACTGGGAGGTTTTTTTGTCACTGAATCTTAATTCTAAGTCATGTATAGTGGTCGCAAAATCCGACCCCTACTAAAAAATCAACTTTTAATGACCTATAGCGGCGACCATTCATATGGCCACCCGTAAGAGCATTCTTTCGATGGCGCCAACTTTTTGTGAGAAAATCTCAGTTTTTTACCATTAAGTTTTTAGTGCCGGCCAATATTTATTGTTGATGGGGAAAGTAATGTTTAGTGGCAGCCTTGAGATGAGCGCCACTAAAAGTTACTTTTAGCAGCGGTCACAACTAACCCTTGTCAAAAGTAACAATTCTCGTAAATAATACTTACCTCCTAAAAATACTTTTTTCATTATTGCACTATCTCTTAGTGCTTTTTCAAAACCCTAGTCCCAAATGGTGTGCAGGTTGGTTCTATTGTTTGGAGAAGAAGTTAGCCTCTTGGACGAGGACGGAGATGGTACATCTCTCTCTCTCTCCGCCTTCCTCTGATCTTTAGATCTTTATTTTTTTCTTCTTTTCTCTATCTTTGTAGCCCCAACGATCTAATTAGATTCCTGTTTCTAGGGTTTCAATCCACGATATTGCGTGCATGACGCACGCGACTTGTATGAAAGATCTCTATTGGATTTGTGGATGCATTTGGTTCTGTATTGTGTTTCTTTTTGTTCATTATTGGCTTTTTGTTTTGATTTCCTTGTCTTGTTTGGAAATGCTTGCTTGTTTGATGGTTTAATTTATTTTTCTACTGACAGATCTTGTGAATCCTTCATCATCGATGTTTCATTTCAATGTATTGTTGCTTTGCGATATGCTTTTAAGAGAGCTACTTTGAAAAGAGAGAGAGAGAGAGATTTAATTTCCTATGACATGATTAAAACACTTAACCAAATACTTCTCATAGCTCTCCGACACGTACCCGAACCAACACTAAACCCTTCATTTTTTTTTTCGATGACTTAGGGTATTTCTCGCCAGATCAGCCTTTGGACCTTTAGACTTCGGCCCAAAGTTATCCAATTCTTACTAGCAATATTATTCCTTTAAGGGTACATATATGGTCTGCATATAGTACTCAACTAATGCCAGGGTGAAAGTTAAATTTAAGATGCTGGGCAACAAACTCAAATTTTAAACCAACTAAGCCATGCCTTCTTGACGGCAATACTAAACCTTTTGAAGCCATTTCTTCCCTCATCCGTGCCCTCCTACTCGATCACCAGAGCCCACTTACCCCAGCTAGTTGAGAACCCAGCACACAGCACCCACCTGTCATCACCTCCCACTCACAGCAACACAAACAAATACACATGTATACATAGCTAAACTCGGGTTACCGTCGCCTCTCCGGTCACCTTCACACCATCCTCATGGCCCTTATCCATCCTTATTCTCTGTTCTCTCTCCTACTCTCTTTTTGTTCTCAGTCACCCAACCATCTCTCTCTCTCTCTCACCACTCACTGCTCTCTCCCTCACCCATCTTTGTTGTCTATCTCATCCCCATCTTTTTCATCATCTCTTTCTTTTCTCTCTCTCACACCCATTCCACCTTCCTCCCACCATTCACCTATAGGCCCACATCTAATCCAACCCATCCCCATCTTCCATCATTTCTTTCTTCCCTCCTTACCATCTCCGTCTGGAAAAAGCATAGGCAGATGGAGACCCATGTGCCTTTCGTTTGCAATAAAAGGCTAAAGGGCATTTTTGGAAACCTTGAAAAAATTGGGCGTCGGCTGATATGGCTGGGTGTCCAGTTTTGAAAGAACTTCGGAAATTTTAAGGCCTTTTTGAAATGTGTCTTTATTTTATCCTGTTTTGAAAAGTCCCAAAAACTTAGTTATTGAAATGGGTTTGGGTTTCAGACTCCGGCTTGATATGGGAAGGGTCTAGGATGGATTTTAGGAAATGGGTTGGAGGGGTTTGAATTAAAAAGGATTTGTGATTTCGGTTGGGATGAAAGTATGGAGGAAGTTTCAGTACCTTCTTGTGTCAGGAATAAGTGGAAGAAAGCGGAGATAGAGATGGATTAAAGAAGAGGAGGAATAGGAAGAAAGAAAGGGAAGAAGAAGAAGAATTATTATTATTTTTACACAAAATCAGTGCCAGGAATCCATTTTGTGCAATAAATTTATCTTTGACTAATTTCATGCACTGTCTAACTCCATGGTTTTTTTTTTTGATAAAATCCTCTTTTTTGTATTATAACCAATTATTCCTCTCACTTGGTGGTGCGTGCATTTTATGATTTTCCATGGACATTAGCATGCGATTCTAATTTCCAAGCAATCCATTGTTGAGGTGCCTGCCCCACCATTTGACATGAGCAAGGAGTTTTGATCCCTTGTGCAATTATTATAAAGGAATCATATAATAGATGCTAGGATTCCCATCATTGGCTCTACAGAGATAATATGGACATTTCAGGAAGAGTTTTACCCCATTCAAGTATATATTTTTCTTATCGTCCTGTCATCTAATTGAGCATATGATGAAAACGTGATTAATATCATTTTAGCAATGATGTTGTGTAAATGACAGACAATTCACATTTTGAATAATGCGTTCAATCTTACAGTGAAACCCACTACCATCAAAGTAATAATCGAGGATATGCCATTGGATGAGATGGGATTCATATTAAACAGTCTATGTTATCTTTATGTGGGTCTTATAATAGAGTGTGTGCATGTAATACTTACAACATGGGATCTATACTCTGGAGTATGATTTGATCCATTTGAAGTAGGCACTCGAATGGGTATCAATTCTCTAATTATGCTTGTTCTTACAAATATTCCAATTTGAAACCCAAATTATATTTTGATTTGATAAATGCGTCAAATATTAGATCCATGTAAGTTTTGCTTGGCAATCAAGACCTAGCATATGCATATAAGCATTTAGTGTGGCAAACCATATCTTAAAATCAACATTTCCCAATTCAATTTCAGAGGTAGCAAACTTAATACACTATTGTAAGTTGAAAAATATCTTCAGTTTAAACAAAAATTAAAAAAGCTAATGAAAAAAAGTTGTCGATTTTGAAATTGGATCTCGATTCTCTAGTTGAAATTGATTATAGAATTGAAATTGAGTCTTCTTATTTGAGCTAGGCCTGAAACTAGCAAAATTAAGTTTTGAGTCAAAGTCGCGTTGGAGACAAAATCGTAACTAAGAAATAGTAGCAAGTTTTTCATTTTTTTTCATTCAATATAGCCAAAACCGACCCATTTACATGCCTCTTTGAAGGTAAAATTAAAAAAAAAGTCTACAAAAAGTAACAAAAAATGATTTTCATCTGAAAACTCTTTTTTTTTTTTTAATTCTAAACCAACGGCCCTCAACTGTTCATTTGCGGTTGCCGTTCTATCCTACAAATGAACGGTCAGATTCGAGTTTACGAACCCCACCAAGTTGCTCCCAACTTTCAACCACCCGATTCCCCTCGTCTATAAAAAAGAACCCCCTCACGAAATTCCTGGATCTCTTTTTCCTTCTCTCTCTCTCTCTCTCTCTCTCTCTCTCTATTTTGTATCTTCCGTTTCTCGCCTTGGGTTCTGACTTTTGCCGCCATGTCGACGGAGAAGGAGAGGGAGGCCCATGTCTACATGGCCAAGCTCGCCGAGCAGGCGGAGCGCTACGAAGGTTCGATTCCGATCCGCATTTCCTCCATATCGGCCATTCCGTGCGTTTCGGCCCTTTCCTCTTTTCTGATCTCGCTTGAGCTAGGGTTTTGGATTTCCTGCTTCTTTTCTTGTTCGATCCGGTCTTTGTTTCGTTTTTCCTTCCATTGGCTGTTTGATTCGATGCTTTCCCCCTCTTCTTGCTCTGATTCTTCTTCGAAATCGGATTCATTTGATGTTTCTGGAGGTGTTGAAGCATCTGAGCCGGATCTCTGTTATTTTCTTGAGTTTTTCTGTTTCTGCTGCAGATCTGATGGTTGCTGTTTCAGTGTTTTGTGATTTCTTGATCTGATTAGAAAACCTGCAGAATCGATTGCTTTTGTAGATTGTGGTTCTTTGATTTGACTCATGATAGTGGATCAATGACTTTCTTTTTCTTGTACATCAATGCATGCTATGAGTTAATTCGTTATTGTTTTTCATTGAAAGTGGTGTGGAAGAAGAAAGAAAGCACCACTAGTTGTATCGGTTATGCATTTGGCTTGATATTGTTGTTATTGGTACTCCAGAAATGGTCGAAAGCATGAAGAAAGTGGCCAAACTTGATTTGGAACTGACTGTGGAGGAGAGAAATCTCCTATCGGTGGGTTATAAAAATGTTATTGGTGCTCGCCGAGCATCATGGCGCATCATGTCATCAATTGAGCAGAAAGAAGAGTCGAAGGGTAATGAGCAAAATGTTAAACTGATCAAGGGTTATCGCCAGAAGGTAGAGGAAGAGCTCTCCAAGATCTGCCAGGACATCTTGACTATTATAGATGAACATCTGATCCCTTCTGCTGGCACAGGAGAATCATCTGTTTTTTACTACAAGATGTAAGTTTTATTTCTATAAAATTTTGCTTGTATTGTTTCAGTGCCTCTTTTTTGTTTTGGTTTGAGGCAACATTTTTTTGGCGAACTGCGTAGCTGAACGTGGAAACCCTTGGAATGGATTGTCATTTATCCAATAATTCCTTTTTTTGTTCCCTTCCTATATGTCTTGTTATGTCGAAGGGGGATGGATTTTTTTTTCTTGCATACATTTGGTGTGGAATCAAATCTTGGGACTGCTTCAATGAATTCATATATCGATGTTCACCTTTTAGAAAAGAAAGAGAAAAGAAAACGGAATCAAATCTCATTCAATAAAGAGATCAACTGGCCAAGTTGCTCGGTTGTTAGTCCTTGGTACTCACAGAGAGGGAGGGAGATTGTCAAATCTCAGTTTGTACATTTTCATTGATTGTAATCTAGAAGGTATTTTTATTCTGTTATTGAAGTTTGAAACCTTAGTTTTCTGGCTTTTATATTTTGTTGTGAGGTTATAGGATGAGCGGCATTTATGAAGTATAAATTTTGGCCGTGCCTAAACTGATTGATGGAAGTAATACTTTTGCTTTGTTTGATCATATGGTTTGTATATTTGAAAATTTTAATTGTTAATGTTGATCATATTTGATCAAATGTGATAGTCGCACCTCAAGATTCAGTTAATTTGGATCCCAGGGAGTGACAACCCTAGCCTCGCCTAGTTGGAATTTGTCAAGGATGAGGGGCTTTGTGAGGAATATCGCCAAGGAATTATTCAAGCCTTCTCAGGTTTGATAGGGAGTAGGGCTCATTGTGAAGCAATGCTCTTTTTTTTTTTTTTTTGGTGTTCCATCCACTGCTGACAAGGGCCTGTCGCATAGTTGGTAGGTGATGTGTTGCAAAGACGTTGCAGGGCTCGAGTCATGTTATCATTTGGAAAGAATGAAGAAGCATTCTGTCCACTGCCTTCTCATTGGAGGGCTCACATCGACAGTGCTAGTTTTTTGGTAGGTTGATGATGGGTTTACCTTTTAGACTGTCGCTGTGGGTGGAACAATGAGAGATGTTTTCTTTATCCAAGAATTGTGTACCTTTCTTGCTTACTTTAAATCCTATGGGGAGGCAAACTTTGAGGCTAGGGTTGTAAATGGATACCCGATTTTCCGATTACCCGGAGGTTCCGGCCTGCTAAAAACCGGGTATGGGTCCTATTTTTTGAACCGATTTTTAAACGGGTCCGGTTCTGGGTCCTTTTTTGGACCCGTTTTCTAAATGGGTCCAGTTCCGGTTCCAATAGGTCTAAGACCCGTGGACCCGAGACCCGACCCATAAAGTCACTTATATATATAACATACGATGGTCATGGATTGGAATGCGATCAATCAAATTATTTGCAGATGTTTGAGTTGTTTCGTTAATTTTATTCCAATCTCTTAAGTAGATTTTCATGAGGCATTTAAGTGAGGCCACTTAAGTATGAACCGAAACCCGTCCAGACCCGGAACCGGAACCTAGTCCAGACCCAGAACCAGAATCGGGTCCAGACGGTTCCAATTCCGGTTCCGGTTCCGGTTCCGAGTCTAAGTCCAGACCCAACATAACGGTTCCGGGTCCGGGTCCACCGTGGACCTGGCCCGGAACCGACCCGTTTACAACCCTATTTGAGGCCAATCCTCCCTTTTTAATTTTGTAGTTTATTTTGTCATTTTCTCTTGGCCTTCTTTTTATAACGTTAAATTTTATTGAAAAGAGGGAAAAGAAAAGAGAAACAAACTTTGAAATACTCAAACAAAAGGAGTAGCAAGTAGAAGAACTATCAACCGAAAAAATTCAACATCAAAAGAAATGTGTAAACGAAAGACTCCCTCCTTAGCAAGATCATCCAACATCATCCACTCTATCATTCGCTTCCCACAAGATGTGACGAAAAGTAAAATTCACTTGAGATGAAATATCTTGCACCTCCTCCACCCAGTCCTCCAATTTCTAAGGAAAAGAAGGTTTCCTTGGCCCCCATTGAATAACAAAAAAATGTCTCCTTTAATTATTTTATTACAACCCCCTAAATTCTGTAGTTCATGACAACCCACCAATAAATTGAAAAATTTCGACAACTGATTTACTTATGAAAATTCTGTTGTTCTTTTTCTAACCAAATCTTCCACATGCCAATATAAAGAAATCATCATCATCATCATCAAAGCCTTGTTCCAACTATGTTGCGGTTGGTTACATAAATTTTGTTTTTCCATTTTGATCTATCATGAGCCAAATCCTCAAATAAGTTGCACTTTTTCGGATCTAGTTTTACTACCACTAGCATAAAGAGGTAACTGCCACAAAATTTTAGCACAAATCAATGTGCACCTGCACTTCTATTAGTTAAAAAAAAGGAAAAAATCCTCAATAGTGCTAGGCATAACCCATCTCATGGCAAACTTATTGATAACAACAACCCAAACTTTATACACAAAGGAACAATGAGTCAACAAATGACTAGCCATTTATTCATCCCTCAAGCGCATCGGACAACAATCAACAATAATGACATTTCTTTTTTTTACTCATCCCAAACTTACTGATAACAACAGCCCAAACTTTATATGCAAAGGAACGATGAATCAAAAAATGACTGGACTTCTTCATCCCTCAAGCACATCGGACAATCATTAACAATGATGACATTTCTTTCTTCTCAACTGATCCATAGTGAGAATTTTATGCAATTGTGCTACCCAACAGAAAACCAGGACTCTAGGAGAAATAAAGAAATTCGAAAAATTGTGCCCACCTTCCACCCTGCCATCAGAATTAATCAACACATTATAGAAAGATTTAACTGAAAATTTTCCCTTCTTAGATCAGGCTTCCAAACTCTTCTATGCATTCTTTATAAAGAAAGATGATTCATCTCAAGTGGAGTAAGCTTGCTGCCTAGCTCAATAACTTGATTATCCTGCAAATTATAGTGAAAATGCAAATCTCAAATAACAGAACCTTGTAAGAGTTGAAAATGATCAGCCATGAAAGCATAATGACGCTTATCCAAAACATATAGAGAAGGATACAAGTCCTTAAAACTAGATATACCACACCATTTATCATACCAGAACTGAATTCTTCTTGCATAATGAGCATTATATCTAATTCACTGATCAAAATTGCCTTTACTAGAGAGCAACGAGTTCCAAAATCCCGAAAGCCTTTTATTGAAGATCTGGAACATACCACCCCTTCCTTTGCACCTTATGCTTATCCACCATGATCTATCTCCACATCCCTTATATTAAATTACCCAACCTCCACAACCATTTAAGCAGTGATTTATTCATCTTCTTAATAGGCTGAATACCAAGCTTGCCATGAGGAATAGGTTTACAAACAACGTCCTATTTGACCAAGCGAGATTTTCTATTATCAATGGTATCATTCCAAAGAAAAAATCCTGCTGAAGCTTTTGCAATCTTAGAAGCACACTTTAGGACATTTGAAGCAACACAATAAATATATAGGAATGCTAGACTGACTTGACAAGCTTAACACGACCTCCCAATGATAAATACCTCCCTCTCTACAAAGAAAGCCTTTTCTGAAGTCTCTCCACGACTGGGTCCCATACATGTCTCTTCGATCATCCCAAACAAAGGGGCAGCCTGGATACTTCGTTAGTCGCCACCCAAATCTACATCCAAAAACATCAGCTATCAACTTAACATTATTGTTCTCCATCTGGATTCCAGTAAATAACATCTGGCACCACCTTAAAATATTTTTCAAAGCCTCTACTTGCTCCACTGAAGCATAAAAAATATACCCATATCATCTGCAAATTGCAGATGTGCTACCACATGGATAGAACTACTTGTGGAAAAGCTTGTGATCATCATGTGCAATTTTGTTCTCTTCTTTTTAAAATTAAAAGCTTTGGCTCCTATAACAAAAGGCATGCGAGAAAGAGGATCTCCTCGCCTTAATTCATGAGAACTTTTAAAAATAGCCTTTAGGAGATCCATTAATGCGGAATGGAGGGGAGATGACGGGCGGGCAAGGTGGGAGATGAAGATAGAGGGGGAAATTTAATTAATAGATTTGGGGTTGTGAAAGGGTTATAGGCATGGAACTGTAGATTGGGGTGGTGTAGATCTTAGATCTAAATATGGGTTGGGTGGTTGTTGTTGTTGTAAGAAGGTTGAGGTTTGTGAAAAATTGGTAAGCCCAAGAAAGCAAATATGAAGAAGAAAGATAATTGATGCAGGCCGATCCTAGATCCGGCCCAGATCATTGGCTCGTAGGCCCAATTGATCCTTGATCTTCTTAAGGATCCCTATCTTTGATTAATTAGTAACTAGATAGACATACTTAATTAATTTAGTAAGTTATGATTGTGTAGGATTAGTATTTCCTTGTTTAGCAACAGTCCTTCCTATATAAGAAGGAGAATCACATTGTATTAAACATGCTTTTATCAATTAGACTCAATTTACAGTGAAATTTCTCTCTCTTGATGGTATTCATTGTAAGTTAGATTGTACCCTAAAGCTTGAATCTTTCTTTGAATTTGAACAATTTTTTGGGGGATTGTTCTACTCCCGATCTAAGATTTGAGGCTATGCCAGATTGTTATCAGAGTCCATATCTAGTCACAGGGGAAATTGTGTCTTTCTCGGACTTCATCGCTCCATCCGCTGCTCACCCCATCCTCTCCACCATCACCGACTACTTTAGCAGCCCCAATATCCTCCTTGAATCCCTAAATCCCACCTTTTACGACACCTACAGCCTATTTAGACATCTCCGACATCAACCAAACCCTAATTGAAAAACTAAACCCCTTTTCCCCTGCCCACCTGAACGAAACCCAGACAATCCCTTTCAAAACCCTTCACCCTACAAGCACCGACAACCCCACTCCCGCACCCTTTCCCTCTCCAAACACTGTCGCCACCCCTTTTCAAACCTCAGCCGAAGCCCACATCCACAATAGCCCTCATCCCTAACCATTGTCACCCCACTCCCATCTCTACTTCACCCCAACAACATCCTAATCCCAAAACTCTTCTAACCCTATCTTTCCCTAATCCCTTCTGTTCACCAAACCCTAACCCATAGTGAAAAAGAAAAAGAGAGAGAGAGAGAGAGAGAGAGAGAGAGAGAGAGAGAGAGAGAGAGAGAGAGAGGAGAAGTACCGGGCACCGCCGGCTTCCATCATTGCCGGCCTCCAGACCCAGAGCCGTCAGTAGCAGCAGACAAGCAGCACTTCGACGATCACTGCGGCCTCCATAGCACCATCACAAAAGTAGGCAGGCTCCTTTCACATCGTGCATCATTGTTGGTTGGCTCTCAAGTCGTCTCCACCATCGCCATCGTTGCCACCTCAAGCCCATCATCGTCGCTGACCGCAACCAGTTTACGCCTCCAGCCTCCATTCTTTCCTCTCCTTGTAGTCGGCAAATAAGTCCTCAAGACCATCCCCTCTCTTTATTTCCTTTCTCTGCACACATACCGAGACAGGAAGAAGGAGAGGATAGGCCTCTCTTGCTCCCACGTGTGGTGCCAGGTTTGCATTCAGACCTAAGTTGGTCCGGCCCACCCAACCCAACCTATATATAGTGAAACAAATTAAAAAAAGAAGAAAAAGAAGAAGAAGAAAAATATGTTATTGGTGCGTATTCCCATGCGTAGAGAAGGTAATGATCTCCAACATTGGATGACGAACCGACAGAGGGATGAAACCATCCTTAATTTAGTCAAGAATTTGAAGACGTCATGGGACGTCTCAAAATTGCAGAAACTACCATTGCTGAGCTACAAAAAAAGCAATTTGTCGGTCAAGGAGGATCATCCGATGTGTCTATGGTGTACACGCCCTTCAAACCAGAAAGACTTGAAAATCAAGAATCCAATCGTGATTTTATGCAGCACCTTATGGTTGAACGAGACTACCAAGGTCCCCCTGTTACACCCCCACCTGATAACATCACGAGGAAAGTCAAAATTGATATTGCTGACTTTAGTGGTGATGTGAGCTCGAAAATTTTTGTTAATTGGCTTAATTCTCTGGAGGACTATTTTGTTTAGTATGGTATGAATGATGCGCAGTGGATAGCCTTTACTAAGGTTAAATTTAAGGGTCTTGCTCGGATTTGGTGGTATGGCGTCGAGAATAGTAAGCTTGCGGTGGGCCAGCCTATTCTTCGATGGAATATCATGAAAGATAAGCTTAAGAGCAATTTTCTTCCTTCTGAAAATATGGATACACTCCACTAAGAGTATCTAAGTCTCCAGCAAGGCATCATGACTGTAGAAGAATACACCAACAAGTTTTGCGAATATATTGTTTGCTGTAACTTGAAAACAGATGACTGTCTAACTATTACTAGATACAGAGACAACCTACGTGCCGATATTAGACGAGAGGTAGCAATGTTTGATTATGCCATAGTGGATGAAATCTTTAATACATCCCGGCAAGCCCAACATGAAATTCAATTGGCGCAATACTTTTCAAGCGGGGGAGTCTTCCACAAAAAGAGGCCCTGACCCTACCTATAATCGCAATCAGGCACCAGTTTATGGGCCTCCTCCTGAGCGACCAGCTCAGCAAACCCCTCAGAATCTTCGGCCAGGTAGACAACAAAGACAGGTTAATCCCCAAGAGAATCAACGGTTTCCACAGAACCAGAATGATGATCGTACTTATGGAAGAACAGACAAAAGGGATATTGTTTGTCATGCCTGCAAGCAACGAGGACATTATGCCACTAAATGCCCTCATCGAAATTTATATACTTCCAATGAGCCTGATAGTGAAGTCTAGCAGGAGGAGCATGTTGAGTCACGGCAAGCTGATACAGATCCTCTTTATGAAAATCCAGCAGATTAGTTAGATTATGCAGACGCTGATGATGGCATTTCACTTCTTTTTCTAGATCGTCGTTTGTTGGTAACTGATGCAAAAGAGGAAGAAGATTGGAATCATGCTTCTATTTTTTGGGTCCCGTGTCAATTGGATGGGCAAATCATGCTATATGATTATTGATGGTGGCAGTGCAATGAATGCCATTTCTCAAGAAGCGGTAGATAAGCTTAAACTTCCCGCAGTGAAACATCCAAGGTCATAAATTTGCATGGGTTGACAATTATTCCATTCCTGTTCGTCAACAATACTTTGTTCCTTTTAAGATTGCAAATACGAGGATACTCTACTACGTGACGTCATCCCAATGAACATTATTCATTTCCTTGTTGGATGGCCATGGCTACAGAAGCTTAAAGTTATCACGGATCATGAACACAATACCTATACTTTCAAATGGAAAGGTGAAAGAATCATGTTGCGTCCTTTGCAGACCCCACCGGCCTCACCTTCCTCTTTTCCTGCCGTATCTTCTCTTACATCACATATTTTAATAATGCGGAGATTTGAAGTTGAAAGCAAAGAGCAAGGTATCATGTATGCCTTAGTTACCAAACAAGTTGCTAATGATTCTCCTACCATATTCATTCCACAGGAAGTGAAACCACTATGGAACAAATTTGCTGATTTAGTTCCTGATGAATTACCTAAGGAACTACCTCCACTCAGAAACATTCAGCATGCCATTGATCTTGTTCCAGGAGCTTGTTTGCTTAATTTATCTGCTTATCGGATGAGTCCAGTAGAACATGCGGAATTAAAAAGGCAAGTTGATGATCTGCTTATAAAAAGCTATATAAGGAAAAGTCTCAATCCATGTGGTGTTCCAGCACTTCACTCTAAAGAAAGATGGAAGTTGGCGAATGTGTGTAGACAGCTGTGCCATCAACAAAATTACGGTAAAATATTGTTTCCCTATCCCTCGATTGGATGATATGTTAGACAAGATGACTGGTGCATGCATATTTTCAAAAATTGACTTGTGGAGTGGACCGAGTGGTTATCATCAAATCTGCATAAGACTAGGAGATGAATGGAAAACCGCCTTTAAAATAAAAGATGGTTTTTTTAAATGGATGGTTATGCCATTCGGTTTAACGAATACACCTAGTACTTTCATGTGGTTTATGACGCAGTTGTTGCAGCTTTATATTGAAAAATTTGTTGTCGTTTACTTCGACGATATTCTAATTTATAGCAAATCAAAAGAAGATCACCTTCAGCATTTAGATAAGGTCTGCCAACTTCTTTGCCGGGAGCGTTTCTGGATTAATCTCAAGAAATGCACCTTCATGAGTGCTGTAGTTTTCTTAGGATATGTTGTGTCTGCACAAGATATTAAGATGGATCCTGAAAAGGTGAGCGCAATACTCGATTGGCCTATTCCTACTACCCTTACTGAAGTTCGTAGTTTTCATGGTCTTGCTAATTTCTACAAAAGGTTTATTAGAAACTTCAGTATTATTATGGCTCCTGTTACTGACTGTATGAGGAAGGGTGAATTCAAATAGACCAACGCAGCCACGAGGGCTTTCGACAAGATCATGCAAAAGATTATTGCAGCACCAGTCCTACAGGTTCTTGATTTTAACAAGCTATTTAAAATTGCTTGTGATGCTTTGAATGTTGGCATTGGCGGTGTTCTTAGCCAAGAAGGACATCCAGTTGCATTCTTCATTGAGAAACTTTCTGATGCCAAGTGAAAGTATTATGCGTATGATTTGAAATTCTATGCTCTTGTCCAAACACTTCGTCACTGGAGGCATTATTTGATTGCTAATGATTTTGTGCTTTATTCTGATAATGATGCTCTGTAAGATCCACACTCTCAGCAGAAGATCAGCGCTAATAGTGCTAAATAGAGTGCATATATACAAGAATTCAAATTTAGCATTAAAAAAAAAGATATGATATTGGTCGAAGTGCACAATGAAGTATGTCGCCATATATATGCTAGTAACAATGTTTACAAACAACAAGTTGACAAACATTGTCGATTTGTTGAATTTAATGAAGGAGATATGGTATTGGTGCGTATTCGACCTGAGAGGTTGTCACTTAGAGCTAATAAGAAGTTACACCCTCGTAGCTTAGGTTCTTTCAAGATTCTCCAAAAGATTAGTCCTAACGCCTATGTTCTTAATATTCCTCCTGATTTAGGCCTTAGTTTTTCCTTTAATGTAGAGGATTTTACTCTCTACCGTGGTCATGATGATAAGGGAGATAATGAAGCACAACTCGTTTCTCTACCAGTTAATCTCCCACCTACTGATGAAATTGTTGATGTCCTTGATGATCAAATCGTTTCTACACGTCAAGGAGGTTAGCTGAAGTTTTATGTTCGTTGGTGGAATCGTCCTTTCTCCGACGCTACATGGACTACAGCTATTGACTTCCAACACATCAATCCTGATTTTTATGAGAGATATCAATCGCTCAACTCGCCGGAGTCGAGTTTTTTCAAGCTAGGGAGAGCCGATGCACGCCGATCCTAGATCTAGCTGAGATCACTGGCCCGCAGGCCCAATTGATGGTTGATCTTCTTAAGGATCCTTATCTTGAATAATTAGTAACTAGATAGGCATACTTAATTTAGTAAGTTATGATTGTGTATGATTAGTATTTCCTAGTTTAGGAATAGCCTTTCCTATATAAGGAGCATCATATTGTTTTAAACATGCTTTTATCAATTAAATTCAGTTTACATTGAAATTTCTCTCTCTTAATAGTATTTATCGTGAGTTAGATTGTGCCCTAAAGCTTGAATCTTTTTTTGGATTCGAACAATCCTTTGGAAGATTGTTCTACACTCGATCTAAGATTTGGGGTTGCGCCAATAATACCTTTGATTGGGCTTTCACTGAATTCCAATTCGAAGGCATTAGAGGAATTGGGCTCTCACCATTAGAGGAATGAGGCTCTCACCAAACTCCAATCCAAGAGGCGTTAGAGATATCAAGGAGAACTCGAAGAAACTTGGGAGATCCCAAAACTTTTCTTTAATCATTCATAACTAATTGAGCCAAAGAGTTTTCATAATACTTAAATAGATAAAAGACTTAACCCTAGGAATAATCTGGACCATCCAAACATTAAAACATCTTATTAAAACAATTTAAAGCAAATTAAACCCTAAATAAACTAGGACAAGCGGGCTAGGCCTAAAGACGGGTTGACCCATGGGGGACCGTGGGTTTGTCTAGCATCAGCCATTAATATAGAAAAATAAGCAGATGAAACACAATTGTTTATCCAACCATTCCACTTGTTCCCAAAACCCCATTCCACTTGTTCCCAAAACCCATACGACCCATCATATATTGTAAAAAAACCCACTCCACCATATCATAATCCTTCTCGAAATATAACTTGCATACTAAACCTGGGCAATGTTGCTTGAACCGAGAATCAACACATTCATGGGCAATAAGCACACTATCTAAAATCTAATGACCATCAATGACAGGTTAGTCCTTTCTAAGAAATAATCTTCTGTAATTAGGAATATAGATGGAGAGCATAGAATTGTTGGTTATCCTTGAGTATCTACACAAAAAAAAATTTGTTTTTCAATTCAATTTGTCTTTTTTAGATTCATGTGAAGCATGATTTGAGGCTCTCCAATTCATGGAGTCCCTGTCAAATGTTGAAAACCAATTTAAGGGATCCAACAAATTTTTATTGAGATTAAACTCTTCAGGGTGTGCACAGTTGCATTGATTATTGTGAGATTAAACTTATGAGTTAAATTATGAGACTATGGGAGAAGGTAATGGAGCAAAGACTAGGACATGGATAGATATCTGGAAATCAATTTTGTTGCATGCCAAGGAGATCGACTATGGAAGATGTCTTCTCACTTAACGCTAATTAATGAAAAGAATACCAAGAGAAGTGGAAACATCTTCACATGGTCTTCATCGATATAGAAAAAGCCTACGATAGGATACCTTGAGGTATGATTTATTGAGTTTTAGATAAAAAAGTGTCTAAAGAGGTTATATTGACATCATTAAAGACATCCACAAGGGAGTGGTAATGAGTGAGAACTACTTGTGGAGAGAGATGTGAGCTTTCAGTGACCATAAGTTTGCACCAAGGATCAACTTTATGCTGTTCGTTCTTTATATTGATTAATGGTTGAGTTAACTGGTCACAGTAGCTGCCATAATTTTCTTTTTCCTTTTTTGGGGACACGGTGGGGGGGGGGGGGGGGGGGGGGGGGGGGGCTGTGCGTGTTTTGTTTTAAGAGATGATCGCTAAGCACCTTTTTCCCACTAACAACAAACGAAAAGAGACTCCTTTTATAAGTAGAAAATCAATTGAAAATATAAGAAGAAAAAATCAATTAGAATATCCTTTCTAATAAAAAATATCACAAAGTTTAGATATAAATTAAAACTGAAATTGAAATAAAGAAAAAAAATGGTACAAATCTATTAAAAAGTGTTTTTTTAGTATTATATCTCTACTTTGTTTAATTAATTATGTTCAGACATTTAAAATCTATTTTTCCCATACATTTTTAGAAGAACATGTCATGAAAAGCTTTCATGTAAATGGATAATCATTTTTATAGTGCTGATACCAATTGACACAGGCTGGATCCGCGATAAAAAAATAAGTCAAATCTCCAGAAGGATTGATTTGATTGAATCCCAACTACTAGGGCAAAGTCACAAGAGGAGAGAGCAACATAGGAGATATATCTCAAAGAAAAACTTTAACTGATTGAATATGAGAATTCCTTACAATAAGGCCTAACATCCTTATATAAAAGGAGTTGGCTTGATCCCTAAGAAACAATACTTTCTAATATCTGAGCAAAGCCTAGACAAAATAGGAAACTGACTAATATTAATCCTTATAAAATCAAACTACTTAATCAGATTTCCAAATAACTGGATGTCCTTTTGTGCCTATGGACTGGGCCCAATGGGTTGGCCAACCTATGGTCTAGCTTGCATCACTCCAGGGTTCCAGTTGTAAACTAGTAGGGTTAGTAAGATCAAATGTATATCTAGGTCTAACCTGGGTCCAAAATCTTAGGATCCATTATTGGCTCTAACTGGGTTAGGTCCTAGTAGTCCATCATCATATTATTCTTGGCTCATGCCATTGGGTCTTGCACCCTGACTTGAACATCAAGGAATGGACTCTCTTAACAATTTTTTTTCTATACCATCAGTTTACAAATATGAACTAAAGGCTAGGCCCAATTTTGTTGTTTAATGCATCATATATATCGCCAGTATTGTTCAGGCTTTGGAGAGTTATCTATGCATGCCTATCCCATTCATCATAGTTGAAATTCAAATCACTCAACAAAATCCCTCCCACTCTAATTTTACACCAGGGGAAAGAGATCCAAAATCTCTACCATATATCTTACTAGCCTCATGGCTTCTGATCATTCATCCATTGATGCAATGACTGGGTACTGCTTCGAGACAGAAAGCTTCCTCAGCATTTTTGCTGTCATCTCTCTTTCTTCCCCAACCCTTCCCCTGACTCCGTCCTCCATGCATAATGCTTACTCAACATTTTAATTTGGGTGGGGGGAGGGTTGTTTAAAGAGGATGGTTGATCGAAAAAAGTTTGATTTTGTAGTGTATGTTTTTGGAAGTGATATAATGTTGATGAATGAAACTTGAGAGCTAGCGTGAATGCAAAACTTGAGTGATGGAGGGAGGTTTTGTAATCCAAGGGATTTAAAATAAGTTGTACAAAGACATGTAAAATAGTTTTACAAACACAGAATATATGAATTGCAATTTTAGTGTGAGAGGAAGTAGTAAGGATATGCAACCTATCTAAAGACTTGGCTTAGGATATATTGGAATGGAGAAGCAAAATTCATGCAGCTGACCCCAACACAGTTGGAACAAGACTTTGATGATTATCATGAACATATTTAGGGTTTGTTTCCTTGTTTTTGAGATTATCCTTTGTTTTTCTTGCTTCATGAATTATGACTCCTGCATCCATTTATACTGTTGGACAACTGGTATGAACCTATAGTTAATTTGACATACTGAGAAATCACATTTATCCATTTCTTTTTGACATCTTTTCTTGCATTAGATCCTTTTCTTGGTTCAGCAACCATAGTTGACTTGTTTATAAAATTGATTTTCACGATACAGCAGGGCCCACTGCTCTCTCAGATATATTTGTTGCATGGTAATAGGTCAATGAGTTAGCAACTATATTAGTTGGATGGTTTTTGTTGTATTTTTAGTGATGTTAATTATTGAAAAAAGTATGTAATTTGGCTTTTTTCTGGTATAATGTGCCATCCACTAATTCAAGTTATTCAACTTCGGTGTACTTCCATCTGTCAATTATTTTCTAATTATCTTGTGTTTGGCTAGTATTTTTTTTTATATCTGTAAAGATAGCATGATAACTTCTTGGATTTGGATAATGACAACTGGACAACCATGCCGATGTGGGACGTGGAAAATGTTGGGGTTCTTTGTGGACTAGGCGTCTATCAAATTCAACATACACCCCTTGTATCCCACGAAGGCAATTGACCACGCCAACATGCTACAATGTCCCACAGGATTGTTGACATATCATTTTTGCAAGAGAAGCTGTCACGCAATCAGGATTTTTTTATTGGTTTCTGGTTTTGATAAGGGCTTCAGACAAATTTTATTTGAAGATGGCAAGGAACATATGGAAAATAAGGAGTTCATATGTAAAGGATACTTCACCTATCTTGTTCCATTTCTTTAATGATGTTGTTCATTGAATGCAGGAAAGGTGACTATTACCGTTATCTTGCGGAGTTTATGAATGACCAAAAGAGGAAAGAAGCTGCAGATCAGTCGCTGAAGGGCTATGAGGCAAGTTTTCTGTAGTTCTCACGATGCAAAAATTGCATTACCTTGTATGAATTGACCCCCAATTGAAACATTGCTTTGCTATTTTTGTTAGGCTGCTTCCAAGACTGCAAATACTGATCTTCCTTCGACCCATCCGATCCGCCTCGGTCTTGCACTCAACTTTTCAGTTTTCTATTATGAAATAATGAACTCCCCTGAGAAGTAATTCCTTTTCCTTGAGGCATTGGTCTCTGCTTTGGACATGTACTTTGATTTCTGTTCCCAGTAATGATGATTGCAGTTGACATTTCAGAGCTTGTCATTTGGCAAAACAAGCATTTGATGAGGCAATTGCGGAGTTGGACTCACTGAGTGAAGAGTCTTACAAGGACAGCACTCTGATTATGCAATTATTAAGGGACAATCTCACTCTCTGGACATCTGATTTGCCAGAAGATGGAGGTAACTGAAAGAAGAAAAGAATGGCCTGTCTTTTACCCCCTTACACAGAACATGTTAACTTTGGAAAGATAGTTGAAGTAAAGCTTATGTCTGGTTCACCCTAAAAAAACTGCTTTCAGAATGTAGTGCTTTTCTTTTAAATTTATCGGCAATGAGTAGGGAAGATACATGATAAACAGCCAGGAGAAACTTATTATTAAAAATAGAAGATGACACCTGCAGGCTTGGCACTCCTGTGGCTCTAACCCCCCATTTACATTGAACTTAACAGAACCCTCCGGCAGAGGCTTTGACCTTGAGACAACCAAAACCTTTCCCCCTCTCTGCTTAATCTGAAACACCTACATCTTTGAATTCTTTCCTGGCGATGACCCATCCCGTCATTTTGATAGCCATGAATGTCGATAACATTCTCAAGACCCTGCTCTTCATATCTCCAAATAGGCCAGAGAACAACTGCCAAGGTAATGGCCTGCAACACATACCTTAATCAGCAAAAGGGCCCAAGTTCCAAGCTTGAATGAACTCAGAAAGTTCTTGGGGATTTATTTCTTTTCAAACCTTGCTATTTTATAGGGACGAAGCCAACATTCTTTTTTCCCCCAGCTGAGTATTCTTTCTTTTTTATTTAGTGGGCTGCATGTGCCAGGCCCAGGCTTGCAAAAAGTTAATATTTTTTAGGGCATGTTTGTGTAGTGTCTCTTCGTAAGGCTTTTCCACATATGCAGAAAATCAAGCTATGTTTTGCTTTAGATTAGTTTGACAGACTAAGTTTTTGTTTCTCTTTTAGTTTTTTAAGAGCCATAACTTATGTGTCATTTTTTAGTTTCTTTTTCTCAATGACACGTTAGTATGTGATTAGTGTATGCACTGTAGACTATACCTTTAATAAAATTAATTACTGTCATCTTAGTCTTATTCCATTTTGTTTGGCGTAAAAACATTATATATACGTTTAAGTAAATATATACAAGGAACTTTAATGCAAATTTCCAATGCAACTATTTCAGGTGAAGATGGTTTAAAGGGTGAGGAGATCAAAGCTGTCGAACCTGAGGTAATTTGTGCTTAATTTTTTTTAAACTTGTTTGTTTTTGTCTTTCTGTGTCTGGGTTTCTCTGTTTTTAACTAGTGATAAATTCACCTGAATTGGCAGCATTGACAGCCATGTGTTGCCCTTACAATGGAGAAAGAATCTTGGTGTGGGTTTGTGTATTTTGATGTTCGCAAACTTTGGTCCCCACCTCTCTCTGGTATGGTGAAGATAGAAGCATCCTTCAAATGGCATTGGTTATAGTTGTTATTTGGATTTGGTTTAGTGAGATGGGTTCAGGCAGACAATTACCTTGCATTTTTTTTGTTTATCTTCAACCTTCTGTTGGCTTCTTTCTTTCACATCATGAATCTGTTTGTATTTTCATAATATGTTGTACTTCTCACATGCCAACAAATGCGAGACAATGAAGGAGGGACCAATTTGCATTAAGTCACCTAGTCCACACGCATCTCATGGGTTCCATGAGGAGTTTGACGGTCTGTGCGTTTTTGAAGGCATTAAAGGCTGCACACAAGTTGATGGCGTTGAGAAAAGTATTTTCCGAAGGAGTCCATTTTCCGTTAGAATGGATGGATCATGGACGGGACAAACTGAAGAAGGTGCTTTTTCATGAAATTATTTATTCTCCTTTGAATCCTCCCGTCATAACAATGGCTGTCGTATCCCGTCCACCTTCATTTAGATAAGACCCATTCCCCCACAAAAGAAGAAAAAGGAAAGAGAGACCAAACCGCAATGAAAACAACAGCAACAGCAGTACAAAACAATACCAGACCTGAGGAAACCCAAACTACAACAAAGATGGCAAACTACCCAACCCGGAGAAACCGCCACATCCATGTCCACAGCAGAACCCACGAGTCCTATGTAAATCTCAGTTCCCTGAACTGACCCTGCATAGAGTCTTTAGAAGGCTACCCCAAATTCAAGTTCTCAAAATCTCTGAGGCTTTGAGAATTTTCATATTGACTATACCCCTAGGTTTTTGAATGGTGTTGCCCATTGGTTTCCTAGGTGGGGGCAAACTTACGGGGATTTTAGGTTTTGTAAGGGTCTTTTTTTGACTTGGTAGGGTGGTTTTCACTCCTTGGCTTTTTTTTTTCTTTTCTTCAATAGAATTATCATTCTACCAAAAAAAAAAAAAATCTCTACAGGCATCCCTGGCCTGACAATGAGGACTCCAGACTCTGGACTCTGGAGGCTGAGATAGAGATCTCCACAGCATCTCTCCGTACATGGGCGCTAAGCCTTAAAAACTAGCCTCCCACCAAGTGCTTCCAGGCTCGTTAGCCTTGCTCGTCTGAAGCTTCTGGCTGAAATACACATTCTGGCTGATAGCATGTTAGTTGTTAGCAGATGCCTCTGCATGTTGTCAACCAGAATGTGCATTAGTTGCCTTCAATAACAATAATACTGAGTCTCGTTCGTCAGGCTGATTTCAACGCCTTTAGTCACTGTCTCCAAGCTATTTCTAGCATCGGTAGCAGTCGAAGTTCCTGCAGTACTCCTAAATCGTACCACCCCGTTTGGCTGCAGACTGGGAAAACAGATTATTTACACCATCAGAGTTTAGTATGGCAATCGGTCGGGGAAACGTTGATATATTTACCACATTCCATTTAAAAAGAATTTCAGTAACTGACTTACGACTAAAATAGGGTTAATTGGGGGCCACATTATAAAGATGATCATTTCTTATTTTACAAATATACCAACTTATTATGATACCCATAACTTGAACATAGGGTGAAATTGCCGAATTGTTGCCAGGGCAGTGGCTCAATTGGTTTGAGCCTTGGGTTTACTCCTCAAGGTTTCAAATTCAACTCCCACCTATTGCGTTATCCGGCTATTATGTGTGCGGCCATATATGTAGCTCATAGGGAATAGTCTTTGCTCGTCAAAACTAAGTAACTCTAGGCCAGAGGCCAAAAGCCCGAAGGCTGAGTTGGCGAAAGATACTCTAGGTCATAAAAGAAAGAAAGAAAAAAAAAACATAGGTTGAGATTCTGGACCAAAACCATTGGTTAAATACCAAATACGTAGATGGGCAGGTTTCTGGACTTGGAAAATAACTGCATATACGTTGGGTCATCTGGCATTGACAGAAGATATGATCAATGGTTTCATTATTTTGATGGCATAAAGAGCAAGATGTATCTATAGAAGCGTTGAACTTGACTAGCTTGGATTTTGCCAGGAGTTTGTTAGTGATAGCATTAGCCCTTTTTATTTATTAACTTCTCAGACAAATTTTTTGGTTACCCTAGCCAAGGGGGTTGGGACCTGAGCGTGCACCTATACACAAGATGAGAGGAAGTATACACGTAAAAAGAACCCACACATGCGAAATGGCATATCCAAAGGTTTAAACCCTAAGCAATCAGGTGAGAGGTGGGGTTGCCAATCAATTAAGCGGTCTATTGTGCTCTTTAGACTAATTTTGTTAAAGAGCTCAAAGCACATTTGAAAGGTGCTTTTCCTTAGCTAGAAGCACATTTCCAACGTGCTCTTCTATAACAAAAAAAAAAAAAAAAAAAAGGCTGTGGTTTATCATATATAAGGGTTTTTTTAAAATATAAGGATTTCCCAATTTAAATCCTTGTGGGATAGGTGACTCATGGTAAAAAAAAATGGTGATTAATATTTTTCTAACATACTTGTTTGAGAGAAATAAAATACAGGCCTTATACACTTTGGGGTACATTTGTGTAAACCTGTGAAAAATTAGTTCCATGGGGAGAAATTCTGACCTGAACCATGGAAATTTTTTTACAGTTTTCCTTGTGGAAAAAGAGTTACACCAAACATAAAATTCGCTGCATTGTAGCCAAAAAACCTTTTCTATTTTACACTGTTTTTCCTTGAAAAATCGTGTGCACCAACGAGCCAATGAAGTACTGTTCTTCAGATAGTACTGGAGAAAAGCGTGCGCTAGTCCTCATGCACAAAAGAGCCATTTGTTGAAGTGGCTGATATGGTATGTAGCCTAAAAGATAAGCCACGGCTCTTAGAGAGGAATGTTATATCATCAATCGATCATCACTTGTAGTATCATCATCAAATTCTGATCCCAAAACTACAAACAAGGATATACCTAAAGCCTGTCATTTTGGGCGTAGGAGAGGGTGAAATTCTTTCAAATGATAGGCCTACACATCGTTAACAGTGCAAACCCATTGACCGTTTCAAGACTTTTCATTCCTCACCGCTTCACCCAAGATTTTAAACGGCCTCCCTCTTCTCTCTGCACACATGCACCCAAGGTTTTGAAATGCCTCCCTATTCTCTTATATCCTTCACATAGGAGTAATTTTGACCCTTTTAAACATGTTCAAACTATCTTACAAAATTTTTTTTTCTCAATTGCAATTATTTGAAGTTGTATCTAGTGCTTCCATCCTTCCTGATAATGTTGTACATCTTTCTAAGTATTAACATACTACTTAACCAAAACGGCTCTTTACCCAAGTGGTAAAGAGTTATAGTTCTCATGCAGAGGTCCAACTTTCAGACTTGGTCTTCCCCTCCTTGTATATGTCAGCTTTTATTATTTCACATATGTGAGTTATGTTTATTTATATGTGCGAGTCACTATTGCCTTATATGTATGAGTTATGTCTTTTTGCAAGTATGAGTTCTCATTACCTCGCATGTATGATTTGTATCTTCTTACATATACGAGTCTCTATCACCTCGCATATGTGAGTCTCTTAGGGTGCGTTTAGATACATGCAGAAAATAATATTTTTATATCTAAATAGTAGCAGAATCAAATGATATAGAATATAATAGTGTATTATTATAATATTGTAGCATTGTTGCTATTTGGCATATTTTGAAAGATTCAACATATTTTAAAATGAGTCATTTGGCTATTGCTGAAGATTATAACATATGCTCAAATAAAGTCATCAAATATTTAAAGTCAAACAACAATGATACGTAAATTTTCATTACTTTCCATTGAGGTTTATAAAGAAAGGAATTACAATGACCACTACAATCTATCATAAATATTTTATTAATATCAATGCCGATCTCTTAGTCTTCTAGTACGAATGCTATATTCATCCCACATAGCATTTGCAATTGCATCCCGCATTGTGTTGCCCTCCCGACGTCTTCCATCCATGCTATAATTATCATCTAGTTCATTAATACCCTCATGTTCAAAAGATTGATTTTTATATTAACGATTATATTCTACACATATCCAATCTTCACCATTAGAGTGGATGCGAATGAAGTTGTGTAAGATGCAACATACAATTATAACATCTGTAATTGTGTCAAATGAACGAGAAGAAACATGATTCAATATTAGAAATCGATTTTTTATTACACCGAAGACACACTCGATTGCATTCCGTAACGAAGAATGGCGAAGGTTGAAGAGTTCTTTGGCATCTTGTGGGGCCTATATTTCCGTGAGAAAATTCCTTTAAATGATATCTCACTCCTCGATACAGGGCAATGTAACTAGGAGTGTTTTCATATCCCACATCCACAAGATAATATTTACCTAAAAAACAAAAGATTTTGATTAATAAATAAATAAAACTATGTGATCAAAGAAATTAAGATTATATGCCTTGTGGTACTTTATATTTGTCTTTTTCTGCAGCCCGTAAAACAACAGCATCCGATGTCGAATCCTCTCATCTTGCTTGAATATGAATGAACTTCAAATTAAAAGTACAAGCGGCCATAACATTTTGAGATAATAATCCATGTCAATTTCGATATGGTACTTGATTATGTAACTCAACATGGATAGGAAAATGTGTGCCATCAATCGCTCCAATACAATTCTATATTACGTAAAATGAGTTATTAAACTAATAATAAGTACATTGTCTCAAATAAAAACTTATATTATTTATCTTGAAAAAATGGTAAAAACACATATCATTTGTAATTTCTGGTGGAATATTGCTTGATGGATTGCATATGTATTGTGTCGATAGAAAAAGGATAGCTTGAAAAACTCCATTAAAATGCTGACTGATTGTTTCGTCTGAATGTTGACAATGTTCTTGAACTTGACGATTGACAACATTATCACCAATTGTGAACAAGAACATTCTATAAGTTGCTCTTCAAGAGTTATATCTTGTGTGTTACACAAAAGATTTTTGCTACAAATAACATCACACAACTTCGTAAATATTGGCCTTTCCAAACGACAAACTTATAAAAAACACTCTGGATGGCCAATTAATAATTTATTTACATAAGCAGCACCAGAAAGTGCTAAATCATGACATGGCTTTTTATCAAAATAAGTATCTATGTACCAACCAACAGTAGATGCTACAGTAAGCATATTAAGCCTAATCTACTCCCTTCGACAAGCATTAATGTCATCATCAGACATTATATTTAGTTTAAGATTTCTGCAGTAAATGAATATTAGTTTTTAGAAATGAAATCCAGCATTGTAAAATAAAAAATATATCTCCACAAAAATAAAGATAATTTAAAAGACATTCTATTGAGAAACATTATAAATTAATTTATTTAAGTGCAAATAAAACACTATCTTAAATCACACAGGGAAGTATTATTAAAAGAGTAAAGAACAAAGTTTTTAATATCCTCAACTCATAATAAACCAAGTGAAAATGTTTATTAGAAAACTAGATATTTATGCATCTAACTGCCTCCCACAGTTTTGACAAAGCCATTGTAATCGCAATGGTCCTTTAAGGGTCATAAATGCAATTGCATTTTTTCGATCTTAAAGAAATTTTACTGCTTCTATAATAATGTCTTCATCTAGTTCTGCTATTTTTTAAAGTTCTTCTAGACATATTTCATACGAGTCTTTCATTGATGTTGATGGAGTTACAGCACATAAGCAATCTTGATGTCACCATTCTGAAAATTTCATCAACTATTCTGTCACCAACACTTAGTCGACCTCTTTTTTGACAAGTAAGTGATTTTTGCGCAGTAGAACATTGTTTACTTCTATTATCTTTTTGCATTATTTTCACAACATTCTTTGAGCTTGAACCAAACTCATCCACATGCTCATTAGATGGTGGTTGAAATATAGCAGCAGTAACACAATTCTGGACAAATCTTTGCTCTTTCACACTAGGTTGTGTAATTGGAATGCGACTTGACTTTTGTTGTTTGCCCTTTGCCGTACAACCTATAAGAATAATTTAGAACCAAAATTATTTATCATCATAATAATATATATTATTTTATTAATTAAGAGTTAAAAGCTAAATATTATATTGTCATATATGATACTAAGATTATCATAGAGCGGAAAAGAAGTCCTCCTATAAAGTTTTGCTTCAGGATGTGCCTGTGAAAAAAAAATTCTATTAATTATTAATAAACTTAGTTCAAATAGAAAGTTCTTATTACTGAAAGTTATATTTCTATACAATATACCTGAATATAACGATTTCACACATCTTCATCTACTATGTATATCCACATAAGGTCATCCCACCCAAATCCGCTTTGTTCCATCAATGCCTTGACAATCCGAAATCATGCTTTTAAGTCTGCCATATGACCTTTTAATTGTTGCATGGTTACTTTAATATTGAAATTTTTATTTAACTCTTCTGTTGTTTTCCTCCATATTTCTTTATTAAATCCATTGTCAGAAAAATGCTCAAGAGTACATTGTTCTGTTAAGAAATCTACTATATATGCATCTTGCGCAGGTGTCCATGAAGCTCTATTTCTACCTTTGGAGTCGAAAGGGAGTAAAGACATTTTCCAAGTCACACCTAACCAATAACAATTTTAACTTTTAAACCTAAAATAGAGGAATTCATATAAATAAACACAATGCTCCTAGAGAAATTTGCTTTCTTGGGTGGCGGCAATGGAACATGCCTACAAAGGGAATTCTTTTGTACTGAGACATGAACTACTGGATTTTCTCCATTAGTTTGAATGTAAAACATAATAAATGAATAAATTACATGTTGGCCACATGTTATCATTAGAATCAATCAGAATGAGAATACATGAAGTCATAATGAGGGCAAAGACTCATAATTTTTTTTAATTTCCTAAAAATACTGCCCATAAACAGAAAAGAATTTACCTAGTCACCTATACTGCAATAATGCAGAATAAGAAAGATCTAGCACATCGCGCTATCTTTGAAGACAATATCAAGGATACCGCTCTTTGATCAAAACCTATTGTAGGGTTTTCAATTGTTTGTCAAAATTGCATAAGCATCAGGACCCAGTTGCCATGTGCTAAAGAAATGCTGGCAAGGATTGAAGGACTAACCCAAAATGGCTAGAGAATCATCTTAGGACAATAAATCAAACAATATAAATTCAATATGTAACCACACTGATTTACATAATTCACAATATAGGGATTATTTCTTACGATCCAAAAGTGTTTTTATCTTCAATGGTTTGTCAAGATCATGCGACATTACTAACTGGATCAATTTTCATACTTCATTGAATAGTTACATATTGGATAAAATAGAATCAACCTTATAGGCTTTCTTCTATATCATAAAATAGGAATAAATGCATCTCATATTATCTTTCATATGTATTTTCTCTGATAACTTGAAAACATAAGTATTTTTAGAAATAAGGTGTGTTTGGATTCGACTCATGTCACACATTTTCTCAAAGTTGTGTTTGATGAGATCCCCATTTCAAGTTGAGTTTGAAGAAATTGTGTCACAACCCGAGCCCAGGGACCAGGGGTCAGAGAAAGTCTAACCAATGACACACGTACTCCCGTGCACATACACTTAGACCTCGTCCAAGCATACACACACAAGGGATCATTCATACGTGCAAACAACTGTACGCGGAAGCTGTACGTATCAAGGCATACCACAACATACCGAAAGGCATAATGGATTACAAAAAATCATGAACTGATGACAAGGACAATTACAAGAACGTATGATACTAAAGAGGGCTTACAAAAATCAAAATATAGATATAAATCAAGCCCACAATGCAAATACAGAAAAATTCCCCCAATTAGACCCAGACTCAAATGAATGGGGAAAACAAAATGATGCAAACCGTACTCTGGAGGATGGATCAAGTCCACTCCTCTGGGCCGGAGGGGGCCTCGCGAGCCTCTCCTGGAGTCGGGTCGACGACGCAGGATCGGGAGAGGGATCTGAGCCTGCAACACATCAAGACAACTCATAAGTACAACGACTTAGCAAAATATAAGCCACAAGAAGATAACACGAATTGTGTCTAAGAGTGAGTAATAGTCACAGTGCAAGATCCATAGAAATCATGTTCGTATACTAAGCAATTATGCAAATGAATAAGCATGCTGTCAGAATCATAAACAGATAACAGTCAAAGTGGCTACTACATTGGCCATATTCTCCCTTTCGAGAGCAGTCGGAATGAGAACACCAGCGACCGGGCCAGGGTACGCATGGGTCTCTAGTTCCCGGGGTCCGGAGTCTCAGGACAGAACACTCTGCAGAGGCAAACACATAAACTAAACCAAAGTCAACCCCGTCGGGTATCCTAAGGCTGAGGCTCAGTAGTGCCATATACCAATCACAATCAAATCGGATGATGCACCTCAATCAATCAATCATATCACATACAGATCTCACATATCACGCTAAACAAACAAGAGGAAGTGCATCACATATACTGATACTGAATGCAATGCAAATAAGCAATAAAAGGGGCACTGACAATTGAGTACCAATAACAATAATCACTGACTCAAGTACTCCACTAGAGCAACAATAAAAACACAGTAACAGAATGGTCCCGCCCGGACTTCGTTCTGGGGTTGCTGCATTTCCCACAGAATCGAGAGGTCCAGCGCAGAACACATAAGAGGGCATAACCGAAGTCAATATGCTATACCAATCAGAGTGCTTTGACGAATCAAGGTCAATTACAAGCCAATCCTAACCTATTTATCCGGTGTTTCTAACCGTGCATGTTGATGTAGTTTCAAGTTGTCCGATGCACCATTGTCTAGTGTTGCAGTGTCAGGAGTGTGCACCGAAGTCCCTTAAACCAACACCCATGGGGAGGTGCTAAACAACTGGATAATGGACAGGAATGATTCACAGCCCTTGAGATCATTCATGTCATTCAGACATTCCATTGGGCATGTTCAGGTTAGCTACATTCTAACATGAAAGTCATATACGGTCTCTTTATTAAACCTAGTCCTTTTACTCTTTTTTCAGGGTCTCACGGTGTAGCCGTAGGTGACCTTACGGCTTAGCCGTAGGCATCTTACGGCTTAGCCGTAATCTGCACTGCGGCGGAGCCGAGGTTCCCCAAAATGTCCATCCGTATTTACGGCTCAACTGTATTTTACTCTATGGCGTAGCCGTATCCTGGTCCACGGCTTGGCCGTAATACAATGTATGGCTTAGATCAGGCTGGGCCGTAGAAGAGTAGCAATTTGCCAACTCTCAGTTATTTCAGATGTCACCCTGTATTGTTCTACGGTTAGGGTTACGGCTGGGTCTCGGCTTAGCCGTAAGCCATTTCACGGCTCAGCCGTAGCACATCTCACGGTTTAGCCGTGAATGCACGGAGTCATTTTCTGGAACAGTTACAGACATACAGAAAGAGAACGATTCGACTGAAAACAGCAAAATAACAGAAAAACTAACTCAATAGGGCTGTCTAACACTGATGCATACAATGAAGAGTAAAAACACAACCAATCAAAGCAATACCAATCGGTGGTCATACTACTTGGGCTTATACTTGCCTCACAGACGGAAATCACGTCGTTGCTTTGGCTCAGTCCGCTGGAAACAAACACAACTTGGCTCCTCTCTTCCTCACGTGCAACCAACAGGAAGGAAAACAAGTGAAAGAGAAGAGCTGAACGAAAGAGAGAGACAACTGAGAGAGGCAGAAAACGATCGAAAGAGAAATGGAGAGTAGGTAGGATATTTATAAGTTAAAAGGAATCCAAATTACAAACAAGTCCAATAGATTACACAAATGTCAGTTTGAGTCAACTGACGATCCCACGAAAACAAACGAAATCATTTGGATCCAAGACAGTTACGAAGATCGACAAGCTCAACGAAATACACGCGATGACGTCAGAATGACGTAAAACTGACAAAGTCAATCAAAAGTCAAAATTACGAAAAAGGGCTCGAACTACCTAAACCAAGTCAACTCAACCCAACGATCTCTCCAAGACTCAAAAACCAAAGAAATACAAAATCAAAACACACTTAACGACAAAATCGCACACAATTACCCACTAATCCGGATCAACTCGGGTCGGAGTGTTACAAATTGTAAGTTGCATTGGTGGGGTGCTATTTATTTTCTACCTCTCGACTACAAATCACTGGTTGCAATCCACGAACTTGATTTTGGCCCCATATTTTGCTAATTGTAATATGGGTCTCATGGATTGTACTGCATCCACCTTCTGGGATGTTTTAGAACAGCAATTTATGAAAGTAGAGAAATGTAGAAAAATGATCATGATGATGATAAGGATGATGGGGATTTGTACTGTGGTTGGTTCCAGCAAGAGAAGAGGATATTTGGAGAGTTGAGATGGAAACGATTTGTCCAATGATGTGAGGTGGTCTGTTGCTTTGTCCAAAACCCTCTTTCGTCTAGGGATGAAGAAGAAGGATATGATGAAAAGAAGGATGTAATCTTTTATACCGTCCACAATCCTCTTTAATCCAAGGAGGGGATAATGCGCGGGAGATGAAAAGAAAAGAGGGAAGGTGAAAGTATGCGTAAGTCAAGACCCAGTAAAATCATAGAAGATATTCTTATAAGATTTTTTCCTACAGGATAGGGATGAAGGAAGGAAACAATCTTTCAATATTTTAAAAGAAAAAGAGATAACATTTTAAATCCATGTTACCCAAACAGCCCAATTTGAAAGGTAAAAAAACTTTCTTAAAATTAAAAAAATCTTGCACTTTATTGTGCATCCAAATAGGCCCTTAAGATTTGGGTTACCAAAAGATAAAAACTAGCTTAACAGTTGTAACTTGTAAGTGTAATCCTCTAAAAGAGGCCCTTTATCTGAGCAGTGTCCATTATCCATCAGTGGCATAATACCCTACTGGCTTGTTTCCACTTAATTGACTTGGTCCTGAATATTTGACTCAAAATGGCCTTATTCTACTGCAACTCTTTACTGGCAAAATTTTCACACTGATTCTAATTTAAAAGTGTAGGATAATCATTCAATTTTCTCAAGAAATATCAATTAAATTAAAACAATCTAGTACCACAATGCAAACAAACTTGTCACCTAGGAGTTATGGTATAATAAAGCAGAGGTTTTGAGTCAGATATAACTAGCGAAATCACTTCTAAGTGTGATTTATTTTCTGCGATCACAGTGTGAAATCAGTAGTCTTATATTTGAATGATTCCACACTAATATATTTATTGTACTATTTTTAACAATGTCCATGTTGTTTGGCGACACTTTCCCCTGACATTGACTTTAACAGTCTTTGCAAGTCTCTAATCTCTATACTTAGATAGGAAAATGTCTGTTTTTGACCTATTTGAACCACTCGTAATTATTATTTAGGGCCTTTTTTCTTTCTTTTCAAGTTAAGTCTTCGCTACCAATTGTTATACGTTCTCCGTTGACCATATCTTATTCTACGTTATCCATCAAGTTCCCAAAATTCCTAGGTCGCTTTCACTTAATTGCTCTTGGGGGCACATCAGCACCAATAACTTTGTGGATACTTTTACTTGAAATAATTCTAATTCTTTGTCTTTACCTTAAAACCTTATCTTATAGTGTCATTCATCTTTACCTTACAACCTTATCTTATAATGTCATTCACTCATGCATGTCTTTCCACAATGAAGTCAACTCTTATTCTTAGAATCACATTTTCCTGCATAAAATAGCTGAAGTCAATCAACAAACTCATTTCTCTTAACTTTTCGGTCTGGACTCTGAAATACCACTGTTAAAAGGCCATTCTCAAAGTCTCCAGTGACTAGGCTACCCAATTGCATATTTTGTCTACCTCCTCAGCTCATCTTTTGACTCCCCATTGTTATTTTCATGTGTTGCTAGCGGAAACTCTAGCCAATCGTTTCTCGCTCAATTGACAGTACTATTGATCTAGAAAAATTCAAGATTTGAGTATATATAACCATTCTTAAAATAAGAAAAACATTTATGTTTAAATATAACATTTTTACTATATTGATAATAATTTGAGGGGTTCTGAAGTTTTTACTTTTTCTACTAATGACCATGAGTGATACTTTCAACTAGAGAACAAAGGATTAAGCATAGGACATGTGTGTGATATGACACTAAGGTGCAAATATTACTTAACAATGAACGTGTTGGCAAGGGGTTTTGAAGACACTCAATCATGAACACATGAAGTTATCCATATAGAACAATGGTCTCTTAACCTAGTGGTGGCTACCTAGATTTTGAACCTAGGCAGTTACCTTTCCTCACTCAAAAGGCTATATTACCTCATCTAAGGTCTTTCCCTCACTCAACGTCTACTTCCCTCACCAGAGGATGAGATGACTAGCCCCATAAGCTAGGATGAAAAAAAAAAGTTGTCTACAAAAGACTTCACCAATTCTTGCCTACAATCACACCATAAGATGACTCTAGGGTAGGTTCCAACTAGCACAATCAAATGAGGAAAGTGTAGAGCTGTTTGATAGCATGCTCCTACTTCGTAGGCTTTGGTCATAAAGCCTTTTCACTTGCTTTGGCCGACAATCATTCCTTTCTACTCCCTAACCCCTTTGGCAATATAAAATAACTCCCATTTTGCAATAAATATATCTTTTTAGGGTTTGAGAGATTTAAACACATGCACTCTCTAATAAAGCAAAAAAGAAGTGAAAAAAAAAGTACTCTACTTATGTAAAGGAGGCATATGTAATCCCTTAGCCCAGCTATTGCCAAAGACGAATGATTAGTTTGGGTTACCATAGTTGTGTAGAACTTTGTCCTTGTTTGATTCTGTTTCAAAGCCCTGGAGAGGGTAAAAGTTTCAGGCACTTTTTTCATGCCAAAATCAAACCAAATGTACATGTAATTCACACATCACATTTGTAATTGTTGCAAATAAACATAAAAGGTGTGTAAAGGCTACACATGAGGCTGTAAATACAGTGAAACAAAAGACTCCTAAAGGCCCATTTGGCAATTATTATAAAATTACTCTCATTTTGCAATAAATGCATTTTTTTTTGGGGATTGAAAAGACTTGAAAACATGTACTCTTCCCTTAACAAAAAACAAAAAAAAAATCACCAAATAAAAAAAAATGCACTCTCCCCTCCTAAAGGAGGCATGTGGAGTCTTTGACTAGGCAACAACCAAATAAACAAATGATCGTATATATAAGCTTCTGTTTGGTATACTTTTTGTAAGGACATTTGAGTGTTGGCTAATTTATCTGGAATAGATAAAACTGGGTTTAATCTTTAATCATGTATTTTTGTAAAATGGACTTCCGGGTAAACTACACAGTCCATTTCAAATTACCCAGACAACACTCGAGCGCAATATGGACCGCGTGCGTGTGCGCTTTCTCAAGATTAATGAACTGAAAATTTTTAGACCACGCTCGTGCATGTTTTCCCGAGATGGTTGCAAAAGAACTCCACATTATTGTGCTCGTACGCTGTTACCCAAATATTAAGTTTATATTAGCCCACTTGTGCGCTATGGATCGCGCTTGAACGCGTAATGGCAAATCTATTTCCCAAAATTTCAAACTTTCGTTTTTTTCTTCTTACTTTTTAGGAAAGATGAATTATGCATGTGGAAAACCTAAACTATGAAAGCAAGCCTATATATGGGATCTTTCCTTTTCCCTCTAGGTAATCTATCTTTTGAAAAGCAACCTCGCATTGATTTAAGATTGAAGCTTTCTCTCTTAAGCAACTTGTGGAGGATCTGAAGTGCTGAATCATCTACTCTAGATCTTCTCATCTATTCTCTCATACAGAAGATTCAGCTTGAAGAGCCATTCAAATAAGTTGTTTCAAGCACGATGAAGGTGAACGGTGAGGAGTCAGCTAGATCATTATAGCCCTTAGGTTGAGGTACAACTAGGGGGGATCTATGAGTATCTTTGTAATTTTCAATTACATAGTATTTGTTACTCTTGGTTAAGGTGACCCGTGGTTTTTCCTGAGTATGGTTTTCCACATAAAAAAATCGTGCCTCTTGTCATTTGTGTGCTGCTTAATTAATTAGTTTAATTAATCTGATTTTACTGCGATTCATATTATAATTTGTGATTGGGATACTAAGACAAAACTAAGATTTCAATTCCTACAAATGGTATCAGAGCTCCAGGTCAAGGGTTTGAGTCACAAGAGTGCCATTGTAAGGGGGGATTGTTATGCAGAGGCGTACCATAATGCTGTTCCTTACGACCACTCTAAAAATAGGCTCGTGGGTGCGATGTCGAATACCTTAAAACATTGTATTGTGCCTGTATCATCACCAATTGTTTTGGTAGGAATAGTAGCTCACTGGGTGCAGAAGATCCTACACTTTTGAAATTTTATTTGTCATTCTAATTCTAATATCTTGTTTATGATTTTGTGAAAGAGATATATTGCATATTCTAAATATACTATAATGTCATGAATATTATTAATGTTTTGATAACAGGGTGATGTACCATGAAATGTCAATTTCCCTATCATATTGCAATGATTCCAAAATAACAAAAATTTTGAGAATGTAACTAGAAAGACATGTTATAATTGTGATAAAAGTGGAATAAATTATTAGATGTTATAAAGAAATAAACTTTCAATAGTATCATATAGTTACTTTTACTTTTAGTTTTTTCTTTTTTGCTTGAATTAATTATTTTTAATGATGATTTTTTTCAACAACATTTGAAGAAAACCGAAACCTATAAGTTTGAAAAATATCCCCAAATCATTTGAAGATAATAATCTATGAATAGATTTAATTATTAATTTCGATAGAATTGCTTCTTACCTACCTCTTTGTCAAGGGCAAACCAAGTGTAAAATTGGATATAAATGGGGAAAGTGGTTTAAATATAAATCCAAATGAAATTTGTGTATAATATTGAGTATGTGGGCATTTTTTTATGACATGGGTATCCTTGAGATATTTGACCCAAAAGAGTAAGAGAGCTACTATATGTATACCAACTTTCTCTTTTTCTACATAATCCCCCCCAAAAAAAATTAAAATTTTCCAAAATGTCCCCACTTTCTTTTCTTACAAACCTTCTCCCTCCCCACTCTCTCCTCCCCTTCCCCACCTTCTCCTCGTGTCTCCTTGCAGTGGGGAGATGCTGATCTCTCTGTTGTGGGGAGGTCGGTTGCCGGGATGGAGAGAAAGGGGGAAGAGAGGAAAGAGAGAGGGAGAGGAAAAAAGAGAGAATAGAGCGAAAGAGGGGAAGAGGAAGAGGAGGAGGGAGGGGAGGGAGAGCCACTCTGTCAGCCAATGCTTATCGCTGGCCTGAGGGGAGGTGGGAAGGGGACGAGGGAGGGAGAATGTGTGTAAGGAGAGAAAGTGGAGGCATTTTAAAAAGTTTTGATTTTTTAAAAATTGTTTAGGCTGTGTAGGAAAAGAAAAAGTTGGTTTACATATAGTAGCTCCCAAGAGTAATCTCTTGGGTGCGCCAACTACACCTGCACAAACACACATAATTCAAATTTCAGGTAATTTCAAACACAAGACGTAGGAAGCAGATTCATGTCTTATACCGCTTTACCAACTCGAGGTGGGTAAGTTTATGTGCATTACCCACGAGGTTATAAAAATTAAATTTGCATTAGAAATAATCTCATACTATAAATTCCCTTTCATGGATAATTTATGTATGGTTGTTTATATTCATTAGGCTTGTTATTTTTGTTATATATCATACATTTATGAAAATTAAATTTGCGTTAGAAATAATCTCTTAGTATAAATTCCCTTTCATGGATGATTTATGTATAAAAATATATATTCATTAGGCTTGTTATTTTTTATATATCATACATTTATTGAAAATCTTTAATTCTGATACTTAAATAGATGAGAGAGAGAGAGAGAGAGAGAGAGAGAGAGAGAGAGAGATCACATGTGAAAAGGGTGTGGTCGGAGGTACGTGAACATGTGGCATTTCCCTCTCCAACCAAAGCAAGAATCATGTGGGGCGGTTTCTTGCTAGCATGAATTGCTAACCACTCTCGGAATTAGAGCCATTGGTGACCTGACAGGCTGACACCTCTAAGTAGGGCTCACCTTAGATTGAACATATCGAGTCAGGATCCTAAGAACCGCCGGTAGGTCGGGTCGGGTCGGGTCGGGTCACTGATTGGGTTGCAGCCTATAGAGAGATCAATGGGCTAGACCAGTACATGGTTGGGCTCTATTTCCGGTAGATTTTCCAGTGAGACTGGGTCTGTCAAATCCCATGGATCGTCCACGTATTATAAAGGACATTCTCTGTTTGTAATATGCTTGGATTCCACAGATTGCCTCCTTTTTCACTTTTGTGTGACACATCGAAGCGGTTCAATAGGAAATGCCCTGGCACAACCCATTGAGCACATAGCCTTCCAAAACGAGGCCTGTCTCTAATTGAATCTAGCCCATTGAAGCCCTTTATATAAGTCGCGCGGCCCAATGGTAGTGGTTTCATGGGTTCATCGAGCTCGTGCGTGACCCAATCCCCCGACCAGATTGAGATGGATTTGGTCTCCACTGTTAGGCTTGTAGGCTGTAGCTGGGCCAAAACTTACTTCAATTGCTAAGTGGCCAGGCTTGAGCCTGTAGCAGGTCTTGTTGGCTGGCCCTGCAAACTCGGTGTAATATATTTTGTGAATGGTCTAGACCTGGACCTCACTATAAGCACAATGGGTTGTATCTGGAGGTGAATATTAGGCCCAATAGCTAAATGGACAGCCATGCAATTAACGCTTCAGCCACACCTAACCCAACCGATGACCTGATAACCGGCTTTTGAGACCAGGTCTTTGATCTTTGGCCCAAAAATGTTAATTGTAAATTGTGGTCCTTTCAAGGCCTTCGGGCCCTGTTGATCATTTAAGTTCGCCATCAAGTTAGCATAAAAAAAATACTAATCTCGATTGACATTCACGTACTGCTTACCCACATGCTGTTTAGGGAAACACCAAAATCTAATCTGATTTTTTTAAATTTTTATTTGCAGTACTTCTAAGAGATTTTTATAGTTTTTTGCTTAATATTTAAAAAAACTTGGGCTACGACTGTGAATTACTGAAGTTGTTCTCTTTCTTTCTGTTCCTGTGTAATGAAAATTTTATTCGGATCTTAGTATGACCCAGTTCTTCAAATTGTCAATGATATAAAACTATGTTTCTGTTCAATGTTTTAAAAAAAAAACATCAGTTTTTGGTTTTGATCAAGTTTGTAATGTCGAATATCTTCGTTATCCATTAGATCTTTGTTTGCTTGCATAAGAACACTGTTTTAGTCTCTGGTTCTCATCATTTCATATCTTTGTTTCTCTTTCTTTTTTGAGGGCAGTGAATTTTTTGGGGCCATTTGTTTGCGTCAAATTGAATTCATATAATTCCCATAAATGCATGCCCCAAACGTAGCTAAAACTAGAGGAATAAAATGTGAAGGTTCATCTTTTCTTAGATAATAACAATAAGGGAGAGTGAAAAGTGAATACCGAACCATCACTCAAATTAATAAAAAAATTTTAAGAAAGATGGATACCATCTTCATTTTCATTTTATAATTTTTACTTTTCACATCTTTAATAATTCTTTATTTAAACACATTTTAAAATAAAATCCTAGAAATTTAATTTCATCCTAACAAGTAGGGACCCTCATCTCATCTCATCTCATCTCATCTCGTGACCAGATTAGACATTGCATTTCACGATAAAACCCATGGAGCTGTGAGGATAGTGCCCACCATTTTGTTGCTAAGATTCTAAATTAAAATTGTACCCTATTCTCGGTACTCATGGGCTGGTGTGGATCTGGAACCTGGATATTCAGTACTTTCAAAGGGAAAAGTGCTTAATCTGCAGGTCCCACTTGTGGAAGGTGATGGGACCAACGCCCCTGCCCTGTGAAATACAAAAGTGTCCACATGTAGAAACCTTTTGGATGATTTTAGTAGAATCATTGGGTCATAAATGCAGCCTATCCACGAAAAGTTGTACCCCAATTGTCCCACATATTAGAGGATCCTAACTGTTCACTCAGTGCCGACAGTTAAGATTTATAGTATAAAATGGTGGTGGTTGTCAAGCGAAAAGTACAATTGAGGATCAGCAAATCTGGGATCTTTCTGGGGTTCCTGTCTGTTGTGAAGCTCTCACTTTCACTTTTTGGTTTCATGTATATTATATGTGAAGCACTGCAAGGAGTTGTAAAACCTGAAAATACCCCCTCTTGCACTTGGGTTTGTCAAATTTATCGTCACAATTTTATGGAATTGGTGTATTAAAAGTTAGCAACTATTTCACGTCGGAATCTTATTCCATGAATTGAAATATGTGATTAGACTGTTAGAATTTGAAATAGATTTGAATTTTAGGGATATTCTTATTAGACACTGAAAAAAACAGCTTTGACTAAATCCCACAGCATATTCATATGAATTTTTTTTTAAAAGTAGTACCATAAAAAAGAAGGCATCCCTAAAGACTTCATCCTTTTTTGTTTTTGATCTAAGTAAAAGCATTGCCAAATATTCAAATACGAAAAAGTGAAGATTCTTGTAACAAAGGTTTTACGTTGGTAAGTACATTATAATACAGTGTAATAAAATGGTTAAGTACCCACCAAGGACTAAGAGTGGCACTAAATGTGAGTTTGTTGCTCCCATATCTTGTGTTTGAAATATGCCAAAGATTTGCATGGTGTGTGTTTGTACGAGTATAGTGGGTGCCAATTAGGGAATAGTCATGTTGGGCTAAAGTGGGTGCCACCTAGGAAATAGTCATTTTGGGTCAAAGTGAATCCAGCAATGCCCATGTCAGAGAAAAAAAATGAGGATGTGGTAAGTTTTTGATAATAAGTAAAATATGCTGTGGATTTAATTTATGTAGAAGGTTTCTTCTTTCAGTTACGAACTATTGGATGTGGAACATCAACGTTCTGGACTCCTAGGAAACTTTGACTGTGCCTTTGGCGGTAAATGTTACTACCCATGACAGTTTTATTGGAATGATTGCAACTGGTAAAAAATGAAAAAAAACAAAGCAACTGACAGGTAATTCGGGGTATTTGAAGCTATCGTTTATGCATAAAATAAATGGTGATGATGTATTGCAAATGTGTTTACCATGAAAAATGGGTCCAAACCCAATCAAGCATGTCCATCTAAATTAATTTAATCCCAACATTCTCCTACTAGGATCATAAAACCAATTTTTGCTTGGAAAAATCATAATTTTGCAAAACAACTCTCTTGAATTTAATCGAACAACTCATAATGTACAAGCAGTAAAAACTACACTATTTATCTATAGTTTCGTTAAACACCTATTTGTTTGCATGGTGTGGTTAGGGTTTAGGGTATGAGGCGAGGGAAAAAGGACATAAAGTGAAGATATATTTGAGACCTTTAACTTTTTTAGTTATTGAATTGCTACAGTGATAGTTGAGTATTCATTTCTTATATTCACTCATTTAATTGCCCTTCCAAGGGAAGGTTATTTGATGGAGTTCTGTGGATATGCAGCTTTAGCACATCACTTTCAACAACTTCTAGAATATACAATCTTGGGTCTTTGATTACATGAAACAAACCCTAAATGCCTTCATTAAACCAGATCACTGCTACTGCTAGTAATGGGAGTCACACTATCCAAAATTGGAATGATTCCTTCCCATATCCACAAAATAGTGACCTAGTTTAACCAAAGTGTTAGTGAGGCAGCCCACAAGTTTTGAGCTAAATGCCATTGATAATATTGTTCTCACTGCAATGTCCATCACTATTCTTGCTTCAGATCATACCACAACAGACAGATTAGCCAAAAGCGAGAAATGTCAAAATCATCAGTAATGTGATCACCTTAAATTATTAAAAATTATATCATTCATCCCACATATACATCAGACCAGTCGACTCAGATCCACATTCAATACAACCTGCTCATAAACCCCAGGAGGTAATGAGTTGGTCATTGGATTAGGAAGCATTTCCTTGGTGCCAATGTACTCAATTGGCTCCTCTTGATTTTGAACCTTTTAGACCTAAAAACATGGCACCCAATGACAAAATGCCTTGCTCCTTTGGATCTCCTTTCATTGTTCAAAAAATACATGGCAACGGAGTTGTCACCTTAAATAATGCTGTCGACAATCCGAAGTCTGAAATGAGATCATGTATGATGGCTTTAAAACATGCCACATGTTCAGCCATGATGGTGGAAGAGACTCTAGATTGCCAAGATAATCACCTATGAGCGTGTCTGAATATAAGCATGCAACAATTTGTTTCATACGGGCCCTGCATCACCTTATTTGGATCCAAAATTCCATTCCTAGATTGCTTTGAAACTTAATAGTTCAATTGCAAAGAATTTCTTGAGAAGAAGGCGGATGTGACACGTTGAGGGCCTGCTTGGTTCAATTAATGGTTGATATAATTGAATGCCTATAATAGTATTTCTATAAGTAGTTAATAACTATGATACCCGGATATAGCAAATGCCTCAGCGTGCCTGTACCGATACGGATATGAATATAGGATATGACAAAATACGGCTTAGATACAACTTTCATTTTCAATATATGGCTATGCAATATTTTTGCCCAAGATTTTGGCAAGTTTTATTAATATGACTATGCAATATTTTTCGATAGATTTGTTCATTTTGGCCAATTTCTATTGAAATCCCCTCAAGAGCACTCTCTCAATTCGGAAAAAAGAAAAACGAAAAGAAGAATAAAAGGAGGAGGAGGAGGAGGATGTGGTGCTGAGGAAGAAGACATATTCCGACAGTGGCTATTGCTTTTGTTTGTTTCGAATAGGTCTATTGCTGCGGCTTCTAGCTTCAGGTGCAAGGTGCTCCTCCTCCTCCTCTCCTTCTTCTTCTTCTTCCTTCTACTTCATCATTTTTTTTTCATTCGATCATGCCCTAAACATGCAAACGAAAAGGAAAAAGATAACTCATCACCTTTTACAAGGAAAGTATAGACAATTGGACTTATTTATTTATTTATTTCTTTTTTTCTCTAAAGTTGGGCTACTGGGCCAACAAGCCATTCAGGCACATCTCTCTCTCTCTCTCTCTCTCTCTCTCTCTCTCTTTTTCCTTTTTTATTTCTTTTTTTATCTAATGTTGGGCTATTGGACCAACTGGCTAGTCAGCATCTTCTCTCTTTTCTTTTATTTCTTCTATGTTGAGATATTGTCTAGTGAGGCCCACCTCAGTAAAAAATTCGATCCACATAGTGCACCTCACAATATTTTAGCCCTATAATAAATATTTATAGGTATATATATTTAAAAATGTAGTACTTGTACTTGTGCCAGTATCCTAAAAATTTTACGTTGGTGTATCGTACCATTGTTCTCCATATTCATGTCCATACCCATGTTCGTGACTAGGCATCATAGGTTAAAAATGAAGAACCAAATAGGAATATCTAACCACTATAAATTGATTCAAGGGAAGATCAATTGGAAAGAAATATACAACCATTACCCTAGTAATTCAATATTTAGGAAAGTGAAGGTCCCATCTACATTCCACCTCATTTCTTCATCCCTTGCCTTTGTAATGGTCCTTTGGTGAAGGTCATTTCATCATTAAATCATATGTACATTGGGATTATAGGCCACTCCCATAGCACCCATTAAGGTTCGAACCCTAGTGACTGCCCTTTCTTTCTTACTCTTTGCTACTAGGCCAAATCAGTAAAAAAAGTCATATGTACTTTGTACTAACAAACAAATCATAAGCTTCATATTGATGAAGCATATGGGATCTTGTTCATCTCTCTTTCTCCAAGCCGTTGTGGAGTAAGAAATCCTAGCCGAAGTATTAGAAGGATGCATATGTGCTCACCAACTATTTGTTTCTAAGCTTTGAATTGAAAGATCTCAAAGAGATCTCCATCATGATCAAAATGATTGTTTGTCAATACAACTCTTGTTGGTTGTACTTAGGTTGTCTTAAGAGGCCTACATCCAAAGAGTTCTGCATATCATATCCGATGTTGTCTCCTTGAGATACATTGCATGTGAACACTCACTATTTCTTCATGTTTCAGATATTCCTTTTCTTGAACACACATTTTATCTAACTGCTTTAATCTCCATTCGTTTCTAGTTGTATGGCAATGGCATCTTTATGTGTTGAATTGTGTAATGAGTGTTTTCATTTGTCACAAGAGAGCTATCTTTTCTACAAAGTAATATTCATTTGCTGTAAGGTTAAATTACTTCAATTGGGCATATATATTGACCCTTACAATGGTTGTGATCTTTACTGCACCATTATCATCATATAAATTGGCTGATGAACTTTTACTTATATATAGACTACAGTAGTAGCGATCCAGAATTTTCATTTGAGAGGTATATTGCCTAATAGGTAGTATGGTTCGGGGGAAGAACTGAGGATTTTTGTGTTGATTTTAAGGGTGGACTCATAAAATTTATTGCATTTTTGGAAGTAAATTCATTATTTTCTTATATACTTTGGAAGTACATGCAGGTTGACAGGTACAACCCTACCACGTACCTATAGTTGGGTCCACCTGTGGACTACAACTAGGTCTAGTCAAGTCAATCTGAATCATTGTCCTTTAACATGTCAAATGGGGCCATGTTTATCGCATTTGTATAGCCCATCAAAAGGGTACGCACAAGAGGATCTAAAACTACATTAGAAATAGCTGCATAATGGGATCAAATGAGAACATTTGAATCGAAACTGTTGGATGGAAAAGGCAACTTTTGGTTTGACCCAAGTTCTTACAATTTACATCGTGTACTATGGGGCCCAAAATCTGCATCAAATGACCCAGAACAAGTAGTATAAAAAAGTTGTGAAGGTGTAGGCTAGTCATGTATATATTTTGACGAGGCAATAGACATAAATAGAAAGCTCAGCTACAGGTCCATAATGCTTGAAAAATAGCCTTCATGTTAACTTCGTATTAACTTATAGATCTCATGTTTTACCAAAATCTCATAGATCCTATGGTTATCAGTTTGGGCTGGACTAGAATACATTTGAGATGTTCACAAAACCCACTTACGGCGAAGCAAACCATTTTAGATTCCAATTCACTGATACCTTAGTGACGGGCTTCTCCCCCTCCACATAAATAATCAGAGATTGGTCTTTGGTTCTTTGGTGAATGACTTGGGAATCAATTAGGTGTGCCAAGTATTTTACCGGAGAGAAAAAAACCAAAAACACTTTGGATGCAAAAATAATATAGTCATTAACAAAAATAAAATGACCGAGTCTGGCCTTAATGTTAATGACTAGAATTAGGTGTCCACAGGTTTGAAGTGTCCCAGATGCTAATGATCTTGAGCTTGGCTTGGCCCTTAGTTGATAAAGCAAATATCCCACCTGTCCTTCCTTGCATCACATAATTGATGGCAACCCAGCCATGTAGTACGAGATAAATTCTAAATAGGTGCTTCCTCAGATTTGAGTTATGGAGAAATTAGATAGCAACAACAGCTTACAAATTCAAGTTTGATCAAGAGGAAAAAAAAAAAACATAACAATTCTTTAATTGCGCGTGATGAGTTGAATATGAGCTTATTACCTGAAAAGGGTCACCAATCTAATGGGTCCAGTAAACATGTGGGCCAACCAATGCTAACAAACCCCCCACGCGTATCCATTATGATGCAATCAGGCAATGAGAGTAATCATTTACTGTCATGAACAATGCAAAATTAGTGGGTCAAGCTGGCCTTAAGTGAATGCTCCCACCCTATTTAGAATTACAACTTCTTTTTCATGTTTATCATACCATATATTTATATAGAAATTTCAAAACTAAAAATTCTATAATTCTTCCTTGGTAATTATGAGGAAAATGAAAATTAAAGCCTAAATTATTTTAAAATGATTTATACTAATGATTCGACTTAGAACATGTTGATAATATGAATTAACAGCTAATGGTGAACAAGTTCATAACTATGTGGCTTGTGGGCCACAACCCATCAGATTGATGATCCTAATTACCCGAAAAATTAAACGTTAAATAACTCATCACTAATGATCCTGCAAAACATATGGCAGTATGAAAAAGAAGAAAGTAAGAAAGAAAGAAAAAAAAAAAAAACAGTAGGTGGAATTAACATTACATGACAGCGATCCTATGGAAAGGAACAGTAACGTCATTACCTGTCATCTCCTTTCCCACCTAAAACCCTCACACACCATATAAAACACAAAACATGAAAAATCAAAAAAGAACCAGTACCATCCCCGCCATATTTAAATTTTAGAAGTTGTAACATACGATGGAGGAGTACAGCTGATCTGATGCATGTGACCCACCTTCACCTTAATCCATAGGCCCATATCTAGGTGGGCCATCCTTAAAATCACATGGGCCAAGCAATCATAACCTTCCAATTCACAGTCATCTATAGCCTGGACATGGGCTGACGGCCTAGTCTTTCCCGCCAGTTTGATCAATGCCTTCCGAAGTAAATTTTCCCTTTCTAAGACTAGTCTGATTTTTAGGTTGTGTCCCATCCACTGCAAGCCCAATGATTTGTACGGTCAAGATTCCTGCAGTATATTTCAATTGGTTCAACGAGTGTGCGTGTGCGTCAACCTCCGTGCTCAGTCGGAGCATGGATAGCCCCTTCATTTAATTGTTGGGAAACGATATCGCTGATGCTCTAGTTTAGCATGGTAATGCAAACACACAGCCACAGGCATGGACAAATATGACAAGAATGAATCTCAATCTAGGCCGTCCAAGTAGCAGGGTCCAATCTAGGCATGGTCCATCATCAAAATCAAGCACCGATATGAGTGCATGGTGAATTTGTACGGCTCGGATGGAGATCTTCAAGGCATTTATTGATGAAGTAGAGCATTAAAACCCACCAATCTGGTATCTAGAGGAAACATTGGAAATGGATTCTGGGAGAAATGAATCCATCACATGTGGGGTCGGGATCTGGACGGTTAAGATTGAGGTTGAGCAAATCCAGTCTGCGGTGGCGGCATGCATGTGCATGGAATCTGGCGGTCTGGTGGAGTACGAAGTTGTTTCGCAAGGTTCAAACCTACAGCTTGTGGTCCGAGCCTTAGGCTCGGTCCGAAGCGGAGCCCTGGTTTCTGCTTTCGTTGAAAATTTCGCACCATTTCGATCAACTTTATCTATCGCTCTTGCTCCCCAAAATCTCTCTCTCTCTCTACCTCTCTCTCTCTCTCTTCTGTCTATCTGTCTATCTCTCTCTCTCTCATAGAAAGAAGGAAAGAAAGAAAGAAAGGAAAAGAGCATTTCTCATCTCCTTTCCGAAACCCTAACCCTAGCGAGGATTGGAAAGGTAACATCGAGGGAATCGATTCCGATCTCCATTAGAACACACGTTTTCCCAAATCGAAGTGAATCTGCATTTTTCGTCGATTGCTGAAAACCTAGAACGATCTGTGTCTCTGGGGTTTTTTCTGGGTCTTTCGGAGCTCAGCGTCGCTGGATTTGGCTTCATTGTCTTGGCCCAATCGCAAATTGGCATCCGAAAGCGGGAATTCGTTGCTCTTGGCTTTGATCTCGGAGCACTGGTGGCGAGAATGGTGAGGTTTGGCAGTTGTTTTTCCTCTTTTCCTTGTAAATTTGCTGCTTTGGTGGGGCGTTTGGATTTGGGGGAGGTAATTCGCTTCTGTGTAGTAATTTCAGTTCTAGGGTTTTAGTGGAATGTGTGTTTCTGGGTTTGCTTTTGGATTTTTTGATTTCTTCTTCGGGATGAGTTGAATACGAGCCTGCGCTGTCAAAGATTGATTCATTTGATGGGTTCGCCTAATTCGTGTTTCTCTTTCTCTTTTATGGAATTGTGCTTGTTGGTGACTTTGCTTTGTATCGTGTTCCGTGCGGGTGGCTCCTGTTGACTGTTCGGTAGATTTGGTAGTGGAAACCTAAATAGTTAGTGGCCAGATGCGGAAGACTCTGAATGGTAGACGTGTGATTGGGTCCATTTGAGCTACTTCGCTGAATCAAATCCGGCGCTGCGAAAATGTCCTTGTCATCTGTTTTGCCGTGGAAATTCAGCTGGTTGGTTATGTTTTCATTAAAATTAATGCATAAAGCAGAATGGTGCTTTTCACTCCTTTAACTGAAATGGCAAGGGGGTGGCATTTGAGGTTGGACCTGAAAAGTGTTCACTTGGAATTTGAGGGGAAACATGTCCTGGCACGCCTACGTCTTTCTGATATCGAAAAGACATGCTTGAGCATTTGAATCTGTTATTTTGATTCACTTTGCTGAGATGCCTATGTTACATGCAGGTACGTGGTCGTTGTGGAAGCTTTTGACGGGATATTGTTCCATACATCGCGGCAATGCAAGGATTCTCTTCAAAGTTGTCAGTCTGCTTATATTCCTTTCCACTGCTCTTGGTGGGTAGTTTTTCGATCCCTATTTATTTTTTGCTATGTTGGGCTACTCGGATATTTATTTTTGTGCAAGTTTGTTATGAATGTTTCCATAAGAGAAGGAAAGAAATTTGATGCTTGTAGTTTAAACTCTTTGTTCGTTTCAGTTGCAATGGACTTTATATTTGATCCATGTGCTTTATGGTTTCGGCATTGTCATCATCATATCAATCTATGGTCAGATAGATGAGTACCACTAGTACTATATAACTATTGACAAACTATTTCACTCAGAAACGAAAAACCTATTGGAAAACTATGTCAACTTTCATATTCTTAACTCTCTAATGAAAGTACATTATACAGAGATATCTACTTGGTGTGTTTGTGTGTGAGTGTGAGGGAGGGTTTGCAAGTATGTGATGTCCCAAAGACACTAAGGGCATGTGCCACATCAGCATTTCCGCTGAAACACTGGAGATTTTCCTACACATTTGATTTGCGAATCTGATGTTTGGTGCACAGATTTTCTGGAAAAAAGTGTTGGAAAAAAATCTATGTTTTTTAGGACTTCTGTCCCTTTTTTTCACGGATAATGTGCACACTCTCCGTCCTTGCACCATCATTACACCCAAAAAAATTGCAAATTCCACGGGTTTGAAATCCACTCCCAAAGATGTCCATGGGAAAACTACAATATGGATCCTGCAAGCCTAGGAATCCTGCTGTTTCCAGACATTTGTGTAATGGTATTGTAAATTGCAGCGAAGAGAAGCCTCAAGTCAAGAAAGAATAAAATATGAGGGTGTCTTATCATAATGCGATGGCCTTCTTTTTTGTCTTTAGTGGCTTGATGAGGAATCTTTTTGAATTTTTTAATTTATTTTACAAGTAGATGACTTTTCTATCATTTAGTGGCTTGAGAAGGTGAGGGAAATTTTGAAATTTTGTACTTTTAATATGGCCTCTTATCTTTTTATGTCTCTTAAGTGGAGGCTTCACTTCACTCTACTCTACTAGTTAAATATCCAAACAGGTGTTATAAAAAAAATAAAATCCAAACAGGCCCTAAAGAAGCTCTTGAGGAAATTTTAAAATCTTACCAAGATGCATCCCATGAAAAAGTTGCTTACCTCTAGGCTTCCTTTGAATGAGTGCTTTCTCTAGCTAATGTTTATCCAAAGAAAAATACGGAAAAATAAATGAAACACCCGTCCCCTAACTCATTGCCTAATGGCCTACCTTGGACTAGGGACTGCTGCATCTAGTGATATTCTAATTTGCACAATAAAGCAGGTTTGATTGTTGCCTTTTAAAATCGCCCCTTCAATTGTAGTGGCACTGAATGATCGCGTGACACACTGCAGCTTGTCTCCATTTTGCCTGCCATGACTTGATCCTATTTGATACATCTGACAACTTAAGACAGTATTAGCTACCATCTACACTTGTTATGGGTTGTGTGATTGGCATCTCTTTTGTTGGTCAATGGCACTCTGTTTTGATTGCAAGGGTAGAGCATCTATGTCACAGTGGGAACTCATTTAGTACTTTAGAAATTCAAAGTGATGGCAAATGGCTTTGAACCCATGAGATCCTCTATTTGATTTTCCTCTTCCAATACACTGGTTCGCTGGTCTGGTGTTATGCAGGATGAATCTCTTCCCGGCAGGGACAGTGTTTGAGGAACTTCTTTTTGCATTTAGAAAGGTGGTGCATGCCAGTTATTCATTTGCAAATTACATTTCTGTTACAGCATAACATTCTCGTTCATTGGTAGGTGGAAGCACGTTGCAAGCTTTCATATTTCATCTTCTGTTTTGGACTTTTTGTCTGTAGGGATCTGCTGTCAACTATTTGTAGGCAAGCTATCCATGCCTGGCAACAACATTGTTGATACAGTCCATAATTTCTTTGATCAAGATAACTTGTCCATGGGTGAACAGAAATCCCAGGTTGTGGGTGGAAATTGTCCACTTTTAAATAGCAATGCATGGGACAGTAAACACAGTCAGAATGGAATGCCACCTAAATTTAATTTGAAGAACTACATTGTACAGTCTCCAGTTATATACAAAATTGGTGCCTGTTTTATTAGCATTCATTTTGCTTCAGTGAATTTACTTTTATTAGTTTGTTTCAGCTTCTTGCTATGTGATCGTTGGGCTTGCTAGTTGGAACACATGTAGTAATAATTTAAGGTTTTGGTCATCCTTTTAAGTATTATCTTTTTTATTTTAGCTTTTCTTATTTTTATGAATTATTGTTTCTTATTGAATATATAAGGGTTTTTGGTTGACCTTCAAAATATGTGTTGAGTTAATTTAATATGAAGTTCAATTCTCATAAATTTTCATTTTTGATTTTTGTATCAACAGATTCTGAGGGAAGGAATGGTTGGACATCTTCACAGATAAATCTTTGCACAAACCAAGCACAAGTAAATTTGAGGTCCGAGTTTGTGGAAAACCAACCTAGAAACCAGCAACAATTCAGCTTAAATGGTTTTTGCAAGATCCTCTGGGTTTTCAAACAAGGCCCAACCAGTCAGAATTTCTCAGGGAAGACACAGACCCTGAAAGAAACAATTTGGCACCTAGAAATGTAGTTTTTCTTGAATCGCAGCAAGGGAATGCTCTTGAGCAGAATTTGGATAGTACAAGAAGTACAGGAAGATCTGAAACTGTTGAGGCACAGGTTAATTTTGACTGTTTTGGTGGTCGGAAGCAGGCCATGAGGAACCAACAACCAGGTCGGCCCCAGCCTTGGTTGAACCAGCAACCAGGGGTCACTGATATGCGGTTGAGGCAACAGCAGCTCTTGTTCAGGCAAATGCAGGAGCTTCAGAGACAGCAGCAACTTCAGCAACTGGATCAAGAAGCAAGGCAACAGAATTCTATAAGTTCACTTTCTGCCATTGCAAAACAGGCATCTAGTGATCCGCTGCCTTCTTTAATCAATGGGGTCCCTATTCATGATGCATCTAACTATATGTGGCCGGGTCAGCCCATCAGAGGTGACTCTAGAATACCAAGTAGCTCTCAAATGCTTATTTCTGGTAATGCTAACTGGATGAATCACAATGGATCTCCTGCAATGCAAGGATATCAAAATGGGCTCATGTTTCCTCAAGAGCAAAGTCAGGTATTTCGTTCAATGGGATATGTTCCTCAACAGCTTGATCAGTCTCTATATGGTTCTCCTGTTGCCACTTCAAGGGATTCATTGAATCAGTTTCCACATTTCCAGGGGATTTCTAATGATGGTGTTGATACTATGACCAAGGCCAGTGGTAATCAATTAGAAAAACCTGTAGCGCAATCAGCTACTTTTAATGCATTTCAAAGTGATCAATCTGCTGATTTTCCCAACCAGGCTGGCATATCAGATGGTGTCTCAGTTTCCAGACAGGGCTTTCAAGGGAAAGATTTGTTTGGGCATGCCCCCGTACAAAGTCTTCATAATGGCATGCTATCGGAAAATTTTCAGCAAGTGAATTCCCTTTCGAGGAATGTAAATGTGCAGGAATTTCATGATAGGCAGGAGCGAGTGGGTTGGGATGGAAATTTGCAAGAAAAAACTTCAGTGCAAGTTGGGTCTTCTCAGGGTTTGGTTAGCTTAGATCCAACTGAAGCTAAGATCTTGTTCAATTCAGATGAAGGTATTTGGGACAATTCTTTTGGCAGGATTGGTGGTATGAATGCTGGAGGCTATGCACCTGGAAATCAGTTGGAAGGTAATGATTATTTAAATGTGTTTCCATCTGTTCAGAGTGGGAGCTGGAGTGCTCTTATGCAATCAGCTGTAGCAGAAACTTCTAGCAGTGACACAGGGTTACAGGATGAGTGGAGTGGCTTGAGTTTCCAGAAAACAGAGCTGTCGATTGAGAATCATGCTGCTACATTGAATGACAGTGGTAAGCAGCCAACAACTTGGGTTGATAACAACTTGCAGACTGGTTCTTCTTTAACATCAGGCCCTTTTCCTCTGTTTGGCGATTCCAATATTGGTCAAAGCGGTCATGGTCTCCCTGGATTTCAGCACAGTGCCTCCCACGAATCCCTTCAGCAATCACCTAAAGAAACTAATAAGTGGATAAATCAGAATCCCCAACAAAAGCTACCTGTTGACGCTACTTTTCAAGCTCAGACGCCTATGCATATGAATAACACTCAAGAAAGTGCTTGGGGACGTCAGATTCATGAGCAGTCACGTAATTCTGCACTAAATGTGGACATGGAGTTAAATTCGCAAAACATGCAAGCTGCTTGGGCTCGCCAACAGGGAATGTCACTATATAATACTGGTAGCCAGTCTAGCAATAAGCCAAATGGTTGGAATATTAATCAGTCACTCTCAGCAAATGAAGATTCTACATTGAGAATCCTTGATAATGAGCAAACCACTCAACATGCTCAGAGCAATGAGAGTAGGGGAGATACGCACATGGAAAGTGATCATGACAGTCAAATGAGGAGTGGTGGTGATAATATAGTGTCACTTTCCTTCCCGAACTCAACCGGTGGGTTCGAACAGGTAAGATCTGGAGCAAGCAGTCCACAGGTGCGCACAGATCCTTATATGAATAATTCTACTGCTGTACCAAATTCAAGCATTTCTAAGATTAACCAGGAAATTAATCAACAGGCCCAACACAGTCATCAGGTTGATTATGGGAAGCATGCTATGTTTGATACATCCATGTATAGAGATAATGAGAATGTTGGCAGACATCAGCATCAATTGGGTCAGGTCCTAGATGTTCGGGAATCGTCCTTAAATACTTCTGACAGGGTCTCAGGTGAAACGTATGACAAGAAACATGAGAGCTACTACCAGAAGGAGATCTCTGATAGTTATATATCTGGTCAAACTTACCGTTGTCAGCACACTGTTGGAGATGGTATGAGAGGAAATGCTCAGTCAGTTGCTCCTGATGCTCGTCCTTTGTTCAGTGGCAACCAGCAATCTGTTAGTCAGGTTGGCCGCAAATCTTCTGGGGCTCGAAAGTTTCAGTACCATCCGATGGGTCCGGAACCTTCTGACACCACAAAGCATGTCACTCATTCACGTCCCCTATCTCAATGGTCAACTCGAGGATTTAAAAGTCAAGAGGATGGATTTCTGGGACAATCAAAGTCTGTAGGTCATGTTGTCCCAAATAGTTGCATGGATATAGAAAAGGTAAACAGTATTCTTCATGCTACCTATTGCTTGGTACTGGTGGTTTTATGATATTTTCTGAGTCACTAGTTCGCTAGCAAATGCTTATTGTCTTCCACATTACAGGGGCAATTACCTGATTTGCAGAGAAATCCAAAAGGAGCAGAGGAAGTGCCTTCTGGAAGTGTTCATCCGGGATATGAATCTGCAGTGTCAGCTTCCTTTGATAGGGCCGCTACCTTTTCTTCACAAAATAAAAGGACGATCCAGACAAGGTAGGACAATCTTTTGCAAATTTATTTTTCATTTGCTTATTTCTTAACTTTGCTTGCTATTATTGGGTACAACAACTGAAGTCTGAGTTATGTTTTTAGATAACTTTTACCATTGGATTTATTCTTAGAACATCATTATCTTGAAAAATCACAACCATAGCCATTCAAAAATTAAAAAATAATAATGACAATTGTTATGATGATGATTAGGATAAAATCTCAAAAAATCAATCTTTTGTAGTCAAAATATGCTCGAGCTTCTTCACAAGGTGGACCAATCAAGGGAGGGCAACACAGTAGATGGTGGTTCATCTAGTCACTATCAATCAGAGATGGCTGAAGCAACTGCTTCTGATAGATCTGTTGCTCATCTACATCACAATCGATCTTCTGGCTCGCAAGGCTTTGGTTTGAGGCTGGCCCCTCCATCCCAACGACCATCATCTTCGAACCATTCTTTACCCTCTCAGATGTCTTCACAGATAGCTGATGATCTTAATTCAAGGCATATTGATCAAGAGGTAAGTGAAAAAGGTTACATTCACTGGTCTTCAGTCATCCTTAAGCGAATAGTGACAATAAATCCAATATTTTAGGACAACTTGGCAATGTGACATCACTTTTTAATTTGCAGGGGAACTCCTCAGGAACAGTTATGCCTGGTATACCTCTTCCGAGAAATCAACTGCAGCAGCAACACATCTCCAATGCTAGTGGGCAAGTAGCTGATCAGGCTCTACATCTTTCTTTTGCAAGTCAGGCTGATATGGACACACAGAGTAAACTTGCATCCCATTTTAAACAGATGCGTGACTCTCGTGATGGATCAGAACCGCCCCAGGCATCTTTTCCTGGGGCCGCTGGCAGGGGCCTTCCTTTCAACCTTGTGGCTGGAGATACTTGTGGACCCATTCCTTCTGCACTCTCATACTCAAGCAGTGCTGTGCACTCACAATCAATAAATGCAAACTCTTCCTATTTAAGAGGTTCAGGTCAACAATCCTCTGTTTCACAACTTCCTGTTTCTTCAGGCATGTCTCATGGTGGGTTCTCATCAATGTTGCAAAATGTCTGGACCAATGTAACACCTCAACAACGTTTACCCAGTGGCCTTTCAAGCAAGGGTCCTAATCTTTTCCAGTCCATGCACCCATCTAATAGTTTGGAAGCAGCTTCATGGACCTCCCGGAAGGCAGATGGTCAAGGTGTGAGCAGGGGGGGAAATGGTCCATCTGATTTTGGTACAGGTTCCCTAAATTCCCAACAGTTTACCTATGGGGAGGAGCAACCTAGCAAAGACAGCTCCTTGCAACAAACCTCACATGAGAGGATCAAAACGGCTGCAGAGACATCTGGTTCATTCCAAGAGCATGTTCATCCACATCAGCAGGACCTTGGTAGAGGAATGCCTGGGCGGGAACAGTCCTTTACTTCTCAATCAGAGCATGTCTCCTTCCGGAACATAGACAGTTCTAATAATGAAAAAGAATCTTTTGGCCACTCTTTGAAATTGCCTGGTGATCCACATCAGCAATACTCGCTGCTGCATCAAGTGCAAGCTATGAAGGTTGCGGACACTGACTTGAGTAGGAAAAGCATTAAGAGGCTTAAAGGAGCAGATTTTGGTGCTAATACTCAAGAGTCATTAGCAAAGACAGGTCAGTGGTTTCCATATGGTCCCAGCTCAGCGATCAGAGATCCTGTGGAGAATAAACTTGGTGCATCAGCCCAACACATGCAATTTCCATCATCAGATTCTAAAATGCTATGTTTTTCTTCGGAGGGGAAGGAAGACCAAATTGCAAATGCTTCTCATCTTCATGTAGGGGATGCACCCTCAAATGATGTGGTCATGTTTGGACGAAATGATCTTCCGAATCGCTCTGGTCCCCTTGGCGTAACATCTGCACCATCACTTAGAGGAAATGAACTCACCCGGATTAATCCACAGATGGCACCATCATGGTTTGAGCGTTATGGGACCTTCAAAAATGGGCAGATTTTAGCTACTCATGATGGGGTGGATGGTTCTCGGAGGGATGCCAAGATGGCTGCACAGCAGTTCTTTTTTGGAAAAGTTTCTGAGGGTTTGCAGACACACACAACAATGGAGCAAGTGAATGCTGGTAATGCCGTTCAGGCTGGTACCATCTGGCAAAGTCGAATGGACAAAGTTCCAGCCCATGAGCACTTGTCCTCACCCCATTCTTTGCCTCCAGCTGTTGATTCAAGCTTAGTAGTTGTGAGACCAAAGAAGCGTAAGAATGCGGGGCTTCTTCCGTGGCACAAGGAAGTCACTCAAGGATCACAGCGGCTTCAAAGTATCAGGTGCTGATCCTTACAATAAGTAATTCCTTGCTTATTTGTTTTAGACACATGTTTACTTTTTCCAATGAACAGCGTAACTTAATGACAAGTTGAGGCATGTGTGTGTGTGGTAGTGATGGTGGTGGTTTTAGCTGCTGTTGCCTCGTTGGTGTGTACCACAAGGAGTTCTCATGTCAATACATTATCCGGATTCTTCAAAATATGGATTTTATATGTTGTATCACATCCATTACTTTGAATTTATTGTATGGCATCTACAGTGTCCCATGAGCCTACCTTTGACAACCAATCCAACCCCCAACAAGACAACCAAGACACACACGCAAGAAAGAACAAAGACCATGCAGTGACAGAAACAAAGCTGCTTGAGTTGGCTCTTTCTATATATCTCTATCTATAAATATATCTACACATCTGGCTTTTTTTTTACATGAATTGTTTTACTGTTTACAGCATGGCGGAACTTGATTGGGCACAATCTACAAATCGTCTGGTTGACAAGGTTCGGTTTTCTTGAATTGATGCTATGTGATTGTGATTGTGGCTTCCTAGATTTCCTCAATGCTTTCATATAGATTATCAGGACCTGCTAAGTATCTCAATCGTGGAATTTATGGTTCTAGATGGAAGATGAAACTGAAATGATTGAAGATGGACCATCTATGCCTCGACCTAGGAGAAGGCTTATTTCGACGACACAGCTGATGCAACAACTATTTCGTGCCCTACCAGCTGCAATTCTGTTTGCAGATGCTTTTTCTGAATTTGAGAGCGTGGCATACTGTTCTGCTAAATTAGCATTAGGAGATGCATGCAGCCTGATCTCTTGCTCAGGAAGTGATTATTGTGTTCAACCCAACAGCAAAAACATGTAAGCCTTTTCTTATGGTCACAAATTTTGATAAGCACAACAAATTTTAGATGTAAATATCTTCTATAAGTTCATGCTTTGCCACAATGGGTCTCAGTGGAGGCCTTCTATTGCTTAGAGATAAACTTTTTGAATTTGTGTAGGATATCTGGAAAGTCTAAGGCTTCTGAAAGGGGAGGAGATCAGTTTTTATCAAAACTTGTGGAAGACTTCATTGACAAAGCAAGGAAGTTAGAAAATGATTTGTTGAGGTATGAACCAAATTAAGTTGATGGCACTCATAGAAAATACCAAGTACCAACTTGTGCTCCTACACTACTGCGTATTTACAATGTGCACTTTACCAACGACTCTCTCTCTCTCTCTCACACACACACACACACACACACACACACACACACACAGACACAGAGTTATTTAGGGTGTGATTGGTTCGACTTGTATGAAGGCAAACGTGCTTTTATAAGAGTAACATTGAAAAGGCTACTTCTTTGGAGCAACTTTTTAATAGAAAGAGTTGTTTCGTTAGCGCTACTTTTATATCAATTTTTTAAAAGCAAAAGTATTCTACGTTGTTTGGTTGGATAAAAATAGAATGCAATTATTAACATAAAATTGTCAAATAAATTATATAATAAGATGTGTCATTCTTTGTGTCCCCTAATTCAAAACCACTTGATTTTAGCAGCCTCTACAAAATAATTTGTAATAAAAAATCAACATTTTAAAATTATTGTTTTGAACTCTATTTAAAAGAAACTTTTGACATTTACTATAAAAACACTCAACATATGTTTATCTTGTAGTAAACTATGTTAGCCTTTAGGTTTACTATAATGTCTTTTTTTGAAAAGGATGATATATGATAGAAATTGAGAGGAGACAACACTTGAAGAGCTGTTTGCAGTGATTGTGGAGTTATTTGAAAGATGTGGAGGTCTTTGTATGAGCATCCTTTTGTCTGATATTAGCTTTAAAGCAGTTGTTAATATAGTTTTCTTATTTTTGCATATTTCATTATTGATAAATGAGGGCCATTTGCCTTTCTGTAAATGTTGGCTGATGGGCAAATTGTATTTCATAGTCTAATAACACCATTTCATTCTAACAATAATACTAGAACAAAACACTATAACAAACTAACTCTTTTATATTCCATCATATTAAACAGCAATGCAGTAAAATACAATTTTTAAATCCATTACAGCAGTCAAACCACCTATTTCTACTAGACTACTCATCTTTGTAGATCAAGATTTGAAATTTCATTCCATAAAGGATTTAAAACCCAATTTCATTCACAATGTTTTAGAACATGCCGCACCTCCTTTACAACTATAAAATATCTACACATCTCAATATGCTACAGACCTAAAGTCATTCCATATTATAGAAAATGCTTCAAATCCTTTTCTTCTAACCCAATTGCCATCACTCCATCTCTATGCAGTGAATTCCTATAATATAAAGGTAGGAAAAGCACATCAAAGAATGTGGATTAAGCGAATTAAATATTAAAATTATTGATTAATAAAATAAATTTATACCTGGATTCAACCTAGGAAGCACAGACACCTCTTCGGGGTTGGCATGTTAGTGTCCGACATGTCTGGGACATGAACACTCCCCGAACACGCTCGGACACGTCCAGGACATGTGAAAAGTGTCCTATTTTTTTAAATTTTATTTTTTTAATTACGGACATGGGTTGGACAGGGCTCCGACACGGCGAGACACGGCTCCGACACGACTTGGGACACGGTGATAAAAAAAAATGAACTGTGTTTTTTTTTTGCATTAAAATTAGAAAAAGTAAATCTAGGAGGGGGTAAATGAAAATTTAAATATTATAACAATAGCTCTTCGATCCCCAAACCCATTTCGTTCTTTCCCTCATGAAATTGCGAAAACCCTTTCTCCCTCTCGCCAAACCCATTCTCCCTTTTGAACGTCAACTGCATCGAAACCAATCATCAGCGCGAAACTCCATCCTAGCGGCGAGATCCCATCTCGGTGGCGAAACCCCAGAGCCCATCGAAGCCCCATCTCGTCTGTGAAACCTGAGAACCCAACGAAACCCTAGGAACCCATCGTCGTAACCCCATTAGGCCATCATCGTCTAAGAAGAAGAAGGAGCAGGAGAAAAAGAAGAAGAAGCAGCAGCAGCAGCTGTAGAGAGGGAAAGAGAAAAAAATACTGCTGGTACTCCACCGTCTGCGGGAAGGAGGAGGAGAAGAAGAAGAAGAGAGGGAAAGGAAAAAAAAAAAAGAATCACCGTCTGCCGTCGGCTGGACCATCACCGTCTGCCGTTCGCCGTCTAAGAAGAAGATTAATAAGAAGATGAAGAATCACTGTCTGCTGCTACTCTTGCTCCTGCTGTGATGTCTGTGATGTCTCTTTTCCATTTTTTTTTATTTTAAGAAGGAGGTCTGTGATGTCTCTTTTTTTTTCTTTTTTTTTTTTATCCCTCTTCTGCTGGGCCTTTTTTATAAAGTGATGTGCTGTTGTGCTGCTGTTCATTTTTTTTCTTTTTTCTTTTTTTTAAATGATGTGTTGCTGTGCTGTTGTGATACTTGCTTGCCGTCTGTTGTTCTTTTTTTTTTTAAAATGATGTGCTGCTGTGATACTTGCCTGCCATTTGTTGTTTATTTTTTTTCCTCTTTTTTTTTTTGCTGCTGTGCCTTTTTTAAATTCTTTTTCCTTTTGATTTATTGTTTGCCTTTGCCTTTGCCTTTTTTATGAAATGATGTGCTGGGGCTTGTTTGCTGTGCAATATCTTAATATTTGCTTGCCTTTTTTCATGAAATGATGTTGAAAGGCTTGCCTGCCTTTACCTTTGCTTTGCCTGCCTTTGCCTATATGTGACTTTTTTCTTCCTGCTGTGCACTTTACTTTTTTTTTAAATTAATGTTGGAAGCTTTCTTCCTGCCTTTGCCTTTTTTTTTTAATTGCTGTTGTTTGTTGTTAATTTGATGCTATGTCCTGTTAATTTGTTGTTAATGCTGGTGCTAATTTGCTGTTATATTATATAGATTTGGAATTTGGCAATATAAGTTCCATTGGTTGCTCTAGCTTTAGCTCCATTGGCAATATTTATTTTTTGATTGATTATATGTATATATAAATAAATGTATATTATTAACGTGTCCTCGACGTGTCCGTGTCGTACTTTTTTGAGAAATGCCATGTCGGCATGTCCGTGCTGTGTCGTATCCGTGTCCGTTCTTCATAGGATTCAACCCTAAAATTGAACAATAAATATATACCTAGGGATAGGATTGAGGGTTTAGAAAATTAGGGATTTGTTGATTTGGGGAAAATTGGGTATTCAAGGGTTATGGCTCGGGGGAAAGGGGGTTTAGTTGAGAGGAAGTTGGATTGGGAGAAGGATACCGGTAGAGAGATAGGGCGAGATGGGGAAACGCTGTGAGAGAAAATGAGAAGAGATTGGCACCAAGTGGATGACACCATCCTGGATTGACAGCAAGAGGGATGAAAAGAGAAGAGGGAAATAAGAAAACAATGAAAGAAAACGTTTAATAAAAGAAGGAAAAATATTGTCCGTTCCACCATGCTCCATCATGAATGTTCACCGCTTCCCACAAAAATGAGAAGTTGCTCTTGCAATGTGAAGTCATCTCTTGCCGCCTTTATGGGAAATGGACATTTTAATTTTTGCTTTTCTAGAAGTCCATTTACAATCCAGATAACCAAACATGCTTTTTTACACTTTTAAGCTTTGAAAAATCAAAAGCCATGAAAAGGCTCTTACCCAGCCGAACCAAACGGGCCCTTAATGATTGAGAACTTATCTATCGTTAGAGTGTTTGATAAACATTTAGTTACAGGATCTTATTAGAGGTTCTACCCTTTAAAGTTATAAGCTAAAGAGAGGAGCTTTTTTATTTTTTATTTTTTATTTGACCTTATTTTCATAAAGGTAGATGATGCGATTTAGGGGTCCTTTGAACCAAAATGCCCTACAAAATATTTTGTATTACATAAATACCATCATTATATTTCCCTTTGCAAATTCCCTCTGCAAGTCTCATCAACATTGTCCACTAACAACACAAAAACAGTTCGTGGAAATCGAAGTAGGCCAATCGATCATCATTGACTATCCCTACTGACTAGGAAGCCCTTTTCCTCTATTCTCTTATTTTCCCTTTTGTTTTTCTTGATTCATTTGTTCTTTTGGTCATTGATATATGGGTCGTCTCAGAATTCTTGCATTTTGTATGGGTACTATCAAGGGAGATTTATAAAATTGTACTAGCCATCATGGGATTAAACTTATGACTTATGAGTCATACTATGAAGCTATTGGAGAGTGATGGAGCAAAGACCTAGATAGAAAATCATGATATCTGAAAATCAATTTGATTTTTTGTCAAGAGGTCGACTATGGAAGCTATCTTCTCACTTAGGCATTTAATGGAAAAGTATTGAGTGAAGAGGAAAAATCTACATTTGATCTTCATCGATCTAGAAAGAGCTTACGACAGGGTACTTAGAGATTTAATTTGGTGGTTTTTAAGTAAAAGGAATATTCCAAAAGGTTATGTTAAAATTATTAAAGATATGTATGAAGGAGCAATAATGAGTGTGAGAAGTGAACTATTTGTAGAAAGACAGGTGAATTCCTAGTTACAATAGGCTTGCATCAAGGGTCGGCCTTAAACTCTTATCTCTTTGCACCAATTATGAATGAGTTAACTACTCATATTCAAGAGGAGGTCCCTTGGTATATATTGCAAATGATATAATGCTGTGGATGAATCAAGAACCGGTGTGAATGCAAAATTAGAGAGATGATAGGAGGCTTTAGAATCGAAATATTATAAAATAATATGTACAAAGACAGAAAATATGGATTACAACTTTATGTTCCCTTGGCTTGATAATTAGTAAGGATGGGAGATTGATGAAAATGTCGAATAGAGAATAAAAGCAGGATAGTTGAAGTTCGGATCTACTTTTGGAGTGCTTTGTGATTGATAAATTCCAACAAGATTAAGGGGAAAATTTTACAGGACAATAGTAAGACTAGCTATGATTTATGGAGTAGAATATTGGCCAATCAAGAAGCTACGTATGCATAAAATGGATGTAGCAAAGATGAGAATGATGAGGTGAATGTGTGGTAAGACTATAAAGATAAATTTAGAAATGAGTGCTTTCGAGAGCATTTAAGGGTGGGGATAAAATTAGAAAAACCTGTTTAAGATGGTTTGGGCCTGTTCAACGCAGGTTGGTAAGGGTGAGGATAATTGAGCATCCCTAAATATACAAATTTAAAATGCAACAGAATTTTCTACTGCCTGTACTTGTAATATGTGGGAAATGTGGATATTGGAATGCTATGTGTGGGCTTGTAAGAACCCCACCTCCCTCAACTTGGTCCTGCAGGACTTTGCTGCTTGCGTCTTGGCCTGACACAGGTCTGGCGAACTTGCTGGAGCTTTGACATTTCATTTTCAGGAATGTGTGAACCACAGGTGTGGCAGCTGTTGGAATTTAAATTTTATGAAATTGATGTGATTTAATCTGATCATGATTATGATCGGATTAGTGCCCAATTAGGGGGAGGGGGGAGTGCTAATTCATGGCAGGTTTGGGTTTTTTTTTTTTGGGTTGGGGGGGGGGGGCCAGGATTTGTCATTGGGTGTCCCACACTGTGATAAAAAAGACACACACTGGTTGTTTCTGGCCATCTATGTCCGTGTCAAAACTATCTCCAGTGACCTTGATTACCTTTTCTAGTGAAGTTAACCTTAAGTGCTTTTCTAATTTTATCATTTCTTGTAAATCCACACATCCATCTTAGATCTCATCCTCGCCTATTCATAGCCTTGCATTTAGTTTCATTTAGCAGAGCATGTTAAAATGTTGGTCTTATAAAAATATCACTTTAATCAAAACTTGATAACTGCAAAGCGCTCCATTTATTTGTCTCCATGCTGGACTCCGTGTATTGATCCTGATGACTATATTTAACTCACACCTCCCATTTTGTTATATAACTTACCCTTGATATCAAAATCTACCGCAGTATGGTTCCAAGTCTTTTTCAATTTATCACCACATCTTCACAATTCTCTGATACATTTGCCTTTCATCAACTATACTCGTTTTTTATTCTAATAATTTTTAATCCGTTTCTCTCCAGTAACGTTCTTAAGCTGACCCCAGATCAATAGGATTAGGTTTTCCTTGCTTAAAAAGAGGGATAGGACTATCATGATGATATCACTAAATTAGTAAATTGTCTATAATCTTGGTTAATGAAGTGGGGCTCAAGGTGGACTCTTTTGTAGGCCAACTTTGATTGGGAGCTTCATTATCAACCACACTTAGTTGTTACAATCTATCCTACCTCGTCATACATCATCATCATCATTATCAAAGCCATTTCCCAGCTATGTTAGGTTTTGCTACATGAATTTTGTTTCTCTATTCCTACATGTCTTGTGTAATATTGATCTATTCATTTTGGATGCCTTTATCCTTCCAAGTTCACTAAATTAACTACCTCAACATAGTTGTAAGCCCTTTCTAAGTCATAAAAACCATGTGTATACTGTTCCTCTTTTCTCTAAACTTTTCTATTAGTTCTCTTAATAGAAAGGTGGCTTTTGTCATATCCCAAACTGGTTCTCCATAGCACCTAACCTATCTCATAGATGATGCTCTTGTCATTTTCTCAACAGTTTGCAGTTTGCATAGCACCTTTATTCTTGAAGAAATGAACTGTTGGTTCTCTTTCTCTATTCATCGCGCATTTTTCTTATGATCAGGGTTTTTATTAAACAAAGTGGTAAACAAAGTGGTTAACTGATCAAAATTTTCTCCATCGCAAACAATTATTTATAGGTATATAGGTATACCATCTGATCCCAATGCTCTATATTCCTTCGACTTAGCTATGGCAGTCTTAAGTTATTTAGGATATTTTATTGATTGTTCCTTGATTCAGTTGTAGTTTATCATTGTTACTTGGTCATGTATTTTGTGTTTAATAGTTCTCCAAAATCCACTTCCATCTGTTGTTGAAATTCTCTCTCTCTCTCTCTCTCTCTCTCTCTCTCTCTCTCTCTCCAGAGACACCAAATTCCTTCAATTTGCATCTTTAGTACATCTTTTGTGATCACGATTTTAAGTTTTCCTTTGTCTTGTTTTGGCAAGCTTGTAGATGCTCATCTCTTCATCTTTTGTTTGTATTTGAGGCTTTACTTGGGGCCTTCTTACTGGCCTTTTTTTCTATCTTATTCCTGTCTAGGTTCTCTCTATTAGTTTCTCGTCATTCTTTAAACAATCTTTTCTGGATAATGTTTTGGATTTCTGGATCTCACCACCAAATTCCTTACACGTATGATTCTTATTTCCTTTGACCTCTCCAATTATGACTTTGGTTAATTGTTTAACATAATCCTCCATTTCTTTCCACACTTCATCAATATTCATAGCCCAGTTCCAGTTGTCTTGCCTCAATGCTCGTTATTTGAATGTCTCTCTAGTCACCTTAGCCTTGCTCAATTCGTCATTTCCTTACTAGCTTTTTCACTCTTATTGACATGTCTAAAATCAAAATCTTATTTTATGCTGAAAGATTCTCTGATTTGACCTTACAAACATCCAATTTTCTTGTTTCTATTTGTGCTCTATTGAACCTACTCTTGACTGTCATCAGGTGGTCTTCCTTATTATCAAAGCGAGTGTAATAGTTGTTGCAAGACACACACACACACATAGGGGAATATTCATACTAGGATAGCTTCCCTTGTATAGTTGGTTTACCCATGTTCTTTTTTCATAAACCTACCTACATTTTATTTATTAAAATATCCTCAAATTGTGTTGTTTTTTCCAGTAAGTATTTCTTGTGCCAACTCAATTTGTCATGTTCCAAAAGTACCATTTATCACTTTCACTTAATCCCACTTGGAGTGCATACACAATAACAATATTTAGGGGTCATTTGCCTTTTACACACGTGATAGGAAAATGAGATTTACATGTGTAAATGCTACATATGCAATTGTCATGCATGTTCAAAATTTCCATTTTTACATAAGTAAATAAGTGCATCCAACGGTTTTAGATGTGTTTGGATTTTTTGAACTTTTCACAATTTTCTCAAAATTCATGAGAATTAAGATATGAAACAAAATGTCCTGGTATTTCCATTAATACGAGAATTCTGAATGGTCCAGATCAATAATTGAGGGCCCACAGAAGTGCAGAAAATTATATCTATAGGTTGGGTCTTCACAAATTACTCAAAATGTATGAAGATTTAAGATGATCAACTTCAAGATCTTGGGTTTATTAGTTAAATAAACAAAATAAATGCTTTGGATTACAAATATAGGGCCTACAGGAATGATAAAAAAATAAAGGTCGTGAGGCCCACAATAATGTAATCACCATCTAAACTGTACTAGTGCCTTTTTGGAGGGGTGTGAAAGTGATTTCCATACCTATTCAGGGGGTGTGGACTTTGGTGTAAATGGCCTTACATGATTTCATACATTGTTTATACACTGCATGCATTAATGAGTGCAAACAAACGTGATGATGTGTGGCCATTATGCAAGTCAAATGGCGCCCAACAAATGACCCCTTAGGAATTGTTGCATACTTGTATCTAGTATAATCCTAATCATCATGATCCTATAATTCTCTCTTGATGTCAACAATATTCTCCTTTAGATCTGAGCCAACAACAGTATGCTCCATTTATTGATTTACATTTTAATGAGAAAAAATCTTAAACCCTTTAGTGGGAGCTCTCGCCCTGCCCACTTTTGTCTCTTGCAAAACTAGCTGTGTATCTTTATCTTTTTTATCATTATCCATAAACTCTAAACTCTTCATCATCAAATTACCCCTCATTCTCAAAGGCCAGATGGTTTTTGTAGTCTACCTTCTGTATTCGTGCTCGCCTTCCATTCTTGTGCGAAGCATATGCAATTAATTTAAAAAAGAAAGAATTCAACAAATAGCTAGGAAGAAAAGAAAATCAATATCGAAAATTGAGTAATGAAAGTTCAAAGTTTGAAGGGATTTAACTTGATATCAAGTGGTAGCTGCCTCTCTTACAGTGAGGTCTTCAAAAGCATAAAATAAATATTGAGTTTAAATAAGGGAAAGTAGAAATTTGCCCCACTATACTTAGACTCAATTCCAAAGTGGTCCTTGGTAGTTTAAACTTTTGCACTAAGCCTACCTAAACTAACAACTAAAGTGCAAACTAGATGTTTGTTAACGGAATTTGTAAAAGTACCAAATTACCCTTCTTCTCTATTTGGTCTTTCCATCCCCTTGTTCCCTCTCACATCCACTGTAAATGGGGGATTTCAGCAAAATTGACTGAACAACTTTATTACAATTAAGCAAAATTTCACCCATGGTGTACAAGAATGACAGATCTCGTGCGCCACACAGATTGGGTACTGCCTGATTGGAGAAGAAGCAGAGAAGAGTGGGTTCTCTGGTAGAGAGGATTTGGTTTCCAGATCAGAGAAGGAGAGGGTTCTTGATTGCTGTAAAAGGGGGCTACTGAATTTCGCTTCTGCCGTTCGATCGTTCCCTGAGAAACATGGGTTTCTTGTTTCAGTTATTGGAGAGGAACGTTGGAGTAGGCACTGTTGCCGCCGGCATGGTCGCCTGAGAAGAGCCTAGCCGTTGTCCAAGATGCAGGGACGGTGGTTCTTTGATTCTGTTACAGAACAGAAATCGGAGTTGTGCTCATCTCTGCCAAACACTTTTGACTTGTGCCCATGGCTCGATTATCTGGACATTCGATTGGGTGGGAGGCATAAGTTCCCAGGGTTGGGTTATCTGGACAGTCTATTGGGTGGGCGTAGTAGATGCCAGGTTGTCCTTAGATTGACATGCAACATCCCTGCTGTGGCTCCGAGATGCATTCTCCCTTTGGTCAGTTGTGCCCAGCTAGCTGTCTCTTGCTTGTTCATGTGATCTGCCCTTAATTAACAGCAGGGAGACTGGGGAGGAAAGGGGAGGGAGGAAGAGAGGGAGAGGGAGAGAGAAGAGAGAGGAGAAGGGGAGGGAGATGGAGAGAAAGAGGAAGAGGAAGAGGGAGGAAGGGATGGGGGTATTTTGGGGAAGTCTTTTTTTAAAATGGGTGTGTAAACTGATTTGGGGAAGGTTTTTTTTTTTTTTAAAAATGGGTGTGTAAATTGATAAATTGTGTGTTTAAATAGAAGCTCCCATCAAAATGAACGGATTCCGTCACTTTTGCATTTCAGCTTTTAAGTCCAGGGTGGTTTAATGCAAAAGTTTAAAGTTGATGTAAGCACTTTGCAATCGGGTCAAAGTACATGGGGGGTAAGTTGCTATTTTCCCTTTAAATAACAACTATAATAGGTCTATAACCATTATTAATTTGAATTTCTTATCCACATTTTAAGTCTAATTTTGGCTTTGAAAACCAGTCCACTAAAAGGACTTATATATTCTTACCTGTTAATGGCAAAGAACACTTTTGGAATGTTGTGAGATAAAGAGAGGGAGGAAGGGAGCAAAATCAAAGAGAGACCCTTTTGTGGTGATGAAAGCATAGATGGAGGTCCTAGGGCAACCACGGTCTTCCTGGGTGTACCTCTTCTTTCCTAGTTTTGATGGTAGACGTAGATCAGAGGAGATATCCAAAAGGAGGAAATGCAGTATTCTAGAGTTTGGATTTTGAAGAATAATCAGGATATGTTCTCCCAAAGTATCGAGCTGAGGTTAGGGGATCGTAGCTATTTGGTGAGAGCTAAGGAGAGTGCTCAGAACTTGCGGCCTTTGTCATATTGCCAAAAAAGGATAGATTCTCTAGAAGGAAAGTAGAGGTGCAGAAGCTTTGTCATTTACCTCACCCCCACCTGTTTTGTCACCCCTACATGGCCCCGAATAGGGACTAATGGAAAAGAAAAATGGTGACCTTAATGGTTGGGATTATGCTATGATGAAGGTGTCAATGACAAGTTTGTTTACTTTCTTCATTTCTGGGCTGATTTACACAAACAGCAAAGAATTTAGTGGATGTGTAAGCTGGCAACGGGTGAATTTGGCTCAGGATAGATCGGATTGGAGAATCAAAATTCATGTAGCCGGCCCCAGCATAGTTGGGAAGGATTTGATGATGATGATGATGATGATGATGGTTTTTTTGTTTTTTGTTTTTTTGGGTTTTTGTTTGGGGTGGGGGTGGGGGGGGGGGGGGGGGGGGGGGTGGGGTTGATCCTTTTGTTGGTCCTGTGTCTCAATCTTAGTTCCATTTGTTTGTTGTTCTTGTTTGCTTTGATGAATGTCTCTTAAATGGTGGGTAGGTATTTGTTTCTTTCTAGTGTAATTTTCAGTTACCAATAAATAAAAAAGTAGAGATTGCACTCGTGACCAATATATATTGTTAATTTAGTTTTCCTCCGTCCAGAACCTTTGAACAATATTTGTTTGAGAGAGATCTTTTGTTTCTCATCTCTTGAGTAGAACAAATTAAGCTGACACCTTTTTGACGGGATGGGGCATAGATGATGATGACATGGCATGTAGGTGCGGCTACTGGTACCATAATATGAAGGAGTCTTTAGTGGATTAGCTATGTATAAAAAAGGGTGACACATTGAAAATGGCAAGCTGTCTAATTAAAGACAACGATTGCAAACTGTTCCTTGCTTTTGTATTTACCATAATAGTTTCTTTGTCTTTGACTGGACAGCTAGAAAGTCCAATAATCTTGAATTTATGTGGTTAATTCACCTATCCACTTTTATGCGTGTGACTATGGTGACCCATCTTCATGAGGCACGTCCTGTATGAAACTTGTCATGCATCAATACATCTAAAAGGTTCCATGTTTCCACACGTTTGCACTTGCAGTTAGGACTTAAAAAAAATCTGATGGATGGGATCTTTTGTATATAACTCTTAAGGTTGTCAGTGGGCCTACATCAGCCCGATTCCAAGTCCATTTAGGCGGGTTTGAACTTGATGTCCATCAAGTGTGGACTCGGGCCTTGGGGTGTAATTACCGTGAATAAATTTGCCTATTAAATTTATGTAATATACCTATGTACACTATATGTGGTTTATGAGAGACACAAATGGAACGGCGGTGCCATCTAGGTTATCTTTTATACATAGAGAGACTGTTCATTTGGGGGGAAGGAGATTAAATGTGGGACTGAATTATGTGTTGAACCTTCACCGTAGATATGCGGTTGTATTCCTGACTGGGCGTTCAGTGGAATACTTGTTTATCTTGTTCGTTTGACTGGCAAACTTGTACTTGGGCCCTAGAGTTCATTCCAGACTCAAACCTGGACTCTTACTGTACTTTATCTAAGTGGGCTATGGCCTGGATACAGGCAAATCTGGATTGTCTCACTGATGGTGTTACTGATTTATTTGATCACAAGATGAGACTGCATAAAGGGCGAGCTACCAGAAGCAAGCCATTTGAAACCTTGTTCTTAAGTGGACAGGCTTGTTGCTGATGGAGAGATCATGTTGGGTTAATATTTGACTGGAAAATAACCCATGTTATCCAATGGATGCCATGCAAGGAATGGATGGTAATAACAGTATGATTCATTATGATAGAAGATAGAACAGGTGGCACTGAAGGATGGAGACACTGTGGTTCACCTTATGATCAAAGGATGATATGACAAATGTATGATATGAAAATCATGATAATCTACCTGATGATCAAAAGCATGATGGGGCCCACTGTACTGGAAATTATGTGGCCCTATTAAATAAACAAAATCTTGGTGGGAACGTCCAATAACGTAAATATGATCAGGAAGTCATTTGGTGAGCCAACCATGTTTGTTGGATAAGGCTTCATCATTGAGTGGAACAAACAACATGCTTCCTGTCAGTTACATGATCCAAATAACGTTTTCATCATTTAGTGTGCCTGCACCGATAAATTTCAGTGTGCCTGTTTCATTTTCATCACTGGGGTCTTATGGATCCGATGGTTTTCATTATTTAGTGGGCCTGCACTGATCAAGTTCAGTGCGCGTGTTTCATTTTCATCATTTGGGTCTTAATGGATCCGACCATGTTTTTTCAATATCAGTAAAACTGCTGTAATTCACAAAGTTGCAAAATAAAATAAAATAAATAATACATAAAGCTCGAGCAATAAATGAGCTATTATGAATTAAAGAAAGAATTAACTGTTAAATGACTAGAATAGCCTTCCTGTGCTCCTTGTATAGCTGCTATTGCAGTGGGCATTTCGGTTATGAGAAAGATCTCAGATTTTGCCAGGTCACCATTCTTTTTATGTAATATTTGCATATAGATTTTCTTAGTTTTTGGGTTTTTGTTTCAGTTATAAATCCAATCTCCATTTATTATGATAAATTGACTGTTTTATCTTTTTTTTTCCATTATTTTCTTCTGTTTGCACCTATAAATTGGAAGACATGTGATGGTATTTTAATTTTTTTCTTTCATGAAGATATTATTTATTTTAAAAGAATTAGAACTTAAGCTCCTCTTTTAGGAACTAATTTCCAATTGATAATGATGCATAAGCTTGACTAATGAATATCTTATCTTGCTCTGTAATTTAATTAGATTGAAGAGTGATTATTGATACTTTCAGAAATGTATAGGATCAATTTCATAACTAGCCTTCTTTTTAGCTTGAAAGATGTCTGAATTATAATTTGTTTGATCATGCAGATTGGACAAGAGAGCTATTTTAGATTTAAGAGATGAATGCCAGGATTTGGAGAAGGTCTCTGTTATCATCCGTTTTGCAAGATTCCACGGGCGTGGAAATGCGGATGGAGTCGAGAGCTCCTCGTCTACTGAATCAACTGCCCAGAGATCATACCCCCAGAGATACGTGACTGCTGTTCCATTGCCTAGAAATCTTCCTGAAGGAGTGCCCTGCCTCTCACTATAGTTGTGGATGAAATAATTTTGTATCCCCTTTTATGCTATCAGGATGTCTGCGTTTATGAGCATTCTTGATCAATCTTCTATATGCACAACACAAACAAAAAAGGAAAAAAATCCAAGGAGTCACCAATTTTTGTAGAGAGGTGTGAAGGAAGAAAATTGCATTTTTTGTTGTCCGCTCAATGATCTTGGGGGGTGCTCTTCCTTCAAAGTGGGCATTGTAGACTTCTTATATCAGAAGCTGCACACCCTTGTACATTTATGAAAAATCAATGAGATGACAGTTCCAAATCATTTTCCCATCGAGAACAAAGGATGAAGTTGCCAACTTGCAGAAACTTTGCTGGTGCTTGTGGTGAGTAGCAATACCTGAAATGCTTTTGGGTAATTTACATGTGTCATTCACTGGTGTTTTTCTCCTGTTATTGCAACAAACGAAATGGATCGACGTCTGTGCTCATGGGCATTTTCACACCTTTTGCAGATCTGGAAGTAATGTAAATGATCTTTGTTCTCAGTGAATATTTAAGGACCGTCCCCTGAGAAATTTGCTGAGGGGCATGCCCTTTTTGGATTTGCTTCTGTTAATTCTTATAAGATTAATATTAAATCTCTACTCCTATAAAGAGCAAGTTTGTTTGTTCGTTCGTTTGTATTTTTTTTCCTCTCTTTTTCTCTTTTATGCTTTTGTTTGCATTTTTTTTTTATCCTTTGTTGACTAAGAAACTCTTCTATCCAGTTCCTGTACCGTTAAGTTCACCCACTTGTATAGTCTTTGAAACCTTGCTAATGGAAGAAATTAGAGTAGTATTGGAACGCTGAAAAGAGCGACTGGTACCTAAGCATTGTATAGTTCACATGGGAAAGGATCCATATGATATGGGTGCCAATAATGGTGAAATTTTCAGGTGCTAGGTGCCTAGCATCGTTTTGGTGCTAGGCACCAAGAACAACTACAAATGGAGTAGCTGAACCGGAAAAGCAATTGTATTCTTCTCAGACCGAGCCCGTGTACAGTACAGAGTATACCAGGCATGCCACAAAAGCATTTGCTTGCATTGTAATTTGTTGATATGACGTCACAACCTTCTGTTGATCTCACATACCCATCAACTGCAAAGGTGCCGCCTCTCTATTGATAGACCCACCTGGACTCGGGGTTTGACAAATGATTCCTATGTACACAGAATGATAGGTTTAATATATCATTTCTATGTTTGTAACATATGAAGTATACTAACTACTTTTATATTATTATATCATTAGAGTCAGGAGAGAACCATCAAAACATAAGATGATGCAGACTGTTGTATTGGGCCCACATGGTTAAGGTAGACCACAAGGTTCTTGTATATGGATGGGGATGGGTTTACACTTAAATATTTCTGCATTATAATTTTATATATGGGATAAATTAGGTACATACACCTCTTACTGCTGCTCTACGAGGTCAAGCTTTTAGTAAATCTGTTACAGGGTCCAGGGGAAGATTTTTATTCAATCTTGACCACTCTAGCTCAAGTTTGACTTTTATCAGAGCCCACGTCAATCTTTGAACTTTTAACTAATCACCTTTTAATCCAATTGTAATCTTTTAAGAGAGTTTCCTTCATCTTTTACGATTAAGATTAAATTACGAACTCTTTAATGAGTTTCAATGATTTACTTAATATTTTGACATTATGACTACTATATGGTTTCTTAACCCTTCGAAATTCTTTCATTACTTGCTTAATCTTTTAAAGAGTAAAATTATTGGATTTGATTCTTTTAAGAAGAATAATTAGTGGGCGGTGCTCGCATGCATGTCTCACCATGGAGCACAGGGCACAACAGTTGTTGGTGGGCATGGAAATATCCAGGTGGAGACCAGTGCAACAACTCTACCTCTGAAAATGCATGTATTATTTTTTTTTTCACCGACTCTGCTCCATTTAGGGGTAATTTAAAAATCTTCATGGATGCAAAAGAGCATTATTTTCCTTTGTCATTTTAGGACTGTAGCTCAAACCATAAGTGCTTTCTCATATCTTAAAGTAAAATCCAACATCCGTAGCTCAACTGGTTAAAGACGGCTCAGGGCATTTTGAGTTTCATCCAGTGGACTGTATCATCAAAGATATCAGGATGACCTTTAGTAGATTTTATATTAATTGCCGATGATAACTTTCACTAAAAATTAACAATAAAGAAAGAAAGAAAAAAATAATAAAATAAAATCCCCTAAATCTGCCTCTATGTATGCTTACTGGAATTCTCCTAATCTGCCCAAGAATCTGATCAATTAGATATCTGTCCAGTCCTTTGAAAATGAACTGGGAAAAACAGAAGACATAAAACATCTCTACTGATTTTTCTTTTCTGAGGATTCTCCCTATCTGCCTAAGAATCTGTTCCCACAGCAAAATCTGTTGTGTCATGTACTCATGTTCTCACATTTCTTCAGAAAAGAATTGGAGAACATTGAAGTGGTAGGGGAAACCAAGAGAGAGAAGTTCTCTGCTGCAACTGAACATTTCATATATTACTGATGAAAAAAATATTCCACGTATTTACATCTGATGATCTGCACAAAGATTATTAAATTGGAGTTGGATGGAGCAAAGTTACATTACATTCTTATTTATGATCGTACAATACCCAGATGTTTTTCATTAAGTTGGATGAATACATGGCCATAACTTCCGTATTGGTTTCCAGTTATACCCTTCTTTTAACCTGAGCAGACAATTGGAGTGGACGACAGCGGAAGAACCTTTCATTGATTTACAACTCCGGTGAAGCCGTATCTAAGCCAGTTTTCAGCATGAACATTTTATCAGTACCCAAGTTGGATTCTTCAACATGTTCTGCCCCTATGCCATGCTTCTCATGGTAGAAGTGGAACTAAAATATTGACCAGGCTCAACACATTAGTCAAGCTTGGTCTGGTCACTGATTATAACAGCCACATGTCAATTTTCTTTCCATGTGTACCAGATTCAAGCTGCTTATGATAAGGATGGCACGCTCATCAGGTGGAACACGCACGTATGTAGAACATGATCATAAAATATTTCCACAAGTAATTCTTATCAATGAATGGCCCATATAATCAGTGAAGTGTAGCCAATATCCTACACGACGTTGACATGCATCATGGATGAGGGTTCAAGAAGGAATATGTCAATAGGCTTACGAATTCAAGTCCAACGTTCAAACTCCAAACTAATGAAATATTATGATAGTAACAAGCAAGGCCATTTCATGAATTGTAAGATGTTCATTTTTTTCCGGTTTGCTTGTAAAACCTTTGTTTGGATTTTATCCCCATACTTGGTAAGAATCAGAATTTTCTTCTCTGTTTTCCAACGTTTAACATGATTTGAACTTGCACTGAGCACAGGATGGCATTGCAGTGCTTGCAAAATTCCCAAGTCCATCACACTGAATAATGAATAAATTATCATAATTAACTTCTATATCCAGGAATTAGATTTAGTTTCTCTTGTCGTTTTTATGTTGCTGTATGCAGCTAGACTTTGTTGTATACAATTGAATATATGTTAGGCGATGACAAAAGACCAAGATGGTAGAGATGCTTATGCTAAGACAAATATGTTGAATAATGTTGAATATGCTTAGACTAACCATCAATTGGGTCAATGTTGAATCTGGGGATAAATATTACGCCCGTAGGTAGTGAAATAGAATGGGTTGAAAGAGTTTTGGGCCTTTAGGCCCATGTAATCTGCATCAATTCTAGACAAGGTAAAAAAAAATCCAATTATTTAGATCCAAACGCTTTTATTTTCATTTTACCCACTATTTGGACTACAAAATCGTTCTAGTCTGGAAGTATTTCTACTCATCCGCGCCTTCTACGGTGAAGCTGAAGGGCGGACAAATTCTTTTGCAATTGAGCCATCAATATCCTCCTTTTCGACATTCATGAAACTATTCATGCACTACAATTTGCCACACCTGAATTGCGGACCTGTATTTGAATGAGTTTAGTCCAACAATCCGATTGAATTTTCTTCTTTGGTTGAACAGCTATATGTTAGCAATGCTCAACGTTCTAATTTCAGATTTCGTTCCTGGTAGGTGCTTATTTTAGTTTAAAATGAAACTTTTTTTAACTTATATATTTGTGAGAAATAATCCTATGAGAATTAGTTCTCATTATTTGCTTGTGAAAATTATAAGTAAGGCCCATCTATCACCCAATTTAACCTTTGCAATATACATGTGAGACATGGTTGGCTCAATTCAACCATGTCGGTGAAGGGCCCCAATTCCAGATGGATTGAAGTTCTCCGTGAGATTATGCTTGTTGATCAAGCAACCATAATCACGCACGAAACCAAAATCTATAATCCACGCAGCTGAGTATCGAATTTAAATCATAGAAACAAATCTCAATCATAATTAATAAATTGTCAAGAATTCTGAAGAATAACATTTAAAATTATAATTTCAGGACAAATGAATTAATGTCTACACTAATGACCTCAAACATGGCCTTATTTCAAAAGTCTATTGTTTTGATTCTAAGCATTATTACTAAGACACCTCAAATGATGTCATTGGCACCCCACTCAATAACTCCGTCATTTGGCGAAATCTCCTATGCTCCTGACCCTCCGGTTTAACACCAGCAACGGGACGTAGATACCAAAAGTGGTGGATCAAATTGACGTAATCTGGCAAGAGGCAAACTATAAGTAATGATGTTAATTAATTGAATTAAAGTATATTTTACATTTTAACCCAAAATATACCGAATGCAAATACAATGGCATGAATGCACAAAAATGGGATTCCCGCATATACAATATACAAAAATAGGTATTCCTGCCAAATATAACAAATGGCACCGTTGTGTACTATATCCCACAGTACACATTGTCCCGATGGCATACAACCGCATTTAATTGTAGATGGTCAAATATATGTATATAAATACATACTATATACAAATGCATAATGAATCATGGTATAAAACCCTTAATTCACAATATCCAACCCATTATCAAATTAAGTGCTTAGATTGCTTAATTTATAAAAGTATATTATAATCGTGTGTCATTTCCATTTCTTTGAGGGTAAGCACTGATCCACCTAACGGTCATAGTTAGTTAAATATGTATATGGGAACCCTCTTTTACAGTGGTAATGAGAGTCCATAATGCCAATATCCTACTTTCAGTGTCTATCATGTGAAGCGTTCTGGATCTCACATTCTTATTCTAAAATCTAATCCAATTCTCATGTGAACATTCAACCAGCTTTTCAAAAAAATGAAACCCATTTAATCCAATTATATAAAGTTAGTGTGTTTGATAAGTAGGGAGAAAAGTATTCAAATTTCAAATCCGAACTAAATCAAATTATGACCAAAAGGAGATGGAACAATTAAGTTATTAATCATCATTGATGTATATTAAAACACCTAATTATTTTATATAAGAAAAAAGGAATCCAAAACCTGGATTCAAACCTAGAACTTAACTAAAATTTAAAATTCAAATCAAAATCCCAATTACTGTCTAATTAATATTCTAATCATCCCTAATTACATTCTAATTGAACTAATTAAAATACTAATCACACGTAATTAAATCCCAATTAAAGCTATATTCAAACTTAATTACAATTATAATCACACCTAATTAAATATTAATTAAGATTCAAATCATGTCACAATCAAGCCCAAATCAATATCCTAATCAAATTGTAATTTAATGTTATAATCAAACCCAAACCTACTATGGAAAACTCAAAATAAATATAAAAATGTAAATCCAAATCAATATTCTAAATTTTCAGTCCTCTTGGCCCATTGGCCTTATTGCCAAACCCTCCCCAGAAATTCCAGCCCAACTCAGTGATCCAGGCCCAGCCTAGCCCTGCAACTCAGGCCCGCCAGGTAGCCAGCCCAGCCGTAGGCTAGGCCCACTGCCTAGCCGGCCCAAGCAGCAAGACCGCTGCTTAGCATGCCTAGCAGCTGTGCCGCCTGGCATGCATAGGCAACGCTGCTGCCTGGACTTCTTCTCTTTTTTATTTTTATTTTCTTATTCGATTAAAGATTCAGTTTCCATTATTAATCTAAAATCAAAACATTACACTTTATTAAATAAATCAGATTTTTAAGCATATCGCTCAAAACAACTAAAATGAAATTATTTATAGTTATTCATTTGCCTCGATTTCAATGCCCAAAAGTAGATATGAAAATCAAACGATTTGCAAACTTTACTCCCAAACCTGAACCACAAATCAAATCCTTTTAGAGTTGCGAATACTATCAGGATAGCCATAGGAAGAGGAAGGAGATAAGGGTGATGGTGTTCTCCTAAGCTCTTCGATAAAGCCTTGGTTCCCTCGAAGAGTTGCTAGGGCTTCGTTGGAGATGAAAAGAAGAAGATGGAAGAATTGGGTGTAGGAAGAAAAGACGATCGAAAGCCTTTAGGGTTATATTTTGTAAAGTTTTTTCTAAATTACAAGGAAGGGTTCCTTGGTTTTTAGTTAGTTTTATAAAATTTCATAAAAGGGTTTTTGGCTCAAAAATGGTCAAATGACTCAGGCCCAAGGCAGAAGAATGTCTAATTAGCCGATCTCCAATGGGCCTTATACAAAACTATTAGCATGCAAGGATTCAAATCTCTAGAATGGACTATCAAGCATCTATCTAACCCTCTCAACCTGATTTAAACCCGACAAACCGATTCGACCCAAATTAAAAATCTGGGACCTGACACTCTCTCTCCCCATTGGGAACCCCATTCTCATCTTTGGAGTGCAAAGCTCTGATTTAGTCAACCTCTACTTTGGTGACTATTACTAGGGGTACTAATTATATGGTCTACTTGGATGGATCATAAGTTGGGCCTTACTAGTATTCTAATACATGGTGCTCACTTTATTGTAAACACGAGTGCTTGGTGGAGGTTTCAAATGGGGAGTTTTTGAAAATTCATATATATATATGGAGAATATTCATGTGCTTGTATCCCTCACCGTTTTGGTGAGGGACACACCTTTTTTAGACAGTTTTAATGTATAAAATGACAAAACCATTACACCTTACACACATTTTTTACCTTGATAAGTCTAAAAGAGGAAATGTCCCTCACCAAAATGGTGTGTGCTTTTGTTTGATTTTTTTTCCGTTGCGTGGTTAATTGTTTGTATACATAATATTGAGATTGATTGCATTAATCTATTCTAGAGGCTTTCCTCCAAAAACCTTCAAGAAAAATTTTACCATCAACTTTGTACTGGTTGCAAAAAGAAATTATCTTCAGCTCCATCTGTCTTCAAATTGCACAAAAAGTCTCTATTCTCAATATCTCCCCTTTTTCGTCCATAGTTGACAAAGCGAATGATCATCATGCAGCAAAGTTGTCAACATGGATTTAGTAGTAGCTCTTCTTTGATTATAGTTCCCCTTTAATTGTATCTTCATAGCAGCACTGGGGATGTGAGCTTGATCATCTCGATAAGGGTTTTTTGTAGTTAGCCACCTACATTTGTGTAGTATGATCTTTCAGCAGAATGTGAACAACTTCTTTGGACAGATTAGATTCAGATTTGATCATCTTTTTGCCAGATTTCTTATCCTTTAGCATAGAGGGATTTATCATATATGTGTCTTCTTGATTGAACACCATTCTAGATATCTCTTAGGATCAAATACAGCAAATTAGTACAACTCACTCTGATACTACTCAAAGGTTTTGGGAGAGAGCCTCTAGAATGGATTAATGTCAATTTTCATATTATGTGTGCAAACAATCATCTACGCAGATGAAATAAATCAAACTACAAGCACACACCACAAAAAGACACAATATTTTATGTAGAAACTCAAACTGGGAAAAAACCATGGTTAAGAATCAAGCACTATGAATCTACTATAGTTATAAGAGAATACTCACAACCCTTATTCAATTGCCCTTTAACTTACGGATTTTGTGATTCCCTTGCATAACTCCTTGCTGCAATGACCCCTTGCCGTTCTCTGTGACAGAGCCAAGCACCTAGACGCCTTCTGTACTTGACTTCTTTCGGCAATCCTCTACACTTAGAGTAGTAGAAGACAAGAATCTCTAGAGTAAAATTTCAGCCCTTTAACTCTAAAAAAAAAAAACTCTAGAGGAGATGATCCCTAACATATATTTTCTACTCAGAACAATGAGATTCTCTATTTTAGGGTTGAGAGAATACTCTTTTTTATAGCCTCAATTTCGTCCCTTATAAGTATATTTCAACCATGAAAGGAGTTGCATGAAACAGGTAAGTTTTCCTTCAAATTGGATTGAAAAATCACAAGTTGAGGAACTTTCTGCACCTATCCGATCGGTTGGATTACCATTCTGTGTGAGTGAAAATTTTAACACTTTTTCTGCACATTTCCGAAGGCCATAACTTTCTTGTTTCAGCTTCGATCGAGCCAATCTTGGGCTTTACTGAATCTACTTGAAACGAGCATTTCAACGGTAGGTCGTATGCCTATATTTTACGCTCGATTTGTGAGATGTGACCTTTTTAATCTATGTTGTCTGTAGAAAATCACTTCAATTTGTCGCTTTTTTTTCAATTTCTTCAATTTAGTGCATCCAGCGACTCAAATCATTGTCTATACTCAAAGATATGTAAAATATAATACTAATGGACTCAAGTTTTGTCCAACTCATGAATTTGTCAACTCAAAAATCCTTGCATTAGGGGTTCTGGTCTTGAATTTTGAGTTCTTCATTATGTTTACTTTCTTTTTTTGGCGGTTTCAGAAGGTCTCTTTAGATGGAGTAGTTGCCATCTTATTATGTATTGAATCAGTTATTTAGTAGTTACTCTCACTTGTAGTCTTATGCATTCATGAAGAGGATGTGAAGCTATTTTTCTACTCTGACCACTTTAGGATGCTTCAAGTCATCCAACCACTATGATGAAAGGTGCTTACAGACTTGCTAATGGCTTTTGATCTTTGAAATTTCTACCTCAAGGTTGTTTCGTGCATGATGCATAAACATTTTAGTGAGATTCGGTGCTTGTTCAGAAATACAATTGTACGTGAATGGTTAATTTACTACGGTAGAGGTATGCCCTTTGCTATTTGAAAATGGGTATACAGATGTGAATGATATACAAATGTGGATGGTTTTTCTCCGGTGGAGGTGTGATTTGTCACAGTACATTCCTTTAAATTTAGGGGGTGGGTCTTTGCTCTTTTGAGCTTTGAAGGCTTTAGGCCTCCATGACCATCTAATGGAAACTTTGCAGGAAATGAATATTTTGCATGTTGAATTAGATGCTGACTTTCACAATGGTGAGTTCAATAGATTTTATCTGTTGTTTCAATTGAAATATATTAAACAGATAAAATCTTTTTTTTTCAAAATTAAATAACCAACATGGATCTTATTTCGTAGATCTAAAAAAAAAAAGATTCCAAATATATAAATTTTATTACAAATGGATAAATATAATGGAAGGTATAGAATTTCAAAGCTTCCAAAAAAAAAAAGTATAGGTGACATCACTGTTCATTAATGTTAATCCATTACAATAGAAGAGGGGTGTTTTTATCATTTTTTGTCCTGAATGCTAACTAAAAGGACCTAATGCAATATTAAATTATTTCAGTTGGACTTAGTGGTTTAAGCAAAATGTAATTGAACATAATCTATTATGAAATTGTTTATAGGGATTGGCCTCTAAATATCCCTCTTTTTTTTTTTCTTCGAAGGAGATATTCATTAGAAGCTTAAAGGCGAGTACAAATTGCTCCAATGTAGCATCATGGAGATTATTTTTATAGCTAGACTATGACTAGGGTTTTGAGAAAGTGGAAAATGAGGCTTTATATCAAGGCTTTGTTATGTGGGCTGGGTAGATGGTAAGCGGGCTGAAACCATTGTGTTCTGTAACCGGACTTGTTTAGTTACCAAGTCTAAAACAAAGGTTTTAGAATCGTACCCATTTACTATACGGGACCAAAATAAGGATCCAAGTCCGGTTTGTAATGGAGTAGAGCTAACGGGTAATCGGAGAATCAGAGACCCGTTTGCAACCCTACCAAGAGCATAATGAGTTAGGTTTTCAGTTACCATTCAATTTTTGACACACCCTTTTTCTAATGGTTTTATGGATTGGGCCCATTTGTCCAGATCTACGAATGTTTGGGATTCCATAGCGAAGATAGAAGAGGGAACTCGCCTGGGTGTTGAGTAACTAGCTGAAGGCATGTGTGGTTGAATCCCACCCCAAATTTGACTTGTGAACATGTGTGTGGGTTTCAGCATTGGGAACCCGTACCATTAAAACAAAAAAAAATAAATAAATAAAACAAAAACCAAAAAGGACACAAAAGATGAAGGGAGTGAAGAGTGTACACTTGTGTTAGAGCCTGACCAAAAAGTGTCTTTTGAGTTGGGCTTCGTTTGACTGGGTATTTGAAACCCGCATAAGAGTTTGACCGGATTTGCGTGTTTGGAACCCATATGTTTGACCTTATTTGATGTTGGATGTTTTATTTGAAAGTTGGATGGTGTGCTTCTTTATAGCGTAGTTTGATGTTGGAAGCTGTTTGGAAGTTGGATTTTTTTTTTTTTTTGTTTTTCCTTTAGCCTGTTAACAAGATATTGAATTGATGTCGAAGGAATGGACATTTCCTTTTAAATAGATATGACAGGGGCAATGTTGGGTGCTCATTTCCATTGTTATATTATGCTAATATACATACATTTAGGTGAGACGTGTGTGCGCTATAGCTATTCACAGAAATTGTTACACAGATACTCCATTTTCTGTAAAAGTTGGCTTGACTACTTCATTGTCTATTCCTCCAGTAAACCCATTTTTTAAGTTTTGGAGTATAGTGTTGGTGCACTAATGTAACCACACGGATGAGAGAAAAACACACCATATAATGATTATAGGAGATTTACATGGTTCAGCTTGAACCTACGTCCACGAGAGAAGACGAAAAAAATTATACAATGAGAAAGAGGATTACAAGAAGAAGAATGTCACTTACACTGACGACTCACACTCTCAGTCCCAAACCTAATTACACGCAAGCCTCACTCTACTTGTCTCTCTACCCCAGCTAGAGCAATGGAGCTCTCCATTTATAAACTCCATTATAAATGAATGTCTGCATTTTCGGCTGGCTCTATTGAGCCACACAATCAACATGGAGTACAATCGGAATATAAAGGTGATGTTCTATAGAATTGAGGATAGAAGTGAGCACCCACTCAATGAAATCGCATTTGCTGACATCTCTTTCTCCCTCTTTATTCATTTGCCTTATCTAGTCTGGTTTGTGCAAATTTGAATGAGATTTTTGTTCGGTAGAAAAATGTTCTTTTTATTAGAAGTTATAACTAGGTGGCCCCCTGGAATTGAAGATCTACACCGTTGCCTAATTGATGATAGGCATGCCAAAAGTTTCTATATCGACATTGGAATGGATTTGGTGTTACGGGTTTTTTGACAAGGATAAATTATTGTGGATTTGTGGCTGGGAGCTTTCAGTTTAGACTATCAATTGAGGATATTCAAGGAATAACTACCCAAAATAAATCTGCCACAATACCCATTGCCCAGATAGTAACAAGATTAAAACAAAGCATATAATACAGCACACTGCATACACTGCCCACCCAAGTACTAATGCAAAAATTGAGCTTAACTAAAAAGAGACTCACACAAACTTTCATGCACGGGGCCACCCACCAATAAAAATAGGAGTGTCACCCGAAACCATCTGGGGATCTGCAGACGAAAATCGATCTTTTTATCAATGCTTTTTTCTCAATGTCCCATGATTTTCTTGTGTGTCCACCTGATCAGCGGTGTGGATTAGATGGACCCACAACACAATGATGGGCCCGACCAAATTGCATAGCTGTCTCTTGTATGCGTTATAGAGGACGCGCATGATATAATTACCACCCTATATTCCTCCTCCTCTGTCGAACTTCATTTTGCAGAGCGAGCGAGCGAGAGAGAGAGAGAGAGAGGAACAGAGAGAGAGAGAGAGAGAGAGAGAGAGAGAGAGAGAGATGGGGGGAGAGAAGCGACATCAGATGATGCAGAATCTGTTTGGGGAGCAATCCGAAGACGAGGAAGAAGAAGAGGAAGAGGAGGTCGATTCCGAGCACGAGGTCGCCCGACCGTCTCATTATATCTCGGTAAGAAGATCTCAATCTGTCTGCTTCCTTGTTATCGTTTTCTTCTCTCATCAAAAATCAGAAATCTGACTTGGGTTCTTGATTTTCTCCCCAATCTCTTCGATTTCGATGTTGCAGAAGAAAACCCATTTGTGTTTTAAGTCTTTGTTGATGTGTTGGGGTTGTTTGATGTGTGGGGTGTTTGTTTTCTCTCAGAAAATTGCAGTTATACGATCGGTTTATGCCCTATTTAGGCGAAACGCACGAATTATTCTGCTGATACACGTGCTTTTACATGAATCCACTGACGCTTAATGGGTTCATTTGTGGACACTTTATCACAGAATACCTTTTCTTAGCTGGTACAAAAGTGTTTGTTGAGGGTGCACAAACTTTGATGGGTGTGACCATAAACAGTGAGTGGATTGATGATAGAAAGAGAATTTCAGGGTGGGGTTTTATACTTTTTTTTTTTTGTGGGTTGGTTTTGTGGGGGTGGGGGGGGGGGGGGGGGGGGGGGGGGGTGGGGTGTGGTGTTAAAATTAGATGTGGGTATTGGGGCTTCCTTGGTTAGTATCTTCTTAGAATTGGTATTGGCAATAGATTTAGTGGTTTTGTGCTTGTTTTGCCTCAGTAGTCTTTTTCATCCTTCTTAGTGTACTGCTATGGCTTGTTTCAAAGTGGAAAGGATCTTGAATCCAGATGGAGAGACACTCCCTCTTCCTCCTTTTCATCTTCATCATCATTGAAGGCTTGCCCCTTTCCTAGATTTCAAAGTAGTATTGCCAATTTCGAAATGGAATGGTTCTGAGCAATTTGATACAAGGAAGTGAAGAAACAAGCATACAGTGAAGGTGAAAAGGGAAAGTCTTTCTCTCGAGTTTTTGCTAAATCACATCTCTCTCTCTCTCTCTCTCTCTCTCTCTCTCAAGTCTTAACCAAGTCAACTCACCCACTTTTACAGAACAGGAGTTAATGCTTCCTTATTTCTTTCCTTCATCTGCATTCCTTATTTCTTTCCTTCATCTGCATACGGCTCATTTAGAAATACTTGTAAATATGTAAAATTCATTAGTAGGTCCCACCTACTAAAAATATAACCTGATCAAAATAAGCGGCCCCCCATCTTAAAGAATCTAGCCAAATTTCACTTTAATAAAAATTAAGACCATTGTATGATTAGTCGGGTTCGAAATGTTAAATAAGTATTAGAAAAAGTTTACTTATTCATACTTAGTAAATTTGACGGTGAAACCATGTCTTACTAAAGTAAAAATTATCAAGAATGCGTATAACCAAGGGACATTTTATCCAGATTGGTTTAGGTTTTTTTATAGAGATCCACTGTAAGCCTCGCAAGTTTTCATTCAAGGCTTGGAAAATCCTAAATATTGTACACATATCTCCGACCGACACATGATGGATAGATTTTTCTTTGCCATCCAGATTGGACATGTATCCAATATTTTCCAAATTTGTGGTCAGCAATAAATCATTTATTGCTATGTCCTCTTTATTAATTCATAAGTGGTGCTTATTCATCTAGTCCAAATCAGTCAAACCTAGTTTTCCTCCTAGACTAGGCTTATGATAGGACCACTTTAAAAAGTCAAGGGTTAATGACCAGTACAAAAACTCTAGGGTTTAGAATATAATTTTTTTTTCATATGATAATTAAATCTTTGAATGTATCATAGAAATTATTACTATTTCTTTGTATAAATAGTCTTCAAATATTTATTTTTTCATATTATTTATGAAATACTAGTATTTACACATTTATTGAGGTGCCTGAAGTTGTATTAAAATACTATATATATGTTTCAAATTAGACCTATGGGAATTATCTAGAACTACATGGAATCAATTCATTGAACTTATCGAACTTGAATTGCGAAATAAGCAAATCAAACAACGAGTTAAATGAACCTACACCATTGACTTTCTAACTTGGAGTCTATGCCGAATTACAAACTGTGAAGTGTGAACTCGAATCTGAGTGGATCGAAATGCGAATCAGTTAACTATGGACATAGTTACCTAATTCAATCAGACAGTATCTGAATCCTGTATAGTACGATTTGAATAATTTGGGATTTGGTTCAATGAAATTCGCAATTGTGAAATTGAATGGTTTGGAGCAGTTCACTGCAAGAAAGTGAAGAAATGAGCATACAGAGAAGGTGAAAAGGGGAAGTTGTTCTCTCTCTCTCTCTCTCATCTATTCGTCCCTTGAGTTTTGCTAAATTACTTTTCTCTCTCTCTTTAGCAAGTAAAATCATTCACTTATATAGGAAGGCAGTTAAAGCTTCTTTATTTCTTTCCCTCACATGTCTATGGTTCATTTAGTAACACTTGTAAATTTGTGAAATTCATCAGTAGGTGCCACCTCCTAAAAATATAAACTGAGCATAATAAGTGCCCCACTATCTTATACAATCTAGCCAAGTTCCACTCTAATAGAATTAAGACCATCATACGAATAGTTGGATATAACACATTAAGTAAATATTATACAAAAAGTTTACTTATTTACACTTTTAGTAAATTTGACTGTGGGACCATCCCATGCTAATGTAAAAACTATCAAGGATGCCTATAAGTGAGGGGCATTTATCTAGATCAGTTTAGATTTTTTGTAGATAGGCCCCACTGTACGCCTCGCAAGTTTTTATTCAAGCTTTAGAAGATCCTAAATATTATACACATCTCTCCTACCAACACGTGAGGGACAGATTTCTTTTCCATTTAGATTGAAGATGCATCCAATATTTATCAAATTTGTGGCCAGCAATAAATCATATATCGATATGTCCTCTTTATTAATTCATTAGTGGGGCTTATTCATCTAATCCAAAGCATTCAAAACTAGTCTTGCTCCTAGATTAGGCTTATAATAGGACCAATTTAAAAAGTCATGGGTCAATGATGAGTACAAAAAGGCAGTTGAAAAACTTCTTCTGACCCCTGTCCTTATGAATAATGATAGACATCACTGCATTATTATATTTTTGTTTGGAGTATAGAATATATTTTATTTTATATGGTAATTAAATCTTTGAATCTAATTAATCTTAGAAATTACTACTATTTGTTTTATAAATAGTTTTCAAATATTTATTTTTTCATATTCTTTATGAAATGCTATTATATATATATTTATTAAGGCATCAGTGTATTTTTATTTGGAGTTTAGAATATATTTTATTTTATATGGTAATTAAATCTTTGAATCTAATTAATTATATAAATTATTACTATTTTTTTTATAGGTAGTCTTCAAATATTTATTTTTTCATATTCTTTATGAAATGCTATTATTTATTATGTGTGTTTGTTTCGAATGGAATTATTCATCGAACTTATCAAACTCAAATTGCAAATTAAGCAAATTGAAAAACGAATTAAGTGAACTTACCCCACATTGTTAAGTGAAACATTGAAATTTTAATTTGGAGTATGTTCCCCAATTACGAACTGCGAACTCAAATTGGAATTGATCGAATTGCGGATCATGTAACTATGGTGCAGTATGGGTCCTTGAGACCTTGACTGTTGCACTTCAGACTTTGAATGTTGTAATAAAGTTAGGTGCTGTTTGGATGTAGTGAAAATAGGCTTAGAAAATAAAAAAAGTCGAGAAAACTGGCCACCCTGCAAAAATGAAATATACATAGTTTTCTCCTGTCTCTATCTTTTCTCTGTATCTAAATACGCACTTTGAAGTTTCACCTAGGTACTGGATATGGAGTTCACAACACCTATCAAGAAGGGATTTTTCCCTTCAAAAAAATTCTTGGAGGTCTTGATATGCAGGTTCAAGAGGCAATGAAGGTCCAAAGGGGAGAGTCCATGACTGGAAACATAGAGCTCCAAATCTGGCCAATTTATTTTAGAAAGCAGAATATTCATTTTAAAAAATAATTTCTTTTTTTAAAGATGGGCGTTTCCTCTGCCATTCTTTGACATGTATAGGTCCATAACTTGAATAAAGAAGGTGCGTTGTATCATACTAGAACTTGGTTACAAAAAATTCTGGAAAACCATATTGGTTCTATTTTGAGAAAAATGGCACTCAACCAACCCCATTTATATGGGATAGCGTTTTGATAATGGTATAACATATGTCATGAGTTCAATGATGTCCATATAACAAAAAAGTTAGGCTAGTATGATATGTCATTTAGTTAACTATCCAACTGAACTGTGATTTTTCAATTCCCACAAGTATTGAAGATGTTATGATTCACGTAATGATAGAATACGGCTGGTTACAGTTTGTTCAAGAGTTCCTACTGGTTAGATTAGAAGATGTTTCTATTTCTCTGTGTTTCATTGTTTTAAGTTCTCAAGTTGGGACGGTTCTATTACAGTTGCAAGAGAGTTGATACAATTGTCAAGAAAAGTAGTAATTGGAATTGCATTAAGGTTAGAATTTGTCAAGAGGTGCGTAATGATATCACTTGTTTGAGCAGATTGTTTTTGTGTGGTAATGGTCACCTAGAGGGCTAGAACTCTACTGCCCAATTTTCAATGTGGTACCGTTATGGGCTCATCCAGGACCACCACCAATTGAAAGATGGGGGACAGAATGGTCTTAGCGTGGATCATGGATGGCCTAAATATCATCCTGATTAGGTTGGGTGGATCTCAGGTGGGTCCCATGTGAAGCTTGCATGTGTGTGCAATTCTTAGGGCTATCATTTATCCTTAATGCACGCATATATAAATAGGCCCACACTTGCAGCCCACTATGCATGTATTATCTGTCAAACACTACATTCCAGTGGTGTCGCTGCTAGGTGTGTCATGAGCAGCTTAGCACCAGGAGGCCAATTTTTTTGTGTGCACGTGAAAGTACTTGATGAAACAAGGGCCTACAAGTGGTCCCCTTTCAAGTTGATTAGGATTATATTATTTTATTGTTAGTAGATTTCTAATTTCATTGTTATTAGGGAGTTTCCATTATTATATTAGGGTCGCTTAAGCACTAGGTTATATTTCCTATTTATATGACATTGTAAGGGATAATTATTCAGAGAGTTTTGAGTTAATAATATTTTTTGTTGGATTTTATCTTTGGAGGCTTTGCCTTCTTCGTGTGATTATTTCTGTTGAAACCTCATTGTGCCAAGTCACTAACTTTGATTGCAAATCCTACCCTAGGATTGCATCAATTGGTATCAAAGACGAACAATCCATTATGGTTGTCCAATATGATTATTTTTATCTCTCCACTCCACCTTACCTCAATCCATCTTTGCCACCCATACCCATTACCATCACAGCCCGTTGCTCATCTTCTGACCCCGACTCCCATCTATCAAAATAAACAAGATCTGAATTTCTCTGTTAATTTTTGTGTCCTTTCTCTGGGGATCAACCTTTCATTAAATAATAGTAAAAGGCCTTAATTAAGGCTACATATTAGAATCTCTGTCTCCTCACAATTATTTACTAAGTATAACCAAAGAATATCTTTATACTAGGAAACTATATACATGTATGTTGACTAAATCATATCTACAGATTGGGTTTAGTTTTGGGCCTAGATTTGAGTTAATTCCACTTTGGGCTTGGTCGTCTTGTATTGGACACCCCACTTCAAATTGATGCTGGTGAGTCAATGAGCATCAATTTGCTAACTAAGAACTGATGACGAGGTTGTGGAAGTCCTTTGGTAAGAATATCAACAATTTGAAGATCAGTAAAAATATGAGGAAGGCTGATAACATCACGCTTATATTCATCATGGATAAAATGACAGTCAACCTTGATGTGCTTAATGCGGTCATGGAAAACAGGATTAGTAGAATGAGAATGGCACTTGTATTATCCGCGTGTAGGGGTGTTGGACTTGTTGAAAATAATCCAATGTGTGAAAGTAAACCGTGAAGCCAAAGTATTTCAGATCATGCGGCATACATTGCACAATACTTAGCTAGGATAGATGATTTGGAAACCTTATTCTGCTTTTTACATTTCCAAGAGATCAAGTTATCACCAAGATACATACACCACCCGGTGGTGGAGCGCCGGATATCCAGACAACCGGCCCAATCAGTATCTGCATATGCCGTAAGAGCAAGGGAGTTGTTGGCTGGGAAGAATAATCCTCGAGACGATGTATGAAGAAGATAGTGAATGATACGTTGGATAGCTGCCAAATGAAGACATCGAGGATCAGTCATGTATTGGCTGACTAAGTTGATGGCATAGGAGATATCAGGATGAGTGATCTTCAAATAAATCAAAGTCCCAACCAAACGACGATATAGAGTAGGCTCAGGAAGAGGATCATCGACATCCTCATATAATTTGACATTCACCTTGACTGGTGTGTCAAGGGGAGTAGAGTTTTGAAGACCGGCCATGTCAATGAGAAGGTCAAGGGCATACTTATGTTGATTGAGGGCTATGCCCTTAGCGGATTGATGAACTTCAAGACCCAAAAAATATGTTAAAGGACCAAGATCTTTCATGTGAAAAGAAGCATGAAGAGAAGCTTGAAGTTGCTGAATCATAGCTGCATTTGTCCCTGTGATAATGATATAATCAACATAGACCAGAAGTATAGTGATCCCGATGGAAGTATGATGAAGAAATATAGAGGGATCGTAAGGGCTGGGATGAAAATCCAAAAGTAGAAGCACATTTTGAAAATTTTCGAACCACGCCCGAGCTACCTGTTTGAATCCATAACGAGAATGACCTAATTTAGCAACACTGCCTTTTGCAATGGCAGAAATTCCCTATGGTAGCTGCATGTAGACATCTTCTTTGAGATCACCACGAAGAAAAGCATTTTTGACATCCATCTGGTAGAAAGGCTAAGATTGAGAAGCAACAACAGCAAGAATAGTTCTAACGGTTGTCATTTTGGCGATAGAAGCAAAAGTCTCATCATAGTCAATATATATTCTTGTCTGTTGCCAAGAGCCACGAGATGGGCCTTATACCAGTCCAAAGTGCCATCTGATTGAAGTTTGATTGAGTAGATCCACTTGCATCCAATAGGCTTTACTGATAAAGGACACGGAACCACATCCCAAGTATGATTTTGTGCAAGAGCGTCCAATTCTTCCTGCATAGTCTTGTTCCAACATCCATGTAACACAGCCTGAGAGTATGAGTTGGGGATAGAGGTAGAGGACATGGTGGCCATCAAGGAAGTTTGGGTGAAGCCATAGCGGTCCGGAGGGATGGAAATACGCTGTGAACACTGCAAGGGAGGATCTTTAGAGAGACCAGATGCCATATGTGGAGCGGAAGGGGGACCACCTGTAGACTGATTGTCACGTCGTTCTATGATATACAAAATTAGGATTAAATTTAACAAATGGTGTGGTGTTAGAGAAACCAGGTAAGGACACAGAAGATGATGAATTCGGGAAACCAGGGGAGAACACAGAAGATGGTGAATCCGATGGATGAAGAAATTGTTGAAAAAAATATTGATTAAAAAAAAAGCAACATTTTGAGAAATACGAATGCGTCGAATGTGAAGATCATGGCAAAGAAAACCTTTTTGGTGATTAGGATATCTAAGAAATGCGCATTTTGCCGATTACGCGATGAGTTTTGCATGCTTAGTAGGTGGTAGGAGGACAAAACGCATGGAGCCAAAAACATGACGATTGTTATAAGATGGTGTGTGCTTGAATACCCGAAAAAAGGGGTCTCATTTTGAATAAAGGAGGAAGGCAATCGATTTATAAGGTAGATAGCCGTTGAGAGAGCTTTTGTCTAAAATCGAGTGGGGATGGAGGACTCAGTCAGAAGAGATCTAGTTATATCAAGGAGTTGTCTATTTTTCCTCTCAGCAACTCTATTTTGTTGGGGGGTATACGGACAAGTTTTTTGAGCAGTGATTCTTTTTTGTTGTAAGAAAGTTTGAAACTCTGATGAAGTGTATTCCCCCCTTGAGTCAGAACACAATGTTTTTATACATGTGAAAAATTGATTCTCAACATAGGATAAGAAGATCTTAAAAACATTGAAAACATCAGCTTTAGAATGCAAGAAATAGATCCATGTAAATTGACTTTAATCATCAATAAAGGTTATAAAATATTTATAATGCTCATGAGACAAATTGGAGCAATTCTCGATACATCAGTATGAACCAAATCAAAACACTGAGTACTAAATGAAATAGAGGCAGAAAAAGGAAGAGTCATACTCTTTACCATCTTACAAGTAGCACAATCAAAAGAAACATTCCTAAAAGAACCCATTGGGTTTTTTTTCACCACCCGGTCTTAAACATGAGAGATAGAGTGTTGGAATTTGGATGTCCCAGCTTACTATGCCACACTTGACTATTATTTTGAGCAAAAAACAAAACAAATAATTTGCATTTTTATTCCAAAGTAATTCAAATAGATCGAAAGGAAATAAGCGTCCACATTTAAGCCCCCTCACAATCTCCCTCCCTGGTCTTGCACAACATACCCAGAAGAAGAAAACGAGATTTTATAATTGTTTTCAAAAAGTTGCCCAATTGAAAGCAGATTAGAAGTTAAACTTGAGCAGAGATAAACATTCTATAGAAAACCAAAATTAAGAATATTTCCAATGGCAGTAATACGTATGTTTCCTCCATTAGCTGTTTGGATTGGATGGTTTCCCGTATATTGTTTCAAATTTGAGAGATGGGTACTGGATGATGTCATATGATTGGATGCCTCAGAATCAAGAAACCAAAGAGAGGAAGGTCTAGTGTTACCTGAGATGCTAAAAGCGGATAAAGCGTTGACAATCATTTGTTACAGTAATGCAAGGGTGAGAGTAGAGGAACTAGGCTGTGCTGTCATAGATGTGAAACCAGCATCAGTAGCAGAAGCAGCAGCAGTAGCAGAAGATTCCATTCCGGCAACATATGCATGTGAAAGTTCATATTGGGGATGTTGACAACATTCAGTAATGATATGCCCCTTAAATTTGCACCAATTGTAGAATTTCTAATTGCATTGAGTTGCAATGTGGCCGAACTTTTTGCAACTGTAGCACTGCACCTTACGCATACCCCGAGTCTGAGTTGGCTATGAAGACTGAGAGGACTTTTGAGACCAATGTGGATGTGGCTGTGAGGTTCTTCTAGCAGAGTATGCCACAGTGTAGATTTTAGGCTTTTGTTCAACTAAGTTAGTCTTCGTCAAAAGACATTCTTCTTCACGAAGAAGCTCATTAAGATAGACGTCTAAGGATGGTAATGGCAGCCGACCCATTAAAGTAGATATGAGAGTCTTATATTCGGGGCGCAATTTCATCAAGAATTGATCTCTGACTGGATGCCTGAAGTTCTTTAATTATAGCAAGAACAGCAGTAGGGACGGTTGCATATTTGATGCTATCATATTTAATCCACAGGTTTCAGAACCCAGAGCAGTAATCTTGAATGGACAAGTTTCCTTGTATATATTCTGCAATTTTACATTCCAGCTGAAACCGGGGAGCAGAATTATTGCGATGATAAACCATTTGTAAGTACTCCTACATTCCCTTTGAAGTGTCATAGGGTTTGAGGTTCAGAATGAGATGTTGTTTAACATATCCAAGAATCCATGTTTTAATTTTAGCATCCTTAGTGTTCCATGCAGAAATTAATTTTTCATCTACTGATGGTTTTGGAACAGTACCAGATATATGTCCCCATAATTCCTTGGCCTCAAGATATAGTTGAAACTGAAACGCCCAAGTGGGGTAATTTTTTCCATTGAATTGAACCAATTTTATCTCAGATTTCTCTATCTCTAAATTGGAAAAAACAAAGTAGAAATCCAGATGATGGAAAGATATGTCAAACAGTGAAGACAACCACAATAGGTGGAATGTAGAGATGCCAAATAGTGAAAAAAAAACACAAAGAACAGAGTATAATGCCCTGATGGACTGCACAAATTGAAAAAACAGGTCTAGGCGACCTGGATTTTGACCACAAAAATTGTTGCAGGACAGACTCATGGTCCCTCGTGGGTTGACCCATCTTTGGGCTCAGCCCACCTCTTCTAGTTTATTTAGGGTTTTATTTGCTTTAAGTTGTTTTAATAAGATGTTTTAATCTTGACCATCAAAATGTTTGGATGGTCCAGATTAGTCTTAGGGTTAAGTCTTTTATCTATTTAAGCATTGTAAAGCCTATTTGGCTCAGTAAGTTATGAATAATTAATTAAAAGTTTTGGGATCTTCCCAAGTTTGTTCAAGTTTTCCTCGAAATCTGTAACGTCTCCTGGATTACAGTTTGGTGAGAGCTCAATTTTCCTAACACCTTCGGATCGGAGTTTGGTAAGAGCCCGATCAAAGGTATTATCTTTCTTCGTCATATTTGTTTTCTTGGGCTTACCCTTTTTCTTCAAACCTTAACCTCTCACAACAACAACCACTCAACCCATATTTAGATCTTAGATCTACACCACCCCAATCTACAAATCCATGCCGATAACCATTTTGCAACCCCAAATCCATTAACCCAATTTTCCCCTCTATCTTCATCTACTACCTTGCTCGCCTCCCAAACCCATTCTGTTTTGCATTAAAAATCCTGTGTGGGGCGCACTGCTTGGTCTGATTGATAATCAGATCAAAAAGGTTGAAGTAATTCAAATTCTCTTTCCAGCAATATAAGTTTTATCAAGATCCATTCACATCCAAGAATTTGGACGGTTGTGATCAAAACTATTTAAGAAAACTGGAGAATCACAAATTAGAGCAAATGGCCTACCTCTGATATTGAAAAAATGTTGAAAAAATCTCTAAAATTACCAGGTGAAGTAGTTGACCACGGCTGCAGAGATCTCTAAAAATTTTGTGATGATTGCAGGTGGGCCACTCTTAAGCACAACATGATAGAAGCAGTTTCTGCCATTTGATTTATGCCAAAATAACACAGATCCTGATCTGGTTGCTTACAATGTGACAAATCCTTGATTCGTTTGCTGTTAATAATCCAGATCAAAATCCTCCCAAGAGCTGTTTCAAAATAGCATGCCTTCAAGCAATTTACCATGACTTGTATCAACAAGAGCCCTTCTCTGACACACAGAAAGACTGGTCATAGAGACTTCCCACGATGCTAAACTAGACTTGCTCTAATACCATATCAAAATAAACAAGATCTGAATTTCTCTGTTAATTTTTGTGTCCTTCCTCAAGGGATCAACCTTTCATTAAATAACAGCAAAAGGCCTTAATCAAGACTACATATTAGAATCTCTGTCTCCTCACAATTATTTACTATCTAAGTATAACCCAAGAATATCTTTATACTAGGAAACTATATACATGTATGTTGACTAAATCATATCTATAGATTGAGTTTAGTTTTGGGCCTAGATCTGAGTTTATTCCACTTTGGGCTTGGTCGACCTGTATTTGACACAATCCACTACCACCATCCCAACTGAACTCTACCTACCATCATCGGTCACCCCTTTTCATACTCAGTCGAAACCTAGCCCCCGAACACAACTCCCCACCTTTGGCCAAACCCAATCCCCTCACCAATCATCGATCCCATCTTCATGATATCCAGCCTCACTCGCCCCAGACACACAAACCCCAGTCCACTCTGTCCGCCGAAACCCATCTCCATTCCAACTGAAACTGAGGCCCCTAGATGAACCTCACCCTCCATTCCATCACCGCCCTCTTCTATGTTGAGTGATAAAAAAAAGAAAAAAAAAGGATGAGAAGATAATTTAAGTACCTGGCACCCGAGATCCAGCCCCTTGCCATTGTGCCTTCTCTAGCGAAGCTTCCTCGCAGTGGTTCCAGAGCCCACTGCCATAGCCCCGTCACATCTCTGCTCACCATTTTCATCGCCGATCGTTGCTTGCCTTCTGCATCTCACACCACGGCCTAATCCTCTATCGCCTTACCGCCGGCCAATCTTGCACCCAAGTCGCACACAAGAGACGCCTCTCTCTCATCCTCATGTCTTTGCTAAGGAGAAAGGGTTTCGAAACAGAAAGAGTCGAAGCTCTTTTGTTTCTTTTTCTGGCACAATGTCCAAGGAAAAAAAAGAAACCACAAGTTATGGGGCTTGTTTTGGATCCAGGCCAACTCTTTGACCCTTCTCCAGTCTACAGCCGACCAATATATTGTGACATCATCTTTCCTCAACAGAGTAGTCCTCAGTGAAATCAAAGGTCAGAATTTATTTTCGCGATATCAGGCTCATCCGAGGTTTGATTTTACCATTGTGTTTGTGGTTAGCAAAGCTTTTTTTTAGGTCCGTTAAAATTTTTATTTGCATCAATAAAAATGCCTCCTAAGAAGCAAGTTGAGGTCGAATCTTCATCTTATTCACTTGAAGATTTGGCTAGTGCCATTAGAGAATTATCCGTAAAAGTTGATGGCGTGCAAACCACCCTACAACAACTAGAAACTAGAGCGATAACTTTGGAAAATAATTAGCGTCTGAATTACAGTCGAAATGATAGAGAAAATATTTGGAATAAACCAGATCCACCAGTCAATAATCCTGATCGATATTTAGGGATTAAACTCGTGATTCCTGAATATGATGAAAAATTGTAGCCCGCTGAATTCAAGGATTGGTTAGTGTATGTGGAGAATATTTTTGCGCACAAGCCAATGATAGAATGCAATAAAGTCACTTGTTGCCATTAGGTTTCATAATTATGTTGCTATATGGTGGACTGAATTATAAAGAAAAAGGAGGAATCAAAATATGGACCCCATTGAAACATGGAATGAGATAAAGAATACTTTGAAACAAAAATTCCTCCCCATCAACTATGCCAGAGACTTGCGTTCAAGCTTTCAAAACTTGAAACAACGATCTAAGTTAGTTGTTGAATACTCTAAAGAATTCCTAACTCTACGAGCTCGTTGTAGCTTGATTGAAGATGATGATGTGGTTGTTGATAGACTTTCAATGGGTTGAGAATTGAAATCTAGCACATCCTTGCATTTCAAAATTTTGACAATGTTGATGAACTCATCCAACATGTCCTCAAAGTCAAGGGTATTGCAAATCATCAGGTGTAAAAACTCAATACATCTAAACCGAGTGGTTCATCTAGAAAGATTTTTGTAAAAACTAAAGGTCAAAATAGGATGATTTGTTTTCATTGTCATTAGGCCGGGCATCATGCAGTGGAATGTCCAAAAGGCATACATCTCATTGAGATTGAAAGTGATGAGAAAAATACCCCTGCAAGTGATGTGCAGGATACTCCAAATGATTCTAAGGGGAATGAAAGTGGGAAGATTGAAATAGTGGACCCTCTAGAGGAAATTGACATGCTCATGGTCATCAAAGAGACTTAGACCGAAGGAAAGAAATGGTTGTGCAATAATAGTTTTTGCTCACAAGGTATAGTAAATGGAGAGACATGCACAATTGTGATTGATGGAGGTAGTTATGAAAATATCATCCCTTAAGCCTTAGTGGATCATTTGAAGGTGAAGGTTCGAAAGCATTATTGTCCCTATTTTGCTAAGTGGCTAAGAAGTGCAAGTATGGTATGCATGTCCAATTACTTTTGCCATTGATGAAGACTGCAAAGATATAGTTTGGTGTGATGTGCTACCAATGGATAGTGGTGATATCTTATTGGCATGTCTGTGGATGTATGACAAGAATGGAACTCATGGCATGAGCAACAACAAATATACTGGTGCTCACAATGGAAAGCATGTCACACTTCATCCCATGAAGCCCAAACCGCCCAAACAAGGATCACAAGCCCGCATAACTAAGGACGCGCTTCACGTACACAATGTCTACAGATGCAATACCAAGCCATACCGAGTTCGTGGACGAACTCTTTTCCAACCTGGGGTGAATGATGCAGCAAGGGCTTACAAGTGGTCCCCTTTCAAGTAGATTAGGATTATATTATTTTTATTATTAGTAGATTCTAATTTCATTGTTATTAGGGAGTTTCTATTATTATATTCGGGTTGCTTAAGCGCTAGGTTATATTTTCTATTTAAATGGCATTGTAAGAGACAGTTACTCAGAGAGTTTTGAGTTAATAATATTTTCTATGGGATTTTATCATTGGAGGCTTTGTCCTCTTCGTGTGATTGTTTATGAGGAAACCCCATTATGACAAGGCACTCACTTTGATTGCAAATCCTACCCTAGGATTGCATCAGAACCTATATATTCTTGGGAGCCAGTGCGTGGAAACCTTATGGCATAAGGAATTCTGTCCAACTAATTTGGGCCTTTTTTTTTTCTTTTTTTGTTTTTTTTTTTTTTGAATTCTTGTCTGGATCTTAGTTGTGGGAGCATTTTATTCGATGTCACACTCCTGGCACTCCTTTCTTGGCAACTTGTTTATTGGAAATCTTAACTATCACTTTCAGAGGATGTTATGTTCAAGCATACTCTTGTTTCCAATGAGATGGTTTGGCTGAACGTGGTGTATCTTGCACTTACCTTTTACATGACTTCAACTTTTCTGAGGTATTTCTTTTTCTTTTTTATCATTGAATTTATTCGCAATGAAAAATATTTCAAGAATCATTGCTTTTTGCTCCCACTTACTCTCAGTCTCTGGCCATCACTTGCTATAACAAAAGCTACATCTGTGTATGACTTCCTTGTTTTCCTTCTCATCATTTGAATAAAGGAGTTTACTGAAGAAGAAAATTAAAAGCATAATGTTGTTTCTTTTGCTTGATAACATCTGGCTATTATTCTTCATCTAGGATGAAGGTGAAGGTGAGGGTGAGGCAGAGATTGAAGGTGAAGGTGAAGCTGAAATTGATATTGAGGGACATGGGGAAGCAGAAGTGGGAAGTGAAGCAGAACTGCATGATGTTGATCCTGACCGGGCAGAGAGTGAGGGTGAAAGGGCTCAAAGTTCACCAGAAAGAGAAATCAGTGATCAAAGGCTAGAGAGTGAGGGGAAGGAAGCTGACAGCGAAGAACATGATTATGGCCACAGGGTAATGACAAGCAGAAGAGACGTCATTGCTAGTGGGTCAGAGAGGTCTGATGAGAACAATTATGTTGATGAAGGAGATGAAGAGGTCAATCAGGCCAGAATATCAGGGTAACCAGCATAACTTCATCCTCTTTATCAGATAATGTATTTCTATGAATCTCAACTCAAGTTCTCTCTATCATAACGGATCTTCCTGCAAAAAATTGTTGCATGCAACTTGTTTGTGCACACCACTGTCTGGGTGCTATAATGGTTGGCACAATGGAACAATTTCAGTAAAAACTTTGCAATTGTTTCTTGAGTTCTGAAATTTGGATGAACTTTTGAATGCATGCCTAATGTAAAAGATTTTCTCTTCAGGAGACAAGGAGTGCTTGCTAGTGGATCAGAGAGGTCTGAGGAGAACAATTATGCAGACGATGGGGATGAGGAGGTCAATCAGGCTAGAAGATCAAGGTAACATGCATGTCTTTATCTTCTTTACGTAACTAAGTATTTCTTTGCATCTCTTCTTGTGCATGCACCACTGCACGTGTTTGTGTACCTAGAACACGTGGGTGCTATAATTAGGGATAAAGATGGGTGCTGTTTGGCGTGGTTCCATTGTGGATATGAACCCATCTGCACCCATTTTATATTTGATATCTTTACTCATATTTGTTGAGTAAGAGCATATCCTGGGGATGTTAAGCATATTAATGTTTTGATATTTATATCTATATATATTTGTTTAAGTTTTTACACACCATTAATTTTTCATTAGGCAAAAATTTTACTTTCAGATAGAAAACAAGTGAAAATTACTTAATATAAGTAAATATAATTGTGCATGTGTATTATGTAAATAAACATATATATGGAATGATTACGTAGTCAGGGTTGAATAAAATCCTTACATATTTGGTCCCCATTTGTAAACATCTAAGCATATCAAAAACTGTGTCCACTCTTATTTATTGCAATTCATGACTCACTTCATGAATCACCCATTGGTTTGTACAAATTTAAAAAAATGCAGTTCAATCACATATTGATTGAAGTTTTTCTAAATGGGGCTAGCATAACATAGATCCAAACCATAAATTTAATTCTATTCCTATCTCCATGCATTGGAAGTTTCAGTTGAATCTGAGTACGTTGCATTTAGATTAACACATGAAGAAGGTGGCTAATTGTGTTTGTTTGATATAAGGGTGAATTTAACTCTGATTGGACTCGAATTTGTATGGTTAGGGGAGAGGATATTCCACATTTTTTGTTAAGTTTTTTTTCTTTTTCTCCAACTGCTAATATTGCTTCATTTGAAGAAGAGCTGAAGCTCACTACAGGCAAACAGGTTAGAGCTTTAGATTTTTGGCAAGTAGGCTCCATTTGTATAGATCTGGTTTGACCATACTTGACTGCACCTTGTGACTTGTGATCAACCTTATTTAATAACTCTCATATATGTAAATATATAAACTAGGGTATTTGGTTCCATTGGCACAAACCCAGTGGATCTGAACCTGAACTTATCTGGTTGACATGGACCCGAATTCTGACCTGAATTTCAAATGGGTCAATACTCTGTTCTAGTTGAGTGTTTTGGTGGCATGTAGAGCAGCATTTCAAAACTAGGGCATGACCGAGTTGGGTCGCACCTGTGTCGGTTGGTTAGGTGCTGAGCCTGAGCTTTAAATCACTGATTCGAAGATCAATTTTCATCCTTAGCTGTTATTGGCTTAAAGGGAGAATATTCTGTGATAGTTTTTCAATTTTTTTGAGTTTGAAATTTTAGTTGGGTCTTGAATGCAAAACAATCTGTGAAATGAAGAGAATTTTGGGATGGGAGCATTTTGTTGTTATCCAAATCTCAAATTTAAACATTTAATATTTGGGTAGAAGGGCTATCAATTCCACTACATCATAGAAATCAGAAACCACATTTTTGTGATACTATTCTGTCTTTCCATCTCCAGGTCTTGTCTTAGCTGATTGTAACATTGATCTGAGGTGCAAAGTTGAAGTTGTAGTATGAAAATATGATGTGATTCCCAACTTCTGTGCTGCAGCTAGCTGTTCTGTAAATTCAAATGTTGAATCTTTCCTATTGATTCCACCCTTAATCATGGTGCTGGATTGCTGTTTGTTTGGGACCAGAAAGTTGAAGCATAGTATCCAGCCAAATGCAATTTCAATTTTCTTTGTGCTGGCCCAAGCATACCTAATAAAAATTCCATCGAAATCTTTTTTGATGAGAAAATTGCCGATGTATTTGAAAATTTTGCTTTTTCAGGTACATCCATGCCCTATCCTTGAACTGAATATACGAATCATGATCATCATCAAAGACTTATCCCAACTATGTTGGGGTCTAGTACATGAATTCAGTTCTTCCATTTTGAGCCATCTCGAGCCAAATCCTTGGAAGGTTGCATTGCACTTCTTTAGATTTATTGTTACTACTTTCATCCATTTCCTCGTCAGCCCACCTATTTGCCTTGGTGGGCCATCTACTTGTATAGAAAAACTTACTTATTGGCACCATTATTGGCCTACATTGGACATGTTCAAACCATATCAAATGGGTTTCTCTTATTTTATTACCTATTAATGCTACCCTTAAATGCTCTATAATTCGTAGCTAGTCTAATCGCTGTTCTATACAATTTCTATTCAATATTGTTAGTATGTGCCTATTGCAAAGCACTTTAGAAGTAAGTCTCTACTTGACCACCCTACTCTTACCTATGTGCGACATCTTTCTCAATCTTTCTATCTTTACAAATTATCGAGCTGGTATGGATCTCTTTGTTGGTGTCTTTTAGGCTTGAATTCTCACAGTAGTTTTTGCTATTTGTACATTCATACTGAAGTTGTAATTCATATATTTTGTCTTTGCATGACTTATTTTAAAGCTATTGAATTCTAAAGCCTTCAAATATCTCCCAAGTTTTAAATTCATGCAAACACTCGATTCATCCACCAATACTAAATCATCTGCGAACAACACGCACCAATGTACCTTCTCTTAACTATTCCATAATTAGTGTAAAGAGATTATGGTTAAGGTTAACTCCTTTTGCTTGTCTCTTTGCATGTAGTTCTTGCACTTTTTCACTAGTTGGAATTTATCATATTAAACTATCCATCTCCTCTCAAAACTATCTCTTATGTAATCTTGCTTGGGGGGTGCATAGCTACTAATGATATGCATTTTGTCTTTCTTTAACACTAGTTTAATTGCTATAATTCTATCACCCAACTTCTTTACCCCTACAATCTTTTCTTTCAATTCTTTATCTATTTCTATGCCTACTCTAGGTATTGCATTGTTTTTTGTTGCATACAGTTTATAACCATTAGTGAGCTTCTTAGCTTTATCCCCATTCCACTTTGTATCCTGTAGAGATGCTACATTAACTCTTCTCCTTTTCTTTACATTGACCAACTCCATCCTCATGCTTGTCGAAGTTCTATATTCCAAGTAGCAAGTCAAATTTTCCTCTTTGTTTGGACTAACTTCTTTACTTGTACTCATTTAGATTGGTGTTGGAACCCTTGCCTGCTTTTCATTGTAACTGGGCTGCTACAGTGAGTCACTTAAAGTGGAGGATGCCTAGCGTGTAACCCTTGCCTACTTATTACTCCAATTGGGTGCTGTTGCGGCATCACTTAAACTAGAAAATGCCCTAGCATGATAACGGAATATTTTTATTTCAGAATTCATGTTTTGGTTGTGACAAAATTTTACGTTGGTTGTCAACCTACCTAATGCAATCTTCCTTTATTTGGGCTTGGGATTAACGGTAAAAATTGGGGAAGTTAACTGAATAAATGGATGCATTCCTTAAGTTATTAGTGTTAGCGTACATCGGTTCTGTTTTGAAACATGTAATGCTTTAAAAAAATGCTGTTTTGTTGTCCATGTCCTTCATTAAATGTTGCGTCACCTCTTATCCTTTTCATTTCAGATTATGACTGTTATTTGATGTGCTGAGGTTGCTTTAGATTTTGATGCATCAAGCAGTAATTGTTGCTAATGTGGATACTTGACTGATGGTTTGCAATATATGATGATATATTGAGGAATGATGTCCAGAAGAAACTTCTTCTTGCAGGTCTCCAAGCGAGCAAAAAGATGATGCCCACATTTCCCAATCAGTGGCTGGCATTCGTGATGTATTTGGAGATTCTGATGAGGATGAACCAGCAGATTATGCACCTCGAAATGAGTTTGAGCAAGATTCACATGTGAGGAGCTGTACTGCATTTTATTAGTTCTTATGGCCTTTTATTTATTTATATATATTTTTAAATTTAGGATTTTTTCCCTTTATTGTCTCTGTTTCTGTTGCGGGTTGAAATGCATCAGATGTTGGTTTGGAGAGGAAATGTGTAAAGTGCCATGTGCTTCTTGTTTGATAACCGTGGAACAATATCCCTTCACCATCCTTTCTGTCAGTGTTTGTTCCACCAGCGATATGGGATTCACAATTCATAGAGTTGCACTATGTAATTGACTAATTAAGCTAGCAAGTGAATGGCATGCTAGTTAAGAAACAAGATGGACAAAAACTAACTAATGAAAAACAGCAAAGTAAATAAGTGAATAGAAAAAACACATTGAGAGAAAGAATATGATACCTTAATCCATGAAAATATTTGTGCAAAACAGCATATTAATTTAGAAAGAGCAATTATTTAAATGTTATTTTAAAGAAGTGATCCAGCGTTCACGGGCGCTAAATATCTCTTTACATCATATTAATCGCTCCGCCAATCAAGAAGAAGATAAACTAACAAAAAAGGGAGTTCTTAAAAATGTAACGTTTGCTTTATAGTTTTTTGGGGTTCTTTTCTCGTTTTGGGGTTTCCCACTTTTTTTGGGTCTCTCCTTTTTTCGGTTTGCTCTTCCCCTTTGTTGTGGGGTGTTTTTGAGGTCAATATAGTTCTCTTATACTGTACAGTTGGGGTTTCCCCCCCCCCCTTTTTTTTTTTTTATCAATACAAGGTCATCATTTCAAAAAAAAAAAAAAACTTAAATGTAATTTTATTTTGGAGAATGATTAGTTGGAAGGAATGGTTGGTGAACAAACTATCTTGGTAAGTTCAATTGAGAGAGATGTGAAGTTTAGAAATACATGAAAGGGATGTGGGATAAAATGAATACTATACATAGGAGATAATAATGTAGGAAGAGAATGTTGAATGTTATAAAACTCGTTAAATGTGATGTCCAGAATTTACTAATGGAAACTGATTATGCTGATGTGTTGAAGAAGTATTAGTTAAAAAAAATTATGAATTAAGTTTATCTTTTGAAATTGTCATTACCTTTAGATTTAGGCTTTCAGTTGGACATTTCAAGTGCACAAATTGCCTTTAGTATTATGCTGTATGAGAATGGTAAAAATAAAAAAAATTTCCTGCTCTTCCTGTTCTAGAGATCTCGAATCGATGAAGAAATCTATGAGAAAGATTTGCAACCGGAAGACATTGTGCCTGATGAAGAACCCCAATATGAATCAGAGGAGGAGAACTTTGAGCAGAAACCAAAGGAAAAACCAGTAGGCCCTCCTCTGGAAATGGAGATTCCACTGCGTCCGCCTCCTGCTCAGCCAGACAAGGTCCATCTCCGTCTGTTATTTTCGCTCTTAACTGTTGTAATTTTGCTATTTATTGCTGTAAAAAAGTAGGTAGCTTTGCTGGTGGATTTTCATTGGAAGAAATTACAGAAGCTTGCTTAGATATAACCATTGTATATGCCCAATGTTAAGCCCCTTTTTGCTCTTTTTGGTTGTCTTAGTTTTTATAAGACTGTTCTCTTTCCCTTGTGCTGTTTTCTGTTATGATAAACATTGATTGATATTATTTGTCCTGTTCTTGACTTCTTGTTCATGGCTTGGCTTACGTGTCTCATTTGTGCTGGATATGTGTAGCTTGCAATTACAAGAGTTTATTTATTATTTATTATTTTTTTAATCTTCAAAGAGAAATGGCAGTTATAATTACTGTTGATATCACATGCTGTTTCAATTCCAGTGGTTGAGTTGTTATATGAAATCTAGTTCAATACTATTATACCCAGATGCTTCAAGCTATGCAATGTATACTCATCTGTTTTGTATCTGATACTTCAATTTTTTGTGTAAAATTTGCATCCCTGCCATATCCATGGCTTGTCCCTATGGTATCAACGCCTTATCTGGTCATCGTAAGTTCTAAGAATATAGATGCTTGGTCATAACACACTTGCACATGGAGTCATCCTCGTGTTCGTAAGAGTTCTTTATGATTTGGAAAATATTTTTCTAATACTGTGTTGTGGAAGTGCAAAGTTGTTGTAACTTATTTAATGGTTCTGTTTATCATTGTGCTTCTCTGATGTTTTGTCTTTCAGTGATGTGATTACTCTATGGCTAAATTGATCTTGCAGATGAACATGATCAGAGTTTCTAACATCATGGGAGTTGAACCAAAACCTTTTGATCCAAAGACATACGTTGAAGAGGATGTCTTTGTGACTGATGAGTCTGGAGCTAAGAAACGGATACGCTTAGAAGACAACATTGTACGGTGGAGGAGGGTTCGAACTCGAGATGGAACGATGTCTGTAAGTAAAATATTCTTATGATCTTCATTTTTCTTTTGTGTGAGTTATTCCTAAAGCTTTGGTTATTATTTTAATTCCTAAATATTTCTTTAACCTATGAGTTATTCCAAAAGCGTTGATTATTATTTTATTTTCTAAATATTTCTTTAACCTATGTCAGTGCCATCTTCTTCTTCATTAGTCAAGAATAGGAAATTTACCATTCATCAAGCCAGTGAATAGGAAGAACTTAAGTACAACTTCCCCACCTCGCCGCCCCCAACAAACATTATTGATTTATCATTCATTACTGCTTTCTCCGTCCTTAGTGAGTGTGTTAGTCATTTTGTTTGCTCCAATACTAGATGATGTACTCTTGTGTCGTTTGGATTACTGCCCTTGGGTTTCTATGTCAATAAATTTATGACTATTAAGTGCCCGCCGTAGCCCGTAGGTCCATTTGTCCAAGACAACTGTAGGAATCAGGAAAGGCAAAAGGGCCCATCTGTTCCCCTTTTTTTTTTTTTTTGGGAGAATGATGACTGTATTGATAGCTCAAAACTTTGCAATATAAGAGATGTAAACTGAAACAAAAAGACCCAAAAACAAAGGCCAAAACAAACTGAAGCAGCGCAGGGGAAGAAGATTAGCCAACGGGCTAATCTCCAAGCCAAAAGGCTTAGGGATAAATTGTCTAGGTGTCTCACCAAAGACAAATAACTCTCTCAACTGAGAACCAATGCCCAAAGCTTTATTCAATATCAAAATCTATATCTCTTGAAGAGATTACAACCTTTATTTATAACTAAAACATTCTCTAAGAAAGGAAATACCTAATTCTAAACAGATAAGAAATCCTAAATCAAATCCAACTGGAATCAAATCCAACTGGACTTGCCAAATATCAAGTAATTACTATTAATATAATCCTACTATAATTCTACTATGTTTTGGGCCTGCGGGCGTAGACTTTCAATCGGGGCCCATTATGTTGGCCTGCATCAGCTCTCCCCGGCTTGGAAAAACTCGACTCTGGCGAGTTGCTGGCTTGGTACTGCTCATATAAATCTGGATTGATCTTTTGAAAATCTGCAGCCGTAATCCAGGTAGCTTCAGAGATTGGTTTGCCTTTCCACTTAACAAGAAACTTGTGAAATCCTCCATTCTTTGTTGAAATGATCTGATCATCGAAAACATCTTCAATTTTGTCTGGAGGGAATTGATGAAGAGGAATGCGAAGAGCTTGTTCTTCAAAGGATTCATCATTGTGGTGCCCATGATATAATGTCAAATCTTCGACATTGAACGTGGAGCTGATATTCATGTCTGCAGGAAGGTCTAGAACATATGCATTTGAACTGATTTTCTTTAGAATCTTGAAAGGACTTGCACTCCGTGGATGAAGCTTCTTGTATTTACCTATTGAAGCAGCGCAGGGGAAGAAGATTAGCCAACGGGCTAATCTCTAAGCCAAAAGGCTTAGGGATAAATTGTCTAGGTGTCTCACCAAAGACAAATAACTCTCTCAACTGAGAACCAATGCCCAAAGCTTTATTCAATATCAAAATCTATATCTCTTGAAGAGATTACAACCTTTATTTATAACTAAAACATTCTCTAAGAAAGGAAATACCTAATTCTAAACAGATAAGAAATCCTAAATCAAATCCAACTGGAATCAAATCCAACTGGACTTGCCAAATATCAAGTAATTACTATTAATATAATCCTACTATAATTCTACTATGTTTTGGGCCTGCGGGCGTAGACTTTCAATCGGGGCCCATTATGTTGAAGCAGCGCAGGGGAAGAAGATTAGCCAACGGGCTAATCTCCAAGCCAAAAGGCTTAGGGATAAATTGTCTAAGTGTCTCACCAAAGATAAATAACTCTCTCAACTGAGAACCAATGCCCAAAGCTTTATTCAATATCAAAATCTATATCTCTTGAAGAGATTACAACCTTTATTTATAACTAAAACATTCTCTAAGAAAGGAAATACCTAATTCTAAACAGATAAGAAATTCTAAATCAAATCCAACTGGAATCAAATCCAACTGGACTTGCCAAATATCAAGTAATTACTATTAATATAATCCTACTATAATTCTACTATGTTTTGGGCTTACGGGCGTAGACTTTCAATCGGGGCCCATTATGTTGGCCTGCATCACAAACTATCCAACATGTGGAGCTAAAACCCCCCAAAAAATTGGGCATCAACCCACAAAGGAAAACATATATAATTGGGCACCAACCCATTGGTTTCCGTTTTTCTTCTACATTTCCCTAGCACTCACTGCAAAGAAAGAGGTTAAGAAAATAGTAAATCATGCAAAGTTCAAGGTATATGACCTATATAATAAGCTGGAAACAAGAGAACGATAGAAAAATATTTTTAAGCTTACAAGAATGAGGGAAAGGAAAAAGTAGGGTTAGATCATGTTAGATGTATAAAGAGCGATTACCAAAAGGTTTTAGTGAACGATAATGATATTAAAGAAAGGTGGAGAGAATAATATAGGAAACTTTTAAGTGAATATTCTATAGGATGCTTAGGAAGAGAGGGGATACTTAATTAGCAGGACATACCTTCTGCTATAGAATGGTTGTCTTCTGAAAATTTCTATACAAACAACTTCACACCAGTGCACCCCTCTCATTTGGGGCTCACTATGATCATCCCAAGCCCCTCACAGTCGGACTTGTAACATAAATGCAATCATTGTGGTGCCTACCTTTATAGAATCCTTACTCTCACCTCCCAGAACTAGTGAATTGGCAGTTGGCACACACCTGATTCCACTTAAAGAGAGTAATATTCATCACTGTGTCGAAATATTCTAAAAATGTTAGATCTTTCTTATTCTTGAAATACCCTATGAATGTGATGTTTCCAGGTTGGCCCCACAAAATTGGTCACTTTTATCTATGAGAGAGGACCTAATTTTACCTGAAAAGTATTCTTACTCGTACACAAACATGAGGCATTTCCTATTCCTCAATTTTAGATGGTTGTTTGTCGGTGCATTGGTAACATTATTTTTAGTGCAGATACTTTATAGTGTATTATAAACAGAGGAGTGACGTTATTTTCCATTTGAAAATGATTTTGCAGTGTGAAAGTAACGCACGCTTTGTAAGGTGGTCAGATGGCAGTTTACAGTTACTAATTGGAAATGAAGTTCTAGACATATCTGTCCAAGAGGCACACCATGATCAAACACACCTTTTTCTTCGTCATGGGAAGGTTGTTTGTTATAATTTTTTTTTGTTTTGTTTTTTGTTTTGTGTTTTTTCTGAGCCCGTAAGAGTATCTGTTTAATAATTTGAGTGATTGATAGAAAGCTTTGCAGTAATTTTGATACAAAACAGCTTTTGGGGTTTTATATTCTCTGATTTTAAAGGAAACTGGGCCATTTGATCATTGTTATAAGGTGAGAACACCTAAATGATAATGCAGGGAATCCTACAATCTCAAGGAAGGCTTTTACGGAAAATGCGGTTCATGCCATCATCCTTATCATCTAAGTCCCATAGGCTGTTGACTGCTCTTGTTGATTCAAGGCACAAGAAAGTCTACAAGGTGAAAAACTGCATTACTGACATTGATCCAGAGAGGGAAAAGGAAGAGAAAGAAAAGGTATTGAAAGAGTTGATGCTTTTATTGCTTTTATTTTTATTTTGTCAAATAATTAGCGAATCTCAGTATCATCTTATTCTCATTTCCTTCATATAAAAGCTGCAGCAAAGAAAAATCTGTTGTCATTTTAGAAAATTTTAATTATTTTGGAACGTGCAATTTTCCAAAAATTCCTGATAATCCTTGATTTACTTTTAAATGCTCACTTTCTACAGTTTCATAAATCAATCTTTTTACAATTACTTGAAATTTTAAGCTTGGACCAAAATTTTGTGTAATAAAACCCCTTGATCATATGAAGCTTTGCTGGGTAGTCAAAAATTCATTTGGATATGCTAAATGCAGTTCAAAATTCAATTCTTTCTCATAGACTTGTAGGCAATGTACATGAACATGGACTGTAGAGGGATTCTGGGAAAACTAACTTGAGGCCATGACCTTACAAGATACTTTATTCTAAAATCTGGTACAGTAAACATTGCATTATGATAATGAAGCTTCCTCATAGAGTGAATTAGCGAAATCTGGGACATCTATGTCGTTGTAAGTTGTATATGCTTAGTGTATCATGTTGTATTCAGCAGAATACGGTACTGATACTGGTATCAGATACTGTATTGATACTGGTATCAGATACTGAGGATAGTAGTAAAATATTATGTTACTTAGCCTTATTGTGTTAGTTTTACTGTATATGAACTCAATAGTGATTTATTTTCCTGTTAGCCGACCCTAACATGGTTGGGGTAAGGCTTTGATGATGATGAAGTGATTTATTTTCCTGTTATTATAAGAAATATGTAGAAGAAATTCATAAGTTTTTTTCCCTTTGGAAAAAGCTTTATTAGATCAATTGTTCCTTACATTTATTATGTCCAGGAGACTTATTCATTTAACAAAGTTAAATGACAATAATAGCATTGGTAGATCATAGTCAATGAAAAAAATCATAAAAATGAATATAAATAGTACTTATGAATGGGATATCCATATCCATCACCTGGTCCTTCACTTTGAGATGTGTGTTGTGTCTTCATTTCCCATGCCTGTGAATTTATCTACATTTGGTCTATGCATCAGACTGAAACTATATGAAACTACTTTTGTGGTAGAAAAGTTCTGTGCCTCATCTCTCTCCCTGCAGGTGTCAAGTTGATGTCTGGTGTTAATTCATGCAGGGTGGTGGGTTTAAAGACGGAAATGGAACTCATATGTAGGCCGTACTTGGGCTGCAACTCATGCTAAGATCATTTTTATGCATGCGTGTCTGCATGCAGAATTAATAAAATATTGCCATTGATTTTTATTGAAACATATTGTGATAGATTTTGGGAAAAGATAAATAAATAAATAAATATTGCTATACATTTTGTAGAATGATTGCGTGCAGTGGGAGAAACTCTTATTTGTTTTGTTTTGCAAATAAACTGAAATTAAATATTAAGGTAATAAATAAGTTGGAGATGCTATGATGACACAAAATGATACAATGACTTTTATTCTTGGATATATTTTGACGAACTCATGCAAGTTATGTACTTAGTACTGTGGTTTGTGATAGGGACATTGTCATCATCTTTGTCCTTGAAAACTTTTCAAATTTCCAGTGCATCATGATATGAAGGTTTTTATCATTCTGCCCCATGAGTATATTACGAATTGACATTATACTCTAATAAGTTGTACGAGGAGGAATCCAAATTTGCAACACTCAAATTCATTTTATCGAGGCTATTTCTGATCTTCTGTGTACATACCTAGACTGTTTCATATGACATTCCTAGTTATTTTCTTCTAATGGGGCCAACCATATCTTCCTTCTCATATACTTGTTCCTGATCCAGTTCCTGTTTGTTACTCCAAAGTCCAAATATCTTAACATATGGAACTCAACCTTATGTTCTTTATCTTGTTGTTCCTTCATTGCCCAAGATTTCACTCCACAAAACAATGCTGGTCAGACTGTCTTCTTGCAAAAATGCCCATGTAATCAAAGCGACTTTAGTGATAGCACCACTCCACTACCTTGCCCTGGCCTCCCAAGGTGGGTTTTTTTTTCTTTCTTTCTAAAGTTTCTATCAATGATTGGATTATAAGTTATAACTCTTCATGGAACGAATGTCTCTGTGCTAGCAATGTGATTTTCAACCAAGTAGGCAGTTCTTTAGTAAGATGTGTGTTGTTATGAATCTGACAGCCTGTATATTTAGTTATTACTTTCAGTTTAAGAGGTTTTGAAATTGGATCATATGCAATTCTCAGGAAAGTGCTTCCTTTCTTTTTATTTTTTAGCATTTTGATACTCTATTGTTATCATAGGATAATCATTAAAAAAAATGTTCTTTTGCAGGCTGAGGGTCAAACAATTAGAGCTAACGTGCTTTTGCAACGGAAGCGGGAGAAGGTGAACAGGAAGTATACACAAACAGTAGACAGAGGACGCCAACTTTCTCCTGGGTTCTTGGAGGAAGCCCTAGAAGAGGTCTGGCTTTTACATTTCTTCAGTTTTATTTTATTTTATTTTTGTACCAGAATAACATTTATTTCTCCTCTTATTGCCCACATCACTGTTTTATATTTAATGTGTTATTGGACAATTATTCATTGACAACTCATGTTTTGGCTTTCATTCCATTGCCTATCTGCACCGTTTTTTCCAACTATTATGTCAGATCAGTGTGCATGTTCTATATACACCCTGCACCGTTCATGTGTACACATATGTTGCATGTGCAAGCATGTATTTGCATATGTGCTTATGTTTGCGTCCTTATCTGAGTGATGCTCATGCAAATGTGTGCTTTGCTGTCTGTCTGCTTGTGTCTTTGCTTGTGTGTGTTTGCCTTTTCCTATATATATGCATTGTTTGTGAATGAACCAGTGTAAACCCTTTGTATATGGTGCCTAAAATGGATATTAGATCCCACCTTTGATATTGAGGTGTTGGCATCTGGATATGAAGGGCCCACTATAAACACCCATAGCCCTCTTTTATACCTTATTACAATTTAGCCAGAGCATACAGATGGCAGCTTTACTAAATTTACTAGAATAATACACTTTCTGGTTCTTGTGTTCAACCAGTATCACTTGATAAAGGTGATGGATGTGGCATATGGAAAACCCCCCAGCCTATGAGTTCACCTGATTCAAGTGTCTACAATAAAAAAAAAAAATCATATTTTTTTGTGAAGATTTTTCACTATGTAATTCCTGTGAAATACTAATGCTGACATTACATTTATCCGTTAGGACTGCAAGTTGTAATGGCTGAACCTTAAATGTTGTCTTTTTAGTATTGGCTAATTGTTTAATCAAATGCTTGAATTGGGATACAAGGAAAAAGGAGACAAACTGGAAATGATCATAAAACTTGCTTTCTAAATGGGTAACTTTGATCTTTGTTCATCAGGATGATGAGCCTGAAGATTATTATGAGTCTCGTCGTTCAGCGGTTCGTCGCCGATTTGAGGAAGATCTGGAAGTAGAAGCACATGCTGAAAGACGCATAATCAATGCAAAGAAGGTGAGTAGCAATGTGGTTATGCCACTAGTGCCATTAACTCCCTTTTTTCCCCTCTCTTGCCATGTTCCTCGCAAATCGTATTTCCTTGCCACTAACGCCATTGTTTCTGTGCTTTGGCTTTCCTTGTATCAATTTTTTCCTTATGATTAGCACTCACATGTATCGAGAGATGTTCTACGCAAACCTTCTCTGCCTGCTAGCCATATGACTCGGCGTCCGGTGGAGAATTTATCTGAGAGCGAACGAGAAGAATCTGAGTATGAAAGTGATGGTGATGAAGAAGGTGAGCAATCCCCAGTACGTCAAAGGATGGTGGAGCCAGAACATGAAGATGAAGATGAGGAAGAGGAAGAAGAGACAGAGGAAGTAGGAGCGAATGATGCATCAGAAGAAGATGTGGAGGTATTGCAATAGTAAATCTGATTTCTCAATTTTTTATTGGTTGGTTTTGTACAATTTAGGAATATGCTTCTTGTTTGTGTATTAGTGTGTTTTTAGGTGGCTGGTGAATCAGTTGTGCTTCTTCTGCCTCTGAATTAAAAAAAAAACAAAAAAAAAAGAAAAAAAAAAACAAAAACAAAGCTCCTTCCTGAGGACCACCAAATCAATTTTAAGTGCTTCTTATTATTTTTGATGTGTAAAGAATAAATGTTGTTGACTTGCTTTCTTCCTTGTCAACTTTGGCAGCAGCAAGTTGATTCTGCTTAAAATGCCAGCCTGCTTTACTCCTCAGTGGCATGCTTGGTAAATTTTTCCCTAGGAAAGGGTATCTAAGGGTGCATTTGTGCGCCCTTCTTTTCAGCAGAAAACTGCCCCCGACAAGGCACTGGGAAAATCGGCGGCTCGCAGGGGTGTTTGGTGCAGTGGCAGTTTTCACAGGAAAATCATCATAAATGGCTTGGTTTCTTCGTTGAAGAAAAGGAAAGTCTAATCTATGATGGTAGGAAACCAGATCCGCGGTAGAGGAAACACTCCGTGGACAGTACCAAACAAACCCTAAGAGTGTAAGAGTGAAGAATCAAGGTGGAGATCTTCAGGGGATCAATAAAATGAAATGGAAATAGTTATTGACCCTTCACCTTATAAAAGTGCGTCTTGGGAATTTTATGGTTTCTTGTAGATCTCTCTTCTTGACCTTTTGACTCTTTGCCCGTTTTGTAAAACTCTTCTTGGAATTCACTGGGAATTTCTCAAACGGGTCATAGATGGTCCTAAATCAATTGAAGGTACATATGCATGGATGTGTATTTTGTGAGAATAATGTATGTGTTATGTGCATGAATATGTTCAAGTATGCATGAACTTTTGGTTTTATGCATCATACATGTGAGTACACTTTTTTATATGGTTTTTTTTTATTTTTTTAATCTTCTGCAGGAGCCACCGCGAAGAAGTAAGGATTCTGGACCAAGTCTCAAGCGAAAGGAGATTGAGTCAGACCCAGATTCTCCACCTAGAAAGCCACCAACACATCGCCGAATGTCAGTTGTCTTTGACAGTGACGAAGAATAATGCTAACTTAAAACCATGACTGGTTAGTACTCCCTATTGGTTTTCCTAATGTGCTCTATTTGGAGTTGACTGTAATATTTGGGTTTGCACATGAGCATGTGTCTTATGCATGCAGTTTATTTTTTAAACCTTCATTCAAGAAACTTAACAGTACAAGAGAGATGGCCTCTTCAGCTTCTTTCTTTGCTTCTCTTTTGGGGTGTTGTTTTTCATGTTTTTGTGGTGTCTTGTTTTCTTTGCTTGGCTTGTGTCATGCATGCATTTTACACATGAGATCTTCAAAATACAGACAAGCAGGCATGAAAGCCAATAAAGAGAACATGTGAATATGCTCATTCACACATGTATATTTCGCCTTTTTTTTTCCAGTAAGAACCGTCCACACAAAATATGGTGCAGACTGGCCTTTGGGGGGCCCTGGTGGGCCATGCCAATCATGGGGGAATGGCAGGGGTCAATGGCAGGATCTCAAAACCTATGGATGAGTAAAATTAACCTTGAAAGATCATCCTAACCCCTTCATCTATGGTGCTCAAATTTTATGGGCATTTGGATTTCAATTGGGCTTTTGGCAGGGGTGAGGTTTGAGAGTTGTAGTAGTCTGAGAGGGGTAAGTTGATCAGTGGTGGGCCAGGTGGCCCAAGAAATAAGGGTGATCAGACAGTTCTTATGAGGGTGTGGTTCTCACTTGACTATTAAATATCATTGTTTGCTTACCTTTCTTTCATTTTTTATGCTGAGAGGTTACAAAATTAGTACAACTGTATGAAGTGATGGACTTGATGCAGAAGGATATACTGAATATGTACCCTAGAAGCTTTTCAATTGATGATGGATGGATGAAATAACGTCTCTTGCAAGCGGTGAGAAGGTACCCCCACGATAGAAACTATTGCACGGGTGTTGATAGTTATCCATTTGAATGGACTAGGCCGTTGGATCGACTGATTTCCTTTTTCTTTTTCATATAAAGCGGTTGAAACTTGTGGGCTGTTAATTAAGGGGTTAGTATGATTAGGTGGGCCCCCAATTTTGTACATAATTAGGGCTCGGTTAGATCTTCCAATTCCCTCAGCCCGATCCCCCAGTGGGCTCCACAATGAGGTGTGCATAGCAATATTAGTTCTCTCTCTCTCTCTCTCTCTCTCTCTCACACAGACACACACACAAACACTGACATTGAGAGGCATGCATTTAGGGAGTGCTTTTGCCGAGCACCACTTTCTTGTGAGGCCTACTGGGGGCTATTTGGGGATGGGACCCAGAGAAATCGAAAAATCTCCTCTCCACTATCCGTGTGTGGTGATGGAGGTTCAAACCATCATTTTAATCACTTGATTAATGACCAATAAGTTTTTTCCATTCAAAATTAGTGCAAATCAATCCAACTCGGGATCAGTGACTAGAATGGGCGTTCCTGTGTTTTGATCCACTGGGACGGATTATAAGTTTGGGCCCACTAGGTGTTTTGGCACATAGTGCTTATCCTATTGTGAGCAACGATGCTTGCCAGAGGTTTTGCCACACACAACGCACACACACATAAATGGAAAATGCTCTTGTGAGAGTTAACAGTTACTGCTTGCTGTGAGAAACATTGTGATATGCCTCACCAATCCCCAGCCCAAATGATCCACACACATGGGACCCTCTTAAGTACACTGGAACCGATTTGCACCTATCTAAATGGATTGAACCATTGGATCGAAGGTTTAAATTGTTTTCTTTTATATAAGTCGTTAAACTTATGGGCCACGGATCAAGGGGTTGAAGGCGTGAGATTAAACCCAAACTTGATAGCTTTGCCCATCAAAGATGTCTTTGTCCATCCCCCTCCGTCTTATGTTTAGTGGGGAACCATCATGGTGTTTTTCACCGTAAGTGGTGAAGAGTTAATTCTCACGGGAGCATTTATATATATATATACAATTATAATATATAAGAAATGGTCCCGTTAGGACTATCTTTACGGAACATTTCTCACCGTTTTGGTTAGTGGAGCTTACATTGCGAGCCATCCAAATGGATCACACACATAAACCCTGTGAATTGCAAACGTCCACAAATTTTTGGTCTCATCCGAATAGATTGAACCATTGGATTGTTTGCACATTCATCCGAATAGGCTTTATTTTTATATATAAATATATGTATATAACTGTGTGATCAATCCAATGGTTTAGTCTATTTGGATAAGACTCAAAATTGGTAGACGTGTGCAATTCATGGGGGTCGTATGTGTGACCCATTTGAATGGCTTGTAATGGGCCCTATTATGCAAAATGGTCAAATTTGGTTCGTAAGGATAGTCGTTACAAGACCGTTTCCCTATACACACATAGGCACTAGAAAGCCCTTTGGGAGTTTCTTTTTTTTTTTTTTTTTAAGATCCCTCCCGGTCAAGCCCACTATAGCGTATGGAAACCATGGAATATTGGTGGATGGAATAATCTAGATGAGATCTATTTATGTGGAAATTTTCAACTCTATTAGATTATCATAACACCTTAATCTCTATTTCCAAATTTAATGGTTTTAGAGGTATCACTATTTTGTAATTTCAATTCAATGGAAAGTAAAAGTTGGATGAGTGTCAAATTTAGCTTTATATCAATTCATAGGGGGTAGTATGTATGAGATGATTGGATTGGATAAAGGTAGGCTTTATGCCCTATAAACCTTAAGTAACAAAATTGGAGTTTCTAAAATGGCAAGTTTTTGAGAATTCCTCATATATACACACACACATATATATATATAATTCTAAAAGGGGAATATTCATGTGCATATGTCCCTCACCATTTTTTTCATGATAACTCTAGGTGGGACTCACTGTATGGTTCATCCAAATGGACCATACACACGACCCCTTTGAATTGAATCTGTTTACCAATTTTTGGTCAAATCCGAATTTATTGGATCGTTGGATTAACTATGCACCCATTCAAATGGAATGAATTTGTAGGTCATGGATGAATGGTTTAAGGATATATGATTGAGGCCAAACTTGGTATTGAGGGTGGTCCCACATGGATCTTTCCATCCCCCTCGGTTTCATCCCTTGGTATGATCCACTTGGGCCCCACAGAGAAGTATGCATGGTCCCTTGGTGAGAGACATATGCATATAAATATCCCACATTCTAAAAAAACATTCACTTTAAAATTGCCCTCTTTTTTACCCTTTTTTTTTTTGTAATGGGGTTCATATTGAGTCAATTTAGTCTTTTAACACACACTACCCTTACCTCATATATGGTCATGAGTCCAAATTTGACATCCATCTAACTTTTCCTTACCATTAGATTAAAATCATGATAAAATGAAGCTTTTAAACAATTAAATTTTCGGGCCATGGATTGAAAGATTAGAATGATTTTATGAACTCAAGATTTTGCATATAAGTGGGCCTCGTATGGATCTCTCCATTTAATGGACATCCACAATCAACATGCATGCTAATGGGCCCAACTAAGAGGGGGCATTTTCTCCAAAAAAATTTGTGTGTAGTGCTCCCATATATGGAAAATTTTAAAAAACACCCCACTTTAAAAATGCCCTTTTTCTGGCTTTTTTTTTTTTTTTGTCATGTTTATATATTCCCTACAGCAGGGGCGGCTTCTTCCTCCATAGCTATTTTTCCTTCATCCATAAGATCTCGAATTATGTTTGTCAAATTCCAACAGTTGTCACATACACTCATAGTCCACCCATGATGAATCTAAAGTTCCAGACCCAATTTGACGTTTGTCGGATTCATATAAACCGCTGGATTTAAATGACCAAGAAATCACTTTATCTAAGGATTGAGATTAAAGGTCCCTGAATCACAAGGGCTAGGATGATTTATGTGGGGACCATTTTTGCTCTATTCCTAATCCACTTGTAGCTCTACCCGTCCCCTCTTTTGCAAGTTTGGGCACGCGTCTATTTGGACACCAAAAAAGTTCCCTAATTTGAAATAAGTAGTCTTTTCTCTCTCTAACTTTACCATGCACGCATATGGGTTACAAAGATTCTATAATACGATCTTGGGCCAGGTTGTGATCTCAATTGTAACTTGTTCAATGGTCGTAATTTCCAGTGACGACTGTCATCCTTCCCGACAGTGGGCTTTCTATATGGGCTTCCTAGATCAGTTGTCCAGGTGCATGTGGATTGATGGTAGTCATAACTGATAAATGTCTAATGATGACAGTACAGGTACGCTTAATATAAGGCCGGATCCAGATACATCTACGTGAGGGCGTATGCGCCGGTTGCACCGGTTGAAACTCAGTCTGCTTCTAAAACCATAATAAAAACTTTAATTTTTCTTTAAGAATTTACATAAAAATTCTACATACACCCCCAAAACTTATATAAAAATTCTATATTTGTTTGTAAAACACAATTGCTTGTTTGGGCCTGCACCCCTCAAATAAAAACTCTTAGTCCGCCACTGCCTGAATAGGAAGCGTATTGACGATGCAACATGCTAACGACACTTTCCACTTTCTTTTGAATTCAGGTTATTCTACCTGCAGGTATGTCTCCTTTGTTTTTCGTTTTTTGCTTTTTATGGTGAAAAAGTCCGTGGAAAAAAATGTACAGGAAAGGCTAGAAACAGCCCTCGTAACATGTGAACACCCCGACCTCAATGAGCAGGTTAGAGGTTGTTTAATTTCGTGATTAGTGTCTTGATAGAGGTTACTGTTAGGACATTGTGTTTGACTTTCTTTGGGTTATGTTTAAGGTCTTGATTAGGTAGTTGGGGTTGAGTTTAACCTGAATTAGGTAATTTTAGGTCATTTTTTGTAATTTTCTTATTTGTGCGAGTTCGTCGTTTTGATATCATCTTGATGTCATTGTGTGCTTTTCGTCGTGCTTGTCACTTGTTATAATTGCCCGGAGAGCATCTGGAGTCGTTTGATGTATTTAAGTGTCTGTATGATTCGAATTGTAATTTATATAACTTTTGGACCTGGTTGCAAATGGCTAAACTATACATATATATATAACCATCCGTTTTCATCCTTATCTGTTCCGTTCTCTTCTGCTTTCTTCTTCCTTCCGTTCTTCTTCTTTGTTTGATTCTTCGATCTTCGCCATCTCGTGTCAGCAGCGTCCAGTTACGAAACTCTCAGCCAGTTCTGCGTGAGTCGAGTCTAGAAACACGTGAAAGTTTGGCAATCGTCGTTTAAGGCAAGTATAAGCAACTATTGGTTTAAGACATGTTGGTAGCTCGTAATTGGTATGATTTACTCCCCATAACTTGTAGTGTATGCATAGTAGCATAGCCCTTTCGTGTTTATGCCTTCAATTGTTAATGGAAAAACCGTTTTCGAACTGCTCTATTCTCGTCCGCTTGCTTCAGGGCCGACCGGTCGGTCTTGAAGCCCCGATCCGTCAAATTTCGGTTTTGGCTGGTATCCGACTGGTCGGACTATGACCCGATTGGTGGGGTACGTACTTTGCAGGACTGCAGAAATTTCATCGAAATGACTTACTAGACCGACCATAGACCACTTAGGAGTCCAAGAAAGGGACCACCCTAATAATTGACTATGGGCATATCATGAATAATCTTAAGGGCTAAGATTTATTCATGAAGGTTATCCATCCGTTAAGCACCTCCCCACGGGTGTTGGTTTAAGAGACTTCGGTACTCCTTTCTTTTACAATGAGGCACCAAAAGAAGAACAACTAAGTATCGGATAACTTAAAATTACATCATTATGCACGGTTAGTGACAATGGATAACTAAATTAGAAGTGGGCTAGTAAATAACCTTGACATCTCTATAATCAAACTGCATAGCATATTGACACACGGTTTTTGCCCTCAAATCTTGTGTATCGCCTGAAATGAGCCTTGACACGTTTCGTGTTGCTTTGAATGTCTTGCCGTTAACAGGGACATTGATTTGCTTGTAAGTCACACTTGTGTAACGATTCCATATCTTGTTTGATATACATAATTGAGCATCAGCTTGATATCGGTTTGGTGGTGGGGTATAGAGCCCTTTTGGGGACCTCTCGATATTCCGCTGCTCGACTACTAGGGGGAACCGAAGTCCCAGATCCAGTCAGAGATTGATTGATTGATTGAGTGTTTGATTGATCGTGTCTGACTCTACTCAGCCTCCGCCTTGCGATACCCGACAGGGTTGATATTCGGCGTATTATTGATTGTTGCCGCTGCAATGTGCTACTATCTTGGAGATTCTGGACCATAGGAAACTGAGACCCATTGGCCGATGGTGTTTTCACTACCGATTGCTCTTACTAAGGGGAATGGGCAAATGTAGAAGCCACCTTGTTCAGTCTTCTTGTTAATGACTCATATTGGCATGTTTTATTCATGTGCATGATTGCTTAGTATACTATCATGACCTCTATGAAATCCTCCTGTAATGAATTATTGTTAGATACAATGCGTGTTACCTATAGATTGTTTATATTTGCTGAGCTGTTGTACTCATGTATTGTTCTTGGTGTTTCAGGTTTAGATTTTATCTCCGATCCTACGAAGGTCAGTTAGACTTCGATAAAGATCGCAGAGACCCCTTCTGGGCTAGACGAGTGGGAATGAGTGATCCACTCTAGAGAGCGGCTCGACAGTATTTTTGTGCATCCTAAGTTCCATTGTATATCAGTATCTTCCCTTTTGATTTGTCTCTCCTTTTGTTATGTATTGTACTGGTGACTCGCTTTTATAGACTGTATATATATATATCATTTTGCTTATATTCTTGTTTTCTTGTTTGACTCTTTTGTGGTAATATAATGTAATGCTACTTACAGCTTCCGCGTATAATGTGATTGCACGTGTGAATATTCTTTTGTGTATGTGCATCTAGATCAGGTTTAGGTGCAAATACACAGGAGTACATGTGTCTTTAATTGGTTATATCCTAATCCCGGATTTCTTTGGCCCGGTTTGTGACAACATGTTTAGAAGGGTTATATGTTCACGTAACTAGGACATGGGATAGACCTTTAAATACCTCTAATAAATTAGGGAGGACAGAGATGACGAGTCAGGGTTGCAAGTACAGTTGAGTGGTAGAGTTGAGAGGATAAATAGAACTCACGAGACGAAGCTGACCATGACGTAGAAATTCAGGATGTCAAACAAATGGTACTATGCACTGTTTGGCTTGAATGTTGCCGGGCATGTACTAAATACCAAAAACACCTAAATGTAGATTATTCTAAATTCCTATTGTTGTGCATCACTGAAGTCCTCAAATATCTACCTTCTTATTGTGCTACCAACTAATTGATTTGTCTGTTCAGATGATTGGACCCATTTCGACTTTTTATTGTTGGGACATCTAGACGAGATGGATTCAGTTCAGATGGTTGTGTCCATTTGGACTTTGGTTGGTGTTGATTCTGTATCTAATTAACTATAAGACCATTTAGACCAGTATATTTTTAGTGGGGCTGTTCATGTCTCAGGGCTAGGCCTGGCCAAGCTTAAGGAAACCTAAGCTTGTTTAGCCGTTAGGCAAAATATTTAGGCCCCTTTGGCCCATTGGCCTAGTTGGGCCGACCCTAGCCCATTTATGAAAAGATCACTTTTTGGTAAATATGTTGGGCCAGGCTGGGTATTTAAGGATATTCACGCACAGATACACAGTGACCAATATATAATATATGGGCTATAAATTTAGGCCTAAATGCAGCCATGGACTCCAATCAAGCATAAAACGCATAATTTTTTGTGTATTCAGGTGTTTTATATGTTATCAACAGTAAAGTGGGCTGAACTTTTAGTGAAGTAAAAAGTTGGGCTAAACTCTTATTTAGAGGGAAATTTTGCTTATGAAAAGAGCATAATCTTTAGTTTTTTAGATTTTTATTTTTAGTTTTTTAATAACCACCTAAGGTATTCCTCGCGCATCCAATTTTTGGACTCTAATCCGAGGTTATCTAATTCTGATGAACAAAGACTATTCTCCAGAGGATACATACATTAATTATTTAGATTTTTAATAGCCTGTTTGATATTTGTGCTAACCGAAAGTGAGTAAGGCCAAAGGAAATCAGTTTAATACAAAAGTTCCTCACAGTTGTAATGTTACCAAACAAGTTCTCCGAGGTATAGTCTTGGCACAACTCGATTTCAGGACCAGCCAAACGGACATTTAATAATAGTGCCGTTTTTATTTAAAGAAAACAGGGGTGGTTATCATTTACGAAAGAAAGAAGGGGGGTGGTTATTTGAGAATATAAAGTATAAAATTATATTTCTTTCCTGTTTTTGCAATTTTAGGAAAATACAGCGGGTCATATGAAAACTGAAAACCTCTTTCTTCATAAACTCCCACAATTCCTGTAGATTTCGCATCTTCTTCAGGTCTGGCGAAAGAACCCTAAAGGAAAATCCCAAATCTGGAGTCTTTGGGCGATATGGTTTCCGATCCGATGAGAGCGGAGGAAGACGGAGGAGAAGGCGTTTTTCCTCCATCGCCGCCGATCTACAGAGACATTAGGCGCTACTACTGCGATTACTGCGGCATCTGCAGATCGAAGAAAGCCCTCATATCTGCGCATATCCAATCGCAACACAAGGTATTCAGATTCTCACTCGAATCGAATCGTCTAGGGTTTTGATTCAACTTCTTACCTTCTGTGTTTGATTTGCTTCCGCTGTCATTTCTCGTGATTGTATGAACGGGCATTTGCAGATCGTATGAATGATTGTGTGTGATTTGTCTAACACAGGAACAAATCAAAGAACAAGAACAGGATGACCGACCCAGGTCTTATGATTGCGAGAGATGCGGGGCTAGCTTCAAGAAACCCGCGTATCTTAAGCAGCACATGCAAAGCCATTCTCCTGTGGTATCTCCCTCTATTCTCTTGGTTTCTTTGCATTTGTTTTACTATGTAGGATCCCCATTGTATAACTATTGCATTTGGAAGATTTGATACCAATCTGGCTCAGCCCCCGGCTCGTAGATCGGGTGTATAACAATCTCCCGTAGGATTGTTCGAATCCGAAGACTCAATAAAACTCACAATCAACACTAGAAAGAGAAAAGCTCTGGAAAAACTGGATTATTATTGATAAAAGCATGTCTAATACAATGAATAACTCCTCTTTATATAGAAGTGATTATTTCTAAAGCAGGAGGGACTAACTCTAAACAAGCATGGGTTACTGAAATAAAATAGGAAGTAAATAATTAAGGATAGAGATCCTTGAAGAGATCAAAGATCAATCGGATGGCCTGTGGGCCTGTGATCTGGGCTGTATATGAGATCAGCCTGCATCATTTGCCTTTGCCCAAATGTTATGTTTTATTAGGAACATAGTGAGGTTAGAGTTGCGCAATGTTATAGTTTTATTTGTAGGATTATGGGGTTCTTTGATATGGAGAAACTTACTCCTCTTTTGTTGTTTCTAAATAGGATATAGTCTAGGATGACTGATTTTTACTATCCCTTTTAATCCACCTGGCCTGAAAGGAAATGGTTTTGCAGGGTTTGGTTTTTTTTTATAGTTGATGAAATAATACGAGGAACCTCGATATATGGCGTGAAGCATTGGATCCCATCTAAAGAACTCCAAAATGCAAAGAGGCTGCACTATTGATCTTGAATGGACCAGTATCAGGATGGGCGACCTCCTGTGAAGCTCCTTCAGGATTGCCTCGTTCACGCACCTGTTCCTGAGAGGTTTGTTGACAACTTTTCTATTAGCATTTATGATTCCTGTTGAATGGTCACTTTGCTCTGTTTTGCTTGGATTTAGGTCATTTGTATAGTTACCATTGCATGATTGTGAATAGTTACCATTGCATGATTTTGATCCTGTTTTTCCCCAACCTTGTTATTTCATTGTTGGTATCACTTCTATCACATGATTTAAAGATCCTGGTAACCTGATTTTTTTTTGTACGTGTCATTTGCTTATGTGTTTTGTAAGTTTAACGTCACTTTCTTATCCTTTTTGTACTTGCTGTAGAGGTCATTTGCATGCCCAGTAGATGACTGCAATTCTAGCTATATAAGGAAAGATCATTTAACTCGCCACTTGCTCCAGCATCAAGGAAAGCTCTTCATTTGTCCCATCGAGAACTGCAACCGCAAGTTTGCTTTCCAGGGAAACGTGAAACGGCATGTGAAGGAACTTCATGGTGAGGACTCAAATGACAGTGAGGTACAAAAGCAGCACACATGCCAAGAATGTGGAAAGATATTTAAGTTTGCATCAAAGTTGACGAAGCATGCGGATTCACATGGTAAGCGACCTAGGCAATCAATTTGTTCTCTATAAGATGTTTTGCTTAGGTGAATATTAATAATAATTATTTCCACCACCACCATGGAGTCAGTTGAGACATATTTGGTGTAATTTTTTTTCTATTTTATTTAAATAATACCCAATCGAAAATTATGTGGAACACGGGCAAAGCCAACAGAAGATCATGTGGTGTATGGGTGTATATATAGTTTTTGCTGGTCTATGAAATTATTCATTTTCATCAATCTAAATGCAAGTCGAAGCTGCTCTCTTGTGTGAAGCTTTCAACTGACAAAGTACTACAATTTCTTCCCCTGTTTACCCTTCTATCACAGTTAAACTGGATTCTGTAGAGGCAATCTGCTGTGAACCTGGGTGTATGAAATTTTTCTCGAATGCTGAATGCCTTAAGGATCATCTAAGATTATGCCATCAATACGTTCCTTGTGAGGTTTGTGGGACCCAACAGCTCAAGAAAAATATCAAGCGACACCTCCGTACCCATGAAGATAAAGATGCTACCGAGAGGATAAAGTGTGATTTTAAAGATTGCAGTTTTTCATTTTCAACTGTAAGTTTCTCTTACAATTCTTATGTTGTTGAGCTTGTCGAGAGAATGATGGTATGTCATAAAAAAAAGTTAATAAGATGATGTTAATAGTAGTTTACCTGAAAATTGATGCCTACCTTGCTTATCATTTGCAGACTTCTAATCTTAAGCAGCACATAAAGGCTGTCCATCTTGAGCTCCGACCATTTACATGTCATGTCTCTGGGTGCCGGAAGAAATTCTCGTATAAGCATGTGAGGGATAACCATGAGCGATCTGGTGCTCATGTTTATATGCATGTAAGTTTGATGCCTTCTGGTTTTCAATGTAGAGGAGACAATTTGCCATGCTAAGTTGCTAACCATTACATGTATGCGAATCATTAGATGTTAAAATGATTTTATATCTTATGCAATCTTATCTTTGTTACTTATAGCATGGAGCTGTATGGTCTTATGGTGTTATCCTTTCCAAGTGTTTCTCTCTCTTTTTTTTTTTTTTCAGAAAAAAGGTCCCATCTTTCTCTGTGCATCAAGGTTTTTAAGTATTGAATCTATTGATATTTTAGTTCTTACTCCATACTTGTTTAGTTTCTATTTTGCTCTTTTTTTCGTGCATTTGTCTCAGCAGTGGTTGATATATAAGATTTGATGTTAGTGGCTGACATCGTACAGGTACATAATATACATGTATAGTGTTGAAATGGCAGATAATATTGTCTCATCAAAAAATATCAGTCTCTACTGTACATTGAGCTTGCATTATGTTGGCGGCAGTCTGAAGCCATTTATATTATGCCAGTGGATTTGATCTGCTCCGTTGTTTGGAATTGATGATCGTTTTCCCCTCTCTCTAGTTGTATAATGTATACTTTATAACCATGAAGATAATTGAACACTGCTGCCATATCAGTATCAAGTATATATGTAACAACTCGTTGTTTCTTTCTTGATTGCAGGGTGACTTTTTGGAATCTGATGAGCAATTTAGATCAAGGCCACGTGGTGGACGGAAAAGGAAATCCTTTACTGTTGAAGCATTACTGAGAAAGAGGGTCGTTCCACCTGGTCAGAGTTCCATATTAGATAATGGATCGGAGTATCTGAATTGGCTACTTTCTGAGGATAGCAATGAGCAGCAGGGGTCATGAGCATATGTGATTAATTTGAAGTCACAGGGTTCACGAGCATATGTGATTAATTTGAAGTCTTACACGGAGTGGTAGAGGTCATTAGGCCTTCTTTATAATGAATTTTGATGTATTTGTCCCAATCTGTAGATCAGCTTGTTTGGACATGGTTGCATGAGTGGGGGTGCATGTGTTCAAGGCCCTCTAATGTAGCAGTTAAAAACAGGAAGATGTATTCGTTCAATATCCTGTGTGTTGATGTCAAAGGACCGCACGTCAGCTCAATATATACCCACTTTTTTTCGTGTTATATTGGAAGCTATGGTTCTGTTTTGTAATAGTTGGTGGGCATGTTTGGTTGTGGTGCAGGGTAAAATAGAGTAAAGTGAAATAACTAAAATTTAAAATTTTCTTCTTTTTCATAAAAATTCAAAAATTTTCCCTTCTTTTTTCAAAAAAAGGTAAAAAAATCAATTATTACCTACATCTTATATTCTAAACCACTTTAGATGTACCAAGTGTGTGATTATGTCCTCCGGGGTACTAGTTCCATGGGGTCAAAAATGTCACGAATACCCACGTCATAAAAAGGTAAAAGGATATGGAGAAATAGAATTCATGAAGCAGAAAAAAAAAAAAAGGGTTGGAACGAGACTTTAATGATTATGAGGATCAGCTGGGCCGGGGCTGCGGCCGGTACCCTCATAGGGGGGCCGTGCCTAGTAAGAATGAGAGAGATCAGATCCGATGTCCCCATCATGGTGTCGATCTTTCATTATTAATTCATATGATACTTTTCGATTTTAGCATATAGGAGTTACGAATTAGCGGACGGCATGCTAGGAGCGAGTGAGCCCCATTTTAGTATCATTCGCATGGCATGATTTTAGATCAACTGTACTAAGCTGATTCAATTCATCATCCTGCAATATGCTTTCTGCTGAAATTAATTCGACAACCTGGTTTGCCCCTGTAAAGATAAATGCTAAATGCCTTTTCGACTTTTCGTTGGTGCCTTTGGAATGGGAAGCAAATCGTTTGAACATAGGTGGCTAACCACTGGTATATCGATTTCTAATTCCATCTCTTTAACATAGAAACCTAAGGCCTAAATTGACTCTTATCAGCAATGAGCCGTGAATAATGCCAAAGTTGAACTCTGTCAGCTTCACGGTCTGTTCATTCCAGATTTAATCATCATCCATTGCTTGAAAATAATCAATCTAGTTATTTCCCTGTACATTTTTGGGTGTGTGAGTTCTATGACTCTTACTACAGGCACATTAAAAATCTGGTACTTCTAGTGTTCCATGACAAAGTTAAGCATTTCCATGGACTCATGGACAACTAGAACAAGTTTGATTGGGTCAGCAATGTTCAACATTCAACATGATAGCAACATGAAGGACACCTTTGTGTAACATCGCCAAAGAGGAAATACTTTCCCTGTAGCGGCGGTTAGACTCGCGTTACCTGGCATGTAAAAAATGATGACTTTTTAGGGTCTTCCCTGGGGAACACATGGCTCCAGACATGGGAAGCAGAACAGTTGCAGAAAATAGGAAGATTTTCTGTTCCTCTTCCACATAAACAGGGCCACATATATGTGCCCAAAAGACTACTAGCAGCCAAGTTGAGGAACTCTTGAGCCTCAACTCATGATTTGGTGCGCATCTTTAGGAAGAGGAATCTCCTACTTATGCATGCAGTATAATGATTTTACTCTTTTAATGTTTATTTAATTTAGATTTTTGTAATTATTTTTTATTTGGTTGCTATTGCTGTGTCTGTTTTTGGCTTTTACATAGGAAATGTTTCTCTCTCCATGCTCTCTTAGATAAAAGGATTGTCAAATGTCAAGAAGGAAGTTTATGGGGCTCTTGATTCTTTCCTCGCTTGGGAGTTAGAGTTTCCTTTATTACAGTGAAGAAAGCTCTATAGACTCTTGAGAAGATTGTGAGTTTAAATAATCCAATTATAGAGGAAAAGTTGAAGCAAGTATAATTATAGTGAGGTTCTATGCTTTTGCAGGATTTTTTTGCTTGGGATGAAGTGCATTTTGTTTATGTGGTAAACTGTGAGTATAAATAATCATGCCTACAATCAAAATCTACTTGTATGTTTGGTTGTTACTGTACAAAAAATCAATTAAAAAATTGTGGATATAAACAATCCAATTTTAGAGGAGACGTCGGAGCATGTATCATTTAATGAGCTTCTATGCTTTTGCAGGATTCCTAGCGTTTTGGTCATGTTATCAGATATTTGCAGACCACAAGAGGATTTGAGTTTGTACACACCATAAATTTCAGAAAACTACTGATGCCAAACAACATATGATGTTATAACTTCTCCATAGCACATTAACATTAAGCATACTGGAGATTGCTGGGAATATACTTGTTAGGACCACTGTTATTAAGCCTCTGTCAAATTGATCTTTGCTTATTGAGCATCCATCTTGGAGTCCCTGTCTGGCCCTCTTGGTTGATGGATTTGGTAGAAATTTTCTTATGATATGATGATTCTGATAATTTTTTATGATCTGATAATTCTGACTACCAATTGATGGGATTTTGGTAGGAAAGTTTGAAACTCCTGAATTACTGTTGAAGGTTACTGATGATGCCTATCGGGGTTATCTTGTGGGCCTATTTTTGCTAAAGTATTTAGTGGGATCCACGGGATAGATGATTTTACCTGCACTTGAAATTGGTCGCCTTTTACTGGGTGATTATAGGTTGAGTAGATTTTGAAGGCCCCTTCATCAAATGGTTGTGAGCATGTAATTCTGGGATCTTTGCCATGTGCTTTCAGCTTTCCACTGCTGTAACTGGAACTCCATTGAAGTTGATGGCATATGACAATTCCCTGGAAAGAACCACAATTGAATAGTAGGCCATTGACCCTGTCTATTACTTTTCACTAAAACAAACAGATCTCAATCAAGTGAATGAGGTTCATTTGCAGAGAGTTAACTTTAAACCATACTTTGTGATGAAGGCGTAGAGGATTAACTCATTTATCAAGTGTGGACTCATTTTTCTCTTTATTGTAAAATTTTAAATTTGACGGGGCTGTGGCTGATTATTCTTTTTAAATTTGATGTCCAGTTTTGTAATTGCATTTGTTTCATTTGCACACAACTTTAAATTTGATGGGGTTTTTAGCTGAGTACTCATTTTATATGTGATGGCATTTGTGTAATGGTATTTGCTTTATTTACACACAACTTTGAACACTTTTTTGGTGAACCATCCTGACAAACATAAGGAGAATGAGAGGCAGTAGCAAAATGGACAGCGTTAAAGGTCCATCGAACAACGATTGTATTTGCGTTAGCAAACGCTGATCGGGAAATGAGGTACAATTGGGAGGGGAAAGGAAAATCCTCTTACAGCTTTTGTATAGCTCACTGTGGGTTGAAAAGGAGACCCTAGGTAGTGGTGTTGTGTCATTGGGGCAGCAAGAAGGAGGTGAGCATGGAGCTTGCAGTGCTGCTGTGAGGCAATTTGGTTAAAACACTCAATTGCTAATTTGAAGTTGGCGTACCCCAGATGATCAATGCAAATGTATGTGGGCAATCATTTGACCATCAGATTTGTTAGATAGAAGTTTCACAGTTATTCATAGCATATTCAGATACAAAACACTTTGTTTGGGTATTAGACTTGTGACATAACGGGAGATTAGAGTCTCACACATCCACATCGTTCGAACCTTTAGCTGATACATCCACAAATCCTTGTTATTCGTGGCAGTGCCAATTCCAAGTGAGAGAATGTTATACTTTTGAGGTGTGGACATCATGTCACGTGGGTACTATGCAGTTTCGCCCTAGAGAGTTTAGATTAGATCCAACTCTAATTTGTCATTTAGAGTCTCTCTATCTTAGTTAGGGCGTGTTTGATAAACCCTGCAGAAGCGCAGATGTTCATTTCCTACTGCCCCGAGTTGGAACTTGGGATCCTGTCCGTTGCAGTTAACAAATACTAATGGGCATTTTCCTCTGTTAATTCCTCACCGCACCAAACATCAATGACGAATGCACTGGACTTCTCCCCTTTGTGCAGTACAAAACCCACCAGAGATGTAGAGAATCTATCAAAAAAATTTCTATAAATTTATTCCACTTGATGCATGCTTGGAAAGCCAAATACTCCAATGTTTGTTATGGTCTCTGGTTATATTCAAATGTGCCATGATTTTGAGTGGTTCTGGGCCCGTGAGTGTCTTCTCTTCCACGCTTCATGCATGCGGGAAGGAGTAGAACTCCGCAAGGGACCCATCTATTGAGAATCTAAGTTGGCCAAAATGAACTCTCTATGTGTCCACAGAATATCATCACATCTTATCAAAATTGAAATTGTTCTTAATGTAAGACTGAGTATTATTGAAGAATGTAATTAACGTAATCTTATGCAGTATAAATGTTCTTTAATAGAAAATGAATTAGGGGAGATAAAAAAATGATTATTCAGCCATCATATCAGAAAATGACCATCAAATAGCTTCCCCTTTAATGGGCAAATGAGTAAGGGGAGCTAGAAATTGAATACCAACCATTGCCCTTATAATTTTAATCTTAATCTCTATCGCCATATATTTTTCACTCTTTACTTCTTTAATAATTATTTAATATTTTTTTAAGATCTAATAATTCCTTGTTGAAGCCCCTTTTCACCATAAACTTCTATATATTTAATTCCATGCAAACAAATAGATCCGTTAAAATAGGTTCTAACTCCTAATAAGAGAAATGATCCCATGTGATGAACTGATCTAATTTAACTTTTGGGGCTCACCCTTGTTTAATTAAAATTACACAAACCCCATCTTAACTTTCTTTTCCAATTTTTTTTAATGCCTTGTTCATGTTTCTCTTTCCATTTTTAAAATCCGTACAAAGCAAACGTGGAAAATGTCCCTTTCCATGGAAATCAGCGAACCGGCGAATCTTCCCCACGCAACGGCTGATTGACCGCAAATCCAAGAGATGCCAATCTTGTCAGCGGTCACGATCACCAAAATATGGACCCCACACGTAAATGCACGATCCAGAAGTCCATTGCCAGAAATTATTCTCCAAACCCTCTCGGTCTCTTTCTCCGTTACAAATACAAACCTCATTCCTTTACAAGAACCCGATTCGCGATATCAGATCAGATCGTTCCCAAAACCACGTGAATTGGGTTAGGGTTTCCAACTTCCAAGATCTGATTTCTAGGGTTAGGGTTTGTGAAGTCTCAAATCTGTGGAAGAACTCCATCTCCTTCTCCATACTCGATCGATCGATTGGAGAATATGAGGAGGCTGCTTCTTGAAATTGCAGCAGCGATTCCGCTCGCGGTGTCGCCATCTACGTTGTTAGATGTGGTGAGCGTGAGCGATGGAGAGTCAGGAAAGTCTAGCTGGCCATTCGACTGCCATGGATTGTGGTATAACCTAGCTTTGGTTGTTCCATCTCTTCTTTTCATCGTCTACTTGTTGTCTCAGGCTCGGAATAGCCTCACCAAGCTCTCTCATGGCCGTTCTTACATCATGATCTCATACTACGGCCTTCTTTGGATCGTCAGCATTCTAAATCTCATGTGGTGTTTCCTTCCGGTAATGCCGATTATCTATCGCTTCTATGTTACGCAATTGACTGGAAAGCTAGGGTTTGTATTGAATTCCGTGTTGTCGTGTTAATTCTTGTTGGTAATTGATGTTATAGTTTGATTGGCGGTTCCATGTTGTTAACTTGCTCATCTGGTACGTGGGAATGTTGTTAATTTGCTCAGCGCGCTGTTAATTTCCATTTGGTGTGTTCTCTGGATTCCAATTGATAACAACTGCAGTTTTTTTACATTTAGTTGTTAGGCTCAGGTGGGTTTTTTTACTCTTGTTAGGTTTACTGGTATGTTTGGAAAAAAAGAGGTACATGTGTGTTGAATGTTGGAACAGGGTAGGCTGTAGCAGTTGTGAGAGAATGGAATGGTGATGTAAGTTATGATTGGTGCATCTTCATCCCGTGCTCAGCAGGTTGATTGGAACGCTTCCATACGGATTAAACATAGGAGTCAAATTACACAACTTAAGGATTAGTTTTTGGGCTTTTGCTGGAACAATACCGGGGCACACTGGAGACTCTCTAACTTAATACGACTCTGAACCATGACTGGTAGAAGTGTCATGCTGATGACTGTTTCAAGAAAATTGGCACTGTTTTTTGTTGAGAGTTGCCACATCAGCATAAAGTGATGGCCTTGACAAGGTTATTTGGGATCAACTTTAGAACATAAGAAAGGACGGGTTAAAATATCTTTGTTCTGATGCCGTGGAATGAAGGGGAAACAAGTGTGGAAGTTGTGCTTGAATGACTCAATGTGTATTTGAAGTTGGTAGGATGGAAGCTGGGATGATTGGAAGGGAAATTGTATTATGGGATGATGTTGTTTGCTTTCAGATCAGAGGATTCTGCATTGAAATAAAAAAGAGCATACTTAAGAGAAAAAAAAAAAGGGAAAAATACTGAACCACTTAACTGGATGGTTTGCCAAAGGGTTTTGCTGCTTCGCTTGGGCCCAATGGTAACATCATAAATAAAATAATTTCAAGACATTAAAACTAGTTGATCCAGTTCCTATTAGTTCAACATGGTCCTACAGTTACCCTTCTAAATGTCTTTTGATTTGTTATATGACCTTGTGAGTGGTATGGTATGAATTTAAGTTAGTTGTTTAAGGCACTGCTTCAGGTCAGAACTGTTCACTGGCTTGTTTAAGGATTGAAAAAATGCTGGTTTAATATGTTAGGGGTTCCTTTGCTGCCACGTGGAGAAGTTATGCAGGCAGTGAGTGTTTGTTTTTGTGGCAATAATAGAATTGATTAGAAACCATACATGAGGGATCATTGAAATAGGAACTGTAAAATATACACTACCAGACATGAGAAGTTGGAGGGGATGGCATTTTTATTGTTGGTAGAATACAAGACGCAAGGTCTACATTATGGGGAAGGATGAACTGGAAGAAGAAGAGGTAGAGAAACAGGACAAGATGATTAAGCCGGAGGTTGAACATGGTTGAGGGGCATATGACATGGACAATGTGGCTTCTGACATAGCAAAAATAATAGGCAATCAGGCCAGGTTTTCTAGATGGGACATGCATGCCAATGAGGAGTCTTTAGGGGATGGATCACATGGGGACCCAGTGATGAATGATGTTGGATAGGGATTTGGCAAGACAGCTGTGTAGACCTTGTATGATATGGATTTTTGAATGACTAAGGGCTACTTCCATCTGACTATTTAGAAAAATGGGCTAATTCCATCTGCAAGAGCATGTCTCATGGGGAGATGATGTTTTAGATGGTGTCAAAATTTCTGGAATTCTCTGTTGATTTGGTCAAGGCCATCATTGATTTTAAAGATCCTGAGTTGTACTTACATCATTGACCAATAAGCTGGGAACTCTCAATTAGGTCAAGTTTGAGTACTTGATTGAGGGTGGGAATGCTACTACACTAGGGGAGAAAGATTATTCAAGCACCAGTTAGGATTATATACTGTTCACATTCACTAGTACCTATGCATCTATGATAACCAACCCCTAATTGCAAAACAAACCAACTATCATCTTCTTGTTCGCCAACAATCTTCTAACAATACATGTGGGCTACCTAACGAGCCATGGCACAGTGGAAAGTGCTCACTATTGTAACTTGAGGTTGTGGGTTCAAGTCATGTTACCTCTCATAGAGGGAAAAGATGTGGCCTACCTTAACGAAAGTTATATTTGACATTATGTGGCCTACCTTAACGAAAGTTATATTTGACATTCTTAACAACAGTTACATCAAAGCATGCATCATATAGGCTGCATCAGTTTCCTCATCATGAGAATGACTGTAAGTTTGAAGGCATTACCATTCAATAATGATAATAATAATAGTAAAGAAAAAAAGAGAAGTTAGATGGCGAATTAGTAGCTAGCCTATAATGACTGGGGTAGCAAAATGGAATCACATCTCATTAGTGATTGGTGTGGAATGGGATTTCGTGCTGTTGGATTTGGTCAAATGGGAATCTTTTGCTGATTGTGTCTTATGTTATTGTTTATCGCACTCAATCTGCAGTTTCTCAGGTGGGGAAGTCCAAGAGTCCTTGGTTATGGCCTAAGAAGCACGGACACGGACACGGGACACGGATACGACACGATACGGACACGGTGATACGGCAAATCCTAAAAAAGTAGGATACGGACACGGCTAGGACAAAACAAATAATAAATATATATTAATATATAATCATAAAATTAAAGAATAGTTATACTTTTAGCCAAATTAATGAGCATAATGTTACAACTAATAAAGAAGAAATACAACTAATATTGGAAAAGTCAAAAATAAAATCCATAATGTATAATGTAATGTAATAGTAGGCCATAGTACATCATCAACATTACATGTCACAATTACATCATAATCAAAATAAAAAAAAAGATCCTCCTCCATTACCCCACTCCATAAAAGAAAAAAAAATCCTCACTTCATTTATGATTCATCATTTGGCACAACTTCAATGGCATCATCATCCCCACTAACACTCCCATCATTAGTAAATAGCACATCCTCTAATTTTTGGCTCATCAAATGAAAAATGAACTATGAAAAAAAAAATATACAGCAGTTTTGGAAAAAAAAATGCAGCAGCAGTAGCAGTTCTTTAAAAAAAAAAAGCAGCAGCAGCAGTTCGGAAAAAGAAAGAAAGAAAGAAAACATTAGTAGCAGCAACAACACAGCAATTCTGGAAAAAAAAAAAAAACAGCAGCAGCAATTCTGAAACGACTACAAAAAAACAGCAGTAGTAAATTAAAAAAAAAAGCAGCTGCAAAAAAAAAAAGCAGCAAAAATTCTGAAAAGACTATACAAGAAAAGCAGTAGCAAAAAAAAAAATGGTAGCAATTCTTTAAAAAAGAAAAAAAACAGCAGAAAAAAAAAACACCAGCAGCAGCTTATTTTTCTTACTGCCGTGTCCGAGATGTGTCCCGACGTGTCCGCCCTGTGTCCGAGCCGTGTCCGTAACTTAAAAAATTTAAAAAAAAGACAGGACACGTTTTTGGCGTGTCAGACACGTGTCCAGCCGTGTCTGTGTCCGACACGGACATGGGGACCCTATACAAGTGTCCGCGCTTCATAGGTTATGGCTAACAGATTGGTGTTAAGTTTGATTTAGACTCTGGTTATTACTATCGCTGTCAGTGACAGAAGTTGAATGTCAATTTTGTTTTCCCTTGGGTTTATTTTCTTTAGTAGGATTTCATTGGAGCTTTCTTACAAAATGTTGGACTGACAAGGGTTGTCTGGAATGATTTATGCCTAGCATTATTATTATTATTATTATTATTATTATTATTATTATTATTATTTTGAATGGTAACAAAAGTTGATTTCCCTTGTGCTTATTTTCTTTAGTAGGATTTCATTGGAGCTTTCTTACAAAATGTTGGACAGACAAGGGTTGTCTGGAATGATTTATGGCTAGCCTTCTTTGTTTTTTGAACGGTAACAAAAGTTGTATTAAGAGGGAAATCAAATACAGCGCACAAAAGAAAAAGAAAGAAGGGGGTATACAAAACCAAGCATATGGGTGATTTACAAAATTGCTTGACTCTATAACCTATGGTGTATGGTGGTATGAATCTGTGTACATCGTTCACTCACAAGTAGGGTCCTATATTTGCTTGAAATATTCTTATTTTTTTATGGTTGGAACCTGAATGCCATCAGTCTGAACATTTTGTCGAAGGATGTAGAGGACAAAGCTTTAGCACTGGGTTCTTAAATTTGGATAATCTGTTAGTGGTAGCTGTTTTGATACTCCTGTTTTTCATGTTGCTATATTACTTTATTCAATTTCACATTCTGGAAATTATGTGTTTTATTTTTTCCCAATTTTCATTTACATATCTATGTATTGCAATTTTATCTCACTCTGAAATGTCTACCTTCTGGGGCACAGGCATGGCAGTGCACTTCTGGAAAGGAACCTGCATGGAATCTTCTATCGCTGTTCACAACATCTGGAATGTTGTTTTTGGAAATTAGTTTGGTGGCCTTTTTACTTCAAGGAAACTATGCCAGTGGTTTAGAAGCTTTAATGCGTACATTTGTCATATCTGGCATCGTTGTTGCAGGGGATATATTTCTTAAGGTAGCTGTCTCTCTGAATAAAAATTATGTTTACTGTGCTTTTCAGTTTAGTGTATTAAATTTCTTCGGCATTAGACAGCTTCTCATCAGCACAGTGGACATGGATGGTTTAACATAGATAGTCAGATATTATATTTACAATCTTCAAGTCGAAAATTAGAATTAAACTTTTTAAATATAACATTCTAATATGAGTTCAGTTTGTTGGGGCCCTCCAGGATATTCATGTGTTGTGATCTTTAGCACAATGTCAACATTATTCTGATTTGTGTATATTACACTATTGAGGCCTTTGTATCATAGTGGGTCATTTTCCACATTGTAACAAGGCCCTATTTGGATATTTAAATTCGGTTTAGTTACACTTAGGTTACCTGTAACTCTTGTTTCCTGTATTTGCTTACGGCAAAGAACAATGCAACTGTCTCTTGGTTACCACATTATCTAAATTCTATACACATGAACCTTTATTTACATGGAAACCACTTTACCTACTCTGTGTCTACGAAGATCCAAGCATGCCCTATAAGAATGTAGTACTAGAGAACTCATTGATGGTCTTGCTCTCAGTACCAGCTGCCACCATAATGATTCCATCTGGACCTTTAGCTGTATCAATCATGGAATTCTGGTTTTTCCTTCTTTTTCTTTTTTCTTTTTTTTTCCATTTCTTTAAGTGCCATAAAAAAGTTAAAGAAAAGGTTTTAGTAATTTCTTTTCATATGTTACTGTCTGAAGTTCTTTATTTTGTGCTGATGCTTTCAAGAAACCCTGTTTTCAACAAGATTTTGAGAAGCTGGTTCCCACTTCGAAGTTCTACTCTGGTTTTGTACTTGCGTGATGGCTATGTTCTACTCTGGTTTTATAGTTGCGCATACTTGTTATTTAGCGCATACTTTCTGAAAGTGGGTTTGCTAAAGGAATATTTTATCCTGGCCCTCAGCTAGAATAAATGCACCCAGATATGATTTTAGATGCTTTTGCAAACTGTACTCGGGCATTCTTATCATGAGGCACCATTGGGCAAATTCTCAGATTGTTGAGGAAAGGCATTGCATTTTTTTTCTTTTTGAACGTTTTGTTCATTGGGTTAAAAAAAAAAAAAAAGCAATGGCAACAACATTCTCTTTTTGTTTGGTTGGGGAACACAACCAAATGCTTGAACACTGTACCCCTCTTCCATGGAGGTGGGGGTGCTAACCACTGCACCCCTGGCATTGTTGGCAATGTTTCGGTCTTCCAAGGATGAGTTAATGTGCTCCTTCATCTTACATATTATATTTTCTTCTCAACACCATATTTATTTTTTTCCCCTAGGCAATCTATGTATATGGCTTTGGGGTCCCATTATTCATAGACACTGATGAATCATCAAATCGAGTCAAGTGGGGATTATGGGTTGTTCACAAGTTACTACTTGCTGCAGTCTATGGCTTCATCTTATTCATGCATCATACTAAATGGAGAGAAAGACTTCCTGGTAATTGGTGATTCATTAATATTTTATTTGAGTCTTAACGTAGCTATACTTTTGTGATATATATATATATATATTTTAATTTAACTGGATGTGTTCTTTTCTTATTTTCCTTTCTCCTTTGTGCAGCAAGACCTGCATTTTACAACTACATCCTCATGATGTTCTTATTGAATGCAATAGCGTTATTTTCATGTGTACTTGTTGCAAATGGAGCTGGATTTGGTTTCTGGTATATTATTTACATCACCTGTTGATAAAAAATGTGGCAATTTGCTATTATTTTAAAGGAATCCATGTGGCAGTCTTTTAACTGTTTACCTTTCTGTCCACCGCAGGTTATATAATCTCACAACTGTCTGCTATCACTCTCTCTATCTTCCTTTCCTGTATGTAATATTCCTAGCAGACTTTTTCCAGGTTAGCTACCTCTGCTGCTTTGTTGAATTGTTCAATTTTTATGAATTAATGTGAATGCACTGCCAATCCTAGTGGTGTTTTTTGTCCTTCCAGTAGCTGCCCATGTGGGCTCTGGCTTAATTTGATTCTTATTACCCTTCTAGCATGGTCAATCATGAACTAATTCCTGCCTAGGGCTGTTCAGTGGCCAGTACAGGCCCTGGGCCTAAAAGACTGTCATTTGTTGGACATGTTCCAGTAAGTTCAGAATCCAGGCCCACTTCACTGCCTGAAGTTGAACAGCTGCAGTCAAACTGAACAGTCGTTACAGAATATCTTATGCACATGGTATATTGCTATTTGCATCTTTCTCACTCTTGATGCTAAAATCCTACGATTTGCGATGCAGATTTCTTGATTCATATCGAATCCTAGGGAAAAAGAATCCTAGAATCCTATGATTAGATGCTTGTTGTATCATTATGAATCACCTATGAATATGATCTGTCTAATCTTAAGATTTAAACAATTCATCCAGCCAGGACCAATGAAAGTCGAATGGCTAATTTTATTCTTCACCAATTTGTTTTTTCAAATTATTGGTGATTAAGGAAACCATATAAGACAAGAATTTGTGGGGTTTAAGAGTGGTTTTAGGGAAAACCAAGGAATATGCATGTGACTGGAGCATTGAGTGTATAGGATGGGTTGCGCTGTACATTTGTCTTCTTTTTCTTCTAACTTAAAGCAACACATCCTAATAACGTAACATTGATGATTTGGATCCTTTTCTTTTATTTAAGAGAACAAAAAGAAAAAAAATAAAATTTTTTTAATTTTCCTAGTGAGGTCTGTAATTTAAATATATTGAAGTATTCGCACGTATCATTTTTGACAGATTGATATGTCATTATTGGTCTCAGTCTCAGATGAGCACATTAGTCTTATATGTCACTTTACCAACGATGCTATGGACGGATCACCAATATCTAAAAGAAGAATCTATAATCTCCATTTTGATCACGATTTGATTTAACCTCTTGAACTATTGTGATTGCAATTTTGATTTTCAATAATGCTTTTAACATTTACTATGGACTGTTACTGTCACAAATTCTGATTTTGGGTTTTTCTTTTCTTTTCTTTCTTTGTTTTATTTTTATTTTTTTTGGTCTCTACAAAATTTATATATAGTTTTGAAAGTTTTTCTTGGGATATTGTTGCAGAAAATAAATTTATATTTTAAATAGTTTAATAGAATAATATAATAACTAATTATATATAGGTAGTACATAATATCTAAGAATAGAGAGAGTTTCCATGGTATGTATCTCACGATGAATGAGCCCATGCAAGAACAAGGCCAGGTGTCCTGGATGGTCTCTATGTATTGTGTCAAGATACTTAACGGCCATCCAAGAACAAGGCCACGTGTCCTGGATGGTTTCCATTTATGGTGTCAAGATACTTACGTATATGTTAATTCTATTAATTTGTGGATCAATATTTTTTCACTGTGAACAGTAATATCATGAACTGACCCAAATATTGTGAATTTGATGATTTTTTATTAATTTTTGTGAAATTATTAATGTTAATTGTACAAGTAATGTGATTATAGGAGGAAGATTTGCATCTGGAGAATGTGTACTATTCTGAGATGAAAGATGCTGGGTTTTTTGACGCTGATTGGGAATAGCCATCCTCTCTCCTGGCAACTTTGAATAGCTTGGTAACTGTATAGTGGCCTGTGTTTGACGGGGATCCCCATGCTCTGTAAATAAAACACAAGCAACTCTCTGTTGGATTTCATTTGTCAATTACATGCAGGGGGGACCATTTATAAGATGTATGATTTTCCACTAGGCTTTGATGTTAAATGCACTTATAATGAGTATTAAGCTATTTACGCTGTCACATGTGAAGGCAACAAAATACTGTTTGTACTTAACTTGTTCTTGTTGATGCGAACCGGTCAAACTAACGGTTAGTGCACACAAATTCTTTTGCTCTGGGCTGTTCAGATTTTTGCAAAACAGAGTGTTGGTAATATGGTTCTCTTTTTAGACGAGCATTCATGTGCTTGGATAACCAGAGTTACCGGTATGTGATGGTTTGTTTCCCCTTTTGCCTCAACCAATTACCTGCAAAGCCAGTTACTTGTAAAGTGAGTGGAGGACAGCTGAACTCTGGGGATCGGAGATGAGCATTTGGGTCCTATAAAATAGCTGAAGATTGCTTGTTTTCCTGGCCTACATAGCTATGATGCCAAGATACAGCATAGATACGGCAGGTACATGCTAGAGACGGCGGCAAGGACATAGATTTTACACATAAAAAGTGAAGTATCGGATATGATATAACACGATTTGTTTCTCTGTTTGAAGTATCTGTGCACCATAGCTACATGGCAGGGTATTTTATCCTCATTTAAGCCAGAAATCGAGGAAGAAAAGAAAATTTCATTTGAATTGGATCATCTTTTTCTTTAGTAGGTCTTTGTGTGATTTAACAGATAGGCCTGCTGGGGGGTACTGGTCCCCATCTTTTGAGGTCCTGGTTGCTCATCTGCATGCAGGGCTTTACTTGGGACGTTAGTGCAATGCTAATAACATTCTGACTTGGCATAGCAAGGGGTCCATGGAACATGAAATTCGTGACTTGTCAATTAGATGTTCCATGGCATTTATTGTATCTGTGACAAATGGGCCTTGCAACAAACCTGTGTCGATGTAAGTTTGTTATTCTCCTCCATGTGGGGAAAATATCTGGATTCATGCATGCCAATCGTGGAGAAAGGTACAGACGGAATGGTCTTACGTGGATTATTAGGTGTGGGCCAACAGTGACTTTAAGTCTGATTATAGTGGCCCTTGGATTCGGGGTATAAAGTTTACTGGTAATGAACGTGTTTAGATTTAATCTGGATAATGGATAATTGAAGGGGTTAGGTGGTGTTGCTTGACTGCTCATGGGTGGGCTTTCCTTGCATAAACTATAAATGATGTTCCCCGAAATTGGGGTCAATGCAAGCTTTATTTATTGAGACCAGCGGCATCTTTTTCCTGAAAATGGCTTTCTGCAGCGTTTAAATTTCTGTATGTGCATTTTTTGTCCGAGGAAAATCTAAAAAAATAAGCTAACTGCAGTTCCATGGAAAACTATTTTCGAGGGGAGACAGTTGAAAAAGTTTTCCATGAAATATGGAAAAAATCTTCTGCCTAAATTGTTTCCTGTCACACTGCATAAACAAACCCTTAAAAGGAGAAAAATAATCTCTTAAAAGCTCCTTTCTCAAAAAGTCGGAGAAAATTTTGTTACTTTTTTTCTAGTGACAATGTTCTGTTTAATTAAATAGTGACTTTTAGCCTTTTAAGAAAGTTTTCAAAATGATTATTCCACATATCTTTATTCAACTTAAGCCTGAACTTGCCAGAGAATTCTTAACTGGAGAAAAGTGGAGAGTGTTTACAAGGAGATTCTCCATCTCTGGATTGACCTCATTCTCCTCCTGATGGGGATTCCCGTATCCAATCAGGCTGCAAATTTGGGTTAGTCCAGTTTCTTAGGTACGTCGATGTCTGCAAATGAGCAAGCAGCCCGTGAAACTTGAGCTCTAGCACAAAGCTTTGCCTAGCTTGAGCTACAGTTTAACATATTTATTGCCAGATCTTAACTTCAGCTCCAATCATGTTGCTTGCGGAATCAAGTTTGAACTCATATCCATTTTACATTGGGATGAAGAATACGAGAGAGAGAGAGAGAGAGAGAGTTCCAGGACTAGTAGTTTCTTTCACGTTCAGGCCTTAATTTCTGAGGGCTGTACGGAAGAGTCTGGAATGAAGATTTAGTAGGTTTGAAGATGAATTTTTGGTAGAGATCCAAAGCTGAAGAAAAGAAAAAATAAATTCATTTTACCTTGTCTTGATGGATGGTAATACCTTTGTTTGACAACATTGAGCCATGAGTTTGAGGTATGGCACCAACAAAGGCAGAAAGAAGATTAAAATGGAGAGTTACAAAGAGGGGTATTGAATCTGTTGAAGGGACAAAGCAGTAGACTCTTTTGGAGTACAGAACTCTGCACGGGTCCATTTGAGCGGAGGCCTTTCCATGCCTACAGCACACGACTGCAATCATACTAGTTATTTGTTAATACGATTCAGAAACTGTATGGGTCCCATTGAAGTGACATTGTGAGATTGCCAGAAATAATAATAATAATAATAAAACAATCACAGTGCTTCATCCAATGATGAAACTTATCCAGACATCTGATCAGGCAGTATAACAAAAAGTAAGATGTAAGATAAAATCCTTGTACTGCAGCACATAAAAAAAAAAGCAACTTTTACAAGATTCATCCGGTCCTTTAAGCGGAATCCTACCATAAAATATATATATCCAACTGGTTCACCATTTGCTAAATTGGAAGCTGACTATAACTCATTTTTGGCATACAAGGAAGCGATGTGCCAGCCTCCACGATCTATCAAAAATACGTCCTCAGGTATCTTGTGCGCAAACATATAAATAGCTCAATCCATTGATACTTTATCTCAAATAGATTTGTTGACAAAGAATCGGAAAAAATGATTTTGACATCAGGAGGCTTCTTTTGTTCTCTCTCCTGCAAAAAGGCATGACAGTGGTCCCATCCATCAATAAGCTAATCACTGTCCCATGTTTCATCTATCTGTTTTGTGGTCTTTGTCTTTTTACCTTGGATGTCCTCGTCATTCAACTCACTCTCCTCGTCACTGCTGCTGTAGTAATCAAAATCATGGCTTTCAGACAGTGCTCTTCCTTCAAGTTCTCCCCCACTGTCAGATTCCCACAACCTACCATCTGAATCCCCAAATTGGTTATCAGATCCACTATCTTGTTCAACATGCTTCCCTCTCCATCCACCACTGCCACTGCTTACGGAAGCTCTTTCATGATCAGCTCGTTTGTTCTCCCGTTTCCTACGTACTTTTTTTGATACCTTGAGTTCATCATTTAAAGCTTCCGCATCACTTTCAAGATCCGATATACTCTGAACATCATCAGAGTCACCTTCAGCTGATGCAATCTCATCATCACTATCCCATCTTCGTATATCTGTGGTTCTCTGCTTACCATGCATGGTGTGCCTATCTCTTCCTCGAGAGCGGGTCTCATCCTCAGAATTCTCGCTGCCGGACACCTGAGTTCTTCTGCCCCTTGCACCAAATTCTTCTCTGTTCCAATACCGAATCTTACCCAACTCTTCTTTCTCAGCAGCCTCTTCTGCAGCCCATTCCTGATCAGCTGCATCCTCGATCTCAGCTATGAATCTATCAAGCTCTTCTTGGTCACTATCCGTAGAAGGGACTGAGTCTTCTGCTTTTGCTGCTTGTGTATTGGGTTGATTGCCCTGGTAGACATAAGGGGTGCCTTGCTTCTCGTCGATTGCACGGAAAAATGTGTTAGCTACCTTCTCAATCTTAGCCATGGCAACAGGGTCCTCAGGGTTTACACCCTCACGACGAAGGTCCTGCTCTATTTTCTTTATGTTTAGTTTCTGAGAATCAAGAGCCTGCTCAAATCTCGCCTTGAACAATGCCTGCAAATGAACAGACAGTCGTGTTTCTGAAGCATTTGAACTTACCGGTCAAATTTGCCTGTTAGGAGTCTGAAATTTCTACCAAGTTCTACAATGGAAATTTACCCAAAAAAAAAATTTTTTTACCAGTATGGAAATGCTTTATGCTGAGTTTTCATTCATCTGGTGGATCTCCAACCAGAGTGGATCACTGGGGGAAAATCCCACTAATCAGGGTTGCTGCTTCCCACTGAAAGGTGCTGAAATAAATTATTTTCACAGATCTCATGCAGACGGCAATTCCAAACAAGCACCATTAAAAAAATTTCTAGCCATCCACCATGACCTACTAGATGAACAATCTGAATGGGCATTGTATGTGAGCCTTGCTGGCAATTCATATTTCAACCTCATGCACGAGGCAAATACTTGGTCGGTGACCAATAGTCCTTAGTCATGGGTCATAAGGTCAATGTAATCGGAGGTCACACTAGGTCATGTGTCAACACCAGAAGAAGCAAACAGTGTTTAAAAATGCAAACTTGGACCCTGACACAGCCAGGTAGGGTCTGACCGTCTGCGTCCCTTTTTTTCTCTTCTGTTTTGTTTAATTCTTTTAAGATGAGTTGGTGCCTTGGTAAGATAGTAGAAGGAAGAGGAGGATAAGAAGACTGACAAGGGGGAGGAGAAACAGAAGATAGGTTTTGGGGTAGAGATGAAATTTGGTCAACTCAAGTAGAAGAAGAATAAGAAAGGGATTTTTCCTTTTTTTTTTGGGTAAATAAATAAGAAAGGGATTAGTGGTATGGAAGACATGGCCGGATAAATGGATTTAGGGTTTAGGGTTTTGATGGTGAGGTTTGGATGAATTCTAGAAGACACGGTAGAAGAAAGATATTTAGGTTTGGACTTTGATGGATTTCGATGGGTGTGGTGTGGAACCTTTAAAACCCTGATTAGAAACCATTAGATGTTGTGGAGATTTGCTTGAGGTTTGATAATGATGGAGATTTGGAAGCCATGAAAACTCAAAGAAGAACAAAATACCATTGGGTTGGGGACTCGACCGAGTCTGATTTTAAAACCAGTGATGCAAGCCAGCATAAAAAAAAAGGAAGGGATTACTAAAACATCGACATGATCAGACATGTATATTATATGATTCTACATAATTAGTCATCACATAGGGAAGTGTACTTGATTTTGAACATACAACTGTAGTTGCAGCCATGATTTGGACAAATTAGCACTGACTTGCATTTTGCTGGCATATGACTGCACATGAATGGTTTGGAGTGCAACTTGGACAGGTCCAAAACCAAAACCCTTATGGTCCAACCAAACCAAACATGAATTCTGGGTTGGGCTTGGCTGGGGCTTAAGCTACTTTGCCCATTGATATATAAATAACTGTGAGTATATACATACACATATATGTAATACATAGTATCTACACTATACCATAGTTCCATATATAAAATATTTACATTTTCCTATATTTTATATCCTTTAAAAAGCACAAAAAACTTCGGTACAAAACCTGAGTTTTTGGTTAACATGACTTGAACCCTCAATCTCAAGGTTGCACTGGACAGCACCTTCTACTGTGCCACGAGCTTGTCAACAGCCAACCCATCAAAAAGCTTGAACTACATTTGGACAGGGAATTGGCAGTCAGATTTGGGCTCAGTTCAGGGTATATTTGGGTTTCATTCAGGCTGGGTTTCACTTGGGGTTTATAAGCATTAATTCTGTGCCAAACCTGGAGTGGGCCAATATCCCCTCAAGTTACACCTTTTTAAATGTGCATAATCTGCCATCAATGTTTTTCTGAGAAGTGACAATATGGTTACATACTCACAAAGTGGACAGTATCTTTATGGTACTGAAGTTCTCTCAGCCATTTATACTGCTTCATCAATTTGGGAGGCCATATTTGTTCCTGCTTCTCCCAAAAGAACTGCTCTTTCCTCCTATGTAGGTGGTAGAGACATGGTCCCTCCATTGAGAGGACCTGGGCTTGACCACCAATTAAGAGCTAGCCACCGGAATCTGTCAGCCAGTGGGACCGAACTGACAGTCCAAAACCCCACAATAGCAGCCATACAGAAAGCTAAAGTGAAATCACTTGTCCACATACAACTAAAATGCACAGGTTATTTAAAGAAAGTAACAACAGTATGCATATACCTTCCTTTTAGTAAGTGTGTTGATTGGTATAAGATTCTTCGGCTGTCGATAGTTTCTGCCGCGGAACATGATAATTGTCTTCACATCATGGATATTAACCACAATACCGCCACTCAATCTTGCAAGCATGGTTGCCATTTCTTTAATCTTCTCCTTGGGGAAGTTATCACAACAAACTTGAACAGTCTCATGAAATTTCCAATGTAGATGCATGTTTTGGACAACACCTCCAAAGACTCCACGGACACCAACAGGCACATAATTTCTATTTCTGAAGCCAATCTTCTTATATGCCTGAAGCTGCTCTGGAGTTAGTAGCTCAGGGTCGTGCCGAGGAGCGGGAAGCTCTGGTAGCTCATACTTCTTCAGTTTCTGTAGGAGCAAAGCCACTTTCTTCTTGGCCTTCATGTGAAAGACAAACAATACATGGAATCAGATGAGGAAGCAAAAATAAATAAATAAATAAACTTCACACAAATAAAATTTCCAAATTTCCTCAGGTGAGGTTTATTGAATGGGGGACATTACATCCAGATGAGTGAGACAAACTTACTCTTCTGAGGTTGTACATGAGTCTTTGTTGAGCCGTCATCAATTTCTTCTCAAGACTCTTTGCACGCCTCCACTCTCTGAGGGTCTTTCCCGTTTCTCTCCTCATCCTATTTTCTACCTTGCTCCGCATACTTCTTCCTCTAATTGTCGACATAAACCGAGATCCATTTAAGTAACCCAATGGTGTGAAAGAAGAGAAGCTACCTTCACTTGATGCCGCAGATTTATTTAAACTGCTTGCTTGCTGATGCAAAGAAACATTTTGCAACAGAATGCTCCTGTATAAATGGAATCAGAAGCCGAAACATTAAAAAAAAGAATAACAATCAACAAGTAACCTTAAATTTTTATTGGTTTAGTGAAAAAGTTGAGGTTAACACTATATGAATGAATAGTCACTGCCATACCGATTTTGGATATCTGAAATGGTCCTAAAACAATGCCTTTGGATGTTCCTTAACGCCCACATGGTTTGACAAGTACTGCCTCTCAACAGAAAATGTGGCCACCAAATAGTTGAACAAGTTGGGATGGAATGTTCTTAGGTAGAGTTGTGTTTCACCTTAAAGTAACCATTAGAAATAATTGTGTTAACTCCATCAATTAACAGATACAGCAAAACCTACATACAATTCAAATAAGACTGTTGGAACTTTGAGATTATCTGTAACAAGGATTTCTTCAAATGCTACTTTCTAGAAAATGTAAATGTAGAAGCATGTCAATGTCAGATATGAACTATTGAAATAAGCACAAAGCCAGAGTTCAATTTTTTCTTCTTCTTTTCATGCACTATTAAATAACTCACACACCTATGCACCACCCTTGCCAAGTCCCTCACCATCAGCATTACAACCAATGATCGATCCTTGGTTGTTTCTGGGCAGGGAAGGTGCCCTAGTACTAAGCTAGCTACCGGTGGATTGGTGAGAGTTCAGGAGTTATATCAGAAACACGAGTTGCTATAAATGCTAACAAGCAAATAAAACAAAACACTATAATTTCAGAGATCGGGACAGTGAAGAAATAAACAAATTAGATGGAATATAAGATAATTTGTCCATAAATAGGGATGAGTCAATATGTAGAGCGCCTAAAGCCAACTCCAAATGTATGGAATAAGTTGTTGATGGTGGACCACATGAGATTCAGAAATTATTTAAGATAAAAAAGAAAGTTAATTTGATCAATTACAGGGAGCCTTTTTGGATCCCTGTTAACTTTTGTTTCCTCTAAATATGATTTCCAATAAGTCTGTGTACATGCAACTCTGGCCACAGAATTCTGATTGCTGCTGTTAAGAACATTGTTCTGTTCTGTGTCGAAGCCCAGTTTACCCGTTTGGATAGAATGTCTCCTGTTTCTACGGTTTGCATCATGTAGACATCAAATATGTCTACCGTTTCAGCTGTACTTTGGAAGCAATGGATCTAAAACTACATTTTTGGTAAACTACTCTACTGTCATCTAGTATATAGCTTGAACAAATGGCAGTTACGGTCAACAAAACCAGTAACGATGAAACCATTTCATATTACCTCTAAGCCTAGCTTGCTTCCAAACCAACAAAACTTCACAGAAAATAATTTTGAGAAAAAAAAAAAGTTCCATAACTTTTTAGCAATTCATGCTCACACTATACAAGTTTTCAGGAAATAAGACCAAAAAAGGGACAAAAATATTACTTCCAAGCAAAACCTACTTCAAATTAGATATGGCCTTCAAAACTCATAAAATTGCATCGAAATTCAGAAGAAAAAAATAGAAAAGAACTCTTAATATCTCCAAACTACTGATATTCACAAACTGCAATTCCTCCCTGATTCAACAACTTCTCAAAATAGTTTCCAAACAAATCCATGAAGAAAGCTCGTCAAATTTATGAGGCAGAAAGAAACTATTTTTCTCAATTTGTGATCAGTCAACATTCTTCCAATTTTGAGATGGTGGAAGAAATACTTCCAATTCCAAATAAGACCCAATTCATATCCATATCTATATCCAAACCCATACAAGAAGAGCATAAAAAAGTTCACTGAACCCATCCAAAGCCACCATTCTCCTTACATCAATCAACTCATCCTCACATTCTCCAAGTGCTCCTGGAAAACAGAATACTGGAAAAGAAATATTAAAGAATCCCCACACAAACTAAACAAGCAACTAAGAAATCACGGCAGACTCAAACACACGAAAATGAGAAATCTGAGTTTGATACAATTGCAGCCACACGAACATGACTGATAAGGATGCAAACTTCTCAGTAATTTCTACAAACAGATGGAGCGCGCACACACTGAAAGACCTGAGCATCGAATTTACAAGGATACAGACTTACTCAGTCAGTTCTACAAACAGATTGAGTGCATTGAAATGGATAAAGACCGAATCCAATACATTAGAAATCAAATGAAACGAAAGCACGTAGGATGCAGTGGAGCGAGATCGGGCAAGGGCGAGAGAAGGGTTTAGTGGTAACTGTCAGTTGCCCCTAAAACCTCCTCCTTTATAGAAGGGGACTAGATGGCCACTAGGATTCTGGGGCCCACTTTGGATCGTTGTGATCAACGGCTGGAAATATATGATGGGAATGTCAGGTCAGGTGGGTCATTCATTTGGACCATTCTTATATGCGGACTAAGGTGAAAAATTTTGGACTCGGGGGTGACTCGACTCGGCCCATGTCTAGTCTAGTCAAGTAGGCCAAGTTGGATGGGACCAGTTGAGCGGACCATCTTGCCTTTGAGGCCCATTCACCTTGCAAAAGAAGTCCCATTATATCGATGACTTGGATGATAGGATTTGGTCGACTCGGACTCAGACTTGAACTTCGACTCAACTGAGCTGCTAAGGGACTCAGCTATTCGCTTAAGGAAAGGTGACCTGGACCGGGACTTGACTCTGTCCCAGCCATGTCCGAGTCCGACTCAACCAAGTGTTAGAACCAGAGAGGGTGCTGCAGTTTCCGGTGGGGTTCAAGAGCGTAAACAAGCTGAGCTTGGGCTCAACTCACCCCAAATCAGCTTGTTTGTGACCCTGAGTTCTAGTATAGATGGGTGAGTAGAGTGCTTGATTATAGCCATTGATCCATTTAGTGCTTCGTTATTGATGGTCAGAACATTGATAGATGGTTGAGATCACCCTATCACCAATATTTTTGGTCCGCTTGGGCCCAGGATCCAGATTTTTCTCTATGGAGGGCAGATGCAACGAGGTCCTGGACGCATTGCATCCTCAGTCACCATTATAAACTTCAACTCACCCCAGACTCACCAGTGACTTGAGGAGCATCAAGTAAACTGATTCAAGTGAGTCTGACCTAGTTTTTGGCAGACTCAGTCACTCATTTAACCCGGTGCCTTTGAATCATTGGCATGGCAAGGAGGAGCTGATTCCAGTTTTCAATCATGCTTTTCTGTGCAACAACGATTACAACAAATTGATTAGGTGAGTCACCTTGCCCAGCTAGTTAGGGACATTGATTTAGTGTGCTTGGGTGATTATTAGGTTAGATCTATTTTACCTAAAAAGAGCTTATAGAACTACTCATGGTAACGAAGTCAATGGTGATATCATGACTCATGAGGTTAAGAGAGCCTGATTGCACTCTACTGTGATGGTAATTTTTAATATTTAAAGAACGAAAAAGAAGAGATTTTTAACATTTTAAAGAAAAAAAGAAAAAGAAAGTAGACACCATAAAACCCAACCCATACCGTACCCATTGCAGACCGCACTTCTTCCGGATCTCAATTGCCTCTCATGGTACTTGGGTATACCCAACCTCTGCCAAACCCACTCGACTGGGTCAAATTGGGTTTGATACCAAAAAAAAATTATTTTAAAAATTATAATCAAAATTAAGATTTGACGAAACAAGATATTTGTATAACAGGCCCCCTCACCTAAGCACTGGTGCTCAAGTGATCGTGAGTACCGTTTCTTGTGGAACCCATGTGAGGCTTTACTTGGGGATGAGGGATGAGACAGCTATAGATGGTGATAAAAACTCAAATCATCATCATAACCAATCGGTCAAGACAAGTTCTGAGGTTTAAAACAAGTATATAGTCAATCCAATGGTCACATTCATTTAGATCAGTTTTAAACTCGGGATCAGTGAATTGGGAGGAGGGTTCATAATTTATGGTCCACTCGGATAGATCACCAAGTGGGTCTCACTGGGTATCTAGACATGCAGTGCTCATATAAGGTTTTATCATTAGCCCAATAAAAAAATATGTAAAATAATTATAAATAGTTTGAGGGGGCCCAAAACCCATCCTACTCGATCATAGTTCACAAATTCGTAACGGCAAAAACCACCACAACCCAGCCCCCTAATAGGAGAGAGGTAACATGGTCACCCTAGTGTTTTTGGGCAAATATGGATCACCCATTTAATGCAACCCATATCCGAAGGTGCTCACATTCATGTACAAGGTAATATTTGGGCCAATAAATGAAAATCAGCACCGCGCAAATAAAAAATTTATTCAAAGGCTTGTCCATGCAATTGAGAGAATTTAAGGGCACGTTTGGATCCCGTGGAAAACTAGATGATTTTCCATGGAGTCGCCCCATTTGGCTGGTGTGTGGAACGCTGAAAGGGAGGGTCGACACCCGTACCGGTGCAAAATCACAGTATTATAGTGCTGAGACAGTCGGCCGGGTGTTGTGGCTGATCACAGAATTTTGGGTCCCATATAGTAAATCAAAACCATTGAAATTGCTTCTCATACTAAGAACGGCTACATGACCAATTTTCAGCCGTTCAATTATCTTTTATACTGAGATATTCTAAAACATCATCAACGCTAGATATGCAAATCTAAACTTCTATGGACCCCTTTTGAAAAATCCAAACTATTAGATTTGATCTAAAGGCCAAGAACACTATGGGTCCAAATTTCATAACATAAAGCCCTATAAATCATTATATATTGACCAAAACATTCTAAATCGTTGATTTCTTAAAAGTTATATATCTGGAAATCCTCACTTTTGCCAAACCTAATTTTTTTTAAAATCGCGTGATCTTCTTCGCAACCATAGAATCACGTGATCCCTGCGAACCTTTGCCAAATGTGGCCTAAAGGTAACAATAACATTTCACAGGGTGGATGCTTTAAAGTTACAACCTGGACTTAATAAACTAAATAGACAATGCCATTATAACTTCTCTTCAGAAACAATTACAATCCCCAACCCAAAAACACAAAAAACGCGCCAGGACCCAAGAAGGGATGGGCTATCATAAAGGCCACACATGTATAGATAAGGCAAGAAAAACAAACAATATAGAACCACTTGAGGAAAGCAAAGGAACTTTCAAGGCGGCACCCGGAACAACTCTGATTCCATAGACAGGGAAATTCCCAAGCACATGGAATTTCCCCTTCAGAAATTCCTTCAAACGAATGCCCCCAAGAAAGGATTCAAGATGGGCCATATAGCGTAAAAATCACATGCATATGCAACCTCCCACGAAAGCAAATGAAATGTCATGGCAACAAACACCAACAACAAAGAAATCCCACCATTTCATGGGATAGGATTGTCCGATTGATGTGGACAATGGACTTCAATCTTTCTTATCCACATAAAATTAGGACCGATGGTAACAGGAATAGCTGATAGGTATAACACAATGAGGCTTAACAACAATGGTTGTACCAAAACCAAACCATCAAACACAATAGAAGTGAAAACACCCCAATCAATGCTACAAGGAAAAGGTGCTAGATTCTCATTCAATAATTAATAAATTACTGCCTCCCTGCATATACAAGAAGAAAGAGTAGAAATCCGAAAAAGAAAAGAGAAAAAAAAAAAAAAAAGACAAGTCTACATGTACCATTAGCATCCAACCACATGTCTCGTACGTCACTATCCAAAAGGAATCAAACTCATTTTACCTCATGAGATCGAAAAAGCACTCCCAGTGGGGGAGTATTTCTAAATGATTCCCCTAATCACACCCCACTATAGAATCACATGCCCACCCACACTTTTATAAGCATAAACATCATCCACCCATCAAAAGCACTACTTTCAAGGCTCTTGTCAACACCATTCCTTTCTCTCATCGGTAAGCTTTCAACCCCTTAACAGAGCCAGGCCCAAGAGCCAACAGGCTAGAAAGTGGAAGCCCATCTCAGCCTTTGGATGGAAAGCACCACTGAAGTCATTGTTTATCCCTGATCCTGTGGGACTTATACTAGATGTTGTTCCTCCTATTATTGGACCAGTGGTGGTCGTTGGAGGGGTTAGTCCTGTGGATGGTGTTGTTCCCGTAGTTGGGGTTGAGATTGGTGTTGTAGTTGTGGGTGTCGTTGTTGGAGTGGTCGGTGTCGTTGGTGTCGTCGTTGGTGTTGTTGTTGGTGTTGTTGGTGTTGTCGGTGTTCCTGCAGTACTGGAGAAAGATAATGGGAAATAAAGGTTAAGATTAATCAAAACATGAAAGAGAGTAAATGCAATCAGGTAAAATTGGTTTTGCAAATTGCAAGATTGGTACTGCATGGATTACTTCATTCTACTGTGTTTGGACAGAGGCAAGTGTTAGTGATACAAGACAGCTTAAAATATATGTTCCAACCTTTCCTAGGGTAATCAAGTTACCAACCACACATCATTACATAAGAACATGGAGGAAAGAGGTTCATACTTACAATATGACAAATTGACTAACCCCTTTAACATTGAAATCATCGGATTTGAAGGGGTTCAAATTGGAAGTCGCTAGTACCCCAGCGATTGTCTGAATAAAATCACAGAAGGTCTAGCAAATCCTCCCCTCCCCTGCTGAGGAAGGCAGAACATAAACCAAATACCTCTTATATAAGGGATAAAGAAAGGAAACATACATTCCAAGCCAACATATGTAAATATTACATAAAAGGAAAATGGGATATAGAATGTACAACCGGCCCTAAAGCTGACATTTCCTTAATACTTCAGTAGACTTGTATGTAAACTAGTGGTAGGATATCACACGGATATCACACAAGGTGATATGCGTGATATCTCATGGGCCTTAGGAGATCTCATGAAAATACTTTAACTTTCACCGTTGAAGTGTAATATCATGTAAAATATCATGTTGCTCTCTGGGCAATATCCCAAAGAAAATTAACTCATCTTTGGTATGGTTAGACAAGTTAGTAGGGGAGATTTAAGATGTAACAAGCCACCACCACTATGTTTAATTCACAAATGGCCATGTTTTTGTCAGATAGAGTGCAGAGATAATAATAATAATAATAATACACATAGGGTATTTGGACATCAACTGAGTCCATAACATGGAACCCGAGAAAAACTTAAAAAGCCATAAAGAAGAACAAAAGAGAGCCTCAACTTTTGACCAATAATGCAAGGAGAAAAACAAATCACATGGTAGGTGGTACCTTGGGTTCTAAGTCCTGATCTTTCAGAACTTCATTTATGGCAGATAATACCATACGAACCTCACATTTTCTCACGGATTTAACTCAGAAATTGACATAAAAGAATGAAAAATAATGAGTAAAGTAAATGGTAACAAATAAAATTTAAAAATTAAAGGCATCATACCTTGCACTTGAAGGGAAGGCACAAGTAGTAGAAGGGCCTGAAAAAAATACAGGAGAGAGGGAAAAAATGAGAAGAAAAAAAGGTCGGTGACTTCTTTTTTTTTTTTTCTTTCTAATGGAGAGGAGTTGATTTTCTTTGTTCTTACTTGGGTCTGTTGTAACAATTACAGCAGTACTCGCAAAGTCACATGAACCTTGAGCCTGTCCTTTCCTTTGGAAGTAGCTATTGACAGCATAAGAGCAATGGGCTCTAACGGTATTGGGCTGATAACAGACTCCATTTTGAATAATAGGGGTGCAATCAGCTCCAGCTCCACAAGCATAGTCAAGAGTTTTTTGAAGAGATGAATCACCCACATCAGACCTACATACACACCAAGTTGCACCTTCCAAAACACAAAGTACAACTCTCAGCTCACTGGAAAAAAAACCCCACTTGCAAACAGAAGAAAAAGAGAAGAACACATGTCTAATCTTAACATAAAAGAAGGAAAAAAATTCTTATAAAAATTTAGACATTAAAGCAACATATGAGGAGAAGAAAAAAGAAACCCATATCTTAAAACGTCTCTAGGACTCATTACCTGAACCATTAGTCATGGCCAAGATGAGAACCAGAAGCACAAGAATAGCCATGAAGGGAGAGAGATATGGAAGACACCGTTAGTCTTGAAGACTGAAAGTGCGAAAAAGAAAAGGAAATATTTTTCGCCGAGTGAGGTGTGGGCGTGTGAGGGAGGGAGACAGAGAGGGAGAGACTTTTGGGAAAGGAAGGCTCTAGATAATAATAATGTAATTGTAAGGTGGTGAAATAGATCTTGAATGGAGGAGAGGGGAGGTGATTGTTTGTTTCTGAAGCGTTTTCTGTTCTTACTTTATTCTCTCTTTGTTTAGTATCCCAAGAGAACAGAGTTTCTTCTGGGGAGGAGAGCAAACTAGGCCCGGGTGCGTGGCTTCTTTTAACGGTCCTAAACTCATGTGCTGCATCCAAACCCAACCCTCAGGTTTGTGAGGTGGGCCCAGTATGTTCTGCTTTTTTCCTTGATGTGCTGCCTGTCATAGTGTTATGGTGGGCTATATGTGTTGTCCTTTCTCTCTCCTTGATTCTGGATCAGCACTTCTGTTCAGAGATGATCCGTTTTATGTAGAATTGTAGATGCATGCCTCCTCCCATCGGTGACAACTATTCAAATATGCTTTTCTTTTTTTTTCTTCTTCTTTGCCTTTCTGATTTTTGATTTTTTTTAATGTTGCCCCTTGTTTTGTGCTTCTTATTGGGATAAATTCCCTCCCTTCTGTTTTGTAATGGGCCCAAGCAGGGTAGTGTAACCTGGTTGCTAATATGAGGGAAATCCCACCATGATAGGGCCACAAAGTAATTAATGTCAATGAGCTTTAATGTAAGGCTGCAACCAATTAAGTACTAAAATGCTCAGATTGGAAGGTTTAAGTGTGAATTATAGATTGCCAAATTTCAGCACATTTATTTTATCCATCTACTAGAAGCACCAAATGGGTGATGATTTTATATATGCTTGTACTAAAACTATAATACGTAGAGCTTTTAAATAGATAGTTATAATTAGTAGATTATATTATTATTTGGGGGACTACTAATTCATACTAAGACCTTTGAATGTCATTTTACGTAATTGATTTGATGTATAATCTGGGAGGTCTCACACGAGGTTCGCAAATATTAAATCTGCAATCCATCCATAATTGTCTCATAATATGGTTGGTTCATCTCCAAACAGATTTTCTCTGACCGTGTGTTTGTTTGTATAGAACATGTAGGAATTGAACACGTCGAAATTTATGGGCAAATGAGCTCTAATAAAGGACTATTAAATAGCAAAAGGGATACGAGATGATAGTTGAACGATGCAAGATAGGGATGTAGAACAACAACCCTCACTTTCCTAATATGTGAATTAATCAGGTTGTGGGTGTTGACATTTGTGATGGGACCCACTCATAGGTAGCCCCAACATAGATGAACACTCCTCACAAAAGAGTCTATTTGGATAAAGAGATAATGTGTTAATTCTTTTAAGACTCAAACTCCAATTGAGAGAGTTTATTCCAACTCTCCTTCCTTATTCTATTATAACTTGAGTTAAAGTCTACCATATACTAAGCCAATTACCATAAATAGATATGGTTACGAAGTAGAAAAGCACCAAAATACTTATAACCAATAGAGATAAGTCATTCATCACCATCTTCTCCATCAGGGTATCCATCCTTATCCTAAGATTGTGAAGATTGAAGAGTGAATCCTATATAACTGATCTTTAGTAGACAATTAAAGATCTCTACGTTCATTGCTTCATCTAAGCCGATGCTATCCTGAGTACGTTTATAGCAGCCCTGTAATCCTAATTTACCCTTCCGCAACACTAAAAACTATCAGTGGGTACGTATTCAATTCATATGTTCACTTGATTCATTTCACATTAGATTGGAAATAATTTAATGGTCACTTTTGTAAATTCGCATGAATTTCTTTAATTTTAACCATTTCTAGAAATAAGAATCTAACAATTTCCATATATTAGCAGCCACTTAGATTGTCAGATTTTAACATCAAGTCATGTTTTGGTTTCCTCCTCTCAAGCAGCACATGATCTCAGGGGGCATATAACTAATATCAACTTGAACCCATGCACCATGACCTGCACATGAACCTCTTTCATAGAAGACCTCGATGTCCTAGCCAACTACACTAGTCCATGGGGATGATGGTGGTTCTGGTTCATTAAATGACCGTCTTATGAATTTTATTATTTTTTTGTTATAACGTTTTGGCCGTTAGCCGGAATGCTTTGTGTGCAAAGGCAATCCACTCATGTAAAAGTAATGCAAGACATGGTGGAAATGTTTCAGCCCTTCATCCATTTCCAACGTGAAAAGCTTCCTATCTCACCTGGCCTATCAAAAGTTTGAATAACTAGTTTGTTTTCAAATGTGGCCTAACAGGCAGGATAAGAGTCCAAAGATGCTGTACTGGCCTGAATTGATCATGCTAGATGGCCGAAAGAGCCTTAAGGGTACTTTAGGCGTTGATTCCAAGCCTAAAAATATATGGCCGTGGATTTGAGTAGTTACAGTCATCATGCGATTGAAAGCCTAAAAATTAAGAATTCCAATCCTTTGGGACTTTTGACCATAGTGATCCTAATTAGAAGGCCAATTACTGTTCACCACATTAATATGGAAAAAAGACTTAAAGCATCCGTACTTAAAAATAAAAGGATAAAAGAATAGATGTGAGCCTTCATTCTCGAGCATAAGTTTTTATTTAAGGCAGTCGGGCTACTACTATAGCATACCCTTAGGGACCCACTTGGATGCATTTATGTCTTTGACTGTGTGCAGAGAATGGGGACAATATAATCGTTCTAAATTCTTGATTGAACAATCCTGCATTGGGAATTCTCTCCCGTAAGAAGGAAAGGACATTCTTATTTGCATGGAATGAAATTTCTAAAAATTCATAGTTAAATAGTTTTTGGCAAAGAAATATTAAAGAAATGGGGATGAAGGATAAAGGCAAATATGTAAATCGGATTTTTACTTTTTTTAATTTTGGTTTACTAGAGTGATGGTGGGTATTCAATTTTCCCCTCCTCTAAATTTATATATATTTAAGAGGAAGACTGCGTGATTGTTTCTTTGCCACTTCTTGGAATACTTATTTTAAAATTCTTAGGGATTAAATTCCGTGTAACAAAAGTACCCGGCTGATTTTTTTTATTTTTTTATTATTTGCATGGATTAGTAACTTCTCTATAGGCCAGTGACTGCCATGGAAATCGAAAATAAGGATGTTTAGACTAAGGTAAGCTTATGCCAATGTCCAATTTGACTCCACAAGTCTGGTTCTATTAAAGATGATGCCAACATGACGGACTCGTGGGCTTGAATCTTCCTCACTCAAGCGGCCATTGAAAGTTGCTATTCTCTTAAATCATATCTTAATAAATATTAAAATCAAAGTGGATTTGAACATAATGACTAATGAGAAAGGCAAATGACAAAGGCTTTTATGGCATGTGATCAAGTGGACAGAAAATTACAAGTCCATCGAATGTGAGAATGATTATCAGCCTGCGACAGTTTCACTTTGTTGTTATTGTGATGATGAGTTGTGCAGAAGAAAGAGTCCATTAGTTTCAGTCCTTCATGTTATTTGTATTCAGTGGATCATGCGGAGCAATAAAAGCTAGACATCAATAGTGAAAGATTTATAAAGTCCCAAATTTCTGAATTAGGAGTCAAACATTATAAAGTAGGCAAAAAGAAATCAATCGCACAAGAAGAAGACACACAGATTTTTACGGGGAAATCCTATAAAAAAAAACCACGAACCACAAAGGCAAAGAATCAAGTACTAATTTTGAACAGTTGCAAGCTATACTCACAATTTACATAGTCAATTTCTCGACCATATGATGTAATTCTTCTTGCAAGAATCCATGACACGATTAGACTCTGCGTGCCCTATTCTGCATGCTTAATCCACAACACCTTGTATTCATAATATGAATAATCTCTCACTAGGAAGTAGAAGTAGCAAAATTCTGAAACTAGATATCATCAGCAAACTCTCCAATAGAAGTTTTAAAGAATAATAGTAATTTCCAAAAAGTATTCTCAAGTTGAAATAATGAAATCTATGTTTAGAGTTGAGAGGAAACCCCTTTTTTTATAACTCACAATTCATGCCTTAGGTTTAAAATCCAAGTAGGAACAAAATAGAAAACTCTTGCACAAACAGGAAAGGTTTTTGTATAAATCGGTGGGTTTTTGCACAGCGCCTGATCGGTCGGTTAAAGGTTGGATCGATCATATTAAGCTAGTATCTCTTACCCAATTGATGCCTAATTGATCGGATGAAATTCAGCACAAATTTTTACAAACTTTTCTATATCATAACTTTATCGTTTTAGCTCCAATCGACACAGTCTTGTAATTTATGGATATTTACACGAAACGAGTTTTTCAACAGCAGGTAGCTTGCCCATATGTAATGCTCGGTTTGTGAGTTATGACCTTTTTAAATCATGTTATCCTTAGAAAAATAATTCAATTTATCTTTCTTTCTTTGATTTCTTCATTTTAGTGCATTCCGGCGAATCATTCTACTGTCTATACTAAAAGATATATGAAATACAACACCAATGGACTTAAGTTTTGTCCAACCTATGAATTAACCAATACAAAAACTTTTACAATCTCCTACTTTAGCAATTCATGAACAAAACTTCATATACAATCAATCTACCTAAAAATAAAATCAAAATAACATTGAGGACATTGAATTACAAAAAAAAAAAATGTATCTTCAGCTCTACATTAATTGTAGAAAAAATTAGAATCATCTTCACCATCTTGAAATTCTTGTTCTCCCCCTTGTTGTCCAAAATTGACAAACTTAATGATGTCAGCATGCATCGGATCTGTGAATCAAGATTCATCAGTAGCTTTCCCTCAATTGTGACTTCCTTTTAATGATATTGTCGTAACAGCTAAGGGTGGGAGCTCGATCTTCTTGATCAGGTGCTGTTGGATGTTGGCACCCACACTTGTGAATTTAAGAGTTCCAGCACAGTATGTACCAATACATTGGGCAAATCATTTTCTTAACCCAGATGGCTTTAATCTTGACCATTGGCTCAAATATCTGCGTCTTCCATTACTTATCCTTTGCTAAGGCTTTCAGCTTGTTATAATATGGTCTAATGTATCCTTTTAATCCAAAATGATGACATGTGGGTGTAGCTTTTGAACTTGACACATTTTTCTTCTTTGCACTACTCTTCATATGACTTATGCTAACAGTGTGTAGAGCAGTTAATGCAAAAAAATTTAAAAGAAAACTTATAACAAAGATAATTTTACCTTTAACAGATGAAGTGAATGCACCTTCATTGTATCCAAAACCATGCCTATCATTAGCCACTTTTGATTGCACAAGATGTCATCAAGTGTTGCAGACCTAGCATTCATCTTGTCAAGCAATTCCTTTGAAGTATTCATCTCTAATAGTGTCATCTTCAACTTGCCTTTCAAGTCAACATTCTCAAATTGATAAGCGTGAAGCTTCTTCTTCAATTATTCCAACTCTTGATTAGAATTCTAATGATCAACAATCAGTAACTCATATTTATGTGATATATTAGTCAATTTGTAAGCCAAACCATTCTTATGATTACAAAAAAAGTTTTACCTTTTCATGAACTTTGGCCAATTCAACTTTCAGTGAAGTAATATTGTCTTCCGCAACTTGTCAATTGATTGCAATTTTTTTATTCATGTTGCCCATCTTCATAGATTTGTGAAACAAAATATGATATTCTTCATTCTAATTCGATTCTTCTTCTAACTCACTAGTTTCATCTTCAGAACCAACCTTAGAGGAGATCAGAGAAGACATATAATTAGAACATGCCATAAAAGCACATTTGACTTTAGGTTCTTTTTCATCTTTCTTCTCATCTTCAGAAGAATCATCATCTCATGTTAAATTTAATGCCTTTTTTCTACACCTTCTTTTTATTATTTCTATAGTCATTGGCAACATGTTCATAGCCTTTACACCCATAGTACTGAACACTTTTAAAAGACTTCTTAAAAAAAAAAGGCACTTAAATGTCGGTGTTCTTCCCCTTTGTAAATCCCATGAATGGAGTCATAAACTGAGTAGCCACTTGGGGATCAATTTTCTCAAAATTTGAACCTGAATCACCATCAACAGCTTTGATAGATTCTTTGGTAGCTTTCAAGGCAAATCCTCTTGACTCAAATTTCCGATTGAAAATGAAACTTGCTTTAAAAGTCTGAAGGTTTCCTCCCAAATCATCAACCTTAATAGACTTAACCTTATAATTTTTAGCTATTGCCACCACCTTGGAGTAAAAGCTATTTGGGAGTAATTGAAGAATTTTTCTAGCAATCCTATCTTCAAGAATTGGTTTCCCTAGCTTGAAGTATAAATTCACAATGTTACTTAGCTTGGCATAAAAGTCATCAAACTTTTCATCATCAACCATTGTAAGAATTTCAAAGGCAATAGTATTCTCTTTAACCGATTTAATTTCTTCATGAACTCTTTGCAGGATGTCCCATGCTTTTTTTGTAGCTGAACAACTGGAGATCCTACAAAATTCAAATGGTGATACTCTATCGTACAATGAATTAATTGTCTTATTATTACAATTACAGGCATGTTTTTCCACTTTAGTCCACTCATCAACTGGTTTTTCACTAGATACTCCATTAGTAACAACTGTGGGTAATGAGTAGCCTTTAAGAACAATATGCCAGACATCTTCATCAATGGATCTAAGAAATCCAATCATTCTAACCTCCCAGTATGCATAATTACTAACTCCATCAAAATAAGGAGGCTTGTTAGTAGATGTGCTTTTCCAATTGAATTCCATTTTAGAAAATTTAAAGGATATAATATAGTAGATTGGTGTAATCGTTTCTAATACCAACTAAAAGTTTTATTGGGTAATTCCGAATTTCTAGATTGCAAGTCAAATAATATGCAATGGAATAAATAAAGTAAACTTGCAAATAAAAAACAATTAACCACACACAAAAAAAAAAAGACACACATATTTTCATGTGGAAACCCCTATGGGAAAAAACCACGAGCCACATAGGCTAAAAACCAAGCATTAATTTCGAGTAGTTACAAGATATACTCACAACTTTACACAGTTAGTTCTTTGACCACAGGATGTAATTCTTCTTGTAAGAACCCACGACACGACTTGACTTTGCGTGCCCTGCTTTTGTAGCTTGATCCACAATACTATGTCTTCACAGATTGAACAATCTCCTACTAGGAAGTAGAAACATCAAAACCCTAAAACTAGAAGCCTTTAGTAAAATCTCCAATGGAAGTTCGAGAGAAGAATGATGATCTCCAAAGAGTATTCTAAAGTTAGAATAATGAGATCGATGTTTAGGGTTGAAAGGAAACCCTTTTTTATAACCCACAATTCATGCATTAAGGTTAGAGTTTAAGTAAAAACAAAATAAGCAATTTTGGCACAAATAGGAAAAGTAAAGGTTTTCGTGTAAGTCGGTGTGTCTTTATGTAACGCTCGATTAATCTGAGCGCCCAATCGATTGGTCAAAGGTTGGATCGATATAATTAAGCTACTGTCTCTCGCGCGATTAATGCGCAATCGATCAGATGACATTCAGTATAAATTTCTGCAAACTTCTCGAGGCCGTAACATTATCATTTTAACTCCGATTGATGTAATCTTAAGCTCTACGGATATCTATTCAAAACGAGGTTTCCAACGGTTGATAGCTGGCCCTTGTGAGATATGACATTTTTAAATTATGTTATCCTTAAAAAAAACATTTTAATTTGTTGCTATTTCTTCGATTTCTTCACTTCAGTGCATCTAGCGATTTATACCACGGTCCACACTAAAAGATACATACAAACCAATGAGCTCAAAGTTTGTCCAACCCATAAACTAGCTAATACAAAAATCCTTAAAAGCAAACTCTTTTTTAAACAAAAACAAAGAGAAGGGGGTCGGGGTGGTTACTTCTTGAGCTTTCTAATATTGTTTGATTCTTCTTCTTTTAATCTACTTCAGTCATCTAAAAAAATATATAAAATAAGAATTTATAATTACATTTAAAATCTAAGAAAAATGTGGTTCAATTAAGAAAGTCTTCAATCAGAATTCAACGTAAAAGTTAAAAGGATCAACTCAAATCCGTGATTAGGTCAGGATTGGGTCAAATTGGTAGATCAGCGTGCAATCTAGTTGGATAGACTGGTTGATACGTCAAACAAATGCCTGGACTCAACCAAACTCAACCAAACGGAGCATTTTATTAATAGGGTTGGGAATGCTGATCCACCACCTAACTCCAAAGTTTAAAAAAAAGGATCAATCCAAACCCTGAATTGGCTAGCCCGGGTTCAGATTGGAATGTTGGATTGGGCCGTCGAGCATAAAATTACCACCCCTAAAAGTAAATGAAGAGATACTTTAAACTTATCCACTTGGCGTGGGTGTACACGGATGGGGTTGTTTGTTTTTGGTGGGTCCCACAGTTGATATCAGTGGAGAGCAATTGGACGGTAAGGATCTTAGTTCCATGCATATGATGTATTGTGATTCTCTATCCGGATCTGGGCCTACCTGATAGATGTTTGGAATTGGGACCTACCTGATAGATGTTTGGAATTGGGACCAGGACCTGCTCAAAAAAGAGCTCAACCTAACTAATCGGCGCGCCAGCAACTGGTGTTTGTCCATTATCATTAAGCAATGTCGGTGCCTATTTTATTTAGGAAACTGATACTGATGAAATGCAACTCACAGTGCCAGTGCCGCAAGTGTGGCGGGGTCGCAGTCAATTGATAATTGGCAAAGTAATATGAGATTAACATCTAAGATACATCAATTTTGTAATAAAACGATAGAATGATTGACATCCATTGAATTTTAAATCTGTGATGGTACTTTGAGGGGACATTTGGAAATTCATAAGATATTTCTTCTATTCAAAAATTTCAAAATATAGTCAATTATTCTGTGACTTAATTACCTTTTTTTATGTGGATAATCCAAAGATAATCCAACTCAAACTTGCACCCCATTTAGGTAAATATAGGTAGATGCATTTTCTTTCGATATATAGTGGGGAGCGTTAGGGCATCTATATGTAAAATCTTGAGTCTATAAGCTCATTTTCATATTTTGATATATAGCCCTAAAATTAAATCGTTTAGATGCATCATTTTATTTTGATTTTAATTCAATTGTAAAAAAAAGTTGGATGAGTGTCAAATTTATACTTGTGACAATGCATGGAATAAGACTAAAATTTCTCAATATAAACCAATGAGAAAAAAAAAAGAGGAGCGAAAAAGGACATCAACTTGAACTCAGTTGAGCTTACAAATAAGGTATCTCTTATGTTATAACTACTTATTTCATATGTATATGCGAACTAACTTATAACTGCGACAATTATGGGTAGTATTGAAACATCTTGAACTTTATTTGGATGAGTATTTTCCCCGACAAGATCTCAATGAATGTAAACTATTATCAAAATTAAAAGTATCATTCAGAAAATCATGATAATATTGAATAAAACTGGATAAAATGGGGGAAATAAAATTAGGGTTTATGATCATTTATATTTGTCTGCGTTTATTTGTTATTGTTTGTCAGTTTCTTAGATGACCCAACAGACCCCAAATTTAAAATTATCTCGACATTTTCATGATACTTCTTCAAAAATAGAATTTGTGAGAATGGTTGGGATTAACAGTAGATTTAAACAGTCTCAATTACCGAATAATGAATGTTGACAGCTGATGGACTGTTTAATGATCCCTTCTTTTTCAAATCTAGGAACCTTCAATCACATACAAAGCTTTATATTATTTCATCCCTTTCATTCCGTACATGTGGGTCTTGTTATCTAGAGGCTGGCTGCAGTTGTGACTTGTGATGGTTCTGGATTGACGGGCAAAAAAAATAAAACTAGTCAAAACATTTATCTAAAAGCCACTTTAATTTGAAATATGGTATATTTGGATCTTGTTTTGTGCAAATGGTAGTACAAACATAATGATAATTGAACGACTAAAACTGTCCAGAGGCTGAGTGGATATCCCCAATACTTTGTAGGGTCAGTGGACCCACCAAGATGCTTCACACACGCAATGGCTATTTGCACGTAGTGTATAAAAAATTAACTCATTTAATCATCTTAATCCTTTAATCCATGGTTTATAAGTTCAATTCATTTGGATAAGTGCACAGTCAATCCAATGGTTTAGTCCATTCAAATTAGTACAAACTAAGGGACAATGTGTAATTTAGGAGGGTATATCCAATTAAATGGACCATTTGGTGGGACTCACCATAGATGCACACAATGCATACTGTGTGCATGAGATTTTATATTTATATACACACACGCCGACTATCAGGTGCGCCCAGTACGCAACTTCCACACTAGGGGTGGGCCCACCTGATGGTCCATCTAAATGGACCACATATATCAACACCACCCCCCCCCCCCCCCCCCCCCCCCCAAAACAATTGTACTTATCCACCGAGTTTGAGTCACATCCAAATAAACTGAATTGTGGGATCGACTACACACTCATTTAAATGAAATGTACACCGTCGAAACTTGTGGAGCCCAGATGGACTTGATAGAAGTAAGCGATGGGGTTGATTTTTTTTTGAGAGGAGGCCCGTAGAGATCTTTCAATCCCCCTGATCCCAGGCCACATGGGGCCCCATGACGAGGTACGCACGGTCATCCAATGCACAAGCGAACGCCACTATGATGAGGGGATAATATAACTTGTGTATATATATAGCATGGACCACCATCAACCCGTTCCATTTGCATCCACTAGGGGCAAGTTGTCAAACATGGGCCCCACATCTATTGAAATCATTGAAAAAGTCGAACCCAACTTTACTTGTGCTTCATATTAGTAATCTGTGGTACCACTGCAGTTCCCGCTCGAGTCCAAACTTGAATTCATAAAGCCAAAGACACAACGCATCATTAAAGCATGGAATAAATATCCATACTTTACACGAATCCAAAAGTAACCGTGGCAAAAGATCAAAGCAGGACACCTCAAATTCGTCAAATGTGGTGAGAGAGAGTGTGTGAGAGTATGAATCTTTTGAGTCCTTTTTCGTATACATGAAAGTAGTCTTCTCCCCTGTGTGGGCGAGAGTTCAATAAACAATTATATCACAATGAATATAGTAAAACTTTTGATCAATATGTACTTAGTTCAGGATTGTGTGATTTGAATGAATTTGATCACATTGCAATGGGTTCATGAAGGTTAATAACACAGGGTGACAACATTACATCATTTCGCACACAATGATTCCTACTGTTGGAGTGAAATTTGGGTTAATTTCTCCAAGTGTTGAATGAGTTAATATCAGGTCGTTTGCTTACATCGGAACCATGCTATGGATCCGGAGGAGCTTGGATCCCAAGGTTGGGTATATAACTTTTTGGCTCTCATTATCACATGAAACATTATGCGGCGCACATGTGATAGAAATCAAAATGGCGTACCAGGTGAGGCCCACATCATATGACAGGCAGATTTTCTTTCAACTGTTACTATCTTTTTTCTCTTTTTCCTTTTTAAGAGAAGTCAAGTAAAAATTTTGCTTAGAGGCTCTTTACCAGCTAAGAGTTTCCACAGGTATCTAGGTGCACTGTGAAATAATATGAAAAAAAAATGTTTGAAGCCGCTACTTTATAAATTAGAGAAACCTAGTTAAAGATTTCTAAATCTTTAAAATATATTTCATGGTTTAACCCATAAAAAATGTTTAACAAATACTTAAGGTTCCATATAAAAATTTGGAGAGAAAATCTAATATGCATTTCTTGTTTCAGAAAACCTAATATGAATTTCTTGTCCCATATGAAAATTTTGAGAGAAAATCTAATGTACATTTCTTGTTTCTGAACTCACTTCACTGTACACTTTCCATTTAAGAGTAGACCATTTGACTGCTCAATGTGGGTGTTTGTGCACGTGCTTGAGGGGCATTTTGAATGGTAAAAAAAAAACCAAAAAAAAAAAAAAGCTTCAAGTAGTTTGAAAGCTTATAATGCCTGAAATTTATTTTAGATTTTGATTCAATTACTAATTCTATGCAACGGAATAATAAAAGCAATCAATCACACAAAGAAGACAACACACAATCTAACGTAGAAATCCAAACAGGAAAAAAAAACCACAAGTGCAAAATAGAAAAAATCAATCACTAACTTCCGTAGTATAAGAGATACTTATAACCTTATAGTTAGCCCCTTGATACAAGGCATTTTAGTTGTTTTTGCTAGAATTCTCGACACATAGTCTCTTAACGCCTTGCTATTAGTGCTTTGATCTTTATCACGAACGAATCTCTATATCGAGAGAACAATCTTCTACAAAGATGTAGAAACCACAAATCTTTTACAAAAAAATAGAAACGCTAACTTTAAAAATTAAAGTCTTTAGCTCAACTCTCATAAAAACTTTAAATAAAATCTCCAAAGTGAAATCTCAACTCAGATCATGGAGATGTGTAAGTGATATGTTGTGCTTAGGGTTGAGAGGAACCCTCTTTTTCAAATCTATAATTCGTGCATCAGGGCTAAAAAATAAATCTAAATAAAATAGGTAATTCTGGCACCAATAAAAAAGGTTTTCACATAAGTCGGTTGGCATATGTTGTTTATGCGCTCGAGCGCGGTTAAATGAATGCTCAAGCGTGCTAACCATTGTCTTCAGAGCTTAAGCCCAGTCAAATGGGCACTCAAGCGCATGAATTTTCTGCCTATATCATCAAACTTTTCGAGGTATAAATTTATTGTTTTAGTTTCGATTTAAACAATTTTGGGCTCTACGGAAATTAATTGAAATAAGCTTTCCATTAATGGTAAGTAGCTTGCCCATATCTGACGTTCGATTTGTGAGATTTGATCTTTTTAACCCATGTTGTCCTAAAAAAAATACTTTAATTTGTGTTATCTTCAATTTAGCTTATCCGGCACGTAACCATAGTCCACTCTAAATATAAAATATAACTCAATGGACCCAAGTTTTATCCAACCCATGAATTAGCCAATACAAAAATACTAACATAGTTAATGTATTGCACTCAGTAAATTTGACTAAGTAGACTTAGCTCATGGGTTGAACAAATATTTGACTATACACAGGCCTCAGTTAGCCATTAGGTGATTAATGTTGCATCATCCGTGGGCTTGTGGTTTCACCTTTCCAAGTAATGGCGAAACGTGTCCATTTGACAGGTACTATCCTTTTAGTGAAGGGTTAAAATTGAGCTATGTTTGTTTTTTTGTTTGGGAGAACTCGATTCTGACGAGCAAGGATTATTCCTTAGAGGTACATGTATGACTGCACACATATTATCCGGATAACACAAGGGGTAGGAGTCGAACTCGAGACCTTGGGGAGCAAACACAAATCAACTAAACCACCGCCTTGACGGCAGTCAAACACCTCTTATAAAACAAAAAAGTCCTCAAGGAGCTAAGGAGTTTGCGTTCAATCTTCCTCATTTTATTTTCTACGTTGCAAAATCATACGTCGAAGTTTTACTGTTGACTTCCGATGGGGCTTACAAGCTCAGATTGGATTTTGGATCAACAAATTGCAAACCAACGTATATACAGTTGTTGTAATGCTTCATTATTTCTTAGAGGGGACTCATGTGAACATGTTGCTGAATTGGGAGGCCAAAATAGTCATAAAGAAAATGACATAGTGATGTACCTCAAAACAATCACATGGAGGTGTGAAGCCTACCTGCAGTTGGCCAATGTGTTGGGTTCATGTCTTTTATTTCAGTTTGACCGGGTTGGTTCATTAAGTTGGTCAGTGACTCAAGATCTTGGGTATTTTGATAATTAAATTAGGACTTTCTTAGGGAAAGAGAAAAGGTTTTTGGGAAGACAAAAAAGCGGATATATATATATATTAAAGTAATCTATAACTCGATACTCCATATGAGAGAGGTAAAAGCATCTCCATTATGTAAAATGTGATGTGGCATCTCCACCTAGGCAAAAAGGAATGTGAGTCTCTCCAAGGGAAATGCTAAATATGATGTCGCATTTGGCATAAGGATATCAAATTTGACATACCATAAAGTTACATGTCCATCTTACTTTTGAATTATTTATTCCATGGGCCTCACAAAAATACAAAAATTTTATGAAGTTTCTTACAAAGAGGATCCCACAAGAATGTAAATTTATAATAAAGTAATAATTTAATATATTGCTTGTAGTTTTCAGTTTTCAAACATGCCAGATCTCAAACCTTCAAAATGCCATATAAGCCATCAAATAAAATTTGGTATTTCCAAAATGACATCTCCCTTGGAGATGCACTAGGAGCTCTCTTCCCGTGGGCATTGGAGATTTCTGTCGACCCAGGTGTGGCTAAGTGGAGTTTCTTTTCTCTGAATATAGGCAAGTTTGCCAAACCAAGTGAATATCTACCTATGTGCTTTTCTCTTTTATGGTGTGACTTAATTGATTGTTGATCGTAATGTTTTACACTTCCACACACATGCGCACAAGAAGTTGTGTTAGTGCCCCAACAACTAGTATCATAGGCTCAACACATTGAAATGGAGAATTGTTACCACACATTGATCCTCATATACACATCTCAACCTAAGTAGGGGTGGCAATGGGACAGGTACACTCCAAACACAACGGATAATATGGAAATGCCCAACTAAAACCCGGCTTGTTCATTTAACAGGTTAAAAGTATTGACATAACCCAACTAGAGGTTAAAATACTGACAGCCTAAATAACAAGTCGGATTCAGAGTGGGTTGGCGGATTGACTTATGAAGTGTGAACCCAACCGCAAGTACTTAACCCTTTAATTAATTTTGTTGAAAATGTCATACCAAAACCAATCCCAGAAGCCCAGAAGGATCGTCCAAACCCTATGTAATCTGGTTTGACTCAGACTAGGCTGGTCGACCAGGAATTCTGACCCCAAACCTTTAAAATTACACTGTTTCTTTTAAATGCAGGTTGGACTTCCTTATGACGCCCTTTGTGGCAAGTCTTAGGTTGAAGAATAGCATAAATTTTAGTTTTCAAAAGTTGTAGCTTAGGCGGTAATTTTATAAGAGTAATAAGATTGCATGAGTTCGAGTCGTTGTGTAAAAAAAAAACATACCTTATGATAACTCCTGTGATTTTGGATGGTCAAGATTGTCACATACTATGTCTGTATGTGTAAGGGATGAGCTGTCATAAAAGCACATGGCACATGGGATCCTATGAATACAGATGAAGAGAGATGTTTGGTTCTTAGTGTAAACTCTGGACACAAACATAAGCATGTCACTTTTGACCATACTAGTACTACTTTTGGCACCGCGTTCTTCCAATTCCTTCTTTCTTCCTTTAGCCACTACACAAATAAAGTGACCACAGAAAGTTTCGTGTACTCTCTCAAATTAGGGAAAGATGCTCTCTAACTTACTTTCGCAGTATTAAGTGGATGACCACGAGAGAGGATTAATAATCCATAGGCTGGATTCGGATTCTCCAATCAAATCACTCGCTTTTTTTTTTTCGTCATTTATTGGATGGATGAGCTGTATGTTAAAGGGCTGCATCCTGGACATTGAGTGTTTATTTGATTTGAAACCAAGGGAAACTTCCTAGAAGATAAAAAGTAATTAATGGCCTCAAGCTAGCAAGTCTGAGTTTCTGACTTTGTTCAGGTTCAGTCATGCCCATTTAACTCGACTGGCTTTGGATTATCGAAATGAGTCGAGTCACTCCCACCCAAGCAAGTCTAGGGATCTATTGAGTTGAATTGAGTAAACTCACTTCGGTTTAGAAGAGCCTTGAGATCTTTTTTAACCCAACCAAGGGGATTGGGAGCTAAGATCGAAAAAGCCCATAATGTGGTGTTGTTGAAATGAAAGCTATAAAATGCCGTTAAAATACAAATAACTGAAACAATAGTACCGAATTATCTGCAATGCTTTGGAAGGTTGTTGTGGTGGCTCAAATATGTGAAAATAGGAGCAACAATTGTTGGCCGAGGCACGTCAGCGGACGCTTTCTTTAGGACGAGTTCCGCCCATCGGGATAAACCCAGGTGCGATGAGATTCTCAGCAGGAATCGCCTCCAGGATACAACGGCTTCTACAGTACGATCTCCCCTGGTCGCACACCAAATTGAGACGAACCAAACTTCAGCAAAGAATACTCGAAGGAGAGAATACCTTGGAAATGAGAGAGGGAGAAAAAAAATTTTGTTTTTTTCATTCGAACCCACGTGCCCTTTTTATAGTAAAAATGAACGTTGGGTATTTAAAAATACCATTAATAGCGTTGGGTATTTAAAAATACCATTAATAGCCCAATTAAAAAGGCGTTTCAATAATAAAAATCCATTACAAAAACCTTGAAGAATTTTAAATTTTGAACTTAAACGTCCTATTAAAATTAATTAAGTAACGTCTCATTTAATTAAAACATTTTGAGAGTTAAACGTTATGTTTAATGGGCTTTAATCAACTCATTAAAAAAGCATTTTGAATAATGAAAAATATTTAGCATGCAATTTCTATATCACAATATAGGTCCCCGCGCGGAAGATCAGCCAGGATTTGCATCCCCTGCCCGCGATAATCACGCAAGCGCACCCGGTTAAACGATTTCCGGATTGAGATCCTCGGGCCAAGCTCGACTCATGCGTGTACATAGGGCTTGTAGCAAAAGAGCCCAAAATAGCTTGAAGTGCAAAGGAGAAGAAATGCATTTATAGTGCTTCAAAGGATGTGTTCTTTTCCAATGTGGGACTTTTGAAAACCACAAACCACTCAAGTATAAAACTTAATTTTGAAACCTCATAAAACCCAACATGTGGAAATAAGGTTTACTCACATGCGAAAAGAAGCCTGCACACACGTAAAGAGATGGCATACCTAAAGTTCAAACCCTAAACACCCACGTAAAAACCGACTCCTCTTGCTACTTGAGTAAGAGACCATTCTAGCTAGATGAGTCTTGAGATCTATTGAACTGAGGTGACTCACTCTGGCTGAAGCGAGGCCAGCCAAGTTTAAAACAAAAAAGACCCATGGCAACTTGCTTCACAAAAGTGAAACTCCACAACAGTCCATCTATCTCAATGCTAGCCTATATCATATAAGCGAGCCCAACCAAGCTTAAAACCAAAAAGACCCATGGCACCTTGATTCATAAAAGTGAAACTCCATTACAGTTCATCTATCTCAACGCTAGCCTCTATCATATATCGTTATAATGATGATATAATCACTCCTGAGACCGGATCCTATGAGGAAACACCCTACACTGACCGTGGAGAGAGCTATCAGACCTCCCCACATCAGCATGGGGCAACATGCCATGCATGCGAGAGTGGTGGCATGCTGCCCCATGCTGACGTGGAGAGACGAGATAGGTCTCCCTTCAATCACCCCCATATTGGTAAAAGTAAGTCAATGGCTAAATACTTCTTTTTACCATATTTAGATGAAAAAGTTGTACAATAAAATAAAGTCCAACCACTATTTTATTTTACCATATGTTTTACCACAAGCAACCTTTTCTTTATCTCATAAAAAAGCATGATAAAGTATGGCATAATAAATCCAATACAAAATCAATGACTTTACCATTCTTTATATCCCACTGTACGACTAAACAAACATGCCCGTCCAGGGGTTTTTGTGTTATACGAAAAGGCTTGGAAATGCAAAGGTAGACCCATGTAAATTTTCCTTTTCTTAGGACTTTTTGGTATCCAGCTAAAGGGAACGGAATCCAAGAGACTGGGATACACAGAGTGAAACTCACACATGTAAAGAGTAGGAGGAGAAGACCAGGGTCCATCCCTAATCATCTGGGTGGGTAGCAAAGCTGCGAACTCACCGAGCAACCCCTCACTCAGGACCCAATGTAAGTTAAACCAGTTAAATAGGTGTCAACCCCATACAAATTAAATCTGGTAAATTGGTGTCAACACTATGGTCATGCTCTCGGTGGCATGTGATTATTTATCGCTTAATAACAATTTACATTTTGTCGATGGGAAATTTTGCACAGTTTTGATGATCCAGATTTATTTGGAGTAACAAAACATAATCGTCAAAAGTTGTACACTCTTAAAAGACCAATGATATTGTCCCCTCTAGTGGGGCATCAAAAAAGTCTCATATCACCGGTGGGCGATTCAAATGGTGGGTTGCTGTTGAAAATGATGAAAACAATACTCTCTGAATAGCAGCACGGGTCATCAATAGAGACCATCTAAAGTGCCAAGGGACTAATCATCAGACCATGATTCTGGCCCACTTAGCAATCAACTGTGAAGATTTGTTATTTTGCATGACGAACCACTCATGGCATGGCCAACACATACAAGATGTTTGGCATCTTAAAACCATCCACTTGATCAACTAATTGATTGATTATTGAGATTGAGGTATGATCATGAAAAATATTGATCACCCAATATGGATAACCCCATTGTCATCATCTTATCGATCCATGATCGGAATCATCAAAGCATGACCATCCAGCTGTCCATTCATTTACAATATCGATCAGCCAGTTGTGACTAACCAAAGCTTATCAATGAATGACACATCTTTGATCCTTCCCACAATATTAATCAACAGATTTTAACCACTGAAGTAATCAATATTAATCTATATCAACCTCTCAATCTAACGATAAGACCCAATGCACATGAAGTAGGATACAAGATTAATAAAATTTCCAGATCATCAAGCAGTAAAAACGCATCCAAATCGTGGGTCTAAATATGTGAACCCCACACTACAAAGTCTTCACAAGAGAAATTGTGAGACACCTCTCTTTCTAATGTAGTCATTTTCTGGATCGGCATAAACCAATATACTGAAGTGACAACGTGAGTTAACCAAACATGCAAACACACAAGTAATGCTAATATGTTCGGTAAAATTTAACTAGACTATAATCATCCATGGTTAAATTTAACTAGACTATAATCATCCAGTCCATGTGACAAAGAATGGCCCAGGCAGATTTCATATAAGCTTAGGAAATAGTAACTTCTTCAGTCTGTTATGCACAGAGAGTAGATGATGCAGACTGTAGCTCGCAATCACCTTGGACAAATTCAATGATCAGTTCAGCAACAAAGTCTGGCTTCTCCACATGAGGTATATGACCACAATTGGGAATTTGATGCAAAATTGAATTCGGCAGATCATGATGTAATCTCTACAATCACAACTTGAAATTGATCATCTTGTGCAGATATTAAAGGAGAGATGGATATCATTTCAAAGATAAAAGCATTAATATTTGTCAGAAAAGTGAGTGCAAATCCCACATGCACAGAGAAAGAAAGAGAGTAAATTTTCTGAAAGATCATCTATACATTCTCATGGGGCCAGTTATGAAAGACCACGTCTATAGTTTCATGGGGCCCACCTATTATGAATCCAAGTGCCTAGCAGACCAACCCTCAAAAAGTATAGTAGGTTAAAAAACAGCCCTGCTGCATGCTGATGATTACTATTGATTTGGAGCCCTTTGATTCATTGATTTGTAGCTCAACCAAAGAAGAATGTTGGTTATGCGAGTATTACAGCTGGATATATATAGTAGGAGACATCATAGCCAACATAAGAAACAAACTAACCTACACATTAAAATTTCAGATGATAGAGAAGACAGGGCATGCTTCCGCTTGGTACGTCCGCATCTCTCTATACATGCCTCACATGTGTTCATGTTCGCAGATAAAAGGTAAAAACAGAAAGATATATTTACATGTTTCAATCACATATTACGAGCGTTCACAAAGGCAGACAATAGTAGAGTTGCTCAATGTGTTGAAACTTGAAATACAAATACAATATGAGATTACCTCTAAATAAGGTCATATGGTACAACAATAATCCTAAAATTCTTCACACACGAAATAACCACAAAATTTTGGTTAGGGTGAATTGTGGTGAGTGAATAGCTTGTGCCACGATCAGAGGAGAGAAAGACATGCAACTATATGTTCATCAGTTGATGTGTGTGTTCTTCAATGATACCCCGATGCCCAACTTATCCGTATCGGACCAATGCGATACTTGTATTGGTGCTCATTACTGCAACGATACTTCTAAGGTATAAGTTTAGCATATCTTACTTAGTAAGTCTATTATTTATATGGTGCTTTAAATTTTCTTCCTTCTCAACATAGAAAATTTTAGAAAAGAATATAAACAATAATATTTTCATTAATTCAAACATGATCTAAAAGAAAAATTAGAACAGCCGTATTCGTATCCATGTCCTTGATTTCCAAAATTGTAAAGTCGTATCCCCGATCCCCATATTCATATCCGTATCCGTACCCATATCTGGCTAGGTATCATAGGTGTTCTTTGACTACATTTGACATAGCTCACCAAATTTGGAACTATCACATTCTTTGGACACAGGAAACTGTGAATTATTCAAGCTGCCAGCAGAAATAACCCAAGAACATTTGGTTATGTGAAAGATCCTAATCTTTCCCTAATAATGAATAACTTCCTTGTTAATAATGTAACATTGTTTTCAATTAGTGATGCTAAACTCTTTCATCTCCTACAGCTACATGGACAAATTAATCAGACTTCTGGAACCATAAATTAGACTGCAGCTTATATAGGTTAGAGTTTAAGAAATGAACTGACCACTGCAAGCTTGTTGCTAATGATCTGGTCATCCTCACCCCATATAATAAGCGTCTTCTGCTTTACCTGTAGAATACAAACATAAGTAACAGTAGAAGCATGCGTATGTAGAAATCTAATCATTTATACTTTGTGACTCGTGTATGAATTCCAAGTAGAGTATTAAAAGAGAATGCAAGCTAGTTTATTTTATGGAAAACTTATATCCTTTTTCTTGATTAATGCCCATGAAAATCTGAAACCGAATGAAAGGTTTGGTTAATATGACACCAAGATACAGATATAGGAATGTATACAAGCAGCTGCACAACAATTTTTGTGCATCATTCATGATGTTTCTGCAAAATTTTCAGGTAAAAGATGTTTTCGAGTGTCGAGCATGTTAAGAATTATTAACTGAGTGAATTTTGTATGATACCTGTCAATCACAACATAAATAAAAAGCACAGATTTCAGAGGGACGGTCGAGAAAATGCAGGTCAAAGGTCAGTAAGTTAACTCAAATAATTTTCATCATAAATATACATTCATAGTAAGTAGAATATAGAAAAAGTAAATAAATATAATAATGAACATTTTCTAAAGGAAATCGACATAAATTATATCGTCAATTTTATCTTCTATCACTCCAATGAAGCAAGTGGTTACCTTTGTTTTGTTTTGTTCTCTTTTTACATCTAAGGTGGAAAATTCCCTTAGATAGACCTGATAGAGTAGACTCAGCCAAACCATGACAAGTCGAGTCAGGTCAAGACAGAGAACGACTAGGAACATCAACACTTGAGCATGCTTTGACCCTAACTACTACTATCAAATTTTATCTGAACCAGTCACGCTGTGACTAGTGTATGACCAAGCCAAGCCAACTCATTCGAGCTCCTAGTCAGCCCACTACAGCAGTGAATCATTTAAATAGAGTTGTGCAAAAAACAAGTGGATATTTCTTCATCTACAATCAACGTTCAATGATGCTATCCATCCATTCAATTGGTTTCCTCCTAGAATCACCAAAGCTCAAGACGTGACAGAATTGGTTCATATTTGGAAATGAAAAAGAGTCCATCACAAAAGAGAAAAAAGGTAACTCTTGTCCAGAGATGGTCAATGAGCCATTGAGAGTCCATATGAGACTTTGAAACTAGCTTAGAAGACATACTCTGGCCAACCACGTGACAAGCATTATGGTTAGGACATTTTTGCTAGTAGGGGAGAGGGTATCTACATGAGCATGGATCTACTATGTAACAAAATATACATGAACATACACAAGCACACATGTACAAACTACAACCCCCTCCCCCCTCTCCTGAACACAAACACAAAACAGCATCTATTCAGACATGCAAATATGGCTTTGAATAGGATGAAAGGCAAAAATAAATAAATAAATAAAAATAAAAAAAAACTCAACTCCAAAACCAGATGGAAGAGAGTAAGTCTTCAATGATTACGACAATGCCGATTCAACAAAAAAACAAATAGATCTCAATGTTAAGTTTATATATATAGGACAAACTAATATACATCTATCCCTAACCTTGTGGTGAGGGATACTTCCATATATGGAAAGTATTGATGTGCAAGAAGACAAAACCATCACTCTCATGACACCTTTTTGACCTTGTTAGGTCTATAAAGGGAATTGTCCCTCACCACAAGGTAAGAGATGGATGCATAGTAGTCTTTCCCATATATATATATATATATAATAGGGCTTTAATCCTATGAGCAATATTCTCACACACCAATCGTGAGAACTTTTTATGAGCCCACATGTAGGCCTCATTTGGGGATGGGGCCAGGGGGACGAAAAGATCTATGTGAGACCACCCTAAATATCAAGTTTGGCCCCAATCACATTCATCCGTGGCCCACAAATCTAGGCCATTCAAATTGGCACACAGTTCATCAAATGGTCTAATAAATTCAGATTTGATTGAAACTTGAGGCGTATAACTATCAAGGGGTCCCTGTGTCTTGTAAAATTTGGATTGGGTGATAGATAGGCCCCACCTAGACTTCTCATAAAACCGAGTCCTTGTTTTCATCTTCTTGGTAGCTTAATCATTTGTATGATCTTTCATCCTAACATCATGTACCTAATGAATATCAACAATTAGTTTGTTTTAACACCTCACTCTTGCTTGTTGCTATAACTTTCTTATCTGTTCATATTATTCAATGCATGTGAAAGTAAATTAGGAAATCATTAGAACTTCATTTGTGTCTCATGCAGATACCAACCTGATAGTGAAGTTAAAGAAAATCACTTCACAGCTAGCTGTGTTTTCTTGGGTTTTTTTTTTTTTCTTCTGAAAGGCAAGATTCTAAATTAAAAGGAGAAAAGGGCAGTTGGCCCCCAAAAAGCTTGCAAGGCCAAGAATACAAGCTCATGAAGAGCTCAAAAAGAAAGAAATGAAAAGTATAACCACTAGGAGCAAAAAACCTGCAACACATTTACAGGGAAAGAGCATAGTTGCCCACAAAAGAGAGAAAAAAGGGGTGATAGCTGGCCAAAGATAGGCAGAATTACACCCACAAAGATGTTCAAGGTACCTATCCAAGGCTTTAGCCTGCTTGTGGAGATTAAGTTACATTTGTAAGTGATCTCATTTCTTGCACACCAGACTGAGGAGATGATATGAAAGAAAACAACAGCAGCTGCTTTTCTTCCCAGCTCATCTCGCCCATGGGGGATTGCATGGCAGAGCACTAGCAAGGAGATGATATGGCACAGGCTTACTATAAACCGAGAGTAACCAAGCCCATAAATGATAATTTTGTAGCAAAAAAGCATCTAAAGAAGAGCTGGATGTTAGTCTCTGAATCGGACTTGCATAGTGCACCTCAAAGCTAGGCTAATTCCAATTGCCTGAGCCCAACACAATGAGTTGGGTTCTTCCCGTGAAGAAGGCACCAGATGAAACAGGAGAGGCACAGGTGAACCATATTACTCCAAGCCAACTTAGACGAGGGAGAAATTGTAACACGAGTTCACAACTACTGTGAAGCTTCAAATAAGGAGAATTTCCCACTTGAATTGCTAGCCCAATAGAGATGATTTTCAACCTGGGTTGCAGGAAGCTAAATGGAAGCAATGCTTTCCAGAATTTGTTGAATGGGATTCCGAAAGTTGAGATCAGCCATCTTCTGGGTTTTATATTGACAGAGACCGTGTCAAGGCAAGAAAGCCTAACTTGAGGGAAAAGAAATGCAATAGGAGAATGTTCCATCCACCTATCATACCATATGCTAATCTTCCTACCATCACCCACAGTCCAAGAACAGCCAAGCTGAAAAGTCTTGGCTAAAAACTTGATCCTCTTCCAAAGGCATGACCTAGCCGAAGTGTTTCTGGGATACCATAACGATGAATTTTCGAAATACTTCTCTTCAAACCAATTAGCACATAAAGAAGTAGAAGTCCTTGCCTAACAACCAAGACGAAGCATACAAGCATCATTGAGCTCACCAAGTCTACGAATGTCGAGACCTCCTCCTTGCTTCCGAAGGCAAATAATCTCCCATCTGCTCAGGTTTCTCTTTGTTTTGTTTGAGCCAGAGGACTAAAGGAAATTCCTCATCAATTTATCAATTTTAAGACATATATATTGGATTGGAATTGTGAGGGTCATGTGCATGGGGATGGCTGCAAGGAAGTGCTTGAGCAAAATTATCCTCGAAGCAAAAGAGAGGCACTTCATTTTCCAACCAGCTAATTTGGACCAGAGGGCATAAAGAAACTTAGAGAAGGAAGCGTGCTTGGGGCTGCCAAAGAAGAAAGGAACACCCAAATGGGTGAAAGGAGGAGAGGTTGGGGACATGATATGCAGGTTGGTAATTGAGAGATGTTTCCATAGGCAACATTTTCCAATGAGAAGTTGACTTTTAGTGAGATTGAAATGTGACCAGAAATGGCTTGGTAATGCTCCAAGAGGGACTTAACAATGGATAAACTTCTTTTGGTGACCTAAAAGTAAAATGTTATGTCATTTGCAGAAAAGAGGTATCATGGGGAAGATGGCATGCGAGAGGCCAGCTGGATTTGACCCCTATTTTGAAGAGTTTGAAGGTTGAGGCTATTAGGGAAACCCACGTCTCACATCACCCAGCAATGGGTTATAACTTGGCTTAATATGCATGTTTGGGCCCTCCTCCTTCAAGTTCGAGCTTTTGGGTTGGTACATGGTTCCATAACATGGTATCAAAGACAATTTCTTGTGTAGCCCAAGTGGTAAGCCCATTCACGAAATCTACTGGGCCTGCACATGAGGGGGAGTGTTAGAAACCCACATCCCACATCACCCAGCAATGGGTTCTGACTTGGCTTTATATGCATGTTTGGTCCTTCCACCTTTAAGTTTGAGGGTTGGTACATGGTTTCATAACAGAGGCTAAGAATCTCCTAGCTACAATGAAGAAGGAGAGAGAGAGAGAGAGAGAGAGAGAGAGAGAGAGGATCACCTCGATCCAAACTACAAGTGAAGTCGAAAAATCTGCAAGGCCTCCTATTGATGAGAACTGACAAATCTGAGAATTTGAAGAATGTGAGGGCTTTAAAGATGAAAGACCATTGCAACTTATCAAAGGATTTAGAGATGTCCATTTTTATACAAACAAACCCTTCCCTAATTTCAGTATGAAGCTTTTGAAAATGTTCATTGGCTAAAGCAGCATGTTGCTGGATAGAAAGGGCCTTAACAAAAACAGCCTAGTGATGAGAGATGAGGTGGGGGATAATTAATGATAGTCTCACATCTATGATTTTGGAAATAATTAGATAAGAGAAATTCAGCAAATTGATGGCGCAAAAGTCAAAGAAACTCGAGGGAGAGGTGAATTTTGGAAATAAGCCCAGGCAATAAGTATTTATGGCATGAAGGAGACGACCAGAGGTAAAAAAGTGTCTAACAGCAGTACAAACATCCTGACCAACAATATCCCAATTCCCAAGAGAGAGAAGAATGCACCAATGAATCTATCCGAGACCTGGCAGCTAGATTTTTTAAGGGAGAAGACAACATTCTGAATTTCTAGGTCATCACGCACTTTCGCAAGAGCTTGGTTATTTATTCATGAAACATGAGGCAAGATAAAAATGCTCGAGGATAAAATCATGCCATCGGTAAGATGGATTTAAAGCTATCTCTATTTCATAGCTCTAAGTGTCCATCTTCATACTCCCACACCTTCCAGTTTGATACAGCCATATAGAATGTTATTCCGATGGTTGTAACCTTGTTTACCTTAAGTGGACCAAACACAATTTGATTGTCAGGACGTTCAATGATCATTATGAGGCCGGTGCACTATCACTCCCTCACATTTCCTCAGATCTTTATATTACCAACTTTTTTGATGAACTGAATCCTTCATTTCTATGTGCTGTCACTCTCTCACATTTGCCCGGCAACTTCTTGATAAACTCACAAAGAACCTCTGGACATGATCTTGAGGAGGAATATTTCATAATACATACATACAATTTAATTATATGGAGCTTAGATGTTGCATGATGCAGCTAAACAAACATTTCTTTTATGTAGTTTAGTCATTTTTTTTTAACTTGCATATAAGCCATACTGCCCAGATCAGCAAGATTAGTTTTGTTTATCACCAAACTATTCTTCAAATCAAACCACATAAATGATCACAAGATACTCATGAGATATATGATGTTCTAAGCTTACTGAAGTTGTAACTTACCATAGAAGATGAAATTTGTCTATGCATAACATAATTATAAGGACATCTCAGACCAAGTTATATGCACTCCAACTTTTTGCAAGTAAACAGTAAATGCGATTTGTATACTCGCAGCAGACAGAACTTAAGACTGCAACATTTTTGTGTTACTTGTGTACCTTATTAATTTGTGAACTAACATTATAACCCCCACTAGCCATAAAATCAATTGTTGCATCTCCCCACCATGGTAGAAGACAGTGTAGACGGCCCACCTGAAATAAAAAACAAACCAAATATTTCATATCAAGAAACTTTAATTTAAGAACCATTTAGTAGATGTAGGATTGACTCACCATCCAAACCTTATCCCAACTATGGTGGGGTTGACTATGTGAATTTTGTTTCTTCATTCTAATCTATCCTATGCCAAATCCTTAAATAAGTTGCACTTCTTCATATCTAATTTTACTACCTCCATCTATATCGCTTCAGCCTACCTCTTTCTCTTGGCTGGCCATCAACCTACATAGCCAAACTTTTCTTTATTGGCGTCATTGCCGCCCAGCTTTAAACATACCCTAACTACTTCAAATGACTTTCTCTAATTTTATCCCCTATTGGTGCTAACCTAAATGCTCTCAAAAGCGCCCACTTCTCATTTTATCCTTCCTAGTCTTACCATATGTCCACCTCAACATTCTCATCTCCGCTACATCCATTTTGTATACATATTGCTTCTTGATTGGCCAACATTCTGAGACTTGATTAACTATCCTATGATAAATGCAAGCTCATTACCATGTCAACTTGATAGTTGGTAATGGAATTTATACATTCTTTTTTCACAAAATCAACTCAAGTTCATGCCTCTCTCGCACCAATCTTTTTCACCAAAAATGGAATATAGCTAAGATGATGATGATATTGGAAAGTCAACTTTCACAAAACAAATCAAGCATGACACTAACAGAAAAAAAATAAAGAGCAAAATATTATTCATGTGTTAGGTTGCATGCATATAACTCACCTAATTACTACAAAGAAACTGAGATTGACATTTGCAACTATCAATCTCCAGAAAATAACCAACAAAATAAGAGACTTACTTACATTAGTCATGTCAAAGTAAGAAGCAAACGAAGCACTTTTGAAAGTCAAAAAATTTGCATAGAGGCGTAGTGGAATGCTCTTCAATAAAGAGACCTAGAGCAAGACAACACACTCATTAACAAGATAATGATATGGCATGAGATCCATTCACTTTTAGTCACCAAGAAAAAAAATTGGCATACCAAAAGGAGTCATGGTAATAAATATACTGAATATACACACACAATGGCAGACCCAGGATTTCTGTTTCAAGGGGGTGGACAATGACCATAATGCTATTTTCTTCATTATTTTGCCGTTTATGGGAGCAAGGGCTTATTTCTACTACAGCGTGGGCCATCTATCCCATAGCCCCCTTTTGGACATTTTCAAGGTCCATGGGGGCGAGTGCCCCCAATATCTGGGTTTGTCCCTGTATATACGTATATACATATACAAGAAGTAAAAATCATGCTTCATGGTACCATACTTCAATGATGGGAAATAAAGCATAAAAATACTTCCACCTTTGTTTGAAAACAACAGACTTACAAATCTGTACTTTGCACTCACAAACATAAAACATAAACTCTCTCACCCCTGCATAGGCTACTATTTTTGGTAATCTGCTCATGTTTCCTGTGCCTTCTGCATACACACTTGCATCAATTAATACCAGCTTTCCAACCTGTACAAATTTTACAAGGAAATGGGAAAGCAACTATTAAAAAATACTTTAAAATGAATGACTTCCGCAATGCAGATTTCACGGGTTAAGTTGGAACTACGTTCAAAATTGTTTACATATGGTCTATGCAAAGTGAAACTGATGAAATCAAATACTCACTGCTTCTGGATGATTGACTGTGAAGTCAATTGCAGCAGCAGCACCAAGGCTTGGTCCAACTAATATCATCGGCCTTTTTATATAGGACAACCAAAACTACAGCATATGAAGAAATAGAATTAGCTTAGGATTGAAGAAAACCAGAGAAATAAGTTCCTAATATGAATAATCACATTCCTTGCACCAACAACACATGGACTTAATGTCTGATCAAGGTTCAAAGACCTGGCCAGTTCAATGTTTTAATAGCTAAAGATTTTACACATTCACCATTCAGAGAGAAAAAGGTTGTTCAAAATTGCTCTAGTATGTAAATTGTTACTTTACAACTTTTTGGAAATGTTTGCAAAAACGTTTTTTTTTTTCTAACAAGATGGAAAAGTGTAGGTGTTGGTTTAGTACGACTCTAGGTATAAGTGCATATTCCCTGTTGAGTGCGGGCATGCAAGTCATACAAATGATAGGCGAGATGGGTGCACTGGTAATTTAATGTACTTTTGCTTTATGCGAAAGCATGTCTTGGAGGTTCCATGTTTCTGTTTGAGGACATGGACATCTTTTTGAGGACTGTGATCTTGACCCAAAGTTGCTATCCAGTGTGCATGGAAGGTGCTGGAAAACTGCACTGGGAATCTCAACTAAGTAGATTAAGTGGGGTACATTCACTTGTCCACCACTGACACATGGAGGGTTTCCACTTTGAGTTCTCTGCATGTTTCATAGGGAGAATGTATAATGTTCCAAACTAGAAGCTTGTTTCCGAATTCCCATGATGGAATAAGAAACCCCCTAACAGAGGACAATTCCAACTAAAATTCTTTATAGGAATATTTTACAAATAAGGAAAAGATGCAGGGGCATGCAATCCCTGTGTGCACATGGCTTTCTCTCCCTCTTCACCTGTCCTTATATCAGTCTTCCATTCAGGACCTTCAAGTTCAAGTTGACATCAAGCATACCTAAATGACGGTGGATAGGCAGTCATCCCAGCTGTTTGACACAGAGGTGAACATGTAGGGTTTGTGCTATAGTAGTCAGTCCTTAGATCCCCTCAATTGGAATGCTAAACCCTGCATTGCAGTTTCAGCATTTGGCAGCAAATCCACATCCAGCCAATCTTCTTACATAACGTTGCTATAAGTCTTATATCCAATGAGAAGAAGAGTACAGAACTTTTCAGTCCCTAGCGTTTTTATGAGTAGGACGTGATAATTAAGTAAAATTTGAACGAAGCACCCATGGATCCCATAAGTGATCAAGTCGATGCAGTAGTACTAACATCCTAAACAGCACTTAATCAATTTGGAGTTCTTAAAACCAATACCATTTTTTTCAATAGAAACCAAAGCCTAACATCAAGTTCAACAGAAAGTCAAGCTATCCATATTTTATGTAACTAATGATGCCTCCTACAATCCTTTCATAAATATTTACCTAGCTTTACAGTTTGTGGAGTCAGTCTACAAGCCAGCATACTAACAAAGGACCTCACACAACATTTATGACCTTCGTGTTGTATCATATCTAGAACTTGAGCATCAAAATATTCTTGAAAATTTAAGAATCCTACAAAACCAAAAGGATTGAAGTACCTGGTATAGGTGTTCACGCTTGGAAGCCACATTACATGATGGCAGATTTTCTAACACAGGCAAGAGAAATCAAAGACGGTGAATCAAGAAATTTTCTGAAAAGAAGCAATCTCTAGATTGGAAACATAATATTCATATTTATGTTCTGATGGCTCTGCATAAACTTGAAAAACAAAGAACACCACCCTCTTATACAGAAGATGAACTGCATGATACTTGATCCAACGATTTGAACTTAAGGACCATATAATTCCTCTTAAGATGATAGTGGTACACACCTAAATCAGAGAAGCCCCATCCAAGAATATCAAGAGCCCATGTCTCCAATCCGGCATCCTCTAGCAATGGCAACGTGCTTCTCCATTCTAAACAAGAGCTAAGAAAAGATAAGAGGGTAAAAATGACGCTCTATGGGTCAGCATACAACAAAAGCTCCAATGCAGTTCATGTTGAATTTCGAGGGTTGAGGGAATTCACAGCAAAAAAACCTCTTAAGATCACAAATGCACTTAAAAACCTGTCAAAACCATGGAGTAGAACAACCGGCTTCACTTTACTCTGCTTCAGCGGCTTCACACAACTACTCATAATAGAATTATCAGAAAAGGTAACCTGCAATGCCCCAAGTTACCAACTATAATTTGAAGCTATATACAGTTGGATACTAAATTATAATGAGATGTTCTCCTACAATAAGAACAGCTTGAGATATTTTACTATTGTTACCACTTGCTTTATAGGTTTCAAATACACACATATATATAGAACATCACTGTATAAGCCCCCTCAAAGACTGAAACATCATTGTATAAGCCCGCCCAAAGACTGTCCTCAATGTTGATAGATTATGCAACAATCAAGCTTAAATTTGGCCCCCATTGCACCAAAATATTTATTTTTTCAAACTTTGTCCAAAACATGTACACTTGTGTGATAACATAGCTTTGACTAATCACACAAAAAACACAAATCTTTATGTAACACTAACAACATCCTAGTAACAAACAAGAGAAATCAAACTAGCATAACCACATTGCTTACACTAAAAACAGATGATGACTAGAGAAAATTTCCACACTACAACAGCCAGCCCATACTAAAATCAATGAAGAAGTGGGTCACACCTTTACGGGCACCCTCTCAATTCTTGTAGCAATCTTGCGGGCAAATGGGTCCCTAATCCTCTCCACTTCCTTGGGAAGAAATGGCGGGAATCCATCTACCGACCCTCTCTTACACACCCAACCACCCCCAGCTGCTAGAATTGCCATTCTTCCTTTCTCGAGGCTACAAAGTCCAAATCTTTCTCTCTTCTTTCACTAAGCACTTGTACTTCTTGTGCTTGGAAACCCATTCCTCTCCTTTTCAAGGTCTCCTCGGTATTCTCGATCACTGCCTGGTTTGGGGAATCCATCCATGGGTCAAGAGGCTGCAAACGTGGAGTACGTTGTATCACTGGCCGTGTCTGTGAACCGTTCGTACGTCCTGATTTCTGCGACTTTGGATGTGAGATAAAGGTCGCACGTGACGTGGGTTAAGGGGCATGAGGGCATGTGATGTGCCTTTGTGAGTAGTGATAAAAGTAAAATTCAGTTCAACGGTAATCAAACTCGTCCGTTCAAGAGGTAGGCCCCCACGTTTTTTATATCAACAATGATTAGAAGGCATGGGAAACTGCATTGGATCGTCCACAATCCACATCACATTTAGGTAGCCAGGACAGGCAGCAGCAGCCGCAGCATGTGCAATGGAAAGCGACATGTCGTAACGTGGGGGCCCACTCACCTGAATTCTGTAAACGAGGTTGGTTTGCATTTATGGAAAATTGAATTCTTAGGGACCGTCACTTTGAAGAATTTATGACACTAAGTTGAAATGTTGGAGTTTATAAAATGATGTGATGTTTGATTTTGCCGGCATTTTAAATGCTCCAAGGTATTTTTGTACCTATGGGAGGGTCAGATAGTGCAGAGTGAATTGAAAATAAAAAAGGAATTATATATAATTGGATTATGATGATTTTTTGTTTTAGTTGTTTTGAATCTTTTTTAATTTTTGTATAAAAGGTAGTGATTTTTTTGTAATTTAATTTTTTCTTGAAAGTGAGAGAAATTTGAACTTTTTTTAAAAGAAATGAGAGAAAGTGAGAGAAATTCCTTTGTGCATGAAGAGCCACTTTAAGGGCTTATTTGGTTGGAGGAATTTGGAGAATTCAAGCCTGTTAGAATTTGGAGAATTTAGAATGCTGAAATTCATGATGTTGTTCAAATTCTAATTCTTTATTTGATTTGTCTTGGAATTCATTCTTAAGAATACAATCTACGTTGAATTTCTAAAATTTTTTGTTTGATAACTTTCTTCTTTAAGGAAAAAAAAAAGCTACATTACATTGATATATGAAAATCTTCAAGTGACAAATACTAATACGACTGATTTCTATTTTTGATGTTCTTCCATCATATACTTCACACACAGTTTGTTTGACAAATGATGACCATCTTGCATCATCTTATTAAAATACAGTCACTATTATGAGCACGATAATCATCCACTTCAACTCATATCCAAACTCTGGGCTCGTCTGGTGGATTAAAAAAATGAGCTAATAATAAAAGGCAATTTGATGAAGTATTAATGGCTAAAAATCAAAATCACACATTAGATGCATTGCTTTATTTTTTTGGAATCAACTAAATCTAACTTCATGGCTAGAGAATCCATTTCACAAATAGGGAAATTTTAGAAAACCCACAACCAACCAAAAAATTCCATTTCTGAAAATTCTTTGGTTAATCAAATTAGGTTCATTATATTAAGATAAGTAACTATAATCATCATGATAATCATCAACCATAATCACCTTGATTTTAGAATTGGAAAATGGTGATTTCTTCTTCTTCTTTTGTTTTCAAAAACCCCTATTTTAAAACACCCATTTATGGATTAAAAAAATTCATCAATCAAGATGATGATGAAGAAGATAAATTCATCAATTGAATATCACCAACTGGAAGTCTGGAAAACAAATATTTGTTGCTAAATGTAGTACCGATGCTCAAATTCATCTTCAACATCTAAAATGTTTACCGAGAGAAAACTTCAGATGCTTCAAAAGTTTACTTCAATATAAGCAAATCCAACGTTAGATTGATTAATTGTAAAGCATATGGTTAAAATAAAAATTCAAAATAATTTGTTTTATATTTTACTATTTTACTATGATTAATCTTATGGTGGGGATTTTTACATTTTATTATTACTATGATTGATCTCATGGTGGTGGTGGGCAAAGTCTTACTGGAGTCCAATGCATCGTGGTATTAATATATACGGGTGTAGCATTTTCCCCATCGATAAATTTTTGAGATTTGACTGTAGAGAACTACATTTATAGAGCACATTTGTTAATAGGTGAGGAATTTACAAATCTAATGATTTCCACAACTACTAAAGGGATTTCTCATGGTGGATGCTTTGGCTGAGGATTTCACATCAAAAGCGCTACATAGTTGAAAAAAATTACTTTTAGTGTGCCAATCCGTAAAAGTGAATATTTCCAAATCCTATGGGAGAGGTTGAACTTAAAAATCCTAAAAAATAAAAATTTTCACTCATCCAAATCCTTGGAGATTGACAATTGTAAAAAGTGGATTTTCCACGAATATGTGGAGAGCTAAAATCTTTTTCTTAATGATTTGGTTGCCTATCATGACCTTTGGTGCATCGGTCTTGAAAGTAGGGGCAGCATATGGGTCAGGTAAGGCCAACCTACAGTGTTATTGTGTTGAAATCCGACTTATTTTTAAACAGGTAACCCCTACTTACACACATAATGCATGTTAATCCTACCCATAACCTGTTTAACTCCACATAATGTGGGTTAATTCATTCCAATATTAAGGATATATTTGGGTTTGGTTGCAGGATTGAAAAATCAACACAAACTTGGCTCATTCCATATGAAGTAAGCGATTCTAGGTATCAGACTATCAAACTACTCAAACTCGCCTGGATAGTCAGAACCTTCCCACCCAGCCTTACAATTTGGTGGCTATGTAGGAACCCCTCAGCCAGGTCGCCCAGTGACCGACGACGCAAAACAGTAGGAGAGGCTCTCAGCATGGCAAGACCTATTTCACTTGTGTCCTTGACTTGAACTCAATTCGCATTTGACACAGATGAACCTGATCTACAATATACATGGGTTTGTCACAAGTCAAAATTACAATCTTCATTTAAATGGACTTGGTTTGGTCAACCCACACAATCCTGTTCGACAAATTGCATTGGGGTTGACCTGCATGTCTAAACTAGTCTAACCAGAGGATCCATTTTTGTATTAAATTAAAAAAAAAAGAAAAAATGTCTTCAATTAAAGTGAATAAAATCACAATAATAGAGGTAAACATGTACAAATGGCCACTAAGAATTGAGCCAGCATCTGGGCTTGATGTATAGGCATATTGTATATAGCCTACCTTTGAGGCCCACCTTCAAATGGGCTGGGCTTGGACACACCAAGGCCCAGCCTCAATTTCTCTGCTTGAGGACACGAATCTGGGTGCAAAGCGTGCACAAACCTTGCTGTAATCGATTTTCTCTCAAAAACTGCAAATACATTGCAGAAAGGCTTTGGATTTGGATGAAGGAGAACCGAGAAAACTACCTGCAGCTGTGTGTCTGAGATTAAGAAAGCTGGATTCTTTCTTTCCATCTTCATCTACAAACAGAGCATCGTTTTTCAACAGTCTCTGTGAGTCTCTTCTCCTTCTTTCTATACATACTTCCCACTGTCTTTCTTCCTCTCAGGACATCCCCTTTAAAACCCAGGAAGAACTGCTCCCCAGAATCTGAAAATCGTGGGAAAGTCATTGCCTTTAAAACCCAGAAGCAGAGATTGAAGTCCTAAGACAAGTGGAGTTGCAGAATCGGGAAAATCGGTTTTTTGCGGAAAAGGGTCTTTCTCCCTATCAAAACCGGAGCCTTTCCGTGAAAATCCACTTTCTGGATTGGTCTTCTGGGTCACCAAATGGGGTTGGAACAAGGAGGTAGGATGTGGAGAAGGGCAATGAGGTTTTCCTTTCTGAGACTGAGGTTCTACTCTTCCACCCCTGAAACTGAAATCCCTGCTCTGTATTCCTTCCTCCAACCTTCTGTCTTTGCGCTTAGAAAACCTTCTTCCCCGTCACAGCCTCCAAGCCCCGCAAAGCCCCCACCACAGACCCTTGATAGGACTGCCCTGGAATCGGACATCCAAACGTCCCTTGATTCACACAACACTGACCAGGCATGGAAATCCTTCAAACTACTTATGGGACACTCCCAATTCCCACCCACCCAACTCTCAAATGCGCTCATATCTCATCTCTCCTCCCAAAAGGACCTGTTGAATCTTAAAAGAGCCTTTGCTTCTCTTATATTCCTCTTAGAGAAAAACCCACAAATGCTTTCCATGCATACTGTAGAAACGCTTTTGCAATCCATGAAATCTGCCAACACACCCAATGCTGCATTTGCTCTGGTGAGAGCAATGTTCAAGAATCGATGCTTCCCTTCCTTTTCCCTCTGGGCTCCTATCCTGATCGAAATAAGCAAGAAAAATGGCAGCTTTGCTGCGTTTTTACGGGTTTTTGATGAGAACTGTAAGATCTCTTTGGATGAGGAACTTGATTTTATGAGGCCCGATTTGAGTGCTTGCAATGCTGCATTGGAGGGGTGTTGTTATGATCTGGAGTCCGTCCCAGATGCAGAGAGAGTCATTGAGACCATGTCTGTTTTGGGTGTCCGACCCGATGCCGTGAGTTTTGGGTTTCTTGCTTATTTATATGCCATGAAGGGTCTTGAAGACAAGGTTCTTGAATTGGAGAAATTGATAGTGGAATTTGGGTTTTCATCAAAAAGTGCCTTTTATGATGGTTTGGTTAGCGGGCATGTCAAATCAGGGGATTTTCAATCTGTTTCAGCAGTAATTTTACGTGCATTGCAAGAAGAGACTGACCAAGATAGTGGAGTTTTCGGTCAAGAAAGTTATAATATGATTGTGAAAGGCTTCCTTGGGAAAGGAAAGATTAAGGAATTGGCAAAGCTGATTATCAAATCACAGGAATTAGAGTCTTTAAAAACATCACCCGTTGGGGTTGAAGATTCAGTTGGATTTGGGATCATTAGTGCATGCATCGGTCTGGGCATGCTGGACAAGGCACATAGCATTGTTGATGAGATGAATGCTCATGGAGCTTCCATTGGACTCGGTGTGTATTCATCAATCTTGAAGGCATACTGTAAAGAACGCCGGACTGCTGAAGCTGCCCAATTGGTTACTGAGATAAGTGCTGCGGGGCTTCGGTTGGATGCAAATAGTTTCGATGCTCTCATTGATGCATCGATGTCAAGCCAAGATTTCCTTTCTGCGTTCTCGCTTTTTAGGGAGATGAGAGAGGCAGTGATACCCGATTTGAAGATGAGTTATCTGACTATAATGACAGGTTTAACAGAAAATCACAGGCCTGAGCTGATGGCTGCTTTCTTGGATGAAGTAGTCAATGATCCTAGAATTGAAATCGGGACCCATGACTGGAACTCAATCATACACGCCTTTTGTAAGCTCGGAAGATTGGAGGATGCGAGACGGACATTTCGGAGGATGGCGTTTTTACGGTTTCAACCCAATGAACAGACATATCTGTCACTTATCAATGGTTACGTCACTGCAGGGAGCTATTTCAGTGTATTGATTCTTTGGACGGAAGTTAAGAAACGGATATCCATTGATGGAGGGAAGGGAATCAAGTTTGACCACAGCCTTGTTGACGCATTCTTGTATGCATTGGTGAAGGGAGGGTTCTTTGATGCAGTAATGCAGGTTGCCGAGAAGGCGCAAGAGATGAAGATCTTTGTGGATAAATGGAGGTATAAACAAGCATTCATGGAGACACATAAGAAACTTAAAGTTGCAAAGCTGCGAAGAAGGAACTTCAGGAAGATGGAAGCACTTATTGCTTTTAAGAATTGGGCTGGTCTGAACTCCTGAAAATAGGAAGCAAACAACTTGGCTTGGTTCAGTCTGTCAACTTTGAAGAGTTGCATTGCCTTTGCTTGCAATGATTTGTTAATTGGAACATGCGGTGACAGGGGGTTGTCTGGATCTAGGAATTGAAGAGATATTTTCCTGTCTTGAGAAATACATGCTGCTTGGATCCTTTTCTGCCCTTGAATCAGTAGTAGGTTCTGCTGCAAAGTTTTACAGGACTCTGAACGTTTCAGGTGGAGATGCAGGAAATTATAAGATTGATACACACTTGAGGTCAGTATGTATCCATCTAAACTTTTGATTTAGCCCATTCGGGGATTTATCTCAAGTGCTTATTTGCTTTCATGACTGGGATTGGTTTGAGTGCTGACGACTCATAGCTCCCAATCTGCATTTCAGTTTCATCCTACTGACGTGTCAAGATGGATGCCTCCATACACAAAATTGCGAATGGGAGATCTACTGATTTCCATACTGACCCCATAGGTCCTACAAGGCATATATTGGTTGGTTGTTGTGGTCTTAAGATCATTTTCTATGGTGGTCTGCCAAAAGATGCTTAAGTCACTCACCTTATCATACATAGTATACAGCTCTTTCATTCATAGTATACAGATCTTTCATTCACCTACTTATAATAAATATTCTCGTACATATGTTCAGATGGTGTCTATCTGTCTCATGAATATGGTAGAACCACATGACCATCTAATAATGCATGTAATGCAATTTGATGTAGATCAATGATTATGTATTCATATGAACAATATGGTTTCCTGAGCACAGCCTGAAAGCTGCTGTTTATGGCAATTTATCCTTTCCAACTTGAGGACTGTGGCATGGGTGTTTGATTGTTTTGGGTTCAGAATCTCCTGCTGCACATCTGTTCTTCAAGTGTGCCTTTTCAGACTGCCTGTTTATTGGGACTGCATGATGATGAGCTTCAGGAGTTTTATCTTAGTTCCAGTGGAGAGAATTATTTCTGTTGTAATTCTGCTAGCTGTCATGGCTGGCTTTTGGTTCCTATGACAGAGCATAATGCTAGAATCTTCAAGAATTAACAGATGTTCTGTTCTAGTATTCTATATGACTGCTAACAGGCCCCATGTGCTAGCATGATCTTTCGGGCAGATGGCACTAAGATGGGTTTTGTTCTGTCTTCTCTACCACCTCTCAGGAGTTTCCATGCTCTTGAAATAAGGATGCATCCCAGTGGCCCCTTTCCAGCTTGGTTTTCTGGTTTGGCTTCACCTGCACGTGTTGCTTCATCTGCCTCTGCAATTTGAGGTTCCCCACTACCTTCATTGATCATTATAATGTTTTGCTTTTCTTTGTGCTGTAGTTTGTTAGGACTAAGGATTTATAATATTTCTTAATACACCTTTGGGCTTGAAGTTTGCTTGCATGTTCTTTCCATTACATCTTGGCTTTGTGATATTAGTTTATGTGTGTTAATGAAAACAGTTCCTTTACTTTGCTGATCATGCTGCTTGAAAGTTGAAACTGTTTTTACTGCTTGTGAGGGGTTTGGGAACCTGGGGATGCATTGTTTTTTTACTGTAATTTATATTTATTAAAGTTCTTCTGTTGCCATGAGCCTGGAGAAATTAAGGTCCTGTTTGTTTGCATTGAGCTGAATTCCTAAGAATTTATAGTAAAATGGGTTCCAACAAAGCAATATTAACAAGGCGAGGGGTGAAGGATATAGGTTGGAGATTCATATGAAACCAACTTTCTTATGATTTGATTTACTAGGATCGTGGCTGGGTATTCCTTTTCCATCTCCCCATACTTCATTTTCCATTAAAGGGAGATTATTGGATAGCCATTTATGGATTTCTCTTTTTTTTTGTCTTTTATTTAGCCACTCTTACCAATGCATTTCTTAAAATTTGGTTACATGCAAACAAATGAGCCCTAAGAGCACACTTGCTTTGATTCAAGATTATTGTAGAATGGGTCATGAAACAGTATGATTGTCATAATGAGTTTGTGAACTTTTTAATGAAAGGACTCAATTGTATCTCTCTTTACTGAGGATGTAGAATTTGCAATATGGACAAGATCAGAAACTCTCAACTCATGACATTTGGCTGACTGGCATCCGAATCAGTTTGATGCTTATGAATTTAAGAATTGTCTTGTCGAATGGATATCAGCTAGAGATTCTCTCGGTATATGTCGATTTTGTTTCTTCATTTGGATCATTCAATGATATATGTCTTCAGGGTTTAGAAACATTTGTTCACTTCCTTCATGGAAGAATTAGTGTCCATACTAAATGATTTTCACTGAACAATCGAGTGATGTGCGTTCGTGTTGGGTTGTGTTTCTAAACAAACATAACCAGCCTAACAGATTCACAAGAACAGATATTGATGATGGAAGAATACTTTTTTCAACTTTTATTGAGGAGAAATGTAAAAACATTTGTAGAGAAAGTTATTTCACATCTTTCTTTAAAATGCCTAGTTGTCACTTAAGGTTTGTTTCAACCAAACTGGCCAAAATATCCATTTTGTTCAACTGATAAGACAAACTACATCCCTTGAAATCGTTGGTTGGGATTCGGTCCTAGTTTGGTCTTGTTTTGCTGAAACCCCCAATTTACTTATGAAATTTGGAGATTTGGGCTGAATGGGTAAAAAATCCCATATGTTTGCCAAAATTTGACAAAGGCAAGGATTTTACCTCTCTTTCTTTATTTTTTTCTGAGAGGTTTTTGACCAATATGCTCTCTATTAAGGTTAATTATGTAATGAGTCAGAAACCAACCCAAAGGCTTGAACTGATGGGTGGAAGGCCCCAGCATGTATATTAAGCCATGTTAGAACCCATCTTTGGGTGATGTGGGATGTGGCTCTTCTGACACTCACCCTCGCTTGTAAACCCAACAGATTTTATGAACGGCCTTGCCACGTGGGCTACACAAGAGATTGGCTCTGATACCATGTAATCAGTCAAGAACCCAAAAGCTCGAACTGGTGGGTGGAAGGCCCAAACATGTATATTAAGCTATGTTAGAACCCATCTTTGGGCGTTGTGGGATGTGGCTCTTTTGACAAATTATGCATATTTTTGGTCTTTTTCATTCAGAAGTAAGGCCTTTTAGCTCTTTTAGGATGACACAAGTGATTTCCTTCGTTTGTGCATTTTGCTTCTTCATTTGAGTCCTGCCTCTACAAAAAGAGGACCTTTCCTTCTTAATTTGTTCATTCTTTCTTCTTTGTTTCACCATGACAGGGATTGCAATCTTTTTCTCTATGTTTTTTTATCCCTGTTTGTACATTGGAGGAATGGTAAGCTACCCTGATTCTAAACTAGCCTACCTTATCATCCCTGATTTCATCCATGGGGTGCTCCATCCTCCTGCTAGTGCTCCATCGACAAATTTTGGTATCCTGCTCTGCTACAGTGTGCTCTTGCATTTGTGCTTCACTAGTCAATCCCTGGCACTTCGGCATGGGCGAGACACCCTTGCCACTGGGCTCTCTTGTGATTCTCAATTGAGATTCATTTATTTGATGTAGGTATAGCATATTACAATGTTGATTTGATAGAATGAATTTAATATCCATAGTGGCTATGCTTTTTTTTACTTTTTTTTAATATTGATCATATTTTTCTAAGTTTATATATTTTTTAATTTTTTAATTTTTGGAAATACAACTCCAAAATGAAGCTGAAAGGTTTGAAACGTTTCAGTTTGGAGTTAAATTAAAATGGGGTCTGACATGAAATTAACAACAATATTAAAATGTCTGTTGCCAATAAGTTTGTGAAAATCCAAAGGGATTTGCTGTAAACCAATTGCATGTTGAGGTTAGCTGGCTAACTTCTTGAAAGGATCTTTGAGCTTTAACGCTGTTGAAAAGATGGCAATCACAGATGTTAATAGTGTTGGAAAAAATGACTCTTGCAGGGTTTGGGTAAAGACAACAAGTCCATTTACAGGGCGAGCTTGGAGATTGAAGAGGCTGTTCCACCTGTTCTACAGTTTCCCCACTATTAGTAAAATCGTCGTCCTTGGGTCAATGGTCTGTGTTGAAAGAGATGAAACGGCAATTGGAATCCATCAGCAAGGAAAGTTTGTTAGCCTGGAAACAAAGGAAAGCTTGAGAATGGGGAAATGGATCGGCACAGACTTGGATGTAAGCTTCTCTCCATTTTTGCTCCCATATTTTTCTGTTATCATGCTGCTAAATTTGATGAATTATTTTAAATTTGATGAATATGCAGTTGTGATATTACTTGTTGGAGCTCTAATGCTGACAACGTAAGGTGCACTACAATTAAATTGGCGTCAGTTGGGTCCTCTATTAAACCTCCAAACAACAGACACTCTAGTCTGCTCTATTTACATGCCTTCTACATTGTATGTAGTTTGTACTCCTGTGGAACTGAAACAAGAATAGATGCTTGGTGAGCTGGTTATGAGGAACCAAATCCTTGGTGAACTAACCTGCTTGTAGATTTCGCATAGATGTCAAAGAGGTCAAATGTGTTGCTTTCTTCCCTTGCAGAAAGGGCTCTGATTCCAACTAGGAGTCTTGGGGTACTAACCCGCTCATAGATTTTCACATGGATGCCAAAGATGTCAAATGCGTTGCTTTCTTCCCTTGCAGAAAGGGCTATGATTCCAACTAGGAGTCTTGGCATACTAACCCGCTTGTAGCTTTTCGCATGGATGCCAAATATGTCAAATGCGTTGCTTTCTTCCCTTGCAGAAAAGCTGTGATTCCAACTAGGCTAGTCTGATGCTTTTGGACTTTTCATAGCATCCAGTCTCTTACTAATCGAGAAAAATTGAAATACCTTTACAAGATATCAAGCCTTTGAATGTCTTGTTTTTACCCACCAATGTCTTGTGTTCGAAGTCTGTCCCAAATTTGCCGTTGTGCCTGTTTGTGTGTCTTTAGTAGGCGCTGCATGGGGGATTAGTCCTATTGGGTTTATGACCTCGTAGATGCCCCCATCATTGGATGTGCATGAATGGGAATGTGTGTTCCATGTATCAGAGAAATAATTATTGCCTGCTGAATAATAGTTTTTTGAGTTGACGCTATGGTTTGTTTCAAGCATGCAGCATAGAATACTTCCCTTTTTTTCTCTCTCTATTTTTCCCCATCTCGATTTGTTCTTGTTTCTGTGTTAGTGACAGTTTACTCACAAACGATGGTTTATGCATTTGGAAAATTTTGGTCTTTTGCGTAACCAATTACAGGGTATTAGTCTATCAGAGTTACTGGTAGTAAAGTGTGTGAGTACATGGTAAATGTGTTCCAAAGATCTAGAAAAAAAAAAGGTCTGCTTTTCATAATTGTGCTCTGGGCCTGTTTTCAAATTTGTTCTCAGTGGACCCCACACAGCTGATGTGCTGAAACCCGTCCCTGTCGTTTACCTTTTATGCATGGTGTTGGAAAATGGGTTTTACATGGATAGAAGTATTTGATGGGCATTTACGAATGCTTTGTTTCTTCGATTTTAGCGCTTTTAGGAATACATTTCCTATAATTCTTGACAGTTTAATTTCATGAAACCTATGGGTGCTTCATGTTCAATCCAAATTCAACATCTAGGATCCCTATCAGGTCCAAGTCAGGAGGTGGATTCATCTTGTTTTTAAAAGCATATGGATATGGGAAATTTTCAAGTGAGCACCAACTTTGAGCATCCTCCTTTTATTTAGTAAGTGGGACCCCCTATAACAAATTCACCCCATCACACTCAGTAAGCCCCCACAACCGCCAATTCGGCACAACGCAAGTTACACTCATAGCTCTGTTATTCACCACTAGATCAAATTAAATGAGATTCTTTCTAAAGCCATTAACGTTAAGGCCTACAGATCAAAGGGATAAAATTATTTAATGGGATTGATGTGCAGGCCTAAATCTCATTTAGATCTTTGAATCCCCCACCTCTCCCATGAGTGGCATCACCCCAAGTGGGCACCATGAGGCAGTGCTCACGATAGATGGTCACAGATGGTGTTCAGATGTCGAAGTTCCACCCAGGGCCCAATCAATTTGCATCACAACTTTAGCAGGGCTAACATTTTTGTGACGGTTTTAATTTTGTTTGAAATGGGTGACGGTCGTAAACCAGGGGAAGTTGGATGAGTTTGAGTGAGTACTCTGCCAAATCTTATCCAATTACTGGGCTTGGTGACCTTCAAAACCCAGCTGAGTTCTTGAGTTTTTAAACTATGGCACTCATACAGGCCAGGACTGGAGCCAGGCCGCAACCCACTATTGCAACATTGAATTTGTAGGTTCAACTGTTCAACTGATGTTTAAAAAAAAAAAAACGAAAATTAGCCAGACCCAATCCATTTATTCATTCCCTATGCCTAGTAAGTAGCGGTCAAACCCAACTCGTGATGTCCATTTGATCATTTGGCAACTCTAAACACATACTGTTGCTCAGCTGGTTAAAGAACTCCAAATTCAGCTTTCCCAACTTTTCTTTCTTGTTTTACATTTCTTGTGTAAATCAAATAAATTATTCCTAGATTTTTTTTAAATCAATACTCAGTGAAAAAAATAAAGCAAAAATATGAAACAAAAATCAATGAATAAGTCAAAATCCTATCTGTTGTCGACCGTCATCATCATCATCAAAGCCTTATTCCAACCATGTTGGGGTCGGCTAAGGCTCCCACATAGCGGGGTCTGAGGAGGGCAAGATGTACGCAACCTTACCTTCATTTTGTTGTCGACCGTCATTCTCTCAATTTGTTTGCATGAAAATAGAATAAAGTAGCCAAGCAAAATTCAAGAAAACGATGGAGTTGAAAACTGATGGTGAGTATCAAATGCATATATCAAATTTCAAAGAGTGATTGACTTAATGGAGATCTCAATTACTCAAAATCCTCTCAATCATGGGCTTCTGTAGCCCAAGTTCGCTGATATCTACAGCCAGATCCGGCCCAAATAGGGTTTGTGCGAGAAATAACTGGTCATGAAGTTTTGCAAGTGCAGGTCCAGTGACCCATTCTACTGATGTTTACTAGTACTCGACTCTCGCAGTCACAGATATTCTGTTGATCATCTTTTTAAACAAACTGATCCATAGCCATTCCACTCAATTTGACTTAAATTAATTGAATTCGTGGGTTCGATTTCTTTGTGAGCTATATGAAAAACAAATTATATTATTTGAAAGTGGAGAAGTGTTTGGATTGTCTTATTTTCATATCTTTTCTCTTCTTTGCCTACGCCCCTCCTGGATTGTCTTATTTTCATATCTTTTATCTTCTGAAGGGGAACAGAAAGGAGCTCAACAATGGTGAATGCTTGTTTTCTTGTAATTTTGTTGGGTTTTATTGTTGTTTTTTAGTTATATAAATTATCTTCTTGAGAGAGAGAGAGCGAAAGATACCTGCATTCCATGATTGTGGGTTTCTTATTTTTCTTTTTCTTTTTTAAATGAAACTGTACCATGTTTGAAATAGGATAATATTCATGAATGTCATTATAAACATAATTTCATAATATTTTTAATATTTGTAATTTCTTACTCTTCATGAATATTTTTTATAATATTTTTCCAAAGAAACCTCTTTCCTTTTGTTTGAATTTCATTTGGACAAGGAGAAATGCAATTCCTCTCTTAATTATTTTTGCAAGATGTAAGATAAATTGTTTTTTCTTCAAGGAGATTGCAGAGACTGCAGAATATAGCATTCTCTCTATTAAATTAATTTTTTTTATCGTTAGCATCGAATGCTTTAATAACAAATAATTTATGTCATAATTGTAAACAATAGCTTAGTTCCAATGCCTATATGTTGGAACTACCGTAAGATCTTGGCATTAGTCCAACCTTCAACGTTGCAGACCTCACACTCTATCATGGGCATGACCATGAGCCATTGTTTTACTAGCTCCTCTTCCACTTGAAAATAAAATTATTGATGTTCTCGGCTACTCGACGATGATTCTAGAAGTTCCTTCTCCATTGGTGAAACTACCTAATCTCCGATACTACAGGAATTACTGCTACTGACTTTCAGTTCCGGAGTTCGGATCTCTATGAGCATTATCAAGCTGTTAGCTCGCTAGAGTTGAGTTCTTCCAAGCCGAGAGAGAGAGAGAGAGAGAGTTGATGCAATATAGACTAGACCCAAGAAGTGAACTGGGCCCAGACATTGACGCAGGGGTCAACCTAGTCCATTAGGTTCCGGCCATAGGCCCAATTGATAGAGAGCTATTGTAAAAACTTCTTTTTTTTTTTCATCCTACTTCTATATCTTTTTTCTTAGGATTGATCAGTTTCTTTATTTCTTTGGAAAGTCTTAGTTGCTAAAATACACTTCTACTGCTCTGTCTATTGTTGAGTCTCCATTGTAGTTGCGTATGCTTATTCCAGTTAATGAATTTAGTTTTCTCTGCAATTATAGTGTGTTGCATAGCTATGAGTGTCCTTAGGACTGTAATTTATCTTTGGATTCGATCAATCCCTTAGGAGATTAGTCTAATTAACGATTGAGGACTCGGCGCTACACCATTTAATGGTTTTTTTTTAATATAGCTTGAAGCGAATTTTGGTTTAACTATTGACTTTTTTTTATTATAAAACAAGAGCCTTTCAGGATAACTAAATCATAATTTGAGTATCAAAGACGTCACACCCCGAAAATATAGCCAATTGAAAGAAAGAGAGATCGTAGCATAGCATCTTAAGAAGTTTAAGAGGAATTGAATTCCTAGGAATTTAATGATGAAATGGTTGTAGAAAGCATTACTAAAAGCTTCAGGGGTGCATAATTTGTAGTTGTACATGGGCCTCAGACTTTCCTAGGATTTCATTTATAAGTGTGTAGGATTCATTTTTCATCAAAAGGGAGAATATATGATGCCATGGATTTGGGTAGTTCTCTCCAGTGCGGACGTTCTATGCAAAAGTCGTTCCGCACCTTTCATGCATGGATGCCCGTTTTGCATTTGCCAGCATGGATTGGTTTTCCCATAGGATGCCATGCCACGCCACTGTTGCTTCTTATGCATCTTCACCTTTGTTTCTTCAATTTAAACCAGTTTTAAAAATACATTTACATGAATTCCTACAAATTCAATCTCGTGCCTCAATTCCTACTAATTCAAGTTGGTGGAAATAAACGGGACCTAAAATGCTTTTTACTTTTGTGGGCATAGTGAAATTTGGTATCAATATGAAGAAAGGAACTATTCGACAGTGTAGATTTTAATCTTCAGCTTCTAGAATTCATGGCACGTAATGTTTATGTTGTAGTATTAACTGAACCTGTTCCAATTTTATGCTTTATCAAATTATTTTTTGCTATTTATATGCAAGTTGACTTTTGATTGAATTCATTTGGGTCACGGGTAACAAAGGCCCCTTTTTTCTTATAATCGAAGACCAACCCCACACTAATCAGACAAATATGATGCACAACTTAATTGTGGGTAGTGGGTATTGCTTGCTTATCTAACTTTATTGATAGAGGCAACTTTGCGATTTACAATGATTTTGTTTTTCTCTTTTTTCTCCCAAAAGGACTTGTGGAAAAAAGGGTGAAGGTATGGGCTGATATAAATTGCTTTTTTGTATTAATTTAAAAAGAATTTTGTAGTAATATCACAATAAAAAGTAAAAGTTGAAGTTATTCGTGAATTATTTTTCGAAAGTTATTTTAGTAGCTATATTTGTAACATTGATATACAAAAATATATGAAAAACCAAGGAAGTAGGATGTTGAATCCCCTCGTAATAGTAAGGAATGTAAATGGGTACCAAACAAACTAACGAAGGACCCAAAAAAAAAAGAATAAAGGATTGTCCGTTTGCGTTAATTATCTTTTATCATTGAATCACATGCTTATTTTTAGTGATTAATCAGCATCATCATTCGAGCCTTGGCCCAACTATGTTTCTCCATTCCGACCTATTTTAAGTCAAATCCTTAGATAAGTTAACTTTTTCAAATCCGATTTAATTACCTCTATCCACATCTTCTTCGACTTACCCTTACCCCTCAGTGGGCTAGCTAAACCTTTTCTCACTGACGCCATTACTAGTCTACATTCGACATGTCCAAATCATATCAAATGGGTTTCTTTAATCTTATATACTATTGATGCTACACCTAACTCCTTTCAAAAGCTCTCATTTCTAAGTTATCTTTCCTAGTTGGACCACACGTCCATCTCAACTTTCTCATATCGGCCAGCTTCATCTTATGCATATGTTATTTCTTGATTGGCTAACATTCTGTCCCGTAGGTCATATCTAGTCTAATCATTATTCTAAAGAAATTTTCTTCTATTTTGTTGGCATTCATCTTTCACAAAGCACTCCAAAAGCAAGTCTCAACTTCAACCATCCCACTTTTATCCCATGTTCAACATCTTCATCAATCTCCCCATCATTACTAATTATCGAGTCAAGATACTAAAAAGAATTTCTATGCGGTATCTCCTTTGTTTAAATTCTTACCGTTGTTTCAACGCTTTATATATGCCCACTGAAGTTGCAATCTATATATTCTATCTTTGAATGACTTATTTTAAAGCCTTTGGATTCTAAAGCCTCCCGCCATCTCTCAAGTTATGCATTTACACCATCTCTTGATTCATCTGCCAATAGTAATATATCATTTGCAAATAATATATACCAAGGTACCTCTTGAATATTAGTAGTTAACTCATCCATAATCAGTGCAAAGATTTATGGAATCAAGATACCTCTTGATTCCAGAAATCTTGGTCTTCTGTTTAAGTTTTTGCTCTAGTACTTTCTCCCACCGCTTCATAGAATGATTAATAACTTTAATCTCCATATAGTTAGTGTAATTTTGTATATCTCCCTTATTCTTATATATAGGTACTGCAACACTTCTTCTCCATTCATCCGGTGGCATCTTCTTTGTCATTAATATTTTATTGAAGAATCTAGTTAACCAAATCACCTCAACCTCCCCTAAGCATTTCTAGATCTCTATCGGAATGTCATCTTAACTCGTAGCCTTTTCTATCTTCATTCGCCTTAATACTTTATTCACTTCCACCACTCTAATTTTGCGGAAAAAGGTATGTTTTGCTAACGAAATATCCTCTCTTGTTCTTCTATATCCAGTATGTTCCTTATTTAAAAGCTTGCTAAAATATTCTTTCCACCTTTCTTTGATATCGTTATCTTTTACTAAAACTGTTTAGTCATTGTCTTTAATACATTTGATATGATCTACATCCTTACTTTTCCTTTCCCTTATTTTTGCAAATTTAAAAATATCATTTTCTCCTGCTCTAGTTTCCAACCTATTATAGAAATCATCATATGCTTCAAATTTTGCACTGCTAACTAGTTTTTTAGCTTCTTTTTTTACCTTTTTGATACATCACATAGCTTTTCATATTCCTAGTCCCTGCCAATTCATCCTCATCCATCAGCAAAGAAATTTTTTTTAACACAATGATGTCAATTGTTCACATTTAAAGTCCCTGGTATTTTTTAGGCAGCGAGTCCTACAGACCTTTTGTTTTTTTTAGAGGCCAATTGGATCCACACACCTGCCATGTATTAAAAAGAAACCTAATCATTTGTTGTAGAAGTCCTAATATATGAGTAATGATCGCAATTTTTAAAACCATCACATGAGGTGGAATTTGTGAAGCTTATCTGGCCTACCATATATGAAAGGGTTTAAAGATCTAAAAATCGGCAAAAGAAAGAATTAGTTTCATCATATTGGTAGTATTTGATGTAAGAATAGGAAATGGATGATCGTTGATTATCTATTAAACGTTGATTTAGTAGCCTTAGAACGAACAGCTACAAACATCTTATAACTTGATTTTCTTGGATAGCTAGATTCCAAAGCTCAATCCTATTTACTAGGTCCAATCACCTGCAAAACTTGGCCACCTCTTTATAGTTTTAAGCTGCAGTTTACTGTATAGAGCTTCCACCAGAAACATTTCTGGTAGCAAAAGCTCCCTGTTGCGGAAGCTACAGAGGAACCCAGATAGCGGTGGAACCAATAAAGGGGTGGAGGAATATTATTCTTCTTTTGGGGTGTGGAAATGAAAAACGGCTGAAAATACCCTAATAATAAGGGATGTTTTCAATAATAATATTAGCTACACTTTTTATCTCACAACTTATCTCATAACCGTCCTCTATGGCAACATAACTAATTTGTTTTGCTTTTAATAATGTAGAGATGAGGGGGAGAAAATTGCCACATATGATAATTGTGAGATGAGTTATAAGATGTAAAGTATCGTTATCATTATTATTTTTCAAATTTATTGTCAAAATATATTTTAAAAAAATAGAAATATAGAAATTCGAATCCTTTCTGTCATATCCCTGTGTGTGTGAACCCCCGTATCATCGTCTAAGAAGCCTCTGAAAATAGTTTCTTTTCTTCTCCATTCTCTGCATTCTTCTTATTATTCATTCTTCTTCTACGTTCAATTGTCCCAATAGATGATGGAAGACCGGATCACCTTCTAATCTACCTGATCTTGTGGAAGGCCCAGGTGACTTACGTGATCTCATGAAACGCATAAATGACTTGCCTGTATTCGTAAGCCTAAATGACCTTCCGCCTAGTCTCAGGTGACATCTTACATTCTTTTTAACATTGCGTAATGTTAGAATAGGGAGGGAGAGAGAGAGAGCTCTTATTCATTAGATCTGTGTATGTACATAATGGGGGGAGGAGGATCTTATTTATAGAATAAGATTGCTTCCTCCTCAAGCAACCTAATAAGGAAAGACTTAAATCCTAAGCAATCCTCTTATCTTATGTGGGTCCCAATGTGGGCATCCACCTATGATAATAACATCTTATAACACTCCCCCTTGGATGACCACCATTCAATGACAGTTGCCTCATTAAAACCTTGCAAAGGAAAAACCCAGTGGGATAAAAACCAAAGCGAAGGAAAAAGAGTACAACGTTCTACAGGATCATTGAATTGGTGTTGGACGTGCATAATGCTGCCTCGTTAAAACCTTAACTAGGAAAACCCAGTGGGACAAAACCTAGAGAAGGAAAAAGAGTACAGCGCACATATGTCCTAGGTAGCATACTTCAGGATGCCTCCCCCTGATTACTACTCCCCCTGATGATAACATCTTTGTACATAATTAAGCATGTCAATTCTCGTATACAATTTCTAAAATACTGATTTTTTTGCAAAACTTCGTAAACTGATCAGCCAGGTTGTTGCTTGAATGAACTTGATTGACTTCAATCTTGTTATTCTTTTGAAGCTCATGAGTGAAGAGGAACTTTGGAGTAATGTGCTTCGGCTTGTCATCTTTAATGTGTCATTCTTTAATCTGTTGAATACATGCCCCATTGTCTTTGCAAATAATGCTCGGAGTACCTGTACTAAGAGACAATTGACAAGAACTACATATATGCTGAGTTAAAGATTTTTGCCATATACATTCCCCACTGGCTTAAAATCTCAGCATGGTTAGAATAAGTAGCTACCAAAGTCAATTTAGTAGAATACCAAAAACAATGATGGCAACCATTAAGAAACATACAACATGTCATAACATTTGTATAATACCAATCCAAAGCCTTTGTGCAAAACTATATATGGGAAGCATATTTATAAAGAATAAAAATCTCATTAGAACTTCTCTCGATCTGCGGGTCGAGATAAAATAGTCAATAGTTTTCTCGAGCTCTTCTGGAGTCTCGATTAGATTTATGTTATTTATGTAAATAACATAAACTTCTATTATTATAAATCCATTTAAGGATTGTATAAACAAGAACAGGCAAATGGGATTGTTTTCATACTCTTCCTTATATAAACATTCACTAAGACGATTGTACCATATTCTTCTGGAATGCTTCAGGCTGTACAATAAACGTCTTACTTATATTGAGTACGTACTCTCTAACTTTGCTTTAGGCAAAGCAAATCCTTCTGGGATTTTCATATATATAACTGTGTATGTTTTCAATCCCAAGTTTCTACAGGAAACCTTATATCACAATTTTGCCTTTCGTTCATTTGCCTTACAAAACACCCATTTGTAACCTACAGGGTTAACACCGTTTGGGGTTTGTACTATAGGTTCATATATACCACGTCTATTGAGAGATTGTAATTCCTTAATGGCATCTCTCTATTTTTGGCCAATATATTATTTGTCGACATTCATTTATAGAACGTGGTTTTATATCCCAAACAACATTCTTAATTTCCATTGATATTTGAGTAGCTACCGCATATACAAATGCGTCATCGATGATAATTTCATTTCTATTCCATCTCTCTCTTGAATAATTATAAAATATAGAGATCTCTTTATTTATTGGGTACCCATTGCCTCTTCAGGGGCTTCCAGAGTCTCTTCTGGGACTCATGTCTCTTCCGGGACATTAATTTCTTCAGGAAATTTGGAGAGAGTGGATTTTATCATAAACTCTTCGGGAGTATACCTCTTCTGGAGTATGATTGGGATATGATTGCTCATTTCTCTTCTTCTGGAGAGTTGAGTCCTTGAAATCTATAAGTCTACCATGCTTCTGGCATGTGTAGATTCATTTGCTGCCATATTTGGACTTTGTTCTTCAGGAACACTAATTCGTACTTGTCCTACAGGGACATTAATTCGTGCTTGTATTCATAGCCGGTATATGTGACCTAGTCACTTTTGCTACATCATTAAAAGCAGCAAGGAATTTGTTTGTAATTAAGTGCACAATTCTCCGTACTTCATTCTCACATTGTGAAGTACATAAATCAAGATGAGATTAAGTGGAAGTATTCCACATTAATTCTCGCCGTTCTTCAGGAACGGATTGTTCTTCAGGAACAAGGTGTTCTTCAAGAACGCTCTTATCTCCCCCTAACGGCGAGAAGACTGTCTCATCAAGATGACAATCAGCAAAAACGAACAATGAATATATCTCCTGTCATTGGGTCTAGATATCCATTAATTAGGGTGAAGTATAACCAACATATAGTTTACGTTGTAGGCTCATGCAAGTCACAAACCTATGATATCAAGCCTTATAAATTTAATAGCATGCTTAAGGATGTGTATCCTAGGTTTAATAATATGTGCTAATGGGCGGGATTAGATAGGTTCACAAATGTCACACAATATCCTTTGCGAAAAGAATGGTCAATAGATGGTACTCTAAGGAGTACGTAACAGAAGTATCAATAATTTACCAGAGCATAGGACCCCTAGAATAACAAGCTTCTGGCTTAACGTTGTCGTTTTGCTCATAATCGAATATGATTCGATTTTTAAAGATTGTCTTGTAATATAGCCTTGAAATATAAGGAGAATGCACTTAGCTTTTCTAGTATCAGCTTCTGGCTGTCAATACTAGTAATGATGTGCAAATACCATTAGGTAGACTCTTCAGGAGCATTTAAATATTTGTATGGATACAGCTATGATCAATGCCGTGCACGAATGAAACACTAACTCAGAGAAAAACTTCTGGTTTTTTTTTCAATGTAGTGTGTTTTGTTACACTGTCTATCGGACAGATATTATCTTCAGTTTCATGCATTCCATGAGCCATAGAGCAAGTAATAATAAACTCACATAACTAGGTAATCGCATTGCAAAAAAGTAAGAACAACTAAACAATTCAGCATTCAAAGCAAATATAACATAATATACGGGGGATTAAAAATAAGTCCTAGCATTCAACAAAATATCTAAGAACTGAACTCAATGTTCAAACTCATAAAAGTAGTTGTAGGTCTTCCAGACCATGCTTGGTGGTTCGCCCAATTTCCAAACAAAATGCCTTTTCAATCACCTCTCCTGGGGTGGTTTATTTTATCTCTACGGGAGAACATATTATATCTACCTCTTCTGGAGGGATTTTAATTGACTAATCTGGCATTTATTTCAAGCATTGGGTGTATGACCATCTGCTGGTGATCATCCCTGTCTGATGGGGATATAATGGCGCGGAAAAGAAGAGCGTATGCCATATCCTTCAGGGATATTTTATTTCCGACTTTGATAGTATCACCAAGCCTTTTAGAGTGTGTTAAGATCGATTTACTAATAACAATTAAACAAAAATAGAACTTCGGGTTCTTAATATCCGATGACAAAATATAATGAAGAATTAGCCAATCAGAAAGTTAGAACTTCAGGTTCTTAACTGATGAATCAGAACTTCTAGTTCTGTCAATACTTCAGGCTAGTGATAGAACTTCAGGTTCTTAGAACTGCTGGTTCTATCAAAGCTTCAGGTTTGAATCACAACTTCTGATTCTATCAAAACTTCAGGTTTGATTTCATGGATCTTCAGGTCCAAGTTAGAACTTCTGGTTCTAAATTAAAATAACATACAGAACTGCATGTTCAGATTATTTATTCGATATAGAACTTCTAGTTCTAAGTATCGTATGGAACTTCGGGTACATATTGTAGATCTGAAAACTTCTGGTTTCAGAGTAAAATAAACAACGGATCTTCTGGTCCGAATATGAAAGAACTTCTGGTTCATAGATTAAAATAATTTACGGAACTTCGAGTCCGAATTATTGATTCCATATAGAACTTCTGGTTCTAAATATCGTATGGAACTTCGGGTTCCAATTTCTTGCATAGAACTTCTGGTTCTATTTATGATCCATGATTTTCAATTCTATCATGATCTCTTTTCGATAAAAGAAAATGAATAATCATCACAAAATTAAATGATAAATATTTGCAGATCTAAAAGAATAAAGATAAATGCAAACTAATAAGAGATCATAAAATATGGATAAATTACTTAACCTTTGAATCATTCTCCTTTTAGTGCCAATGTGTAGATCTGCTCGCGAGCTTTCCTTAGGCGCAAACGGATCACAAATCAGACTCCGGATCGTCAAGATATCGCAATTTCAAATCTCAGCCCTTCGATCTAGGAAAATAGTCCTTTGAACCTTCGTTTTCCCTCTCTGTTTCGGTTCTACAAAGAGAACCTGTAGCCGGTCTCAACCCTTCTTCAACGTCGGCAGCAATGAACAAAGATCGGCGATGGCTTGGCGCGATAACGCTGGCAGCAATGGTCTTCCGGCGATAGTGCACGCTGCGGCTGCTGGAGGGCGGTGTCAGGCAGCAATTCCCGGGGGATAAAACAGCGTAGAAAATGGCCCTTTTCTTTCTCTTCTCAGACCGAACAAAAGAATCCTCTTGGTTTCTTCTTCGAGAAGAAAAAAAAATCAAGAACCCATTGCGATTCTCATCACCCAACAGAAAGTCACCTTTCAATTTATCCGGCCCAACAGAAATTGCAGATGATCCCGGCCTCCGTTGCAGCAACTTGAATGAGGAAGGAGACCGGATCACTGGTTGACGTTCAGGTTTGTGGCCCACAGTCAGATCTCATTTGAGATTGACTTCTTCTCTCTTCTTAGAAAAAAAAAACCGCATCTAGCCCAAACTTCTTCCTCTTTGAGTAGAATCCAATCATGCCCATGGGGTTCTCCTTTCAATCCATGAAAACTAAGAAGAGAACTTCCTATTTTTATTTGGGCATCCATCATGTGTTGCTGTCACAACATGCCAACAAGGAGACGACAACTTCCTATTTATTTATTTGGGCATCCATCATGTGTTGCTGTCACAGCACACCAACAAGGGACGATGACAACGGCCATGCTTTCTAATATATTTTCCTCTCCTCGGTTTTTGTGCCCAAAAAAATAAAGAAGACTTATTATTCTTCTCTGTTCCACAGTTGTATAGAAAAACGAAACATGAAAACTCACCAAGATGGACGAGCCGATCCAGTACATTCGGAGGCTCGTGCTGATAACGTATTAGAATAGGGAGGGAGAGAGAGAGAGCTCTTATTCATTAGATCTGTGTATGTACATAATGGGGGGAGGAGGATCTTATTTATAGAATAAGATTGCTTCCTCCTCAAGCAACCTAATAAGGAAAGACTTAAATCCTAAGCAATCCTCTTATCTTATGTGGGTCCCAATGTGGGCATCCACCTATGATAATAACATCTTATAACACGTAAAACTTTCTTTCTTTTTTACCTTTCCTGTTTTTTTTTTTTTCACTATCATTAGAACACTTTTATAAGAACAGAGGCATGCCCTTCACACGTACGCAGCACGTTGTTAGTATCACCCACAAAGTCAAAAACATTGCAGGAACGAAGACATTTATCTCTGTTGGTTTCCAAAACACGCACCAACATCTTTGGCGCTTTTCTGAAGGTGATGTTACTGCAATATTCGAGAAAAAAATTGTTCCCAACGCTGCAAAAGTTGAGTTGGAGAGGGACGATGTCTACCTCCTCTGGTATCCTACAGTGAGATATTTGCTTCGCTGCGATCTGATCTCCATGTTCAGAACACAAAATGATTTCAGATCACTAGGTGCTGGGTTCGACGAATCGGAGACTCAAATCCCTATTCATCTACTCAAATCTGATTTCAAATGCACAAGATGAGGGGTATGGTGCAATCTATAAAGCACGGGTATCGATGAGTACAGTACTGATATACCGATTGAGCAAAATCCTAAAAAGCCAGAATATGGGTATAACTGGAATACGTTCATTAAAAAATTATATTTTTTAAGATTTTAATAATGCAATATATTAATAATTAAAGTAAATTAGAATTTTTAGATACAACAAGCCAGTAATTACTTAATACTATTACAAATTCAACCTAATGAAAAAAAAAAAGAGCAACAGCAATATTATTTTTTATATTTCATTATCCAGCATTCTTTCCTTCTTCTTCTTTTTCCTCCTTTCCATTTTTATTTTTTTTCTGTTGGAAATGAGGGGATTGGAGATGGGTTAAGGCTAAAGCTTTTTTTTTTAAATTCATCAAAAAGGGTTAAGAATAAAGTTAAAAATTATATTTTTAGCTTTTTCAAACTCTTATAAAAATTAAAAAAAACACTTTTACAAAACTATAAAAAACGTATCCATTTTGTATCTACAAACATATCTATCTCATAACTACAAAATCAAAATATATCAAATATGTTTGATTATATCAAATATATTTTTTATCATATCTACACCAGATATGTGTATATATAAATATCCAATACTGATACATATATATTTTAAAAGTATCCCTGCTTTATAGGGTGCAATGGATGGTGATGTAGTCGTAGAGATTGCAACGGTTTTTACATATGGCGAAGCAGAGGTAGAGCGGGTCGCGAGGGAATCTGCAAGTGTCGGTGGCCCGACAGCGGGATCTCCTAGTGATGCTTTGTTGTCTCAATTATTTGATAAGAAATCATTTTTTGTGGACTGCACCATCCGTCTCGATGGATGTGCTCGTGGAATGACAGTGACCCGGTTACTCTGTTTACATGATTTCCACAAAGGATGCATTGAGAGATGTTGGTTATTAACAGCTCATGCCCGGTCTGCCACGCTGCTCCAATTTTAGATGCATTGTAATTTGATTCTTTCATCATTTTGCACAAGCATGTTAAATCAGTAGTGGAGTAGATTCGTATGATTCTGCAGTAAGTGGTAAGAACTGATTATAAACGAACGTATACGCTCAACCTTTCCGGTGGAGCACCGGGTAGGGCGTCTCTCATCTTGATCATTTGAATCCATTGCGGGGCTGGCCCAACTATCAGATCTATTCTGACCAAGTGATTTTCTACTCCGCCTGAAAATTATATTCAGGGTCACTGATAGATTGATGTGCGAAGAACATGTGCTCTCAAATTTTTAATGTTAATATGGTGTTTTGCATGTGATGTGATCAATTTGCGATATGAAAGAAATTTGTACCAACTTCAATTCAGTACATGTGGCACCGGTGATATTATTGGTGTCCGGCACCAGGGAAAAAGTTGAATGGGTGGCCTATGTTTTTTGGGCACAGTGCCTTGCCTTGTCTTTTGGGCTTTTCATGGACCATAGTCTACAGGTCAAAAAACTCTTTTCTTCTTGGAATAAAAATTATGTGATGAATCTTTTTTCAATTCATCTGCGATCAGCCATTTCGTCACTGCACCAAGCACGTTGAGGGAGGCCTTTCCTTTCCGTGGCATTTACCGCTGCACGAAAGCACCATACTGAGTGCAGCCGCCCGGATTGGTTCTAATCCTATGCAGATTTGCCATTGGATTGATTTTTGATATGGAATGAACACGGGGAAAAGAAGCACCGACATTTGCACTTTGAAGTCCTCAATCAAAGACTTTTGAACGTCTCCCTTATCTCGAAGATGCCAAATTTCATTTGAATGCCAAATTTCATTTGTAAGCAATTTGAAGACTTGAAGTTCGACATTTTAAAAATATAAACTCTATGTGTCAAATTTATTATTTTATTATATTTATCTTTTAACTTCTTTTATTTTATAATATTTTTTTTCAAAAGCTTTTGCATTTGCATTGAACCTACATCATAAAATATTCAAAAAATATATTTAGCATTTGCTTTAAGCTACATCATAAAATATTCAAAAAGAATAGTTAGCATTTGCTTTTTCTGTAAACTTTGACATCCCATCCTTCCATGTCAAATGCCACATAAGATCAGGTATTTTCGGTGAAAATGCTTCAAATGTCCTTTTGTCTTACTTGGAGTGTCTGAAATGCTCTAAGGTGATATAATATAACTGGTCGTCTTTTTTTTTTTTTTTTTTTACTCCTAATGAAACATCTAAACCCGTTCGTAGATTTTCGCATGCACGTCAACCATGTCAAATGTGTTGCCGCTCTCTTCCCTTGCAGAAAGGGCTGTGATTCCAACTAGGAGTCTAGGCGTACTAACCCGCTTGTAGATTTTAGAATGGATGCCAAAGATGTCAAATGCGTTGCTTTCTTCCCTTGCAGAAAAGCTGTGATTCCTACTAGACTAGTCTGATGCTTTCTGACATTTCATAGCATCCTGTCTCTTATTAATCAAGAAGAATTGAAATACCTTTACAATGATATCAAGCCTTTCAATGTCTTGTTTTTACCCACCTGGAAAGTCTCATGTTCTTAGTCTGCCCCGTATTTGCCCTGTGCCCGTTTGGCAAGGTTACTCTGAGTCTCTGTTATTCAGTCATTTCAGTGAAGATTTGGAAAAATTCTTTCTAATCCAGTAATCCTCTTCTGAGGTGTTCTTGATTTTCCATAGTTAGCTTTTCCAGAGCTATCATTTCTTCTCTCAATTGAAGTATTCCTGAGACTAAGAAGTTTTAACTACTTCCTGTGGTCCGAGTGAGCTTACTAACATTGGCTCTATCCATCTATTCTTTTCCAGTGAGATAGCTTTGTCCACTGTGTATGATGTTGTGATTTTGACATCACCCATTGTGCACACACATGAATCACAAGATCAACAATCAACCAACCACACAAGAAGAGACACAAAATTTACGTGGTTCACCCAAAGAGGGCTACATCCACGAGCACAAAGACGATTATCTTCACTATCACAAGTAAAACATACGGAGACTCTCACTCTCTCACTCTCTCACATCATATCCCCTACGTGGTGTGGGAACACTACGGGCAAGAGAGCTCTCACCTCTCTTCAGCGCGCAAGATCTAGGGTTACAGACTACGCACATATATAGTCTTCGCTTTTTTGGCCACCAAGAAAGCCCCGGTACAATTACCAAAATACCTTTGACCTTAAACCAGTCTCTAGTTAACCCAGTGGACTCATCCGGCTAAACCGGAATACAAGACATAAACCCAACATATGAGTCCTTCAATTTTTTTGTAAGAACTCGTCTGCTGTTGCAGGATATTTTATCTGCAAAGGTTTGGGGGCCTCATAGGGCACTATGTCCATGATATTAGGTCTTGATTCCATCAGGAAACCTAAATAAAGTCTGCGCCAGTAGCATTTTTTATTGCTACCATCTTCTTCTGAAGATCTAAGGAGATTTGGTGAAGTTCTCTGGCAACTCCTAAGATTTCTTTCTCTGCTGAGCTTCTTAGTTGTAATTGTTCTAGGATGGTCTCTATCTTGTTTAGTCACTGGGAGTTAATTTCAATCTGCTGGTGAGAATGGTCGTTCTCTTTTTCTTTTTGAGAAGCTTCATATACTGATATGAACGCATCGGCAAAGTTTTTTGGGATTTGACTGTCTATATTAGATGAGTCTTGGCTGAGCTGGATGTGTTTCAAATCTTGTTGTTCAGCTGAGGCTTTTAATTCTTGAATCTTGATATCTTTGACAGCAATGTCTGCTCCAGTCTGTTTAAAGAGGTATTTGATTTCTCTTTCAAGATTGTTGTGCTGTTGGCTCATTTTTCCTAAGATTTCAAAGATCCAACTGATCCTATCAATTAGGGTGTTTCCTAGTGCTGCTAGGCCACTGATACTGGGCTTGCTTCCAGTAATTTGCTGTGTGTGGAGGCAGGAACTTCCTTCATGCCAACATTCTGAGTTAGGTCTGTGTTGATCATCTACTAAGATGTAGTAGCCTGTTCCGAATGTCCAGTTATATATTCAGGGCACAATTCCTTGTTTTGGTGTAGACATTTAAAACTGTGTGAGGTTGGTCTGAGTTCCTCTGGCAAGGGTATGCCATACGGTAATTTCTTGGATAGCACACACATATTTGTCATGCTGGTAAAGTAATGCTTCGATACAAGCATTGAAGTGTGTTTTTGGGGTGACATTATCATTGTTTAGTGTCCAAGCTTTATTCATGAGAAGGTTAGAATTTCCTCTAATCATTTCTCGCGCTCTAAGTGCTCGTGTGAAAGGTGTCTTCTTCTGCACGCAATTTCATACAAACCTGGGAGAAGGTATTTGATACTTTCTTCTAAAGAATACCTCGATGAGGTTAACTACAGATGCTATGCGAATAGCAGGAGGTATGCTTATGAGATTCCCTAGTTCTCTTATAAGGTGGAACTAAGGTGGTCTATATATCTTTTTGAGTGCTCAATGCTTGGTATGAGCTCTTCTGGTTAGGTAAGGTCTATAGCTAGGTTTGGTGGCCTTAGGTCTGGGAGTCTGAGGATCCATTACTGGATTAAAGTGACCCTTGATTATGAACAAAGCTATGATACCAAATGGGGCGAGACTTCTAAAACCGACTAAATGGCTTCTGTAGGGATGCAAACCTCGTAGCTTAAGCTAAGGTTCGTCAATCCTAGATTCTATTTCCGAGAAAGCAGGCTGGCGAGTTAAAAGCATTGTACTCGTATGGAGGAAGGAAAGCCATTGGGTTCAACCTATCCTAAATAGTGTCTGGGAAATAGCAGTGGGTTATGATCCACCTTGCTTTCGTTAATCATCCATTCATTCTTCTCCTACGGTGATGGCAGGTCTAGGATATTTGCAGATAGGACTCATCTTTGGAATCTCATTCAAAAGACGGACTTGCTGGTGGGTTTGGCTCAAAAGATTCTTATTGGGCTTATGAGTAGTTTACATTAGGGCCCTGTAAATTAAGGCTAATCTTATATATTCTCTTTAATGTGTTTTGTTCTGAGGTAACCAATCAAGAAAGCAATAGGAAAAAGGGAAGTGCGGAGAGAATACTGTAAGGAGGTGAGAGAGATTTTTTTATAATGAAATTTTCATGCCCATGGACATAAGAAATTTAGCCGAATCTCGTAAATCTTTGTATTTTCTATTTGTGATTGATTGTTCTTGTTTTTTGTGCGGTGTGTGTTTGATGTACTCAGTGTCGATCCAAATCTAATAATTAGTACCAGAGCTTTGGCGGAGATCGTCGAGGCTCTGCCAGCACGACAGTGGAGGTCTTGATCGGATCAAGCACAATCAACGCGCGTTGCAATTGCACGAGATACCACAGTTGTTGTTTTGGTTTCTGTGAGCAAGAAAAGAGAGTGAAAGGGAATTGGTTTTTTCGGTTTTCTACAATAGTTGAACATTTAGCAGACATCGCTGTAGAGAAGAAGAGATCAGAGATTGAATCTGATTTTGGTGGGCCACATAGATCGGAAGAAAGAGGGGGTTCTCGGGTTTCGCTCGAAGCGGAGAACTTGAGATGAGGGTTGCCCAGCCATCCTTACTAGCAGCTGTCGACATTGCCGGCATCACCTCACCGCCCGCCGTCGCACGCCATCGCCGGACCCATCACCATCATCTTCGCCGTCCGTCGCCAGTTCCAAATCTGCTTGTCGCCGATCGTCCGTCCACCGGAGCTGAAGAAGGAAGAAAGGCAGCAACGCTGCTCCTTCGTTTCTGTTTGCAGAAAACGTGAAGGGGAAGGAGACCCAGTCTGGATCAGCTCTAAGTGAAGTCTAGGTTGGGTTGACCCGACCTAGTCCCGAAGCCCAGCCCATAATCTAAGCCACAGACTCAATTTTCAAGTAGTTTTGATCTAACCCAGTCCCAACGCCCAGCCCAGAGAAATCTACAGAAGCCAGTGACATCAGCAGTGGGGTCATACAGGTAGTTTGACCAAATTCAATGGTCAGAATTCAAATGCAACTTTTGGAGTCATCCAAACTTGAAATTGAGTTCCGTTTTTTCCGATAAACTCATGGTAATGAGATCTACAAAGTTAATAATAGAGTAGATTGGCAGTTTGACAAGTAGATATTTGTGTTAGTTTTTTGAAACATCTTCATATGTATAATGGTCACAAAGAGAATTTCTACTGTAAGAGGTATCAAATTTGAAATTGAAAAATTTAGTGGAAGAATAAACTTCGGTTTATAGCAGCGGAAGATGAAAAATACCGTGATTCAACAAGGTATTAAAGTGGCATTGTTAGGCAAAGAAAAGAAGTTTAAAAAGATAGAAGATGATGATTAGATAAACATTAATAAAAAGGCAGTCAGGTTTATTCAATTCTATCTCTATGACGAAGTCATGTACAACGACATGAAATGGGAAACTGCAAAGGGTCTATGGGAGAAGCTAGAGAGTCTGTACATGCGAAAGAATCTTACAAATAAGTTGCACCTTAAGAAATAGTTATATGGGTTGAAGATGGAAGAAGGTTGTGATGTGCTGGAGCACATGGATACTTTTAACAGGATTATTAATGACTTGTTGAGGCTTGATGTGAAATTCGATAATGAAGACAAGTCCTTATGATCGCGCTCGAAAATGTGATGTGAGATGCAATGTATTCAAGTTCAATATTCACACACTTTCAAGCTTTAAAAAGAATGTGAAATAATTACAGTTCATCATTATTTTTCCTTTTGTTTACATATGTTCAAATGTTCTGACCGCAGGGATGTAGGTTGTTTACAAGTTTAATACGTTTACAACCCCTCCCTAAAGTCTTAGATGTGATCCAAATTCAAAAAATACATAAAAATTGGAAAAAGATTCAAAAAAGAAGGAAACAGGGGGGAGTGACCGTAGGTCACAGTCTCTAGCCTCCTACCAATGATCGTGGCTCATGGTCACTAGCACTATGTCAATGACCGTGACTTGTGGTCACTAGCAGACAGTAACCGAAAGGACACTGTTTGCTCTCTGTTTGGCTTGGTTTCCCTTCTATGGTGCTTCCAAGTTGCTGAAACTTATTTTTTCTGATCTTTAAAGTATTGAATGACCGTCAAAAGGGTTGGATTTGGCTGTGGAATCGACTTAAACATTTGATAATCATCACTTTTTGGTTATGGATTGTTTTTGTACAAATAAAAAAATGGTGCTTAAAAAAGTAAAAATAAAGGCCAAAGTTGTGTCATTTTGAACCTATAATTTTCAAGGAATAAACTGAAGCCTAAAGAAGCTTATTCCTAACTTCCAATGTGGCCCAAAAACCTTTCCCAAGTGAGAAGATTAAAGGAAGAAAATGTCATCCAAGGACTATCGCATATGTCTTCCTTAAGTGTTGTACATGTTTTCTTCCTCCTCTCTGAGTTATTTCTCACCTTGAATTGGTGAGAATGATAAGAAGAAGTAGGCTGAAGTGGTAAAAAAAAAAATGCCTTGTGGTTTGCTTGAAGTTGCTTCAAATTTTTGAAATTCGATTTAGGAACTTACACTTGCTCTTTCCTTTCACTATCTCTGTGTTCTCCTCCCTTTCCAAAAGTTCAAATTTCCCTTTTTATAGACTTCAGAGGTGGTTTTTGGAAGCTATGGAGAGTTAAGAGTTGAAAGGAAGTGGAGGGAACCGTTGAAAACTGTAGGAATTTCTCCGTGGAAGTCAGTGATTGCGGCCGCAGTCACTCCCAGGTCCCATTTTGGACTTTTTGCACATGTGACATGTTTTGCCTGTTTAGTGCTCGAATGATGTCTGATCCTCGTGAAACTTGGAGGGATGCTTTTGACACTATTTTAAATGTTTCATAAAAATTTTAGTTTTTTTTTACCTTCTAAAGCTTGTCAACTCACCTGTTAACTTTTCATGAAAATAGGCTTTTGTTTCAGCTGTTTGAGGCCCAATTGACATCGATTCAATTTGAAACTTGGAGGGATTGATGTTAGGGGTATCTTGGAGTGTCCATCCAAATTTCATCCATGTTGGACTTTTAGAAGTAGGATTTTGAACAGTGACTCACTTGTTACATATTCTAAGTCACTATTCACCTCATACTATGAATAGTAAGCTTGTTTTCTACCCGAATGACGTTCAATTGAATTAAAACTTTGGAATTTTTATTTTGCACATATTTTGAATCTCCATGCTGAATTTCATCGGCTTTGGCCTCCTGCAAGTAGGATTTTGGCTATTGATCTCCATGGGTCGGGGGTCACAAATTTCTAAGCTGGCATGTGGTTGAAGTAGGCTCAAACGAAGTCCTTTTAACTTGAAAATTTGCAGAATATCTTTTGAGCATGACTGAACCTTTGTGTCCAAATTTCATCAATTTTGAGCATCAGGAAGTAGGACTTTGGTCAGTGACCCCTATGCACATTCCTTGGCTTTGAGAAAGGTATAAAGGGGTACAAATTATGGGATCCAAAAAATATGAAAAAGATCTACAATAGAGATGTTGTGTTTGATGAAGCTTCTATGCTGAATAAGGAAGATGACAGTGAAGTCAAAGAGCACAGTTCCGAGTTATTCCTCTTGTAGAGAATACAATCAAAGAGCAAGCTCAAAGTTCATTAGAGGTTAGTACGTCTGGAGGTGAGGAACAATATAAAGTTCAACAGGAACCTTCAAGTCTAGCACAAGAAAGGGCAAAGAAAACCATCAAGCCATCTCAAAGGTTTGGATGGGATGAGCATGAAGTACATTTTGCTCTTATCACTAGTAGTGGTAATCCAACCTCATTTCAAACAAGGTTTGATGGGTGCTATGATGGATGAGATGGAATCTTTCCAAAAGAACTCAGTCTGGGAGTTAGTTTTTAAATCCAAAGACAAAAAAATAGTTGTGTATAGGTGTTTAAGAGAAAAGAAGTTTTGCAAGAGAATGAAGAACCAAAGTTCAAAGTACGTCTAGTAGCAAAGGGGTACTTACAAAAGGAGGGGGTTGATTATGATGAGATATTTTCTTCAGTTGTGAAACACACTTCTATCAGAGTATTGTTGGCATTGATAGCACAATTCAACATGAAGCTCGAACAACTAGATGTAAAAACAGCTTTCCTTCACGGTGACTTGGAGGAAACAATTTACATTGAACAACCTGAAGGGTTCAAAGAAGTTGAAAAAGAAGACCATGTGTGTAAATTAAAAAGATCATTATACAGGTCGAAACAATCTCCAAGACAATGGTACAAGTGCTTCGAGTCCTATATGTTGCAGATCGGCTACTATCGATATGAGTATGATTGTTGTGTCTATTACAGAATTTTAGATAGTAATTCTATTATTATTTTTCTTCTTTATGTAAATGATATGCTAGTTGCACGTAATAATATGTCAAAAGTGGATGAACTCAAATCTCAATTGAAAAAAGAGTTTGACATGAAAGACCTTTGGGCAGCCACAAAAATGTTAGGCACGGAAATTAGGAGAGACAGAAAGGTTGGAAAGCTGTGGTTATAATAGAAAAAGTACATCTCAAAGGTACTTGAAAATTTTAACATGCTAAATGCTAAGCCTGTGTCTACTCCTTTTGCAAGTCACTTTAGTTTAAGTTCCAGACAATGCCCTAATAATGATGAGAAAATTGAAGAAATGTCCATGATACTGTATGCAAATGCTGTGGGATGTTTAATGTATGCCATGATTTGCACAAGACCAGATATAGATCAAGCAATGAGTGTAGTGAGCAAGTACATAGCGAATCCAGGAAAAGAGCATTGGAATGCCGTAAAGTGGATTCTAAGGTACTTGAAGGGCACCAGAGACTTAGGAATTTTGTTTGAAAGAAAATAAGTGTCAGAGTTTGTAGTTGAATATGTAGATTCTGATTTTGTAGGGAACCTAGATAAGAGAAGATCGACTACAGGATATGTTTATATGCCTGTTAACAGACCGATAAGCTGGAGATCGATGCTTTAGTCTACAACTGCATTATTCACTATAGAGGCAGAATACATGGCAGCTTCAGAGGCTTCTAAGGAAGCAATTTAGTTGAGAGGTTTGATAAATGACATGGGTATTAAGTGGAAATCAATCTTGCTACCATGTGACAGTAAGAGTGTAATATGCCTATCAAAAAATTAAGTATATCATGCAAGGACAAAACGCATAGTTGTTATTTATGATAAAATTTGAGATTGGGTTGCTACAGTTTACATATCCAATATCCAAATGTTGTTGGACCGCTATAGTTTACATCAACAAACTAGCTTGATCACATATCAAATGATTAGCACTAAGATTTTATTGGCAACTAATAATGAAAGCAGTGCACACTAGTTAGAGTATTAAATTTGGATTCAAGTTTCTTGAGTTTTCAAAATCTTTTTATTAATAAAAATTTGTAGTTTTGAAAAATTTTCTTTTTCAGAGTTTTGAATGTGGTCAATTGATCAAGTGGGAGAATGTTGGACCAATGTGGTTAATTGGACCAAGTGGGAAATGTTGGATCATTCATTTTGTAGCCCAATATAAACACATAGATCAGCTCACTCATGTGTCCAAATAAAGCATTATTGTGGTTAAATAATATTTAATTTTTTTTAACCTTTAATATAACTCAAACAAAATGAAATGGACTCATCCCGTAAGAATTTTATTGGGTTTCTTCAAAATACAACATATGTTCATATTTTTATGTTGTAAAAAAGATAGAGCCCTTTTTGTAGGGAGTGCACATCTGCAAATTTTTATGTAAGAGTCTTTTTTTGAAATCTTTCTTTTCAATCTTATGATATCTTTTTCACATAAGAAGAACCGGTTAGCATGCTACTTTGGTCTTTGATGGTAGCCATTAAAATTTCAATTAAAATCAATCTTTTCACATTTGGAATTGAGATTTCTATATTTTGCTATTATTGAAAAGATTGATTTTAATTACAATTTTTACTATTTCAATATAACTCACACAAAAAGTTATCATCTTAAAATTTTTCTTAACCTTTAATATAACTCACACAAAATAGTAAACTACAATTAGATAATTATTAACATATATTTCGAAAATGTCTCAATTGATTTAAATCCAACGTGTACTTATTTCCCACACTAATCTCTTATTGGCCACTAATTGTTTATTAATTAAGGTCCGGGCTGAGTGGAGGCCTATTTCATAAAATTGGGACTCTTTCTATTCTCATGCTAGCAACATCGAAGGTTCCTTTCATCATGGATATCTTCTTCAAATGATGTTTTTAATACTGCACCTTGGTAGACAAAAGTGATGATATTTCAGTTTAAGATCTTATACATGTGATGACTAACCAGGATTTGGCTCAAAATAAAATGGAATGAAAAAACAGAATTCATGTAGTTGACCCTAATATGGTTGGGATAAGGCTTTGTTGATGATGATCATGACATGTGATGACTAACCCAACTTTAAAACAAAATAAGTAGTAAATGTAAAAAGATCATATAATGGGCACATCAAATGATTGTCATGATTTAAGAAAAAGGGTAAAACTTTTAATTAATTTTAAACAAATTGAAAACTTTTTATTTTGAAATTAACAACTCATGTTTATACATTATAGAGAATGATTAATTAATTGAAATTTATTTATTGAAATTAACAACTCACAAGCATAGACTTTCTATTGACAAAATATTTGTGACAATTTAAAAATGCCCACTTAAACAATGTACAACATAGCTGTTATACTTATACACTTAAACACTTAAAGACCAAGGGTTAGAATCATCTAATTGATAAATGATATCTCATAGTTTCCTAATCTACATTCAAACCTTTCCATCTAGAGAAATTTCTCCTAAGATCAAACTACATGTGTAGTCCTGTCTATGGGGCCCATTGGGCCCGCCCTTGAGTAGCTCTTTTAATGCTCTTATTCCACACACCATGCTGGTTTGTTAGCACAATAGGAATTGAATATATAAAAATTCATGACCAAAGAAATCTATAAAAGGAATATTAAAGATGTGATGGGTGAGGGATATAGGATAGGATGTAGATGGAGCTCGACTTTCCTTAGATTTGATTTAGTAGGGTTGTAGTTGGGTATTTATTTCTTTTGCATTCCTTTGATTCTTCCATTAAATGGGGAGATATTTTGATAGTCATTTCTGAAAATTCACATTTGTTTACTCAATTTTTACCATTCTTATATGTAGAAGTCTTAACAGCTCCACTGTATTTAATTTCATGAAACAGAGGACTCCAAATGTGTATTTAATTTCAAGAAACAGAGGACTCCAAATGAAGATGATTTGCAGCTGAGCCAACAACAGATATCTCTATTACAGAACATGATTTTTTAGCACAATCTCATTCGCGGATGAGAGGTTTGGCGAAATTTTTGGAGTGAGGAAGAGAGGCCCAAATGACACATCCCACTTCTGCGCACCACATTATAATAACATATTGAACAGAAGAATTTTGCACTTAATTTTGACTAGATTCTTTCCAATTTTGACTTTTTATTGAGCATTTGTAAGAAGCTAAAAATTTGTATGGGTCAAGAGACTTGAACTTATTGACCACTTATCCTTTTAGATAAATAACTAAACCACTACAACACTCAAATATACATGTATTTGTTTACCAAACAAATAAAAAAACCAATTATATAAAGCATGGACCCTAACCCCCATGGGTCATGGCCATGCTTAGTACAGCTTATTGTGCTAGTCATTTCTTATAATTATTTATTTACAGCCTAATCATTTGACCATTTGGTATCGAACTTGAATCATGCATTTGACATGAACTACAACAAGTTTTGTGTGCATCTTCCATATGCAAAATTTGTGCCTGTTCTTCCACCAACAACATTTCTTAAGTTAGATGCCGAGGAACTTTATGGAGCAAACTTATTGAAAATCCTCATTTTGAATACCTTTGATAGATACCGGAGATCTCCATCCTCAAACTCCAATTGGTCGATTTTATAGAATAGCCAACTCCCATTAAAGTAAAATTTAGAATAGTCTCCTATGTTCTTAAATGCCAAAAATTAAGCTTCCTAGGATCCCAACAAGCATATGTGGATTTTTGAATATTCAAAAATATCAATGGCTTTCTGGCTGAAGTCTAGCATCTTCCACAGTCATTTCACACAAAGGCCCCACACGTGTGTGTATTTTTTTTAAATCTTCTGGCCCCGTGGGAAATACATACAGATGTCTTCATGTTGAATAGGAGTTGTTCCATATATTCAAATTTTAAAGCTTTTAATTTTATATTTTGACATTTTGTTGTGTAGCAATTCCCACAATCCTTTTCTTTGTATCTAAAGGTGCGCCCAACATTAGAGTGTTGTACTGTGATTAAGTGGGAGAGTGGGACCCATATATACACACAATATATCATTTGATTCATTTTTATATCGATGGGCACTCTAAAATCTATGAATTTAGTCAAATGCATAATTCAGTAGTCGAGAAATCCAGGTGTTATGAATCAAAGAACATATGAAATTCTGGTTGCATGATATTCCTAAGGTAAACCATCCCAGCCCCAAACTAGCCTACTTTGTGGTCCGTACAGGGATCATCTTTAGGGTGCTCTGCATTAGTGCTCCATGCTCCATGCTCTCTATAATCTTTAGAGGTGGCAATTCGATGGGGTTTGGATAAACAAGTTGTTGACAAGCCTAAGTGCATTTGAACCGATTATTAAATTGGTTAAATCCCTACCCTGCACTCACCACGGGTTAACTCAACCTGACCACCTTTAACCCGCACTAACATTGTGTACGGGTCGGATTGACCTACATAACCAACATCATTTAGTGAGTCAATCGACTCAACCATGGTTCTATGCTTGACCAAAAATAACTTACAACTTGTAGAACTTGTAGAATTGCAACTTGCACAAATACTTGGATGATTAGATGTGTTCGATTGGATTGAACTTGCAAAAGAAAGGATATTTGCACAAGTAGTAAGGAAGAAAGTAGAGAGCAAGGAGGAAAACAATGAATGTAACACAATGGAATTGGAGAAAACTGCGATGTGAGGAACCCTAAACTCACTCACATGTTCTTTCACAAGATTGGGTCCAATAACTGTGATGTGAGGAACCCTAAACTCACTCACATGTTTTTACACAAGATTAGGTCCTCAATAAAGATAATAGAATTAATGCGGATCAAAAGGGATCAGCTCTAATTTAATCCTATTAAATGCGGGTTAAGAATACTTGACCTATGACTTATCCACCTATCAAACGGGTCAGGTTAAGTGGGTTATTCACAGATCGGATTGAATAGGTTTGATAGGTCAAGCCATGTTTTGCTAGCTTTTTTCGTATTTGTGTTTAAAATTGCTAGTGAGAATGAGATGCCTTTATCGCGGGGCTCAATCAAAATTGTTAATATAATTTTATTTTCAACTTGAACTTAAATTATAGAATTTTCCATTAGCCTGTATCCAACGGACTCAACCTTTAACCCTCCTTGATATAGTCACAAAATTGTGAATCGTTATCTTTTATACATAGACAATATAAGGAAAGCTCGAACTTAACTTAGTGACACAAAGCTATGGATTTTACATCTTATCAAGCCTCATTCCAAGAAGCTTTTCGTCTTAACCATAAAAGGCATTAGTCTCCTCCATTAACCCACCACCTGCAACAAGTATTTCTATAAAAGAGTCATCACATGCGATTTCAAAAATCACCAAGCTGTCCAGGACGATGCATGGCCAAAAAAGGAAAGAGAACACGTCCGAAGTGCTCTCGAGGTGCACCGAAAGACGCAAGTTACCAGTTGTGTACGATAGAGACGCATTTAAAGCACACCTTCGTCCGGACGTTCGGAGTCGTTTCCTTCATTTCGCTCTCTCTGCGTCTCCTCTCTCGTTCTATTTTCTTTCCTTGTCTCGAATACCTGGGCAGAAACGGCGTTTACTCTCGTTTGACGCATTTTCGCAAAGACGAAGAAATCTGATATGGTAAAGCAGTAATCTACAGTACCCGTGTTCTCTTCGTCTTCTTAGTTTCTCTGCACGTACTTCTGGTTTTGCTTGAAACTTTGCGTGTATGGGTTTTTGGCTTTAGATTGGATTTCATTGATTTTCGTGGTTTTTGGCCTGTTTTGGGAAATGGGTTTTGCTTTGCCTGCGTTTTTCTGTAATGGGTCTCTGTTGGTTTTGTGCTGAGCTGCTTTTCCGGTTATGGGGCTTTGGCTTTCTTTTTTCTTTCTGTACGTGTTGTTTTTCCTGTGCTGTTCTTGTTTTGGCGTGTCGTGGTCTCTTGATGTGTAGTGAAATGGGGTTCTGTTCTTTTTTTCTTTGGGGTTTTGTCTTTGTGGGGGTTTGGCTTCCTTCTTTATGCAGCTTCTTTGATTGCTTCTGTTGAGGTAGAATTCCATGCTTTGTAGATTATTTGGTGAAATGGGTTTTGATTGCTGTACATGAGTTGTTGTATGTGTTTGCTTGCTACTTTCCTGATATGGTTGAGGGTTTTGCTGCTTTTTTTTTCTTTTTTCATTTCTGTTTGAGTGTTTGATTTCCTTTTGTTTCTTTTGAAATAGGTCTGTTGTTTACTGTTACTACTACTGCTTCTGCCTCTGCTATTACTGTTGATGTGGTTGCCTGGAGATGGAAGTTATCATTAATCTTCTTTCATTTCTGATGGGTTTTTGAATATATATTGTTCTGCTTCAACTTTTTAATAGTTATTTCTTGGTCTTTATTTTTTTGGGTGAACTGTGATTCTTTGGTTGTCTTTTTTATCTTGGGAGTAGGGTTTATTTTGCATTTTCCTTCTCTTTATGCTTGACTTTCTGCAAGGAACATTTTAGTTTTGGTTGATGGTTTGGCTGCATCTTGTCTTGACTGAGGGTTTTTTGTTATGTTTGTGTGGTTGTGCCTTACCGTGATTAAGGTTTTAGTGTTTTAGTAATAGTTTTTGCTTTTCTATGTATTTTGGTCAGTCTTCTTCCTTTTTTTTTCTCCTTTCTTGGTTGGTTATTTTGCTCAATATTTAAATCTTTATTCACACAAATGATGAAGGAAGGTTATATATTTTCCATGATTAATGTAACTCTTGGATTAATATCTTCCAGATCGACACTTATTCCTCTGTTAGTTGCTGCATGGTTGAATCACAAATAAATGGACATCCTCTGAGGGCTAAAAATTGTTTAACTTTTAGACCCTAAAATCAATTTGCATAGTGATCTCATGGGGGGCATTGGCCCACCCTAGTTCACAAGAAAACCCTTCCATCTCAATCTGCTGCATGATTCCCATGCATTAAGGGTAGGTCCTGCAAAATGATTGTGTTAGTATGATGGGGGCCTTCGTGTGAAATCTCCAATCCAAGTTCTAGACACAAACCTTCTTCTTCCTCTTCTTCCTCTTCTTCTTCTCTCTCTCTCTCCCTCTCTCTCTCTCTCTCTCTCTCTCTCTCTCTCTCTCCCTCTCTCTCTCTCTCTCTCTCTCTCTCTCTCGGATTTCCACTTTTTTAACCAAAGGTTTTGACTGTTTACTTCATCCAATCTATTGGTGGTATCTCTAGTTATGGTCAGTTATGTTATAGTTGCTTGGATTGCATGCTATTTTTGATTTTATAAGTGTAAATGGAGCTCCTTTAGTTGTTAATGAGCTAGATCAAGGGTGCTCCATTTAATAGCATAGCATAAATTGACAAACTAAGATAAACATTAATACATGTTTTGTCCTTTATTAATTTAGGGAAGGCTTATTACAGGGTGTTGAGGGAATTAATGAGTGACTTTTAAGAACTAGGACCTAATGTGTTATACCCAAATCCCATCAATCTGGGATCAACTTAAGGAGTTCTGCTTTCCAATAACTAATAGGTTGACATGTATGAAGCGCTAGTAATGAGTGCGAGCATTACAGTGAAGATCTTATGGTTTGTATCATGAATCCTTCTTTATATCAATCTTAGGGAAAACATCTCATGAATCCCATTTACAGGTAAATCTTATGATTCAAGTGTCATCTTTCAATTCTGTGCTTGCTTTATTGAATCTTGCGATTAATGCTATTCATTTGGACAGCACAATTGAATGACTAATATTAGTATTTTTTCTACATTCTCTCTCTCTCTCTCTCTCACACACACACACACACACACATGTTTAGGGGCTTCAAACTTTAAGAATTAATCTTCTAATGATTAATGAAATCTCTTAGGAATTTTGTAGGATTTTTAAGAGGTTTTGAAGGTAAATAAGGAACAGGCATATGATTGAAGCATTTGACGACATGCATGGGTTTTGTCCTGCATTTTTTTTATTTCGTCATGAATCGGTTTTTTTAAAATAAGCAACATGATGATTTGAATTTTATTTTATATTTTTTGATCCAATGGAAAAAAAAAGCTGTAACATGGTTATTTTTCCTAGTAATGGTGATGTCTTAAAATATTTAACTATTCTTGTCTCTGCATTGATGTTACTCATCATCATCATCATCATCATCAAAGCCTTATCCCAACCACATTGGGGTCTGCTTCATGAATTCTGGTTCTTCATTCTTATCTCTGGATTGATGCTACTATGGATGAAAAATGGATAATTAAGTAACTACTTTCTTCCTTTTCCGTTTTTTCATTCCTTTTTTTTTACAATCTTTGATATGATTCACGATTAGATCTAATTCAACCCATTGAATGCTTTGCAACATGATTTTGATTTTTAAAACAATAAGTGTGAGAATTGTGTTTTTGTTTTGGGGTGTGTTATAAATAATGATGAGTTCTCAGTTAGAGTTGGATTGTTCCAATGGTCAACATTGAGCCCCAATCTCTTTGCATCAATTATGGATAACTTAATGGAAAATTCATATGAGGCCTTGTAAGTTGTGATATATTCTGTTCATAGATTTTGTAGTAATCATTTCTTGTTCAATAAAGCAAGTGATAAACTAGAACTTTGGAGAAAGGCATTCTAGTGAATTGGGTTGAAAACTAGCAGATCAAAGGCATGGTGTATGGAGTCATTGTTTAGTGGATCTAAGAGTATATGGATGTTATTTTAGTGGATCTAAGAGTAGATTGATGTTATTTGCTCAGGTGTAAGAGGGAGAAGTTAAATGTGCAAGTATCAAAAGATGATACTTGCAGCTATTTCATTTTATTGCTACATTTTGGGATTTATAGATAGCCCCTTCCTCATTTTGTACAATCAGGAAGAGAGACTCATGTTAAAAGAATGACATAGTTACTCTCCCCATGTCTTTTAACACATCCCCTCAAGATCGAGCATTGGTATTTTCATGCCCATCTTGCTAGTTTATACTCTGCATGTAAGTCTTTGTGAATGCCTTTGTAAACTTATCCACAAGCTGATTATGGACTTCACTAGTGGTGTGCATATGATACCAGCTTCTAATTTCTCCTGAATGAATTGATGATTTGTTTCTATGTGCTTGGTTTTCTCATGAATGTCCAAATTTGAGGCAATGTAGACAATGACCTAATTTTCATGAATGCAACAACAATGGTATCCATTCTAGATAACCTAATTTCTCCATTAACAGCCTTAATGCAAGTAACTCTTGAGTGGCATTCGCAATGGCATGATATACAATATTGATGCTTTGATGAGCAACTAAAGATTGCTTCTTCATCTTTTCATGCTCCTCTTTCTTCTCATCATCAACAAAGCCTTGTCCCAACATTGTGGGGTCAGCTACTTCATGCGACAATTATCTATAGAACTGGTCCACCATGCATCCGAGTGACCAGTGATATTAGGATGTCTGCAACATCCATGAAGAACTCTTCCAAGCAAACTTTTGATATGCCTCATAATTTGCTTTGCAACTTCCACTTAATAAGTTGTAGAAGCATGCATGAATTGGCAGTTTACGCTTGCAACATGAGACAGTTCAAGCCTTGTATTATCTAAGTAAATGAACTTACCATCTATCTTCTAACATTCTTGATCGTTAGCAATGATACATCTTCTGCACAAATCTTTTGGTTCACCTCAAGAGGTGTATCTAGAAGTTTGCACCTTGATTGCATGTACATGCAATAAATCATTGGCATATTTCCTAGGTCTGAGAAGATTCCTTTAGTGGATTGGGAAATGTCTACGCCCAAGTACTTGTGATCCTCAAACTCCTTGATATAGAACACATTTGCTAGATACTCTTAAGATCTGTAATAGCCATACTATTATCCCTGTTCACTACACTATCATCTACATAAACACACAGGATGGCCGCTCCTTGTCTCCTTTGGTTCATTAATGCTATACGTCGAGCTACACTGCTTCAAGTTGATATGCAAAAGCTGGTTCATCAGACAGGAATCTGACAAACCATTCTTGGATTGTTTCTTGGAAGGAGAGATCTCTGTTCTCATTGGAAAAATATGGACCATTTTCAAAGAATCTATCGAATGAGAACACATAGTTTATGGTGGCAAGATCAAACACTTTTTTACATCCCAAAATTGGATTTTCTTAATGGTTTCAGTTTCATGACATTACTAGTGTATGGATCCGAGTCATTTCAGCTTTAATAGAAATTTTTTCCATGCACTATATCCGCAGGATATCATGGGTGAGATTAATCTGCATAGTTTTAAAAGTTTCCTGCGGAAGCATAAATAGAACAGTAATAGAACCATGTCATAGAGAACAAAGCATATGTAGTCTCAAAATATTTACAACCGAAAAGCCTTTTGAGTTTACTACATAACAGAAAAGTGTTTATGTGCAATCCCAAAATGAAGCTCGTCACACCGTCCACTAGATAATTCTCCCAACAATCTCCACCACAGAACACTCTCCCTGTGAAAATGTCCACTTACTCAGTCCCGATGCAGTCTTTGCAATCGCCTGAGTATTTTGGGTAGGGTCAAAGGTGGTGTCTCTTGTAGCGCCAAACGTTGCATCAAAAATTGAGCAAGTAAACTGTTTAAACATGAAGTAATTTGGCTTCTCTCTTATCCTTCTTTGGGCCGTTGGGATGTTGCTTGGTCAATGAGGAGGAATTGTTTGCCTTGAGATTGGGCCTCTGCCAAGCTGATCATTTGGGTTTTTCCAATTTTATCGCGGAAGGTGATTCCTCTTGTGCAATTGGGTGGGCTTTGGGCTCTTCTAATCCCCCTTGGCATCTCACAGATATTGTGGAGGAGGCGATTGATCTTGGTTTGAAGCTCAATGTTTCGTATGTGTTTATCAAGAGTTCTGCCAATGAAGGCTGCTGATCGCTTAGCAAAAGAAGGAATTCGGAGGCTTGATATGATGATTGAGATTTTTCCTTCTTAGGCCCTTCTGTTGGCATTTTTTGAGTTTAGGCCCTTCTGTTGGCATTTTTTGAGTTTTCTCTTTTCTGGGTGGTTTTTGTTTTCTGCTTTTCAGTATAATGTCTCTTATGCTGTTTAGCTTTTATATAATTGGTAATCATTAAAAAAAATAGCAATATTCTGGTTAAAGCTGATAAACCTAAATATGAACAAAGAAATAAATAAACATGTATGAATGCATGAACATGACTACATGAGAATCATGGTATCACATGTAACAGGAAAGCCTAGCCAACCATAGGGCACGTCCACATTAGCTATTCTCCTAAAAGAGAGCATGAACATAATAAACATATCAGGGGTACCATCAAATATTATAGTGTGGTCACTTTACATCGCAGGTACCTGGAGTATAATACTCCTGTATCATACATAACATACATGGGACTATGCTGCAGCCAGTCTAACAAGTGAAAAACTGGAGCTAAGTGGTGCTGACTTAGATATATGTAACTAAACATGTTTCTATATAAAATGTATTTATCTTGTTGTATCATCATATACAATAGCATATCATATCATAACTAATCAGAAACATAAACAAAATACAAACTATGTATGAGCAGGACATAATGATGAAGAACTGGTCTTAAGATTTCTAATAACAACATCACAATGCAAGATCACTAGAACTAGTAAAAAGGGCCAATAGTTTGGATTAATTAACAACATCATCAAACAATAATGTGTATCTTTAGGATTACAACTATTGGCGTTACCAAAATTAATTTGATGAACAGGACCCTTAAGTAACATATTGTTGTTTAAACGATGTTATTCTAACTTAAGGTAATCTGCAGTGAACGATGTTTACTTTAAATATCACCCACTATGTCTTGGAAAATCATGATCATTGGGGTATCATAGGGTACATTTCCAAGCTAGAAAACTAAATCTGAAAATTAAATAGTTGGTTAGCCCCACGGTTAATCATGAGTGAACCACGGTTAGCTATGAACACAGAGGCCTGACCTCCTGGTTACAAGTTCCTAAAACCGTCTACTCCATTTTAAAATACAGTCAGCTTCATGTTCCTCTCATGGTTAGCCATGAGGGGTTCTACGGTTGACCTTGATACTCCTCACGGTTAACTGTTGAGCTTTAGAACCTGCAACTTGATTTCAGATTTATCTGTTACAAAACCTGAAATTTGTACTCTTTCATTCCATTCATTCATACAGTTAAGAATATTATTATACCATTCCTTCTACTTTAAAACATGTCTAAATATCATTGAAAAATAGAAAATGCAATATACTTGATATATTTAACAGAAATCACAGTTGAAGCTGAAATTTGACAATTAACAAAAATAAATAAAAATTCATAAAAACCTTTAAAGTTCCACACTCATGACATGTTTAAAATATCAGTTACTTGAACTGAAGTTCTAACAAATTCCTTTCAAACTCCCTCAAAAACCCAAGGTTTGCCCTGTTGCTGCTACTGTGAAGAAGGGAAAGAGATGAAGTAGAAGATGAACTGATGGAATGGTGATGAAGATGATGGTTCTCAATGATGAAGAGAAAAGAGTAAGAGAAAGAGGAAGAAAGAGAGAGCTGGAGCAGAGCTCTGGCTCAGCTGGAATGAATGAGAGGAAGAGAGTAAATTACAGAGAATTGTAGAATTCTCTGGAAAATATAATTGGATGAATATTTTGGAAATTGCAAAATAGTCCATATTGATATAAATGCATCGTTTTTTTTATCTAATAGTACCCTGAATCAATAGGGTCCAAGAACAAAAATGCTCAAAATAATGTCCCCAAACCAATGAAACTGTTAAAATGAAAATCTAATATTTACAAATAACCCCTGGCCTTTGCTCAAATTACAAATAGGTCCTTCCTAAGGTCAAAATCCTACAAAATCAATCTTATTGATAATACAAAACTAGGTTATTACCTAATAAATATGATGATATAAATAATTATCACACAATAAAAACCAGTGATCTCACACACTTACAAATGGGTTGGAGAAGAATACTCAGCAGACACAACTTGTTATTTTTGTGAGTTTATTTCTGAGGGGTTCAAAGTTATAAATGTAAAAATACATCAAAGACTATTCAATTGAATTGTGGTAATATAATAACATGTAGAAAAATACTATATAGGAGACACTCACATTCTAGACTTTAGGTGGCTAATGATTAATCAGATTACAGTTAAAAGAGGCAACAGGCCAAAAATAGAGATGAACATATTTAGTTAACAAGGGTTTTGCAACTTTAACATGATGATAATTATTCTGTTTTTCAACTTTTTTCTGCTGTAATGTGTAAGGACACGCTTTTTGAGAGTCAATCGCCGCACTCTACATGTAAGATAAGAATGCGAGGGACAATTATTCTCCATTATCATTTTGGGGGGGCATGGATGGTAGTATTAAAGTGATATTTTCGCCCATGAATGAAACAATTTGATTGTGGAAAAATTTTATCCTTAGATTTATAACTAGTAACATCCAAGTTATATGTAAAGCCTCATTAATAAATGAAACTAAATAATGGAAGCCATTACACACAATTGGTGCAATCCAGTCATTAGAATGTGTCAAAGGTTCTGATATATAGTTTTTAAGCTAGTAGGGTAAACACTTACGTTCACAGAAAATGAAGTTTCACATTGAGAATGAGAACCAACATCACAAGTTCACAACTAACTAAAGATGGAAACATAGTCTTTTAAAACTGAAATATAGAGATGCCCTAATAAACCAAGTGATATATAAATATCCTCCTTATTAGCATATTACTAGTCCTAACTGATATATTCAAGAGATGACTTAGGGTGTGTAGTCCATTCTTTTCTGTACCTCCTTTAATTTGCTTCGTCGTTTGCCGATTCGGGAAAATACCATAGGATGAGTACAAGGCTACACCAAATTAAAGTTGTTTGGGAAGACTACTGGCTAATTAGATTTGCAGATAAACAGGGTACATGCAATATAGAAGACAAGGGATGTGGAAACTGATATTCCCCTTTCCACCTGTAGGGGCAAGAGACTCATCTGCAGGTTTCATTTGCCGTACTTTTGAATCATGTACTAAGGATTGAAAAGAAGTAAGAATACCTGTCTGGAAACTGATATTCCCCTTTCCACCTGTAGGGGCAAGAGACTCATCTGCAGGTTTCATTTGCCGTACTTTTGAATCATGTACTATGGACTGAAAGGAAGTAAGAATACCTGCCTTGTAGTCAATGGCTCATAGACTGAATGACCAAAAACGCTGGGTGAGGAGATATGGAGAGTATTTGGTATACCTGATTGTGCTAAAGTAGTGGAAGTGAGGCATCCTCAAGTCGAGTCATTTCTTGCATTATGGACTCATATTCATCCTTACAAAGTTGTACTTTGTTACCTGGCTTCCATCCACTAAAAGAGAAGACCGAACTGCACCTCTCTCTAGTTGAATAATGCTTGAATCTGTGATCATAGCATTAGCCGTTCATGCAGATGGTCATTCATGGAGACCGCAACAAATATCAGCTGTGTGGTTCTTTTGCCCACAATGTGTACAGTATTGTTCTCCTCCGTGATCCCTCTTATGGCTGCCGCCGCCACCAGCACTACCACCTCTATCTGTTGTACCTTTCCCTAACCCATACCTTCACCTGGCTTGCCACCTTTATTTTTTATGGCAAGAGCAGTCTTCTCAGGAATGTAGGTATCACTAGAATGCCATTCATTGTGGAGCAAAAGTGAATACACAGTATTCAGCAATGGAAGAACTGTATTTTCAAGGATTTGTGCTCTGACGGGCTCAAATTCTTGATTAAGACTGGCAAGCAACCTGAAGACTTGATTGTTCTTAAATTTTCTTTTGTGTTCCTCATTATCTTTTTGACAATAGACTTCTCCACCATCAAGATGTCCTAACCCATTCCAATAGCTCTATAATTTAGTGTATTATTGCCACTTTTTTTTTTTGTTCCCTTTTCGGCTATCTCCAATATTTTTGCTTCTGTTCAGATTCTAGCAGCATAGTTCTTGCCTGCATGATGCTCAAGAAGAGTGTCATGTACCTTCTTTGTTACGTTTAAAGTTAAACTACAAAACCTATCTCAGGTCCACGTGACATATGGGAACACTGGCTATCTTGAAGATCTTGGAACTTGCTCAAAGTGTAATGAAGCTCGTGGTCATTTGTATGGTCTTTGACATTACCTTAAACACTGCCTTAATTTAAATCAAGCGCTGGGATAGGTTTGGTCTTTTCCCTAAAATTTAATCCACAATGAGACCTTTCCATCAACATATTCCCCTGTAATTGACATACATCAAAGTCAACCACAGAAGGCGCTGAATTAGTTACTACTCACTGAAAATGAAACTGTGAGAGGTACCCCTTGGCAAAAGATTCTCCATGCATGCAGGTTTAGGGCAGTGATTAGATATGGTTTATCACACTATGAAGTAAGGTTGGACCAAATCCAGACATGTTTGGTCCACTTAGTGAAGATCCAAACTGTTCAAAAAATATGTCCACCCTTTTTACCTATGTAGGTTCATGATTTATTGCAGTGATCATAGTTTGGTTTGGAAAATTTCCAAAAAATGCAGTTGAACACATTAATGATGTTTTCTTTCTCTTTCTAAAATTTATTTTTCCATAACTGAATCTGACTAGTCAATTCAATCATCCCTGTGTCTACACTGGCTCTAAATTTGAGGTATATCAGATTAAGTCAGTTGTTATATTGGACATGAAAATGCAGTTACATTTTGTTTGTCCAATTATGCAGAGAATGTAACTCTTGTAGGCTGAAATTTATGCAGCTAGGTGAAGGAAACTCCATAGCCAATGTATCATTTAGATAGTGAAATAGGGGCCCTATTGTGTGTGAAGAATGAATTATTTATGAACATCATTATTAATTAGTTCTTTCATGATGTTTTTATTCACTCCAATAGTCAGTATCAACTTTCTCTGCAGAAGAGCTTGATCATGATATAGTTAAATGAAGCGGGGCTACAACTTGAGTGGTTTGGATCTTTTGAAGGTGGACCCCATTTGTACGGATTTACTTTAATCTTAATTTAGAGAAAGGCAGCGTGGTCCAACGGTAAAGGCTTATAGGCAGCATCCTGGAGGACACGGGCTCAAGGCACGGAAACAGCCTCTTCAAAATGAAAGTAAGGCTGCGTACATCTTGCCCTCTCCAGACCCTGCTATGCGGGAGCCTCGTGCACTGGGCCGCCCTACTTCAATTTTTATTTACACTCCATGTGGCTAACACTATGTGATGTCTCTACACACACACAAAAAGAAATACTCTGATGAGAACCATCTGTATGGTTCTTATGTGCGGCCCACGCTATGCACGAGGCTCCCACCTGGGCCGCCCTACTTCAATCTTAATTTACACACCATGCAGCTAACACTATATGATGTCTCTCCACACACAGAAAAAGAAATACTCAGATGAGAACCATCTGTATGGTTCTTATGTGCGGCCCACGCATTTTCTGGGTCACCTGGCCCACTTGTGATCAAGTTGAACCACCCTTTCCATGAGTCCAAATTTGAAAACTATCCAAATGTTTCCTACTGTGAGATTAAAATCCATTAAAATGATGCCTTCCAAAACCATTAAACTTGAGGGCCTCAAGATTCAAGGCTTTAAGATGACCTAATGGTGTCTCATTGACATCTTTCCATCCCTCACCTTCCCATCATTGGCATGGCCCAAGTTAGGCCCCACAGGTGAGTTTGCACTGTGCTATGTGCAGTCGGTTCCAACCAGAATGTCAGTAATCAAGAATGACCTGATGGCTCCTAAGATTGGCATGGCCCACTTGGAAGGATGCCAGTAATGGTGTCCACTTGGAAGGCAGTGTGTGAAGAGTTTAGATTGATCATATAGGAAGCCAAGTTGGCCTATCAGGCCAGGTCGTCCGGCTTTGAGATGGTGGTATGATTATGTTGTGCTTGCTTTGTAGCGTTTCAGGTATCAGGAGTGATTGGTTGGGTGAGGGAGAGTAGTGATATATTAAAATGTTGAGGTGGTGGGATTAATTATGTTGTGATCTCTTGAGAGTATTTGGCTAATGGGAGTGATGGGATTTGAAGGGAATACATTGATAGGTGGTTGGTGACACTTCTCTGTCTAAGGTGTTAGTGGTTTCCATAACAGCATGAATTAGATATAATGGTTAATCTAGTTGTAACACAAAAAGTACAGGTGTCCCTGCTTGTAGTTTTCATAAGAGAAGGCATCAATGGAAGTCATGTAGGGGGTTGGTAAAACTTCTTCATCTAAAGTCAAAGAGGCTTTTGTAACAGCAGACATTACCTGCAATGAGACATCTAATTGTAACAGTGAAGGTTCTGTTGTTCGCCAGAAAGCAATGTCACCATAGGTGAAGTGTCAGACCTGTCCTTGAGCATGGCCCCCACTGTACAACCAGTTTGAATCTAAGGACTACTATTCCAGGTATTTACTGAAACAGGTTGCCAAAATTTCCATTGAAAACATTTTTAGTTTAAAGTTAATATACGAAATAAATTAAATGCAGACATATTTCATCATTCAATTTTTTTTTCAAAGTGGGATTAAACTGGACGGATATCCCAAATGTTTCACCAAAATGTTTGGAGTATTGGAATTTGAGAGTGTGGGAAGCAAGGATCAAAATAGCTGTTGTGGCGGGCATAGTGGCTGGTGGCCAACATAGGTGATTCGTAGCAGTTGTGGTGATTTGTAGTGGAGTAGCAGTGTGAATTTTTGAAGTAGTAAAAACAAATTGCATCATATGTAGTAGTCAATTTCAAGTATTTTTCTAGTGATTTGGAACCATATAAGGGTTGAGGCTACTTTAGGAAGGGCTCTTGGGGAGAAGAGATGGGTAAAATAATGTATTAATTAAAAACTGTTTGGCTCGGCTGAGTTTTATACCCACAGATATCGTAGCGGTGCTATTTCAATTTGGGCTGCTACGCCCGATATACTGGCTGTTACGCTACATAATGGCCGATATTTTGTTTCATGGTGCCATGGAAACTTTGCTCCCTCTGATGAATCTAGTTGTAGTTTGTATTTTACTTCCAAGGGCTTGTCTTCTTTTTAATTCTTAATTTTTCGGTTTTTATGGATACTGCATGAGAATGCTACATTCTTCTTTTCCTGAAAATTGGTGTTGTGAATCATGTAGATCTAGAGATATGAAGGCACATTTTGCTAAACAGTTATCCAGTGGGAAGACAATAGCACCTGCTAAAAAGGCCCTTGTGGTGAAGGATGAAGAAAATTCTATGCTGGGCAACAGTGATGACAGGCCCCTGAATGGGACAAAAGAGCCATTATGTACTGATGGTCCTTCAAGTAGGATTCTCAATGTGGGAAAGAAAGAGTGTGTTCTGTTACCAGTCTTGCTACCTCCTAGCAAAGTGGTCCCTATCCCACTTTCCAGAGAGGACTCTTTTAAAAGAGGTGAAACTTCCCCTGTTAGAGGAAACCTTCCTGCGGAGTTTGAAGGAAATCACGTGTACAGTGATAAAATGCTGCTGAATGGGACAGGAAAACCACTTCCTAAATTTGATTTTTCAATTAAGTTCCTGGACAAGGGTAAGAATGAGTGTGTTCCGGTACCATTTGTATCACCTTATATCAAAGCAGGCCCAAACCCAGTTTCCAGAGGGAATTCTTCCAGAACTGGTGAAAACTCCAAGGTAAAGTATATATCTGTTGGAGAAGTAGCATTGCTGTCGTCAGGAATCAAATCAAAAGAACCTACTCGAGGAAGTTCAGGTACTGTGCATTCTGTTGCAAAGAGGACTTCTTCTAGTGTGGCTGCAACTGAAGCATCCAAGCCTGGCTTGCGGAAGGGGAATTCAGACTCCATTTCTAGAACTCCACCTGGATTTAGTAAGCATGTTACTCTTCGTCAGAATCCGGACTCCATTTTAGGAACTACTCCTAGATATCGTAAGCATGTTGCTTCTTGTGATGGAGAACCTCCATCAGTTAAAACACCCCAAGAATCTCATAGTGAGAGGCCATCATCACGTGTTAAGATTTTTACTTCAGAAAGATTGAAGGGCATAGATGAAAAATTATTCATTCCACGGCCTGTTACTGTAAAATCTTTACCTCGTTCATCCAAGGTCTTGTCTCAGCCTAATGGGAGGTCTATTGATTGTGAAGCATATGTTTCCCCACTAAAGCGTGCCAGGTTTTCTGAGTTAAAAGGTGAAGCTGCATCAAGTATGTCTAACAATGAGGACTTCATGCTAACAATGAATAATGCTTCAGGTTTGATGGTTTTGCTTTAAGTCCATTTGGTCATTTTTTTTTCATTTCTTGAACAAATATTCATTTGGGTCATTCTATTTTGATGCTCCATTAGAGAAAGCATTAATTTTACGATTATAAGAAAAATGATAATTATAATTCTGTCACGATTGGTAACAAATGTGTATTTGGATCATTCTGTTTTGATATTCCATTATAGCAAGTGTTAATTTTACAATTATAAGAAAAACGACAACTATAATTGTGTCACAATTGGTTGTTGCCCATTTTCAAAGCGAAAGTACTTTAAGACCCATCACTGAATATTGAGATATTTTGTAAGAAATCTTGCAAATAAATGGAATTAGGAGAAGGTGGAGATGATTGCAGACTTGGAATGCAGCAGTTTGAACTTGGAAAGTGGCTTGTTATATTGTGGAGTGATAGAGATTTTATCTCTATTTTATATATAAGGTTGAGCTGAACTCACAAAGCCAATTCCTGATATATGGAATACTGCCTCAACGTTGTTGATGCTATATGACGATGATATAGTTGGACGCTATAGTGCAAACAAAATGAAAAAGAATAAAAATTTTAAGATTTGGCAATGAATTTTGCCAAATATTATAATGTTCAAACTTCCAACTTGGAGCTGATGTTCCAGGATTTGGTGGATGTTTTCATTTTTGAACCAAGATGATTCTATTTTATGCCTTGTCTGATGACCTGATTTGAAGTAGGAAAATAAGTCCTGATGTTGTACTTCACTTTTCTGATTTATTTGCACCTTCAGGGAAAGCAGCTGCTTCTGCTTCTGGTGAGCTGTCCATTTACAAGAAAGAGCAGCCGACTAATGTCCTTCTACATTCATTGGAAACGACAAATTCTTCTCCATTAGCAGCTGGTAATGCAGGCAAGTATTTTATCTCTCTTTTAAGTTATTATCCAGTGGCCAGTAGTGGTGTTTCATCTTGGTTATGGAAAATGTTCTACTTCAGATGCTGCTGCTAATGTGTCAGCATTTACTTTCATGCAGTTGGTGTCTCTTTTAGTGGTGGTCAATTCAAGAACTCTGATGTTCAAGAAAGTGTCTCGCCACCTATACTGTCTGAAATTTCGAAAGGAAGAGTTGAAAATCTCCTCGGTCCAGGTGCTCTTTGGAAGTAAGCCATTTTCTTGCTCCATGATGAGAGGAGAAAATGTATTTTCTGTCTTTCTGAATCCTGTTTAATTGACTTGGTTTGTTGAAATTTAGCGAATATGAATCTTCATTTTAACTCAACAAGCTCCTTTGGAGCTAGAGCTACTGCTAATTCTCTGAGGCTATTTAATTTATGCATCAATATAGTCTGCTAGTTAGGCCCTTGGCACAGCCATTGATCATTAGTAGTGCCGCTGTGTTTTGTTGAGTGGAGCCAGGCCCAGGTGTTGTGTTGGATCATGAAGCAGACAATAGCTTCAGCCCAAGTCCAATCCAAAGTGACTGGGTCAGGCTCTGTGGTTGGAAACATCTTTAATACATAATTTGATTTAAATTTGGCATGATTGATCTTTTGGATATTTCTTGCTTTAAAATTTACAGTCAAAACTTCTGAGACTACTAACTTGCGAAGCTGCTGAGTCTTGTGCATGGAAACAAAATATATCTAACTACTTTCCTTTTCACGATTATCTATGAGACTATGATATATACACATGAATCATATGTGGCTAGTACTTATGCTAGCAATCATCAATAGACAAATTAGGGGTTAAGGTAACAAACTGAAATCTGATAGGTATTGCTTCCCCAATTTATCAATTGAGGGTTTTTAAAAGCAATAAGGATTTTAAACTGATATTTTCCAATCAAATTTATGTAAAAGTGAATAATTATGTATTAAAGAAGGAAATCTTTTTTTTAATGGCATTAAAGAAGGAAATATGGTTGGGATAACGCTTTGATGATGATGATGATGATGATGATTAAAGAAGGAAATCTTCCGACCTATAAAAAGAAAGAAAGAAAGAAAGAAAGAAAGAGAAGGAATTAATCTTGAAGAATGATTAAGACTTAATTACACAATTTCCCCTTTGTTACTAGAGACGTCAGTGTCAAATGAGTGTGCTTAGGCAGATATAGTAGATCCATTGTGATTTCCTTTGAATGATAGAGAAGAAGGGAGAAAAGAAAATATCATCTGGTAAGTTTGGTTCAGATGTGTAGGAGCTTGCGGTGGGGGGAAGGGTTTGAGGCATGGTTTAAAAAATCAGCCAAGTTTGAGTCGCCTTAGACTTGGCCCATACCGAGTTAGGTCCTATGGGACTCAGACTCGGCCAAAGCAAGTTGGGTCCCGAGTCTGATTTTTTTAAACCTTGGTTGGGGGCATTTGGTCAGTAAAGATGTTAATAGAATTTTTCTTGGAAGGTGGTTCTGGTGCATGCTAGAGTGACTCACCCAAAATGGTATTGTTCATGGATTAAAATTTTTACGTAGCGGCCAATATATCGGCCATAGCACCCAAAGCTACTACACTTTTTTGATACTAGTGGCGATCTCAACCCCATCGCCTTGTATTGGCCGGCTACGAGATTGTGTCAACCATTACTTGGCAGTGAATGTAAACCCAACTGAAAATGGTCCTAGCAGAAATTAAAAAGGAAAAAAAAAAAGGTAGAGAGAGGGACTGGTTGCAAGGGAAAAAGAAGAAAATAGGGAGTAAGGAAGAAGTGGGGGGATTAAAAAAAAAAAAAAGATGAAGGGGCCTGTTGCTGCCACTGCTAGCATCTTGTTATGATTTCCTTCGATTTTCAGAGAAGGGCCAAATCACAAAAGCCCCCTTATTCCCTTCTATTTCTCACATTAGTGACGACTCAATACTTAGAAAGAAGTACCCACTCCTCACTGTAGGGCCTGCCCCACTGAAAATCCGAGCTGTTCATTGAGGTAGGTCATCCATGACATGGGTACTGTACCACTCATTCAATTAAAAAAAAAAAAAGAATGGCCCCAGCCATATTTGAAATAATTTGAAATAAAATAAATGTTCTAGCCAAATAAAACAAAAATGGGCCCATCCCCTAATGGTTATATGAGCCTAGCCACTGTGGGGTCCATCATTAGATTGATTAAATATACATTTCTTATTAGAAACTAAAAATACAATGTGTTTCAACTTTAAATTTTACTTAAACACAGTTTATATGAAAAAAATAAACAGAAATCCTTATTTTTGAATATATGTTAAAAATAGATCATTATTATTATTTTATAATCATATAGCTAGATATGACCTCTATGCAATGAAGGGACCATTACGCAACCCCCCCACCTCCACCCCCACCCCACCCCACCCCACCCCACCCCATAATTGTGGTTGCTATTGAAAAATATATATATATTCTAGCATTTTTGCATATTTTTTTATACAAAATTAACACTTTTTTGAATCACAACTATGCCTCTACGTATCGCCCACCACCTAGCATTTCAGCTGCCAACTGCTCCATTTATTGTTACTGCTATTTTCATCCTTGGTTATGTTGACCCCATTCAGCCAGCCCATTAACTTCCTAGGGCCTTACTGCTGATCCATCAAAATAATCTTCCCTTGACCTTCCACAAGTTGTTTAAAATGGTAGGCCCATAATATAAAATCTTACCGTTAAAGTGGACTGCTGTAGTTTCCTTTTTCTCCATTTAATAACTAAAAGGAAGGTTGTTAGTTCTGTGTTGTAGGGAACTAGAACTCTTAAAAAAAGGTAGGCAAGATTGAAGTATGTTTAGAATTTTGACCAAGCAAAGTAACCTCGTATACTCCTAGGGTTGCTTGTCTTTTGCGCATGGAATATGAAAAAAGGATTTATGTGTGCTAGACTGCTAGTTTTGCATGTGTAAACTTTACATTTGTGAGACATTATCATAAATGCTAGAAGCGGGAAATCTTCCTTTGTTTGGGGCGTGGGGTCAGCGGCGGAGCCAAGATTTTCTTTGAGGAGGGACAAGCAATAGTTGGTTAACACCGGGGGCAGAACAATGATTTTTTTTATAGAGGAGATTGATAATATTTTTTAGATTTTTTGTTATTTTACTTATCATTTAAAATAAATTTATTAAATTTTTTTGCAGAGTTATATATTTATATCTAAATAATCATAGATTTGACAATACCCCAATATTTTAAAAGCATAATTATTCAAAACTTTTGAGAACAATTAAAATATAAATAATTAAATATAATAGGACTACCATAATGAGTACAAATTGCTCAAAATAATCATTGACTCCTTGCTTTAAGAGTGAGATCTGTATCTCACTCTAATCAAAGTAAGGCCTATATCTGATTGATCAAGCTTAAACTAATCCACCTATAATTAATTAATAAAAATCTGTAATTGGTTACTTGTGATCATTTAATGGGCCACAATAACTATGTTAAACATGGATAGTTTAAAATTCATTGATTAGTTGCCTGTCATCGTTTGATGGACCGTGATACTTGTGGCAGGCATAGACGGTTGTGAGCGCACCATTAATAACCATAAATCAATTCCATAAAAAGTTAAACAGTCAACTATTCATGTTGCTTAGAATAAATGCTCTCTTCTTAAGTGAACTTTTTCTAAATTTTACTCTAATAGAAGTTGGTCCCACTATAAGATTGAGTACATCATATTTTTAAATGTAAATACAGTGGGACTAACTCCTATTTCAATTCAAAGGAGAGCCAATAAGTCAAAATTCAACTAGTTTTAAAGAAAGGATTATCTCAAAGTGTTGTGAGAAACAATCCACTCTTTTTGGAGGGAAAAGCTCTCCTTAAAACTTGGAGATGATTCACTTGCTTGTTTGGAACAAGCAAAGGACGAAAATAGCCTAAAAGATATTTTTAAATTCTCTCCTTTTGTGAAGGAACAAGATAATGAGGGGCAAAATTGTAAGAAACCAAAATGCCTCCAAACTTTTGCTCATGTGATCTAGGCAATTGCCCACACCCCACCCCTCCTCCACCATTGGGTGGGTTGTGGCATTATGTAAAACTGAAATTCTTGGGGGGCCATGCCTAAAATTCTCTAAAACTTATTGTTGTTTTGGTGTGCCCGGGGGGTGGGGGTGGGAGATGTTTGTTTGGAAGCACTATTTTCACTCAAGCAATGGGGTGGAAGGAGAAAGCGAGAGAGGATCCATAGTGGGATCATGACTGGGGCCTGCAAAACTGCAGATGATCAGGAAGTTGGGATTTAAAATTTTTTTTCTCTCATATTTCTGAAAAATCTGAGGATCTGAGATAGAGACTTTTCATCTCAAGCTTTTATATTTATTTGAGAATATTGAACAGTGTTGATCATGAAGTGGGACACCGCAAAGTGCATAAAACCTGATCTACAATTTTAGGTTTTATTCATTTATTTATTTATTTTTGCATTTTGTAAATATTTATCAAAACCGATGAAGAATTTAGATATGAAACTGAACGAAGCAGGGTTCATTAGTTCAACAAAATTTATTGGTTCAGGGTATGTATTTGGGCCCGCTGGACTACAAAAAGATGGTTGATGGGATTTGATCTTATGACCTATTGCATGCAGAAATGAGGGGTGGGGGATGTACTGTCATCTTTTGAGGTAAGAGGTGTGAGAATTTTGGCTGAAAGCGGCCGCATTTTTGCATCAAATGCATAAATGAGCACAAGCAAACATGTGTCTGTGTCAATGTTACACATGTGTAAAGGGGTGCGGACAAGCGGCCCCTTTTAAGGAAAAGGTTCCAAGGAAGAAATACTAGTGAAATGACTGACTGGCTGAAAGTTTTGATCTGGATCTGGGGAGTCAGGACCTCTCAATTGACGTAATGGAGGAAATCTCCAGAGGTGATGCTAGTTGTAAATCTTGTTCTGCCCGTGTCTGTTAATCAGAGCAGATCTTTGAAGAAGATGAGGATGCTTGTTTTGATATCTTGAACTCACAATCATGTAGTATCTTTGCTCATAGTGAGAAGAAATACTAGTGAAATGACTGACTGGCTGAAAGTCTTGATCTGGATATGGGGAGTTAAGGATATCTTAATAGACTTAATGGAGGAAATCTCCAAAGATGATACTTGCTGTATATCTTGTTTGGCCTGTGGCTGTTAATCAGAGCAGATCTCTGAAGAAGACGAGGATGCTTGTTTTGATATCTTGAACTCACAATCATATAGTAGATCTTTGCACATAATAGAAGATATTTCTTCTGGCCAATGGTTGTCTAAAGAAAAGTGATGCAGAGTGCAGACTGTCACCTGAGTGACCAGATTTTTGAGGATCATGTATTGGATCAGTACTAGACATTTAAATTAGTTTGAATGATCAGATTTGGTGTTGATCTGCCTTACCATGTGTGCAATCAGTTGGAAAGGCTGAAATCAGAAATTGGACGTTTGGGATAGGCTCAAAATATCCCAAAATTAATTACAAAGGTGCTAAATTTAATGCGGATTCCAGTCAGATTATTAATGAGGCATTTCAAGCAGCCCAAGTAGCTAACCAGTCACAAATTGATCACAAAATCTTATGATAGGGACTGGTTTTATAGCTGGGAACAATACTAAGCTATGATGCCTGGATATGGCATGGATATAATGCGTACACAACATGGATACAAAGGGGACACGGATTTTATACATAAAAAGTGAAGTATCGGATAACACAATACATTGCCCATTTTGAAGTATCTGTGCATCAAAACTATGAAGGGATTTTCTACAATTTCAGAACATTTCTTGTAGAAAGTCCAACAAGCAAGCAGGCTATTAATTGGGCTTGTTTTAAATGGTCATAAGTGGGCCTAAACCGGTGCAAACCCTATAATAACATGTTTCCCATCTATCTAGAATTTATTGATGGGCCCACTTGACTCAATAGTGGGCCTCCTAGATCAATTTGTCTAAACAAGGTTTGGATGACTTGCTCATACTTCTTTGGGGATTTTGGAACCTTTTTAGAATTAAAACTTAAAAACTTTCCAATTTCATATGTATTAGGATTCTTATCTAATGGTTTTCATGGACGTTCAATGTAGATCGATGGCTAGGGTTGTATTTAGGGCTTAAGCATCTTTGATATACATGCATTGGTTAGCATAAACATAAGTTCATAGAAGGTAGGTGAACATAAATCGTTTAAATTTCTCACTCATAAGACCACCGCCATCATCAAAGCCTTGTCCCAACTATGTTGGGTCAACTATATGAATTCAGTTGCTCCTTTCCAATCTTTCCTAAGTCAAATTCTTAAGTAAGCTAAACTTCTTCAAATCTAATTTCACTATCTCCAACCACATTTTCTTCGGCCTACCCCTTCTCCTTGGTGAGCCATTAACCTACATTGCCATACTTTTCCTTACCGACGCCATTGTTGGCATGCATTTGACATGCCTAAACCATTTCAAACGGGTTTCTCTAATCTTATCTTTTATTGATGTTACCCCTGAATGCTCTCGAAAGTGCTCATTTCAAAATTAATCCTAGTTTTATCGCACATCCACCTCATCATTATCATATCTACTACATCCATTTTATGCATATGCTACTTCTTAATTGGTTAATGTTTTGCCCCATCGGTCATAGCTGGTCTAATCATTGTCTTATAAAATTTCTCCCTCAATTTTTTTGGTATTCGTCAATTATAAAACATTCCAGAAGTTAGTCTCCATTTTAATCCCCACATTTATCTTATGTTCAACATCTTTACTAATCTTTCCCTGGAAAGAATTTCTTTGTGGTGTCTCTTGGGCTTCAATTCTTACAGTAGTTTCAGTTCTTTGTATATGTTGATTGAAGTTACAATCCACTATATAAATTCAAGAGGGTATAAAAAAAACCTTAAATTGGATGATTTGGTATAAGGAATTCCCGTGAAAGGTGTGAGATAGAATTGACTTTTTAACCCTGTTCCTTCTTTGGAAAAAAAAAAAGAGACACCTTTGGATGTCTAGGACCTAAGTTAGTAGAGTGCATATGACTTTGTTCGAGAAATAAAATGTTTTTAGAGATAGGCCTCTATTCTCCAAACACTTTCTTAGTGGTCCCTTTACCAAAGAGTTTAGACAAGATAATGCTTGGTTGACACTTGATTCTTGGTGGCAATCTAGAAAAACAATTAAAAATTGGTTTTCTTGTTTTTAGGCCCAGGCGTGACTGTGTCCTTTAGGGGTAGGGTATGGGCCTAGGTAGTGCAAGCCCTCCAAGATCTCTGCTTGGGCCTTTCATATATTGAGGGTAGGGTGTGGACAACCTTGTGCCCAACCCTTTCAAAGACCTAGATTAAGATGCATCCACATGTGCTCCACAGGTAGTATGTTGTGGAAACTTTTGTTTTGGGGGTCTTTCTTTGGATATTATGAGGAATATATCATGGAAAAAATAACTTGAAAATATTTAAAGTAAAAAAATAGGTTGCGGAAATGATAAAATTTAAAATCTGAAAAAGAAAAAAAAATTGAAAACAGATATCAACTTACTTGTAAAGAGTAGTAGTAATTACTAGAAACAAATATAAAATAACAGTTATTAGTTCTTATATTTGTAGGGCATGTAATGTAAGCATTAATCACTTAGTTACATAGTAACATTGATGACATAATTTCCATGTTGGAAAGAGTAATATCCTCTTTCCTGAAAATCATAAAAGATTCATGAATCAAGAAAGTAAAATGCATTAGTTCCACAAAGAATAACCTGTAGAAGGTTTTTCTGTTTTCTTAAATTGCTCAAATAGATATCTTTTTCTTTTTATCATTTGTGATATTATGCAATATTATCACAATAAAATCCAAAATTAATTATATTTTGAAAATATCATGTCATTGTTGGTAACATATCTGCACTAACAAATAATGTGATAATGAAACATTTGCCGATTTTGTAGTTTTGATTTTGACTTGGATGGTTCGTTGATGCGATCAGCGGACTATTGGCTGCTTAGGTTTTCTTATGGTGCATTTGGAATGAATTTCAGTGCATTTTGAATATACTTGGTACATTTTAGCACATTTTGTTGCCTTTGTGGGGCCTGAATCTCAGTTACATTTGGGTGCATTTGATTGCATCTTAGCTGACATTTTGGTAGATTTCATTACATTGTGGACATTAGGAATGTATTTGGTTTCAATTAAGTACATCTGACTGAACTTTAGTTCCATTCTAGGTGCATTTAAATTTTAAGGCAGCTGGACTGTATTTGGATGCACTGAGTGAATTTAAGTGGCACTATGGGCGCATTAGCGTGTGCTCATTTTTTTTTTGAAAATGGTAAAATTTATTACTCCGACAGAAAGTAACAAAAAAAAAAAAAAAAAAAAAAAACAAAGCCAAAAACAGCTTTGCATACGCAGATAAAAAAAGGAAAATAAAAAATTAAATCCCTATTTTAATACAAAAAATATTAAACATCAAAGGAAATAGAAGATCAAATAATTCCCTCCTTTGCTAGATTAGTGTGTGCTCATTTCAGTTGCATTTGGTGTACATTTTAGCATTTGATTTTGTTTCTCATTTCATTTGGGCTTGAATCCAATTTGGGTTGGGTCTTAGACTTGTATTTTATCTTTTACCATCCTTATCTTTTACTATCCTTGTGGTTCAATTGGAAGTCAAGGTTAAGAAGAAAAAAGAGATACACGAGAAAAGAACCTTGAAGAGAGACGAAAATAAGAGGAATTGAGTGAAGAAATTGGAGGTGTTGTAATAATAAAAAAAAGTTAGTAATCCTAAAGTACCTCTAATTCTATATGGATTCTTATTTTCTTTCGGTCATTTACATACAAAAGTGGGACCATTTACATTAAATTCCCAGGGTCCAGACTCGGGCCCATGTGGGCTGGCCTAAATCTTGTCTGTTAACTCTAAATTGATTCTATTACATAGCTAAGGCTAAGTTTGATAATCCTTGATTTTGTTGTCCTTGCAATAATGAGTCCAAAATTGCTTGATTCCTTTTGGATTTCTCTGTACAATATGGGAAATTTGAAGTTCTCATGGGACAGGGAATCAGCCCAGGACTGAGGAGAGAAACATTCTTGGTCTTCAGAAGTTATGAGCATAAACATGGTCTACACATTGTTCCTTGGCCAAAACCAAATACTATTTTCTCTAGCTACATTGTTTTTAAGTGCAATGGCATAAATCATTTGGTCCATTACTACATTTATGCTTGTTTCATTATACAAGTGAAAATAATGAGTCTCCAGCATGCAGGAAAGGGCTGTGCGTTTGTTTCAGTGTCTGGTATATATCTCTAACACTGGTGCTGCATATGTTAGTTCTTTTGATCAAACTTGGACGTAGTATCTTTTCTTCTGTTTTTTTTTTTTTTGGAAACAGTGACTGTATTAATGACTACACTGTGCCATATAGGAGAAGTATACTGAACACAACACAAAGTGGATGTAGTATCTTTTCATTTTAATAGATTTAATCACTATCAATCACCCAAAAAAATAAAAAAAAAGTGTGGAAAAGGCCAAAACAGCATCATGAAATTCCAATGACTTTGAATTGTGTTTTCATAGGGGAAGCTTTGAAATTTGTGATGCATTTTGTCGCACTGATTTCTATGAAGAAATTGAGGCTCACCGTCCAATCATCATATCTCCTAGAGTTTGTGAAGTTTCAAAACAAATGCCCAAAAAGTTGCTTTTTAAGCTTCTTTCTCGTCTTGATGTATGGCCTCGGATCTTCCTCAAAGGCTGTCCAACTGCTAATGATATTGCACTCTATTTTCTTCCTAAGGAAGTTAACAGGTCTTGTCTTACCACTCAAAGTGCAGTCATTTTTTTTTTCTTCTAGCAAAATGTTGTGTGTTGAAGTCTTTCTGCTATTGTTTTATCTCCAGGAAGAAGTACGTTGACCTTTTGGAGCTGATTCAGATGAACGATTTAGCAATGCGGAGTTACTTGGGTGGTGTGGAGTTGTTGATATTCAGTTCTAAACAACTGCCTGTGGACTCCCAAAGTGAGTTTTTTCAATTGTATTGGTATAATACTTTCTGTTGTTTCATTATCTCAAAGTTGTGTTTTTCTTAATGGTAACTTGTATTTATCAAAGGCTTAGCAGTACGGCAGGGCTATACTGAAAGGCTAAGAAAAACATACTTTTGGTTGCTAGAGGAGTTAATCTGAGGAGCTAATCTGTAAAAATGTATATTTCATTGAAGTCTACACATCTGCTTCATCAAAGTTCATCTATAAAAACATACTTTTGGCCTATTCTTATTTGGGAGATACAAAGATTGGTCTTACATATGGACTTTTTGAGGAGTGCCTAGTGCCAACTCATTGGTGGATACTTTGGCAGAGGAGGGAGCTGCCCGTCCCAGTTTGATGATATCTGCCTTCGATTATTCATTTTCTTGATTTGCTAGTCATCGTGCAGTGTTATTTTCTTTGGGATGGTTGCCTGTTTTGGCTTGTAGCTTTTCAGTACATGTCTCCTATTCTGGTTAGCTTTTGTTTTTGTATATATGAATTTTTGGTTACAACTTACCATCCACACACACACACACAGAAAAATAGAAAAAAGATCATATTTCTAAGGTATGGATGCGGGGGCTGACTGGGAAAAAACCTTAATTAGTAGGAAGGAAATCAACTATGAAATTAAAAAAAATACTCATTTGAAATAATTCCCTCCGACAGCCATATAAATTTATGTAATGTTTATAAAATTAATTCATGTGTACCTTTTGCACATGCTTATATGAACCTTCAAATCCCAGACTCTAAAACCTACCAAACAACAATCCTAGCCTGCCTGATAGTAAACCTACCAACTTTGTAGCCCTTAAAGCAGACAAGTCAACCCAGTCTTTCTGACATACGCTGCAACAAAGTTAAAGACTAAATTAATTAACAAAATACCATTAATATTTGTAACTAAGCTTACTGTTTAATGGGGAACAAAGTTAAAGACTAAACTAATTCGCAAAATACCATTACTATTTGTAACTAGGCTTACTGTTTAATGGGCCATAACTTCCTTGTATGGTAATTGAATAACCATTCCATTGTAATCAATTTTGGGTGGTTCAAACGTTATTTGTACTTTTTTGTATGTACTTAATTTGTACTTGAAATATGGCCTTAAAAAGGAATAAATGAGAAAAACTAATAAATCCTCCATTAGTTGTGTGTAACATCTATGAGTACATATGTAGAACTATAAAAGCATGCTAAGACATCGACATTATTCTTCTTTTCCTCTCGGTATATGTTTTGCTGCCCATGAAATGCCTCCAAGTTTGAGAAAATCCACCTTTGAGTTTGATGATGATAGTAGCATATCATTTTTGCATGGATGAAATACCTGGTGAACTATGGTGAACCGATGATGAACAATAAACCAATTTGGAGAATTTGAAAGAAAGCATTCATTGATTGCCTTATTTAAGCCTTGCTGAAATGTCTTTTGTCAACTGAAGTGTTGGGCAATTGGTGTAGTTTCTCTATTTGGACTGTTGGATCTGTAAAATAGCATGTACCAACCCAAGAGCTTAAGGTAACAGGTGGAAGGCCCAAACAGGCATGGTTGTCAAATTGCGAATTGTTCAAAAGGTTGAATCAAATCGAATCGCGGATCAAATCGTGAATTGTAGGATATTTTCTACTTTTCTTAATATAGATAAAAAAATCTAAAAAAATATTAAAAAATTGGAAAGATTATAGAAGTCCACAATTTATCTATTTTTCATCCATATTAACATTAATGCATGACAAATATTAGCTTCTTCATAGTTTCGAAAATCAAAATCATATCGCAAATTGTTCATGCCCATGAGTTGAATTGAAGCTTGAAACGTATTGTGAATCGTAGGATTTTTTCATTTTTCTAATAACAATGAACAATAGTTAAAAATTAAAAGGAAAAAAAAAAGCATTCATTCATATGAATACCCATTCATTTTCCCATTTATAGCAGAAAAAATACAATGAAAAATAACTAAATAAGTCTATCATACAATCATATCAAGAACATCATGATATATATTAATAAATAATAAATGTATGTGTAAATAGTTAAATAAGTTTCAGGTATTTATATATTTATTGTTGTTGTTAAATCAAAATGTAAAAGTAACCATAAAATCCAAACCATGAATCGTATACAATAAGATATCTTTTGAAGTCAAGAAAGTGTTCATGAAGGGGGGAAAAAAAAACCAAAAAAGGTTTAAAAGAAAGATATAGAGAAGCACTAAACGTATAGTCTAACTCTTTAATTAAATCCATGTTCATTATTTATGTCTAAAACCTCCCCAAAGAGGTGAAAATTCTTAAGAGGTTTAGTTAATGACTAAATAAATATTTAAAAGTAAAAATACTAAAAGAAAGAAAGAATAAAGAAGGAAAAAGGTAAAAGATTGTTACTATTAACTTATTAGTTGATCTATTCTTAGTCAGCCGAATCGCTTGAATTACAAGATTCGAAGAAATGAGTATTGAATCATAAGATTCACACTTGAATCCTAATATTCACTTTAAAATGGGATTCGTTGAAAGATACAACTCGTTTTTCGTACGATTCGGGATACGAATTGGGATTCGTGATATATGTCGTAGGATTCTGATAACTATGCATACAGGTATTATATGAAGGCATGTCAAATCTATTACTTAGGCGATGTGGAACGTTTCCTCAACACCCTCCCTCGCATGCAGGCCCAACGGATTTCATGAACAGGCCACCACGTGGGCTATACAAGAATGACACCTGCTCTGATATCATATCATGTATCAACCCAAAAGCTCAGGCTAATAGGTAGAAGGCCCAAACAAGTATTATCTGAAGGCATGTCAAACCCATTACTTCGTCAATATGAGACTTTTTCCCAACAGGATCTACTTGTATTTTGATCTAAACTCTTTGATTGACTAATTTATTCATCCTAACTATGAGTGACCTGGATTGATCGCTGTATTGATTACTTCTTCAGCGTTAGAAATGGAAAGTTTCCCCCTTTCAACTGTTGGACTGAACTTGAACTCGACTTAATTTAATCCAATGTTCCTATTTTCTGCCTGAGCTGATTCTATATCTTGATCTTCTTCCTTTCTTGGGGCTTGAAGCTTCCCATTGTTGGATGTAATCTTATGCCTACTTGTCCTTGTGTTTCAATTCAATGATGTTTTTTTTTTGGATCTTTTTATGTTTGAGATTTTCAGTATGTTTTTTAGATCCACTAGTAATGCGAGATTAGGTTACACTTCCTTTTAGTTTTGCATTTTATGCGTGACTTAAGTGGATAATTGTTAGAAATCTTGCATACCACTAACAATATGTTAAACTACTATTATTTTTATTTCTATTTTTTGTGAATGATATCAATATATACACTATCATAGTTGAAACTGTAAAGACTTGAGCCTACTACCCATATGATATTGTCTACTTTTGCTCATGGAATTCCAATCCAATCTTGCCGCATGGTTTTAAAAGGCTTCATGTGGGGTAAGGCTAAAGCTGCACTTATATACCTAGGATCAGGATTTGAATGTTTCCTATGTGGGATTTGAACAAAGTCTCACAGTGCTAACCGAAGCATTCCATACTTACCCTGCAGATTCCCTTATCTTGGCTCACAAGAGCAATTGACCTTGTTTTGCATCAACGGATTGCCTAGGCGGATTGGGGTCTTACATTCTCTTCCTCCAAAAATAGTGCTGAAGATCCTCTCCCCCTCCAAAAATAGTGCTGTCCTTGGCTCTGATACCATTTGTAACAACTTGAGCCCACTACCTACATGATATTGTCCGTTTTGGCTCATGGGATTTTAACCTAATCTTGTCACATGGTTTTAAAAGGCCTTAAGTGGGGTTAAGGGCAAAGCCGCACTATATACCCAAGATCAGGACTTGAATATTTTTTATGTGGGACTTGAACAAAGTCTCACGGTGCTAATCGAAGCACTTCACCCTTACCCTTGCGGATTCTCCTATCTTGGCTCACAGGAGCACTTAACCTAGTCTTGCCTCAACGGATTATCTAGGCAGATTGGGGTCTTATGGAAACCATGCTCCTATACACATTTGGCACTGTTAGATTCTAAAACGTACGATAGCTGATTTATTATTCTCCACTGCAGTGCTTATTAATAATGAATCAAGCTTTCTGCAAAATTAGTGTAACATTTTGAGTTGAAACCAAAAAGTTCAATGTGTTGAGACTTGGAAAGAAAACTAACCATGAGACAAACATTGGACTTTTTTTAAAATTTAAGCTGCCAGCTAACTTAATGGTTTTTCTAAGCCTATCTTGACCTTATAATCTGAACCTCCTACTCTAACAAACTTGCCAAGTAGTGGAGAATGCAGTAACTCTGTACTTTAAATAAATGATTTTATTGATCTTTTAACATTAAAGAAGGTTAATAACTGATCCATTGGAGCAATTTTCTAGCAATTTGGACTTTGTTTAGTTGATGAAATATAGCTTTAATCAATGAATGCCATGATAGCAAGTTCTAGTTTCTTTTGTTTCTCACATGGCCTTTGAATGAGCATTCTATAGAACCGAAGATCAACATTGAGCCCTTGGCTTTTGTCTTCTATCGTTTATGCAGGTGTGTTTTAAGAGGCTTCATGCTTGGGAGTACATCAAATGTAGTATTTAGTTAATTATACTTGTACAAATGCATAAACACACATGCACTCACTTTTTTTTATTCTCCTAGGGCGGACAGCATGATGTTCATATGTGGTCCAGCTCTATGAGGTCCAATTGTGCCCCACTTTTTTCAATCTACCCTTTTTGCACTCATTAGCTTCCTTCCTCCATGAATTGGCACTAGAGCAAATTTGACACTTATCCGACCTGGCACTAGAGCAAATTTGACACTCATCTGACATTTACTTGATTATTTTGAGGCTGCTAAAGTAAGTGTTAGGATGATTTGATGGGGTTGATTTTCTTGCCCAACTCTAATCCATGGTGACTGGTAAGGGCTTTCCATCCCTTCTAACCCCACTGATAGTCATGCATCTAGGTGGGCCCTACAATCCGGGATGATCTGATGGGGTTGATTTTCTTGCCTAACTCTGATCCGTGGTGACTGGTAAGGGCTTTCCATCCCTTCTAGCCCCATTGATAGGCATGCATCTAGGTGGGCCCCACAATCTTGGATGATCTAATGGGGTTGATTTTCTTGCTCAACTTTGATCCATGGTGACTGGTAAGAGCTTTCCATCCCTTTTAACCCCAATGATAGGTATGCATCTAGGTGGGCCCCACAATCTGGACTTCATATGAACAAAATGCGGTTCACAGAGGGGAACATTCTCTTGTTTATGAAAGTATGCACATGCATGCATACCTACATATAGTCCTGTTTGAGACTAAACAGGTTTTTTTGTTGTTTGAGAACAATTAGGTTGTTTTGTTGCAAATCCGTTTTCTTGTGGTTCCATTTGGAAGCATGCCAATTGCTATTGGCTTGTGGGTGTATGTTTGATCTCGGTGTGTGCAAAAGAATGATACTGTGTGATCATCACGGTTGTTGGTTTAAAAGCCTTAACATTAAAACTTGAGATTTCTTACCCATTTGGTCAAAGGCTTGTTTTCAATTTTTGCTGAATCTTGGGGTGAAACAAAATCTTAATGAGTGTCAAATCTTGTTGAGCTGTAATTCTTTCGTTTTTTTATATTTTAATTTTTATTTAGTTTTGTGGGAGGGATAGTGACTAAGTGGCAGGATAGATCATAATAGGGGGTCCAACCACCCAAGCTTGACCACTTTCTTTTTGGCTTTATGGCTAGATGTTTCGATAAAAGATTCTATATGGTATTATGCTGCTTAGCTTTAATAAAATTCTGCTACCATTCAAAAAAGAAAAAAAAAAGGAGTATATATGTATGTCTGACAAGTCTTTTTGCTCCACCTTTATAAGTGGAATATACTATACTTTTCCAAAACCTGTGAAATGAGCCTACTATTGCTGTACAAAGCCAATATACATGCCCTTCTAGATTGGCACCCATCCAAATGTCAGTACAATTGGAAGTGATAGTCATGTAATTCACAGGTGATCCATCCTACAGTTGACCTTATTCTGACTCTAGGGAAATTTGTGTGTCCCAATCTATAGGGGTTTGTGTAGGATGAGTGGCTTTGATTTATCAATGGTGGGCCCATCACTTGGATGATGAAGTAAAGCTTGACATCATATAAAGTTATTTTTTTTTCTTTTGTTATTTAGAATGAGCATAATTGTTATAGAACATGATTAACTAAATCATAGTTAATGTTCTACATGTGATCAATCCACTCAGTGAAATTCGGGGTAATGCCTATACATTCATAGGCTTGTTGTGATAGGGGGTATTGCATTTATGCATGGTGAGATATACATATATATTTTTTTGTGTTGTCAACATGAACACATGAATTTTTGTGGGATGCTTGTCAATCATGAGACAAGGGAGGCAGCTTTTTTGCATGGCCCACATGGATGCATTCCTGTTGTGAGAGAATGGATGAAAGGATGCCAACTTGTTGATAGACCTCCAATTACCCAGTTACTTGGAGGACTCAGACATGAAGAATATGAATATCAACCCCTTTCTGGACCTGAATGTCTGGTTCCAGATCTGATTACCTTTGTATCCGAGTGTGTGTCTATATATATGTATATATACCTTCCATGTGTGTGGAAGGTTTGGATGTTTCATAAATTCGGCCCTACTATGTTGTCCCTTACCATAACATGGTGAGGGATAGATAGATGCGTATGAATATTCTCACTTATATATATATATAGAGAGATTCTTATTCTGCCCTTGTTCTATCTTTTAATGAGGGATAGGTAATGTGGAGACTTTTTCTCCTTTTTAAAAGTAATATTTATTGCTTTTCCACAATATTAAAATTTCCTTATCTCCTATTTATTGCAAAAAGGGACATTTTCACTTTTAAAAATGCCTGGGTGCTATCTAGTGCTCTTCATATATATATATATATATATATATATGAGCTTCTATATTAGATGGTGGCTGCACATATTTGCAAATGAATGCTCCCTGATTGGTTCGATTGTCTAACCAAATTGAACAACTTTGGCCTATTCAGCTAGACCGAACCAAAATACTTGATATAGAGCATAAATTGGTGGACAGTGATAAATATGGAATATCGGCAATGTTCCAGTCAACAAGCTATTACTATCAGCTGATGCTTTAAACCTTTTTTTCCATTGCAATGACATTTTCCTTTTGATCTACAAAATAGTATCCTTGTTCGAAGTGGTTTTTCTCATATATATATGTATATTGTTAGTTCCTAATTATTTTAATGGCTACAGAGACTAACATGTTTTCAGTTATATGTTATCTGTGCTCTTTCGTTTTTCGAAGTTGTGGTTTCCTTTGTTTGCATTGTGCTTGTTTTCTTACTCACATGCATGGTTCAAAATTGCGGTCGCGGTCGTCGTTGCGTTGTATCCTATGATACTCGGATACCTCATTTGACTTGAGGTATCCGTACCGTTACAATCCGATATGAATACAAGTATGGGATATGGCAAGATACGGCGCACAATTTTAGAATACGGCTTTCTTGTATTTTATGAAAAGAAAAAGGCAAAATTGGAGGAATTCATCCAAAATTGAGCTAAACAACGAATCTTATATGAAATCTTTGGTTATAACTTAAAAAGAGTACTTTCATTTTTACACTTAACTCCCTTTGTTTTATTTTAATACTGCAAAACTCAAAACCCACTGTATATTCGATGGTGGTTTTCCCCTTTTCACGCTCATATTCAAAGTTTTGCCATTTTATTTATATTTTTTTACTAGATGGGGAAATGACCTTTCTTGTCATGTCATTTAATGTCCTTGTCATGTCATTCAATGCCCTTCTTTTTTCAATTTAAATTATATTTCCCTCTCCTTGAAAAGTTGAAACTTCTCTCTCTACCTCCATTTTAAGTTTGATAGTTGGAATTTTTTAAGATTATAAGTTTGACCACATCACTCCACATTAGGCTGAGATTTCCATGGACCTACTTCTAGTAGTTATTCACGTATGATGTATCGCATACTACTAAAACGAGATATTCGTACCAGTATCTTGTCGTATGCCGTATCCATATTGTATTTAAGTGATACTGTACCTATATTCGTGTCCTAAATTTCTGAAGTTTCCATGTCGAATTTCTGTTTCTCATGCTGGTGTTCGTATATGGGCATCATAGGTTGTATCTTGGTTCACGGTTATTGCATCGTGGTGCAGATTTTTATTTTACCCCAAAAAAAAATCTGAAAATGTATCCAAAAAATTCAGTATATTATAAAATGTTATATATATTTCCATTAGTAAATACTTTAAATCAAAATATCGGTCCCCCTAAGTCATTACATCTTGTATCATTGTTTATCTGAAACTTGTAAAATTTATTCTAAATTAAATAGATTTACGTTTATATATTAAAATAAGTTCTAATGTCACAAATTTTACAGTATGCATTACAACCATAATTTTGAACTAATCATTTGTGTTCAACACTTAAAGTCAAGAAACTAGTAGTAGTAGTATAGACGTACTCAGTTATTCAATCACCAAGTAAATTGAGCGTGAATTTCAATGTTCAAGCAACATTTACTACTACATAAAGATTGATTAATTAATCAAAATAGTGGAGTATGACACATGGGGGTATTATGGTTGAGGAGGGAAGAAGCCATCATATGAGAATCTACCAAAATCTCATAAATTACTTGAGTTTTGGTGAAAAAAGAAACCCGAGAAGCTTTAGCATAGTCTTGAGAAGCTCCACAAATGGTTTGGGAAAAAAAGAAATGATAAACAAAGGGGAAAGAAAGTTAAAAAAAAAAACATCATGAACCGATATTTTCAAAATATTGGCTGTTATGGGCTGCTATGACTGTTATATTGGCCGTTATGATTGTTTTGGACCGTTATTTTAACTGTTTTGGCCAAAGCTCTCAGAGGGCCTGCACTACTTGGGCCCTTACCCTATCCTCACAGGTTAGGCCCGGCCAAGGGCTTGAAAAGAAGAAAATTATTTTTGATTTTTGTCAATTAGGTTTAAAAAATCGAACTTGGGACCCAACTCGGTCTTGACAGAGTCTGAGTCGCATTGGATTAGGCGGAGTCCCATGATTCAAGCCTGAGTCGATGTGATCTGACTTGACTCGATCGATTTTTTAAACCATGAATTTTGTAGAAGAAAATGAAAAGAAATGATTTTTGTCAATGAGAAATTTGATTTTTAAGGATGGCAAAACACAAACGAAAGGGATGATTTTAAAATGGAATGAAAAGAAAGAAAGAAAATTTATGTTTGAGCTGCTAAAACAATTATTTTGCTCAGTTTACACAGCAAAAAATAAAAAATAAAAATAAAAACTTCCCAAAATACCCCCTTTCTCTCATACTCCCCTTCCCTCTCCCTCCTTTTTCCTCCCTTTCCCCCTCTTGCCGGCGACGAGCTTTGGTCGTGGAGGGGGCTCTCCCTCTTCCTCCTTTTCCTTGTCATCCTCCTTTTCCTTGTCGTGGAGGGGTTGCAGGGAGAGGGAGAGGGAGGGGAAGGAGAGGGAGCCCTCCACCGCTGGAGCTCATCGTCGATTGGGGGGGGCAGGGTTGTATTTTGAGAAGTTTTTATTTGGCTGTGTAAATTAAGCAAAAACTGGCTATGATGCCCAGATACGGCATGGATATGGCAAGGATACACTATGGACACGGCAGGGACAGATTTTACACACAAAAAGTGAAGTATCAGATACAATACGACACAATACGTTGGCCATTTTAAAGTATCCGTGCATCATAGAAAACTGGTGTTATTTTAGCTGCTCTCATTATGTTTTATCTGTAGGCAAACCCGAGCCTGTAGCATATCAAAATGTTCTCTTTGTCACCACAACGTTGTGGGTTCAAGGCATTTACTGACCGAAAAATATAATGGTAATTAGGAGGTGGTGATGCTATTCAAAGTTGCTTTAGGCTGAACTCAGATTAATCCAAATTGATCCATTACACTTTGGATTTAGTTTTTACCCCATGTATGTTATGAGTAAGGAACCAACCCAAAAGCTTGAACTTGAAGGTGGTAGGCCCAAACATGCATATTAAGCCAAGTTAGAACCCATTGCTTGGCAATGTGGGATGTGGGTTTCCTAACACTCCCCCTCACGTACATGCCCAACAAATTTCGTGAACGGGCCTGTCACATGGGGTACACAAGAGAGTAGCTCTGATACCTTGTTATGAGTTAGAAACCAACCCAAAAGCTCAAATTTGATGGTGGAACGCTCAAACATGCATATTAAGCCATGTCAGAACCCATTTCTGGGTGATGTGGGATGTGGGTTTCCTAACAATGTATGCTAGATAATTCTCATGCCACAAATAATAGTGTACAGTACTTGGTTAGTCACATAACAGTCCTGTAAAAGCTTAAACAAGATTTGCAACCGCACTGTGTGCATGTACTATTGTTTGCTCTCATCATATGCATGCATGAATTGCAAGAACACTTGTAACATGGCCTTGCTGTCAAAAAAGCTCAGACCATGGTTGGATTCAACTCTGATCAGGAAAGTACCTCTCTTATAGCAGTAGCATCCAACAAATAACCAGGAGACTCAATTGTGAAAGATTGGCATAAAAAAGAACTCATATAATGTAAATTTATACAAGAATCACATAAGGGCCACGCAAGAATCATGCTCAATAAAGCCACATATATGCTGAAATAAATCCACATATATAAATAAGAAAAATAAGAGGGTTGGAGCCCTTGTTTTGTGGTCCTTTTGAGGGAAGTGCCAGACTTTGTTATCCTCATAGGAGGGCTCGATTGACATCCTTAGTCGCAACTCCCTCATCAGCATCATCTTTTTCTCTCTCTCTCTCTCTCTCTCTCTCTCTCTCTCTCTCTATGTGTGTGTGTGTGTGTGTAGGGAGCCCCTCTATCGAGCACATAAGGTGAGCACCACTTTCTAGTGCGGCCCGCTAGGGCCTCCACTTGAGGATGTGAGTAGGGGGGATCGAAAGATCTCCCCTCCACCTACCCATGTGTGGTGGTTCAAGTCATTATCCTAGTCACTTAATCAATGGCTGACAAGTTTTCACTATCCAAAATGAGTGTAAGTAGATCCAATGGTCCAATCCAATTGGATGGATGCCAAACTGGGTATCAATGACTATTGGGGGGTGGGGGGTATACTTGTTATGGTCTACTTGGATGGATCATAAGTTGGGCCCTACTAGTGTTTTGACATGTGGTGCTCACCTTATCATAAGCACTAAGTGCTATATATATATACGCACACACACACACACAAAATATTATATATATAGAGAATCTTCATGCGTATCTGTCTTTCACCATTTTTTTGTGAAAACTCTAGGTGAGGCCCTTCTGTCACCCAATCCAGACCTTGTAATATACAGGGGACCCCGTAATAGGCACATGCCCCAGGTTTCGGTTAGATCTGAATTTACTGGTCCGTTGGATCAATTGTGCACTGATCTAAATGGACTACGTTTATGGTCCACGGATGAATGTGTTAGGGATATGTGATTGGAGCCAAACTTAATATCTAGGTTGGTCTCGCATGGATCTTTCTATCCCTGCCCCCGGTCTCATCCCTTGGACAGGTCCATAGTGGGCTCCACAGAGGAGTATGCACGAAATGTTCATGAGGGACGTATGCACAGGAGGACTCTATATATATACATATATATTATATTGGTAATATTCAAGTGAGAACAGTTCTCACAAAGTTTTTGGTGAGAACTCTAGGTGGAGCACATTTATCATCCAATCTAAACCTTACAATACACAGGGGATTTCTTGATAGTCACACGCCTCAAGTTTCGGTCATAATTTGAATTTATTGGACTGTTGGATCGACTGTACACTAATTCGAATGTATTGGATTTTGGGCAACGGATGAAGAGGTTAGGGACATGTGATTGGAGCCAAACTTGATATTTGGGGTGGTCCCACATTGATCTTTCCATCTCCACTAGTCGCATCCCCAAATGGGACCAACAAGTAGGCCCCATAAAAAGTTCTCACGGTAACTCCGTGAGAACTATTCTCACCTGAATTTTACCCTATTATGCTTTCTTCCCTCACCATAGAATGGAGACATTTGCACAACTGAAAATAATGTACAAAAGATAAAAAGGTATATGAAAAAGAGGAATGCTCATGTACAAATAAGGAAAGTTATGTAAGCACATCCCTCGCTCTATGGTGAGGGAAGGATGCATACTGGCATTATATATATATATATATCTCCATCCCTCACCATAACAACATAGTTGGGCTGACTTTATGAACCATCCAAACCGTTAACGCACATGGGACCCCTATATTACTTGGTGGGGTTTCATACCATAGTGTCATCATCATCTTTTGCTTTCGAGACTTCGTGCACTTCTCTGCAAGAATCAGTTTGAAGCTGATGGTAAAGACTTTAAGAGAAGCTATTCCTTTCTATTTCCCATGACCAACCAACCACATCCACACCACCACATCCCCTCCTACATTGACTTGCCCAACTCCTGCTATGCTGATGAAATCATTATTGGCGTCCTCGATGTCAACATCTAGCCAGAAGCGGAACTGGATTTGGAGCTACAGGTGGAGTGGCAATGGATCTTGGTCCATCTGATAAATAGGTTTCTATGTCCCAGACCCAACCTGTTTCATTTGCAACTCTAGTTTTAGTGCTTCCTCTTACATCATGCAGTTGAATTTAGTGAATAAATATAAATGAGAAAAATAAGAGGAGAAAAATAGAGAACTGATCTCTCTACTAAAAAGTGTTTTTCGGCACATCCCCTTTAGTTAATGTATCAATTGTTGTGCAGGTCTTCTACAGTTACAACAAGCATTTAGTTTTCTAATATGGTTTATTTCTTTTAGCATCTTCTATTGTTGTGTCTTTTGTGATTTTAAAAAATAGAATAAATTCGAACAGGACTAAATATGCAATTGTACCTTTGGGGAGTATTCCGCCGTGTGAAGGATACCAAACTTACTTACCTTGAAAGGGGATTATCTTCTATTCCCACCCCTGGTACAGGGAATCTACAGGATGATCATGCCATATGGCTTGAAGATGGATATTGTAATAAACTGAATTTTACCTCGGTAGATAATAGTGAGGAAGTGGATATGGAAATTGACATGATTGGGGGCAAAGATATAGGAAGAATTGATAAACCTGTGCCAAGACCAGTTACCTTCAAAAGCAGGGAGTCATCAAAATCCTCTACACATTCAAATGGCCAAGGGGTTTCATCTCCACAAAATGTATCATCCAATTCAAGAAGTTCCTTGAGACCCCAGATACCGAGATTTCTCAATGACATACGTACTTCAAATCCTGGAAAAACCGCAAACACTCAGGTGCTGAATGCTACTCTGAATGTTCTATCTGACACAAATGATGAAAAGGAAATTGAAAGGTGTGGGGTGCCTTGGTCTGCATCATCGGTAACCAGAAACACATCAAGTGGCTCCCAGCATTTGATTCACCAATGCCAACAGGGATGCTATGATGGTTCTATTAGACCACCATCTTCAGGCAAATCAATTAAGGTGGATCTTGATGACTGCTGTATTCCCAACGTTCCTCCTGGTTTTTCAAAGCTATCCACTAGTGTGGATTCTCGAGAGAAATCCTGTCTGAAGCCTTCCTTCAAGCCAACAACCCAAAAGATTGTGGATGCCCGTACCCATTTCAGTAAGCCAAACAGTTCAAAACATGAGATTTACTCATCTATATCTGCAAATAACATGGAAAAGGCTATAGCTAGGGGCATGGATCTCCCGATCCCCTTTAACATGCCCATTGCAATGGATATGGATGTTTCTCCTGGTTTCATGAAGCAGCTTGGCGATAAAGACAAGTTTTGCTCATCTGAGGCCATTTGTAAAAATGAAAAAGATGAGTGTCAGTCATTTGATACCACAAGGAAGATAGACAAAGTTGACGTTACTCCTGGTTTCATGAAGGAGCTTTACTGTGATAATGGCTCGTTAAAAGTCAACCATCTGAAGGAAAATGATGAGCGTTGCTCATCTAAGGCCAAAAGTAAGAATGGAGAAGGGGAATGTCATTCATTTGCGGCATTGTTTAAGACGGAGAAAGATGAGTATGACTCATTGGAGTCCACCGATAGGAATAAAAAAGCTACTGTGGGGAGCACTGGAGCGGGAAGCCAATTGAAGGATGCTGGAGTCGAGTGTTCATCTTCCAAAGGTCAAGGGTTATATTTGCAGTCTCAGGAGTCCATAATAGCTGCTGAATCACCTCAAGTACAGCTGACGTGTCATCAGGTAATAATTGACACAGGATGGATTCTTTACCTAGTGTATTTATGATTGCCTTATTTAACATATGGTGTGTGGATGCTCTTGGAATGTTTTAGAAGAATAGATGGTTTTCTGTTCCACTGATGAATAGGGGTGTGATTGAACTCAGAAGTGTTTTCTGCAACATGGTATCTTGTCTAATTTTGTTTCTTATTTCTATACTGCCGAGTTGCTTTTGATGGAGCCATCCATTATACCATTTTACTAATTTGTTGAAACTGCTACTGGTTCGTTCAAAGACCCTGACCTATTCAATATTTTCTTGTAAAACTTGAGTGATACACACCAGTGTTTAAAATATTGAATCTTCGTTTATTTCCTTTAAATCATGAACATTCAGAGAAAAAAGAGGAATCCATATAAATTTCTGTGCAATATGAATGCAAGTAGAGTTTTCCTCAGAATATATGACTCATTGGTTTTAGTTTTGCCAATTTATTTTGGTCTTTCTGCTTTCAACCACTAAATCATACAATTGATGGTATTCACCAGTGTTTAAGATAATGGATCTTGTTCTATTTGTTTTATGCCATGAATATTAAAAAAATGCCTCCATATCTTATTAAATTTACCAGATGATATTAACGGAAATATTTTGAATTTTTTTTCTCTTTTGTTTTTTAGTTTTAGCGAATATTCGTATTTTCTTTACTGTAAACCAAATCACAACTAAGTGGCTGTGGCTGGTTATGTTAAAAAAATAGCTCAAATTTGAATAAATGAAGCTTTATCAATTCTCTCATATTTTCCAAGTTAAACAATTTATAGTTGGAAAGGGGGTTGACTTGAAAATATGGAGCAATGTTTATTGTATAGTGTTATGATAGGCATCATGCTTATCATATACTATCATGGTAAAGTTATACCGGCATTAAAACCGTGCATGGAAGCTGAAGTATAGAAATTCTTGTCTTGAGGCATCTGGTTTGAATTGGTTGCTAAAAATATAGAAATCATTGTTTGGAGACATCTTGTTTGAATTAGTGGGGGAGATTATTGGTAGGATGGCTATTAAAATGACAACTTTTTGGTTCATTTCATTTAATAGTTCTTATTTTTTTTCTCAAAAAAATTAATCACCCAAATACCTAGTAAGCAGCATTGTTTATTAGGAAAAAGGAAAGCACACACCAAGAGAACAAAGGGCATAATGGATTAGTGCAATGTCAAGGAAATAAATAAACTGCTACCTCCTTTTGCAAAATTTAAAAAAGGTAACAATTACACTCTAAAGAGGAAAATCCAGCATCAGATAAATTACAATGAGAAAATGCAAGTTTTGGACCTAAGATACTAAATTTAACATTATGAACACGTAGATCTTGTCCACAGTCCATGTAGGTGTAGATGCAAGGGTTGGCCTTTGCGTTCACAATTTATCATTGTTGTGGACGTTGACAACCCAGAGAGCTTGAAGGATGCATTTGATATTTGTTGCAACCATTCTGTTTCCAATCCTGTTATTGCATATTCTGAACAGTTAATGTGTCTTGGTTCTGGGAATCACAGAAAGTTTATGGAAATCCTTCAGTGGGGACTTACGTAATTCAAACTGCTCAAAGTGAATGTCACCATGTATTTGCTTTGACTCTGGGCTAAATTCACTCTGGTATGAGTTGGTCCCGTTAGATTGACAGATCACATGTAAACATGTGACGTGGAAAGTATGTGATAACGATATACAAAACAAGGGAGTGAAATCACATGTTTTACATGTGATCAATATGATGGTGGAAACAACAACCATTGGAGCAAGCTTTGGCTTAGTGGGGTGGTTTTATTCTTTGATTATCCACAGCAAAGGATCCTGATAATGCTGTTAAAGAATTTCAACTCAAGTTTATTTTCCGATTCCCCCCATGTGTTCACTTTTCGCTTTTATTCTCTTCTCAACTCAAGCAGATGGTTATTTGGTACTGAGCTATAGGAGAAATTCAATCCCGTCCCATGGGTCAGCCCAATCTGTAATATGATGAACCTTAAGTATCTAGGGCCTAATGGTGGTTGGCAAATTTTGTGGTAAAATGAAGAACAAAGAAACCAATAAAAATAAAACAATGAAAGTAAAAAAGAAGGGTTGAAAGTATCACTCATAACCAGTGCCCTCCACCCCCACCACAAAAAAATAATAATAATAAATAAAATAAAAGCACTTAAAAAAAAGTCACCTTGAGATTATCAGAGTGTTTATTATTTCTTTCTAAATGCAAGCCTACCATGTGCCACAAATTTCATAGAAAAATCAATCTGCAAGATAGAGGGAGACTTGCAGTTTAGATAGAGCGTTGTCTCTTATATTTTAAATGTGGTTGAGGGAACTTGCAAGAGACGTGACTGATAGGGAGCAAAGCATTTTTGATTTATAGGGAAGGATCATGTTGTTATAAATGTTTGATATTCGTTGCTGATTAATAGTTGGAAGTCATTATTTGTTTAAATGTAAATATAGAAGATTGCAATTGTTGTTTTTGATACATAGTATTCTAAATGTATTATTTTAAAAAAGGATTACTTGGTCTTTTAAGAGAGATAATTAGGTTATACAGGATAAATTATTTGAATACATTATGCTTTGAAAGAGTTTATTGTTTAAACAAGAAGCACATGAAAGAGATTTTAAGAGCAAGAGATATGATTGATGGCAAGCAAGGTGTTGTAGATTTATAGGGATTTGCTAATATGGAACATATTGTTGTAAAATATTTGATATTTGTTGTTGATGTATGGTTAAATGTAAATAATTTAATACAACTATTGCTTCCAAAATGCTTAGGAGAAATTGGATGGATTTGGTTAAATAGGCTCTTCAGTAAGATATTAAGGACAAAGAAAATGCTAGATAATGAAATAAAAGTGCTGTAGTACCTATATACAAGAACAGGGGAAGTTATACAAAGTTGCTCCAACTATTGGGAGATTAAACTTATGGGTCATATTACGAAACTTTGGGAAAAAGTAATAGAGCAAAGGCTCGGATAAAAGATTAAGATATGTGAAAATCAATTTTGGTTTCATGTTAGAGAGGTAATTTATGAAAGCTATCTTCTCACTTATGTAATTAATTGAAAAATACTAAGAGAATTGAGAAATCTTTACTTTGTCTTTATCGATGTAGAGAGCCTACAATGGGATACTTAGAGATTTGTTTTGGTGGATTATAGATAAAAGGAGTAACGCATGTGAGAACTATCAATGAAGAGATAAGTGAGTTTCTAGTGGCCATATGTTTGCATCAGGGGTTGATTGTAAGCCCTTATTTCTTTGCACAAATGATAGACGAGTTATTTGCTCATATTCAAGAGGAGAGAGGTGCATTAGTCTATGTTATTTGTAAATGATATACTGTTCGTGGATGAATCTGAGAGATGGCGTGAATGTCGAAACTTGAGAGATAGCAGCAGGCTATATAATTCAATGGCTTTAAATTAATACTAACATATAATATGTGGATTGTAAATTAAGTGAGGTTATGTAAAGAGCTGGCATTATTGTAAGAATTGGAATTTAAGAGATACCATAATGAGATTCATTCCAACACTTGGCTCAATAATTAGTAACGATGTAGAGATTGAAAAATATGTTAGACATAAGATAAGAGCAGGATGATTGAAGTTAAGATTTGTTTCTAGAGTACTTTGTGATTAACATATACCAGCAATATTAAAAAGAATATTTTGTAGGATAGCAACTAAACCAATTATGACCTATGGAGTAAAATGTTGGCCAATCACGAAGTGACACATGCACAAACTTAGTATCATAAAGATGAGAATGTTTAAGATGGATGTGTGGTATAACTAGGCTAAATAGAATTAGAAATTATCCTTAGGAGCATTTAGGGGTGGCACCCATTATTAAGAGAAACTCGTTGGAGATAGTCTAGACATGTCCAACACATGCCAAAAACGACACCGTTGAAACCTTTTTTCTTTGCAAGTGGATGGCCAACCAAGGAGAAGGGGTAACCAACAAGATTAATCAAAAGAAGTACAACCTATTTGATTATTTGGCTTAAGATTGATTGAGATGGAGAAACAGAGTTTATGTAGCCAACCCTAATATAGTTGGACAAAGCATATAATGAAGAAGATGATGAATTGTTGTTTTCCAAATATAATAATCCACATATATTGTTAGAAAGAAGAATAATTTTGGTCTACAAAGAGACATATAATACCTATATATATATTAGAATAAGAGAGAGATGCAAAATTGTACCAACTATCGGGGATTAAATTTATGAGCTATTACACCCAGATACGACATGGATATGGCAAAGACACGGCATAGATATATATTTTACTCATTAAAAGTAAAATATCGGATACGATACGACATGATACGTTGCCCATTTTGAAGTATCCGGGCATCATAGCTCATGAGTCATACTTTAAAGCTATGAGAGAGATTAATATAGCAAAGACTTAGACAGAAGACCAAGATTTCTAAAAATCAATTTAGTTTTATGCCATGGCGGTCAACTATGAAGCTATCTTCTCACTTAGGCAATTAATGGAAAAATAAAGAGCAAAGAGGAACAATCTGTATATGATTTTCATCGATTTAGAAAAAGCTTATGACAATGTATTGAGAGATTTAATTTAATGGGCGTTAAAGAAAAGGAATGTTCCAAGAGGTTATATTAAATATTTTAAAGACATGTACGAAGGAAAGGTAACGCATGTGAAAACTACCTGTGGAGGGACATGTGCGTTCCCAGTGACTATAGGTTTGGATTAGGGATCAGGCTTAAACCCTTATCTCTTTGCACTGATTATGAATGAGTTAGCTACTCATATTTAAGAGGAGGTACCTTGGTGTATATTGTTTGCAGATGACATAGTGTTGGTAGATGAATCACGAGATAGAGTAAATGCGAAACTAAAGAGATGGCAGGAGGCTTTAGAATCTAAAGGCTTTAAAGTTAGTTGTACAAAGACATAGTATATGGAGTGTGACTTCAGTGGGCATATACAAAAAGTTGGAACTACTGTAAGAGTTGAAGCCTAGGAAATACGACATAGAGATTCTTTCCGGTACCTTGGATTGATAATTAGTAAGGATAGGTAGATTGATGAAGATGTTGAACATAGGATAAAAGCAGGATGACCGAAGTGGAGCCTTGCTTTTGGAGTGCTTTGTGACAAATAAATGTCAACAAAATTGAAAGAAAACTTGTATAGGACAGTGATTAGACTAGCTATGACCTATGGAGCAGACTGTTGGCCAGTAAAAAAGCTGCATATCCATAAAATGGAGGTGGTAGAAATATGAATGTTAAGGTAGATGTGTGGTAAAACAAGAAAAGATAAATTAGAAATGAGAGGCTCAAGAGTTAGAGGCACAAGTTGTGAAAATAATGGGTCAGCCTAGTACCTTCTTGGGCCTGCCCCAATGGCCAACCTGACCTGGGCCGGACTGACCTGACCCATTACTTGTCCCATGATTATAGTTGTAATCGGCTCCTTTCTTGGAAGCCTAATCTTAGGGATTTTGATGATGTACATTAGTCAGCCACCCTGCTATATTTTTTTATTTTTAGTCTAAATGAGTTGTACAATGTGTATATATACTCTTGCAATGATCGTTCCTAAGCAAGAAATTCCAATTCAACTTTTGGTGCTTTGTATGCTTATTTACATGGTATTAGAGAAGGTTTAGATCATCATTTTGGAGCAAGATCGGTGGTTTCTAAGCTTTTCGGTCAAATTAGTTTGATTTAAGGTGGGGCCCACAAGTGCACGATAGGAGCAGCACCACTCTTACCTAGGTCGCTTGCCTTGGAGAAGTGTCTGGTAATTTTTTGAGCTTTGTTTGTTGAGTTTTGGGGTGTTTTCGTGAGGTTCTATAGTTTTCATTTTTTTGTAGTATATTTTCATCAAGGCCGTTGATCTTTGTCATCAAATGTTTGTTTAGGTTGAGACTTGTTTTGTTTGGTGCGAATTTTTGACTACTTGCATTGATCGTTTCCTGATTTGGGTTGTCAAGATTATTCATCAGCCACATCTTCTTTCTCCTTCCTAGTCGACTGGGATGCCCAGGCTTTTTTTTTTCTTTATTTTACTCTATTTTTTTTTCGGGTTGTCTGCAATGGCTGAAAAGGTATCAGGAATTAATGTAATTTTGGATGGGACTAATTATGCTTACTAGTTTCATCTAATGATGGATTTCTTGAAAGGACAAAAGTTGTGGAAATATGTTTCAGAAAAGAAAGCCAGTCCGGACACAAAAGATACAAACTGTGAAGCATGGGAGGCAACTGTAGGAAAGATCAACTCATGGATTGCAAATTCTATTGTTCTATCTATTGGAAATCGACTATCCAAATTTTCACGTCCCAAAGACGCATGGGATTATCTGGTCCAATTGTACATTTAGTCAAATTCTGCACATCAATATTAGTTGGAATGGGAAATCAAGAATGCTGATCAAGGATCAAATTCAATACATGATTTCTATGTTAAGATGACTGCATTATAGGATCAACTAGCACTAATGGAGCCTCGGTTTTCTTGTCTTGATGATTCTGCAACATTTGAAAAATATAGATAGGAGACCAGATTAGTACAGTTCCTCATGGCTCTTAAACCTGAATATGAACATGTAAGGGGTTTATTGCTACATCGCACACCATTACCACATGTAGATACTGCCTTGTCAGAATTGTTGGCAGAGGAACAAACACAGCAATCACTAGCCAAAAAAAAAGTCGAGGGGACTGATCAAGTTTTGACTACAACTACAACCCAAGTTGCTGCCAAAACAACAGTCTCAGCTAATAATCTTTGCTATTACTGCAAGATGCCCGGACATTAGAAGAAGGATTGTCCTCTCCTTAAAAAGAAGAATAAGAATCATAATCAGAATCAGAAGGAATTTCATTACAAGCTAGCACAAAAATCAGGACATTCTCATCAATCTCAGGCTGCTGCAGCAACCACTGAAACTCCTTTTTCTTCCTCGGGTATTTCTACCCAACTTTAGAGCATGATTCATGAGAGGATTCAACAGTTACTACTGGCTTCTTTTGCTCCCAATCACTTGACTACTGCTGATACAACGGCTTCAGCCATGGCTTCCTTCACAGGTAACACACAGTCTTGGATTTTTGACTCAGGCGCGTCCTCACATATGACCTCTAATCCATCACTTTTTTACACTAATCATTCTCCTTCTTCACCCATGCACATCCTTACTGCAAATAATTCAGTTTTACCAATTGCATCTGTCGAATCAATTACAATCAAGTCATCATTAGGAACGTTTTCGTTGTCTAACGTACTTTGTGTTCCTAACCTTTCCATCAATTTGATTTCAAATAGTCAACTCATTGACTTGGGGTATGTTGTTTCCTTTAATTTACATGGATGTGTTGTGCAGTATCCTCACACAGGGAAGCAGATTGGGACAGGCCATTAGAGTTGGGGGGTTGTACCAGTTGCAACATCTTCATGTTCCTGCTTCAACACTTGGCATTGCTTCTACTGTTTCTTTAAATTCTTCAAGTTTATGGCATCTTAGATTAGGACATTTATCTAAGAATAAGTTAGACCTTTTGATCTCCAAAAATTATCTTGGCAAAACTGGTATTGTTAAATTTCCAAAATGCATTGAATGTAAGGTATCCAAACAAACTGTGTTACCTTTTAATAAAAGTGGTTCAGCTTCTCATGCTCCTTTTGATTTGGTTCATTCTGACCTGTGGGGTCTGGCTACTGAGCCCATCAAAGGAGGGTCACTTTACTATGCTTTGTTTGTGGATGATTTTACTAGATATACTAGGATATACTTGTTAAAGAAAAAATCAGATTTTTTTGATGTCTATATTCAATTCACCACAATGGTTGCCACCCAATTCTCTACAAAAATTAAGGTCTTTAGATCAAATTCAGGGGGGGAATATCGGTCACATAGATTTCAGAACCTCTTAGCCACACATGGAACTCTGGCTCAGCTATCCTGTCTCGGCACCCCATAACAAAATGGGGTAGCTGAACAGAAACATCGTCATGTCATAGAAATTGCCAGATCCATGCTGTGCACATCTTTTATTCCATTTTTTTTTTTTTGGGAATGTGTGCTCACCTCTGTCTACCTCATTAACCGAATGCCTTCTACTGTATTGTCAAGAGTTGCTCCATTTAAAAAATTGTTTGGTTTCCAACCTAGTTACTCTCATTTGAGAGTCTTTGGTTGCACATGCTTTGTTCTTCTCTAGCCACATGAGCAACACAAGTTGTCCCCTAAGTCAGCCATTTGTGTTTTCTTAGGATATGGAATTGAGCAAAAGGGGTATCGATGTTATGATCCACAAACAAACAAATTGCGAATTTTGCGTAATGTGACCTTCCTTGAGCACGTACAATATTATTCTTTGTCTCGAGCAAAACAAATGGATTCTGTTCCTACAATGCATACTCTTGATCCTTTTCCGGATCTGTTTCCTTCTGAACAAAACCCCTCCATATCTAAGCCCCTGCAGGTCTATCAACAAAAACCCAAAATTGTTCCTTCCTAATGATATGGCTAATGTTCCCACTGCTCCCGAAGTGTTGGATTCTACACTAGTTTGGAGATATCCCTTGCAAAATCGGACTCTTATTAAAAAATATGGCTTTATTTCTGCTGAACATTTTCTCCTCAATATCGTTCCTTCCTTGCCACTGCTCATTCACATTTTGAGCCTCGTTCCTTTCAAGAAGCATCTAAGCTTCCTGAATGGACACAAGCCATGGAAGAAGAAATTGCTACTCTCTAGCAAAATCACACATGGGGCTAGTTCCTCTTCCCCCTGGCAGAAAGAAAATTGGTTGCAAATGGATTTATAAAGTGAACACTAAAGCATATGGGTCTGTGGAAAGATATAAAGCACGCCTTGTGGCTAAAGGTTACACTTAGGATTATGGAATCGATTATGAGGAAACTTTTGCTATTGTAGCAAAAATGACAACGGTTCGTCTACTAATTTCTATTGCTGCTGTTAAACATTGGCCCCTCTATCAACTGGATGTGAAAAATGCATTTCTCAATGGTCATCTCACTGAAGAAATTTATATGACTCCACCTCCTGGTATTTCACATTCACCCTTGCATGTGTGCCATCTTAAGAAAGCTCTTTATGGACTTAAACAAGCACCAAGAGCTTGATTTGAGCACTTCACCTCTACTGTGGTTTCATTTGGTTATCGTCAAAGTTTACATGATAGTGCACCGTTTTATCGAAACTCGTCTAAGGGCATCGTTATTCTTCTTTATTCTTCTTTTGTATGTCGATGATATGATTATTACAGGGGATGATCTTGAGGGAATTGCTAGTCTTAAGAAGTTTCTTCATCAGCAATTTGAAATGAAAGATTTGGGGCATCTACGCTATTTTCTCGGCATTGAAGTTGGATATTCAAAAGGTGGGTATCTCTTGTCTCAACTCAAATATTGTTCAGATATTATCCATCATGCAGGACTCACAGATATGATTCCTGTTTCTACTCCCCTGGAAGTCCATGCACGTCTTAGCAAATCTGACGGTGTACCCTTGCAAAATCCTACCCGATATAGAGAAGTCGTGGGTAGTCTCATCTATCTAACCATCACTCGTCCTAATATTGCATTTGCAGTGCATAGGGTTAGTTAGTTGATGAGTCAACCATCTTCTGTTCGTTGGGGTGCTGTTCTTCACATACTTCGGTATCTTCAAGGCACACAAACTCATGCACTTCTGCTCTCTTCTAACAGTACACTTTGTCTACGGGCATTTTCTAACTCTAACTGGGCAAGAGATGTAGATGATCGACAATCTACCACTGGTTTTTACATTTTTCTTGGTCATTCATTGGTATCGTGGAAAAGCAAGAAACAAAGTCTGGCCTCTCGCTCTTCCACTGAAGCTGAGTATAGAGCTCTTACAGATACTACTATAGAGATACTCTGGCTCCAATGGCTTTTGCAGGATTTAGGAATTCATTCCCAAGTCCCTACTCCCTTGTACTGTGATAACGAGAGTGCCATCAAAATCACTCGTAATGAAGTCTTTCATGAACGGATAAAGCATATTGAGATTGATTGTCATATTGTTTGTCAGCACTTCTCCCAAGGATAATGCAGCAGATCTTTTCACTAAAGCCCAGACCTTCTCCCGTTTCCTCACGCTTTTGGGCAATCTCCTGCTGCTACCACATCATGAGCTTGACGGTGGGGGGGGGGGGGGGGGGGGGGGGTTGTGAAAATAATGGGTCAGCCTAGTAACTTCTTGGGCCTGGCCCAATGGGCCAACCTGACCTGGGCCGGGCCGACCTGACCCATTACTTGTCCCAGGATTGTAGTTGTAATCGGCTCCTTTCTTGGAAGCCTAATCTTAGGGATTTTGATGATATACATTAGTCAACCACCTTGCTATATTTTTCTATTTTTCGTCTAAATGAGTTGTACAATATAATCTAATATAGAATCCTCTGTGTATATATACTCTTTCAAGGATCATTCCCAAGCAAGAAATTCCAATTCAACTTTTGGTGCTTTGTATGCTTATTTACACAAGTATCTCAATTTATGATTGTAAAAACAAAGATGCATCAAGAGTTAAGGCATGCAAGCATTTATAGTGGCCTAGTCCTTGACCTACGTCCACTCCTAAGAAAACCACACACCAATAGTTTCTTGGCTTTCACTATGAGAGGTAAGGATCAAAATAGCGGTAGCAGTTAGTGTAGCAGCCAACCACAAAAAAGCCATGTAGTCGCTTTGTAGTAGTAGTGGCGCTATGTAGCAGGGAACGGTGTGATTCGAAAACATTGACAAAAAATCCAAGAAAAATAAAAAAAATTTAGAATATTGTAAAAAGCTAGAATATGTGTTTTTTCTTCCAAAAGTAACTAAGATAAGGGGGCGTAACGGTCCCCTTCTTATATATTTTTTCTTTTGGGTGTGTCTTCTAGCTTTATATTGGAGAGAAGTGATGTTAGGGACCCAACTTGTTGAATAATTGTAGTAAAAAGAAAAGAAGAGAAGTAAAAAGAGAGAAATGTGACCCTTTAAAGTCATCAAAACCCAGCTGCTATGTAGTGGTGCTAACACACAAAAAACGTTGCGGCCCTTACTGCCACGGCTGATCCATGATGAGAGGGTTTCAATTGGCTCACTTAGAAAACCCTTTCCACCTAATTTTTTTGATATGGTGGTTCAGTCACGAAGGTCTACATCCACCAACACCTATTTTTTTACAGTGGCTTGATCAATAAGATCTAATCCACTTTACAATGAAAGGAAATGAAAATCTCACCACAAGAATGCTTGCCTCTTGACAATGAAAAAGCCTTGAATCTGCCCTTGATTCTTGACTCCACAACTTCAAGCTTTAGACTCATTACCTTTGATCCATTGGTGCTGATGATGCTCCAAGAGTGTATAACTAAGAGGGTTTGGGGGTCTAATTCTAGGGTGAGAATGGATTTGATACAAGTGAAGCTTGAGGTTTATCCCTGAGAAAAGATTCCAGTAATCGCACTTATCTTGAGCTTTGAATGCTCTTTGATTTGCCTATAAAGGGCCAAGGCGTGAGTGGAATGAGTTTAAAAGTCTCTAATGATCTTGTGTAGTGTGCTCAAAGAAGCAATGGAAGGCTCTTAAGATTTTCCAAAAACTTGCACAAAGAAAAAGAGCTCTAGATAATATATAGACAAAGCTCCAACGGCTAGTTGGTGGTTAGCCAACTTCTATTTTTTGGTCAGCATCCAAACACAAACGACAAGTTTGACTGTTGCCCTACAGATAGTTTGATTGAGTAGTATGAAAGGCGGCAGACATGCGGTTAGCAACTTAGGAAGTTTTGGTGACCACCACCATTAACTGTTGGTTCACTGCAAATGGGGTTCCAGTAAAATGACATGAACTGCTGGTTCACTGACTTCTAGGCAGTTAACTGCTTAAGTAGGTTCAGTCAACTGCTAGTTAGTCATTAGTTTGCTGAGACCGAGTTCCTGACAAATACTTGTTACTGAGAAAGGAACCTCTAGCTGACCAACCTCAGGTGGTGAACAGGTAATTAGCCAACCTGACAGTCCAGCGACTGCCAGTTGTGTAGAAACACAACCTGGGTGATCATTGAAGCCAATTAAACTCTAATGATCTTAATACTTGATTTAAGGATTCTAAGGACCTTTTCTAGGTTTTTCTGTGTTCCCATTTATTTGGATAGGTTGGCACAAATGGAGCCGGAGTCTTTGATTTGAGAACTGCATGCCTTTCTAAGACTTTCCATCTTTAATTTGATCTTCAGTTTTGGTGCTTCAAGAGGCAATATCTTGGACTTGACATGAAATTGAAAACACAAGGATAGTGCCAATATAACTATGGCACTAATAATTACATCAAAAGTTGGTTAAGTGATTGTGGAAATTTGAGGAATAAAGGGAGACATTATGGAGAATAATCATTGTGGCTAAATATGGGTAAGATGGGTGTGGTTGGTGCCTGGTAGGGTTCTTAGACGTCAGCTATTGGGGTAATGTGGAATGTTTTGAGAGTTGGAGTAGTCTGCAGTTTTCATTTTTCTTTTTAATTAGTGTGTGTGCACACACGTGTGTGGAGGAGTGGGGTGGGTTGTCTGTTTTTTGGTTTGGGGACTGATTGGGTAGGGGTCCCTTTTTTTCCCAAGTTTATTTAGAGTTTTCCATAAGTTGTCTTTGGTCAAAGATTGTTATATGAGCCAGGGAGGTTTTGTGTCTTGGGTCGTTTCCTTTAGGGGAATTTTGCATCAGTATGAAGAGATGGAGCATGAGTTTTCTCTCTAATGGGTTGCATCAGCAGGGATGAGGAAAATCTTCAAATCTAGAAGATGTGGTCATCTGGTTCGATCTATATGAAGTCTTCTTCAAGGAGCTTGGAGGTGGTTGGAGCAGCGCAGGGGAAGAAGATTAGCCAACGGGCTAATCTCCAAGCCAAAAGGCTTAGGGATAAATTGTCTAGGTGCCTCACCAAAGACAAATAAACTCTCTCAACGGAGAACCAATTCCCAAAGCTTTATTCAATATGAAAGTCTATTTCTCTTGAAGAGATTACATCCTTATTTATAACTAAAACATTATCTAAGAAAGGAAATAACTAATTCTAAACAAATAAGAAGTCCTAAATCAAACATGACTAGACTTGCCAAATATTAATAAAACAACTAAAGCAACTACTATTAATATAGTCTATTCTAATTCTACTATGCTTTATTGGTCATAGGTCTAATAGCTGGCCAATCATGAATTTGGCCTGCATCAGTTCTCCCCTGCTTGGAGGAGAACTCGTCCTCGAGTTCTGCAAATATCCACCGGGGTCGAAAGTCATTCGAACAAACTTTTGTTTTATCTTCAGATCCATATTTTCATGACATGGCTGGAAAGCTTGTTGCAGTCTTTTCCTCCATGTAATAATAGATCGGAATGTTTTCGACTGTGGGTCTTTGCATGGAGCTTGGATGTGTGAACAAACCAGTAGATGTTGCAAGTGTTGACAGTCAGATATCCATATGTGATCTCTGAAGATGAAGTCAATGTGGGGAACTTTTATAACTTGAATTACTTGTGAGATAACTGGAACAAGGAATTTCACTGCTGGTGTCCTAATTGGATTTTCTGGAAAAGGCAGAACAATCAATTCTCTTAGATGTTCAATGTCAGCTTGATGTACCTTTTGCTTCGCACTTGAAGTTGCAATAAGATCTTCCTTTTCATGAATGGGCTTTTCAACATCCTCGTTGGAATTTGTTTCTTCCCTGTGTTCATCTTGTGACTTTTCAATTGATAGTGATGAGGTAGATGAAGATGTTGCTGGTTGTAATGGAACAAGATCAACATATTGTCCTTTCCAATAGAAAGAATAGATATTATTCTCTTTGTCATATTGCACTTTCCGATTAAGAAGCCATGGTTGTCCCAAAAGAATATGAGTGATATTCATGGGAATTACATCACACCAAATTTTATCTTCATATACACCAATCTTGAAAGATACTAGACATCTGTGAGTTACAGTAATGACAGAAGCATTAGACCATGTAACTTCGTAAGGCATTGGAAGAGTCTCTGTAGGCCAATTGAGATTGTCAATAACATATTGTGCCACAAAATTGATAGTACTGTCATGATCAATAACTAGATTAGTTAATCGATCTTCACACCTTACTCGCGTTCGGAATACTATAGTTTGTTTCCACTCTTTGTCTTCCTGTTCATTGGTGGTGAGAAGTCTGTGAATGACAAGGGTGTGAGTATCTTCTCCTTCAAATTTTGTTTCCATCAGATGATCTTTCGTTCGTTGTGGAGAATGTTCTTGCTTAGGCTTGACTTGTTGCAGGTGGGACCATTGAAGCATGTGCTCAATATGAATTGCTTCTTTGTATGCTTCATGAACACTGTTACATGGTTTCATCTTCTCAAGAATGTCTGGCTTCAAACCTCTGATAAAGCGAGTTAAATCATGCAGCTCATTCTGTTCCAAGCCACAAACTTGGTGCAGTCTCGAAAATTGATTTAAATATTCATAAACTGTCGAATTTGCCTGTCTGAGATTGAGGAACTGCTCAAAGTAGACCTTATTTGCAAAATACCAATCTCCATATTTATACTCATATAACATGCTTTGAACTTCATCAGATGGTCCAAAGATTTGCATATTGACTTTACTGTAAGAAATTCAAAATCTTCTAAATGCTCAAAATTGACTGACCTGATGGCTTGATCTTGTTGACAAAAATACGCAAGTGAAGATGGATCGTGAAGCCGACTAACATATCATCATTTGAGCAGCAATGGCTGAGATCAATCAATCCAAAAAAGACTGGATTATTTTTGCTGGGCCCACATATATATATTTTGGACTGCTGTGGATCTGAATTTGGGACAGGTCAAACTCGGAATGGACCCAATATGGGTATGGGTTTAACAAGATTCGGGCAGATTAGGGCTAGGTCAAGCTCGGGTCAACAGTGAAGGCCCAACAAATTATTATACAGGGGTGCCTTCTCCTTCTCCTCTTGTTACAGTACGAAACGAAAGAAAAAGAGGGAAACAGGAAGGTGGGGCTTATTTGGATCTGGAGAGACGTGGGAGAATTGGAGGGGCGTTGTGGCTGACAACGATGGTGGTTCGTGAAACAAAAACTGACTTGTAACAAGAAGAAGCAAGAGCTGAACGGATGGAAAAATTGCATGATTGATACTATCTCAGCATGCCTTTAAATAACGAATCAGTATCTAAATAAGGTACAAAATTAAGGGGCTGTCTAAAGGTAAAAATAGAAAACTACAGGTAAAAAAGAGCTGTACAAAGATAGGAAAAATATACAGAGGATCTTGTCCAAATCTGATTTAATTGAGAGATCTAGAGCCAGATCTGCCTTGGGTCCATTGGACCGACCCAATGGGCTGAGTCCGACCCAATGGGCTAGGCCCATCAATCGGGCGGGCCCAGTGACTTGTTTTGACACCCCCCCTCAAGCTCGGCAGGCGGAAGCAGTAAGAGCTTGTGCAACAAGGAAGAGAAGTGTGGAAATAGATGAGCTTTAGTAAAAAGATCAGCCGCATTATCTGCAGATGGCACGGAATGGAGGGAAAGAGTGCCCTGTTTATAATGTTGACGAACAAGATGACAATCAATTTCAATATGCTTGGTTCGTTCATGAAAGACTTCATTCTGAGTGATTTGACGAGCACTCTGATTGTCACAATACAAAGGTGTAGGACTCTGAAGAGGAATCCCCAAATCTTGCAAAAGCCATCGAATCCATATGATCTCAGAAGTAGTGTCAGTGAGTGCACGATATTCAGCTTCTGCCGAAGACTTGGATACTTGTGTTTGTTTCTTACTTCTCCACGAGATTAAGGAATGGCCAAGAAAGATACAAAATCCAGTAGTAGAGCGCCGATCATTAACATCACCTGCCCAATCAGAATCGGAGAAGGCACGAAGAGACAGTGAACTGCTGGAAGAGAGAAGTAAGGCATAGTGTTGAGTGCCCTGAAGATATCGAAGGATGCGCAAAACAGCACCCCAATGTACAGAGGTTGGTTGAGCCATGAATTGGCTAACAATATGAACAGCGAAGGCAATATCAGGACGAGTGATAGTAAGGTAGACAAGACTGCCGACTACTTCACGGTATCTTGTAGGATTGTCTAGAAGCACACCGTCAGATCTGCATAACCGAGCATTTATGTCCAACGGAGTAGAAACTGAAGTGAGATCGGAGAGTCCGGCACGCTGGATGATGTCAGAGCAGTACTTGAGTTGAGACAAAATATATCCATCTTTGGAATATCCAACTTCGATGCCAAGAAAATAACGAAGAGGACCCAGATCTTTCATTTCAAATTGTTGATGAAGGAACTGTTTGAGCTTGGAAATCCACAGAGAATCGTCCCCGGTGATGATCATATCATCGACATATAAGAGAAGTATAACCAATCCATTGCCAGTGTGACAGGTGAACAAGGCACTATCATGCATACTTTGCTTATACCCAAAAGAGGTGATGACATTAGTAAACCTCTCAAACCATGCTCGAGGGGCCTGTTTAAGGCCATATAATGCTCGCTTCAAAAGGCAAACCTGCGTGGAGGAGTGTGAAAAACCCGGGGGAGGGACCATATAAATTTCTTCATGAAGATATCCATTAAGAAAGGCATTTTTAACATCTAACTGATGAAGTGCCCAGTGTCGCACAGCTACAACAGAGATCAAGGTGCGAACCGTAGTCATCTTGGCAACAGGTGCAAACGTTTCTTCATAGTCAATACCATAGTCCTGTGTGTATCCTTTAGCAACAAGACGAGCTTTGTACCTTTCTATTGAACCATCAGCTCTAGTTTTCACCTTATATATCCATTTGCACCCAATTGCTTTCTTTCCAGAAGGTAAGGAAACAAGATCCCAGGTGTGATTCCTCTGAAGAGCCGCAAGTTCTTCGGCCATGGCTGTTCTCCACTCAGGATATTGAGATGCTATGCGAAAAGAGTGCGGCTCAAAATGAGAGTGAACCTTAGAAAGAAAGGTAGAATATTGGGGTGAGAAACAACTGGTGGAAACAAACCCATACCTTTGCACTGGTGTACGTGTACGTAAGGGATACCGTCGAACGGGTGCAGGATCCAAAGCGTCAGCAGCAGAAGGGACATCAACCTTGTCAGAGGTTGGAGGTGTTGGGGGGAGACGCCTTTGATAAACTAAAATTGGTTTAGGTGCAAGAGTGGGGTCAGACAAAGGTAAATCCTGTGGAAAAAGATTTGGAAATGGGTCAAGAGAACGAATAGTTGGTGCAGGATTTAGTTGTTTAGCACAGGGTAAGGAGTAGTATGGAACATGTTCAAGGAAGGTCACATTTCGTGAGACACGAAGCTTGTTCAATTGAGGGTCGTAGCACCTATACCCTTTTTGTTCCAATCCATAACCCAAAAAGACACACACAGCAGATTTTGGAGACAATTTGTGACGTTCATTAGATGGCAGCAAAACAAAACAAGTACAGCCAAAAACCCGAAGATGGAAATAATCAGGTTTTGTTCCGAAAAGTTTTTCAAATGGTGTTGTACCAGATAAAACTGATGAAGGCATTCTGTTTATGAGGTAAGTGGCTGTAAGAGCACATTCACCCCACAATGAAAGAGGCACAGATGAAGACTGCAGCATGGATCTAGTGGTTTCAATAATGTGACGGTGTTTTCTTTCAGCCACTCCATTTTGTTGGGGAGTGCCTGGACAAGAGAGCTGTGCCAATGTGCCATGAGAAGCCAGTAAATTTAAGAATTTATGGGACCGATACTCCCCGCCGGAGTCTGATCGGAATGTCTTAATCTTGGCTGAAAATTGTGTGGCAATCATATTTGTGAAGTCAACATATGTGTCGTACAAATCAGATTTATGTTTTAGCAAATACAGCCAAGTGTATCGTGTGAAATCATCCACAAACAAGACATAGTATAAAGATCCTCCTTTAGAATGTTGGATTGCTGGTCCCCACAAGTCAGAATGTACAAGATCAAAAGGTGCAAGGGAAGTTGAAGTACTTTTATTGAAAAGCAAAGTAACTTGTTTGGAGACTCTACATCCAATGCAACCAGAAAAATCACCAGGATGAATTTTACCAAGACAATTGGAAGAAACCAAAGAATCAAATTTATTCTTAGACAAATGGCCTAGTCTAAGATGCCACAAACTAGAAGAAATAGATGAAAGAGCAGAAGAAGCAAGATGCGACGAGGCAGGTACATGCAGTGTCTCTAAGTGATACAGTCCTCCAACTTTACGGCCTGTCCCAATCTGCTTCCCTGAGCACGGATCCTGTACAAAACAACCATTGGAATTAAACAGAATTAGATATCCCAAATCTGCAAGTTGACCAACTGAAATCAAGTTTACAGACAGACCAGGAACACAAAGGACACGAGGCAGGGACAACGACCCGAATGTAGTTTTTGTGTGTACAGCACCAACAGAGGAGGCAGGAATAACAGAACCACTAGCAGTTTGGATATTCATAGGGACAGATAAAGGTTGATTGGAGCACAGAATTGAGGAATCAGAGGCCATATGTGAAGACGCACCTGAATCAAATATCCATGGCTGTGGTTTACCTGAGAAGGATGTCATGGCAGAGGCTGTTGGTTCGCCAGAAGTTGTACTGGAAGAGACAGAAGTGGAAAGCAGCAATTGTTGCAGACGTTCGTCAATCATGCTTTGAAGTTGAGTGGAGAGATCTACAGGGGTAGCTGCAGCCATCTGAGGGTTTTGATAGTGTCCTGGTTTCTGATTGCCCCGACGATTAGCTTCTTTAGTATTATTCTTCTTTTTCAATATAGGACAATCTCTCTTCCAGTGTCCTGGTTCCGTACAATAGTTGCAAGTAGAAACTGTAGCTTTTGCTGCAACTGTAGGATTGGAGGCAACAAGGACTTGATCGGTGTCTACAGTCTTTCTTTTGGCTAAGGTCTTTTGAGTTTGTTCTTCTGCCAGAAGTTCTGCTAAAGCAGCATCAACATGTGGCAAGGGGGACCGATGTAGCAACAGTCCTCTTACATGTTCATACTCTGGCCTTAAAGCCATAAGAAACTGTACTAATCTTGTTTCCTGTCTGTATTTTTCAAAAGTGGCAGAATCATCGGGATTCATGAACTGTGGTTCCATCAAGGCCAGTTGATCCCAAAGAGATGTCATCTTGACATAAAAATCATGTACAGAATCTGAACCTTGTTCAACATTTTTAATTTCAGATTCTAACTGATAGCGACGAGCAGAATTAGACTGCGTATAGAGTCGTGCTAGATAATCCCAGGCATCTTTGGGATGAGAGAACTTGGACAGTTGACTCCCAATGGATGGAACTACAGAATTTGCAATCCATGAATTTATTTTTCCCACAGAAGCATCCCAATCTTCAAAATTGGCATCTATTTCATTAGGACTGGTTTTCTTGTCAGATACATATTTCCACAGTTTCTGTCCCTTTAGAAAATTCATCATCAAGTGAGACCAATAGGAATAATTGGTCCCATCCAGCACAACAGTAATTCCAGTGATCTTTTCTGCTATCTGAAGTGAAACAGTGACGGAAAACAGGGGGAACAGAGAGAAAAGACTAGCTGGGCGTCCAACAATCAGGGAGTAGAATCCCTTTTTGACTATGAAAAGTTAACCGATCCTCAAATCAAGTTTCAAGAAGTAGGAGATACCAAAAATTTGCACCCAACAAAGTTGGTTTCAATCAAATCCAGCAACAGGCCACAAAGATCAACGATCTTGATGAAAATTAACAGGTGAAAAATTCAAAAAAAAAAATGACCACAAAACAGTACCTGACAGCAGTCCAAAAATTCTGAAAAAATCACCATTAAACTGCTCTTAGGTGGTCGACCAAGGTGGGATGTAACGCCCTTGTCCAGATCAAGTGTGGGTCCCACCGACTGATAACACCAGTTTTGGTAGAACTCACGATCAGGCTCTGTGTCAAGCTAGATCAGATGCCGAAGGTCCTGATGGACTGCCTGGAAGCAGTAGATGATCTGTTGTGGACTCCACTTCAAATCCAGATTATTGTCTATGCTATGCTTCTACACAGAGGAGTGGCAAACAGAGATCGCAGGCTAATAGCGATGGCTCTGATACCATGAAACGAAAACTGACTTGTAACAAGAAGAAGCAAGAGCTGAACGGATGGAAAAATTGCATGACTGATACTATCTCAGCATGCCTTTAAATAACGAATCAGTATCTAAATAAGGTGCAAAATTAAGGGGCTGTCTAAAGGTAAAAATACAAAACTACAGGTAAAAAAGAGCTGTACAAAGATAGGAAAAATATACAGAGGATCTTGTCCAGATCTGATTTAATTGAGAGATCTAGAGCCAGATTTGCCTTGGGTCCATTGGACCGACCCAATGGGCTGAGTCCGACCCAATGGGCTAGGCCCATCAATCGGGCGGGCCCAGTGACTTGTTTTGACAGTTCGTCTGGGCTCTGGCGACACAAAGCGGACAACGATGGTGCTGGCGGTGCTGTTGCTGGGAGTACGACGATGACGACAGTGGTCGTCGACGGAGCTGCTGACGATGGCGAAGGTGCTCGGCGACCGGCCCAGGTATGTCGTCAATCTCTCTCTTCTCTTCTGCTACTTCTCTCTCTGCTGCGTTGCTCTAGTCCCCCTTTTTCTTTTCTCTGGGTTTGGGGAAGGATGACAGTTCGGCTGGGGTCGGTGGTGGTTTTCCGGTGGGCTGCAGGGTTGGATCGAGTCGGTGATGGAACAGGTCGGCGCCGGGAAGGGGAATGAATCAAGCTTGGTTCGGTGAGGATTTGGGGATTTTTTTTTTTTTTTTTTGCAGGCGGTGAGGAATAAGTCTCGGAAAAGGGGTTCCGTGAAGGGGTTGGGCTTAATTTAGGGTTTAGGGTGTGCAGTGGGTTAGGGAGTGGGTTGGCTTTGGAGATCTAGGTTTGGAAGGGTGATTAGGGTTCCGGTGGGGGGGGTAGGAGATGCGAGGGGTCGAGGGGTCTCGGGAGTGGGGTCGGTGGTGTGGTGGTAGGCCAAGAAGAGTTGGGGAGAGATTGGCAGTGATGTTTAGGGGCGGTAATGGGGAAGAAGGGGTTGACAGAAGTCTGGATAGGTTTCTGTGGTGGGATTTGAAGGGTGACTGTGAATTGGGGACTGTAAGGGTATGGTTTGGGGTGAAGTGGGAGAGGGCTGCGATGATGTGCGATGGGAGTGAGGAGGTTGGTTGGGGAAAGGGTGTCACGGCAGAGATGGAAGAGATTGTAGATTCGATTGTTAGTGGAAAGTAATGCGATCAGGATGATGGGATGCGATAGTGAAGAGGAACAAGGGATGATGACTGACGGATGGATGAAGTTACAGAGATGGGTTGCGCAGTTACCTCGGACCGGCAATCGGAATGGCGGCGATCCGAGAGTGGATCTTCACTCTGATACCAATTGGAGCAGCGCAGGGGAAGAAGATTAGCCAACGGGCTAATCTCCAAGCCAAAAGGCTTAGGGATAAATTGTCTAGGTGCCTCACCAAAGACAAATAAACTCTCTCAACGGAGAACCAATTCTCAAAGCTTTATTCAATATGAAAGTCTATCTCTTTTGAAGAGATTAGATCCTTATTTATAACTAAAACATTATCTAAGAAAGGAAATAACTAATTCTAAACAAATAAGAAGTCCTAAATCAAACATGACTAGACTTGCCAAATATTAATAAAACAACTAAAGCAACTACTATTAATATAGTCTATTCTAATTCTACTATGCTTTATTGGTCATAGGTCCAATAGCTGGCCAATCATGAATTTGGCCTGCATCAGTGGTGCTGGTTTTTGAGCAACCTAGTTCTCTTGTTTGGGCTGGATTGGCTCTTCCAACTGTTCAGGTTTTTTGTTAGTTAGCTGTCTCAGAAAAGATGGCTGCAATGGATCTTCTTGAGAGGAGGGTATCTTGTTGGAGGATATCTTAGATTTGTGTCCACTATGTTGGGTCAAAAGGGAGGAGGTTGATCATTTATTACTGTTTTGTGAGTTCTCTTATCATGTGTGTTGCTGTCTCCTTGTTGAGTGTGGTGTTTCTTGGCGCTTTCCAGGGTCATTGGCAGGAATGTTTGAGGCTTGGAAGATGTCTCATTTTCTCTTTTTTGGGGGTGGGCTTCTTGTGGAGGATTCTCGTCTTTGCTATTCTTTGGTTGATGTGGAAAGAAGGAAATGATAGGGTTTTCTGGGGAGTATCGTTGGTTGTGGAGGATTGGTTATTGTTCGTATTGTGGAGTGGGTTTCTTGTAGGGAGGAGTTTGACAGGTTAAGAGTAGATCGGGTTCTGTTTGATTAACAGGATTCTCTTTGTTGTGGAGCTCCTGAGGTGAGGAAATTGTTCTTTTGGTTTCCTCCAATCCTTGGTGTGTTGAAATTCAATATTGATAGAATGGCTAAAGGGAGGCCAAGTCCGGCTAGCATTGGAGGAGTGCTTGGCATTAGTAATGGTGTAGTGGTGGCTTTGTGAAGCAGCCCTTCTCTGGGCTGCATCACTTTGATCTTTAAGTATGTGGCATGCATGGAATTCAACAAAGCAGAGGTTGTGGCTATCTTAGAAGCTCTTCGGTTGTTTACATCTTTTCAATGCAAGATGTGGTGGAAAGTGATTTGCTGAATAACATCTAATGGGTGACTTCTAGTGTCTTATCTCCTTGGAGGTTTCCGTTCTACCTCGAGGAGATTAAGGTGTTATCCTCTTTGATGGAGGTGGTTTCCAAGATGTTGGGTGTTGGCTATGGATTTGCTGATTCTTTGGCAAACAAAGTAGTCGATAGATCCACACATTTTCTTGTTTTTAGTTTGTAACTTTTCTTCTGTATCTTTTTCCCCCTCCTGTGTTATGATATGGCCATAATGCTTTTATAACCCCTCTTTTCCCATTCCATGTGGTTTTTGGTTGGGTGCTGGTCTTTTGATATCCCTTCTTTTAATAAAGTCATTGTTACCAATCAAAAAAATAATATCAAAGCATGAAACATGAGAGATTTTAGGAGCAAGTGGAGAGATAGCTCTTGCTGCATGGGAATACCTCTTTGTGTTAACTACATCTGAAGTAAAAATGAGATGATATTAGATGTTTGATGTTTATATATCTTGATGAGAGGTAGTTTACAGTTGATCATTTGAAATTTGGTGGAGAAGATTTGTTGAAAGGATATTTTTCCCCTTAGGAGGATGTGGTATCCTCTCATCAACTTTCTCCTTTCAGAATATATATAGAAAGGTGGATTAGTCATGAAGCTTAAACTGAGCCTGAAGTTATCAGAGATGCTACCAGCTGTCAAATTTAACACCTACTAATGGTGCTAAAATGGGTGTATAGTTTCTAAAGGGTTTGACTGCCTTTTTTCCATGGAAATCTACCTTTCTGCCATAGTTGGACATGTTTTGCCTTTGTCTGTAACATTTTTGCTTGTTTTAGGCATTGGTGGAGAACTCCTACTAGGTTTACAGATGGCACTCATATGATGTTCACCATCCACAGGTCCCCCATCATAACTCTGAATCACATGTACAAACAGATTCTACTGCACATTCTTTGGCTGCTATTCTTGTTCAGTTGGATTCCCATTCCCATTCTGGGGGAAGGAGTTGTCTTCAACTGTTTCCTTTGAAGGTTGAGTCCACAACTCAGGAGATTGAAATGGAGGGAACACATAATGGTCTTGATTTGGGTGCCGCCCAATGTGCCAAAGACAATGGCCCCATGAATGGGGAGGAATCCTTAGTTCTTAGTCTATCTCGACCTGACTATACGAATGACGGGAATAATTGGATCAGGGTCCTTTCAAAGGAACGGCTACAGCAAGATGGATGCGGTGATGACCTGCATCTAACTCTTTGATTCAAACTGGCAAAGTGGCGCTGAGATGACAATTTTGGAAGTACATAAACTGTAAATCCTTTGTGTTTTTGTACAACCTGGTAGTTCTCTAGGTACACGAGTGTGATCTTCTGTATGTTTTTACCTACATTGTCGTGTTATGTGATTTTGTCAGAGGCATTGGCGTGAGTTCAACATGTAGCAAAAGAAATTTAGTAATGGGTATGATCTTCTATTTGTTCTCGTATTGTTAGTCTTAGGCTTAAAAAAAATTAACCTCTTTTTTTTTTTTTTTTTTAAATCAAGGTTTGTAAGAATTGAATGTTCTTGACTGTAAACACTAAAGGCATCGGTATTCTAAATACCATCAGTCACTGTTAATATGCTCTTTCTTACTGATTTTGTAACTTCATAACTTTGAAGAAATTATTGGCTAATGTGGTCAGCAGTGGTGGAACCAACCTCGGTATCTTTGAAAATCAAATGTGTCTGGGCTAATGAGGAGAGCTACGGTCTCACTGGATCAATGCTCTGGGCCTGTTTGACTTACATGAGAGATGCATTTTAATTACGTCTACATGAACTAAGTTGCAGGTCAACCAAATTCCAAGGATCCAAATGAAGCCTTTGTAAGTACTATGTCGCACTAGTATTATTGCAGCGGTGATAAGCTTACATAATTTTCGACATTGTATGTGATGTTCGAGTAAAAGTTGGCGAGTGTCAAATTTAGGCTCTATACCAATTCAAGGTTGGTATCGTGTGAAATGATTGGATTGACTCAAGGTGGGCTCCATGCCCTAAAAATATTGCGGAGCAAAAAGATTTTTTAGAATTCTATGCACACACACAGGGTTAAACCTTACCGAACACTCGGTGCTTACGATAAGGTGAGTACTGTTTATCAAAACATTAGTAGGGCCCAACTTATAATTCATCTAAGTAAATTATAACACAAGTACCTCCCGTGATAGTTACCGATACCAAATTTGGCATCCATCCAAATAGATTTGACCATTGGATTGGATTGTACTCATTTTGGATGGTGAAAAATTATTGGCTATTAATCAAGTGCTTAGGATGGTCATTTGAGCTTCTATCAACATGTATGGATTGGTGGAGGGGAGATCTTTCGATATCCCCTAGTCCCATCGCCAAGTGGGGCTCCTAATGGGTCCCATTAGAAAGTGGTGTTGGTGCTCGGCAAAGGGGCTGGCGCCTCCCACGGGCTCAAACTTGGGATAAGGCCTGGGATAGGGCCCATCAGCTCAGGCTTGTGGGCCCACATTGGAATTTTTGTTGGTTGGGGGGGGGGGGGGGGGGGGGGGGGGGTGGGGTGTGGTTTGAAGGACTCCCAAGGGTCTTCTTTGTAAAAAAACCAGCTTCATCCTTGACCTCTATTATCTCCATTTGGGCCACAAAAGTTTAATGGTCAACAGTCCATTTGGATAAATAGCAACCAATCCAATGGTTAAGTCACATCGGATGAGGCCCAAATTTGGTGGACTTATGCAATTCAGGGGGCCTGTGTGTAGTTCATCTTGATGGACCAATGTGGGCCCCACGCATGCTGGTGGATGGAAAAACCTCCATCTGGTGAGCTTGTGGGAGGAATATATATATATATATATATAAAGGGAAAGTCTACTGTGCATTCATCCCCCACCACAAGGTGAGGGACAAATTTTTTTTTTTTGACTTAATAAGGTTAAAAAGATATCATGATGTGAGATGGTTTTACCCTTTTACACATTTATACTTTTCAAAAATAGAAGTATCACTTACCATAGTGTGAGGGATATATGTATGGTAATTTTGTCCATATATATATAATTTTTCTTAAAGATGATCATGACTAGTAGCCTAAACCTTAACCAATGCAATTTATTGTTGTTAATTCTGCATTTAATGTTAGACTGATTTGTTTGCATAAAATTAAAATACATAGGATTCATTAATGGAATAAGCCTATTTGTTCATGTAGAATTGGAATACATAGGAAGTAAACTATTTAACTGAATTGGTTTTTTGCATGGAATTCAAACACACAGGAATTTCATGATCGACAGGGCATATTTATTTGCAGTAGAATTGGATTTCATGGGAATATGTTTGTTTGTATGAAATTATAATATATTAGAATTCATTGATGAATGGAATCGGAGCCATGTAGATAGTAATATATTCAATTGAGCTTATTTTTTTATTATTATTTTATGACATGAGCCTATTTATTTCGATGAGATGAGAATACATATATATGTATAGTAATTTATTCAAATTGCTGGTTTGAAGAGTTAAAACACATAGGAATATGAGCCTTCTCTAGCGGGACTACTAACGGGGCTCGATCCCCGGGTATATATGGAATAGAAAGGTGAGGAACACCATGCAACCGAAATAGTGCTGGTGATTCAAATGAATTGGTTTTATAGATTTGTGAACCGCCAAAACATTCACCTTAGCATGTTAGCATTCTACACTTTATCTACATCATATGTGGTGGGACCTACATCTAACTTTTATCCATGCCCACCAGCATGCACACACATGTGAAAAAATGCCCGTCTAGTCATCTGCATCACAGTAGGGCTGACTTTATAATACATTCGAGGCCACCCACATGCATGGGACCTCATGAACTCTTGATCCATTGAGTTTTTTCCCGATCCAAATAAATTAGACCATTGGATTAGAGAAAGCCACGTATGTGTCCTTCAACCTAGTGTGAGTGATAAACATGCATGAACATTATATATTTTAGATACTCATAAAGCTTTTTTAATATTTTTATCGAAGTATATTATCTATGATATATCATATAGTGAGACCAATGCATATTAAGTTGAAATTTTGTGACATCCTATATACAAGAAAGGTAATCGTTTTGAGTCCCTCAAATTTTTAAGCCGGACAATAAAAATGAAGGCACGTTACAAGTGGCTGAATGATGAAGAGAAGGCAGAACTTGCTGGAAAATAATTTTGCTTTTTTGCCCCAAAGTCTTTAAAAGTATAGTGAATGTTCCCTTTAACATTAATCGATATGAGATGCAGGTTGTTTCCATTGTCTTCTTCTTAAAAACATCCTGATCCGGAAATTTTGTGTGTAGCACCCCTCTATATGTATTACTGGGTCTAGACTATTATCTCAGAATCATTGTCTGTCTAATGTTAAACAGAGTCTATTATACTCCTTGTACGCCTCTTTCAATTCCTTGCTATTAGAATTTTTGGATCATTGTATATTCAACTTGTGCTTTGGAGTTCGGACCCTCCATAGATTTATGGTGGCGTGTGGACCCCACTTCTGAGTGCCTCACATGCCAATTTAGACAAAAAAGGAACCACTTTTTCTCCCTGTCAAGGACACAACCCTTTTCACACACTGCAAGTAATGCATTTTCTCCATTCTAGACTTATGATGGTGCATTCTAGCTAAGAAATCTTGAGAAAAGCGAGGCAACTTTTAAAGAAAAAGATGGAACACAGAGGCCCCATTAGTCACGGCCACCGAAAGAACATTCCCTCTCCTCACATTTCAAATTTCTTCCGTCAGGAAACCAAATCTTGCAACGACATCTCCATCTCTTGGTTCTTGAATAAGATCAGTGCACTGCCTTGGCCTCTACAAAACATGTTTTCCACCCTTATACTAGCACTGGTGGTGCTCAATTTTAATGTGCACTTGGCCGCCCAAGCCCATGCTCTCTCCGGCAGCACGCACGTGCCTCCGGTCACATCCGTGTGCCACGACACATGTGGTTTGGTCCCCGTTAAGTACCCGTTCGGCACCGGGTTCGGCTGTGGTCACCCCAATTTTGCTAGATACATAAAATGTGTCATGGGGGCACTTCAATTCTCAACCAACACCGGTGTGTATGCTGTATCGTCGATAGACTACACCGCCAACACCATTGTGGTCACCGACTCCCTCATGTCGACGTGCACTTCCATGCAGAATTCCGGTAGTTTTGGGCTGGACCCAGATGCCCCCTTTGCGACTCAGTCCAACGACATCTTTGTGTTGCTCGGGTGCTCCTCCACATCCCCCGTCTTTGATCCAAAAGAGGACCTTTGTGATACGGAGGGCTCGCACGTGTGTAGGGGCCTCTACTCGTGCAAAGGCGTCGCCGGCATTGGACTGGAGCCGAATGGGCCTACTAAGAGCTGTTGTGTTTACAACCCACCAATGGGGGTTGGGTCCGGGTATCAATTGGACCTTCCAAAGCTCCAGTGCTCGTCTTACACGTGTGTGCATGGGTATGGGGACAACGAAGGGGACCCTACCAAATGGAATTATGGCATCTCATTGCAGTTCAACGGCACAGATCGTGTCGATGTGTGTAAGCAATGCGAATCTAGCTCTGGCACGTGTGGGTTCATGGGCTTAGATGGGTCGTTCGTGTGCGTGTGCCGGAATGGGATGAATACTACCTCAAATTGCTATGGGCAAGGTACTGGTGCCTCCTGAGTCCTGACCCAGTGTGCATACGTGTGATGGATATATAGTGCGCGCGCGCACGCACACACACAAGCCATATGCTTATTTCGTTACTTTTCTTAATTGATTTCTCATTATATCTTTGAGGGGTTTGTTTGAGTTAAATAGTGGTTTTCTATGATCTGATAGGTTACACTTGGAACGGGTCATGGAGTAAAGAGAGAGTTGAGAGATTCAGCATCCTAGGTACATATCCAAACACTAATCTCATCTATTCCTACTACATTGGGTCACACTTTGTGGTTAAATGAGTTGGGCCATGCTTGTTTCTTGACCTGTTCCCTCAAGCAGAACCCAACTCAACCCAAGTCACTGCAATCTAATCCACCACCACACTAGGAATAAGCACAACATTGAAACTTAGGGTTCAGGTTGACCCTTTGTACCTTTCAACAAAAAAAAAAACTTGACCCTTTGTATTTTTTTTTAAATTTTTTGTGTTCGGTTACATAGCGATGTTGATGGCCCAAGGTTCGTCAAACCCCAGCCATTTTGTTATTGGGCCTCATACATTGCTGGATCCAGCATAAGGGCCAGAAAATATCACACCTTTTTTGTGTTAAATGTTTTGGTTAGGCAGGGCTTTTTTGGAACATAGTGGGGTTAGGAGCAGACCAATTGACAATAAGGCCAGAGAATTAGGCCCAAGGACTTTTCATGGACCTATAAGCCAAGACGAAATCGAGCAAATGCTGGAAGGCTTGTCTAGCCCTGTCACTGAGCAACCTGGGGTTTAAATTCCTAATCCGATTAATACACATTTGCATTCAAGATGACCAAACAAGTCCGAATGGCCATTTGCCATCCCAAGTAATAGACAGAGTTTTGGCTGAGTTCTCTTTAAACGTTTAACAACAGTAATGAACTCACATATAGTGATGCATCTTGGGTGGGCCAGCCAACCCAAATACTAAAAGCCCTCCCACAGGCCAAATGGCAACTGGATAAGCCCAGCCCGACTGAAGAACCGAGAAATCTAAGCTCAAGCTCGGACTATTGTGTTTTTTTTCTTAAATGACCCAGATCATCTGCACCAACTATGCATGAGTATCTGACATTGATTCATACGTTTTCATAAAATGAAATACTGACTATGCATATTTACATCTGAATTTTACATTGATTCAAACAATGTCCGCCAGTAGATTCAATCACAGAACTAAAAAAGTGTCACACTTTGAGGCCCTGAGATCAAAGATTACAATGATCCGATTACAGTGGTTTTTTACTGATTGGCTAATTCACAATATCCGTCTCTCATCTTACTGTTTTAATCCTGTTTAAATTGGAAATTTAATTGCCTCTTTTTATGAGCACCCAGCCAAGGGCCGGGAACAAGGGCGGGGGGGGGGGGGGGGGGGGGGGGGGGGGGGGGGTGGGGTGGGGGTTGTGTGGGTGGTGTGTAGAACTTAGAGACCCCATAACATATGCTTCCCCACTAAGAAGCTCTGTCCTGGAGATATAACACCTGCTCCGATGGGGTACCTAGGGTTCAATCCTTGTATATTTAAGGTGAGAAGCCGGGTTTTCAACCAACTATGCAAACCCTTGTTTTCAATGGGAAATTGCCTTAAACAGGCTAAGAAAAGTGCATTTATTTTAACTATAATTTTATTTGTATAAGTGCATTGAATAAGGTTAAAGAGTTTTCTTAGATGAAAGGACTTAACATGGGGTAGGCCAGAGCTTGGAAATCAAATATCTGAATAAACCTGGCTCATTGGCATTTGAAAACTCCACTCAATTTGAAGTACTAACCAAGACCATTGAATTTAAATTCATAAATACATGATTTTGCTAACAGAATTTTGTTCTCATGTCATTGTTAGGGTTATTTTTGTTTTGGATTGGACTTTTCATTGGAAGGAGGTAAATTGAAGCTCTTGAGAATCCACCAAAAGACATAAAGGAAGAACTTCAATGAAATACATGGAATGCAAACGTTTTGTAAGTTTAGAAAACTCAGATGAGTTATACACCAAATTTCCAGTTATGACAAATACTAGCAAAATGAGATATTAGTAGTCTAAGTTGTATACATGGAGTAACATTGGTGGAAATTGCAAGAGATTTGAGGCAGTAGTGTTATTTATTCATTTGTTTTATGTTTTTCTGTTTGTCCTTTTAGTTTCTTTACTTGTTAAAGTTTCCCTGGGTCAAGATTGCTCTAATTTTCAATATATATGTGGTTTTAGCTCTTCCAGGGGCATCCAAGCTACAATGTATTTTCACAATGGAGTTTCATAGTAAATATATATATATATATATATGCATAGGAAGAGAATCACAGGCTCCAATTGAGAACTTGGCTGACCTTTTTACTCGCAATAAACATCGGTTACTTTATAAACTTTTTATTCTTCAGATCTTGGCTATATGATACAAGAATTGAAGTTTGCAGGGGTCAGGGTATCCAAATTATAAAGCATCCTTGCAATAGAGTTGGATAGTAAATTAATATATGCATGAGGATAACCAAATGCTCAGGGTTGAGGACGACCCAATTTGACTCAAGTAGGTATATTCTTTCAAATAATTACAGGTAGGGGTGTACAAAAAATCCATTGATCCGTTAAACCGGTCCAATCCAATCTAATCCGCGGTTTTTTAACTAATCTGATGGTTAATAGATTGGTGACAGATTGGAAAAACCCTAATTTGTTAATAACGGATTAGTGACAGATTTTATCTTTAATCTGTGAATTTAAACCGATCCAATCCGTTGAAATAAAAATGTATATATTTTTATTTTTATATAAAAAATATTAAAAGACAATAATTTTCTCTAAAAGGTATAAGTGTTTTGTATGGTATCCATTGCAAAATATCTTCCAAAAGGTTTATGTGTTTCGTGTGTTTTGTTTTATTCTTCTGTTAAGTTTTTGTTAGAATTCTTTAAAGACCTTATGAAAATGGTAATACAATTCTCTTTGAGTTAGAAGAGTAGGATTCAGTTAAAAAACTGATTTGAAATATGCTAGCCAATCATTTATGATTTTGAAGTACTTAAAATTTAGGATTTTTGCTTAAAGATTTTATTTGGAGTATCTACTTGTATATCTTTTTATTATTACTTGTATTATGCATCATATAACTGGTGATGTGGGAATTATCGTATATCATAATCACCTTGTTTATCTTATATCATAAGCACCTTGTGGGAACTCATAGGATGGTTGAATGTTTCCTTTTTGAACCTTTTCAAAATCTGGTCTCTTCAAGATATTTCATAAAATTGACATGTCCAATGTGTTGATCTTAACAATAACTTCATCTAATAATTTGGGAATGATCACATAAGAAGGATAGAGATGGGCCACCTATGATCAAGTTTTACCAATGGGCTACCTACAACTTTTATTTCTATGTTTATTTTATTTTATTACAAAAGAATTCCTATCATAGGCTCTACCAACGAATTGAACGGTTTTAACCGATTCGAATCATTGATCCACGGTTCGGTTCGGATCTGTTTTAAAAGGCAATGGATCGGTGACGAATTATAAAGCCATCAATCCATAGATAATAGTTTGGTGATGGATTTAATTTAATCTGATCCAATCCGAACCGTGTACACCTCTAATCTATAACAAGACTCTAAAGGAACATATGGAATACCTCAGGACTGTCTTTCAGGTATTACGCTCTAACCAACTCTATGTTAAGAGGAAAAATACTCATTTGCCCACGAAGAGGTGATGTTCTTAGGGCATAAGATAAAGGAAGGGACTATTTGCATGGATGAAGGAAAGGTTAAGGCCATATGGGAGTGGTGCCCTCTAACCAAGGTGACAGAGTTAAGATCATTCATTCGTCTAGTAAACTACTATAAAAAGTTCACACCAAGCTTTTCTAAGAGGGCATCACCCTTGACTAACCTGCTTAATAATGGTCAAGCTTGGCATTGGAAAGATGAATGACAAAAAGCTTTTGAGGATCTGAAGGAAACAATGATGGTAGAACCGATGTTGGCATTGCAGGATTACACTAAATTGTTTGGAGTGCACAGTAATGCCTTAGACTTTGCTATTGGAGGGGTGCTCCTACAAGAAGGACATCCCATTGTGTATGAGAGCCACAAGCTCAATGAGACGGAAAGGAAATACTACATCAATAAGAAGGAAGTGACCGCCATTGTGTATTGCCTATGAACGTGGAGGCACTATCAACTTGGATCACAGTTTATTGTCTGAACGGACAATATTGCCACAAGCTACTTCCAAACTCAAAAGAAGTTAACACCAAAACAGGTAAGGTGGCAAGACTTCTTAGCTGAGTTTGACATGGCTATTGAGTAAAAGTTGGGGCGCACTAACTAAGTGGTGGATGCCTTGAGTAGAAAGGCCGAGCTTGTGGAGTTGAATGCAATTCTCACCATTGAAAATTCCATATTTGAGAAAATCAAAGAGGGGTTAACAAAACACCTTATGGCACAAAAATTATTGGAAGCTACTAAAGACGAAAGGACTAAGCGCTTCTGGGAAAAGGACCGCTTGCTCTATGCTAAAAGAAACAAGCTCTATGTGCCTAAGTGGGGGAATTTATGGAGGGACCTCAAAAAAGAATTTCATGACACCCGATGGGCTGGTCATCCAGGATACAGGAGGACCCTCCCACTAATTGGTGCACGATTCTATTGGCCATGGATGAAGGAGGATGTTAAGGGTTATATGCAGACTTGCTTTGTATGTCAACAAGACAAGGTAGAGCACCAAAGACCGGCTGGTGAACTAGAACCATTGCCTACGCCCGCACGACCATGGCAAAATATTTCTATTGACTTTATCTCATGCCTACCTAAGGTGAATGGGCTAGATAACATAATGGTTGTTGTGGACATGTTTTCCAAATATGCTACCTTCATTGCTTCACCAGCAGGCACCACAGCAACCGATGCAGCTACTCTTTTCTTCCGAACCGTGGTGAAGTATTAGGGTTTGCTAGAAGTTATCGTTAATGATCGAGACTCTAGGTTCACATGGAAGTTTTGGATAGAATTGTTCAAGCTGCTAGGGTCCGACCTACCCTTCTCCACAAGTTTTCATCCCCAAACCGATGAGTAAATTGAGAGGACCAACGCATTCTTGGAGGAATACTTACGGCACTACATCAACACATATCGAAAGGATTGGACATGTTGCAATTTTGCTATAACCTTTAAAGAAGTGAATCAACTGGTCGTAGCCCATTCGAAATAACAACAGGGTAGCGACCCCTCACACCTTACACGGTCACAACCGGATATGTAGGGAGTAGCCAAGCTGCCTTCACATTTACAAAAGATTGGCATAAGCAACAAGACGTCGCTAAAGCTTACTTGCACAAGGCCACCAAATGCATGAAGAAATGGGCAAACAATTAGAGAACTCCAATGCACTACAATGTGGGTGACAAGGTAATGATGAAACTACAACCTCAACGATTCAAAGTGTTCAGAAAAGTCTATAAGGGGTTGATACGGTGTGAGGGACCATTCACAATCATCAAGAAGGTGGGTAATGTTACATATAAGTTAGAACTTCCATCTAACTTCAAGATTCACCTAATCTTCCATGTAAGTTGTCTTAAGCCATATGATGAAGACAAGGAAAACCCGTCAAGAAATAGCATCAATCGGCCATCAGCTACGATGATGACATCATTCGATAAAAAGGCTGAACGCATCCTTGATGATCGAAGAATGAGTCGACGTGGTGTCCCCCCATATACCGCATACTTAGTAAAATGAAAGGGCCAACCCAACCATGAAACAAGTTGTGAATGAGTGGACACATAGTGGTAGTTCAAGAAAGTCCTTGAAGACTATCATAAGGAAAACGCCGCAACGTGGACATCTGTGGATTAGGTGGAGGAGACTGTCACAATCAGCTAGGTTGGCCCACTTTTTGCATCAAAGAGAAGCTTAATCTTGGCTAAGATGGATCTTATGGGCTGGACCAATCTCATGACCCATGTCCAAGGGCCCATTATCTAGAAGTTTCTCCAAATTTCTATACATTTGGAATAGCGCAGAAACTTATAGAAATTTGTAATGATGTGTGTAGTACATTCTAAAGAGAGTTCTAGAAGACTCTCAATCAATGTATAGTTGACATATGACATATTCTAAGCCATACTTTGTAGGGCTAAAGTGTATATAAAGGGGTGGCCTCCCTCATTTGTAACCAACAAGAGTTGTAAGAAGTTCTCAAGTAATAGAAGCTCTCTATTTTTCTTAGCATTCTCTAAATATTCTTTTCTTATGAGTGTGATGTTAGCCTTATAATTGGGTGAGTTCCGATTATCTTAGGAGGATAAGCTGATTCGCTATGTGCACAGGGCATTAGTCGAGTGCCGTATGAGCTATAAATCGTAGGTGGGACGATCGATCCATGACGGTACATTAGAGAAGGAAGGAATGTGTACAAAGGTGGGGTACAAACATTTTGATCCCAATGCCTTCATATACGGAGCAGAACAGCCACCTCAACCAGTGGAAAACCCATGACATATCAAAATCATTTATCATTGTACCCCTCCAAATTTAAGTTTAATATGTACAGTGATTGTGTGGGCCCCACGAATGTACCCAATAGTAGGGGCAAAGAAATGGAAATGGCGTTTGTTTAGGGGTGTTCATTGGCCGGTTCAGGCTAGATTGAGGCATATCAGGCCTCACACCAACTATGAAAACGTAGAGCAGGCCAAGCCCAAGCCCGACATGGGTTGAAAAGTCAGATTGAGATTGCACGTTTAGCAAATCGGCAAGGCCAAATTGGGTTCCTTTTTTTTTGTGTTTTTTTGGGTTGGGGGGGGGGGGGGGGGGGGGGTCGCACTTTTCTAGCAATTGTTTGGATAAATTACATTAAATTATAAGACACTCTTTACTATGGCCAGGCCGGGCTAGGCTATGTGCTTTTTATCACCAAGCCCGCCCAAATATTAAATGGACTCAAATCTCATATCCAAGTGGTTGGGCCTAGATGGGGCCTAGGGCTGGGCTGGCCTAGTCCATGAGCACCACCTAGGTTGCATTAGGGTTAAATGAAGTGTGATAATTAATTTATAAGGGACACGGCATTTAAAAGTTTGCTATTGAAAAAGAATGGAAGTGTGTTATTCTCCTTATAAAAGATGAGTTCTATAAAAAGAAAAGAAAAAAAAAAATTTTTAACGCCAATATACTCATAGTTGAATGGTGTTGGCACCTTAGTCTTACAGCCAAGTCTGATGATTGATCATTGAGTTCTCAAGTAGAAGTATAACACACTTAGACTAGTAGTCCAAGTTGGAAAGAAAAAAAAAAAAGAGAGAGAGAGAGAGATAGTACTAGAAAACTTCTTAGCTCTGTCTACTCAAATCGTTTGGACAATAATTATGGAAAAATAAAAGGGTTCGCATTGCAATCACATAAATGTATGATCATTCAGATGCCTTGCAACAACAGATTAGAATATCAGTCATTATTTTCTGAGTATATATTGATAATCCACCAACAACAACTAAACGGCCATATAACTATCCAAAATGTTGATACCGTTGGGAACCACCATTTTAGTATGTGCACTGAAAGAATATAGACATATTTTTTTAAATTATCACAATTTCTAATAAAATGGAGGTGTTAGCGATTTTCGTAGCTTTTTAATGTGTTTTGAGGAATTGTCAAGGTGACATTAATGTGGAGAGTAATTCTTCCTATGCGATCACTTGAAAGATTTATTTTGAAAATTCTAATTCATCTTTAATGAAATCTCAATTGAATCTGCTACCATAAATATTGTTTTTCATCATGAGTTTAGATTGGTCAACTTTGTTGTTGACAATTTCATTAAATATAAGGTTAAGTGGATTTATGCTTAGAAGTGAGTTATTTTATTGTCGAGTTGTGTTAATGGATACAGTGCTCAATCTTATACCTTGTTAACTTTCTTGCTTTCTGTATTCATTTCCTCTTTTCTTTTAATGAATGTTTATGTTAATGATCAAAAATAAAATTACCATAATTTCCAATTCATGCAATGCCCTCAATAAGAACACTCTACATTAAGCAAATAGTCAGAGACACATGCTACTGCGATATTCACACAATTTACTAGTGCAGTAAAAAGCAAAACAAATCTAACACTACAAAAAGAAAGAGTTTTACATGATTTTCCTTGAAAGGCTACTCATGGATCATAATCCATATGGCTGGCCCATACCAAACTCTAGAGCTCTCTTGTACAAAGTCTCTGCCCATTACCCAAAAAGTGGGGTTGGCTCCTGCCGTGCCAAAAGACCTCTCAAATTGTATTAACAAATCATTCCCTCTTCGGCTCTTCCACGAATTTTATGCAACTATTGGACCACTTTCGCTTGCCGAAATATATATAATAAATAGATCGCAAGAGCAGAATAACACAATTTAAGTTTATTCACTTTAAATTAAAAAAATAACTTTTATAAAAGTTGGCTCATTTTTTCCATTCTGAACTTGGCTGTGTAACAAGAATTGCAATTGTTTGGGTGCCTTTGATTCATAATTGCATATATATTCCTCTACTTTCAATAAACACATTTGCAGCTCTGCGAAGGGTATCCACATTACAACATTTTCTTCCAAAAAAAAAAAAAAAAGGATGGAGTGCAAATGTACATATATAAATAAGTGGGAAAACCAAGGCTCATGATTTGAGGACAACCCTATATTTGCATCCATTGGACGCATCCCAATCGTCCATCTCCTAAGCTGAAGGCATAGATGTGACCGAAAGACCTAATAAAATAGATGCAATTGCCTTTCAAATTCAAGACAGAAAGGCAGAAAAGTCCCAAACAGAGAAGTACTTTTTTTTTTTTTTTTGGTAAAGAACAGATAAGTACTTGGGGGCGGCCATTAACCAAGAAGATCACATCCTCGCCTTTAGCTTAGAACATGAATCTTTAATAATAATAATAACAATAAATGGGGAAAAAGGTTTTCCAGTGGGAATGATTTCCTTTGATGATTTTATTAGAAATATTCCCTTACATTAACTACATATTGACTAAAAAGGGCCCAGAATATATGTATCCAATGTAGTAGTCCCAAGGATCTTTTTGGTTTATTTTTTTTTTTTGTTATTTTGATGAGGCAATGTCTCTACTCACCCACAACCACAAGCAGGGATATCTTTACTTGTCTTTTGTTCTTCTTTCACAATAAAACAATGATCGTGCTGCCATAATTAGATTCATGAATAAATCTTTCTTTTTCCAGATGGTGGTCACTTGATGATGGGGGTTGGATGGTGATGATGGTTGAAGTTCAAGAAGATGGTAAAAGGAAGATGTGAGAGATGAGTTTGGAGGTATGAGACTGGTTTATGTGCACTGAGTTGGATTGGTGGCGAAGGGGGATGCAAAGGGAATGAGATGAGATGATGATGATGGAGAAGAGGTAGTTTCGAAATGGATAGTAGAGATGAGAAAAAGATGTGACAAAAATGGAAGGAGATAGAAGAAGAACAAGAAAAAAGAAAGAAAGAAAGAAATAAATAAAAAATGAATGAAAGAAGAGAGAAAAAGATAGGTTCAAGAAAGAGATAGAAGTAGAGAATGGCTCCTTACCAAGTGGTAAGGAGCGCCCCCTTTCCCACAATGCAATCTTCCTTTCCCATGTGTGTGGGCTTTGATTCCTGCCTCAGCAAGCAGCCTTAGTTGGGGTAAAAGAAAAAGGGAAAAAGATAGAGTAAGATGAGGTGAAGTTCCATTTATTTGATTGGAAGAAGAATGGATTATGATTGATGTGTTTAAGTTGTGAGGGAAATAGGGATGAGGAAAATAGAGTGCTGCTATTGGCAAACAAAATTTTTCTCTCCCCACACATCATTAAAAAAAAAAAAAGAAAAACCTATGAAATTACCTAAATGCCTTCACCCTCTTTCCACCCCTCCTTCCCCACATCCACCTCCTTCCTTGCTGTTTTGCCCCTCCCTCTCCCTCCTCCTCTCGCCACCGGCCGCAAGGTGGAGAGAGAGGAGGAAGAGGGAAGAGAGAGGGATGGAGAGAAGAAGGGAGTGAGGACGAAGGGGGAAGGGGAGGGGGAGAAAGAGAACAGAGAAGGGGGGAGAGAGAAGGGAAGGGCGAGTGGCGGACGGGTAGGGACGGGGTGGGGGAGGGAGAAAATAGATAGGGGGAGGGAGAGGGAGAGGGAGAGGGGGAGAGAGGGAAAGAAAAAGAAGAGAGAAGGAGTCGACGGTGGGGTGAGGAGGGGACCAAGGAGGGAGATAACAGAGAGACAAAGAAAGAGGGAGAGAGGGGAGGAGGGGGAGGTAGGGAAGGGGAGGAGAGAGGCAAGGGAGGTGGGGAAGGGGAGAGAAAGGGAGGAGGGGGTAGTCCCCCTTTGCCGTTGCCACCTAGCGTGGTCATTGTTGAAGCCGAAGGGGAGAGGGAAGGGAGGGGGCAAAGGTGGAGGTGGGAAAGGGGAGGGGGGAGGAGAGGGTGGGGAATGAGAGGAGGGAGGAGGGGGCATTTTGGTCATTTAAAAAAATTAAAGGGTGTCGTATGAAGAGAAAAAATTGTCATGCCACTAACAGCCCTTGAAAAATATTATAGTGAAATGGTTATATATATTAGAATGGGGTGCTTTTATTAATAAGCTCCTACAAGCATTCACGTTCAAGACCAGAACATGTTGTGCTAGTAGGTGGTAATTAGTTGGTAGAGATGGAAAGAGTTTGAGGAATAAGAATGAGGAGAAGGGAGATGGAGGAGGAGGAAAAAGAAATTAGCGATGATATCCCCACTTGTAAATGCAAGTAAAAAGGGAAATCAATGCTTGGCCCAAAAAAAAAAAACAAACAAACCAAACGAAAAAGGGCCCCAGAGTCCTTTTTGGTCAATAGTGTAAAATCCACATTTTCCTTTGTTACATGTTAGTATTCCGCAATTCTTTTCGGAAAAAAAATATATTTTTCACTATTGTGTGAAATCTAGATTCTGACCCAAGAGGTTAAACAACACTTCGTTTTGAAAAATATTTAATCACACAAATTAGTATAAGTTGAAATTGTAGAAATGGCTTTTGTTTCTTTAAAAACAAGTGAAATATCTGTGAAATATTTTCGTGCACAAAAATGCTAGCTCTTAAGCTTTTATTGTAATAGCTGAACTTCGGTGGGCCCTGTATTTGAGACCTTATTTACAAAATAGTGGTTAGTGCACTCCTTACAACACCACATCTGAGTTCTCACTGCTAATTTATATTCTTCGGCATTTTCCAACTTTGATGGCTTAACTTGGTGCAGGATGGGCGAGTTCTCCACAGCATTAGGCCCCGTTTCTTTATCATAAGTGCAAGAATTTGAAAGTCACCAAAAGTTATATTATTGAGGTAGAATTTCAAAGTCCTTATGTTGATGGAGCATTTGAAATTCCAACTAAATGTATAATGAACAAAATTTCAAAAGGTCATTGGAGACCTTTGATGCCTGAAATTTGAAATGCTTGTGAAAGAAATATTGCATGTCAAATTTCAGAATACAAGATGTCACATCATGTTAAAAAACGCTTAACATGTCAAATTCTTGCCAAGAATTCTTGTAAAGAAATGAGCCCTTAGGTTAAGGTGAGCACAACTCTAGGACTCATGCTCGCATCTTATTGGCTTTGTCTAAGTTGAGTCCATGAGTTACAATCCCCACTTCCACGTGCTTCTGGCGAGTGGAAGGAGTGGAGCCCGGTGGGGCTCAAAATCCAACTTGCTCAAAATAAATGCATGCCCTAATTACAAGTTTTCTTCGAATTTTACCACAAAACAAGTTGATCTCACTATAAGAGCGTGTTAATTATATAAAACCTTGCTGTGTGTTGATTATATATAAACTTGCTTATAGGTGTACCAATTTGTTATGGAGTAAAATTTGAACAAATCCCACTAACAGGGTTGGGCAGTCATTTCCAACTGCTAAAATCTTTATTAGGTGGGCCCCGCTCTGGGTCTACTCCTTCCACTCTTACGTAGGGTGTTCATGGGCTGGGCTTGGCCTGGCTAAAGCACATCCAAGCCCGGCCCACCTTGAGAAACATTGCCTAGGCCCCGGCCCAAGCTTGACACGAGCTGTAAAAGTCAGGCCTGAGGCTTTAATCAATAGGCTGGGCCAAATCGGGCTTTTAATCAATTTTATGGCCTTTTGAGTAATTATTTGTATTAATTAAATTGAATTACTTGCACTTGTTACATGGGCCCGGCTGGGCCAAGTTTTAGGTTTTCTATTACTTAATCCAAGCGTAGCTCAATTATTAAGCTGGTCTTAATAATATATGCAAGTGCAGGCTCAGGCTGGGCGAGCAAATGAACACCCCCTCTTAGGAAGCATGTGGAAGATCACTCCGGATCCAGGCTCATTCATCAGGTATGATTGTCTTACTGGATGACCGGAAGTCCTTTATTCATCGAGTCCGAAACTTCATTGGTGGGTTATTTATGAAACGATGTAATTACTGTCAATTCCAAGAGGATTTGAGAGAGGGTGATTACACACATATTCACAGAAGGCCCATCTTTATTCCTACTTTGTCAAAGTAGAGGCGTTGGAGGCCTGCCCACGAATTGAGATTTTTTAAGGGTTTGCCCGAGAGGTCGGAGGCGTTGGAGGCCTGCCCACGAATTGAGATTTTTTAAGGTTTTGCCCGAGAGGTCAGTGGACTTATATCATGGTCTACCAGGTCACCATGAAGTGGAATATCCCAACTCCCTGCCCACATACAACAGGTACCTCACGAGCCTTTACGATCAACTTTGCTTTATAAGGGGATATAACAGTGAACTAAAACTGCAGGTGTCGGTGGGTAAATATTAGAATCAATAGAGGGAGAAAAATATTCATAGTCCAAATAGCTTTGCAGCTACGCTTTGATGTCGATACTCGATACTCATTAAAGCAGACGCAGAGGGAAAGAGAGAAGACGTAAGAAACAAGGGACCCCATAAACCCAAACCAATAAAGAAGAAGGGATCATTAGAGGTTTTTCAATGCCGCAAGTTTCCCTCGCATTGACTGTTGAAAGAGAGACACGGAGATCAAAGAGTAAGAACTAAAAGAAGGCCCTACTCAATAACTGCACTTCAATTCGCTGCAAGCTTACAACTACTGGCTCTGCTCCCATGTCTTTACTGTTGTCTACAGATCGAGACTACTGGTACTAATACTAGTATCTACTACTACTAGAACGTCTATTAATGCACTACTACTTTTGTTGAAATATCACATCCATATCACACATCAACATCACCATCATTAGTGTCATCATGTGACGGTTTTTATGGCTAACTACCACTCTATTGTCTCTGCTACAGTGCTACTACTTCTTCACTTGGCTATATTGCCTCTGCAGGGAGGATGATGATCCAATTCTTAAAGTCAATGACATCCCAAACATCTGTTGTATCCTGTGGACTCCACCTTCGATTACCAATTGATAGTTTCCTGGCAAAAATCATTTATCAGTATTGTCAATATGTAGCCCAACAGTACATCTAGATGTTTTTGGTCGTATCTTTAGATTTGTTGATGGTTAAATCTTGTTCATTCATTTAAGATTAGGTAGGGTTGCAAATGTGTTTCCAATTATCCTGGTATCTGAAGCATCCAGTCATAACTTTTTTTCGCAGCATCAACTTTTAGATCCGAAAGAAATTTATTAAAACATACATTGGTTTTAACAGCTCCCCAATTAAATAATATTCATTGCATGAGAGTCTACATAACTTTAATAACCTACCATTTCGATAGCTTCATTCTATATTTAAAAGTAAATTAGAAGTTTTTACCGAAGAAATACCCTCAAACCCTTAATAGACCAAAAAAGACCAAAATTTTGGTAGTAACAGGATAGGACTTCCCCCACACCTCACTTTTTTTTTATGCGCTAAGCAGTGATATCACTACTTGTATTGTACACGAGCAGTGATCATCTCGCTGATTATGTTTTATACTGCATATATCACCACCAAGAATTCACTTTGTCCATTTCTCATCTTTTTTGTCTCAGAAGAGGTTCACTGCAACTTTTTCATATCACAACCAACTTCTTGGCTTCTTCCTTAAGATAGATTACTCTATTAAAGAGGAAGGTGTCCAAGAAAGCGATAGGTAGCTCATCTTATCTTTTATTTATGTATGTTTAGGTAGTTCACCTTATCTTTTATTTATGTACGTTTAAACTTAGGACTTGGTTTCCATGAATTTGTTTTTGCAAACAAATCCACACACATCATTGCTTAATGTTGCACATAAACTATTTAAATGGGAAGCACCTAGAACTACGACTACAATGCCACAACGAAAGTGGAATCCCTGGTTGACATTTATTGGCTGCCATGAAAGAGAATAGCTTAAATTCCTATGAATTCTGTGAGAACTGGTATTCGACAATATTACATTGTAAAAAATACAAGGAGGTTGTTCATGCGACTCCTGATAAAAGATAATGGAAGCATCAATCAGATGAAAGGGTCTTACCTCCGCAAGTAAGCAAACAACCGGCCTACCAAAGAAGAAATAAAATCTGAATCGAATATCAGACCAAGCAACTTAGGCAAATTTCATGCTCAAATTGTAGGGAAAGTGAACATAACCGTTAGAAATGTTTTAATCCTCTAATTCAGCTGTGATATGTGCAATTCATATATGCATTCAAATTAATTTTTCTCCCTTCTACGAAATTGTCATATTTTGAACCCAATGGAAAAGGAACCTCAAATGTATTTTGATTTATTAAATGTAAATGGTCTATATGAATGTGTACATATATATCATATTAATTTTGTGTATTCACTGATAGATGTCAATATGAGAGTATAAGCTTGTGTTGAGTGTTGATTTCATTGTTTGTTGTCTTGAATAAATGCAAATCTGAGAGTGCTGGTTTGCACTGAGCATCGATATTGATGTTCATGTCACTGAAATAAGTACCTAAGAATGTAAGCATGTGTTAAGCATTAATATCGCTACTTATTACAGTCAACTATCACTGAATCGATGCCAATTTGGGTGTGTGAGCATTTGTTGAGTATCAATATCGCCGCCCAACTCGGAATATTATCACATATGAGTATCGATATCACTGCTCTTAGCGGTTAACGTTATTGAATCGATGGCAATAGGAGTAATAGTGTGTCGTGAGTATCGATTTCTCTGCTTTAAAAAAAAGGTAGGAAAAAAAAAAGACCATTGCATTCAAGGACCATCATAATGTCACATTCATACATCAATCCTATACATCAATCAATTCACATAAAAAGTCATATCTCCCAATATTCAATATCACATTCACCTATACATTCACCATCACATTCACATTCATGCTCAAATTCACCATGCACATTCATATTCAACTATATCAAATGGTAATATACGTTCACATATCACATGTCAATAAGTTTATACACCCACCCATCCAAATAAAGTCAATAAGTTTATAGACCCACCCATCCATACAAAATTTACAACCAATTCACAAAATCGACTTCTTGCTGACTTCAAAGTGGTCGGAAATTCAACTTGCTGGCATTTTGCTCCTAACTCGTTTGGAATATGTCAACAACTATATTAGATTGCTAGACTACAAGAAGTTCCTCATCGTTGTCTTGTTCTCTTTGCAAGTTTTCAACTGGATAGAACAATAACTGTGTTGGAGAGCACATGTTTTATTAAAAAGATGCAACCTACACGATTCAAACATCATTTACCCACTAAGTATCAATGTTGAATATAATTCAAAGTCAATAAAAAACTATTAATGAAGAATGATGCTTGCAGATGTAAATATAAGTAGCATTCACGATTATAACATTCAGAAATTAAACCAACTTAAAAATTTGTCTCAATTGATTTCTAAGTTGCAGTTCAAATTATATGATGCGAAAGAATAAAAAAACTAACAAATAAATCAATCACATATCATAAAAATAAGGCACATAGTTTTTACGTGGAAAACCCTACATAAGAAAAAACCACGAGTCCTATGTGGAATAAAAATCAAGCACTATAAATAAAATAGTTACTAGATATACTTACAACCCTATTTCGGACTTCGGAACCTAACTCCACATTACAATGACTCCGCGTCATTTATTACTCTACATATATGATCCAATCACCTTGGAACGACAAAGCTCTTTGTACTTATTCTAATCACCTTGAAACTGTAAAGTGCCATAATCTTCTACAAAAGAAGTTGATCTTCTACAAGAGAGTAAAAATAATATTTCTTAGCACACAAACTCAACACAATCTCTCCAATTAATTCTTCAGAGAAGTAGTAGTTTCTCAATCAGGTCTTTTGACTTCAGAATAATGAGAGAGATGCCTTAAAAGGAAAATAATTCCGAATTAGAAAAGTGGATTTTGTTTGTCATCCGTTCAAACGCCTGTGAGAATCTACTTGAATGAGTAAATAAAACATCCACTTATTTACAATTCAGCTCAACTTCCATCAAGCCCGCTTGAGTGCTTAAAGTCTCAACTTAAGCTTGTAAATCCAAACCCATCCACTCGAGCACATGTAAGCATCCGCTTAAGCACCTATCTTCGGACTTCTTTACTTCAGCTCCTCCAGCGACATGAACCATAATCCATCTAAAAGAAATATAAAATGACAACTCAATTATGGACCAAGAGTTTTGTCCAACCCATGAATTTGCTGGCACTAAAAAATCCTAACACAACGCACATTATCCATCTTTTCTATCAAAATGCCTAAATAAAAAACCTATATCCATGTAGTCTTCGCTCTTAACTTCACAGTCACACCAGGGTTCCATTTCAAATGGGAGAGTCAAATGAGAAAAGAATAACTTGCTCAAGTGCCTTCAAATTATACTAGTGAAATCTTATTATGATTCAAAATAATCAAGGAACATGTTAGCATTGTACAAAAGTCCCAAAGGAAACCTAGAAAAAAAAAAAATTCAAAATCCATCATTTCAGTACCGCTCACACATAACCCATTTAACAACTTCAACCCATCGTTTCAAAAACTACACCCTCTTATATACGAAGGATATTGTAAAATCAATTCATTCAAACCTAAAATCGAATGCATTCAAAAGAGGGAAAGTATATATACTTTAGTAATCAAAATTAAAGCATAAGTCAAAATATATGTAACATTTCTGCGTGGTTTACCTCGATGTGTAGTGCAATAGCAGTACAAGGTTGGCGGGTGATTAATACCACAAAGAAGAAGAAAAATACACGGAAGATACCAACACATTCTTGGAAGGAGTGAAAAAAAGGAGGAAAAAAGATAGAAAACAGTGTCGCACTAGGGGACCACCACAAGTGAAGAAGAATGTCGCAATTGATGGGGAAAGATGAGGAAGAGAAGGAAAAAAATGGTCATAAGAGGTATCTAGTGTAGATGGGCAGCGATATCATTGCCCAATAAAAATAAAATAAATACTGAAAAATGCCGCTGGGACAAATTCGTGGCATTTAAATCTTTTGGGTCCTTTTTGGTCTTTCATTATGTAGGAGGGGTTTTCCTGTAAAATCCCCAATAAACAATTTCAAAATTTTTTATCCAATTATTCTAATGCAATCCACATTTTATTTCGGATTAACTCCGGTTCTAGATCCTCTTCTTTTTTATTTTTTGTTGATGTCAGATCCAGATATGAGACATAGGTTCCATATAGTTTTGGTGTTGATCTAGCCTAGGGCCCAAATGTGCCCATTATCCGAAAGGCGAAAGACCAAATTTCTCACTCCACCAAATTTTGTAAGCCTCTAGATTGATTATGAAAAAATTGAGACTTGCTTGATACTTTCTAACTGCAAAGAACCATTGAACCATTCAGACTCTGGGCACTTTGAAGCCCCCAACACAAATGTAAAACAAAGTTGCCTTCTTAACTAAAGATGGGTGTAATCATATAACTCCTTTTCCATTGTGAAAATTTTCATATAAAATAGCTTCATTTATGAAATATTGATAGTTTTGGGGGAGCCTCTATAATGGATTAACACAATCACTCTTAATACTATATATGAAAATAATCAACTACGTAGCGGAAATAATAATTAAATCAACACAAAAGCATACACCACAGGAAAATATGATTTTTATGTAGAAACCCAAGCTAGGAAAAAATCACGATCGAAAATCTAACACAATGAATTATACTACAGTTACAAGAGATATATTTACAACCCTTATCCAGTTCTCACATAACCTAAGGACTTATGATTCCCCTTATACAGCACCTCGCTGTAACGACTATCTGCCGTCTTCTATTATAGATTCAAACACCCAGACACCTTCTATATATTGTATTTGACTTCCAAGAATAATCTTCTATACTTAGAGATGTAAAAGACAAAAATCTCTAAAATAAAACTTTAGCTTTTCAACTCTCCAACGAAAAACTATAGAGGGTATGCTCTCCAATAAGTAATCTCTACTTAGAACAATGAGATCTGTGCTTAAGGTTGAGAGGAAACCCCTTTTTTATAACCCACAATTTGTGTCTTAGGATTAAAGTCCAAGTAGGAATAATACAAGCAACTTTGGCACAAACAGGAAAGGTGTTTGTGCAAGTCGATGGATTTTAGCACAATGCCCGATCGATCGGTCGAAGGTCCGATCGATCGGATTAAACTACTGTTTCAAGTTAGATCAATTGGATGTTTGCCCGATTAATCAGATAAGATTCAGCACAAATTTTTATAAATTTTTTGAGGCCATAACTTTATCATTGAGCTCTGATTTACGTAATCTTAGGCTTTACGAATATCTACTCGAAATGAGCGTCCCATTGGTAGGTAACTTGCTCATATCCAACATTTAATTTGTAAGATATGACCTTTTTAAATTATGTTATCTTTAAAAAAATACTTTAATTTATTGTTCTTTCTTCGGTTTCTTACTTCATTACATTCAGCGACTCATACCATAGTTCATACTAAAAGATATATAAAATACAACACTAATAGACTCAATTTTTGTCCAATCCATAAATTGGCCAATACAAAAGTCCTTACAAATATGTTCACACAACGTAAACAAATTTGAACATACGTAATTGTTACACATCTGTAATATTTACTTGTGTAAATGAGTGCAAAGAAACACCCCTCAAGCTATTTGTTTGTTGGTATTCTTAGAATTCATGATGGGGATTTTCTGACTTTTCCAAATGCTATCCCCTTTGGTTCCACACATGCCCAAATATACAGTAGCATTTTGAAAACTGGAAATTTTGAGAATTCTAAACGCAAACAGTGATATTTCAAGAATTCTACAAGCTGACAGTGATATTTCATAAAATTGATTTTTATGAATTCTCATTGTTGCCTGAAGTCCTCAACATAAGAAGTTTTATACTAAAAACCTCCAAACCAACGGACCATGTGTGAACAGAGTCCCTGTAATTCTTTCTTCTCAGCCCACTTTCCTAGTCACCAAAACGATCCCTTTGTAATCTATCTCATGAAATTTTCAACAGCAGCTGCATGAAAGGAAGCAAACTAAACTTGTGTGTTGTCAAAATGATGATTGTTCAAATTAAGGCCACCAATCTGCTTAGTGAAGTTTTATTAGGCCACCAATAAAACAAAGGTGATTCAGACAGCACATTCAATGGAATGTTCCATATTATCATGCCACCAGTAAAAACAAAGTGATTCGGACAGCACATTCAATGGAATGTCCCATATTCATCATGCCAGCACCAAGTGACAAGTGTGTCATGCCATCAAATTTTAGCATGTGGAGATGAATGGGACCGGGCCCATCAACTTCAATGAGTTGTGGTCCGCGTGCTTTAGGGCCAACATAAAAATTCTCTTCTGCTTTTGGGCATTGGGTCTCCCATTTATTATAGCAAGTACAAGCACGGTGGAGAATGACTCCTATTAGATTGGTAACAATGGAATTTCTCATATGAGTTATGCTAGCCACACTCACCATCTTAGAGGGCATCTCACAATCATCTTATATGACAGGTTTAACTTATTTATTTTGTTTTTAACATTAGAGCCATGAGAGAGAGAGAGAGAGAGAGAGAGAGAGAGAGAGAAAGTGTCACATAGGACACTTATGAGATGAGTTATAAAATGGGAAAGTATGGCTATCATTATTCTTCTCACTTTGCTATTTAGGATTGGAATTTTGGATATGCCTCCTTTTTTTACATGTGCAAGGTCTCAGTCCCTTTAGTTGGGGTACCAAATAAAAAACCAGCACGATGAAAAAAAAATCTCAACTAAAAATATGTTAGGGCCTATTTGTTTCATATACTTGAATTTTCAAAAATAAATATAAAATCAGAGGTGAATATCTAATAATGATAATCAAATAACTTTTTTCTTAATGGAAATTGAATCAAAGAGAAAGAAAGATAGGAAAAGAATACCCAACCACAATCCTAATAATCCACTGTGGGAAAGTCAAGAGTCCAATTAAATCTTTGCATCTCATTTATCTGTTATCTCTTTAATAAGCTTTCAGTGGAACTAATTTGTGTTAGATTTTCTCTTGTATTCCGATTTAGCTGGATCAGTTGTCTGAGTTAGCCAAAATCGAGGTTCAGAGTTAAGGGTATTTTGGTCATTATATATGGATTTTCTTGATGGTCAAGAAAACGAGATCTATATATTAATGTGATGTGTAACCCTAAATCCTGCTGGAGTTGTGTTAAACACAATAGAAAGAGAGAAAGAAATGAATAAAGTGAGCTTTTTCTGTAGACGTAGGCAAGGTTTAGGAACCACATAATTGCTTGTCTGTTATCTTCTTCGTTATTGTTTAATTGATTGCTTGTGATTGTTTGATTTGTGCTTGCCATGGCTAATCGAAAGGTTCTGAGTATATTTCCCAACAAGTGGTATAATAGCCAAATTGTGCTTGAAGATCATCGCATTGGATTTTGCTGGAGATCTGGATCTCTGCAAGTCAGTGCCTAGAAAAGGAAGATAGGAGATCGTCTCTGATCTCTGGAAGGGCCACACCAAATCAAAAAAGGAAAACAGAGATTTCTGGGTCCACAGAGTTGTTGGATTTCTCCGAAGATCGCAGAGGGTTCTCTGAGTTTCTATTTGACAGACGGGAGTTCGTCGTCGAAAACATAAAATCTTAGAGCGGGCCATGCTGATCAGAGTGATTTTGATCTGAACTTGCAGAGCCAGAAATCATTGTTGTTCCCTGTTGGTCGAAGAATAAGACTCCACAGAAAGGGTTCTGTGTTTCTTCTTGCTGCCAGAACTGGGCCCCGATGCCGCTTTCCATCTCCGGAAAAGGGGTTGTTGCTAGAACTAGCGCACTACCACCGCTACAGTCGCCACCGCGTGTTGCTACCACCCACTCCACCATTGGATTTGTTGCCCATCGTTGTCAAACTAGCTAACATCGCCTATGTTAGCCGCCATGCTCGTTGTAGCTTCTAAGGAAAAAGAGGCGCAGGGGTTTTCTCAATTCGATGGGTCGTAGAAACCGATTTGAAAAGAGAAGACAACCAAAGTTTAGTCCAGGTCTCAAGCTAAGTTAGGTTAGGTTGGACTTGATCCGTTTGCAGCAGAGCCCACCCAACATCAGCAGGGCTGACGTTAGCACGGTCAAACAGGAGGTTTGACCAGAAAAACGGTTAGAATTATTTCACGAATTTTGGGGTCATCCAGACTCAAATTCGCTTCTTGTTTTGTTCTGTGAACTCATTTTGAGGAAAACTACGCATCTGTGGAAGAAGATTGAAAGTTTGACGGTCAACGGGGAAGGTTGGTTAATTGGAGTACAGAAATTGTTTTTACGATATTGAAGACATATGGAGTCAGATTTCAGATCCATTTCTTCCAATGTGCTCGTGCTAACGAGAACTACAAGATAGATGGAAGAGATTAGCTGTTTGACAAAAAGAAAAAAAAGGGGTAATTCAGGAGGCATAAATCGGGATACACAATGGCGTCAATCAATGAATATAAGATTAAGATGTTCACCGGGTTAAACAATTTCAGTCTTTGGCAACGAGGGATGAAGGATGTCTTGATTCAATAGGTCTGTAGAAGGCTTTCAATGGTAAGTCGAAAATGCCTGAGAATATGTCCGATGATGATTGGGAGGATTTACACAAAAAAGCTGTGAATGCAATTTGTCTTATCCTCCATGATGACGTTCTCTACAACATCATGGAGATTAATATTGATATGAAATTATGGGTTGAGTTAAAAAACCTGTATATGTCTAAGTTCTTGACAAATAAACCATTTTTGAAGAAACAGTTATATTCCCTAAAGATGGCAGAAGGATCACGGTTTTTGAAACATCTCAATGAGTTCAATAAGCTTATCGTACAACTATTGACCATTGATGTTAAGTTCGAGGAAGAAGACAAAGAACTATTATTTTTTGTCTTCACTGCCCCTATCATACGAGCACTTAGTGACAACACTGATGCAGGGGAAAGATACTTTGAGCATGAATGATGTTACTGTAACTCTTGTATTGAGTGAGATTATGAAGAGTTATAATGAAAAATCTTGTGGAGAAAGTATTAATACAGCATTAGGTTCAAACCAGAAAAGATGGAGATCTAAATCGAAGAATAGAGGATCAGAAGATCGGAATCACTCGAAGTTAAAAGGGGAAAGGTAAGGTTTTCACTTGCTATTACTGTGACGAGTAAGGCCATATCAAGAGGGATTGTCAGAAGCAAAAGAAGGATTTGGAGAAGGAAAAAGAATTTAATTCAAACAGTACGAGTGTGACAGGAAACTCGGATAACAAGGTAGATGTAACACCCCAACCCAGCTTGATCCCGTTTAGTGACTAATTAATGTTGTTTTTGTTGCTAATGGTGTTCTATTTCTGTTTTAGTTTTGTTGTGGGTCATGGATAGGTAGTTTGGTTAAGTTTGACCTGGTTTAGGTAGACCAAGCCCTTTTTCGTAATTTGCATTTTTCCAAGATCTCGTCATTTATGCATCATCTTGGTGTCAACACGTGTCTCCTGTTGAGCTCGTTAAATGCTGTAACTGTGCCAATGGCAAAAGATGTCGCATGGTTCCGTTGGACCTAGATTTGACTCGAACTGTAAATGGCCTTAAGCATTGGACTTGGTTGTAAATGTCACTCAACCTTATCCTATATAACCCCCTCACCGACTTTTCACCGACTCTATCTTCTTCTCAGTTTCTCTCTCTCTCTCTCTCGTGAGCATTCTCTGTCTCTCGATTTCTCGATCTTCCTTTGATTCAAACCAACAGACAAGAGAGAGCTTGACAATCTTGTGACTCAAGATATGTTTGGAGGTTGGATTCCTTCTCTCCCTTCCTTTCTTGTTCTCCATGCTTAGGCTCATGAGGTTTTTCTCTCTATTTTCATGCACAGTAGCTGTGGGTTGTGATTGGAAGTGATTTGAGCCCCAAAGACAACAAGTGGAGTGTTAGAATCGAATTGAGGCAAGTATAAGTGTAACTTGTATGAACCCATGATGATATGTGTGTGTGATTGACATGATTTTCATGATCTTAGATGTACAATATGTCTACAGCCCAGTTGAGCTCAGTTCTTCTCTTTTGATTTCATTGTTTCCTTCGTTTCCAGTTATTCTGTAATCACTTCAGAAAATTGGCCCTGCGCATTCACGGCTGAACTGTGAATTGTGCTACGGCTAAGCCGTAACATGTAGTACGGCTAAGCCGTAAGCCCCACCGTGACCCAGCCGTAGATCAATACAGGGTGTTCCTAAAAATAACTGAGAGTATGCAAATCTGCATCTCTTCTACGGCGTGGCCACGGCTAAGCCGTGTCCTCTCTTACAGCTAAGCAGCAAGGAACCTGCGGCTGAGCCGTAAGGTCTCCTACGGCGGAGCTGAGAGAAATGTATAGGTGAAAGGGTAGCAAAGGAAGACGACTTGGTAAGGCCTTGGACCTAGAAGGTAGGTAACCATGACTTGCCCAATGGACTGTGAGACTACTACATGAATGATCTCAAGGGCTGCGAATCATTCATATTCGTTATCCAGCGGTTAAGCACCTTCCCATGGGTGTTGGTTTAAGTGATTTCGGTATACTCTCAGGTAGACTGCAACACTAGACAAGAATACATCAGAGACCTTAAAACTACATCAACATGCACGGTTAGAAACACTGGATAACTAGAATAGGGTTGGATTGTAAGTACCCTTAACTCGATATGGATTCATTGCATTGCATCTTGCATGTCAAGCATTGACCTCCATTCTTTAACATGATTAAGTGATTTCGTCTACACGTCACTTTGATGGATTAATTGATATGTTTCTTACACTTGAGTATACAAGTATGTTGATCACGATTATGCACGTATGATATACTTGTTGGCATGTTTGACTCGAGGTGTAGCACATTATTGATTCACTATGGTCAGGCACTACTCTGCCTTAGCCTTAGGATCCCGAAGGGGTGACTTTGGTATAGTTATATGACCTTACTGCAGTAAGGACACGTCTTGGGGAATCCGGACCCCAAGAAACCCAAGACCCATTTGTACCCTGGCTCGGACAATGGTGTTCTCCTCATGTTTACAAGATCCCTCATTTGGGAGCATATGGCATGTGTAGTAGCCGCCTAGTTATGTACAGTGTATGTATTTTTGATTCACTAGAGCATGCTATATTCTTCACATGAGTGCCTAGTTTACAAGCATTGACATGTTATGATTTACTTCTGTTCTTTAATTTGATTAGAGACAGCATGTGTTATCTTGTTACTGTTTATACTTTGCTGGATCGTTGTATTCATGCTTTGTCCTTGGTGTTGCAGGCTTAGATACTCAGACCGACCCCACGTCGGTCAGTCAGATTGCAGGAGAGACCCTCGATGCCCCATCCGGGCTAGAGGAGTGGGTGTGATCCCTCCTTTCAGAGAGCGTCAAGTCCTCATCTTGTATATGAGCCTTTATTCTTTTGAGATCTACCATGACTACATCCATTCATGAGTTGTATACAGTATTTTGTCTCATTTTGTAACACTATCAGACATAATGTATATAAATTCTGGTTTCTTACTCTGTTCCTACATATTATGTTGTGATGTTTTGATATCTACAGCTTCCGCGTGCATGTTTGCACGTGTGAATCTTTTCTTGTACGTGTACATTTGGACCGGGTCTAAGTGTGCAGGTACGGGAGTATGTGTGTCATTGGTTAGACTTTTGCTAACCCCGGAACTCCTGGGCTCGGGTTGTGACAATAGCATATTTGATCAAATCTGCTTTCATTAGCAAAGGTATGGATCATACTGAGGGTTATTAGATTTTAGACTTTGGTTGTGACTGTTATATGTGATATAGTAGAAATATGTTTGACACTTAAACATCTTGTGAGTGTAAATCGTTTTCGTGGCAAACAATGCTAAATCCAAGTGCATTGGGGTTGGAATAGTGAAAGTCAAGATGTTTGATGGGATGATACGAACCCTAGCGAATATAATGCATGTTTTGGATTTACGAAGAAATTTCATTTCTTTGGGGGCCTTAGACTCCAAGGCCACAAATGCAGTGTAGCAGGTGGAGTTATGAAGGTGGTTAAGGAAGCACTGGTCCTCACAAAAGGGTGAGTTGGTCAAAAGTCTCTATAGGTTAGCAGGGAGTACAGTTACAGGTATAGGTGGAACAACTACAAGGAAGAAAGAAAAATCAGTTGAGGTGGAGTTAGATGGTAAGTTGAAAGATAGTGCAACTCCAAGCAAAAAAGAAAAATCAGTTGAGGTGGAGTTAGATGGTAAGTTGAAAGATGGTGCAATAGATATTTCTAAGAAAGCGATTAATAGAGGACCACAACTGCAAGTGGAACAGAAGGAAAAGTCAGTTAAGGTGGAGTTAGATAGAAAATTGGAAGATGGTGCAACAGGCATTTCCAAGAAGGCCATTAACAGAGGACCGAAACTGTAAGAACACCAGGTTAAAAGCAAAGTACAGAAAATCCTCAATGCTCCGGACTCAGAAAAACATGTAGTTGAAAGGAGCGTTACTTTTGATTTACTAGATGAAGGTGAGAAGTTATCATGTTGCAAGGATGCCAGTAAGGATGTCAACAAATGGATTGGATCACTTTGGAAAATTGAGATGAAGGTGCTTGGAAAGTTAACGAAAGAGAAGTTCAAACTATACTTGGACTTGATTGTCGCACCACATTGATGAAAATGTGGGTGCACCCCGAGTTAAGGGGGTTTAGGAGCTCTGCTCGATTGTCACTGGTGTGGAGGCGTGCCTTTCAGTAAGGTACGAGAAATCTCAAGTCAATTCAGACTTCATCGATATTCGAACAATGCTGAAATTGTCGGTGTAGGAGCCGTGCTTGGTTGTGGCGCGTGCGAATGCATATCTTTCAACGAGGTACAGAAAGACAAAGACATTACAAGGTATCTCAAGGTGGTTCAAGGGATTTACCGAATCCAAACCAAGGTGGAGATTGTTGGGTTTTGTTTTGTATTCAGGTTTAGCAAGATTGGTTGTCTGGCTTAGCCAAAATTGAGGTTCAGGGTTAAGGGTATTTTAGTTATTATGTATAGATTTTTTTTTTGGCCAAAAAAATGCCATCTATATATTGATGTGATATGTAACCCTAAACCCTAGTGGAGTTATGTTGAATAGCAGAGAGAGGAAGGAATAGAGTGAGCTTTCTCCGTGGATATAGGCAAGGTTGCCGAACCACGTAATTGCTTGTATGTCATCTTCTTCGTGGTTTTTTGATTGATTGCTTGTGATTATGTGATTTATGCATGCCATGGTTGATCGGAAGATTTTGAGTATATTTTCCAACAATTTGACCTTGGATCCTAACTGCTTTATACAAACAAATTGATCCTCAATGATAAGCCCATGTATGCTTGTATCTACTGTAATAAGTAACAACCCATACAACAGCCATATATAATTATAAATGTGAATTGAGTATCATATTAATGTTTCATATCAATTACTCTAAATTTATATGAATTAGTAGTTAATACAAAGCAACATGTACTAATAGGGATGATAATGGGTTAGGTTAAAGGGGTGGCCTGCCTCCTGCTCCTATTAAAGGCTGGTTTGACACTATATTTGACATATTCCATATGTGTTTTTAGATTTTCAACCAAGTAGGTTTTAGGGGTGGCACACATTTTATTAAATTTCTTCAGTTAACCATTGCTACCAAAATCTCAAGGTGTTGGTAGAGGCGGTGGAAATGGTGGAAATACTTTTCAATATTCCTCAATGGGTGGAGCTCACTTTTCAACAATCCCCCTCAGGTGGAACCCGGTCGATGCACTTTTGATGGCACGTAATTTTTTTTAGCGCCGAGTCGTTCTTCTTGGGATTTGAACTCGTGATCGGTTGGTTTTTATACCATATTAAATTTTATTAGCTAACCATTGCTACCAAAACCTCCAGGTGTTGATAGAGGCAACGGGAATACTTTTCAACAGTTTGTCTCTAATTTTCTTATTACTTGAGCACAAATGGTGGCGGACATTGAAAATATACAACTTTTGAGTTGCAGTGTTGGATTGAGCTAAGTATAGAAAATGATAGTCTTGCCCGCAATTTGTTTTTCTATAATTTTCTTCTTTTTCTTCAGAAAGGTAAGTCCTCACATGCCCACCTATATACATACTTACCCAAGGTCCTTTCACAAATAATCCAGATGTTTTTGTGGAAGGGAGTTGCCTAACCTGTATGTTTTTCATCAATTAATCTAAAATGAGATGAGATTTTTTGTTTTCTCAAGTAAAAAACATCAGGATGTGAGCAGTCCCAAAATGCCAAAACGTCTTTATTTTAAATGTGCAAAAAAATTCTAAAATGATGAGGTAAGAGGTGTTTTGGTATGCAGATAGGGCCCACTGACCCCAAAATATAAGTGGACTTTGCTAGTGCTACTGTAGTGAGCTTTGTGAATCTACTTCTCCCAATCATCATTAGTTAGGTGTAAACCTTTTCTCACACCACAGTCTAATATTCCGCTTCTAACTACCTTCAGTCCTTGACCTTGCTGTTTTCTTAGTTCAAGTACCTTCTACTTTCGAGTGCTCTATTCAACGGTGGCACATCATTGTCATTTTTTTAATGATTACTATGTTCCAGCACGTTTAGCCCTTAATTTAAAAGGCTCTGAATGATCAAATGCCAATGGAGATCTGAACAAATGATACTTGGGATGAAACAATGGTGTATGTGGATCTGTCTTCGATTTTAGATTCTTCGTCTAATTCTATATCTGAATCTGAGACAACAAGTACGGTACATTTTGAACCACGGGCAATGTTCTCCAACAAGTGTTTAAGAAGTCTAGCAATTAGATGGAGTCCCATTTCAAAACATTTTGGGCCTTATCCGATATACAGTGGATGACGTTGTATATGAGGGGTTTTACAATGATCAAATGTAGGTTAGCGGGTTCCTCGTCATTAAAAAATGAAAATCTCAAACAAGCAAACTGGTGTTGGCCATGTGGGTCCAGACCATGATTGGGTTCTATATTCTTGAGATAGAGTTCTTGGGGGATAAGGATGTACTGGTTATAAATATGAGATGTAATCTGTAACCCTAGGGGGAGTCAGTCAGAGAGGCTGAGATTCCAAGGCTGTGGTTTCACAGATTGGAGGAGAACCCAGTGGAAATTGGTTTCCCGTGGACGTAGGCATCCTTGCCGAACCACGTAAATCTTCTTGTCTTCTTGTGTGGTGATTGTTTGATCTTGGTTGCGTTTGCACACACGCGCACAACAAGTGGTATCAGAGCGTTTGCTTCTGCGTGGAAGATCAACGGGAAGAGCAGAGATCAAGGTTGATCTCTACTGGGCCACACGTGATCGCGGAAGAAGAGGATTGGTTCTCGTTACTCTGTTTTTTCCCAGAAACAGAGAAGAAGTTGTCGGGTGGTGTGGTTGCTCCAGATCTTCATCGGAGAAGAAGGATTTCTCGGTTCTGAGAAAGAACACCGGCGCAGCAAATCCTCGCTGCAGAGAGAACAGAAAGAAAAAAAAAATCGGACTTACCGGTCGCCGCTGCCAGAGGTCGCCGGCAGGCCGCCCGTCGCCGTCGCCGGTCCCGCGCTGCCGTCGCCGGACCAGGGAAGCCGAGGCTGCTGGTCGCCGGGAGTGCTGCGCCCGTCTGCAACTGGGTTGCAGACCCAGGCGCAGGGACAATTTGTAGACGACAACCCAGTTAACTGGGTCTGCGTCTGGGTGTTGGGTCGGATTCGGGTCAGGTTGCCTGACCCGCGGTTAGGAGAAGCCCAGGGCCTGTTTTACAGGTTGGGTCAAGTTCCGGGTTGGGTCCAAACCAACCCGCTGTGCAAGCCCACGTCCGTCAGCAGTACAGGCCGGTTTCGGGTCGGGTCGACCTGAACCCGTAAGCAGACGGTCCAGCCCGTCAGCACAGCGCAGACGTCAGCAGCGTGACGTCATCAGGCTGACGTCAGCCCACGTCATCGGACACGCGGTCAACGGCCAGAGTTGACCAGATTGACGGCAGAAACTTGTTTCTGCGATATCTTGATCATCCGAAGCCCGATCGGAGATCCGTTTGCCCCTACGGACTCGTTTCGAGCAGATCTACGTGTTAGTGGAAGAAGATTGGCTGTTTGACGGTCAACAAGGAGTTTGACCAAATCAAAAGCGCAGAAAACCGTTTTTGCAATATCGGAGCCATCCGGGGTCGGATTTCAGATCCGTTTCTTCCAGCGTGCTCGTGTTGACGAGATCTACAGCTTGGTGCAGGAGTTGAGGTCAGTGTTAGTTATTTGTTTTTCCTGTTACTTAATTTGATTAAGATGGAGAACAATACGATCAACACTACCATGGTTAAGCTCAACCATTCCAATTGGTTGATCTGGAAACCGAAGATGGAGGATATTCTCTATTGTAAAGACCTCCATGATCCCGTTGAGGGGGATAGTGCCCGACCGAAAGATATGCAAGATGCTGATTGGATCAAATTGCATAGAAAAGCGATTGGTCACATCAGACAGTGAGTTGATAACAGTATATTTCACCACGTGTCTAATGAAACCAATGCGAATACCCTTTGGAAAAAGTTAGAAGCAATGTATGATAAAAAGACCTCGGTAAACAAAACCTTCTTGATCAGAAAGCTTGTGAACATGAAATTCAAGGATGGTGGTCAGATCGAAGATCACATCAATGAGTTCCAAAGTGTGGTAAATCAGTTAGCCACTATGAAGATGATCCTTGATGATGAGATGCAAGCTTTGTTGCTTCTGAGTTCTTTGTCAGATTCATGGGAGACATTGGTTGTTTCCTTGAGCAATTCTACTCCAGATGGTGTGTTATCTATGAGTCAGGTTACCAGTAGTCTACAGAATGAAGAAACAAGACGGAAATCTGTAGGGACAGATAATGCACAGGCCTTTGTTACTGAGAACAGGGGGAGGAGTAAGAGTAGAGGTCCAAAGGGGGGTCGTGGCAAGTCTAGAGGTGAATCACAGTCTAAGTCTAGCGGTGAATCACAGAGCAAGAAAAAGTCTGTAAAGTGCTTTTTCTGTGGCAAGATGGGCCACATCAGGAAAAATTGTTTTGCCATGAAGGAACAGAAAGGATCCAACAATGAGAAGAAGAATGACAATGATAACACTACAGCTACTTTGGAACAGGAAGTAGTGGTGCTCGCCGGCGATGATGATAAGTGTTTGAGTGTTGCAGATGGTCAGATTGAGTGGGTTGTTGACACAGCAGCATCCTACCATGCTACTCCCTGCAGGGAGATGTTCACGACGTACAAAGCAGGTGACTTTGGTACTGTGCGGATGGGCAACACGAGTCATTCAGATATTGTTGGTATCGGTGATATCTGCATTAAAACCGATATTGGTTGCACAATGACGCTGAAAGATGTGCGACATGTTCCTGATCTGCGGTTGAATCTGATTTCCGGGACTGCATTGGACCGTGCTGGTTATGAGAATTACTTCGGAAATGGCAGATGGAAGCTCACTAAAGGGTCTCTTGTTATTGCGAGAGGAACAGCAGGTAATACTCTTTACAAAACACAAGTCAAGCTGTGCAAAGATGCGTTGAATGCAGTTCAAGACAATTCCTCTCTGAATCTGTGGCATAAGAGGCTTGGTCATATGAGTGAGAAAGGCTTGCAGATGTTGGCAAAGAAGGATTTAATTCCTTGCTCCAAAGGTATGTCCCTTGACCCTTGTGATTATTGTTTATATGGTAAACATCATAGGGTTGCTTTCTCTTCGACATCAAAATTGAAATCACATGTGTTGGATTTGGTATATTCTGATGTTTGTGGTCCCATAGAGGTAGAATCATTGGGTGGCAATAAGTACTTTGTCACGTTCATCGATGATGCATCCAGGAAAGTCTGGGTTTATCCGTTGAAATCAAAGAATTAAGTATTCCAGATGTTTCAACAGTTTCATGTCCAGGTTGAAAGAGAAACAGGTAAACTCTTGAAGTGTCTCCGTTCAGATAATGGGGGTGAATACACATCCAACCAGTTCAAAAGCTACTGCTTGAAGCATGGCATTCGACATGAAAAGACAGTTCCTGGTACTCCACAGCACAATGGTGTAGCAGAGAGAATGAACCGCACTATTCTTGAGAAGATGAGATGCATGATAAAATTAGCACGGTTGCCTAAGTCATTCTGGGGTGAAGCCGTTCTGACTGCCGTTTATCTGATTAACAGATCCTTCTCAGTTCCTTTGAATTATGATCTTCCAGAGAGAAGATGGACAGGTAAAAATGTTTCCTATTCACATTTGAAGGTGTTTGGGTGTAAAGCATTTGTGCATGTACCAAAGGAGCAGCGTTCCAAGTTGGACGATAAGGCAGTGAGTTGCATCTTTCTTGGTTATGGTGGAGATGAGTTTGGCTACAGATTATGGGATCCAGAGAAGAGGAAACTTATCAGAAGTAGGGATGTGGTTTTCCATGAAGATCAGTTCTTTGGAGATGTTGAAAAGATTGATAAGTCTTCTGAGAAAGTTGATGAAGTGGTTGATCTCACACCGACTCCTTCTCCGGTGCAGACTACAGGTGGAGAAGGTGGACAAAACGATCCGGATCGTGATGAGGCACAGGGGTTGCCAGATGATGAGGGTGTTGAGCAGGGGGAGCAGCAGTCTCCTCGGATTGAAACCACGGAACCTCCAGCTAGGAGGTCTACCCGAGAGCGTCAACCATCAACTAGGTATCCTGCATCCGAATATGTGTTGCTCACTGATGAGGGAGAGCCAGCTAGCTTCCGAGAAGCAATGACTCATGTTGATAAAGATGAGTGGATGAAGGCTATGCAGGATGAGATGAGTTCTTTGAAGAAGAACAAGACTTATGAGCTGGTGCAACTTCCTAAAGATAGGAATGTTCTGAAAAACAAATGGGTGTTCAAGCTGAAAAAGGATGAGAATGGAAAACTGGTGAAGCATAAAGCACGGTTAGTGGTAAAAGGCTTCGCACAGACGAAGGGTATCGACTTCAGTGATGTTTTCTCTCCTGTTGTGAAAATGACTTCTATCAGAATCGTTTTGGGTCTAGTCGCCAGCATGGACCTTGAGCTTGAACAGATGGACGTGAAGACCGCGTTTCTTCACGGTGACTTGAAAGAAGAGATCTACATGACTCAGCCAGAGGGGTTTGAGGTAGAAGGAAAAGAACAGATGGTTTGCAAGTTGAAGAAGAGTCTCTACGGGCTGAAGCAAACACCGAGACAGTGGTACAAGAAGTTTGATTCATTCATGTTGAGTCATGGGTACCGGAGGACAGCTGCAGATCATTGTGTCTATGTTCGTCGATTTATCGATGGTCGGTTCATCATCCTTCTTTTATATGTAGATGATATGCTGATAGTTGGACAGGATAGCAAGTTGATTGGCAAGTTAAAAGAGGAGATGTCAAAGTCGTTTGACATGAAAGACTTGGGTCCCGCACGAACGATATTAGGCATGCAAATACGTCGTGATAGGAGTTCCAAGCAGCTGTGGTTGTCACAGGAGAAATATGTTGAACGAGTTCTCGATCGGTTCAACATGAAGAATGCTAAGCCAGTTAGCATACCTCTAGCCAGTCACTTCAAACTAAGCAAGCGCTTGTGTCCTACTACAGATGATGAAAAGGAACAGATGGCATGTGTTCCTTACTCCTCTGCTGTGGGGAGTCTTATGTATGCCATGGTTTGTACACGGCCAGACATTGCTCATGCTGTGAGTTTAGTGAGTCGATTTCTCGCAAACCCTGGAAAAGAGCATTGGGAAGCAGTGAAGTGGATCTTTAGGTATTTGAGAGGTACTTCCAAGGTGTGCTTATGTTTCGGAGGCTCAAAACCAGTCATGGAAGGTTATACTGATGCTGATTTTGCAGGCGATCTTGATCGTCGGTTGTCGACTTCTGGTTATTTGTTTACTTTTGTAGGGGGAGCTATTTCCTGGCAATCGAAGTTACAGAAGTGTACAGTACAGTCTACAACTGAAGCGGAATACATAGCTGCTAATGAAGCAGGGAGAGAGATGCTTTGGTTGAAGAGATTCCTTCAAGAACTAGGTTTGAAGCAAGAAGTATATGTAGTTTACTGTGATAGTCAGAGTGCTATGGATTTCAGTGAGAATGCTACATATCATGGTCGCATGAAGCACGTTGATATCAAGTACCATTGGATTCGTGAGGTGATCGAGAAGAACTTCATGAAGCTGGAAAAGATTCATTCGGACAAGAATCCCTCGGACATGATGACCAAGGTTGTGTCTAAGGGAAAGCTGGAGCTGTGTTCAGAGTTGGCTGGACTGAACTCCCAGTAAGGGGTTCAGGGCATCTTCCCTATGGTCTGGAGGGGGAGATTGTTGGCCATGTGGGTCCAGACCATGATTGGGTTCTATATCTGGGGTAGTTTCCTAATGTATTAGGACTTTCCTTTTTCTTGAGATAGAGTTCTTGGGGGATAAGGATGTACTGGTTATAAATATGAGATGTAATCTGTAACCCTAGGGGGAGTCAGTCAGAGAGGCTGAGATTCCAAGGCTGTGGTTTCACAGATTGGAGGAGAACCCAGTGGAAATTGGTTTCCCGTGGACGTAGGCATCCTTGCCGAACCACGTAAATCTTCTTGTCTTCTTGTGTGGTGATTGTTTGATCTTGGTTGCGTTTGCACACACGCGCACAACAACTGGATATAACTTTCTGTAGTTCAACTCAAGCAACTCACTTCTTTTTGGGTAACCCAGTCAAGGGGGTTAGGACCCAAGAGAAAGCCTGCACACTTAGACAATGGCGGACCTAGAGTTTTGGTTTGATGGGTGCAAACCCAAACTGGCAATTGTGTGTTAGGAATAAATATAAAATTTTTATGTGAACTTTGGAGGCAGATATAGAATTTTTATCCAAATTTTTGCAGAAAAATTAAAATTTTAACTATAGTTTTAGAAGAGAACCGAAGTCCAACTAGTGTATTTACCTCCACATGGATGTATGTAGGTCTACCCTCCACGTGGGATGAAAGCCCACAGAGTAAAAAGGGAGCCCACAAATATGGGAAGAAAAGTAGCATACCCAAAGTTCAAATCCTGATAGCCAAGTTGGTTAGGAGCCGTTCTTAAAGAAAGAACCCACTTTGAAGCAAGCTTATCAATGGATAAGGGGAATCCAAAAAAAGCAATCTCATCAGATCATCTAAGCCCTTGATTTAATGACATTTTATAATAGTAGATTTTCCTTAGATTTATTCAACTGTCAATGAATGTTCATTAAGTGTAAAATTGGGTCTGGTGTAAGATCATAGGATGAAAAGAGTACCATAGGGGCTGAATTGATGAAACATTGGCCCAAGTGGAACCCATTGTGCTGCACTACACTTGTAATTGCTTGTAGGTGAACAGTTTCCCTCAAATCATTTAACTCTTTTTTTTCCCTTAAGCCATTTAACTTAAACATCTTTCTTAAAACTTTTACTTTATCATTTTACTTGATTAATTAGCACTACTCATTCACAAACAAAATTCTGCAATTTATTTACTTTGTGGTCGTCATCAAAGCCTTAATCTGTATATCTAGCTAGTACTCTTTTGTGAATTTTGCATCTATAATCTCTACTCAAGGTTAATGTCCCTGCATCCAATTGTTTAATTTTAGAGAAACGGCTGCATGCATATTTTGTGTACAGACCCAAATCCTAGACCAGACCAGACCCATATTCAAGCCCAACTTGATTTACAGTGTAGTTTATTTTATTTCAATTGTTATAAACTCATAGTGACAATGGTGTAATTGTAGCATTGTTGTGCTGATCATGTAAGTATAATAAGAATTTTGGTGTGGGTGTTCGATGCTATTCCCCACATACCACAAACTAGGTTATATTTCTCTGTCAGCATATTTATTTATTGTATACATAAGAAATTGCAAAATATCTCATAAATCTCTACCCAAATCTATCTTCTCATTTCTCAAGTAAAAAAGAAATTTGACAAAATTCTCTCATTTTTTTGGGGGGTGGGTCCAACTTTGAGTTGGATAATGGAGATGTGATATTCACCATTGAGATAACGAGTTGATTAACTTACTCGCACACAACACCAAAATCCGTCGTTTTTCTATGGACAATAGCTGTCGTAAACTTTGAAGTCGTTTTTTTGAAAAAACCGACCACCCTATGACAATCGTTTTTTGAAAAACAATAAATCTTAAACGAATTTTCCAACGGCCTAAGGCCGTCGTTTTTTGAAAAAAGACCCTATGTAAAATAACAGCCCATGGCCTTCGTATTTCACAAAATTTGAGGTAGTGGCATGTTGGTAAATATCAATAGACCATCTGAGTATCTCCATTGAAGGGTGGAGATGTGATCCTGATGTAAAACTTGGATGGATGACCCCACATTGAAGGCTTTTTAAGGTATAAAGTGCATGTTATATAAACTTCGTTACAATATGTATCAAAATTTTGACGTTAAGGTAGTGATTAGGTTGCTTTGAGTCTTGCATTTGCACCCCAAGATCTTGAACTTTACTCCCAACTCGGGTATTATTAATGGAGGAATTAGGATTTTCATTTGGGTGGTGTGGGCAATGACAAGGTGAAGAAATCAACTACTAAAATAGATTTTTTAAAATTTGTTGAATTATGTGAGTGCGTTGCACCTGTGTGCTAATATGTAGGCCCGCCCCTGAGTATTATGTGTACAGCTATGTATATACCTTCAGGAAAGCCCTTGCTCTTTAAAAGTTTCCTATGATATATTGAACTTACAAACAGCGAAGACTAGATGATACCATTAATGCTCACCTAGCTGTGGGAGCTCACATGGAGGCGCATCTAGGGATAGCTGGGTGATCCAAAGATCTGATAGTCCTCCCTAACAAGTTCGAGGCCTATCTAACTTTTGCTAAGCCCTTCATCAAGGGTCATAAGATTTCACATTTAAAATTTTTCAGTTGTTGATCTGACAATGTAGGTCATTCGGATTGATATAAAAAATGAGATCAGTGTAGTTCAGGAGAGTCTTGTGCGTGCGATTAATTCATGGATGATCAAGTGGACCCACATGAAACACCCTCAAAAAAGATATGCATTGATAATTTCCATGTATATACATAATTGCTGAACGGTTGACGTAAGGCTTTCTAAAGACACACTTTCTCATTCAATACAAATTTTTTTATCACTAAAAAAGATATTGATAACTTTAGAATGGACAGGAATTTGAAGTTAGTTGGTATCCTATTTCAAATACACATGCCTAGGGTTTGATTATTAAGTTTCTTTTTTTATAAATGGTTTTAATTTTATGAGAAGTGTTTTTATACACCTATCGTGAAAACTCTTGATGGGGCCTATTTATGGGTCTCATTTAGAAATAAAATCAAGGGAATGAAAAAATTCTCGATAACCACTTTATATATTAAATTTAGGCACAAGCACGTATCATATTCAAAATGTGTTAGAGAGAGAGAAAGAGAGAGAGAGAGAGAGAGAGAGGCGTGTTTGAAACGCCTTGGTGGGGATGGGCATGATGGCCATGGACTAGTACAGTACCGAGAACTGAAAGTTTAAAAAAAATAAAGAAAGATGAGAGGTGCATGACATTGAGGCCACTGCAAGGCAGGACCAATCCAAAAGAGCTATGATCATGGCCATCATCGCCTTCTCTGACCCACCTTCCTATTTATGGATATCGAATGACACCCATGGCAACCCGCGTGCACCTCAAGCAAACCCCACCTTTTACTCCATTTCCCATTTTTCAACCCTAACCACAACTTCAATGATTTTGCCACCATCTTACTATACCATATGTCTATCTTCATATCATGTATAGCCTGCAGCACTACTACAAATCCAATGCCAATCCCATTCTCCTGGGCACCCGGCCCTGTCTGTAGATCCATTCACTATCTCTTGTCCAAATACCAGTACAATTCTCCTGATCCAACCAAAGTTTGGCCACATGATCTGCATATCGATTTGAGCTAGGCCAATTTCAATCCAAAGCTTGGCCATTATGATGTTCTCCTGCAATAGGCCCACTACACTTTTGAGTCTAGCTTCTAAAAGAAAACTCGGATTTCACCTGTTAGATCTAATGCAATAAATTTTCATTTCAACCATCCACAGCTTATAGTATTGAATCAGTTTTTTTTCTTTCTTTCTTCTTTTTCTTCTCCCCGGGATAAGGGGATATTGGACCGGATGGTAATCAGCATCCGAGAGCCTTAGTTTTTGCATATATCTAATCTAGAAGGTAATGTCCTTTTGTATCTAGAAATACTAACAAACGCCACAAAGTTCCTTGTAATTGTGGATCTTAAGTCCCAGTAAAGTTGGATGTATTGTTGGGTATGTAGTAAACTTTTGTCATAACTTCAACATAAATTCTAAGATACTAAAAACATTATATGATCCTTTGAGGGCGTTCCCTTGTTCCAAGAATTTGGCTAAGATATACTGAAATGGCATCATAATAAATAGAGCTTACCTCACTTAATTGGGATAAAGCTTTTGATGATGATAACGAAGCTGTATACTTGCATTCAACAAAAATTGTAAAGGCTCCAAATCCTTTCTTGTTATTCTTAAATATTATTGTAATTTTATTATCATTATGAAGACTGCTATAGTGTTAATTTAGGGAGCCTGTGATGTGAGAGTTGAGACCCACTTCTGGGAGTCTTGGTCCAACCTTTCCATAGACTTGACAACTTTCCACAACGCTACAACAAGATCCTGTAGTAAGGAATGGACCACTAGGATTCAGGATACAAGAAAGCTAACCTACGGAATCGGTTAGACTCTATATAATAAAATATAATATTATTACTACTTATTGCAATGCCCCACTTTCGTAAACAAACAAATAAATATGAAATTATAAAAAAGAGTGTCAACATTAATGGTCAAAATGAATTATAAATTCTTGGGGAAATGTACGGAGAAACATTTAACAAATTATAAAAGAGAAAATATTTTTAAAAACTCCACATTTAAAAAAAAAGTTTATGCCGCTTTCTACATGTCAAATAAAAAACCATCACCTTATAAGTGCAAAGTAAAAAATAAGTGATAGTTAATTTTAAGTAAATATTGAGACATGTATTAAAATTTTATCGGCTAAGAAAGAAATATATATATTTTTGAAAAATGTTGGAGTTTTATAGCGCGACCGATTATAAAAAAGAGAGTCTACATGTAAATATAATGGTCAAAATGTAGCATAAATTCTTGGGGAAATGTACGTTGAAACATGACATGCTTTATCCACAGCTCACATCTATCAATCCGGTACCTTGAAAGCTCTAGCAGCTACCTTTATCTAGCCCTTGTACCCGGATACAGAGATACAAACAGAGATTCAATGCCAAACTGTGTCATATATTTCAAGTAAGTACAGGACAAAAACCATCAATATAATATTTAAGAAATAAAAAGCTATCACAATTGGACATACAGTAGGTGAAAGGATTTTGTCAATTAAATTGGGGAATTCCTACTTTTCTCTTTTCTATTATTTTTTTAGGCCTTACCTACGTAGGTCTCAAAGTCAAAGTTGAATTTCCGGGTCGGACATAGAATATTTAAAATGTTGGATTCTCTTCTCTGGTTATGAATCAATCATATTCGGATGGATTCCGAATGAAAGATCTAGCTCCATTTTACTTAAGCGTTTGTTTTCATTTACAAAGAGACTATTGCAGTTTCTTTATCACCTCACTTTGTTATACTCCGGGAATATTAGTAGTCTACAGTAAGATTTTGAGACAGATCTAAGGCCCATATTTGAACACTCAAAACACAATTAAATTGGTACCATAAAACTAAGATGGCATGTCTCCGTACCAATGGAATGAAGCTGACATTATAGTGATCATGGTAAGCGATTGATTCTGATTCCTTTCGTCTTCACACTTGCACCCCAAAATGAAAGTATCCTTGGGTAAAATTACCCATCATAAAAAAAAGGTATAAAAGAAACAAGAAAGAAAATGGATGCAACTATACTAAGTGTTGTCACCCAAAACGCCTATAATAATATGGCCCAATAACTACCTAACCACTATCCAAAAATGCCAAAATATATGTGGGTGTTATCCATGTTGCTATCATTTCTAAGTAAGGAAAGTAAATGAGCATGACCCACAAAGAAATAATAAAAAGTGGAAAATAATAAAGCCAATAAGAAAAAAGAAGAAGAAAAGATTGTCAAAGTGCCATATAAATAAGGGAGGATTTAATGGAGGATTCAGGGGACTGTTTTCTGGGCATGCGGAGACCATGTGACCTTCCCTTCTACCATCAAAATTTAATAACTGCCTACGTAGAACACCTCTCTCTCTCTCTCTCTCTCTCTCTCTCTCTCTCTCTCTCTCTCTCTCTCTCCCTATTTATTTTTCACAAAATAACAACACACTTGCTCTCATCTGCACATCACACCAAGCTTTTACTCACAAGTACTCATCATCACGGTCATCATAACTCCCACTTCCTTGTTGGTCGTCTTCTTCTTCTTCTACTCTTCATGGCCAAAGGAGAGGGGTTTGTTCCCACTGTTTTGTTATCTCTTCTTCTAGTGTTGGTAGTGGGAGCAGTCCATACAGAAGAAGAAGCTGACCGAATAACAGAGCTTCCCGGACAGCCCAAAGTCTCCTTCGCTCAGTTCTCTGGCTATGTAACAGTCAATGCAGCTGCTGGAAGAGCACTATTCTATTGGCTCACTGAGGCAGTCCATGCACCGGAGTCCCAACCTTTGGTCATATGGCTCAATGGAGGTTAGTCACTAATCACTCCTTCCCACGCCAGCCAGATCTCTCTCTCTCTCTCTCTCTCTCTCTCTCTCTCTCTCTCTCTATAAATGGGTAGTTTTCACGTGGTTCTCTCTCTCTCTCTATATAAATGGGTAGTTTTCACCTGGTTTTCTAGATTTTCTATTGGGAAAAAGGGATAAAGTATGTATTAGTGTAGAGCATGGACATGTTCGAGAGAAGGAATAGTTTTTGGCAATGGATGGAACTGTAGAAACATTAATTTATATGAAGGGATATGGAATGTAGGAAGAGAATCACAAGGGTTGTTAATTATTATTGTTGTTTTTCCAACTGTGTACAATGGCTAAATTATAAAACAGACAGCGAAGCTTAAACCCTAGGTGAGTCTGAAGTGATCTAGATAAAATTTTCGTGGAAACAAGCCCTCAGCTTCAAGTTAGAGGGAGAGAGAGAGAGAGAGAGAGAGAGAGGGAGAGAGGTTGGTAATCATTTAATTGGAAATGATATTTAAAGTTACTACTTTATACATTGATATCCTTTCTTTCTACTTTTTCAGTACTAAAAGTATTTCCAGAGGAAATACTGTGGGCCTAGAGTCCGTAAAAGCAGTATCCAGAGATGGGTGATCTAGATCATTGATCTCATGTCCTACTCTGGATAACTATCACAGAAAATCCCTTCGCTTGGATCATTCATAGCCGTTCAATTTCAATCAATATCTTTCAAAATAGAAGATGGTTAAGAAAGACATCTCAATTGTAGAAAAAGAGTCAAAAGACCAAACCTTGGATGCATTAATCTGGCTCTTTAGCAAGAAATCACACCGCACCCCCTTCCCAACCCCCCCCCCCCCCCCCCCCCCCCCCCCCGACGACCAAATATACAGTCTCGATTGAAGAACAGTGTTCCTTCATGTGGAAACAGAAGTCCCAGGACACTGCGCAAATTCAAATACGGCATGATGGGTCTGCCCAAAAACAGTCGTAGGTGATGAGGAAAGGTGCAAGCGGCAGTAAAATCCAAAATCACATTTGGCAGGGTGCCCCATCCAACGGTTGCATTCATGAGAAGTGGGCCCCACCCAATTAGTAAATATCTAAGACTCTATACTCTACTCCGTATCTAACGTATAGCTGGAACTGGATACAAAGCACCATTTCCTCTTTTTTTTAGCATCTATCTACGGTTTGAGAAAGAGAAAAAGGCCACATGTACTGGCTTATTCTATCACATAAAAGTGTAAATTATCCAACTACCACACCAACTGCACTGCGATGTAATGTCTGATGAGGCAGGGTATTTTGTCTCTATCCAATGCAACGACAGACCCTTCCAAGGAACAAAAGATAAGACAGGTGGCACACTTGTTGGTTCCATTGGATTAACAATCTCAAAAAAAAAAAAAAAGGGATGTTTCAGTTTATCAAAGGTGGCGAATACACTCCATGAGTGGCTCCCAAAACATGATATTTTAGAATTGTTTACCTAAATCTCTATCAACTATTCATATATGCTTCTTTTTATTTTTTTTAATCATTTTGGGTTATTTTGATTTATATTATATTTTGAGTTAATTAATGAGAAAACCAGGAATTTAAAAATTCCCCATTGATAATTATTCCGAGGGTGACCACCTCATACACTTATTTGTTACAATGGTTCAATTCTTACCAACTTCTTCTTTTCTTGAAGAGGTTGGATGGAGCTACTTAATTGGGTTATGTCAAAGAAGAAAAGAAAAGGGGAAATGCTTTTCTTTCTTTTCTTTTCATAGAAAGTGATGTTCTACTGATGTTTTTTTTTTTTTTTGCTGACATTTTGATCATAGGTCCTGGATGCTCGTCCGTGGCTTATGGTGCATCAGAAGAGATTGGGCCATTTCGGTTACATAAGAAGGGTTCGGGTCTGTACCTAAACAAGTATTCATGGAACCTTGCAGCTAACCTTCTTTTCCTTGAAACACCAGCTGGGGTTGGATTTTCTTACACCAACGCCTCTTCTGACCTATATAACACAGGAGATGAACTCACTGGTATTCTTGTCATACCATTCCATCTAAACTATCTATCATTCAAATACGACATACATGATTCATAGGTTCTTTTCAGCTATATTCTGGAAGTCTTGGTTTTGTCTTATCTTTGGTTTGAGTACCATCCTTGTGACCCTATTGTCACACTCTTCTATTCTACTAAAGTAAACCCGGTATTGTCTTTATTTATTTTACAAGAGCATTGGAATTCAGAGACCATCCTGTTACTTCTTTAAAATCATAAGCAATATGAAACTTGCTTTTTAAAATAGTAATAATAATTTGGATACAATGGTGTAGATCATCTCTCTGCAAATTTTTATTTTACTTAATCCTAATATGGTACTTTATCTCCTTTGTCCTCTCTTTATACTAGGTACTTTCTTGTATAATCAAGTTTATCACATTGAATTTGAGAATGGAGAAGTGAGCAGATCAAGATTGAAAATAACTTAATACCAAAATGTGAGAATTTTGCTACCAAAGAGTAATAGTATTATCTCATTAGATGAATCGAGTCAGATGCAGCATATAAGTTTTTGTAATTATATTAACATCATCCCTTCACATCTTAAAGTTATGTAGATAATGACTCGATTGATGGTTGTGACTTGACTCAGCAAAGGACTCCCTGATTTTTATTATCCGTTGGTTGGATCGCTTTCCTCGCTACAAACATAGAGAAATCTACTTGACTGGTGAGAGCTATGCAGGGCATTATGTGCCCCAGTTGTCAAAAGAAATACTCTCACACAATGCCAAGGCTAAGCATCCAATTAATCTTAAAGGATTTATGGTAACTACTGCTAGTCATTTCTTCTTTTATATTAATCACAAAGTATTCTTTAATTGATTGCGCCAAATATTTGACATTTTCTTCTAAAACAGGTTGGAAACGCAGTCACAGATAACTACTATGATAACCTTGGCACAGTGACATACTGGTGGAGCCATGCCATGATCTCTGATAGGACATACAAGAATCTCCTTGGAACCTGCAATTTTCGCAAGCACAAGCAGTCTAATGCATGTGATCGTTTATATTCATATGCCATGGATCAAGAATTTGGAAATATTGATCAATACAACATATACGCGCTCCCTTGCAACACCTCGGATGACACTGGTCCCACTCGGAGGACCCTTCGTTTGCCACACCACCCTAGAAATACGGTATTGTAGAAGTAGCAGCAGTCATTTCTTCTTCTTCTTCATTAATGACTTGCTTCTGGCATCTGTTTGAGTTCCTTTTAGCTCATTCCTTCTTAGAGAAATTCATCCTCATGGATAATGATGATAATGTCACATGACAAAGACTACCAGGAATGTCACATGCCTTTTTCAGTGTTCTCTTGGCATTTTGCTATTGCTTTAAATCATACATTTTAAAAGATTTTGCCACATTAGATATTTCTAGTCATCCGAAAAGAGTCATCAAAAGGATGGATGGTCGTTTAATTAGAGTTATTATAATAACCCAGTAATTTAATGGCCTCATGTCAGACAGGAGACAAGATTCAAAAAATTTTTAATTTAGAGATGGACCCCTTTGGCCATACTAACAGGTCACATGGCCAACATTTCTGTCTGAGCAGAGACTCCCAGCATCTCTCAGAGTGAATCCACACTGCACACACCAAATAAATTTCTCATGACCAAACACAGCATAAAGATTGGTCTGGAGCTCTCACTGCAAGCCCAACTAATAAATGGTTCGGTCCTTGTCCGAAAAATCCCATCTCCATTATTACATAGGATACCACACATACATACAGACATACACATATCATGCAAAAACGTATTGTTTGGTGAAATAAGAAGGCGTTTCCTTTTTTTTTTTTTCCGTTTTGTGTGTGTGTGTGTGTGTATTTCAGTTTTTTAGACAGATATCAGGCTATGATCCATGTACTGAAAAGTACGCAGAGATTTACTACAATAGGCCGGATGTGCAGAGAGCTCTTCATGCCAACACAACTAAAATCCCTTACAGATGGACTGCTTGCAGGTGAGTTTAATCCCAAACTTTTTTTCCACACAAATCTGATCTATACGTATGCCTATACACCCCAAACGATTGATGGCGCTTAACCCAAAATTTTCCATTGATAAGATGATCCTAACCATCCATCAGTGCACATTTGAATGCATGGTTCAGATCAAATATAGTCAATGGTCTCCTTTTGAAGAGAAAATATACCTTAATTTGGTAAGAGGGGTTCTCCAATAGAATTGATGGTCTTTTGGTCATCATTTATCAATGAAAAAAGGTGGCAATTCTCCAACCAACCTGCAACAGCAAAACCAAGACTTTCCCTTTTAAGTCTGGATACAGGTTAACATTCCCAAATAGGATGTCAACAGCCCAGGTTTGATGAAGTGTATCCCCCATTGATGCAAAAGAGATGATTAAACATTTGAAAGAGGATTCTCATTAATATACTTGTAAATTGATGATGAACCCGATGCGTGTATTGAAGCAACCTAAACCCCCAGCTGACACAGGTCAAAATCTATAAAACCCCTACCCTCCCCAAACCCATCAAAACCAGTATGATACCCAAGTTTTGATGGCACATTCATTTGCCTGGCCCATTGCCATCTCTGGTTCCAACCCAATCTATGGTTGAGTTGAGTACATAGATCCTCAGTTCGCGATCCCAGCTAAACAGGATTTTTTGTACGAACCCCCAACAAAATCCATACCGATCCATTGCCATCAAATTTCAAAATGAATAGTTATGTATTCAATGCAGTGAAAATGTTCCAATCAGCAGTCCCGGCATGACACCTTTTATTGCCCGTGGTCATTTTTGTATTATGATTTCCTGAACAACTTCACTAGAACTTGGATGCTACATTCACGGCAGTCCCACATCAAATATGCCCTTAGTTATTATTTGATGATAAACATTTTAAAACTCGGCCAAGTCTGAGTCAGTCTATTCCAATAAAAGGGCTTCTTTGCAAGGTTTATGAGACCTTGGAGTGACTTGGTTGACTCAATTCAACTAAAGGGGGACTGAAACGCCCCCAAGTCAAATTTTTAAACCTTGTTTTGATCTATAGTGGTATATTTCTCTGCAGTGAAACACTAAACCGGAATTGGAATGACACAGCTGTTTCAGTTCTTCCCATTTACAAGGAGTTGATTGCAGCTGGTTTGAGAATTTGGGTCTTCAGGTTTGAAGTTGATATTGCTATTCCAAGTTTCTCACGTTTCTTTGCTACGTCTTCAGTCTTTTTTTCTTTTCTTTGGGTCACAAATTTTATCCGCTGGATGTGAATGAAACAGTGGTGATGTTGACTCAGTAGTGCCTGTCACTGCTACTAGATTTTCACTTGCTCAGCTCCGTTTGCCAACAAAAATCCCATGGTATCCTTGGTATGTTAGAAACCAGGTTAGTTACTTACCTATGTCCATCCCTTTCTATCATCTGAATTCATGGCTAAAAAATCATGATCTCTGGCAGTAACGGTACTTTACATTTTACAATATGTAAATTTGTAGCATTGCTCCAAAAGCAATACTTGGGCTTGACTTGGAGCCCCGTCAAGTAACTCAGTCAAACTCACGAAGTTGATAGCTCGTCAAGTCAAGACTTACTGAGTTATAAAACCGTGGTTAATAGTACCAATTTTATTTTAGTCAGTCAAAATTCACATATGGGTATTTACATTCTTCATTTTTATACTCCTGACAGTGCACTGTTGAAAATTTTCTCCCATAAGATTCTGCTTACTTCAATCTCATTCAAAGTTGCAATTCAATAGTTGATCATAGTTTAAAAGGAAACATGAATTGACTCGGAAGGTCACCAAGCCTAAGTAACTCAGGTGAGTTGCAGTCAGACTGATTCGACTTGCCTGACTCGGTGGCTTATAAATCCAAGTCAACTTGATCTGAGCTGGGGAGTATCAAAACAAGTTTTTAAACCAAAGACTTCACTTTTGAAGAATGAAAATGTCTGCAATTGTGGTTCTAGTAGAATAAAATAACCTTTTTTTTAATGTTTGGTTGTGTTTGAAGGTGGGAGGCTGGACAGAGGTCTATAAAGGACTAACTTTTGCAACAGTGAGGGGGGCAGGTCATGAAGTTCCTCTTGTCAAACCAAGGGAAGCCCTTCAGCTCTTTAGGTCATTTTTAAGAGGAGAACCTCTACCCAAATCCTGAATTGATCCATACAAGACCAGTTTCATTTACAAATTTATTGATCAGAGGCAAAGGAGGCCCAAAAACATTTAGGAGAAAAGAGGAAGAGTGAGGAGAAAAAAACATTGGGAGTGAGATGATTTTGTTGTATTAATTTGAATTTCCAATGAAAGGAATAAGGAAAGTGCTCAAGGTGGCCTTGATTTTTGCCACCGTCCCTCACTACATGAATGTTCTCTGTTTCACTAAGCTTTGTGGAGTGTTTGAGAAAAAGAGTGATTTGCATATGGTTGCAAATTAGCAAATTTGATGGGCAGGGAATATAAGAAATTAATGGCTTATGGTGGTTGTTCTCCTCCCAAATCATGAACTGTCTTGATTTTGATTTGGGTGGATGCAAAAACTGATGAGCAGCATAATTGAGCTCACATTTTCCCACTGCCCAAATGCGTAGTGTAACTGATAGACTCATCATCATCAACAAGCCTTCTGCTAGCTACGTTCGGGTCACCAACATGATTTTGTTTCTCCATTCCTATTTTCTCAAATTTTAAAGTGGAACTAATAAACTATGGACTTAAAATTAGACCCAGACCCAACCCATCAAACCCAAACTCGACCAAGACTAAGTGTCCCACCAATACTGGTATAAGCTATTCCATGTTTCAAACTCTTATTTTTAGATTAGAATATGGTGAAATGGAAGAAGTATCAAACATCTAAAACGCTGTTAACCATTTAATTGGCTTCATCGTACTTGAATGTATCCACATTTAAAACAAGGACAAATGCTTTGACAGCATGTTCCAATCTTGATCATCTATGTCATGCGTAATGAATGAGTCTCCATCAGTTTAATGGTATGGATCATCATCAGCCTTTGATACCCGCGTGTACAAAATCAGAACTCAGAACCAATCTCACAATTCCTAATAATTCTGTAAAGCTGACAGAACCTAGGGCAAACTATATTACGCAACTGGGTTCAGATCATTGTCTTGTTCAGTAGTAACATCTGTACTAAAGATCTATGTCCAAGGGCTAGAACGCTGAGCACATCTCAGGATTGTAGTAATTAGCTTTATTGGCTTCTTTGATACCTAAAACTAGATCGAACCTATTGGGTCTAGACTTGGACCTAGTCTGGTTTCCGGTCCAGTTTAGGGGTGGCAATGGACCTGGGACAATTCACAAGAGTGGGGGATGGGAGTCGTTAGTGTGTGGGGGTGGATGGATGAGATGTGGGTCATAGATCTGACTGCATATGAAAATCTCTAAAATTTCTGTCATGGAAGATCCCTTGTGCATTTCTGGAGATAAACCAAGTGACCTCAATCCTGCAAACGTAGAAGTAGAGATGTGCAAGAACATCTATGAAAGTCATCTTAGAAAAAGATCTTGGGACTATGGGATATGAGAGAAGGCTAAGAATAATGTGGACTTTCCAGTACCAGAAGTGCAAGTGGGTATACTGTATCTACCTCCGGCAAAATAGTCAAACACACAAGAAAGTAAAATGGCATGTTGTTCATCTTTGTGGAGTCACCATTAGAAAAATTTGCACTTATTCTTATGGTTCTATCTGCCCATTTTTCCCCTCATTACTGCTTCTGAGAGACCCTACAATATTCAGCTATCAAAATCTCAAACCTTTTTTCAATTCTCCTAATTGCTGTTTCTGAGGCACCTACAATTTTCAGCTATCAAAATCTAAAACCTTCTTCAGATCCAACAATCACGATCTTTGTTTCAGTTGATTTAAGTGACCTTCAAATCTAGTCTTCCAATGTTCTTTCTTTTCTTTTTTTTTTTTTTCCTTTTTGTTGTGATGGGTGTTCATTTTTGACAGAGATGTGTACAGTTTGAGTATTCTGCAATTTGTTTGATGGGCAATCATTGATGAAATTAAGTACTATGCCTTCTACTGCTTTTACTGGATGATGGCTTGACACCTACTATCCTATTTGGGCAGGAATCAGCCTAAGGCTTGGCTATGCCAGTAAAAGCGTATGCTTTTTATTTTGTGAAATTTTCAACTTAGATTAATCTTTGATGGATTTGGAATTTGGATTGATAGAAAAGTTGATGCAGATGTCATCTGTATGATAATTCAGTAATACACTGTGTTCATTTTTTAAATCAGTAAAAAGTTTAGACTTTGGGGTCTTGGGATTTCCAGCATCGCTCAAGGATAATGTTACAAGGTGTTTGGTTGTTGGACCAATGTATTGCTATCATGTCATGGTGGTGCAAAGGCCAAATTTAATGGTGTAAATGTAAACATCCCAGAATGTAGGTTAATTACTCTATTCTACAAAGATAGGCCCTTTGTTCATTGTAAGAAAGAAATTGGATGTTGATAGCTTTGAATCTCAAGTTGTTGGATTTCAAATTCATTGATTTCTTGAGGGTTGGATTTGAGTCTTAATTCTGCCACAACTTGATAAATCTCTGGACAGCTGCATTGTGCAGTTTGAATTGGAATTGTAGAAACACCACCAAATGAAGATAGATCAAAGAGGTAATGGTCTATTCCTCTTCTAGAATCTGAACAGATGAGTCTTTCAACTGTAGATTATATTTTCAAATACCATTTTCCTGATTATTTTGAAAATTTTTGGTGCTTCTATTGAGAATAGAATTCCCAAAACCTCCTCAACTTTTGAAACTCTCATGTAACTGCAGAGTTCCAAGATTTTCTAGTTTCAAAATATAGCATGGCCACTATCTGATGCAGGACAATGCAAACCTAACCTAATGCAATGTAATTGAAGTGCTGAAATCAGAAAATTAATTAATTAATGCAGAAATTTCAGATCTGGCTCATTACCAACCGTCCGTTAATTCCAAGGGATGGATCAGCAATAGATCTAGACCCTTATTACAAATCCCGTAGTAATAGTTCATCAGATTTACAAAGTGGATCTTAATGGAAGGCAGAACTTCCAACACTTAGAGCTTGATTTATGAATAAGGGATTTTCATCAAACCAACATGGCTCAGATGTTCAAGATCAGATCTGGGCTGCTGATTTCAGTTTATTTTCAGCAGATTTGTAATTTTGTGGTTGCTAGAAGATGCTCAGGAAGAGAAGAGTAGAAGAGATAAAGGTTACCTTTGTTGGGCTCTCACCAAACTCCAATCACAGGAGGCGTTAGTAGTGGTTGGCAAGAAGGTGGCTTGCAAACCAAGTGGAGAAGAAAAAGAAGAAGAAGAAGCTCCTTTTCTTATTCCAAAATCAGTTTCTTACATGCATCATAATGGTGGAAAAGACCTAGATCTAGACTTAAAGGTCTCTCCACCCAAAAAAGGAAAAGAAGAAAGAGGAAGAGAAGAAAGGAAAAAAGAGAAGAAAAAGGAGGGAGGAATATCTTGCGCAAGAGGGACTTGCGCACATTGGGATTCGTGCGCAAGTCCATCTTGCGCACAATCTTTTTTTTTTTTTTCAATTAAGATGGTGGTCCCCCCTTTTCTCTCTTACTTATTACATAGACAAAACATGGGTCCCTTTTCACTAATAGATTCTAATACAAATTAAAATGGGACCAAACTAACTAAATAATTAGACTATGGGACCAAACAAATAACTTAAGGAACTAAATAAATTAAAACATGGGACCCAATGACCTAAACAAATCAAACCATGGGCCCCCAAACAAATTAAATCTAAGGACCCCTCCACTTTCTCCAATCCATGTGACACTTCCCTATGTGGGGCCTTCACTGTAATTGTGCACATGGGCCGTCGATGCTCCGCCATCGTAATCAAACGAAATCCAACCGTCGGATCTCCTCCGAAAGATAATCCAACGGTGGATTTGTATTTTCTTCGCGATCAATGCCAAAGTATTGATCATCCACCCAGATTAGAGCTTGATCCGCTGCCCTGCGCTTTCTTCTTTGATAAACTTTGAATGGTTTTGGGGAATTTGGTATGATGTCCCCATCATTTCCCCTCGGCTGCGAAAATCGCACCTCTGGTGAGATGAAACTATCATAGCGTTCCAAAAGATCGGGATCAATGCGCTGCAACTCAGTCCTTGTGATCCAGGTGCTGTCATGCGGAGGTCGATCCTTCCATTTGACAAGAAATTTTTGAATGCCCCCATGTCTGGTGGAGACCAATTGGTCATCCAATATTTCTTCTACTACATCCTTCAACTAAGCTTTAGTTTTGGGAGGTGGGGTCGGCTGGGGAAGGTGAGAGAAGGATGCTGGCTCAAAATTAGGTAACGGAGAAGAAACAGCATATGGCTCAATGGGGGATGGTGTGGAGCCATGAAAAGGAACAAAGTCTTCAATGTTGAAAGTGGAACTAATGCCCATATCAGAAGGAATGTCCAACACATATGCATTAGGACCCAATCTTTTCAAAATCTTGTATGGACCCATACTACGAGCCTGTAATTTCTTGGCAAGTCCCTACGGGAATCGCTCAGGCCTTATGCGAACCATGACATCATCACCCACTTGGAATTCTGTGAATCTACGATGTGAATCAGCAGATGATTTGTACTGTGCATTATGTAAATTAATTTGTTCTCTGATTTCATCATGTAATGCATGTATGCGTTGAATGAATGCATCAGCGGACGCAGAAGGATGATGAATGGATGAGATGGGAATGAGATCTATAGGCATCCTAGGTTTGTAACCAGTGACAACTTCAAATGGACTCATGCCTATGGACCTATTGACAGAACTATTATATGCAAATTCAGCTATTGGTAAAACAGATTCCCATGTTCGCACATGTTCACCCACAAGACACCTCAAAAGATTTCCCAAACTTCTGTTCACTACCTCAGTTTGTCCATCAGTCTGTGGATGATAGGCAGAAGAAAATTGCAATTTAGTGCCTAAGAGTTTCCACAGTGTTTTCCAAAAATAGCTAGTGAGCTTCACATCCCTGTCAGACACAATGGTCTTTGGGACACCATGAAGGCTGACAATACGCTCAAAGAAAATCTTCGCGATATGCGAAGCATCAGAAGTTTTTGAGCATGGAACAAAATGGGACATTTTGGAAAAACAGTCCACAATGACAAAGATGGAATCGTGCTGCTTGGATGTCTTAGGAAGCCCAAGCACGAAGTCCATGCTAAGATCTTGCCATGGTGCGTGAGGCACTGGCAAAGGAGTATACAGGCCGGTATTCTGTTTGCATTGCTTTGCTACTTGGCAAGTACGGCAACGCGCAATCGTGTGCGCGACATCTCGTTTGAGACTTGGCCAGTAAAAACGATCTTCCACGAGAAGGATGGTCTTATCCCGACCAAAGTGACCTCCCACGCCTCCCACGTGGAGTTCCCAAATTAAAAACTCTCTCATGGAAGTACGGGGAATGCAGATCTGATTACCTCTAAAGATATAACCGTCTTTCAATGTAAACCGATCAATGCTTCTTAGAGGATTGTCAGAAAGTGAAGCAAACATATCCCCAAAATCAAAACAAGTAGGGTAATCATCTCGAAGACGATCAAACCCTGTGACTTCGACATTCATGGAGTGAATTAAATGGATCCTGTGACTTAATGCATCAGCTGGTTTATTATCCACTCCCGCCTTATGTTTTAACACTAAAGTATATTCTTGCAAAAGTTCAACCCATTTGGCATGTTCTCCTTTCAACTTAGATTGGGAATTTAAGTATTTTAAAGTGTCATGATCAGAGAACAGGACAAATTCTTGCGGCAAAAGATAATGTCGCCAATGTTTAAGGGTTTGCACTAATGCGTAGAATTCTCTTTCGTAATTGGAATACTTCCGTCGCTTAGCATCATTCAGCTTTTCGCTGAAGTAAGCGACTGGGTGTCCTTCTTGGCTCAAGACACCTTCTATTCCCACACCCGACGCGTCACAAGCCACTTCAAAAACTTTAGAAAAATCGGGCAATCGCATGACATGGGCCTTTGTCATTTTGACTTTAATCTCTTGAAAAGCGGCAGTAGCAGCTGGGCTCCGACGAAACTCACCCTTTTTCATGCAATCTGCGATAGGAGCCATGATGGTACTGAAGCCTTTAATGAATCGACGGTAAAATGTGGCCAGACCATGAAAGCTACGAACCTCATGAATATTGGATGGAATCTTCCATTCAACAATAGCTCTAATCTTCTTAGGATCAACAGCCATGCCCGCAGCAGATATTACGAAACCTAAGAAGACCAAATTATCCGCCATGAACGTGCATTTCTTAAGGTTTGCGTATAATTGTTCTTTCCGCAAAGTACTACAAACTTGCCACAAGTGTTTAAGATGTTGTTCTGTAGAAGTGCTGTAGATAAGAATATCATCAAAATAGACTACCAAGAATTTGCCAATAAACGGCCTCAACACTTGTGTCATGACCCGCATAAAAGTACTTGGTGCGTTTGACAACCCAAATGGCATGACAAGCCATTCATATAGCCCATCCTTCATTTTGAAGGCAGTCTTCCATTCGTCGCCAGGACGAATACGAATCTGATGGTAGCCACTCTTAAGATCTATCTTGGAAAAGATAGTAGCACCAGCCATCATGTCAAGCATATCATCTAACCGAGGTATCGGAAATCAATACTTAACGGTAATCTTGTTGATAGCTCGACTATCCACGCACATCCTCCACGTTCCATCTTTTTTTGGAGTCAATAGTGCGGGAACAGCACAAGGGCTTAAGCTTTCCCTAAGGAAACCCTTGGCAAGAAGCTCCTCTACCTGCCGTTTTAGTTCTGCATGTTCTGCAAGATTCAAACGATAATGGGGCAAGTTAGGTAGGGTCGCTCCTGGAACGAGATCAATTGCATGCTGAATATCACGCATGGGTGGGAGCTCGTTCGATAAGTCATCGGGAAAGACATCCCTAAACTCATGAAAAACAGGCTCCACGGCACGTGGAACATCAGCAGCGGACTCCTTGACAATATCTGTAGGAACTACAGCATAAACAATAGGATCATCCTTGGAGCCCTTATGAGTCCTCTCATCTAAGTCAACCTGGAACTCGCTTGCACTTAAAATGTGTAAACCCTTGGTTGTAGGAGTGGAAGCACTAGTACTGGGTTTAGCACTTTCTTTAAGGTTGTCCTTGCCTTTAGGGGGTAATGGATGTAATTTTATCTTTTTATCTTTGAATTGAAAGGCACAAATGTTTGTGCACCCAAAGTTGGTAACATCCATATCATAAAGCCAAGGTCTCCCTAAAATGATATGTCCCACGCCCATGGGAACCACGTCACACCATAGCTGGTCCTGATAGGTGGACATACTCATTGGGACCAAGCACCATTGGGTCACGGGAATGGATGTAGAATCCACCCAAGAGACGAGGTATGGCTTAGGATGTAGAACCGGGGTCAAGCCTAATCTAGACAAGTTATTGGCTGACACCATATTGGTACAGCTCCCGCTATCAATAATGATCTTGCAGCTCTTCTCATTACACTTAACGTAGGTATGAAAGATGGAAGTTCTACGCCAATCCTCATTTTCTTGAATGGTCAATGCACATCTTACAACCATTAATTTTGGTGGATCATCTTTTGTTAAAGATTGTGCATTTCCATTTTGAGGATAGGAGGGTGTAAATCGAAGAAAGGATGCCCGATCCTCCAAATTTTCACAATCTTCATCGCTAGGCACAAAATCCGGGATATAGGTATCTACCGTAGGATCATTCTCATCTTCTACGTCTTCTACGCAGAGATTGATGTTGCGGGTAGGACATTCACTGGCATAGTATCCACAACCGTGACATTTATGGCAGGTGAGAGGTTAGAGCTGCCACTAATGATTCCTTTGCCTTTATTATCCCTAAATGTATGCGGTCCATTTGTTGGATTACGGGTAAATCGGGAATTTGAATTAGATTTGTTACCCAAGGAATAAGGCTTAGGATCTGTCCCCCGATAATAACTGCATTTAGCCTGCTTGTTTTTCATGGCTATCTCGAGGTTAAGGGTCATCTCGTAAATGTCTTCCAAGCTAGCCGTTTTAACAGTGATTATTTTCCTTTGAAATTCGGGGCGAAGACCTGTTCTAAATTTTGAAATTCACTCAGGAAGGTCTTCTTGGGTATTACATCTTAAATTAAGTTCTTCGAACTTATTGATGTATTCAGCCACAGACATGCTACCATGCCTAAGATTAGACTTTTGATCTAAAAGTTTATCCCTGTAAGATTGGGGCTGATACTTGACCCGTAAGTGTTCCTTCATTTCATCCCAAGTATCAATAGGTGCCTCATGGCGACGCTGTAAACCCCGCTCAAGATCAACCCAGTACAAACGGGCTTGACTCACCAATTTCATTTTGGCGAGTCGGACCTTCCTTTCTTCAGACATATCATACCAATCAAAATAATGGTCCATGTCAGATTCCCAATCAGAGTAGACCCTTGGATCAATGCGACCATCAAAGGTTGGGGCTTTAACCTTTACACTTTTCAGGACCTACTCTTCAGGATTCCGTCTCCTGCCTTGGGGCCTACTGTTATCACCCGCCTCAGATTCGAGGTCAGCCTCATTATCTCGCTCTCTACCCCTATGCCTCCCCTGTGGACGATTCCGAACATGTCAATGCCCATTATCATCACGTTGGGACCTCTCAATCTGTTCGAGGCGTGCCTCGAGACGAGCTGTAGCCTCATGAAAACGGATGTCAGATTGCGCCTGCATGGCAGCCAACCTCTCATTCATAATGACATTGTTCTTGGCCAGAACCTCATCCATCAACTTGGAAATTTGGGATGAATCCATTATAAAGTGTTCGAGTTGGAAATCTCTACTACTCCTAGTGGGCATACAAGATGGATGCTAAAGGACTATCCTAAATTTACTATGCACTGCAGAAAATAATTTCAGAACTGAGAATAATTTTCAGATGTGATGCAATGCTGTTTATGCACTGCAGAAAATAATTTTCAGAACTGAAGATATTTTCAGATGTGATACAATGATGTAATGAGCTGATTTAATGATGAAAATAAGTTCAGATATGCACAGCTGAAAATATTTTCAGACCTGAAATTAATTTTTAGACGTGATATAATGATATGATGGAATGATGAAAACAGTTTCAGATTGAATGCAATGATGCTTTATGCACTGCTGAAAGTAATTTTCAGAATTGAAAATAATTTCCAGAATTGAAAATAATTTCAGTACCCTAAGTGAACCTATGTCTCTGATACCAAGATTGATGCAGGACGATGCAAACCTAACCTAATGCAATGTAATTGAAGTGCTGAAATCAGAAAATTAATTAATTAATGCAAAATTTTCAGATATGGCTCATTACCAACCGTCCGTTAATTCCAAGGGATGGATCAGCAATAGATCTAGACCCTTATTACAGATCCCGCAGTAATAGTTCATCAGATTTACAAAGTGGATCTTAATGGAAGGGAGAACTTCCAACACTTAGGGCTTGATTTGTGAATAAGGGATTTTCATCAAACCAACATGGCTCAGATGTTCAAGATCAGATCTGGGATGCTGATTTCAGTTTATTTTCAGCAGATCTGTAATTTTGTGGTTGCTAGAAGATGCTCAGGAAGAGAAGAGTAGAAGAGATAGAGGTTACCTTTGTTGGGCTCTCACCAAAGTCTAATCATAGGAGGCGTTAGTAGTGGTTGGCAAGAAGGTGGCTTGCAAACCAAGTGGAGAAGAAGAAGAAGAAGAAGAAGAAGCTCCTTTTCTTATTCCAAAATCAGTTTCTTACATGCATCATAATGGTGGAAAAGACCTAGATCTAGACTTAAAGGTCTCTCCACCCAAAAAAGGAAAAGAAGAAAGAGGAAGAGAAGAAAGGAAAAAAGAGAAGAAAAAGGAGGGAGGAATATCTTGCGCAAGAGGGACTTGCGCACATTGGGATTCGTGCACAAGTCCATCTTGCGCACAATCTTTTTTTTTTTTTTTTCAATTAAGATGGTGGTCCCCCCTTTTCTCTCTTACTTATTACATAGACAAAACATGGGTCCCTTTTCACTAATAGATTCTAATACAAATAAGCATGGGACCAAACTAACTAAATAATTAGACTATGTGACCAAACAAATAACTTAAGGAACTAAATAGATTAAAACATGGGACCCAATGACCTAAACAAATCAAACCATGGGCCTCCAAACAAATTAAATCTAAGGACCCCTCCACTTTCTCCAATCTATGTGACACTTCCCTATGTGGGGCTTTCACTGTAATTGTGCACATGGACCGTCGATGCTCCGCCATCGTGATCAAATGAAATCCAACCGTCGGATCTCCTCCGAAAGATAATCCAACGGTGGATTTGTATTTTCTTCGCGATCAATGCCAAAGTATTGATCATCCAACCAGATTAAGCTTGATCCGCTGCCCTGCGCTTTCTTCTTTGATAAACTTTGAATGGTTTTGGGGAATTTGGTATGATGTCCCCATCACTATCAGGTGAGAATGGCCCAAAACTACAAGATAGCCAAATGAATTTCTCTTGTACTTTGCAAAGAAGCTTCACAAAATGCAAGCATCCTTTGCAGGCTATGTATGCAACATCTGCTAGGTACAAGCCTCTTTATCTGTTGGGACCAAAATGACACGTCAATGGCATGAATATGAGGGTAGACCTCATCAGGTGGCCCTTCAAGTGCATGATTGAAACAGGCTGATTGTAGGCCCGGGCAATCCACGCGGTGGGCCCTGATCCTAAGCAGATTGAATATACAATCAGAGCAAAATGCCTGATACTAGGCTTAGCAAAACAGGCCTTACTTGAAAGCCAAAAACAAGCCTCAGCTTGTCGACTTTTTTTTCTTTTTTGGGAAGTGACCTCTTCATGGTCAATTTCATACCTTACTACTGATTTGAGTATCAGCTGACGCACCTATAGAGTTCAGGTTATTAGAGTTGGAATTGGAGTTAGCTTGTATGTCTCTTGATGTTCAGGTATGCATAATACCATTTGGCTCCTGCCTTCCCAATTTGGTGGCAGAGGAAATTTCGTCTTGTTTTCTGGTGGGTTCGAACTGGTAGAAATTTGAATCCTCATAATTAGATAAAACTCTCTGCTATTGAAAAGGCAGAGAGCTGAACACATCTTATCTCAATGTTTCTAGTGATGAATATGCAGTTGGTTGCATTATACATGGAAAATTTGTTTGTTGGATTTGATTCCTTATGAAAACAATCAGGAGAAACCTTTCTTCTCTCACAGAGAGAGAGAGAGAGAGAGAGAGAGAGAGAGAGAGAGAAGGGGGGAGAGTGTTGAGTGGACTAAATAACACTTGAATCGGGATTTCCAAGTGAATTCTGAATTCGATATGGATAAAGCTTCTGGGTATTTTTCTTCACTGCTGCGACTTCAAGTGTTGTAACTGAATTACAGTAGAGCCAGGGCTTGTTTGGCAAATCCGATGTGCTTGAAATAGAATTGTTTCTGTTGGATTTATTTGATAAGTTTTGATTAGAGTACAAATACAATGTGTTTGGTAAAACATGTACATGTCTTAGTCAAATATATCTAATTGAAAAGGCTTGTTCGATAAAACATACAAATAAGAGCATATCATAGGAGCATTTGTCTTCTTATCTTAAAAAAATTGTTTTCTTCCAAATTTGACGGCCACATCCATCAAATAGTTCGGTAATTGTTTTTCCATCATTTCTTTGGTTTGTGGAGCTCGGTAATTGTTTTTCTATCTTTTCTTTAGTTTGTGGGGGGCAATCCAGGCCATCAAATACAAACCTTTTGTAGATGTCGTTGCACTAGCTATGTTTTCATTTCCACACCCCCACCCCTCGATTTTGAGTTGTTCAAACTAACTATTTGGTATTCATGTGAAAAAACTGTAATAGCCTGTCATTCATACTTACTGTAAATTTGTAATCCCAAGTAGTCAATTCAGTGGGAAATAGCAACCCCAAAAAAAGCTGGTTTGTATCAGTCAAACTCAAGTTAAAATCTAAAAACTCCAGCTCCATCTAGGCATCATGATATTCATAGACCCTGTGTTGGCCAAGCAAAAATTTGCAAAGGAGGGCCACTCTAGCAAATAAAGACCCTTGGATCATAACACCAACCCAAATGATACTCAAATCAGGGTATACTCACCATAGGATTGAAGCAGCCATTGCCAATGGTCTATGAAGTAACCCGAGTTGATCAATGTAAAATAACTCATATTAACATCCATTAACAAACAGAGAAGGGCATTCCGCATAATTGTTCAAAATAGAAAATAGAAGTCAAAGCATCAGTAGCTGATTAAAAGAAACTACAATTCAGTTAACCATTTCAGAAATAAAAATACATAGGTTTCTAGGGAAGAAACATTAAACATCCATTCACAACATTCAAAATTACATTCATCCAAATAAACTAATCAATCCCATTTTCCATTAAAAAATTCAGCCATCGAATGCGGATGTCTCTTTTCCCCAACGCCATCCAAATCTCTCTGTTCTCCTTCACTCAAAACGTAGTGCAAGCAAAAAGAACAATCTGGACGCCTCCTCAATCTCTGGTACCCGTATTAAGGAAGCGATACAATCCGAAATTGTGGGATCTTCATTCTTCCTTTTTTCAAGTGTGGTCACTACAAGTTCAAGAACTACACAAATTTGGCTCTGTGAAGGACGAGGATGTTTCCTCCTGACATTTACCTTGGGCTCTTCTATTCCACTCTCATCAAATGCCTCTTGTTGCTCACTAACTTCGATATCCACTATACCAGGTAAAAAATAATATTGATTACTATTCAAGTCTTCTAAAAAGGAATCACTAGATGGTGTTCAAGTCTCCTCTCCTTTTGCAAGCATTCCACCGGAGGGAATTTTTCATTTCATCAAGAAATATGGATATTACGATCTAAACATTGCTTCCACCATTGGATTCCTCTCCTTCAATCAAAGAGAGCTCTCACTCTCACATTTATTTCAATAGCTTAGATTTTCAATGGAGGAGTAGGAGAGACATGTTCCATGAATTAAGAAGTATAATACAATACGAAACACATCATTTCCTAGCCATCATTATCCTCCTTTTGGACTTTGTATGCATATCCAACAATTCATTACCCACAAGGGCTGGTCATGATTCATGACCAAGAATCCAAAAGGCCCTCACATTTTGATTTTCAAACCACAACCAATGCACCACATTTGGGTCAAAATGCTGGTAACCATCAAGCAATCACCCGACTGACCTGAACATTTTCATGCGCTGAAATGCATGTGAGAATGATTGGACCCTAGATGGTAGAAGAGGCAGAAAAGCAAGCAAGCAATAGCTAGCGACTTGTAAGAAATTATGTATTCCTCATTCAGGGTCCATATGCATAAAACTCTAGAGAATGAGATTATACATGAGGGGCCCTTGTTTCAGTGGCCCAAATGTTGATCTGACCAATATAACCCAAATCATAATCAGGAGCTACCATGTGTGTGGTTGATGAAATTGATCAGATCAATGGATCACCATCATCCAATCTCAGTATTTTTAACAAATCAACTATCTATTGCAGGACCCATCAACACTAGGCATCATAGGAAACAATACTCAACATGTATTAATTCTTCAAGATGAAGACAGATTTTTTTTTTTTTAAATGCAAATACAACACAAGATCTCGAAATAGATGTGAAATCAAAGAAAACCCATAAAAAAAATGAAATTCAAACAAAACCCATTAAGGTATGAAAGAAAACAAACAAACCCATGTTCTCTTTTTTTACTTTTTTTTACTGTTTCTACTAAATCCAGCAATCATCACCATCAAAGAAAGAGAGAGAGTCTTTACTTTGAAACGTCCAGGAGAAGGTTTGAAGGAAGGATTCCAAAGCCTCTACTGGGGTTTCTCAAAGAGAAAGGGAGAGGTGAAACAGTAAGGTAATAAATGGGCAACCTTGCCGGGGAACCCTAGGAACTACTTGCTGAGACAGAGGTAAAGATGACTAGTCTGTTTGGGAAACGTCTATCTCCCGCCAATGTCTGTTTGAAATAGACCCTAAATTAGATTCTCTAATGACACCTAACTGATTAAGTAAAGGTCGAGATGTAAATCATTGATCGGATACCAAAGTAACAGAACAATGTTCATAAAAGCAGTGGATCTGATTGGACCCACTGGATAGGAAAAGCACGTAACTCCGTAAATTGAAAGATGCCAAACTTTATAATTCTTGGCCAATCTTCTATGCATTGAATGTGAACTACCTTAGCCCAGCCTAGGGACACAAGTGGGAAGAGAAGTCCCGTATCGAATTGAGATTCACTAGGTAAAACTCCACTGGTGAAGTGGCAGTGGCAGGACTGATCAGTTCCATCACGTTCACTGTGGGATTTTTAATAAGCGGATCCGGACTCAACCAATATAGTTGAAAAGAGGGCCCACTGAGTAGGAAGAGAAAGCCCACACTACGAAAGGATAGCCCACACAAGTGTAAGGAGTGGCACACTGAATGATTAATCCTTGAGTTCTTTATTTTTCTAACCCAGCTAAGGGGACGGGCCCTTTTTTTATTTTCCAAATCCAATCTTTCACGAGTCAGAACCTTTGGATAATCGGAAAATTAGATACCCGTTTGCAGCTCTAAATAAAAGGACCATCTAATATTGAATGGTAGAGAGCTGTTCATAGGCCAGGCCAGCCCAATCCCAGACCATGCATGTCCAAATCGTGCTGCATTCTAAGTTACGCTTCTGAAAACCACTGGCTGGGCCAAGGCCTATGTAACAGGATGGGCCTTGTTCTATCCCTGCAAAAAAGACCGTGAATACATCCCGGCCCATCACAGAGAGGTTGATCCCAGGGCTAGCTTTCAAGCCTGCACTCTAGATCTGGGCATGAATTTAGGTCGAGATAGTATTCAGGTTTGGAGCAGCATTGGCCTATTCTGAGTTATGATCCAGCCCATGAACTACTGAAAAGCATTCTTCACTTGAAACCCAAAGGTCTCTGTTAAATGCTGTTTAGTAAACAGTAACAAATCTGCTCACACTTGATTAGTGAGCTTAAATCACTGCTTAGATGAGCCATAAATCAGAACAGATTGGGTCCTATAAAACAGAACATCTTATAATTGGCCCATCCATGAGGCCACATTTCAATTGATTTGGTCCAGATCAGTTGGCAACCACCATCATTAGGGTGGGTCCACATCATATAACTCAAATGGGATCAGTGTACTGTAATTTACGTGAAGCTATTCATCTCCATTCTTTCTTTTTCCTTAACTAGCTTAATAAGCTAATTCTCACAATGTCTCCTTTTGTTTTAATCAACATTCAACTCGTTAAGTCCCGTTTGCCTGATGCTAAATTCCCAAGAAAATATTAGTAAAGATTAATTTACCCAAGGATATTAAAGAGGTGACAAGTCAAACAAAACAGATAGAAGTAGGATTAATTTACTAGAGTGAAATTTCCTATCAAATGAGACTTTATTTTAATAGCACATGCTGTGGGGTCATAATGTGAAAATGCCTTGGAAAAGTCAATTTAATTAAGATAACGATGGCTAGGTTTAAGAAAATTTTCATCCTTGTACATTAAAATGTATACTTCTAGTAACTGGTTGGAAAATTTGCTTATAGTTGTGAATCGAGGTGGTTTATGAAGATTTTTAGATTGATAAAAGTGGTTGTTTAAAGGGCGGTGCAATTGTTGATACATACAGATCGGTGGTTGGATGCAAATTTTCCTTTGCGTTTCTCACTTCAGTCTGCACCAGTAAGCCATGAAACATTTCAATCAGCACCAAATAATATACAAGTGGCATGACACCTACAGGAGTGAAAATTGAGGCAAATCTCACCGCCTATGAATCCCCAAACAACAAAAGAGGAAAAGCCATGTAGAATGTAAGGAGATTGGTAGAGGTATCTGATGACTAAGAGGAAGATGATGGCATTGACAAGGACTACAAAGGGAAAATTTAAAGGGCTTATGCTTATATAGAGAATCCATCTTTGTTACATTCAATCTGCTCATGTTACACATCACCCCTTGTATAAGCATCGACCCGCCAAAACTTCACTTCAATCAAAGTATCATGCATCTTAATATTGATTGTGTGTAAAACATTCAACAATCTATTTTATGCACGCAAATTGAAAGTTGAATTTAAGGCCTCATGCAAAGGTTCAAGCCCACTCTTTTTTTTTTTTACTTTAAAAAACCGTAACAAAATAATTTTTAATACAATAAATTGACATTTAGTTTCTAAAAGTCAAAGGTTTGAAAATGTTAAACCTCACTGTTTTACCGTACCTTATCCACTCCACAAGGATTTAGACGGAAAAATCCTCATATTACAAACTTTGTGCTCTTATCTTTTTTACTTTTCTCATTATTTTACATTTATCATTCTTTAAATCACTTTTTCAGACCTTTATGTTTAAGTTCATCTCGATTATTTTTATTATTTCCATTCCCTTTATAGTTCATATGTATTCTATTTGTTTCTAAGAATCTGCACTTTGTCAACTTTTTTTAAGAATTTAAGATTCTCTGTATATAAATAAATAGAGTAGGCGAACGAGACCTTCTCTAGACCAAAGTAGCTATTAAATTTTCATTTGGCCTTATTATCTTTTTTATTTTAGATCCATTTGTGTCTATGGAATTGAATTTCTAAAAATTGATGATATAAAGTATTGCCAACGCCGAATATTAAAGAGGAGAGAAGATAAGGTTGAGAGTAAATGGAACCTTGACTTTCATAGATTTTATCTAGGGTGTGGCTAGGGAATTAATACACACTAGCATGAGATTTTATGATGAAAATTTGTAAATCTTTACCTTTTTCACTTTGAGGGACTTTGATAGAAATACAGTTTTAGCATTCCTAGAAATTCAATGCCATTAGAGCAAATTGGCCCCACCTTTATGAACTTTCTTCTACAAGCCCGTGCACTCACTGATTTTCCTGATTGATTAGTGCTGCATTGGCACTAGCATGGGAAGTGCTGATTATTCTGTCAAAAGAGCATGTAGAAGTACATGTTGGCTTGGTCTTGCGAATGATAGTGATTCTGGCTTGGCTTTCATTATCAGAACGGACTTCATGCATTACAATCAACTCAATACCAGAACTGCACAAAAAGGTCAAAAGCAAAAAGAAGATAATACTGTAATCCTGGCCCATTTTATTTACTTGTACAAAATGTACACCTTTTTTACATAGGACTATCAACTCAAAGGACCTTATTCAATTGGATCATTAGCCAAGAACTCAATCAACGGTGTACGGTGTTGCCACGTATGTGACCTTATCCATGGCGTGGGCTTGAGTTCTCAATCCGTCCATTAACATCATCATGGGTGTATTTTTGGCCCCCACTAACAGGGCTGGGACCCGACTTCCCATTCCCTCCTGTTGTATAAGCAAAGGTGACTCTGTGGCCTTCACCACCTGGGCTTGGACCCTGCTCGCCAGCCCCTCCCATTGCACCAGTATTGGGGACTCTGTGGCCTGGACCACCTGGACTCGGACCCGACTCAGCAGTCCCTCCCATTGTATCAGCAATGGTGATTCTGTGGCCTGCACGTGGGTTCGCAACCGATTCCTTAGTTCCTCCCACTGTATCAGCCCCTCCCAGTTTGCTAGGAATGGTGAATTTATGGCCATCACCTGGGCTTGGACCCCTATCCTTAATACCTCCCAGATTATGAGCAATGCTGAATCTATGGCCCTCACCGCCAGGGCTTGGGCCTGATGTTTTTATAGCTCCCGAGATTAAATCACCAGCAAAATCATTAACTCGCTTTGGATTCAACGGCCGAGATTGCACCAATAAGTTGATAGAGCAAAACAGAAGGCAAAGAAGGAAGAGAAGCCCATGATCCTTGACTGCCCTAGCCATGTGAATATTGTTTCTTATGAATGTGCTTGTAACAAGGTGGTGTGGCTTCCTATTTATAGTGCAATGGTGATGGAAACCATTCCTAATGTTAGACTTTGGAAGCCCATGATCCTTGACTGCCCTAGCCATGTGAATATTGTTTCTTATGAATGTGCTTGTAACAAGGTGGTGTTGCTTACTGTTTTTAGTGCAATGGTGATGGAAACCATTACCAATGTTAGACTTTGGAAGATGGTTTATCTATATAATGTCAAACTCATGAGAGATTGCATTTGAATATTGCTTTTAGATTGGGCCACATTTTGTTGCTTCTTTGGCAGGGGATTGAAGTTGAACTAAAAACAGGAGAGTTTGGGTTGGAAGTAGGACCATTGTATGGAGTGAGAAGAATGGAAAGAGTGTTGAAAAGAGAAAATACTGATGTTTGATTCTGCTCAAAAGACCATGACATTTGAATCCTATTTCATGTCATTTCATGCTGACTGTGAGGTTCCTATTACTAGGACTTGGGCGTTGGTTTAGGATCCATACATTACATCACCTTCATGGATTTTGCATGAGTTTGGCCAGCCTTGCTCAAATTTCCAAAGTTTGTAGGAGATTCTTTTTGGGTGGGTTAGGAAAGCTGTTCCTGTCAAATTGGGATCCGAAATTTGTACCTTCTATTTTGTATAAAATGATAATGTGTATTTGGACACAACAATGATATTAAGGAATTAATTATTTTCTTTCCCCTTTTGATCGTAACTTGATTTAACTTTAGATTCAAAAATTGAACATCTTTTACCTAATTAGTAAAACATACTAATTATATATAATTGGATTAGATGAATTATGACTTTTAGGAATGTTAGTTGAATGTTCACATGAGAATTAGACTAAATGCAGAATGGGAATGTGAGGTTCGGGATGCACCACATAATAGGCACCAAAAGTAGTATATCGGCATCATGAACTCATATTTCCATTGTGATAGAGAGTTAGTTCTCATGTGCATATTTATCTAACTTGACCGTTGGTGGATTAGTGCTTACCCTCAAGAATTTGAATTGACACACATTCATAATACACTTTCAAATTTAAGTACTCTAAATACTCAAAATGATATTGGATTAAATATTGGGATTCAGGGTTTCATATCATAGTTCATTCTGCATCGGTATACGTATGTATTTGTAATATGTATATTTGTATATATATATCTGACCGACTGCAGTTCGGAGGTGGACATACGCCATCGGGTCAGTGTGTACTGTGGATAATAATATGCAGCTGTGCCTTCTGTTATTATTTGCGGGATTACCCATTTCTGTTATTATTTGCGGGATTACCCGTTTCTGTTATTATCTGCGGGACTACCCGTTTCTGTTATCTGTATGCGGGATTTACCCGTTTCTATATATTTATCCGCGGGAATACCCGTTTCTGTGCATTCATGCCATTGGGGTTTGCATCTGATTTATTTTGATTCATAATGAATCTATCATTTAATTCAGTTGATTAATCCATTGTTGCAACTTACCCTCTTGCCAGATTATGTCAATCTGACCCACTACTTTTGGGTGTCTAGGTTCCGTTGCCGGTGCCGAACCGGAGGGTCAGGCGACGCAGGAAATTCCACCAGATGGCGGAGTTGTTGAGTGGAGCACCGATGACATCATCTGAGGTGACCTAGTGCGGTGCTAAGTTCAAAAACGTTAGATTATGTAATAAGGCCATGTCTGGGCCATTAGTTTATTAATTTAAGTTTGGTTGTTTTGAAATTTTAACTCTAATTGTGATGCTTTGAAGCACTTGACTCTGATTTTATTATTAATGAGATTGATTATCTTATTGTTGTCACGACCCGAGCCCAGATGTCGGGGGTTAGCGAAAAGCTAAACCAGTGACACACGTACTCCCATGCACGTGCATCCAAACCCTGTCCAGATGCACATACACAAGGGATCTAACACGTGCGAACAAAGCGTACGCGGAAGCTGTATATATCATAACAAGCAACAAAGGAAAATAGCGGAAGCCAAACAAATACGGAACGGAAGAGACAAAGATAAATACAATACTGGAAAACCAAATGCAAGTCTGAGCACACGACAAAATGAAGATGTACAAATATACAGAGTACAAGTCCGAAGTCCAAAGTCCAAATACAAAATCCCCTGAAACCAAAACTCAAAACAAAAGCCACTGGTATGCATGCACGCACTCGGCAGAGGTGATCAGGCCCACTCTGCCAAACCGGAGGGTGCCTCTACACTCGGCCCTGCAGCCTCCTCGACCGCCGGGGAGCTGGGCAAGGGATCTGTGCCTGCAACACCACAGACAACACAAATGAATACAACGATCCAGCAAATACGAGTAACAGGGATGAAACACTCATAGTATCAAACAGAATAAGGACAGAAGATTAAATACAGAGTTTCACCTTAGTATGCTAAGCAATCGTGCATAGAATTAAAGCATGATATTTGGATCAAAGCATAGAAATACTGAACTAAGTGGCTACTACGTTAACCATATTCTCTCCAGTAGAGAGCAGAGCAAGGCAGAGCAGAGGAGAACACCACTGACCGGGCCAGGGTACAAGTGGGTCTCAGGTTCCTGGGTTCCGGGGTCCCAAGACAAAGCGACACTGCAGTTATACAGAGATACAGAGATCTAAGCCAAAGGTAACCCCGTCGGGCATCCTAGGGTTGAGGCTGAGTAGAGCCAGACTAATACCAATCAAATCAAATCCATAGAAAGGGAGATTATCCGCTTTGGACTCACCGATGGCAAAGACCGGATCTTATCCTCACGTATTAACCTCTGGGCAGAGCCACTAGGGACTACCCAAAATCAGAGATAGACAAAGCCAACAAAGCATGAATATTACGTCAAAGCGCAGCATAGATCAAAGCTTAGTGCAGAACGAAGAATAAAACAGATATACGGAACGAAAGCAAAATGACTGCGGAATGCGTAAACATAGATTAACAGAACAGAGGGCAAAACCATATACAATATGCAATGCATCTCAGATTAATACAGAGTCAAGGTTCATTACAAGCCAGTCCTAATCTAATTGTTCACTGTCGCTAACCGTGCATGTTGATGTAGTTTTAAGTTAGTCAATGCACCGTTGCCATCAAAGGGTTGCAATGTAATCTTTGTGTGCACCGACGTCCCTTAAACCAACACCCATGGGGAGGTGCTTAACAGTGATCAGCGCTCACATGAATAAGTCACAGCCGAACAGACTTTTCATGCGATCCAAAGAATCCATTGGGCCGATTTACATGGGTGGTTAACCTGTATTTGAGCCCTACAAGTCTCACCATTCTCCTAAGTTATATTTCAGATTTGCCATGCCTAACGGTTTAGCCATGAGGGACCTATGGTTGAGCCGAAGACATCTTACGTGCTCGTCGTAATATGCACTACGGCTCCACCTTGGTTCCATTAAAAACACAGCTAAACTGGTCTTCATCCACCTCTTCATCCACCTCTGATCTGATACCTTTTTCGGCTAAGCTACAGTCAGTATACGGCTTAGCCGTAGACCAACCCACGGCTTAGCCGTAGTAATTCACGGCTTAGCCGTAGCCACACCGTAGGAGCACTGAATTGGAAAAGTTTCGACTTATCAGAGATTTAATTCACGGCTGGGATACGGTTGGGTCACGGCTAGCTTACGGCTCAGCCGTAGGACAATTTACGGCTCAGCCGTAGCCTAGCCGTAGAACAAAATCAAAATTTCAAGTCTCTGGAACATGAGCCGTAGAAAGTTACGGCTTAGCCATACAATACAGAACACGAATTCGGGCTGAGTACAGAAACTGAAATTTGGTACAGAAATGAATCATAACAAGTTCAACTGATCCTAACATCTTAGAAAATGGCTGTAAAACATTTTATACAAGAATAAGAATGAATCAAAGCCATCAAATAAAACACTCATATGTGTTATCAAAGCCTGTACTTATACTTGCCTCAAACTCTGAAAATCCACTGAATCAAGCTCCAAATCAACTAAAATCAAGACAAATCAAAGAAATAACACATGCATGAGATGAATGAAGACATACAGAGCTTGGAGAAGGAATCCAATTAGAGAAATGAAATCAAACCCACTTACCCAAAGCAAAGACAGAGAATGAGAGAGAAGAAAAGAACCCAATCAAAATGAGTGCAAGATCCCCCACACCAACAGAGACCGAGAAGGGAAGTGAAGAGAAGAGAGAGAGAACGTGGAGCTTCCCTGGGGTTCTTCTTGCATGCAGACGTTGGAGACAAATGGTTAGGAAGAGAGACACCTGGGTCCTGACTCATATATATAGTCTTTGGATATTTAAAACAAAGTCAAAGGAGTTTGGGTTATTTACAAATCAAGTCACACGGGGGTCCAACCTCTCCAATTGACTCCGAATGGTTCTGAGACAGTTACAGCAATTGACGAGCTCAATAAAATACACGTGCTGACACCAAGATGATGCAAAGATGATGCAAGCAAAGCAAAAGCAAAATTACGAAAAAGGGCTTAGACCTACCTATTCCAGGTCAAAGGTTACTCAACTACCTATCCAAGACCCAAAACCAAGTCCGACAGAATAAAACAACAGAAACACACACTAATGAGCCACTAATCCGGCTCAAAGGGGATCGGAGTGTTACAATTGTGATGTAATATCCGTCTGCGATGAGCATGGATTTTAGTTCCACGTGTGATTATGGTTGCTTGATCACCAAGCATAGCCTCACGAAGGACTTCAATCCACCCGGAATTGGGGCACGTGCTGTTTATGTTTAGAAAAATTTTAATTGGCCCCAATTCTCACACCCCTGGAACCGGGTTTGGATCCGGCCCAGTTTTGGGGGCGTGACAGTTCTACTGACCAGATTTTTCAGAATCACTTTAAGTCAACTGCTGGCATGTCTTATTAATTATATGATATGGGATACCCATAGGATTGAAGTGAATAGGGATTATGCAGATTAGTCATTTATCAAAATCTAATTTATTGTACATTACTAGATATCAAATTTATGGCTTCTTTTGATATCATATCTCACAATCATCAACTTAGATGGAATTATTGGCAACTCCCGTTGAAACTAAATTTTTGATAGATACTAAAGCACAACCCACTTTTAATTTGGGGAGCATATGGGCCTATTAGCATCCCACATAACATTACTTACACAATAATTCTCTACACAACATTTTAGAAGTGTTTTTTTTTTCTATGAAATGGTTTTTTTTTGTCAAAAAAATTCTCTGAACATAACTTTGTATGCAACAGATAGGCAGGTGGGCTTAAATATTCCAAAACAGTTAAAAATCATGGTGGGGTTTTGCCTGAAAATCTTGCTGATTGACTGCTAAGATCTACAAAGCTGACTTCTGTTTCTTAAGTGTCCATCCTATGACATGGTTAAAATTTAAGTGACTGCTGGGAGGCCAGATCCACAAACACAATAGAATTGCATGCTATACGCAAGGAGTAAGGTACGTGCAACTTCAATAGAGGTTTCTACCAGAAAATGTTAATCAAAAAGGCAGATTCCATGTACGTGGGACAATCCCGTCCTAATCATGGGATGGTCAGATTGATCGAGAACTCAGAAAGATGAACGGAAGTCACTCTTAAAGTAGCCCCACCCTTTTTTTTTTTTTTGAAAGGTTTTTTTTTAAAGGCAAATTATTTTTGAAAGGCAAGGTGGCCCACCGTAATATCCATGTGACACATTGTAGGGTGATAGAGACTTTTTATTCAATAGGCATAGGCTATTCAATGATTGAGATTTTTCTTCGTGGAATGGCCCATTAGATTGAGAAATTAGAAGAATGAAACGCAGCGCCTTCTCAGTGGAAATGGAGGGCGGGCCCCTTTCACCCTCGAAGTAGACAATACCAGCCGTCCAACTGCTGGCTTGTAAATGATCTGGGAGGTTCCCTCTGAACCATCCACAAATACAATCATCCAGAGTTTGGAGGATTTGCTAGTGTTATTTAATTTTTAAAAAAATCATGCCTGTTTCCTTATATTAAAAAACAAGTGTACATACACCATTTTGACTGGTCTACTCTAGCCTGCCTAAGAGATGAATTATGGACTATCCATTTAGCAAAAATTATCTTCACTGGACATTTTGGATCATTCATTTATTCTATGGTTGAAATGTCTCAAAGGGGTTTGATCACAGTCATAGAGACGTGCTCCAATGGAACATACAAGAAGAGTAACAAGTAGTCAGCAATGAGACCGTACAATGGATGGGCCATAGCTCATTCAGAACGATGAAACAATCATACAATTCCTACCGGTTAAGATATTTGTATATTAGCTAATTTATAGGTTGGATAAGATTTTAGGTCCATTAAGTTGTAATTTTTTATTCCTTTTAAAATGGACTGTGGTATGAATTACCGAATGCACTAAAGTGAAGATATTAAAGAAAAAACGCAAATTAGAGTATTTTAAAGTGATTTTCTAACATCAATATATATTAAAAAGATCATATCTCACAAACTGAGCATCGGATTGGGAAAAGCTACCTACCATTGGAAAGCTCGTTTTGAGTAGATATTCGTAGAATTCAAGATTGCGTAAATCAGAGCTAAAACGACAAAATTATGGACCCGGGAAGTTCAATGATGCGTGTAGAAAAATCAAGCGCGTATTTGACCAAGCTCAAGTGCCAGCGAGAGCACTTGAGCACCCATTTAACTGCTCTCAAGCGTATAGATGGCAGAAGTGCACCAACCTGCACGAAAACCTTTTCTATTTGTCCCAAACTTGCCTGTTTCACTTGGATTTTGTTTCTAAACCTACGACATAAATTGTAAGCTATAAAACAGGTATTTCTCTCAACCTTAAGGCATCTATCTCCCCCTATAATATTGAGAATACACATTGGAGATACTTTCTTCTCTAGAGCAACCATTAGAGAGATTCTACTGAAGCTTTAAGTCCTAGAGATTTGTGCTTCTACTTCCTTGCAGAAGATTGACTTTTTTGTAGAAGGTTCGTTCACCTTGCGGACTCAAGGTGGTTGTTTCAAACGTGGTAAGCTGTGAACGGCAAATAGTCAACAAGAAAAATGCAATCCTTAGGTTAAGTTGAAACTGGAAAAAAGTCTGTCAGTATATCATGCAATTGCTTATTATTAGTGCTTGTTTTTTATTGGTCCGAGGAGGACTCATAAATTTTCCCAAGTAGGGCTTTCCACATGACAACCTCCGTGTCTTCTTCTTGTGGTGTGTGATTAATTTATTTACTAGTTCTTTTATTTTTTTTCGCTGCATATATTTTGAACTATAATTTAGAAATCCAGATTTGGGGCATTCTTTCAATTAATATCAGAGCAGGTCACTCTAAGTTACTGTATATTGATCTATTAAAATTTCTAGAATGAATTTCAATCAAAAAGGCATATCTACAATCAAGCCGTCATTGTTGAAAGATGAAAAACCTAGCTTGATTATTCACAAATCTAAGAAAAAGTCTACAAAGAAAAATCGTAAATTTGTTCAATGCTTTGAATGCAAAGGGTTTAGGCATATTGCTTCTCAATGTAAAAATAGAAAGCTGAAAAGATGTGATAAAGTTATTACAACAACATATGATAATGATTTGAAGATGATAAAAATTCACTTCTTGACACCACCAATTCCAAGTTTGTTGCTTTCATAACAAGATCTTCACATGACACATCTGACAATATTTCTGACAATAAAGTGTCAAATGATGAATTCGATTTGGAAATAGAGTATGAGATATTGTTGAAAAAATGCAAGTGGATGTCAAATATTAATGAGAAGTTAGCACTCAAGTTGAAAGCTACGGAATCACAAAATTCTTAACTAACATTTGAACTTGAAGATGCACGAACAAAGTTAAACTAATTGAAAACTCAGTGTACTACTTTGTCTGACAAATTAATTGATGTAGATGTTAAAAAAGACTTGCTCTCAAAGCATGCTGAGAAGGCTGAAAAAGAATTACTAACGGTCAAAAGTGAAAAAGCCATTCTCAAAGCTGAAAATGATGATTTAAATGGCAAATTGAAGATGGTTCACATGGAGTTAGAATTTACCAAAGACAAAGTAAAGTGCATGAACACCGGATCAATGACGCTTAATGAAATTCTGTGTAACAAAAAAAAAAAAAGATTCTTCAAAAACCGGTATTGGCTATGAACGTGGAGCTTCAACACCCAAAAACAAAGGTAAATATGTTTTTGTTAAAGGCATCACTATGGTTTTTATAGCATCTACCGCTCTATATGATGCACAAGTAAATTATGTTGGTAGCACATCCAAGAAAAATGTATCACATCCTAATTCTATATCCGCATGTCATTATTGTGGAATCAAAGGACACATTTGACCCCATTACAATATGTTATGATGTTTACTGAAACACAAGCAATGAAAAAAGTAACTGTCTCCACTAAAGATTAAGACCAGAGCCATATGGGTTAGGAAATCTGACTTACTGATTTAAAATACGGAATACACTGCGTTGAAAGCTTCAAATTCACAAGCGTGAGTACCAAAATCCAAAAACCCTTGACCAAAATGATCAAGCTCCCACTCCTAATGTTGAAAAGAAAATGACATTAAGGGAGAGTTAAAATTAAGGGGGAGCTACTAAATCCTTAGTGACAAATTGCTGCATGCTGATCATTCTTTGTCACTTATGGACAAAAAATGGGAGATATACAGGGGCAGATGGTAAAGGTACAAGTTTTTTAATGCAAATATTCAATGTATTTTTTGTTTTATTTTTTGGTAGAATATTTGTAAAGTTTAGGGAATTTTTGTCTATGAATTGACAAAGACAGAGATTATTAGGATATATGTGTGTTGGCTAATTGATGAGTTGGACAAAACCCTAAGTCTATTGAATTATAATTTTTTATTCGTTTTAAAATGAACTGTATTATGAGTCACGGAATGTACTAAAGTAAAGAAATTGAAAAAAGAATGCAAATTGGAGAATTTTGAAGTGATTTTCTTACGTCAATAGTATTAAAAAGGTCATATTTCACAAATCAAACATCGGATTGAGACAAACTACCTACCATTGGAAAGCTCATTTTGAATAAATATCTGTAAGTCCAAGATTGTGTAAATCAAAGCTAAAACGATAAAGTTATTGTCTCGGAAAATTTGCTAATGGACGTAAAAAAATCAAGCGCGCTTGAGCGCAAGTTTGACCAGACTCTAGCACTAAAGACAATTGCGAACATGCTTGAGCACCCATTTCACCATGCTTCACCGCACAGACGGCAAAAGCGCACCAACCTACATGAAAACCTTTCCTCTATGTGCTACACTTGCCTATTTCACTTGGATTTGGTTTCTAAACTCAAAGCACGAATTGTGAGCTATAAAAAGGGTATTTCTCTCAACCCTAAGACATCAATCTCCTTATTCTAAGTTGAGAATACACATTGGAGATACCCTTCTTCTCCAAAGCAACTATTAAAGAGATTCTACTGAAGCTTTGAGTTCTAAAGATTTATGCTTCTGCTTCCTTATAAAAGATTGATTTCTCTTGTAGAAGGTTCATTTATGGAAGTTTGACTTCTCTTGTAAAACGTTCGTTTACCTTCTGAATTTAAAGTGGTTATTTCAAGTGCGGAAAAACAGTGAACGATAAGTAGTCAGCAAAACTAACTATAGTCCTTAGGTTGAATTGCAACTGAAAAGGAGTGTATAAATATATCTTATAATTGCTTATTATTAGTGCTTAATTTTTATTGATCCGAGAAGGACTCGTAGTTTTTCCTAAGTTAAATTTTCCACATAAATATCTTTGTGTCTTTCTTTTTATGGTGTGTAATTGATTTATTTGCTAGTTCTTTTATTTTTCCAATGCATATATTTTAAACTACAATCTAGATTTAGGACATTCTTTCACAACCATTTGAATAGGATTCATTGAATAGTCCATAACCATTGGAACCTTATTCCAGTTATCCTTAACGGTTCATTTTGCGTCCGTTATAGTTTTATAATTAAAAATTTGCTAACAGCAGTCTAGCGGGCCTCATGTACACTGAATGTGTCACATTTTTTTTAAGTTCTGCGCTAGCTGATTCACTTCATTTTTACTGGGAATACAGCTGCGCATTTCGCACTATGGGTGGAGGAGATCAGATCCCACCAATTCAAGCTTGCTGAGAGAACAGTTGAAATGACAAGAGAAAGAATAGATGGGCTTTCACCCACAGGCTTGCAATAACACAATCCATAAACTAATATGCATGCGATCCATCTTATATCACACATGCAGCTAAGTAAAATATCTCTTTGCATTTCATGAGGGTCTATTGCAGGTAAAACCCCAGCCCCACCTCAAGTAACTGATGACCACTGATCCGTCCAGAATGTTGTACTGACCCCAGTTCTGTAACTTCATAGAACGGGTATCATTTCAATCTCATGCACATCTGGAGCTTACTTTGCGGTTTGAATGCAGTGTAGGTGGCAACTAGCTGGAAGAAAACGTTTGTCAGTTTGCCAATTCCATCTCCAATCAATGAGTGGAAGCCAAGATATTCACAAGGCCCAAAATGGCTTTGCAGTTGTCAGACCTGACTTGACTTTGGGGGACAACTCACCAGTTCCCTCTGCATCATCATCCTCTTCTCCATACTCTACTAGCTTCATCAGAGTATCTGGATACACAATACATGTTAAAAGTATGCTAAAGTAAAGGAATCTATTACAGTAGGAAGTTACGGAACTATAGGGTCCTGCCGCATAGTAAATGTATTGGACACTGTTCCTGATTCCTGTCATGTGGAACCCATACAGTTCTCACTCATGAACTGATGTGATGGACCACCAGCATGGATGAAGCCCCAAATATCCTGTAGATTGGACAGGAGAGCTTCTTCTCCAGTTCAATGCTCAAACATGTAAAGGTAGGGCAACTGTTGACAACTTAGATCTTCCAACCTAAAAGATTATGAGGGACATCATCCAATGAGCCCATATCACCAACGGCCTGGGTCACATTAAAAGAACAATTGGTCCAACAGATAGGAAGGCAAAACTTCACATCTGCAGCAACACCCTTCAGTTCCCTTCCAGAGTAAAACTGATTGCATGAGTACTACCAGGGATGGGGTCATTTGTTGGCTTCTTTGTAATAGAGTTACCGTCATCTGCCTTTTGAGACTGAGGTGGACTAGGAATTTTTGGGGGTGGTGGGGGCATTGTCCTTGGAGGTGGTAGCGGCATCCCATTGGAGGTTGACTGGATCAATTTCCTTGGCGGTGGCATAGTTGAGACATTCCTCAGACCCAAATCTTCAGAAAGATCACCTGGCTTAAGAAATTCTGACCCTTGACGTAAGTTCTGAAAAACCAAATCCAATTTTTCAAATCTGCCCAATAACAGCATATATTGTACCAACAGGAGAAACCAAATACTCAAACGTTAAATCCCAACACACAGTAATGCAGTATCTAGTCTCTACATGAATACAATGTACATGCACCATGAAGGTGATGACCAGAATCTAAATGGATAGGTGGCGGTGTCGATGGGGGTGACGACAATGATGATGATAGTGATGGCAACAACGGCAATGATGATGACCTTGATGATGACACATCGATGCCTCATGAAGGACCCAAGGGAAATTATTTTATGCACAATGTTTTAAAATGTCAAATCACAGCACACAAGAAAGGCAGAAAAGGATGATAGAACTAAAGTAAAAAGAGGACAAATGAGTTAGAATAATATGATTCAGGGAAACGGATGATACTTGACTGCTAGCTACCAAAAGCCAAGAACTTCAAAAGTGGCAGGCTTATAACAAACTCTGCTGAAGTGGTAATATATAGAGAAGGCTTGTAATATGTGAATGTATGTGTGTGTGTTAAGATGACATCATAAAGTCAATGGAAATATCTTCTGATGTGCCTTTGAAAGAAGCTTCCAACCAGCAATCGTCTTGATCTCAAAGCTACAACATATTAGTCAACCCTGTGAAACATGCAAACCAAGGGTCCGATAGACAGGTCCAGTACCAGGGCCTGTCAGCTTCAGAGAAGGTCAGAGAAAATACCTGGAATAATAAGTAGCGCAAATCAGAACAACAAACACTGAGTTTAGGTACAAAGGAAAGATCTAAAAATTTGAAAATATGCATTGTCCTGTGTCCACAAGAGTTCAAGCTGTAAATTAATGTTAAAGAAAAGTTAATCCTATTTTATGTCACGGTGTAACACTAAAGCTTCTAACCTAGACTAAGTTCATAGATAAGTACTATGACAATTTGCCCATAATTATAAAATAGCATCTCCATATACTGACTTTGTAGCCAGTAATAACTTGATTCAAGTTTCATCTCAGAAGAAATGATGCTAGCAGGAAGCCACAACCCATACTAAGAATTGTTTTAAGACAATGAAATGAGATTCGCCCAATATTAATAACCTTCCTATATTCAATTTTGGTCCCATAGAATCAACACCTTAAAAGTGATGACACAGTCTATTGCATTCTCGTTCATTTAGGGCCAAGAAATTTCCTACCTGCTTTTGACCATAACCCATGGTAAAAGTTGGATGGTCACACAGTGCACACAATCACAACCTCAGGATAGAAGATCGATTAAGGAAATTCCTCCAGATTTGCGTAAGGAAATAATAAGACTATGAACTCATGAGAAGTAGAAAACCCAAGTCCATCAAGCAACTAACAAGACTTCTAATTCTGTTTCATATTATTTTGTCCAGAAAATATAACTAATCCTGGAAAATGTTCACTATATTCTTTAATTGATTGAACAGAAAAATAATTGCTAAGGTCAGTTTCTAAATATAATGGACAAAAAGGTGATGGACAATTAGAGCTTTTGATGGACTGTGTCTATGCTTAAGAAAAGATGAATTTGAATATTTGAACATTTCCAGCCAAACCAAAGTCCAAAATTGACTGTTCTACATTATATATAGATACCTAGACTAGATTAATACTGCTTCTTCAGTATAAATTATTTTTTCTTTCAGCATTTACCAGATGCAGTTAAAAATAAAAATTAGTAAACCCATAGCACCATCAAAAGAAGCTGTCAGAGTTCTCAGTATGAGCACATGTTCCAGCTGAAACATATAAATTGCATGCGTACCTGGTGAGGGGTCACAGGTCCCTTTGATACAACAGGTAATTCTTGAAATTTCCGCTTCTGAGGAGGTCGTTTCTCTGTTTCATTAGAGCTTGTGGTTGTCGTCTTTGGCGAGGAACCAGCCACTGGAGTTGTGGAAGCAAGCACCGACGTGGCCTGAGCAGGTGCTTGTCTCAGTGCCTGGGCAACTTGCTGCAATGGTGTGGCTTGGGGATATATCCCACCATATCCACTGTAGCTTGTTCCACCAGTTACTGAAGGATGGGGATAGCAAATATTATGCGACTGTGACTGCGCATAATTGAATAGTGCTCCAGGTTGGGAAATTGGCACTTGAGGTGGTGTTATTGAGGAAATAGGTGTTGCATTCGCTGTGAGTGGTGCTGCTGATGCAGAACCAATGGTTAAGTATGTTGAGCAAGTAACTGGGGCTGCATTTACTTTTTGTTCCATTGGAGAGCTTTGAACTCCAGAAAACAACTGCAGAGGAGGAGGAACAGCACTGTAGACCTTACACGACGACACCCTGTCCCAATGAAGCATTGATAATTAGGCAGTCAGTTCCAGATACCTAGCTATAAACTATGCAGGAGTTCCGTGGATCACATGAATGATTCACATGCATCTCTGCTGGTGGACTACAACCTTTTTGGTAAGCTGTTATGGAGGGAGCCATTTTGTCCCCAAAGGAGACCTGTTACAGTTGGTCCTGAGTTTGAATTCCAGTATGCAGTCCACAGGCAGTCTATTGTTCATTCATTCATTGTGCTATAGTAAACCTTCATTATCCCACAGAAGGGTAAATCTCATCTGAACCTATGATGCTCAGTTGCAGCAATGTATACAACAACGACATGCCATTGATTTAGCAGAGGCTTGGATTTTACAAATAAAAATGAAGTATCAGATAATAAATAAATAAATAAAACAGAATATGCCAATTTTGAAGTCTCCAGGCATCATAAATCAGAACCAACTGGTCATAGGAAAAATACGATTGTGTGAAATAGCTACAGCCCAAAATATAGCTTTTACAACTGACCTGGAAGCACCACACTCAACACTGATTGTGTCCAAAAGATTCTCAGCTAGGAGCTTAGCATCTTCAAGACTCTTCAGGTTATTACTTGACAAATATAAATGGAGAGGTTGCTGCAGTTCTGAAATAAAGAAGAGAGTTAAGATCAACTATCACTTGATAAGGAAAAATATAGCATAAACAAAAAGTTTGATGACTTAATCATATTGTACAGCATACCTTCTCCATGTGGAGCTTCAAGATTCCCTGAACCCCGACCCCTTAGTATGACATTTGCTCCTGTTTCATTCATAATGTGATTTATATACTGGTCCTGCAAGTACAAATCCCAACCACGAGCAGCACAAAAACAATCTCTCCCAATCGTATGGAGATGTCAGAGAAAGCTTAAGACATTAGAATCTCTTATCTTCAGCATGTGAAATGCAAAACTTTCAATAGACCAACAACTACTTAAACCAGGAAAAAAAAGAAGCAAGCAAACCCAATTGGAATTAAAGCATCCAAGTATATGTCAAAATATAGAGGAAAAAATTGAGCAAGAAGAAAATCTAAAGAAATACAAGGAAAAAGCATGTGCCACTGATTCACATCTTTGAAGTCTCAAAACAAATAAACTTTGTATGAGGCTTCTAGTGTCAGCTAATAGCAATGTTTTAGGGGGAAAATCCATCAACCCCTCACATCAATAAAGTATGTATGTATAGAACCATAAGACCACGAAGAGAAAATTCTTACATTAGGTCCACGGATGCGAACTGCAATGTTTAGTGATGGGTCAGGGTCAAAACCCAAATACAAAGACGCACTCAATGGCTGATTAACCTGTGTTCATTATCAAGCCAATAGGTATTACGTTCCTCAATATGCAAAACCTGTAACAGTTTGCACTTCACATACCTGCCCACCAGCGTTCATAACAAAAGGAGTAGATGTTGACTTTGAATTCAGGCCTAGTCTCAGTATTTCTTCCACCATGGCAGCTGCCCGGTCAACTGCTTTGATTCTTTCAGCTGTTTCTTTCAACTACAGAAGCATTCTTAAGTCAACCCAACAGTTATCATTACTTTAGTCAAGAAAACTAACGGTAAAACTACGAATGTAAAAGTTTCTTGAAATAAATAAGTGCACACAATACACATTTATCCAGGTCAAAGGAACATATTCTACTGTATAACACTAAGTTGTCATTCATGTTTTGTTTCATCCAAAACATTTCACTTTCAATAACATTACCAAAGCGGACCAGCACAACCAATTCATGTATGAGGGTAATATATATATATATATATATATATTGATAACATGACTTGAACCCACAACCTTAAGGTTGCAATAGTGAGCACCTTCTATTGTGCCGCGGGCTCTGATTATTAGAATCAAATTGTTAACTGACTGTATGATAAAATTCATCTTTTGCATCCAAATGTACATAAATTAGCTTCTTCTCCAAAAGTACTGATGCAGGCCATAATAATGGGCCCCATTTGAAAGTCTACACCCGCAGGCCCAAAGCACAATAGACTTTTAGTAGACTATATTAATAGTAGTTGCTTTAGTCGTTTTATTGATATTTGGCAAGTCCAGTTGTATTTGATTTAGGACTTCTTATTTGTTTAGAATTAATTGTTTCCTTTCTTAGATGATGTTTTAGTTATAAATAAGGATGTAAACTCTTCAAGAGAGATAGACTTTCATATTGAATAAAGCTTTGGAATTGGTTCTCAGTTGAGAGAGTTTATTTGTCTTTGGTGAGGCACCTAGACAACTTATCCCTAAGCCTTTTGGCTTGGAGATTAGCCCTTTGGCTAATCTTCTTCCCATGCGCTGCTTCAATTGGTATCAGAGACAAAGATCCACTCTCGGACCGCCATCTGATCGCCGATTCGAGGTACCATATCTCCCCGTCGTCTGCTCATCGTCAGTCCTCTGCATCTTTATCAAATCCCTTACCGCAACATCCCCACTTCCATCACACACCATCACAGCCCTCTCCCACTTCACCAACCTCACCCCCGAGACCCCAAACCCCACTGTCAACTCTCTGGAACCCTCACCGGCAACCAATCCAGACTCACTCCCCTTTCCGGCGCCCACCCGATCCATCCCTGACCCGATCCAACCATGCAACTCGCGCAGAGCTTCCTAATGAGCTACCTCCTATGCGGGACATCCAGCATGCCATTGATTTAGTCCCTGGATCTATCTTTCCTAACTTACCTGCTTATCGCATGAGTCCCGCCGAACATGCTGAATTGCGCAGACAGGTTAAAGATTTACTCCAGAAGGGTTATATCCGAGAAAGCATGAGTCCTTGTGCAGTTCCAGCCCTCTTAACACCGAAGAAAGATGGTTCTTGGCGAATGTGTGTTGATAGCCAAGCGATTAACAAAATTACCATCAAATATCGGTTTCCGATTCCCCGAGTGGACGACATGCTTAATATGATGTCTGGATCTTCTGTCTTTTCCAAGATTGACCTCAAGAGCGGATATCACCAACTCCGTATTCGGCCCGGAGATGAATGGAAAACAGCATTCAAAACCAAAGATGGATTATAAGAATGGTTGGTCATGCCGTTCAGTCTAACGAATGCTCCCAGCACTTTTATGAGAGTCATGACTCAGCTTCTACGACCTTTTCTTGGCAAATTTGTTGTGGTATATTTTAATGATATTTTAATCTTCAGCAAATCAAAGGAAGATCATCTCGATCATCTGAGGTATGTCATGCGTGCACTTCGAAAAGAAAAGTTTTACATTAATTTGAAGAAGTGTACATTTTTGAATTCCAAAGTCGTATTTTTGGGCTTTGTTGTCTCGGCCCGAGGAGTTGAACCTGATCCAGCTAAAGTCAAAGCAATCCTTGACTGGCCTATTCCCACTTCTATACATGAGGTACGCAGCTTTCATGATTTGGCTACCTTTTATAGGAGGTTCATTTGTAATTTCAGTACAATCATGGCTCCTATAACTGACTGCATGAAAAAAGGCGAGTTCACTTGGACCAATGCCTCCTCTCGAGCATTTAAGCAAATTAAGAGAAAAATGACTGAAGCGCCAGTTCTAAAACTTTCGGACTTTGACAAAGTCTTCGAAGTTAGTTGTGATGCTTCCCATGTCAGTATTGGCGGAGTTTTAAGTCATGACGGTCATCCAGTTGCTTATTTCAGTGAGAAATTAAATGACTCCCGTAAGAAGTACACTGTTTATGATTTGGAATATTATGCAGTAGTTCAAGCTTTTCGTTATTGGCGTCATTATCTCATTGGAAAAGAATTTGTCTTATACTCTAACCATGAAGCCTTGCAACACCTGAATTCTCAAAAGAAGATGAGCGCCAATCGTGTTAAATGGAGTGCATACCTACAGGAGTTTTCTTTTGTTCTGCGTCATAAATCTAGCACGAAAAATAAAGTCGCAGATGCATTAAGTCGTCGAACTCACATTCTTATGACAATTTCCGTCAATGTTCCTAGCTTTGAAGAAATACGTAGAGAATATGTAGCTGATAATGACTTTGGACGCATTTATACAGCCCTTCTAAATGGTGAAGGTTCAGAACATCCTAAGTTTTCTCTTCATGATGGATATCTCTTTCGTGGAAATCAATTATGTCTGCCTGTTACATCTATCCGTGAATTTATGATACGTGAGTTGCATGGTGGCAGATGTAGTGGACATTTTGGGCGTGATAAAACATTAGCCCTTGTGGAAGATCGTTTCTTTTAGCCACGCTTAAAAACAGATGTTGCCCGAATTTGTGAATTATGCAGAGTATGCCAACTTGCAAAAGGTCAAAAGAAGAATACAAGTTTGTATCAGCCCCTTCCTATTCCACATGCACCTTGGCAAGATTTAAGCATGGACTTTGTCTTAGGCTTACCTAAAACAGCGAGAAAAGTAGATTCTGTCTTTGTTGCTGTTGATCGTTTCTCAAAAATGGCACATTTTATTCCTTGTTCTCACACTGCGGATGCCAAGAAGATTGCCATTCTTTTCTTTAAAGAAGTTGTTCGTCTGCATGGCCTTCCCCAGACAATAGTATCCGACAGAAATACCAAGTTATGAGTTTCTTCTGGAAGACTTTATGGCACATGATGCGCACTAAGCTCCAATACTCAAGTGCCTATCATCCACAAATTGATGGCCAAACAGAAGTTGTCAATCGTAGTTTGGGAAATCTTCTTCGATGCCTTATTGGAGAACATGTTGCTTCATGGGATCTTATTTTACCTATGGCCGAGTTTGCCTATAATAATTCTGTCAACAGAACAACAGGGAGATCACCATTTGAAGTTGTCACTGGTGTCAAGCCACGTCTTTCTATTGATTTAAGTCCATTACCAGTTGACTCTCGATCTAGTTCGGATGCTGAACAATTTGCCCAACATATGAAAGATGTTCATGATGAAGTTCGCCGGCAAATCGCTACAAGTAATGAAGCATATAAAAGGCACGCGGATTCTCACAAGCGCCATGTTGAGTTTACCGAAGGTGATATGGTAATGGTTCGTTTGAAGCCCGAACAATTTCTTGCATGTAAATACAAGAAGCTACATCCACGAAGTGCAGGTCCTTTCAAGATTCTAAAGAAAATCAGTTCCAATGCATATGTTCTCAACCTTCCTGCAGACATGAATATCAGCTCTACGTTTAATGTTGAAGATTTGACATTATATCATGGGCATCACAATGATGAATCCTTTGAAGAACAAGCTCTTCGCATTCCTCTTCATCAATTCCCTCCAGACAAAATTGAAGATGTTTTTGATGATCAAATCATTTTAACCAAGAATGGAGGATTTCACAGGTTTCTTGTTAAGTGGAAAGGCAAACCATTTTCTGAAGCTACCTGGATTACGGCTACAGATTTTCAACAGATCAATCCAGATTTATATGAGCAGTACCAAGCTAGCAACTCGCTAGAGTCGAGTTTTTCCAAGCCGGGGAGAGCTGATGCAGGCCATAATAATGGGCCCCGTTTGAAAGTCTACACCCGCAGGCCCAAAGCATAGTAAACTTTTAGTAGACTATATTAATAGTAGTTGCTTTAGTTGTTTTATTGATATTTGGCAAGTCCAGTTGTATTTGATTTAGGACTTCTTATTTGTTTAGAATTAGTTGTTTCCTTTCTTAGATGATGTTTTAGTTATAAATAAGGATGTAATCTCTTCAAGAGAGATAGACTTTCATATTGAATAAAGCTTTGGAATTGGTTCTCAATTGAGAGAGTTTATTTGTCTTTGGTAAGGCACCTAGGCAACTTATCCCTAAGCCTTTTGGCTTGGAGATTAGCACGTTGGCTAATCTTCTTCCCCTGCGCTGCTTCAACTACTAAGCAAACTACACAAGCAATTTCCTCTAGTAGACTTTTATCTTTTTGAATTAAAAAAATAAGGGGTAAAAATTATGTCATCGTCCTCATCAGTTTGACAGAATGGACAGAATAAATTGGAAAGATATGTGTTATCAGTATTCATATACCATATGAGTACCAATAGATATATCATTATATACGGTTTGCTGTATTCATAGTACCAATAACATTGCATAGCACTACTAACATTGCAGTCAAATACTTTCACATTGTGTTGCACATGTATGTACAAAAAAAGTGGCATCACTGGCATGTAATGTCCAACTGTAATGCGCCTCTCTGCAACACAAGTCCACTATATGTCTTAAGCTGCACGGCACTTTCCTTTCCTTGGTAACAAAGATTTTATTAACTAAATCAGAATAATTAAAAGGGAAAATACAAACCCAGGCTGAAATAAATCATCAAGGAGAAAAACCAAAAGTAAAAAAGTTCCAACTTCCAAACCATTGGACCAGACTCCTTTCCAAATATCAAAAACAGGAAACGCAACAAAATTAGTGTGATCCTAGCATAATTTTACTGTATTCTCTAATTATTTTGATTACTTAATTACCATTCAAGAAAAACTACTGCTTGCCTTATTTTAGGTGAGTTTCATGGAAAGGGGAGTATTATTTTAGGTATCATAAATCCCAGCAAGCATGGATTCTTCCTTCTATTTAAAATAGTCTTTTTAAGTTCGGATAGAGTTTCTAAAAGACAGCTTCATAAGGTAATATGTTTCAGATGTTATCTAGCTTCTCTTAACAATAAAAATATATAATAGAGTTTCTAAAAGACAACTTTGTAAGGTTTTATGTTTCAGATGTTATCTAGCTTCTGTTAACAATAAAAATAAATATAGCTTCTCTCCTTTTTTGATAGGTAATGAAACTATTACTTAAAATGCGAGGTACATGAGAATTACATTATTATAATTATAACTCCAACAGGTACATAATTCAATTTAGAATGAAAAGATCTGGGATGCAAGTTGTTGGGTATACGACTCATCAGGTGAAGATATACAGGATGCTCACCAAAGAATCAATACTGCCAAAAAGGCATAATGAGCGATAGGCATTGTAGAATAACTAAAAGGACTCTCAACAGTCAAGTCAGCAGATCATTCTGTTAATATAAAAGGTCACTTTATGCGTGATGATTAATTCTGAGATTTGGTTTCTCATTTTGGTGGGTCTGATGCTTGATATTGGGATAGCAATGATATCCCAATACATGCCACCGATTGGAAATATATGACTATTTCTTTCATTAGTTGCTCTTTTTATGTGTACCAATTTAGTATTAATCTGGGACTAATCAGCCCAGTCAAACTATGCAACCTTTTGTCCCAATAAAACTTTTGGTCACAGATAGCACACCAAAAAAATTATCAAGCACATGAATCATGCAAAAAAATTTGGTCACAAACAGCACTCCAAAAACTGTCTATGTAACCTTTTTTCCCAACATAACTTTTGGTCACAGATAGCACACCGAAAAAATTATCAAGCACATGAATCATGCACGTAAATTTTGGTCACAAACAGCACTCCAAAAATTTTGTCATGTTGTTGCACTAAGGTTTGTCTCCATACAGTTAAAATTCCTGAATGATGCTAATCCAAGTCCAACATTCAGAAAAAACCCCAGCCCAGATGGAGGGGTACAGCTATGATGATGATAGTGATTATAATGAATAGTATTATCCAACTCTTACAAAACAAGTGTGTGCCACTAATAAAAACAACTTAAATGCATCTAACAAATTGACACCATCCTGGACCATAGTTTTCTAACTCAGTAGGTCAACTAGGGCCCAAGGAGTAAACTCCAGCCCAGTAACATACTCTCAGTGACTGCAGTCTGAATTCAGTTTGGATGAGTTCTGCTTAGAACTTGGAATTCAGTTGATGTACTAGATCAACTCAGGGCTCAGTTATGACTCGTTCTGTTCCGCTATGAAGCACGGAGACAGACACGAGACATGGATATGACACGATACGGACACGGCAATACGGCAAATCCTAAAAAGTAGGATACGGATACAGCTAGGACACGGCAAAGAATAAATATATATATATTTTTATATATAATCATAAAATTAAAGAATAGTTATATTTTTAGCCAAATTAAAAAGCATAATGTCACAATTAATAAAGAAAAAATATAACTAACACTAGAAAAACAGCAGCAGCTTAGCAGTCCCATTTAAAAAAAAAAACAACAACAGCACAGTAGTCCCATTTAAAAAAAAAAGCAGCAACAGCACAGCAGTCCCATAACAGCAGCAGCAATTCGAAAAAAAAAAAAAAAAGAAAGAAAACAGCACCAGTAGCAGCACAACAGCAGCAACAAAGCTGTCCCATGGGAAAAAAAATAGCAGCACTGAAAGAAAAAAAAATAAAGAAAGAAAACAGCAACAGCACAGGCATCCCATGGGAAAAAAAAACAACAGCACTGAAAAAAAAGAACAGCAGTACTGAAAAAAAAAACAGCAACAGCACAGTAGTCCTGTTTAAAAAAAAACAGCAACAGCACAGCAGTCCCATAACAGCAGCAGCAATTCGAAAAAAAAAAAAAGAAAGAAAACAGCACGAGTAGCAGCACAACAGCAGCAGCAAAGCTGTCCCATGGGAAAAAAAATAGCAGCACTGAAAGAAAAAAAATAAAGAAAGAAAACAGCAACAGCACAGGCATCCCATGGAAAAAAAACAGCAGTAGCACTGAAAAAAAACAGCAGCAGCAGTACTTCGAAAAAAAACAGATCTTCCTCAAGCAGTTTGAAAAAAGTAGATCTTCCTCACGCTTAACAGCAACAGTATTTCAGATGGAAGAAAAAATTAAAAAAGAAAATAGCAATTCGAAAAAAAAAAAAGAAGAAGAAAGAAAGCAGTAGCAGCACAGCAATACTTCGAAAAACAAAAAGAAAGAAAATAGCACAGCACAGCAACACTGGAGGAAAAAAAAAGCAGCAACAAAAAAAAAAAAGCAGTACCTGTTCTTCCTCCTCCTCCTTCTTGTTCTTCTTCCACGCGCAGGCGTAGATTTTCCTTACGCTTCTTCCACACTCAGATGTTCCTTACGCTCAGATCTTTTTCAAGCTCAGTTCTTCCATGCGTCTTCCTCAAACACGGATCTTCTACGCGCAGGCGTCCTCACGCTATCTTCTTCTTCTTCTTCTTCTTCGTCTCACTGCTGGTGGCGATTCCCCCTTTCCTCTTCTTTTTCTCCGTCTCCCAGCAACGTTTCCCCTTTTGATTTCAAAAACGAAGAGTGAATGAAAGTAGACATTAGGGTTATAAATTAGAACAAAATACATTTACCCCCTTCCGCTTTTTTTTTTTAATTTTAACCCAAGTTGAGCATATTTTAATTATATTTCAGTCCCGCCATGTCCAAAACGTGTCCGAGCCGTGTCCATCCCGTGTCCGAGCTGTGTCTAAAATTTAAAAAATTAAAAAAAAATCCAGGACATGTTGGCGTGTAGGACATGTGTCCTGGCCTGTCAGAGCCGTGTCCATGTCTGACACCTGTTCGACACTAATACAGGGGCCATTTTAGAGTGTCCGTGCTTCGTAGCTGTTCCGAGTAGGATGGATATGTTATTGCATTTTATCCTCACATCATCACCAACATCATCATCATCATCATCATCAGCGCGTCGTCCCAACTATGTTGGGGTTGGATACATGAACTTTGCTTTTCCATTATGATATATCCTAAGCCAAATCCTCGATTAGGCTGCAGTTCTTCATATCTACCTTTACAACTTCCATCCATGTCCTCTTCAGCATACCCCTTCTCCCCTGTGGGACATCAACCTACATATAAAAGCTTTTTTCCAAACGGTTCAATTGTTGGCCTACATTGGACATGTCCAAACCATCTCAAACGTGTTTCTCTTAATTTATCACCGATTGATGCTACCCCTAAATGACCTAGAAAGTACTCATTTTTTATTCTATTCTCCCTAGTTTTAGCATGCATCCATCTCAAAACATTATCGTCTCTGCTATACTCATTTTGTGTATGTGGTTCTTCTTGATTGGCCAACATTCTCATGTTTGGGCTGTGACAAAAGTTTTAGGCAGGCTAGCAACCTACCTAATGCAAACCTCCTACTTTATTTGGGCTTGGGACGGGCAGTCGAAATGACAATGTTGCATTTTATCCTTACATATTAAAAAAGCCAAAAATTATATACATAGAGAGAGAGAGAGAGAGAGAAATGAGAACAAAACGATATATTATTCTTAAAATAGTAAAATGTTGGAAGTTAAATTTTATATAAATGAAAACGGGTAATTAAGATAACAACAGGTACAAAAATTATGTCGAAATTTCTTTGAAGTATACATATTTTCAATATTTTAGTTTATTCTAAATATTCATATTATAACAACACAAGTTTAAAAATCATTAATGTCCATCTATTATTAGACTTGCTGAGTTCTTTAGACAACTTGACCTGCTAAGAGCCTAATGTTAAGTAGTTAGTTTGCCGCGCCTTTAACGTTTAGATATTTTGGGCGTATTGGTCACCAACTTAAGATCTATGAGAACCGGATATGGCAAATGCCCTAAGGTACCAGTACCGATACGGTCCGATAAGGATCTAAGTACGGGATACCGCAAGATATAACTTGGATACGATTCCAAATTCTAGGATATGGCTTCATTGACTAAAATACCCTAACCTCAAAATCTTCTTGAAAACAAAGAAGAAGAAGAAGATAAAAAGGACATACCTTTCATGGCAATTAGTAACAGCTTCTCAATTAGAGGAGATGGTCATTCAATAGAGCCTAGTGAAGAAACAAAAAGAAGAAGAAGCACAGCACCAACAGAACATCTTAAAGCACACTAGCAGAGCCCCCTCCCCAACAACTTCGATCATTTCCAGCCAGAACGTTTTTTTGCCCTTCCTCCCCTCCTCCGTCTTCTTTTTCTTTTCCCGTTGCAGGCAACTTGCAAAAGGAATAGTTCCCTCATTGGACTATTGAGAGTTTGAAATCGAGACTCCTTCCTTTTTCTTAGTATAGTGGTCTCTCCTTTCCTCTCTTGAGCTCCATGCAACAAAAGTTGAAACGCTTTTTAATTTTTTAATAGTTCTCTCTCCCACTCTGATGCAGGCCAGATCCATGATTGGCTAGCTATTGAATCCAAGACCAATACAGCCTAATAGATTAGAATATATTATATTAAATGCTTTAGTTGTTTATTTGATATTTGGCAAGTCTAGTTGGATTTGATTTAGGACTTCTTATTTGTTTAGAATTCGTTATTTCCTTTCTTAGAGAATGTTTTAGTTATAAATAAAGGTTGTAATCTCTTCAAGAGATATAGATTTTGATATTGAATAAAACTTTGGGCATTGGCTCTCAGTTGAGAGAGTTATTTGTCTTTGGTGAGACACCTAGACAATTTATCCCTAAGCCTTTTGGCTTGGAGATTAGCCCGTTGGCTAATCTTCTTCCTCTGCGCTGCTTCAATTGGTATCAAAGATTTTTGAATTTCTTATAGTAAAATCAAAATGCAAATCTTTGGACCATCTGATGAAATTCAAAGCATGTTATATGAGTATAAATATGGAGATTGGTATTTTGCAAATAAGGTCTACTTTGAGCAGTTCCTCAATCTCAAACAGGCAAATTCGACAGTTTATGAATATGTAAATCAATTTTCGAGACTGCACCAAGTTTGTGGCTTAGAACAAAATAAGCTGCATGATTTAACTCGCTTTATCAGAGGTTTGAAGCCAGAGATTCTTGAGAAGATGAAACCATGTCACAGTGTTCATGAAGCATACAAAGAAGCAATTCATATTGAGCACATGCTTCAATGGTCCCACCTGCAACAAGTCAAGCCTAAGCAAGAACATTCTCCACAACGAATGAAAGATCATCTGATGGGAACAAAATTTGAAGGTAAAGATACTCACACCCTTGTCATTCGCAGACTTCTCACCACCAATGAACAGGAAGACAAAGAGTGGAAACAGACTATAGTATTCCGAACGCGAGTAAGGTGTGAAGATCGATTAACTAATCTAGTTATTGATCATGACAGTACTATCAATTTTGTGGCACAATATGTAATTGACAAACTCAATTGGCCTACAGAGACTCTTCCAATGCCTTACGAAGTTACATGGTCTAATGCTTCTGTCATTACTGTAACTCACAGATGCTTAGTATCTTTCAAGATTGGTGTATATGAAGATAAAATTTGGTGTGATGTAATTCCCATGAATATCACTCATATTCTTTTGGGACAACCATGGCTTCTTAATCGGAAAGTGCAATATCACAAAGAGAAGAATATTTATTCTTTCTATTGGAAAGGACAATATGTTGACCTTGTTCCATTACAATCAACAACATCTTCATCTACCTCATCACCATCAATTGAAGAGTCACAAGATGAACACAGGGAAGAAACAAATTCCACCGATGATGTTGAAAAGCCCATTCATGGAAAGAAAGATCTTATTGTAACTTCAAATGAGAAGCAAGAGATAAAGCCAGATGATGTACAAGCAGACAGTAATCATCCAATGGATCTGATTGCCACATCGGGTGACAAATCAATTACCCCAGTGGTTTCGCAAGAAGATATGTCCACATTAATTGACGTGCACCATATTGATTTCATCTTCAGAGATCAACTAATGTCAATCAACAATTATGCTATCTTATTACAGAGTCTACTATTAAAGCATATAATGGTCAGATCACACTGTCAATGCAACCATCAACAGACACATCACCTCCAACCTACTTCTGAGTGGAATAAGAGATTTGATCCAGCTTTCAAGGAATATTATCAATCTGATGCTCAATCCACAATACGGAAGTTTGTTCGAATGATTTTCGACCCAGGTGGATATTTATAGAACTCGAGGACGAGTTCTCCTCCAAGCGGGGGAGAACTGATGCAGGCCAGATCCATGATTGGCTAGCTATTGAATCCAAGACCAATACAGCCTAATAGATTAGAATATATTATATTAAATGCTTTAGTTGTTTATTTGATATTTGGCAAGTCTAGTTGGATTTGATTTAGGACTTCTTATTTGTTTAGAATTCGTTATTTCCTTTCTTAGAGAATGTTTTAGTTATAAATAAAGGTTGTAATCTCTTCAAGAGATATAGATTTTGATATTGAATAAAACTTTGGGCATTGGTTCTCAGTTGAGAGAGTTATTTGTCTTTGGTGAGACACCTAGACAATTTATCCCTAAGCCTTTTGGCTTGGAGATTAGCCCGTTGGCTAATCTTCTTCCTCTGCGCTGCTTCACACTCTCTCTCCAAAGAGAGTACCACCAGAGATAACTCATACTTTTTTTTCAAATTACTGTACTCTCCCCGCCTCCGTCTTTCTCTGTGCCACAAAAGCTAAAATGCTTTTTAATTTTTTAATAGTTTTCTCTCACCCTCTCTCTCTCTCTCCACTGGCGAGCATAGCTGAGTGCTTTTAGTTTATTGTTTCTTTTTCTTTTTCTTTGTAGTTCTCTCACTCTCTCTACTTGGAAGTGCTCAAGAGCTATAATATTTATTATATTTAATAACCATTCTCCACCAGCAACTACCCCACAGTCAAAAGCATTTATGTTTATATCATATTTAATAAACAGTCTCCAGCATTTACCAAAAAAAAAAGACACTCTCCACCTATTCTTTTATCATTTGTCATTTTTCACCTTATCCCTTTGCTTTTTTCAAATCTCATTGAAAATTTGATATACTCAGTTGGGCTCACCACATTTGATCCCTAAATTGAAATAAAATAATTATTTTATTTAAAACAAATATGTTATTTAAAATAAATCTCTAACTAAATGTCTACATATACTTATTTCTAAAACTGCCATACCCATATTCGTATCCTAAAATTTTGAAAATGCCATAATGAATCCCCATACCCCTTGTTCGTATCTGGGCATCATAGCTTAAGATGATAACAAAGCCAACACATCCCGAATTTGAATTCGCGTTGGGAAAAAAAAAAAAGGCCCCATGCTGCGTTTTGTGTGCAGGAAAATGCGTACAGGGAAAATAAGCCCCATACCGCCTTTTGTGCGGGCATGTGCTTCAAGTGCAGGTGGTATAACACCCGAGGGGGCATTACGTAGTTAGTTTGCTGCACCTTTTACACCTAGGCATTTTGGGTGTATTGGTTAGCAACTTGAGACCTAAGTCGGCTGAACCCATTGTGTTGGACAATGGCCTTGAACTTCAATGTGGATATAGTGTAATAGAACCCATTATACTGGACAGTTGCCTTCAACTTCAATGTGGATATAGTGTAATGGAAAATTGGAAACTACAATGGGGTTGCTAAAGAGATCGGACTTATGCAGAATTTTGCTATCATGCAAACATGGAATTCATAATCACAGAACATGAGTTAATAGGACATTTTTCAGTGAATCAATGAGTCAAATTCTTTGGAGAAAAATATATTCATAGTTTATCCAAAAAAAAACTCCTCTGCAATTCAGAAAACTCAATAATTACAGAATCGATCAACTCCTACTAGCTTAGAAAATCATCACTTACATGAGCCCCAGCAGAAATGTGAAGGTATAGTGGTTTTTCATTGTCAGGAATTCCATTTGGAGGACGGTACTTGCCCCTACAAAGTTTGAGTCAAGATACAATAATGAAATATAAGGGATGACTAAAGTGAATGATAAAATGGTGATACCTGCACTTTGAAACTTACCTAGTGATAACCACAGCACCTGAGCATTTCTGAATCTGCAAGACAATTGAAGTTATTAGTGATCACAAATTTAGAAGACAATAATAGCTAATCATTTCATCATGCATGTTAAACCAAACCAAGATGAATAACACCTCTTCCTGTGTTTGACGTTTTGTAAGCTTGTATCGGACAGTTGGCTCAGCATCATTTATGACAATTTCACGTGCTATTAATTCATCTTGAATCTTAGGCTGAAAAGAAAGCAAATTATAAGAACATAAGTAGAGCAAACCTGCTAAAATGCATAACAAAATCAACGCTATAGATTTGCAAAATAATAAATAGAGATCATATCAATGGCAGTAAACTCCACTTATGATTCATTACAGTTTGAAGATTGAAGTGGTCGGACTCCAGCTTATGCTTGCTACAAAACCGTCATAAGCAACATTTTAACTGGAAATTATTTAGCATGGAATGACACACAATAATTTCGCGACAGAGCATAATGTGCATAAGGAGTACCTTTTTTCTCTCTTTATAGCTCAATGGTCAGTATAAGTTCAAACAAGAAATAATTTCAAAATATGTCCACTTCCTGTTTCTCTTGATCTTTTATTCATTGTAAGACCACCAAATTCAAGGTGTAAAAGGTCAATGCTTCAGCTACATCACCGTGAATAACAAAACCAAATTTGAATCATAAGTGTTTGTATTAAACTTGCAAATTTTAACAAGGTCTTTACTTACATAATAAGACCATAGTTAATTGGTTCATAGTTTGATTAATTTGCATTCATGTCTGCAAGAAACTACGCTGGATTAAAAAATTAGATGGAGTAATGAATAGGTTCATTTACTTCATTTTTCAATTCGTATGATTCGGAGTTTGAATTCAACAAGTTTGCTGAACTAATTCATCTATTAGTCCATCTCTAGGGCCCACATTTAAAATCCAAACCACGCAAAAAAATAATTCTTCTTTACATTTACTCTAGGCCAAATTTTACTTCAACCACAGTCAGGACACCATCTGATTGATGATGTGTAAAACACATGGTTAAAATAAAAACTAAAGTAAAATTTCCATGTTTAACTGGTGATAAATCTAATGAGAGGACAACTTTGATTGCAGTTAGATATTAACCCTAGTTAATAAACAGGGTGCAGTGCTCTTGAGCGCCTTGGTTTTTTCAGGTAACCCTACTGATAGATTTACAAGACTCAACTTAGTAAACTTTATGAGAACAGGTCGCTAGCAGTTCAAGAATCAAACTGCGAACTGTTTGAAATGAACTATTTGCAGTCTGTAAGCCTTTTAGTGAACTAGGCAACTATAGCTAAGACATCATTAATAGTACACTACCACGAAATGGATGTGCAGGCAATATCAGGTTCTCCACAAATTCGGTGTGTCAAAACATCCATGCAAAATTAAAGATGTGACTGTATGTAATTATAATGTAACTATGTAAGCTATCAACAGTGTCAAAACATCCATTTGGTGATACAGTTACATTAATGATGTGGTAGAATGCAAATATTACATAAGAAATCAACAGCCAACACCAGATAGATAGTTTTTACAATAGCCAGCCCAGATAGTATATGTGTTTGTCTATAACTATTACGTACAAAATGAATAGCCAACCTGCTAGATAAGAAAAGGCTATGACAATGATGATGCTGATTAACATCAAGTACAACATGCAACTTATGTAGTTTGAGCTGCAGTGACCATAGGAACATGCCAGATAATTGAAAAAACAACCATTTCAAAAAAAAAATCACATAGCAAACTCACTTGATTTAATTTTTGGACCATTGCAACAGCATTCGGCTGGATTGTAGGTGCTTGAAATATCTGAGGGACGGATGCTCCAGTTGATGGAATTGAATTTGTAACAAGAGCACCAGTAAGTGGAGGCACAACTGGAAGAGAAATTCCAACAAGATTGCCAATGCCACTCAACGGGAAAACTCCAGGAACCGCTAATCCAGCTGATATCAAGGACTCTGCAGGCTGGTCCCACTTTCTCTTTTTCCTGTTGACAGAAGACAAAAAACTTACTCCTTCAAAGTGATAAGATAAAGGAATTTTTCTTTTCAATCTTCTTCTTTTGAATGATTTGGAAGACAAAAGACCACATGGGTCAAAGATTTCCACTCAATCAGCATAACACCACAAAAAAGGGCCGGACCAATCCCTTCGTGCCCAGGGGAGCCGGGTAAATCCCATATGTCCCAGTGTGATAGCGCAGCTCAAACCCACAAACTTCAGGAGCAAACCATGGTCCTAGGCCAGCTGAGCTATACAAAGTTATTGTGGCTACCAATCAAATCAAATGCACATTTCAGACACATTAATAGAGTAATTAAGGAAGACTTAATTTAAATATTATCTTTTAATGAAGTGGCCTAACACAATTCACTATATCAAAAGTTGTGATATAGGGGTAAATTGTCAAAGTGGGGGTGCCTAAATTCACCAGGGTAGCCAGGCCAAATATTAAGCAGCAGCAGCTGGTGTATTGCAACTGGACCAAAAGCCACTTGGATTAGAGCACATTCACCAATCACCATTGTGTTGTGTTTAAAATGGAAATGAAACAATTACATCTCTTGTTCTTTATCAATGATCAAATATAGTTCCAAAATGGCCAAAGAAATTTATACCCAGTCGGTTTTGAAGCAAGATTGATCCATATTAGAAGAACCATAAATAGCAGCAGATATTCTAGCAAGACAAGGGATTGGGCAAAGTGGTGTAACCTTGGGAAATGTAGTCAATGTCCAAACAAATTCTCACTCATTCTTAAATGTTTACACTTGCATTCCCCATAGTTTGAAGGGAGGTGGCTTTTTGTTCAAAGGATCATTTCCCCTCCTGAATATTATTATATATATATTTCCCTCCCGTATTTTTGCATCTTGTCTAACATCCAATGACAGAAGGTTACGTGTAAAGGATATTCTCCTTCATTATAGCAATCATTTATTACTTTCCTATTTTATTCTCTTAATTCATAAAATCATCCAATAAAAGCAAAGTGCATTTAATTCTATAATGCCAAGGCATGGATACGGCGGGGACATTCCATAGACATAGATTTTACAAAAAAAGTAAAGTATCGGATACGATACAACAAGATACCTCGCCTATTGTGAAGTATCCGTGCATCATAGATTTAAATCTTCCAGATATGAATTAAGGGAAAAGAGAGATCAGTTAAGTCATGGGCCATGCAACAGAAAACTTGCATTCATCTTGCCGTGTGCATCTCTCTCTCTCTCTCTCTCTCTCTCTCTCTCTCTCTCTCCTTTGTTTGAACTATAAGAGGGGCTCTCTCTCTCTCTCTCTCTCTCCTTTGTTTGAACTATAAGAGGGGCCCCACTAAAATATTTTTAGCACTACAATAGAAGAAATGCAATACATATATTATGGAGCTCACATATAACATTGCAAATGGTGCGGACCATCCTATAAAAATCTAACTTCTTTTTTAAATGAACTAAATCAAAAAAATAAGAGGACGGCACTCATGGATTTCTAATGTTTCAATTAAATGATGACAGCAATTGATTACCAAGACAAGCATCAACTCTCATTGGATTCAATCACAAAATAAAAGGGTCCCACTTATGGTCCACAGAGCCTTCTAGTCCCGATCTGGGAAGCCCCAATCCAACTATATTTTTGAAAAGGAGAAAAAGAAGGAAACTTAGATAATCCATCCATGACCTTTTAGAGAGAGAAAAGGTAGGAGCCATTTAAGCTATGCATTAGCTACCTTTCTGGATTTTTAGAGGGAGAAAAGGTAGGATATAACTCTACATGCTTTTTTATTTTTCAAATAGAGGTACACATCATCAGAATACTTTCTATTTCATTAGTCAAATGCAAGGGAAGCATTTCTTTTCAAAATGCCCAGGCGTGTTCTAGCGATCCTTATATTTATATACCTCAAAAATCACTCATAAGAGATGTACCACTCATGGTTTTTGTGAGAGTGAGAGGTAGTGATTTCAGCCTCATGGGACCCACCAATGACCAATCTAGCCCCCACACACTGCCCTCTCCTAAATTAGCACTAAAACTAAGTTGACACTCACCATTGGACTGAACTTCAAAAATAAATGTAACATAAGAAACTTTTTATCTTTAAGGCTCTAAAATCAATGGCTGCAAAGACCTTTTGGCTGGGTTTTCTTCTTCTTTTTTTACTCAAAATCTAATCAACAAGGAGACCTTTCCAACACCCTATTCCCCCCATAATTGGCATGCATGCTTCCTAGCGGGTCCCTCAAGGGGCTTGGGTTTTCCCTCCTATAGGAACTATTAAAGGTACCCATCTGGTGAAGTAATGTGGTCTGTGTGTGTATGTAGGAATGTGTGCATATTATAAATGTATATATGGTCTGTGTGTGACGTGTATTTGTGAATGTACACAAATAAACATATGTATATGTATATATTGAATGGCCCTTTATCACGTTTTGGTTCATTAAGGGCAGCTTTGTTCGCATTAAAATACATAGGAATTGAGTTGCTAGGGTGATGGCTGGGTATTCATTTCTCATATCCTATTGATCGTATTTCGTAAAAGCAAAGCTGGTTTGATCCATTTTCAAAAAGGAAAAGTTATTTGATGCTCATTTTAGGAAATTCACCTTCAATTTTCACTTTTTACCACTTATGGAATGAACTAGTGAACTACATATTCAATGCTATAGGCCCTTAGAGTTTGATTAGCATTCAAATTTTTAACAAAATTTAAAAAATAAAATAAAATAAAATAAAACAAATGAATAAAACTCAGGGGCCAATTGATAACTCCCCTAAGCTGAAGATATAGGAACATGTGAGCTTTTCACATAGGAATAATACTGACTACGTTTCTTTCATTTGAACCAAAAAAAAAAAAAAAAAAAGAAAACCTCTCTTTCTGCTTTGTTTGCAACCGGAAAGAGCAGACCAAGTCGTTAAAATCGAAAAACGGAAGTCCGAGACAAGAAAAGGAAATCAGATTTCCCCACTAATCAATCACTATGCCTCAAGCGACAGCAATCAAAAGTACCCATCAGATGAATAACAGCAGATCAGAAGGATCTAATGATGCATGATGCCCTAGGGCAAATCGAAGTGGAAAGAGAATTGGGGATACCTTTGTCTTGTTTCTGCAGCTGCTGCTGCTGTTGCTGTTGTTGTTGTTGTTGTTGTTGTTGATGATGTTGCAGTGGTAGCCATGGATTCTTCTTCTGGAACACTGCTGTCATCCGTCATGAATTAGATGAAGACGACGACGACGAAGACGAAGAAGAAGCTGATGTTGTCGTTTTGAGCCTTTCTCCCTTCCTCGTGTAGGGTATTTCGCCTGGAGGAACAATTCCTACCCGATCCTATGTATAGAATTTAATAAACGGGCAAGTTCCATCACGAAACCGACCCATCCACTTCTGGGCTGTGTGCTTCAACGAGGATGTGAAAGCCTCACAAATCAATTCGGACTATGATGTTACTTTAACCAAGGTAATTCTCACCGTTGGATACTCGTTGTTTTTTTCAACTGGGAAGCGGAACGGGGGGAATTTGCCATTGATTTCAATCTAGAATAATACTATCCACACTCTTCATCTCACAAATCATCTTACAACTGTCCTATTTAGCAGACCGTAGAGATGAGGGTAAGAAAAAGTGACATACAAAATAGTTGTGAGATAAGTTGTGAAATAAAGAGTGTGGCTAACATAGCTCTTCAATTTACGTACCCACTCTTCTCACTAACAATTCGCAATTTAGCATTGCAAATGGATATCTCATTTTCTAATTTATCTCGTGTTTCCGACTAGTAAAATATTGGATTTGAAACTTATTTTAAATAATGATTTATTTTAAATAATGATTCATAAATGGGTTTGGGTTTGAAACCCCATTCATATTTCAATTAATAGATGAATTCGATTCTTCTGGGTCTAAATAGGTTCCAAACTATGGACCCTGCACGAGAGCCTTCAACATTGTAAACTGTAGATCAATATAAGCTTTAGTTTAATATCTTTGAATGTTAAAGATAGTGAACTTGAATCATTATTATTAAAAGAATGATTTCTCTATTTTAAGGAAAAAAAATAAAAGGTTAAAAGAGGGCGGGTTCAAATATTCTTTTCCATTTATTTATCCTTTTATTTTTATTGTTCTTTCCCTTCTGCTTCCTATCTGGATCCAGCCTATCTGGATCAATCGTTGACTAATATCATATGAACAATTAGATCCTTGTATATGAGTTAGCTCTGCAAAAAGAAGTGGAGAAGTAATTACGTGATAGCCCAATAATTTGGGCACTTTGGTATGCTTACACAGCGTCCTAACTGTACTAGGTATTGTTAGGCAAAATTTTGATAATTACTTAGGTACAAGGCATTTTAGATTGCGCGGTTGATCATTTGGTCAAAAGTTACACTTTTATGTCGTAGCTCAGACAAGTTAAACTGAATTGTTGATCAAATGAGTGAGGGTGCTCATGGGCCGGCCCAGCTCACTTTGGTTGTGTTTTCGACCCCTTGTCCTCTGTTCATGGACTGGGCAATTTTGGGCCCATTTAATTTTGATTAAATGATAGAAATTCACTGTTTAGACTCATGACCCCAACTGACTAAACGGGCAGGCCTTGGCCTTAATTTTATGGCAAGCTGGTTTTGAGTCGGGTACTTACAACGAAGGGGTGGCAAAAACTGTCCTAACCTTCTAACCCGACTCAGAGGGCCACTCATATTTAACTTTTAGAACTCGACCAACAATGTATACGGGTTAGTCACAAGCCTGAAAAACACCCAATTCACATTTAAAAGGGCTGTTTTAGGGTCAACCCACTCACCCAGCATAACCCACGTACACAACTTAAATGAGCTGGGTCAAGGTTGACCCACACAACCCATGTGGCCCTTATCTTTCTAAATATGGGCCGATTCAAGGTCAAGGATCATTTTCATCAAACCCATATTATTCACAATCCAAGAGGGTGGCAAATGGGTCGGGGTTCTAGAACCCGCAACCCGTGCATGACCTATTTTCAAAAAACGGGTTGGGATTTTTTGACCCATACACACGTAAGGTCGGGGTAGGTTGAGTTGGCCCGCCTAACCCATATTATGTTGTGGGTTGTTTAAGTGAGCCAAAATTGATCACTTCACTTGAATATTGCAGTTTTCTTTTATGCTTCTTTTTTTTTTCATTTTTTTCATTTTCTTTTTAAAGTGGATTCAAGGATTCTTTTATTATAAAGAAACAAGACATTTGCATAATAGAAGTGCAAAGCATAATTTATTACATGGTATTATAACACTCAACCTAAAATTAAGGATTTAAATTGTCATATCTTTTCTTTTTTTTCATTTTTCCCTCCCCCTTATTTATTTTGTCTCCGCAAATCATTGTACTCTACTTACTCAAACCACAGCATCTAGTCCATCAACCCTCTCTCTTAGCCAAAAATGGTTTGAGATATTTACAGGCAGCAATTGTAAGTAGCGAATTGATCGAAGAAAATTTATAAATCAATTAATAAACAAAATTGAAAAATCATTCAAAGGTGATCACGATCCATCGTTTGTGAAGTAAAACAAAATTAAAGGTAACTTAAAACGAAAATGAGATTTTCAAGAGCCATATGGTATTATACGTTTATAACCTAAAAGATCAAGGAAAGAGTCAATCGGATTAAGTGAGTCAATCATAACCAACTCATTTTCACGCTTGCCAAAAAAAAATTGACCCACGGCCGATCCGTAAATATCACGGGTAGGTCAAAAGCGGTCGAGTAAGGGTTGGGCCAGCAGGTCGGTCATTATTTTGCCCGCTCTGAAGCATCTCTGCAAGATAAGATGGACGGTTTATATATAAAACCAAAATTAGAAAGCGCGCTTGTGCCCGATAAGTGAGAACTTAACCCAAAACCCTAAAGCCCAAAATAGGAGTCCATTCCCCAGAGCTACCGCCAAAACCCTAACCCTAAACTCTCTTTTCTCTCTCGCTTGTGGTGCTTTCATGGCGAAACCTGCAATTTCCATCCAGAAAGTGACGGATTTCTGCTATTCTCAGTTCCAAGACGAGGAGAAATTCGCCGTCAACATGGTATGATGCAATCGCCTCTCCCTTTTTCTATTGTCAGAATGATTGATTCACCAAACGGTTCTGGTATGATAGATGCATCAATGATGAATTCGTTTGGAATTTCTGTTCGCTGATTCTTGAATGTGTCTGGTAAGATCAGTGGTTGCTTGGCATGATCGTACCAGCAAGAACTACATCCAATGATTTGACACTATAGATCTAAGTTCTATATAGATGTCGAAGAAGTCTAGCAGTTTGGCTTTGCGACGAAAGGTGTTTGAGGCGTTGTTGTGTGATTCTACCACTAAAGCTATATCTCCCGTCTTGTTAACATAAAAAAAAGATGATTTTTGAAAGATTAAGAGTAATCATACAATGTGCATAAGCCCCTTTGGATGTTTTGTAGAACTGATCCAATGTATCATATGATCGTTTTTATAACTTCTAATTCTACAAAGGTTTATCATAATGGTATGTGGGATTTGGAAAATATTTGGCTGCATGCAAGGGCTGATGTAACTGTATGTTCCATCTTGTATGTGTGATATTCCAATGTGCATCATGGGCCTCAAGTGCATCCTTTGAAATCTAGACTGCTCATGATCTATGAACGGGCATTTGCTTATATTCCCTGTGGCTTCATGTTTTGTCATGGGCAAGTGCAGAAATTCAAGTGAGGCATGAGGTTGGACCCACAACACATCACCTTGCTTGAAAATCAATCTTGTCTATCCCTCAGATGGCCCCAGATATGCTCAATCTGTAGTGTCTTCGGAATTGTTATGTAAATCTTTGATAACCTGAGGAAATTTAAGCTTATTCTTCACACTATTGGGCTAGATCATATAAAGTGTTTTGGTAGCATCATGGTTTCTGTTTCACACCTGTGTAGAATCAGTCAACCTTTATGGACATAGACAATGGCTCCTTTTTTTTTTTTTCCTGGCATGGTCTTTTTGTAGCCAAAGGGCAAGAAAAGCTGGGAAAAAAGGCTAATGTATGTGCACTACCTCTGTACATGGTGCTACTCTCATTTCGATGATACTGCTGCGTAATATCAGTCTGTCCTGCTTTACCCTCTTTATATCTTATTGACATTTGAAAACCATGTCTTTCGGTGCCCATACTTAAATTTCATATGCCACTGCTTCAAGTTTTTGCAACTAACTGCCAAAGCATTATGTATTTGATCGTACTTGGAAATCTAGTATGCCTTTACTTACACTTGCTTATGACATATCTGCTTAAATAGGTTGTAGCTAAACATGCCTATGACCTTTTTTCCATGCTCAAATTCTTCTGATGAAAACTGTATTATAGCTGAGTTCAGGCCTTGTGGGCATTATGAGCCTCCATCTCTAATGTATGGGGGACCCATGGTATACTTTTCCTGACAAATGAATGATGTCCCTACTCACTAATATATGTTTTGCAGTGGATTACTGAAACATTCATAACTAAGGCATGCCATGTCTAGTTATGGTAGTAGGGGGAAGTGAAGGGCCACATTGGATTGGCAATGATTAATTGTCATTTCTTTCCAATTAATTTAATTTTGCATCAATTGTAAATGTGTGAAAGATATCAAGAAAAAAAAATACTTGCAATATTAATCTGATTTGTGATCTGATTGAGTCCTCATTATGGTTTATTATCTGGTGAATGTTGGCACAACTTCAGTCTGCAATGGCAACAACATACTGCTTTTGATGTGTGAATGCGATGTGTGATCAAATGGAAATGATAGTTAAATTTGTTTTTGCCTGCCTGCATTTTGCTTTGGAAGTAATTGAACCCTATAACCTTGTTTTTTCTTTCAGAAGCTGTTGCGTGCTGTTGGACTGTTTGCTGGCTCCATATTTCTAATGCGCAATTTTGGTGAACTCATGGCCATTTGAAGATTGTATTATGTACCGTACTTTCAGACAGTATTTGCTCTTTTGTAGTTCATTTTGATCTTAAATGCTAAGAGATTTTTAGTTTTAACAAAGCTGCTTGGGTGAGGTTATTAGAGTACTGCAAAACTTTTGGGTATTTTTGTAGAATTCCCTGGCCTTTTCTTGATTATCTATTTCAACCTCTCAAATATCAGGAATTAGACTGCACCCACTCAAGATTGTTGGCAATGTTGGTAATCCTCCTTTACTAACAGTCAGTTAATGGCTTGAGGGAAAAATAGTAATTTGCGTTAACATTTTTATTGGAATGGCTAGGTGCATAGCAATTATCGCAGCTATTTTTATGAATTGACAAAAGCAACTGCCCTTTGTGAAGACAGAATTTATAGACAGTGAAATGTGTGACCAAACAATGAAGTGTGATGAACTTGCTAACCAATTTGAAATTTTATTTAAGTTTTATTTAATTTGTTTTGGATACGAACGTGTCATCGAGCTGGGGTGAACTTGACGGTAGAAACTCTTATGTCCTTGATTGACATAATCAAATGTGGGAGCCCACTTGATGGGAAAACTCAATTTCAATCCTTTATTCGAATCTATAGAAACTCAAGCAATTATAACAAGAAAAGTAGTAGAAAGCTTACCCTAAGCGCATTTTGCCACTTGTAACACTTGAGAAACCAACAGGAGAAAAAAAAAAAAAAAACCCAAACAAAACGAAAGCAATTGCAAGTTTGCAGCTATGCATTTTTATTGATAACATCCTATAGCTATCCTGTTATACAATAATGTATTTTTCCCCTTAAATGGTGTGAATTCATGCGTTGACTTGCTGCTGCCATTGAAACACATATCTCCTGCTTAGGCTGTTCATCAATGGGTCTCCAACATCCTTAACCTCAAACCACCACATTAGAGCCCTCCAGCCATGATGTGGCTGCCGCGGGAATGCCGATCATGTCGAGGTGGACATTCAAGGATCTAACCAAAGAATCTGGCTGAGTTGCATCGGCAGGGACAGGGAGGGAGAGATCTGGCCTTGAATTTGCTTTTGAGAGAGAGAGAGAGAGAGAGAGAGAGGATTTTTGAGAGGGCAGATGACTGGGAAGCCTGGAATCTCGATTCTATTATAACATCAGTAGCAAGTCAACATATAAGCGCACCATTACGGTGTAGAGGAGTTAAAATAGAGAGTATTGCTGGTAAATCTCCTAGCACTTGGATGTTGTTTTCCACATATGGATCATCTTGTCTTCTTGTTTGATCTTTCTATTTGCTATTTGATAAATCCTCCAACTCAACAATTACCTTGAAAATTTCTCGAGTTGACGAGTTTTTCATGAAAGTTTCCATTCTTGACATGACATCGCAAACTAATGGGACTGTTACTACCCATTAGTTGGACCTATGATCCCCATAGTTGGCATGGGTATGGCAGTGGCATGACACGGATTAAATATAGACACAGATTTTACACACAAAAGGTGAAGTATTAGATACGATATTGCACATTGCGTCGTTAAGCTATATCCTTCAGTGAACGCAAGTACTTATCATCTATACATTTGTTCCATTGTGTGACTGATTCTATTCTGACACTGGATGACATCCAAGTCTCTGAAGTTTGATAGATCGATTACTAGAGAAGAATTCAAGACAACGCTTTCTTTTCCACTTAGCTGGTTGGGATTTCATCCAACCACAAGAATCCAAGGTTTACAGAATCCATTAGGAAAAAGCTAGGATTTTGTGAATCCAAACACAAGAGGAGGATATTTTTCAAGAAAAAACAACAAAGACTTGGATGAGAAAAACTGGTGGGTCGATTAGAACATGGTAAGGAAGCTAGAAATTTGAAGGGATTTGTGAAAGAGAAATCCACAGGACCCTACATCTAGTTGTTAGACATCATTTGTCTTGGATGAATTTGATTTCAGGCTGCAGTAATTTTACTGTGACTGAAATGTTATTGACATTTGGACTTTCTTGGTTTTTTATTTTTTGGTGAATAATTGATATTTGTACTTAGTGCCATTCGCTGTGTATGTTTTTCATGCAATGGTTACCTTGCTGAGAAGGGGACCACAAATGTGGATTTTATTTTTCCTGTATTGAACTGGCAGTTCGATTCTGTGTACTATCATTTTTCTGTAAAAAATTATGATAATTTGGATGAGGATACCCATTTTCTGCGTACCCATTTCATTTGAAAGTATCAGGGTGTAACCCTGTGCAAAAATATCGGCTTTGGGTATTAAAGTGGTTGTTAGAGAATTTAAGACCAAAGTAGAAGAAAAATCTTTTTTGTTTGAATGGTTTTTTTTTTTTTTGAAGGAATGATGTTTGATAAATTATTATAATCATGAAATCTAAAAAAGAACCATATGCTAAAGGCAGGCCATGGTTTGTGGACCCTGAAAGTTCATCCCAAGGGTTGATGACTTGGGTCTGTTGGTTCTTTTATATTCAGTTCGAACATAAGTTCCGACATAACCACAATTTGGTTCTATTTTGGATCCTGGGAACCTGATTTTCCTAACCTCAGTTTGCGTGTTACTCTGTCTGCATACGATTGATTAATGGCAAAAAAAAAAAGAAAAAAGTTGGGGCAACCAAGTACTTCCATATGCATGAACTTTCATTTATGCATAAGCTACGTTATTTGTGCTCTGTTTATGAGGATCAAATAGCCAGTGAAAAACCTTGTGTATCTAGAATTTGAGTAAGAAGACGGCAACCTTGTTTTGATCCTCTAGAGATTTTTTACCCTGAGGCTTTTTTACGCTAAGCCTCATCATGTGGAACTAGGGCATTTTCAGATTCCACTCGTACATTCTAAAACCAGTTACTTGGGCTGGGCTTTATTCCTTGTGGCTTGTCCATTTCCCAGTTTGATGCATGAGAAAGCATTGCATGTGACGTCATTTTTGGAATCACCACATTTCTATAGGTTCCTGACTTTGTAGGAAGGATGTATTATCAGTTTATGACATCTGTTGGGTGAGATTGCTGTTTGTGGTGAGTGGATCATTTTGGACTTCTTGCCTTGTTGATTTGAGGCTATTTGATCTGAAATTCTCTTGGACATGAGGGCTCGGCTCTGGGATAATTAGTTGAAAGTGATTATGAAAGGTTTATGTTTTGGTTGAGTCCATCATGGAAGTTGCGCAACTGGTCAACTGGCCTAAAGCTGCCCCACCCAACTCTATTTATTGTACTTAAGCGTACCAACCTTTTCCCAAATCTAGCATGAGACCAAATTAAGAAATAGGTTTGGTTCTGGTTTGCTACAACCTTGCTACCTCGAGTCCAACCTAACCGGATCCGACCCACATATGAAAAATCAGAGTACTTTCCTGTCCCACAAAGTCCTCAACGTTGCACAACCATTATAAGGGCACTTTTGGCAATCATATCTGTGGGGGGATTCCTCGCTGAGTATCCACAGAGTCATGGAAAACTCTTGTTTGGCCATTATAGCTTTTCGAAGATTTGGGGTGGTGAAATTCTCGCTTGTATGTCTCCCTTTCATTAAAAAAGAGAGTGGATTTTACCGAGGGAAAAGGGTAGGAGGAAGAAGACGCGAATGGAGGTAATAACATTGGAGTGAAGAAGTTCAACTTATTTGGCTCAGGATAAGTTGAAATAAAGAAACAAAATTCATAGTTAGGACAGGGCTCTAACAATGATAATGAGGAGAATGGGTTTCACCACTTGTAGACACTCTTGATGACTCTAATAATCATTTTGGATTTTCATAGGAGTCGTCCATGCATTAAACACACTTTCCTCCTTTGAATTGACACTTATCCTTGTTATTTGGACCTAGCTCCCGTTGGAGTTTATTACAATATATTTGGTATATATAGCCAACAAACATTTAGGCCAGAGATCATTTGATCAAGGCATAGTTAGGATAATTTTAGCCCATGTGAGCAAATAATCTGTTCTTTCTTTCTTCTTCTTCGTAGGTGGTTGGCATTTCACTGTCGAAAAACAATTCCTTTTGGGGATGTGGTTGCCTGGTTGGATAGAGACGAGGTTTTAAAAGGCGATCCCCCATTTAGTGCACGAAAACATGCCCACTTACTATTGGGCCTCACTTTACTCAAGAGTAAACAAACAAACTTACGAGTTGCTTTATCTCTCCAAATACTTTCCTAACCGTTCAAGCCGTGTACATTTCTGTGAAGGACCAGGATTAGGAATTCATTTAAATATAGTGCCTAACAAATTTAAACAATATCTCAGCTGGTTAGAGATGTCATTTAGGTTGTAAAAGTACACGAGTTAGAGACCTAGTAGAAATGATTTTGAATGGTAAAGACTTTTGCAGCAATATAAAATTTTTTCCTGGTTGACTTTGTTAAAGAAAAGAAAAAAAAATGGCACCTTCTAGAAAAAAAATCACAAAAGATCAATAAACATAGTGACCAACTATACCATCTCATTGTGGAATAGTACGGTCAACTATGTAGATATTTCAATCGCTTCCTATTATTATTCTATCCTATGGATTTTGTTTGTACGACTGTGGCAATGCAGGCAATGCGTCCACCAACAAGCTTGAATGTCATCACATAGCTTGGCCCATAGTATATATGGTTGTCAAATTAAAATATTAAATTCTTATTACCAGTTTTTTTTTTTTTTTTAAGAATACCTAAGTTAGTAATAAAGGAAGAGGAATAAATGCAAGTATGAAGGGCCTGTCTGGCAAAAGGAACATAGAGATTGTTCATTTTCTTGCTGAGAAAATCCAGCTATATCCTGATAACCTGTATAGAAGCCTGAAAAATCAGTGGACAGCCTTTTAACATGAGAGAAGCGTCCCAATGCTGGTGCCCAGTTATTTCCTGAAAAAGTTTGCAACCAACTCAATAACATCGATCAAAACCCAGAAATGGCTCAAGTGAGATTTCAAGGAAATTCAAGGCAATCTTTTTGTCAACCACCAAACAGCACCCAAGAGTCAAAACCAAGAAATACTTTCTGGCACAGTTACAAATGGAATTAAATAAGATGCATTCAGGAAAATGGGAGAAGAAAAATTGTAGTGGAGAAAATGGGAGAAGAAAAATTGTAGTGGAGCTTGCTTGATAAAGGTGAAGATACTTATGGAAGCAGGGCTAAGGGGACGACTTACAAAAGATGAGCACCTATTCAACCTTCTCTTTTCAACTTTCTTCTGTCACTTTTCCTCAATTGCTCTTCCTTTATATAATAAAAAGAACAGGAATGAAGAGAAAAAACGATTGACCCCTTTTAAGCATATATTAATGGACACAGTCACACAAGCACTCTTCATGTTCATATTAATATACCCCTATTAAAACTCCAGACCTCAAAGTGAGAGTGATGGAATTCTCATCCAATATGGGTCTAGTATGTTATCGGGTGTGGACAATCGCAATCGTCATCATTGTTGAAACTCCTATATTTATCAAAGTCCAATGTTGGCAGCAACTTAATATTACATTAAAAAAAATAAAAAACTCAGGAGATTCCATTCTACTTAGATTGACGTGTCAGTTAGAACATTTTTTTTCACAAGAATATGTTAAATTGTTGCTTTGATTTTGGGAGAACTAGACTTTGCACAACGGTATTGCAGGGATAACGCTGCATACATTTGACCTTCTCTAAATTATGCAATAGCCGAAGCCTCATGCATTGGGCTATTCATGTCCGTTTGGCCTATCTAAATCATTGGCCTTAATTAATGTATAGCCCATTTAATCCATAAAGTCATATTTGTCAATATCAGTTTAATTCTATTTTGAACTTCAATACAGATCTTGCCTTGTATATGTTAGGCCAAAGTGTTTTGTCAAATGAGCTATCATTTGAGAGATTGTTCTCTAATTGGTTTTGATTGCCAATTAGAGAATTGGCGGATTATCTATTGATTGCGGAGATTTAATAGAGAATCCTCTCCTTTAGCCATCAATACTGGTGAATTGCCCTCTCTCTCTCTCTATACTCAATATTCACACCTAATCATACCATAATTTGTTTTTAAATTTTTGTAAAGAGTAAAGAAATAGAGGCTCGATCAAGATTGTGGCCAAACCTTGATCTTTCTTATATTTTATTTCATGGCCGCTTAAGAGTTAATGCACACATATAATGATTTCATGATCTCATACTCTATTAAATCTTTCAACTTATATTACACATGAATCATTAACAATTTAACATAATTGCGACAAAGCTTTGATGATGATAATAAATCATTAACAACCTTTATTGCACCTATCATCTCTAGAGAGAACTTGTTTGAACAAATTTTTGAGTTATTTTAAATTGTTTTAGCATTTTCCTTTAGAAAATTTTGAAAAAATAATCAAAATGAAAATATAGAGCGAGTTTAGAATATAATAAAATGTTCAGTACAAACTCATAACTTTTTTTAAAAAAATAATATTTTTTAATTAGATGCGTTTCCTGGTAATATCGAAAATACTACAGTAATCAATACGTTATTACAAGAAATATTGCAATATCTTCAAAATACAAATAGTTAATTGTGACAGTGCTAATCACATGAATACATGATGCCACACTCTTTTCTTAAGAATTAAAAAGAAACAACATGCAGCTTCCACATTCAACTATGGCCCACCTAGGAGTGAACCAGTCTGACATCTAGCTTTGGCTGTTCAGCCAGATTCATTTTATATGGGTTCCACTTGTGATAGAAACTACAAACATTTTTCTCTAGGGGAGAGAATCACCTAGCTAAGTTAACCAGCTTCTTCCTGTCAATGGGGAATGATCTACATCAATCAATTATAAATGATCTACATCAATCAATTATAAAGTAATTCAAAAAAAAGGAAAAATCAACAAAGAAACATAAACAACAAATGAAAAATGCTTTAGGTGGAGGTCAGACAGAAAAATATTATGTGATATGGCACTCCTTTTTTAATGCAAGTAGCCGCATGGTATTGTGGGGAACACCATTGCACTGAATATGATGGAACATATCTTAAATGAAGTATCCCCAGAAAATCTTTTATACCTAAACATGACAAGTGGAGAATAAAACCCTGGTAGAAAACATCACTACTGAACATGATACATCAACAAGTTGAGAAATGATCCAAGTCCAACAGTGTGTAACACAACTGTAACCCAAACCATGTAGTGGGCCCCAATTCAGCCACATGATGCTACTGTGGACGGGTTGGTTTAAAAGCACCTTACGTTGATTGCACCTGGCCACAATTTCTACTTTATTTCATGATTGGTGTCATTGGATCAAGGCCATGCAAAAAGAATGGTCAGACCACCTGGTTACAGTTCTCTATGCTGGAGGCTCCTCATCAGATGGTCATGATCATCAAATCAATGTGATATTAAACCCACAAGTAAGATGGACTTCGGCCTTTCTATCCAATCATTCAACTACATGCAAGTAGCTAAAGTGGGTCCCAGACTATGAATCGTTCTGCACATGTAGTAAATCCTGTTTCAATAGTCAACAAACAAGACACAGCGCAATAAAAAAGTACCAAAAAGCTGATCTGATTCTGCCACTTGAACTGCAACTTGCATGGTGACAGATTAAGACATTCATTTACTGCAATTGCCATCTTCAGTTAGATAGTGGTATATGGTAAAATATCATCAACTTGGACATGTTGGTTTGGAGAGAGAGTTCTGAACCTCGCTTTTCTTTGAGATCCAGTCTTGAGTAAAGAACCTGGACCTGAACCTGGACCCAAACTAAAACCTGGACCCAAACTAATATTAAGTCTAGCTAATGGACTAACCCCACAAATTTTAGTTTGGCCCTTGAGAATTGGAGTGTTTGGGACCCAGTTACGTCCTCAGTGGTATTTGAACTGTCTGCCATGTCTTGTTCAAACGATTTGATAAATGACTCGTGACCCGTTAAAGTATCTTTATTTGATTAGACAACACTTTTTTTTATGCAATTATGTTAAAGCATTGTTCAAAAAATTTGAACCGACTCGCCTTTGCCTTGGTTGAGTCCACTTGACTTGAAGGGCACCATCCATCATGTCTGGTTAAGTCTGAAAAAACAACTCAGTCAAAGTAGCCTTGGGTAAGTTGACTCAAAGCCACTCCGCCAGAGTCAGTTTAGAAAGTGAACTGTAAAATTAAATTTTCAGCAGCGTGTGATGCGTGATAGCAGATCCAACATTACAGATTTTGAACAGTGTAAGACTGATTTATTTGAAATCAAGTTGTTTCAGTAAAATTCTTTCATAAATGGATCATTTGGGATGTTTCACGAGGATTTCATAAAATAAAAAAAAATCAAATAAGGGAACTCCCAAACCTAAACACCTAGCTTAGGTGTACCCACACCGGAGACCACTCCAGTTCTTTTTTTACATTTAAGTGGCAAGCATCAATTTTGGCGTAGATTTTTTACACCAGCGACAAAATCGTTGCTCCTTTATTTCCTTTCTTTTAAATGTAAAAAACTTAATGTCTTTTCATCTTCTTCCTTTCATGAATATAGAACTCCAAGGCTATTGTTCTCCAATTGCCCCAAAAGTAGTGAATGTTCTACCCATTTTCAAGAGAAAAATAGGTATGTGAAAAAAAAAAACTGCACTAGATCTATATCACCAATTATATCCTGTGTGTTAGCACCAATCAGTGAGTCCTTGTCAATTCCCTAAGGGCATCTAGATTGGATTAATGACATCAGGGAATTCTTTGTTGGTAGCAATTCATTTTCTCATGCTTTATGTAACCCAGGCCTAGATCCAGCTAGGTTTGTCTCAATGGTAAGCTGCGTCTTTCATCTTCTTTGTATGTTTTCTTTGTTCAGAGTTATGCTTTCTTGTGTATAGCTATATGGGTCGGATGTTTTCTTTTTATTTCGGGTTCTCTTGTCTTTGAAGCCTGAAATCATTTGTCTCGTGACAAAATCATCATCATCATCATCATCAAAGCCTTATCCCAACCATGTTGGGGTCGGCTACATAAATTCTATTTCTCTATTCCGTTCTATTTTGAGCCAAATCTTTCAATACGTTAAACTTCTTCAAATCTGAATTAATGACCTACATCAGTGTTTTCTTCGACCTAACCCTACATCTTAATGAGCCATCTACCTGTATAGCCAAACTTTTTCTCACCAGTGCCATTACCGGCCTACCACTCTCTCATATATAAAAAAAAGGGGTGTTTGTATTGCAAGCTAGAATTCCAATGTCTTGGCAAATGATGGCACTTGCTCTTTCTTTTTTTTGTTTTTATTGGTAACAAAATCTTCATTAAAAAAAAAGAAACATATAAAAATCAAAAGTACATTAAAAAAAAAAGGAGAAGGAAGGGTAAAAGAACAACACACCAAACCCACACTTAACTACAGAACTACATCTACCCAAGGATACATCCTCCCAGCCCCATGCTTGGTTAAAGCCATCATCATAAAGTTGGTAAATCTAACCTCATAACAAAAAAAAAACACTAATAATAGGAGATAACTCCCTAATTTCATCGAAATGAAAATGAAATTTCTATGGATATGCCTTCCGATTAGATAACCAAGTGATCGCGTTCGAAGAATCACTTTCAACAATATGCCTATCATGCCATCTTGTAGAGAACAACCTTAAAGCCTCCAAAATAACTAACACATCCGCCTCATTGGAATCGCAAACACTTACATTCTTCAAAACATTAGTAAAACATCACCCTTGTAATTGCGAAACACACCCCTAACTCGTGCTAGCCCTGATTTACCCCTTAACACATCATCCACATTAAACTTTAATACCCAAAAGGGAGGGGGAGACGAAGGAATTGATCTCTTCACCTTAATTCAGCAAGACGCTATACACGCTTCCCAGTTATAAATAATATGATCAATATTAAAGTTGGAGAACTCCTTTTGCATCGAAGCCCATTTCACAATTTTAAAGATAACATTGAATATTAACTTTGCAATCAAAGACGAAGATCCTGAAAAAATCCTCTCATTCCTTTCCTTCCAAATGGACCACAAAATAACTACAGGCACAATCCTCCATAAAATACGACCACGTCCAATAAAATTTGCGCCCAACCAAGACATTGCCACATCTGCAATATTGTTTGGACTACACCAAGCAAGACCGTACCTCCCACTAAAGCTACTCCAAACAATGACTGCCACCTCATAATGAAGAAATAGATGATTCACCGACCCCTTCTTCTTATTGCACATCACACAAATGTCTGAGAGATTATTAGAAGTCAACCACCTTCTTCTTAGGTTATCAACTGTAGATACCTTCGCTATCACTGCTAGCCAACAAAAAACTTCAACACGAGACAATGCAAGCCTTGACCATACAAGAGACGATGGGACCTTAATAGAATGATTTCCCTCCGAGGTCAAGTGAAAAGCATTTGCTAAGAACATCCTAGTATCGAGGGTTTCCAAATCCTAGTGTCCTTAGAATCCCTGCAAATAAATAAATTAGAAATAAGACTTAACAACTCTCCATAAGGTCCCCTTTTCCAAAGGACAAAGTGCCCTCATGAAGGCCACACTCCACACCGAACAACCACTTGTCACTTCACAACAATCACCGACAACATACTCCTTATTAAGCACAATTCTAAAGAACCTAGGAAACAACATACTCAAAGGTCCCACCCCTACCCAGTCATCCAACCAAAATCTAACCATTCTCCCATCTCCCACCAAAAAACCCACCCCTTTTTGCAATTGTTTCCCCCCTTACATTAGACTCATCCCCAACCGAAGCAATAACCCTTCAAATGCTCGATCTGCAATAACTTGACTTGGTTTAGGCCACCATTTCCAATTATCCTCACCATATTTTATTGCAATTAATCTATGCCAAATAGCCTCCTTTTCAACCCCAAACCTCCACCACCATTTGGCAAACAGGGCCCAATTCTTATTCTCCAAATTACCAATACCAAGGCCCCCATTGCCTTTAGGCTTAATCATCTCACTCTAGTTCAACATGTGTAACATCTTTTTATCGCCCTAACCCTCCCAAAGATTCTTCAAATGCGATCCAACCTCTGAATCACAGTTTTCGGCATCTTGAAAAGCAACATTTAATATACAAGAAGATTGGATAGACAAGCTTTAAAATGAGTAATTCTTCCATTCAAAGACAAGTACATCCTCTTCCATCCTCCTAAAGATGGCATTTGCTTTTAACCATAATATTTAAGAAAAATCATCAAATTTCTAATACTGATTATGGTTGTAGTTGTCGCCTTGCTAAATTATCAGCCTAGAAAATCCATTCCTTATTTATGGTTGTTGTTGGCTCCGTGCCAATTTAGTGGCCACGAGTCCATCACTTTGAAAGTTTCGGGCACAAAATGCATCCAGATTTACCTTTAAAACCACAGACTTTGTGAATTTTTAGTGCTTATATAGAAACTGTCATTCGAGATCTCAACACTCTTGCCCGTGCTCTTCATTGATAATTTCATGGCTTTCAAACATGCCAATATAACCTTTAAATGATTTAGATGCAAATTCTTGCGCATATACTTTCAATCTGTGATAGATGTGTTTTTAAGGACCCAAATGCCTTCTAAATCTTCATTCATATGGGAAAGAAGGAAAATAATAGCTTTGGAGTTCTACGTTCATGGAAGGAGTAAGATGGAAAGATGTGGGGGCGAAATCGATGCTTGCCAATTAAATGAAAAAAAAGAACCGGAGTTGTCACACATTACCACTCTAGTGTGGGTGCACCTAGGGTGAGTGTTTGGGTTTGGAGCTCCCCTTATATGATTTTTTTGATAAAATCCTCTTGATTTAATTTTAAAAAAAAACGTGTTTGCCATATTGTAAAGAGTTGAGAATGTGGGATAAGCCCAATGAGAAAGGCTTCCCAACTCACCTTAAGTGCCAAGGACCGACCATATTGTATAGAGCACTCCAGGGATGTCCCTTGGTCTTATAGATTAGGTTAGTTTAAGGATAACGATAGTTTACAATTTCTTCCATAAAGTAGGAAAAATATAGGTGTTTGAGTATATTGTAAAGCGTAACGTGGACTAAGTTCTCATGTGGTAAAAGTAACACGGGCAAAGTCTTCATATAGTAAAAGTTATATGGGCAAAATTTGTAAAAGAAAAGTTAAAAGATGCTTAATTGCTTAATTAGGGCCAATTTTATCAAAGGCATTTCTTATGGAAGTTCTTGGTGTTAGAAATTTCTTATAGCAAAGACAACTGTTGTTCTCCAACAATTTTGAATTCCTTTCAAGAACTGTGAAAATTGATAAAACCAACCTTCATAACGCCCCTTCATTGAAACAACTAGAGTTCTCAAAAAATTGATAGGCCTCTAGAGTTTTAAGAATATTAATTTAAAAAATGATTTATTATATTTTAAACATTTAGAAAATCCTGTAAAAAATAACATTTGGAGAATTCATAAAACCTTTTAATAAAATTTTTTAGAAATGTTATAGACAGTTAAAGCCACATTTATGTCCATTTGAAAAAAAATCATATTTTTTATAAATGACATTAAAAAATTCTAAATATAATATAAAACATACATTCAAGCACTTGATTCAATGAAGGATAAATCAACTTCGGTTGAAACAAGAACAATCTTTGTGTCACTGGAGGTCCATTGATGTTACATGTGACATCAAATGGCTGTGCACTTTTGTAAATGAGATAAAGTTTCGCAATCACATTAAAGATAGGAAAGAAAAGGGCGCGGGATGCTTTAGCATGTGAATGTATGCCACATGTACCCGTCACGATAACACTCATAACTACGATAAACGTGGGTTTCAAGTAGTTCCCCAATTGCTGTCACGCAAGTTGGATCGGGTCACATGGTTGTTGGCCACATGTAGGGACCATGTTTTTTGTACTACAGGGACGGCAATGTTTTATATATGCTGAACGGGGCTTCACTTTTCTCAAACCTCAGACTATGATGAATAAAAATGGAAAATTATTGAGCTTAGGATAATGATGTTATGTGAGTGGTTTATTACCTAAACATGGTTGATTTTTACTATTCTCTTTTAATCTTCATTAGATCCTTAACAACTTCCATTGCTTTTGGTTTGATTTTGACCGATCTTTCCATTGATTTTGGATATTCATGGTTTATAACAACTTGTACGGGTTGGATCTTCCTACTTGAATGAGTCGAGAAAGGTAAATGACTCGAGCTCTTTTATTATTTTCATATAAACGAAAGAGTTTGAACCCTAATCTTGTTGTATCTTGATATTAAAGTGTTTTGTACTTGAAACATTAATTGAATTAATAGAAATTGTGGTCTAATTGTCATTCCAATAACACCCTAATTTTTTTAGGATTTGAGTTACTATGGTGATAGTTGATTATTTATTTCATATTTCCACATTTTATGTTAAAAGATATATTATTGTGTTTTGTATCTAGAACATTGATTGAATTAATAGAATTCATGGTCTAATGGTGATTCCAATGAGATCCTAATTTTCTTAGGATTTGAGTTATTATGGTGATAATTGATTATTTATTTTATATTTCCACGTTTTTTGTTAAAGGATATATTATTGGATGGTCATTTTTTAAAATATTCAAACTTTTTTTCAATTTTTTTTGCAACTTTTAGAAATGCATGCCTCAAAATCCTTGGGAGTCAATTAAATGAAACAAACAAGCCCATGGTTTAGAGTTCTTGTTGGCATTCTTATCATTACATTGAGTTTAAGTAAATATGACTACGTAAATCCTAATTAATAAATGGGCATCCATTTTTACTTGTTAATTCAAGTTAAACCAAATACAGCTTATCCATTGCATGTATGCCACCAACAAACCCTAAACCAGTTTTTTTTTTTTTCAAAATATAAGATCATTTGTTTATCAATGTTTTGAAAAGTGCTTTCATTCAATTTTGGCTACTCGAATCGCATCCAATTCTTGGTGTTAAACTAATTAAAGGAGGAGGGTTGACCAAGAATCACCTTGATCGCAGAATTCTTAACATTTAATCTTAGTGCTTTAAAATTAAAATAACAATTTAAGTGCAATTCTCTTTATGATTAAGTTCCAAAGTGGTTAATAATTGGATTAGTGTGAAATTTTGGAGCAGACCAATTTATAAAGTAGGTGAATCAGAATAACTCATTGAGGTGCACTCCACAATATAAGCCTAAGACTCGAGGTATAAGTAAAAATTCTTAAAATTGGAAAAAAGATTAGGTTTAAAAAAAACAAAGTTCCATGTATCAAATTTTATTGCAAACTAGGTGATTGGTTCCAAATGACTGGAAATGATTTTTGGGTTGAGCCTAGTTGACTGAGAATAGACTACCAACTGGTCTCGGGCACCTATTTTGTCAAATAGAATGTCCAAGTTTGTTCATCCTCATATCTTATGATTGAAGTATTCTAGGTTGGCCACACATGAAGTATAAGGATGCTCCACTGCTGACTCATTGATATATTTCACTTACATATGATCCTTTTAGAAGGTAGAAAATAAGACTTTTTTTTTAATGCGTGATTTCACCATATGCATAGAGTCTTTCTGAATATCCCACTTCCACCAAAACTCAATTCCATTGAATGTTGATAGTCGCCCTACCCAAGAGCCAGGTATTATTTAATTAACTAAGAGCAAACTTAGCCTTCTTATTTGTTTGTTGTTGTAGGGCTTGTAGCGTCCAATGAACTTCACCCCTTTCAAACACCACCTAATAGTCTTAATACATGCTTGATGTATCATTGGTCTCGGAAACTCTATCATTATCCCACAAATGACAATGTAGACCATTCAAAATAAGTGTCATCTGCTGTACTAACATAGTCTCAAATTTTAGTTCAATTCGAGTCTCAAAATTTAGTTCAATTTGAGTGGGTACCATTGCCCAATGTGTATATAACTTAAAAACCTGATTACGGCCACATCAACAGTGATGTTACATCTTGCTTGATTAAATTTTTAATCATTTATTTAATCTTATAGGGGACCATGAAATGATATTCATCTTGCATGTTAGATTATCATCATGAGAGCGCAATGTGGAGTTTTGTTGAAGTAATATCCGGATTCATTGGTTTTACCACCGGTGGGTCACACAACGTGCCTCACAGACTCCCTGGTGCGGGGCTGCAGAGAAGAGGAAGCTACGGGTTGGGAAGGCCACTGACTACTCACGTGCAAATGAAAAGAAAGGAAAGCGGCAGGTTAGAATACACGTGGCCAGACACCATTGGCAGGTACAGCCTGTCATGCTACGTGGGACCAGGGGGTGTTGGTTGGCCAAGTGTGCTTCAACAACCGCGATGACTGCTGCCACTGCTGCCGTACTGACCGTCCACGCGGCGGCCCCAGGGGCGTCGGAATCTCAGAAGGCCACGTCACTCAATGCTTACGTGGCGTGCAGACTATCCTAAAAAGATCTCTTACCCGATCTACCCCATCTGACAGAAAGCGTGCATGCGACATCTTCTGACGTCAGCTTCCTCCCCAGGCACTGACACGTAGCGCCTGCAACTTGCAGGTGCTGAGCTGTAACGGCCCGTCGCAACTCGACACGTATGGGTCTTACCCGACAAGGACACGTGGCGACGGATGAGGCACCTGAAAAAGAAGAGAGGCAACTTGGGATGGTGGGCCCCACTAAGATAAGAAAATATGCAGGCTGGCTTTTATGTGGGGCCCACCTTGATTTGTCGCCATCGCATCCTGGCGTGGCCATCCCGATTCAATTCCTCGGCGAGTTGATCATTTGCAATTTTTCATTTTTTGTATGGTACTCCCATCGGGATTTAATTTAATGTACCATCTGTCATCAAGGTGTGGCCCAAATAGATTGGGCCCGTACCCCGGATCTGCGTGTGACTCAGGACTCTGAATTGTCTAGGCCAGAGGGTCCAGCTCTGCCAAAAAGTGTAGGCCAGAGGGTTCAGCTCTATCAAAAAGACCTAAGATAAACTTCTCAACCCTTGGTGTTTGGTATGGGATTGTCGCATGCCCATTCCGTGAAAAAAGCATTAATTAAGGGATGTTACTACATATAATTTCGTTCACATAATCAAATATTTAGGAATTAAAAGATTTTGTCTGTCGACAAGCTATAAAATGAAAATTTTAAAGTGATTGATCATCAGCTAATCTCTTCATTAGTAGAAAGGGAGTCAAGAAAAGATAAAAAAAATGAATACCCATCCATTATCCTTGTAATTCAAATCTAAATAAGTTGAGATCCTATAGACTTCACTACTTCATTTCTTTCACCACTTACCTCATAATAATTCTTTTACAAAGCTCATTTCGCACTAAAATCTCATGTATCCTAGACAAACAAACTCACCGTGAATATTTTGAGAGCAAATTTCAATGATCTTAGTTGGAAGTTTCCTTTATTTGGAGTTTACGACTTTCTCACTTAAATTTTCTTAAGGGGCATAAGATGTGTCCGAAATTCAAAGGAGCATGGATAAAACTACTACCAAGCTTACATCTTTTTTTTTTTATTATTATCAAAAGCTTATATCTAACATGACAGGTAACACGTATAAGTTGGCCCATTGCCATTTTTAGGCTCATGGATACAATAGGATGATTAAGATGTTTGTTTTAAACCTAATTAGAAAGAGATTGCTATCATCTATAACATGAAATGCACTAAAGCTATGAAAGTTAAAAACGTGAAACTCATTAATTAACTTTACATTTTAAAATATTATAATTACAAGATGGTTAATATAGTGATTAGTGATGACAATTGCTGACTTAGTTCATGTCTGGACTATTAAGTTTGTGATATTAGAGATCTGATTTCTGTAGCTATCAAAAATTGATAGCACGAAACAGACCCACAAAGCTGCATTGGTAAAAGGTTAAGTTGATGGTTGTGATTGACTGTAAAAAGTCTTTGCGATGAAATATCCCTACCCTTTGTTGATATCACTGAAACAGAAAAGCAAGAAGAGTTACAATGGTGAAATAAAACGTAATATATAAATATGTAAACATTTTTTGCACAATAAATATGTAGTTTGGACAAGTGAAATTTATTCTCAAATTTGGCTTATGATAGAATTGGATGATGAAACAAAAGATGTCTTTTTAAAAAATATAAAATAAAATAAAAAGGAGTATTTTACCAAAAAAATAATGGAAGGAGACCCCCAAACAACATAACTCACTTAAGGTATCGGTGCCCTTGTGACTACTCCCATGTTTTATTTTGTTTTTTCCATCTAATATGAGTGGCAAGTTAGATGCTTGTTACCCTTACATATCATCACCTGCCTATTATTCTATTCTTGGCGGCTAGTTTGATGTTCATTACACTTGTACATGATCACCTTCCTCCCTACTACTCTCTTATTAGCGGTGAGTTCGATGCTTGTTACCTTTGTAAATTATCACCTTCCTCTTTACTACTGTCTTCTCTACAACTCTTCAATGGCCAAGTTAACAAAGCCTCTCTTTTTTCTTCAATTGCTTATTTTCGTTTTTGTTCTTCTTTCTTCATCCCCACACCCATCTTTTTGCAACCCAAAGTCCACAACTAGATTCAACCCATCCTTTTCTTTCTTTTTTCCTTTTTTTTCTTACTTCTCTTATTGTTTTCTCTTCTTTCAAGCAATAAACACTAAGAAATGTCTCCAATAATAACCTAAACCCCGGATCCTCAGCCCCCACAAATTCAAATTCACTTACATTTTATTAGAAGAATTGTTGAGTTTTGAACAACTCACGGATGGGATGGAAGATGGATGGGTCATGATGGGTATCTTTCTTTTTCCCTCTCCTATTTGAATAGGTTCAAAACAAAACATCATCATATAGAAAAAGGAAACAAAAATCCCCTGTCTCTGTTTGTTTTCCCCCCCTTCAATTATTATTAACTAGGTCATCAATAATAGAATACAAATGCCCACGAGTTATAAATGAAAAGGCAAAGAAATGAGAATAAAATTAAGATAAAACAACTAGACAAATATCAAGTACGGACGAACATGAAGAAATGAAGAATCATGAAGAATAAGAAAAATGAGGGAGAAAGGGAGGAAGTTGATGATATATAAGGGTAATGAGTATCAAACTTGCCACTCATGCTACCACATTAGATTGAAAAAATTATACGGGAGTGTGACCACTCTCAAGCACCGGTTGTGATATGCACACACATTAAAATACACACAAACTACACAATAGCTTATGTGGCACCACACAAAAACAAATGTATTTCACTTTTTATTCCTCACCTCATGGGATAAATACACTTGTCACTATCTCACGGGATAAATACATTTCTGTGCATTTTGTGTGCATTTTTATTGTATATACAAATAATTATTGCCTGAGCACTCATATCTTGGTGAGTTATGTGGTTTGGGAGTCTCCTCCCATGATTTTTTGGTAAAATTCTCAATAAAAAATTATATATACATATAGATATTGAAACCCCAATTGTGGGAGCTAAGAGACACAAAAGATTTGAAAAGAAGAAGCTTATACAATGAAAAAGAAAGCCCACGTATATGGCAGGAGAAGTCCACACGAGTGATAAAGGTTCATGGTAGATACTGATTCCTAGAAAAACGGGTGAGATGCTTGGGCCTGTCTAATAGGTTTACTCTTATTTTTATGGACCATTCAAAATAGAGCCATAAAAAAAACCATAAAAAAGAGAGGCTAGAATAAAAAACTGTGTTTGGTAATGCAAATATCTATTTTAAATAGACTTTATTAAATCAATGATTGAAAGTTTTTCATAAATTTCTTGAGATCTACAAAGAATTAAGCTTTGATATTCTACCCAATAGCCATATTCATCATTCAAAAGAGATCTAACGGTTTGGATTTTGTGTTTGGAGCCCATATAATTCAAAAAATGATAGTAAATAGTTCATATTTTTTAGCAAATATTTTAATATTGGCGATGATCCAACGGTTAAAATTTGGTCTCCTAATGATCATTGACTATATAACCATTTTTAATGGTTTGAATTGTAATTCATTATCTCGAACATAATAATAAAAAGGAGATTGTTGTGGACTTAAATAAAATTAAATCATGTTATATTAATGGTTGAATGTTTTTTTACAAATATCTCGAGATTTATAAGGAATCAACCCATGAAAATTGACCTTATAGCCGTGTTAAGACTTTCAAATATTTCCAATGGTTTGGATATTGTGTTTGAGGCCTACAAAATTTAGAAAAAAATATCCAAAAGCACATGGTTTTTTGCACATCTTGAGACTGGTGATGATCTAATGGCTGAGATTTGGATGAGCACTCGTATTTGATCTTTTGAATATTTATAGCAGTTTGGATCTCCATTTACCTCTCGGATTTGGTGAAAAATTAAAAAAAGGATTATGTATAATGACCTCATGTCCACTGTAGTAGCACCTTTTAAAATTTTCCCTTTATTTTGAGGAGATCACATTTGAGGCATTTGATTTTAAGTGGTTTTACCACTTTCTGTTTAAATCATATAGAGCTTTAAATGATATGCCAAATATTTTTATTTCTCAAAGCTCTAATCATTTAACAATTTTAATATAGGCGAATCTTCATACGCATCCGTCCCTCACCATTTTTTTCGTTAGAACTCTAGGTGGGGCCTATCTATCACTTAATTCAAATCTTACAACATACATGGGACTCCATGATAGCAACTCACCCTAAGTTTTGGTCGGATCCAAATTTATTGGACCGTTGATCGATTGTATACCAATCCGAACCTAATGAATTTGTGAGCCATGGATGAAGGGGTTAGGAATATGTGATTGGAGCCAAATTTGATATGTGGGGTGCTTTCACATAGATCTTTTCAACCCCCCAGTCTCATCCCTTTGTGGGGTTCATAGTGGGCCCCACCAAAGAGTGTGCATGAAAAGTCCATGAGGAACGTATGCACAGGAAAAGACCCCTTTAAATATTTAGGCAATAAGAGGGTAGAAATAGAAATTGCAAACATTACTTACATTCCAACCATGCAACCCATTGCTTCGATCTTGCTGATGATGATGATGATGATGATGATGATGATGATGATGATGATGATGATGATGATCGTTCAAAGTTTTTACTTGAATGTGACGGTCCAACATCGATGATTCCCTCCAATCAAGAATTATCTTTCAAATTCATTAAGCAGATTGATGGCTCGATTCACAACGCATATAAGGATACTGGTTTTTTATGATAACAATAACAATAATACCAATAACATGGTGTGCAATAATAGTGGTCTGGGGCCTTGGGTTTACAGTGCCAATGCAGTTGAAAGAAGGCCGTTCATTTCTCATGTGTCAGTCGCTTCAGAATTTAAGGGACATCAGAAGTGCCAACCCGACATAAAAGTGTACGACCCTGATGGTGATCTATTTAATGGCCTTAATGGATCGAGCCCAACATCGTCAACATCGAATTAGGTTCCAGGTCCTTAATTTAGCTGGGTTCTATTCTCAGACTTCAGTTCAAAATGATATACTATATTTATAAATAAACTTTGATTAGGAATTTGGTATGGTCCGATTAACGATTTCCCTTACGGTGGGATGGGTGTAATAAACCCTGGGTGGACCACATGAGGCCATGACAATCATAGTGAAGGTGGGTTTTAAAAAGGTTTGAATGAGATTTAGGGGTCAACCAAATATCCTTCTCATTAGATCATCATAAAATGAAATAAAAAGATCAAAACAAATGAAATAAAAAAAGATCAAAAAACATTTTTTTAAGTCAAATGAGTTGGAAAAGACAGTATAGATAAAATGCAAATTCGGTCAACTTAAAAGTAGTGATGATGAATTGGTTAAAATTAAAAAAATAATGCACTTCATAGAGCAACTGTAAAAAAAAGTCAAGATTTTGAGTTGGATATTAATTTTTGATCAACATAAAAGGTTTGCTCGTTTCATGTAATTGGATTTTAGGAATCTTCATATTATAGTTTTTCTAAGTGGTTAAAAATGAAGAATTAAATGTGAATATTAAAAATCGACTATCAAATGACCTCGCATTTAATGAATAATTGTTTAACGTAATGACAGAAAATCAAGATCCAACTGTCAGCCTAGTATTTCAAATCATCGTAAGTCAAGGTCCCCTTCATATCTCTGATCACCTTGGTATTTCAAATCATCATTAGTCAAGGTCCCCTTCATATTCCCCCAACCCCACTCCAACTCTTTAATAACCATTGGGTGAAGCTCATTTGAGCATGCGTTCCTATTAATTTTACACAAACAAATAATCCAAAAAAGATCATAGTAGAGAGAAGTTATTAGGATGATGGATTTTGCAATCATCATCTTTAAGCCTTGATAGAATGTATTTTATTGAATTGTTATGAATTAAATATTGAATAAACAACCAAATAGATAGATTCTATATAAAAGAAAGAAATAAATTTTCTTTATAATTTTCTCCGCCGCAGCAAGCAAATGGGATTTTGTATCACTCAATTTTTTAGATTGTGGCCCACTCAAGTGTGAGTAATTTGGGGTTCAATCTGAATTACGGCTATAGCTTAGACCCACTAACTAAAGAAAAGTAATTACATGTTATTAGGGGCTCACATAAAAAGCACAGGATAATTATGTATAAATAAACTCATTTATATGCTTAAACAAATGCACATATCAACGACTTTTTGTACATAAGTTGGTGCAAACATATATATTTGTAATATCGAAGTGAGAATATTTTTTAGGGAGTTTTTTTTTGTAAAAACATTCGGTTGGGTCCATTTATTGCCTTATCCAAACCTTGTAATATATAGAGTACCCTCTGATGGTCATATGTCTTAAGTTAGGGTTAGATTCGAATTTACTAGATTGTTGGATTGACTGTACATCAATCTGAATAGATTAAATTTGTAAATAATTGATGAATGGGTTAGGGACATGTAAGTAGGGCCAAACTTGATATATGGAAGGGTCTTATATGTATTTTTTCATCTCACCTAGTCTCATCTCCAAATTGGACGCAAAAGTAAACCTCATAAAAAGTTCTCGCAATAACTCCGTGAAAATAGTTCTCACCTAAATATTACTATATATATATTATGTAAAACTTATGTACATAAAAATTTCATGAAAATCTCATGAAAATTACATGAGAATCATTAAAGATAGAATAAAAGCTCACTTAAGAAGCACATACACACACAAAATGCTCCACTTAAAAAACGCCCATTTTTATGCTCTCTCTCTCTCTCTCTCTCTCTTTTTGTCACGTGGCCTAGCTTGAATCAATTTAATATTTTCACATGTACTACCCACCAATAAAGAGTCACATGTTCAAATTTGGCTCTCATTTGACTTTTCTTTACTATTAGATTAAAATTCTAAGAAAATGATATTTCTAAAACTATTAAATTTTAGAGTGATTGATCTAAAGATTATAATGATTTTATGAACTTAAAATCTTGTACATAGGTAGGTCTTACATAAAATTTTCCATCTAATAAATTGTTGTGATTGTCATATATGCTATTGGGTCCAACTAAGAGCTTCGGGCTTTATATTTTTCAAGCTCGACCACCAAACGAGAGGGCTTAAATTCTTTTTTTATTCAAGCATGACCTTCCAAATTTATAAGAAAAATAAAATCCTTCATTTTGCAGGCTTTTAAGTTAAGTTGGATTCACAATCCCACTCACGAGAATCATGACACAAAATGTTGGCAACATATTAAAAAAAATAAAAATCACAACATTTACTTTGAACTGTATTGTCTCCCTAATAACATCAAAATAACATATACTCCTAGAAAAAGCCCGTGACAAATGTCCCCAAAAGCGTCCATGGCTATGATGTCCCATCCAGCTAGGCCACACCTATCAAAAAAACTATAAAAAAACAAGAGCCAGTCCCATCAGATAAATCCCTTGTCACCTAAAATTGCATTTAAGAGATGGGTTACTTTTAGGCCAAACACTGTCATCCAGCAGGTGAGTCCTGAGTCCTGGGTCCTGCTGTTTGTGCATCCATGCAACAGCTCATGGCTCGAGGATCGACTGCGATCGACACGTGTGCAAGCCCCGTGTTACATCTGCAATCGAACACGATTCGTGATGTCGTCTCGTCGGCACGAGGAGTTCTCGCTTTGTGCCCTTTTTTATTTAAACATATTAATGTTACATTAATTAAAGCTACAATACAGCAACGACAAATCTGTCACCTTCTGAAACGAATGCCCCCGCATACCGACACGTGTCTGTTAAATCGGTGGCTCTTTTGACGAGGCGCCACGTGTCGATCTCAATCAAGCCCAGACGAGGACGCTAAAAGATAGCGGCAACAAGACTCCTGTTCGGCGCCTTTTCCTCTTCCTTTCCCTCCTTCGCTCTTTTTTTTTAACACGTGTCCATTTGGATCTCCTGCGGACCGCCACGCGGCATACCTACAGGGGTAGTTTCGGCATTTGCACCCGTCAGGGCCCGGAGGTTTTGTTTATTTCCACTTCTACCCTTTTGGTTGGTCTTCTTCTTCCCCCTCTCTCTCTCTCTCTCTCTCTATCTCTAAAAAGTTTGGAATTTTTTTCCTTGGATTTGTGTTATTCTTTAGATTTGTTCATCTGGGTGTCTCCGGGAATGAGTGTTGAGAGACCTTTTTGATCAAAGTTTGCATTTTTCCACCTTTGCATGATGGTTTGTCTGCTGGTTTCTGCTTGTGTTCCGGCATTCTTTGGCTGGAATTCCATCAAATGAGTCGAAAAGAGGATCTGGGTTTCTCAGGATCTGATCTTTAGACCGCACCCACCACGAAACAATCGAAGGAAAGGGCTCTGATTCGGTGAAGTTTTCTCCAATGTCGAAAGCGGCATCAGGAAGAGGAGGTGAGGCGGAGGAGCTCCCCTTTCAAGTACTCGATGGGAGCTCGAGGGACCTTCTCCGGAGCTTCATGGCGGAATCCGACCGGCGTCACGATTCCTCGGCCCATGCCTCCCATGACATCGAGCTGAATCTGGGTCTGTCGCTGGGCGGGCGTTTTGGAACTGACCCGAAGGAGAAGCGGCTCCTCCGCTCGTCCTCGATTATCGGGCTCGAGATGATGCCGAGAGACCTCGACCTGGCGCCTCCGCTGGCGGCGCTGCCTCTGGTAAGGACGTGCTCGCTGCCGACGGAGACGGAGGAGGAGTGGCGGAAGAGGAAGGAGCTGCAGTCGCTCCGGAGGCTGGAAGCGAAGAGGAAGAGATCGGAGAAGCAGAGGAGCTGCAGAGCCCCGTCGAAAGATCGAGCGTCTTTGGAGAGAGAGTTCGAGGAAGAGAAGCAGCGGGATGAGGAAGCTCTATCGGCACTTTCTTTGAAAGGGAAGATTCCGGGCAGCAATGTTCTGCAAAACGGCTTCTCTCTTCCTCCTGTGGGGCTGCCCACTTGGGCTGCCCGGGGGGTCGATACGGCGAAATCGCGAGGTTCGCAGGGGAGTGGCTCCTCCGGTGGAGGTTCAGACATAGATAGCAGATCGCTTCAAGGTATTATATCATATCAGTTTTTTTTTTTTTAATAATTTATAGGAACTGAAGGGTTTTATTGCATATGAGATATCTTCTCAGATTACTACTACTTTTCTCTTTTCTCTTTCCTTTTTTCTGATGTGGGTGTTCTGTTTTATTTATTTATTTTTTAATTATTCTGTATTGGAGTTACAGAGCTATAGTACTTGGAAGATTGGATCTGGGGTTTGTTGGATTTGGAATTTTCTCTTACTTAATTTGATATGTTTTTTATTTTTTATTTTTTGTTTTCTTGTATATTGTATTTCTGTGACTTAGATGATTGGATCTGGGTTTTAGGATGGTTGATTGTATGAAGTTGTTTTTCTTGTGTTTTTAGTTACCTGGTTAGGCTGCCAGTTCTCACTTTCTACTTTTTTAATCTGATATGAGGGTTCTGTTCTCATTCCTGTTTTGGTTTGGAGTAGCAGGACTTGTTGGTGAGATCTGAGTCTATGACTTGGGGTGTTTTTTTTTTTTTTTTGGGTTTTACTTCCTTTTGTTATTTTCAATAGTAACATTAACATCTTTTATTTTTAGGTGGATTATGAGATGAAAGATTCTGTTCTGTTTTTTTTTTCCGCCTGCGAAGTGCTCTCTCTCTCTCTCTCTCTCTCTAAAAACTTTTATGTTAGAGCCTTAGAACCTGGGTTTGAATTACCAATAAAATATATATATATGGGGTTTGAACTAAGTTTGCATAAAAATGGAGTCTTGTTTCCCATTGTTGGCCAACATTTCTTTTTTGTACTTATCTGATCCGGGTTTAATTGATCTTTATGGTTTCATTGTGACAAACATGGCCAATTTACCCTTGTCCCATCCCGGCTTAATGGATCTTTGTTTGTTGGGTATGCGTGTGCGATTGCTCCTTGCTTCTTGTGTGTACGCGATCGGACTGTTGTGCTTGTTTTTAATGCTGTATTGTCTAGACATATAATGATGGTTAGAACTGGCTGCTTTTAATAATTTACTTCACATCCGGAGGGAGTTTTTGTCTCGCTTTTCCTCAACGCAACTCAAAGTATAAAGTTATGTTAGTCATTTTGTATTTACACTTTTCACCGCACAATAAGACCAATTTATTATGGCCATTTAGCTTCTGATGAAAACCCACTGTGCTGCTTGAATCATGATACTTGTAGCCTTGCATTCAGTTCACCTGTAAATATTATTATCTGTGCAACTGTTCACCTCTACTTTTTATGACAAAGAGCAAAAACAATTTTCACTTAAAAAGGTTACTCACATTGTCCAATGGATGAAACCGTCATTCATGCATACAACAATTCAGAATCAGACCAAGAGTGTGTTTGTGGCTTTGTGCAGTGAGAGGATTCCACTCTCTGCTCATACCGTGAGATGGGAGAAATCCAGCATTACTGCTCACAGGGAACTCGAAATTTTCTCTAGGAAAATCGGTTCATTTTTTTCTTTTGCACCAAATGAAAAAAACAGGGCTCCACTGAAAATTGGAATAATTTTCTGCTCTTCACAGATTATTCTTGTTTAACAACCTCACCTTAAGAGGAATTTTCATGATTTCAAATTCCAGGGCAGTGCCACAATAGACAAATGTTGCATTCAATCCTGTTTCCATCCATTATTTGGTTCCTATTTTTGTATCATCTGCTCTAAAACTCTCAGTCATTACTACACTTTTAAAAAATCAACTCCAATGTGGTCTCTCACATTAATTGATGGGAAGGTTCAGAATGATGGACCATCTGTCCCGTATGCACAGCAGAGTAGGGAGTTGGAGATTGTCTAATATTTTGTATTTTCTCTTCACTTTTTTTATCATTCTGAGAAATTTGTGAACAAATCAATTTGTACTGCCAGAACCTGGTGTGTCATGAGCTGGTATGTATAGGTTATCTACATGTTGCTGATATACAGAAAATACAGAGTTTACTTCTGGCTTGTAGAGTCTGCCTGATTTAACAATGCTCTCTGGCGATGTGTTGTGACTGGACAAGTTACTAACTAGATAGTGCTTTTCTAAGGTTTGTCAGTGAGTTCTTTTCAACACCTAAAATGTTTTTAACTGACTTGCTTAGCTCCAAACCTACTCAATCAGGTCAGTCAGATGTGAAACGGGGGATATTGCCTTAGATGAAGTGAACGTCCTTTAATCTTGAGTTTAGGTGGTCTACATATTGGTCTTATTGGCTGGATTTCCATACATTAGGGGCTTGTTCAGCATCTCTTATTTGTATGAAACAAATCTACATGAAATATATCTGTTTCAATTTGTCTTTGTTTGAAGTAAATGTTGTAGAATTAGGTAGTTTGGTAATACTTTAAAAACTGATTCAAACACATTCTAAATCAATGGTGAAACAAAGGTTAGGAGTTTTTCTTCGTTTTTTTCAAGATCCACAAGGAACTAGGGACTAAAATTTGGCTGCGTAGCAGTGTTTGGGCATCCAAAGAAGATTATCGGTTCTGATCTTGATATAAGGACCCACAAAGTCTTTAAATTAATATCAAATGATTAACATTTTTCTGCAAATATCTTAAGAATGGAGAATGATCAACGGTTGATATTTGATATGGTGGCCGTTCTTAGTCATCTTAATTATTTGTATGATTTAGATTGTAGTTGAGGGCCCCAGATCTGGAAAAAAATTGAAAAAGGCGGCATCAACAGTTGGGAGCTTTTCTTCATTTTTTTTCAAGATCCAAAAGGAATTAGGGATTGAAATTTGGTATCATAGCCGTGTTTAGGTCTCCAAAGAATATCAACAGTTTTGATCATTCATTTGGGGCCCACTTGTATAAAACGTAGATCGTAGGCCCGTTATAACACCGGTGAGGAAAATTTTGGCTATCCAGGTAGATGGCCCATGAAGAGGTAGGAGTAGGCCGAAGAAAACATTAATGGAACTCATTAAATCAGATTTGAAGAAGTTTAACTTATCTGAGGATTTGGTTCAAAATAGAATGGAGTGAAGAAACAAAAATTCATGTAGCAGACCCCAATATGGTTGGGGTAAGGCTTTGATGATGATGATGATGTGTATAAAATGGAGATCTAAGCACCTAGGGTTTTGTGCAAATATCTAAAAATATAAGATCATCCAGCAGCTGAAAATTGGATACATAGCCTTTTGTACCTTCTTAATCTAATGAACAGTTTAGATCTTGATGTAGGGACCCAGAATTAAAAAAAAAAAAGAGGAAAAACAGACTGCACTCTTTAACATCAAAATGCACTGTTCATCAGAAGTCTATCCGTTTAAGAGGTTTTCCTCTGTTTAAAATCTGCCCATTTTGTTACCCATCTGAAATAGACATAATATCTGAAGTCTATTAGAAATAGATACAGGGTAAGCAATTGCCAAACGGTCTAAAAGTGGTTTCAAACTGTTTTAAGTCAATAAGAGGAAAAAACTAGAGATGCCAAACACCACCTAGATCTTTTAGTTGCTACTTTGCTTGTGTTCTGGAGTCTGGCTCAATTCGATGATGTTCCCTAGAATGATTCTGTGGGTATGGTTCTGCCTCTACTGGTGGATGCTTCTTTGAGTTAGACTCTTGAGTTTTGTTTTAGATACCTTAATATGTTTTCTCTTAACTTGTTCACATGAACACATCCAATCCTAGTCAACTCAGGGCAGTCAAGATCTCTTATGTTGTACATTACCGAACCTAAAAAACTTGGGCTAATTAGAAGCCCAGGTTGACCATATGCCCCCTTCTCAACTTAGTTCTTTTTCTATAACTTTTGAGATCCTGGACTTCCGTACTTGGGTTGATCATGCTTTGCCTAACAGGTTCATACAATGTGTAAAGATTTTAGATTTCAAGTCACTAGCTTGAATGTCAACTCTTACTTTAAATCTACCTTTTTGGGTAATTGATGAAAGTTGATCTGTACTTTTATTGATTACATTTGAACGTTGATCAATCATGGTGGAGGCTGGAAGATCAATGATTTGAAATGCAGAATCATGGACTCCACTTGTAAATGCTTAATCTCCAAGAATTATATACTTATCCTTGAGTTAAACTGTAAATTTTACTTCCAAACCTCTGAAACTCTTAGTGTTGAGAGCTTTTACATGTTCTCTGGCGAAGATTCAACAGAAATTACTTCCAAACCTGGGCTCTTGTTCCTGCTGTGAATGCCGTTATCTCAGAAGATAGCTAATTTCCACCCAACTTAATTTGTCCACATGCAAACCTATTCAGCTCAAACAAGTAGTGGGCTTAGGTTTTTAAATATGAGGGATTGAGTAATTCTTGGGGCCTTGATTTGAGATTTCTTTTGGCAATCCAAATCATTGATATGAGTCTCAACTCTCAACTGCTAGAATACATAGAAGATACTAAATGCAGATTGAACAATTGCAAACTATTAGATGTGTTGTTGATAGCTGTATAATTATAAGAAAGAATTATTTTTGTACATGTTCATATGGTTCTTATTAATCTAGAGAAGAAGAATCTAAAAATCATACGGTCTTTATCTATCTAGAGAAAGCCTACCCATGAAACATTGACATCATTAATACATGTATGGAATAGCAGTAACGAGTGTGATGACTACTTGTTGAGAGATAAGTGAGTTTCTAGTAACCATAGTTTCCATCAAGGGTTAGCATTAAGGCCTATAAGTTAATTGCTCATGTTCAAGAATTTGCATCGTGGTGTATGTTGTTTGCAGATGATATACTGTTGGTGAAAGAACTAAGAGATGAGATGAATGCGAAACATGATACAATGTTGGAGGCTTTAGAATTTGAGAGTTCTAAAATGGATGATTGAAGTGGAGACTTGCTATTGGAGTATGTTGTGGTTGGCATATACTGACAAGATTGAAGGATAACCTTTGCAGGATAGTGGTTAGACCTGAGAATTTTGAAATGGATGGTTGAAGTGGAGACTTGCTATTAGAGTATGTTTTGATTGGCGTATACCGACAAGATTGAAGGATAAACTTTACAGGATACCGGTTAGACCAACTATGATCTATGATGAAGAATGTTGGCTAATTAGGGAACATCACTCACAAAAAATGAGTGCAATAAAGATGAGACTGTTGGGTGTGGATGTATGGTAAAACTAGAAAAGATAGAATTAGCAATGAATGCATTCTACAGTATTTAGGGGTAGGATCAATCACTGATGAGTTGAGAAAGACTCCTATGAGATGGTTTCGACATGTCCAATGTAGGCAACAACAATGCCAAGAAGGAACAATTCCTCTCATGGAGGTTGATTGTCCATAAAGAAAAAGTGGTAGGCGAAGAGGACGTGGATGGTAGTAAGGATAAATCTAAAGAAGAGCAACCTATCCAAGTCTTTGGCCTATGATAGGATGGAATGGAGAAACATAATTCATGTAGCCAATACCAAAATAGTTGGGACATGGCTTTGATGATGATGAGCTACCCTACATATTCACTAGGGAAAGACTGGCTGTTTTGAATCATTTATGTGGCACAATTTATCCATGCTGGTTGGCATTAATCCAGTAAGAGTATGGATCAGTGGTGTTAATCCAGTAATATTGATGAGTGACTCCTGGACATCATATTGACAAGCACAAAGCACCAACAATAATATGCACATCCTCTGTTGAGGATCAAGCAATCCTCTATAAGAACTCTGCATTTGAGATTCACCATAATCTTAGTAGGTAGTATCAGTTTGGCAGATGCACCTAGGCTCTAGCTTGAAATCTTGCTGCTCTAGTTCACTCTACTTAAACATCATGTTCTTTCCATACCGAGTTCAGTGATTTTTTTTGTCAATTCAACTTTTTTACCACCCAAACCCACTAATAGTACTAGGAGCAGCTGACTCTTTTGAACCTCTCATTGTTTGAATTGACTGAGGACCAACTATATTTGAGATTTAATCTGTAGAACAGTGTGCCATAGTGCTTTGCTTGACTTGGACTATTAAGTCCATTTTTCAAGATGGAATCAGATACAGTCTAATTGGGTCAATTGTTAGTTTTTTAGAAAGTTGTTCATAAAGATTTGGTGTTGAAATCATGTCCATGGTTCTAGCCTATGGCTCATTTGGATGGTCTATGAGATTTAGGACAGAGTTGAGTCCAAGTCATACACACAAATGTTCAAATGGAATTTGCATCCCCCTTTTTTCAGATCTCAAAAAACTCACACTTTCCTTGCAATACAAACAAACGCACGCACGCTAGTCCCTAACCAACAGAGTGAGGGATCAATCCCCTGGGGCACCGCATTCCCAAGTCTTCAACCAACAGAGTGAGGGATCAATCCCCTGGTCATTTTTGTGATTTGAAAGATGCCTCACCACTGAGCTGCTTGTGTATTGGAAAACTTGCATCAAGCTTCAAAATTTTACAACCAATTTATACAGTTCGCTTTAAGGCATGCCGATCCTGTGTATGGTAGGATTGGAAGGTCCTTGTGTGAAATATGAAGCTGATGTTCGAATCAAAATTGGCATCAAATTTCAAATTTGAGAACCAATTTATAAGGTTCACTTGAACGCGTGCCAAACATGTGTAGGGTAGGTTTGGAAGGTCTTAGTGTGAACTAGGAAGCTGATCCTATCATCCTAATCAGATTCTGACCATCCATCCATTTTAGGGTGCCACAAATTTTTTGTATGCACATGTATTTGGTTGTATGAACTATTGGTGATTGAAAATTAAATTTTAAAAAATCATTTTCAAGTTTAAGGTTGTATTAACATTGCATTCCATGTCTATAGCTTCCAACTTCGTGCTTGAACCCTCTGATGACATTATGAACCAATAGCCTTTATATTTAAAATTGACTAATGTATCTATTTCGTTTTAATTATTTAATGGGGGTTCACTTTGGTAGGGTCAAGTAGTTGCATGGAGGCAAAGAGCCCAGCCAGCATCCAGTCATTGCCAGACCATATAGAGCAGAAGGTGGTAATCACTGCTGCAACACCCCAATCCACGACGGAGGAGAAGCCATTGATGAAGCCGGTTGTGGCACGATTGGTGGCAGGGAATGTAAACAAGAAAGCTCAGATAGAGAATGGGGTGATGAGGGAGATGGAAAGGAATGTGATGGATGAAATGCCATGTGTGTCAACAAAGGGGGATGGACCCAATGGGAGGAGGATAGAAGGTTTCTTATATCAGTACAGGAAAGGAGAGGAGGTGACAATTGTATGTGTGTGTCATGGCAGCTTCCTCTCTCCTGCCGAGTTTGTGAGGCATGCTGGGGGTGGTGATGTGGCACACCCTCTAAAGCACATAGTTGTCAATCCAACTCCATCCTTCTTTTTGTAATGGGCGTTTTGTCGTTCACCGTTTACCCCCACCCCCTTTCAGACCTAACCAAAGAAAGAAAAACCAAAAATGGTTGTTTTCTTTATTTTTTTTCTTTGATATATTTATTGGCATAGAGGTTTCGCTTGTGCTAGTTTTAGATGATATTATATACATTTTGGGGTTTGTTGCATGATGTCTCTTTTCGTTTGGTGATAAAAAAAAAAGGCAACGGTTGCAATGACTTCACCAGTCGCTTTCTCATGTATAGATCAGTAACCTTTGCGGCTCAGATGATTTCTGCAGTAAGTTATGGGAAGTTTACTGTTTAGTTTTTTTCGGGAACCTTACTGTAGTTATGGGGGGCTTACTCTGAAGTTAGTTTTAGGGACCTTCATTTTTTTGGGTAAAGTTTGGGGACCTTAATTGAGTTAGTTTTGGTGACCGAAATGCGTACCATCGAGCTTCAACCGCAACTCCTTGCTCAGATGATTTCTGCAGTTAGTTTTGGGGACCTTACTGCCAACCATCAAGTTTCAACTGTTTGCTAGCAACTCTGTAACCTGACATGTGGCTAGGAAATTCAATCTGATATGTTTTTATATCTTTTTTCAAGGTGTAGGCTGAGCCTATCAGATGAACGGTCTAGATCTTGCATATGTGAGCTGGCTTTAAAATGCTGCAGGCGTGACCTGTACTGATGTTATATTTGATTAGTGACTATAATCATAGTCTCCTCCACGTAAATAAAATGAGTTTCGATCATTAGATCGATTGTATTTTGTTCTTGACTGGCAGTGAATTACAAAACAAAACTGATATAATAATACAACTTTCTTCCTTTTTTTTCATTGCACTTCGTGGGGGCACGCACGCACGCACAAAAGAAAAAAGAAGCAAGAATTTCTCACATTTAACATTTGCTATCTATTTCTTCCCACATCCCATATTATCTGAGAGGTGGGTTCTGGGAGCTTTGCCTCGTGGTAGGAGCTTTTGTTTTAAGGTTCTGGAGTGAGCCGATAGACTGGAAGAATAGTAGGCCATGTAATCTGGAGTGCTTAAAGTAGTAATGTATCATGTACCCAATTTGAAAGCACATTAGATCGCAAGATGGCATTAAAATACTCAGAAATAAAGGGATCCGATTCTCCGTTGAGATCCTTGAAAATTAAGATGTGGTCGGAAGATTTCACTTTTTTTTATTTTTATTCACGAAATGGTACCGATGAAATTAATCGGAAGAAAGGAAAGTACAAGACCCCTTTTTAAAAAAAGAAAAGAGAGACTGGAAGGTATAAAAGCATTATACTAAAACTAAAATAACAAAGTGAGAGCAACTAAATTAGAAATTCTATCCACTCCTTGCTTAACTCATGAGCCTGCAAAACTATTGGCGGACCTACCCATGCTTAAAGATAACTTGAAACGGGGATGACAAAGTTCTAATCTCATTCATGTAAAATTGAAACTTCCATAGAAACATAGTTCGATGACACCCATGAGATAACACCCATGAGATAACATTAAGAGAATCTCTATCTATCACTAAACTTGATTGAGAAGAAGAAGGAGAGAAAATTTGAATAGCTTCTAAGATGGCTAGAACATTTGCCTCGTTAGACTCCATACAACCCACATGCTTTGAGAACAAAGCCAGTACAATACCTTCACTATTATGGAGCACTCCCTCTGTGCCCGTCGGCCCAGGCTTTCCCCTAGCCACCTCATCAACATTAAGCTTAAGCACACCTTTGAGAAGAGGATCTGAAAAATTATCTTTTTGGCCTTCTTGACTTCACATAATAAAGAAGTCTCCCAATTATGTAAAACGCCATCAATATTTAAACTATCAAATTCACTCTTAAAAGCAGCCCAATTGGGAACTCGTGCCACTAGCAACAACGATATAACTCCTCCATTGATGATGAAAACCCTCTAAACACTCTGTCATTTCCCTTTTTCCAAACTGACCATAAGATAGCAAAAAGAATGAGTCTTCAAAGAACCAACCCACACCCAAAAAAACTAGAGCGCCTCTGTGCTTTAAACATCCTTGCCAAAGACCCTGGGCTACACCAGAAAATACCACATTGCAAAAGAAGCCTACACCATAAAGAATGAGCAAACTTAGGATATGTAATGATTTGAAAATATTCGTTGTTTGGATGTGTAACTATCTAAAAAGATCTGATAATTAGAGTAACGAGCATAAAAAAAAGAACATCGTACTCGTAATTTCTCCACTAGTGCTGCTGTAAAGGCTCTCACTCCTCTCTTCCATCGACTGATTAATATTGCAGATGGACTCTTATCATCGTTCTTCTTACACTGAATGTAAAGGGATCTTTTGAGGGCTACGTGCATGGGTTATGACTTATGAACTATATAACCCATTGACTTATCCGAATAGAACTTGTAGTCCCATAAATCCAATTATTTCCAGATGTTTAAATATCCATCTGGACAAAATTCCCGACTAATCTTTCAAGCATAGTTTGAAATCACGTCGATCCAGGACCTGTAGCAGATGTTCCCTAATAGAGGGATGCCATTGACCACTGTGCTGCATTGTCTGGGATGTGTGGATGTTTGCTTTGTTTTGATTTCTGGCCATTGGCTTGATGAATGGAAGACTCTTGCTGTTTATTCACTTTGTATTGCAACCTCTAAGCTCTGTTGGATTTCTTAGATCACGAAATTTCTCAAGTATTATAAAACCCAGGCAAACATTATATTAAAACAAGAGCATTTCATAATGTTTACCCCTACACGTCGATTTTTCCCAACACTAGACTTTAGGCCTAGTATCAAGAGTGATGAGTCCCATGTGTCTACTAAAGCCCAGCATAATCCACTTATTATTGGGTCTAGGAAACTCAACTTCAAACTGAAATGCATTGCAAAGGGTCTATTCAAACATATATATGTATATATATATATAGAGAGAGAGAGAGAGAGAGAGAGAGAGAGGATATTCATGTGCATACATCCCTCTTCATTTTGGTGAGGGACACTTCCTTTTTTAGCCCTAACACAGTAAAAGAGGTATTATGATGTGTGATGATTTTGTCCTTTTGTACATTAATACCTTCCAAAAAGGAGTGTTCCTTATCATTTTGGTGAGGAATGCATGCACTTGCCTAGGTGTTCTTCTAGTTGTATAGCCCTCTTGTACTGCAAGACTTTTATCATTAATTTTAATCATTCAAAAAAAGAAGAAAAGAAAAAAAAGAGAGATGTATGCACTTGAATATTGTCCTCTATATATATTTATATATATTCATCCCTCACAATCGTGTGAGGGATGCTTATATGGCTTTTCTTTTTTGTACGTGAGCATTCATCTTTTCATATACCTTGTTATCTTTTGCACATGAATATTTCTAATTGTGCAAATGTCTCTCACCCTATGGTGAGGGATGGATGGATACTAACATTCTCTCTCTCTCTCTCTCTCTCTCTCTATATATATATATTTATATATATAGGTGGAGATTTGCCACTTGTTTTAAAACCTAACTTGCTTGTAACTTTACAATCTAATGTCTTTTCTAACTACTATAATCCAACATTGGTACTTTCCACATTGTTGGCATGGATTCTTTAAAGATGCATCAAACATGGGATCGAATTATATTCTACTAACATAAGTACTTAACCATTGTTTTGTTGCAGCACATCAAGCATTACATTGCATTGCATTCTTCTACCTCAACAATTGTTTTGTTGCAGATTAAATATTAAAATGCTTTCCTATATTTATGAAAACGATCGTCTATTATATCACTAATAAGAACAATAATCATACCTCATGTGTTGTCCTTCTTCATCTTCTGGTCAAAAAGCCCTGAAAGAGGAAGGCTGTCAGATCAGAAGTTCACCACAAAAACCAGCCACAGTGTGCTATGAGTTATACTTGATTAAATATATATGGAAAATGTTCATGTCCATCTCTCTCTCACAGTGGGGCCCACCTGATAGCATGACATTACGGGGGTGGAAAAGGTTCAAAAGATTTCTGTATGACCTACCTATGTGCAGAAACTGGGCAGAACTGTCTTGCAAATGAAGCTGCTATTTGAAGGCCTCAAAGTTGTCTAATCCTAGGCCATCAGATAAAGCTAGAAGTGTGTCAAAATCCTGCATGATCAATTGGGAAACTAAAAGATTCAAATGAGAGTCAAATCTGCATTAGTGATGATTAAGAGGGTAGTTTGTTTGAAGGGCTTAGATTGCTCATAGGAGGCCAAGCTTGGACCATTTTTAAGCTAGGAACTGTTTGTCCATTATTGAAATTTTCTAATCCGGTATTATAATTCTATATACCCCTAATGTCAGGGCATCACTGAAGGCAATGGAGTGTCAGAGAATGTGTCGTATTGTAATTGCGCAAGGGTTGGCCAGTGTCTCCCTTATAAGCAATACTCAGCAAAGGGAAAAGGGTGATTTGAGAAATAAGCAATGAGTCCCAAAACATGAAGGTGACTAAAGCCTGTAGAACATAGATTGTCACTACAACCATGAGGTTGTGGGTTTGAGTCACACTTTCAAGAAAAAGAATAAAAAAACAAAGAGCGAGCAAAGAAGGTAGACTATAAGCTAATGAGTGGACTCCTGAAACGTTGGTGCTGTAACAAGAAAGAGTTGGTTAGTTTGTAGATATTATGGAAAACAGAGCTTATTTATAGAAGACTTAAGGGAAAATGGAAGGAAAACTACCTTGCAGAAGGTTAAGTTTTTCTATTTAGGAAAATGTAATTCTAAAAATGGAGTAGGATATTGTAGTTTATCCCTTGATGGAGACATGAAGGAGAAGAATGTGGTGCTATGATGCCGAGATACGACGCAGATATGGGGACTAGGGATATGGCTCTGCACTTTCAAAAATCTAAGACACCGATATGGATATGGCTGTCATCCTAATATTTTCTTTATCATGTTTGAATTACTGAAATTATCATTTTTATGTTCCTTTCTAACATTTTCTATGTTGAGAAGTAAGAAAATTTAAAGAACTATATGAATAATGGAATTGCTAAGTAGGATATGCTAAACTTATACCCTTTAAGTGTCGGTGCCATATAGGATACCAATACAAGTATTGTATCAGTCTAATAAAGATAAGTTGGGCTTGTACAAGTATCTGGGTATCATAGATGTGGAGGTTTAGAGGAAGAATGCTATGGTTATTGTCAAGAACATTGTGAGATATTTGGGTTTATTCGTAATTTGAGTCATTGAGTTTATCTAGATATGTAATTTTTAATTTGAGATATTTGTAATTTTGGGAGTAGGTTTCCTAGATTTGTGATGGGATAAGGATCAGATTTCCTTTATTAAGTTTCCTAGTTTGAGTCAATATCATAGGTTGTACTCTTATAAATAGCCCTTAACTATCCTTAATGAAACCATCTAAGAGATTTCAGTCAATTCAGTTAGTCAAGATGTAGTCAATAATTTCAACTTGGTATCAAAGAGGGGAGTCAAGCGTTTTAAGTCTTAGGGATTGTGTTGTGCTTTGCCTTGTATTCTCCCATAGAGGGAGTTACGTGTTTGTTCCCATGTGGAGCCAACAAGTGCAGGGGGTATTGTGCCCTTTTAATATAAATTGTTACGTTAAGTGGTTTTCAATAAGTTGAAATTATTGACTACATCTTGACTGATTGAATTGACTGAAATGTTTTAGCCAATGGCTATTTATAAGAGCACAACCTAAGATATTGACTCAAACTAGGAAACTTAATACTCAAACTAGGAAACTTAATCAAGGAAACCTAATACTAATCCCATAAAAAATCTAGGAAAATTACTCCCAAAATTATAGATAAACGAAATGACTCAAATTACAAATAAGCCCAAATATCTTTCAATATTCGCAACATTCTCCCTCAAGCGATACATAGAAACTATGTAACAACTTAGACTAAACACCTTCCTTTTGCAACAAGTTTGGTAAGGAACTCTGCTAGCTTGACTTTCAACATTTGTGGATGGATCTTTGATCAGTCTTGCAACTTAACTGATAAGGGAGTTGAAAAAATTCACATGCTCCAAGAACTACATACTCAGCAACAATGCTGATCATTAAACTGAACCATGGTAGGCTACACAGCATAACCAATTAACACTCACCCAAAAACAATTACTTGGAATTACATTAGCAAGTAATTGTGGAGCCTTTATAAAGTTTTTCTCCCAAACTAGAATAATCTCATTAACAAAACTCTTCTGAAAGAAATAACCTGATATTGGCATATTGCAGATTAAGTCCCGAACAGTGTTCCACTTCACCACTCTGACTTGTTGATAAGAAATACAACCTCTCTTTCTTTATTGATGTCTTGCCACAGCTTCCATTACGCTTTACTGGTAGTCATTGTCTGCCTGTTGTCTCGCTCTTTTTGAGTTGGTCGGAGCCAATGGCCCGCTAGGTCATATTTGTCTTGATCACTCCCAAAAGCATATGGAACAACTATCTTGACGAATGAGAATTAAGAAATATTTGGGTTTATTTGTATTAGGGATAAAGGATTGGTTAGGATATGGTTAGAGATTAGTTTCTCACCATTATAAATTGAGATCATTCCTTGATGAATCTCATGGAGATTTTATCTCAAAGAATTCATTTCTTTCAAAGTTATCAGTAATAAAGGCATGATTTTATTAGAGACAAAAATCCTAAGCTTGGTCACTCCAAGTGGGATCAAGTGATTGCAATAAAAGAGTTTTTTGGGCTTCATGAATGAGCTAGTGCACCTATCAGGCTAATTATTATAGCTGGAGGAGACTGCAGTGATCATGTAGGAAAGAAAAGAGATGATTCCAACAAAATACATGATGTTTGGCCCCAGGAAAAAAGGTGATATGGGAGAAATTGTTACTGACTTTGTTGTGCATTTTGATTTTGCGCTAATATGTGCTTTGAACAGAGAATATCTGGTGGTATTGGAATAAGTACCAAATAGACAAGATTGTAATTAAAGTCATCCCTGAAGAAAGTCTTTAAGCACAACATAGGTTATTGATATTCGATACCATTATCAAGAACTAACATTTGGGTAACGTACATATGAAAGGAGATGGTTAAAACAAGGTACATGGAGCATACGAGATTGGACACAGAGAATGAAATATGAAAAGCTATTCTGGACTTTGTTGTGGTTTTCTATACTGTGATAGCTAATACATTGAGAAGAAAAAAGGACGCCATGTGATGTTTAAGAGTGCTTGATTAAGTTACAAACAGATTACTTTTACTTATGCTTAAAGAGAGGTCTTTCTAAAAAGGTTGTCATCTCAGGGCAGGAGTCTTTCAGAAACGTATAGGTTATTGATTTTGGATATTGTTGTTAAGGGTAAATAACAAAAAAAAAAAAGGGCGGCCCAATGCACGAGGCTCCCGCATGGTGAAAAAAATATTTTGAGTATAAGACATTGGAATTTAAAAGGAAAAACAATGAAAAAAAATTCAACAAAAGAATTTTGAGGCAACAAATTTGAAAATGAAACGTGCCACTTTAGTTACCTCTGTGATAATGACAACTTTGAAATTAACAGGACGTGCAAGAGGCAGCTGGTGAGTGGAAGGGAAAGAAGAGCTATGCACAAGAAAACTTGGTTGCAAAATTCATGAGTCCAAAATGTTACTTTTATAATGAAAACACTATTGAAAGAATGGCAGAAAACAAAAAAAATAACGGACTTATAAAGGTGCAAGCTAGCAAAAAGCACCACTAAGAAAACCATTATTACACTGATTAAAGAAAGGGGAAAACCATTATTAGACCCACGTGCGAAGACTATGTTTTAAACACAAATGGACTTGTAAGTCCATTTACATCTTTCTCATCTCCCACTTGCAAAAAGGCTCCAATACATGCTTCACATGGTGACTGCATTTGATTATGCAAATAGTCACGGGATCAAATCCCATCACCCACTTGTATTCTTTTTATTCATGCAGGCCCCATATTTATAACACAAACCATTCAATCTATTTATTTAATCAAAAAATCCCAATACCTAATTATCTTTAAATCCTTGAAGATTTTGAGTAATTTGTGAAAACTGTCAAAAAATCCCAACCTATAGATCTAATTTCCTGCACTCTTGTGGTTCCCCAACTGATAATCTAAACCGTTCAAAATTCTCGTATTGATGATTAGCATCAAGAAATTTTTTCAATTCTCAATCTTTATGGATTTTGAGAAATTTTTAAAAAAAACTTCCAAAATATTCAAACAATCTAAAATCATTCGATGTACTTGTGTACTCCTATAAACAATGACTTTGACAAACACGGTAATGTGTTTCACATGTACAACATTAAAATATATAACATTTGCAAATGTAACATTTAAATTTATAACTTTTACCTAGGTAAGAATGGCCTCTTACCCTAGTGGTAAGAGGCGTTAGGTATCACTTAGTTGCCTAAGGTTCAAACCTAGGGAGCCACCTTCACTCAGTTGAGGGTTGTCTTACCTCACCTGAGGTTTACTTTCCTCTCCAGAGGGCTAAGGCCCTAGACCCCTTAAGTTGGGTACCAAAAAAAAAAAAACCTAGGTAATTATTTTTTAATGTTAAAAAAAAACCTAGGTAATTATTTTTATCCCATGTGTAAAAAGCAAATGACCCTTTAATGGTTAGGAGAGAAAAGAAGATGAGATTGTTAAATTTGAAAATAACTTGGTACTACAAAGTGAGAGATGTCAATATTTAGTAGCAATTGTAGAACAAATAGATAGTATGAGTTAGAGATACAAATAGGATCAGCACAAGGTGGGCAAAGTGAAGACAAGCTATTGGAAGCTTTTGGAGTGTTGTGCAATTGTCTGACTGCCACTGAGAAGCAGCTAAAACACATGCAATTGAGCTACACAGGACACAATAAATGTGTGGAATTACAAGGAAGGTCCAGATTAAGAAAGAGTACATAAGAGGAAATTACAACTAGCTCCAACAGATGAAAGGAGAAGAACCAGAGAATGTCGTCTAAGATGGTTTGTGCACATTCACAAAATGCCTAAAATAACCACATAACAAATTACATGATTAGGAGCAGATGGAATGAATAACAACCATAGTGAAGTAGAAGGGAAAGAAACATTAGAATGTAAAGTTACAGGAGCATTCATTCAAATAGGGTTGAGTGCAAGGCCACAGAAGCAACAAAAAAAAAGATGGGATAATGTTACGAAGATTACATTGATGATTCCTTGATGGAAAATGGACAAGTCTTAGCATTACATAACTAGAAATTAACAAAAAATAGCATTTTTTATGGTAACCTAGCTAAGGGGCTTGGACCTTGGGGGACTCAACACATGTGAGGTAATGGGAACTCATAAATGTGGGTAGACATAAACACTACTCACACATGCGAGGTAATGGGAACTTGCACATAAAAGGAGACGCAATTTACACCAGCAAGGTAATGAGAACTCGCACATCTGAGGAGACACAACTCACACATGTGAGGTAAAAACAACTCATATATGCAAAGAGGGGGGAGCAAGTTTTGAAAACTGGACCTCCCAAGAAAACTGTCACTACTTACCATTGAGGTAAGAAGCTGTTCTTAATTAGCAGAAAAAGGGTTAGAGTTCGAAATTTCCCATATCTTCAATGTGTTCTGGAGTGTTTACACGATATGTTCCAATATATATATATATAGGGCTTTAATCCTATGAGAAGTGTTTTCACACACTTATAGTGAAAACTTTTATGGGGCCCATTTGTGGATCCCATTTGGGTATGGGACCAAGGGGGATGAAAAGGTCTATGTAGGACCACCGCAAATATCAAGTTCGACCCCAATCACATGTCCCAAATCCCTTCATTCATTGCACACAAATCTAGTCCATTTGGATTGGTGCACTGTCGATTCAACGGTTTTGTAAATTCAAATTTGACTGAAACTTGGGGCGTGTGACTATTAAAGGAGGTCTCTATGTATTGAAATATTTGGATTGGTTGATAGATGGGCCCCACCTAGACTTCTCACAAAAAAGCGGTGAGAACTAGTTCTCATAGGATTATTTTCCATATATATGTCGAGAGAGAGAGAGAGAGAGGGGTTTCATGTTCCACAGACAGGAGTTTAGGGCTTTTAGGCATGACTTTTTTTTAATCCGATCCTAGATCAATGGGTCAAGGCTCAGATGATAATGATGCTTTTTTTTTTCTCTTTAAAGTTAAGAGAATGAATAGCTTCTTGATGGTTTAAAGTAAAATGTATATTATTTCTATTGGTGTTATTTTTGCTATGCTGTTTTCATTTGAAAATTATTTAGATTTATTTAAAATTATGCAAAACCCACAAATTATATGCTTTCGGATTTGGAAAATCAGATATGTTGTACTGGGATCACATTCCAACATGTTTACTTGAACTCATGCAACTTAAGTTTCTGCTACACCTGTATTTAAGCCAAAAAATAAAAAAAAAAAAAAGAAAAGAAAAAAAGTTACTAGGGAACTAGGGTCAGAAACGACAAACTTCAGATTCAACAGAACTAATGAAGGATGACTACGAACCATGAGTCGAGACATATTAATTATGGTCAATGGTAGGATTAGAGCCTTGAAAGAGTGACAAAAGCAAGAATGCAAGGTGGATATGGAATGGAGTAGCACCATACCCTAGATACACATGACTTACAAATGAGGGATGAAACCCCTACTTAATATTAAAAAAAAGGCCCATGATATAACTAATCCAACAATTACAACTGGAAAGTCATAATCTTGATGACTTCTGAACCTATTCATCAATTTCCAAACAAACCAGAAACTCCCCAGTCAGATCTAGTTTTTGTTGTATGGGAATCCCACAAACATAACGACTGACGCTAAAAAAAAATCTGGCGTGTAGCTAAATTTTAAGATGATATCCAAATGAGTTAAATAATATAGGATGTGTTTCAGAGGCTCAATTTCAGGGTACAGTTGAACCAGGAATGCAATGGTAGAGCGATCCAACAGGCTCGTGCTTAATCTGGGGCAACAGACAAAATCAGATACAAATTAAGTGGCTTTCAGCCTTTACAATGGAAAATGAAAAGCCTAATTATCTTGAAATTGCTTTTGACATGAAACTTCTACCCATGCATGCGTTTCATGATGCCGAAGACCAGGAAAGCTGTAGAAATAAACTGCAACAAATTTCAGTAGTTTTTTCTAGATCTTGGCATGTGTGACACTTGATGAAGAAGAGGAAATGAGAAAGAGGAGATGAGAAGAGGAAGAAACGAAAGAACAGTTGTCTGGTTGTTCGAACGAGGGCTGACCGATCATACACTTGGTTATTTTATTATAAGAACTTCTAAAAACTGCATAAAGCCCCTACTGACTTCTGAAATTATATAGCAGCCCTAAGAACTCATGAAATACATATAGAACCCTCTACTAGGTAAACAAAGCATAAAGAATACTAAAGCAAATTATTTTCCTATAGAGTGTACTATAGAAAATCCATAAAAAGGAACAAATCATGTTAGAAAAAGTAATTACTGACAATACCTATGCTGGGCAGGATAGAATGGGAAATAAACCCCTCAGCTGTTCAAAACAGATACTTATAGACTAATGTTGAATAATCTGTCACTAGAAAATGCTACCCGTAAAATCAAAGCCTCACAAATCAAGATATACACTTCTAAATGATACAAGCAGCAACATTCAATTGGTAAATCAATTTCAAGTAGAGAGGAAGCCTCCTTGTGGCTATAACTGGTTGATCTCTTCCTTATCATGCAGCTAATGGAAAAAGTAGCAGTGGAAGAAAAAGGCTAAGAAAAAGGCTAAGTCCCAATTTTATAGATCAGTAGAGAAGATCCGAACACAACTAAAGACTCATTATTGCGGTTTCATAATAGCCAAAAGTCACAAGTTCCCAAAGTCCTGAGGTTGCTATGGAAGGAAATCTCTTCTCCTCTGCAACAGACTCTTGATAAAAGCCATGACTATTGTAACCAGAATCTCATTAGTAATATTCAGACGTGCATCAGATCTGCAGCACTAAACTCAAGAATTTATATAAGAAAATAATGCATAATTCACAGCCCTAGAGAATGTAAAATTCGCCAGATTACTATTCGAACAGATGTGGGTACCCTCGGAAGTTGCAATTAATCATTGCTAAGAGCAATTGTATCTCTTCTTCTACAAAGTTCGAATTTCATCATGTGTCAAGGGAAGCTACTAAGTTGGCTGATTCTTCAAGCAAGACATACCTAAAGAGAACTTGTATTGGTCCTTTGCGGTTATGTGCTATCTGTTTTTTTTTTTTTTTTTTTTTTTTTGTATTTGTATGTTTCTTTTTTTCTATCCTGAGAGTCTTGGTAGTCAGCTCTGCTTCCAAGACTCTTCTTATCTGTTTTTTTTAATGATTCATTCACTGTATGATTAGAGAGAGAGAGAGAGAGAGAGAGAGAGAGAGAGAAGAAGAAGAAGAAGACAAAAAAAGAAACTTAAGGCCTACGCCTATCTTTATAGATTTTCAACCGATGAGACCCATCATGGAGAGGCAATGAAAGGGACTCATCATGGATGGTGAAACAAAAATATCCACCTTTGAACAAAACAGTCTGCAGAATCTCTGCATATCCAGTCTTTCAAATGGGCCAAGCCTGTTCAGGCTCATAAATATAACTTTCAAGCCTCAAATTCACACCCAGGATGAGCCTGTATGACTTAACATCGAGCACTTCCATCCTGTAGGCAAGTATTGGAGGCAACTGCTTTAAGTCAGGATGTGTCACACGAACTCTCAGGTCACTGAAAGGAAAAATGCAACAGTCTCCTTATTCTATGAGTGATAACAGGCCCACATATCCACATGACAATAGAATCTTCATAAATCAAAGCCCAAATGGATGGGACAGATCCAGTGCAGGATGCCCAGCCTAGTTGCAAACCTAGTGGTGTTACCCATTCACAGTGAGTGCAACCAGATGAATGAATTGAACATAAGGAAAATATGCACAATGCATTGCCCTAGAGAATCTAATGTTTGAAGACTTAAAACCATTTTTGTCAAATACAGGTTGGCCATAGCCCAAAGCCCACTTGTGGGCTTAACTCAGATCTGGGCTCAATACAGAACTCAATCTGTAGATATGATTCAGTCAAATGCATGTATATAGTATAAAGATATGCTTTGGTTATATTTAGATAGTAAATAATTGTAAATGGAGAGAGATTCTGATATGTAGGCTTGATTAAAGCATTTTGATCTTATTTAATAGAAGGTCGATCCATGGAGGAGACACACAAAATTTACAGAAAAATTCAGATCTTCTTTGTTTGATATGGTATTAGAGTTAGCCTTGCTGATACACATCGTGGAAAGTCTCTAATTCTAAGTCTTTCTGATACAAATCGTGGGAAGTCTCTTTGTTTTTGTCTTGAAGGCCTGCTGTTTTGGAACAACTCTTGGGAGAGATAAGAACAGTAACTTTGGAAGCAACCAGATCAAGGATCTGTGTTTTTTGGAAACAATCAGGGGGTGGAACCCTCCTCTATCACGTTGTGATCAACAGTGGCCCACCTGCGATCATCACAACATCTTTGAAGATTTCTCTAGAAGTGGTTGACTCCTCCTCCTGGTAATTCTGGAGATTTTTTCAACATTTTCCAAGATCAGAGGTAGGCCATTTGCTCAAGCTTGTGATTTTCAGTTTTCTAAAATAGTTTTGATCACAGCCATACAAAATCTTGGATCGTCGATGGATTTTGATAAAACTTGTATTGTTGGAAAGAGATTTTGAATCTCCTTCAGCCTTCTTGATCTGATCCTTAACCAGATCAAGCAGTGGGCCCCACGTAGAGAATTTGTAGTCAAAATATACGTCGCCTGGACCTGTTTTTATCCAATTTGTGCAGTAATATCGTGATCTGCTCTCTGTTCCTGTTTTCTGCACTATGTGGCATATCTGAAATCAGCCTATTTGGTTTGGTTGTTTGATATCATTATTGCACTTCTGGGTTTGTTTTTTCTTGCATTCGCTTTATTTCACATTTAGAGACGGAGAAATCTGAGGTCAAATTGGTTCAATTCGATGGGAAAAATTACCCACCTTGGTCTTTTCAGTTTCAACTATATCTTGAGGCCAAGGAATTATGGGGACATGTGTCTGGTGCTGCTCTATAACCTACAGAAGATGACAAATTAATTTCTGCATGGAACACCAAGGATGCCAAAATTAAAACATGGATTCTTGGGTCTGTTGAACATCATCTCATTTTGAACCTTAAACCATATAACACTTCCAAAGGAATGTGGGAGTATTTACAAACGGTTTATCATTGCAGCAATTCTGCTTGCCAGTTTCAGCTGGAATGTGAAATTGGGGGGTGTCAAATACAGATCGGCCATAGTCCAAAGCCCACTTGTGGGCTTAACTCAGATCTGAGCTCAACACTGAACTCAATCTGTAGATATGATTTAGTCAAATGCATGTATATAGTTTCCTAGTATAAAGATATTCTTTGGTTATATTTAGATAGTAAATAATTGTAAATGGAGAGAGATTCTGATATGTAGCCTTGATTAAGGCATTTTGATCTTATTTAATAGAAAGTCAATCAATGGAGGAAACACACAAAATTTATAGAAAAATTCAGATCTTGTTTGTTTGATAATTTTATGCCAGATGGTTTGAAGCACTGTTGTTAAAATCTTATTCAAATCCCAAATCGTGCAATACATATTGAACCCTATGTACAAAGATTCATATCTATAAATGAATATTCTTTATACGTGCTTTCTAAGGATTCAAATGCGAATTGTACAATTTAATACATGCTTTCTTGAATCTTACAATTCGGACAATTCGTCTAGGTAGGAACATATATGACCAAATCACTAATAATATTATTAATTTTCAAGTGTTGCACTGTTGCTATTTTTAAAAGACTATCTAGTGGTTAAGTAAAGTTTTAGAGAAAAATAAGGAATAAGCATGTGACCAAAGCATTTGAGTTTCTGTATGGGTTTGTCATGCATTTTTTTTAATTTAAGTTTTTTCTTCACGAGCACTTTAACTGCACAAGAAACATCTTACCGTTTGACATTAATGATTTGGATTTCATTTTTAATTTTTGATCTGATGATTGCTAATAAATGTCAATAATGTTCTTCATATGATTGCATCGTAGTCTTAATTGTCATCTTATATGATTTTTTTTTACAAAAGAAAAAAAATTTTTGCAATTCACGATATTTATGATAAGATTTAGATTTTCAGAACAATGGCTTGAAGTCTATGTAATAGTTACTCAGCTTCATTGTTGAACCTTAAAACTTTGGCCTCAGCATAAAAAAAAAAGAACCTCATTTTTTTGGTGAAATAATTCAAAAAATTGAAGCAAGTTCATCTTGAGATTTCGACAAATAAATCATTTAGACGTACATCATCTAGAGACACAAGCTACCAATACATACCACAGAAATAACAAGAGAATATCCCCAGAGATTAGTACAAATTAAAGCACACGAAAGAAACTTTTCTCATTCAAACTACAAAAATATGTACTTTCACTATTCTAAGCAAACTAATAGGTTTTACATTATAAAGCAAACAGAAGTAGAAAAGACTTAAGTAGATTACTGAATAGTGATTGAGATGAGTTTATTATGGGTAAACTGAAAATTATGAAGAACATAAGTGAACAGATTCGTTACCCTCTACTTGGGCAAAGGATCCATTCCAACACAAATATTACCATGAGAAATGGATGGTGTATAAGACAAAAAATGAGATCACATACCTGTCATAAGAACCATTGCGCTTCAGTTTATGATCCAAAATGGACTGAAGGGGGTTGATACCAACTGCGCTGCAGAGCCACTAGCACATGCAAATGATGCCTGCCACAGAAGAAGAAGCACTCTCCAACAATCAAAATCTCCATCGAAGTGCTAAAATCTCATCACTAACACTCTTAACTTCCTTTGCTGATAGCTGAAACACTAATAGGATTTACAGCACTATTTTTTGTTGTACACAATGACTTACTCTGACTATGGTAGCTTAGTAAATCCCAACAAGTCTCCCAAGATGATACCTTCCACAATATGTGACGAAGGCTGTCTTTGTCTGTACTGCATAGTATATGCCACAATGTGTCCACTACCATTACGAACACCCACACAACCTTATCCTCAGTCACCTCCATAAACATGGACTCCACTGTTGACTTTATACTAGCTCATATAAATTGATCAATAATGATTGCAGGAAGCTTAGGACTAACATTTCTTGTCATTGATTTTTTTTTTTCACTTTGATGTAAGTAAACAATGGTTCATAATTGTACAAGTGGATCCTAACTGGAGATTTGTACCCGTACTGTTCCATATCCTAAATTCAATTCATCCAACAATTCAAAAATATGTTGTGCTGCTTAACTTCTTTGTTCATTCTTTAGCACAACAAGAATGCATATGCTGATTGATACATGCTCAACTCTCTCCGCATTCCTTGAAGTCTAGCATAGTAATCTCCTAGATATAAAAGCCTCTATATGAACTGTGCAATATCTCTAGTTAAATAATAAAGTTGGGTGCTCTTTCATGAGCATTAGGTATTGTCCATTTCAAGAGCATGTGTAACTAAAAATGAATCTTGTAACCTATGATGCCCAGATACGGACACGGGTACGGATACGGACATGGGGAACGAGGGTTCGATACGCCGACTTGAAACTTTTAGGATATGGCTATGGGTACTGCATTTCAAAAAATATGCATATAAATACTTATTGTAGTGCTCAAATATTACGAGGCGCCCACTGTGTGGATCAAATTTTCAATAAGGTGGGCTTGACAGTATGTTAACATAGAAGAAAATAAAAGAAAAGAAAAAAAAAGTGGGCCAAGTGTCTTGGTTGGCCCAGTAGCTCAACAATAAAATAGAAAGAAATTAAAAAAAAAGCCCAACGGGCCCATTCTCATTAATAAAATGCGGCGGGTTCTTTTGCCCCCTTTGTATCTCTGGGGCATCATCGAACAAAAAAGAAGAAGAAGAAGAAGAATGAATAAGAAGAAGATGAAGTGTACATAGCACATAAAGCTAGAAGCTCGAAGCAGCAACAGTAGCAGAAAGCAACACAGTGGTCTACCACCTGGTTGAAGAAGCAACCCATCAAAACGAAACCAGTAGCCCCTATCAGTTTAGTTATCTTCATCCTCGCCGCCACCTTCTCCTCCTCCTTCTTTTTTGCTTTCTTTTTGATCAAACTGAGAGATGGCTCATTTAGGAGTAAATTGGTCAAAATGGACAAAATCTGTCAAAATTTTGTGTAAAAAAATATTGCATAGCCGTATTCTAAAATTGGGGGCCGTATCCAAGCCATATCTTGCTGTATCCCATACTCGTATCCATATCGTATCATATCAGTACCGATACCACAGGGCATTTGGAGTATCCGGGTATCATAGCTTGAACTCCTCAGCGCTCTTACAATATCGAAAACTAGCAGCACCAAGATCTTCTAATGTGTTACGAATCCAATTCATTATGAACTTATTTTCAACTCCAAATCAACAAATTTGAGTCATAAGAAAAGAGTTCTTCAATTTTCCCATCTATACAACCAAGTCTCTATGCTCCATCAATAGCCCCAAGTAATATGACTACTCTAACGGACTTGTTCGTGCAATAAGACATTTTGCTGTCTGCAGATTTCTATTTCACTTGTGCTCGAAAACACTCCAAGATGAACTCCTTGCACCAACCCTGGCTGCTAATGCAAGCACATTCTAGGCTAATGGTAACCCGATGAAGAAGGATTTGACCTCCTTTTGACTTGAAAAAAAATACTAGCTCTGATTCTGAGAAGTCTGTTTTGAAGATCATCTAGGCTCTGATACCAAGTTGTCAGTACTAAGTAGTAAATCTAATGATTCTAGAGAGAATAGTAAGAAGAGAGAGCAAAAAGAGAGGTAAAATAGAAAGTACGGCAACCAATCCTCCACATATATTACTAAAACTGTCATTTAAAAAAAAGCCCCTAAAATCTATGCAATTATTAGACAACTACTGCATTAAAAAAGACATTAAGTCAAGAAACAGTACCTGTGCGGTAAAAAACTTAAACTGCAGATTAGTCCTTGCATGAAGGTTAACAAAACCAGGCAATTGATGAAGCCAGCCTGCTATTAAGGAAAATTATTGCACCTTTCTGAAGGAGAATACAGAGAAGGGGGTTTTGCAGAGAAAAGTCCTCTCTCTGTATCCACTCTAAAAAGATACAGAGAAAAACCTTCCTAGAAAAGAAATTAAAAAAAATGCTTCTGTGGAGATAAACATGTTGGCTTTGTTGATAAATTTATATACAGATTGGGTTCTGGTTGAAACACTATTATCACTGTATGATACTCAACTAGAGGTAGCAAAAAATTATCACCCCAAAAAACTGATCCAAACCCCACCCATGTATCTTGATCTGCGAATTTGGGTTGAGCTTGCAGACCAAACTGGTCATAATAGCTCTTTAGTATGTATCCCACACACACACACACACACACAGCTCTTTAGTATGTATCCCACACACACACACACATTGCTCTTTAAAAACACACACACAGAGTCTCCCTCTCTAACCTTGTCGACACGATCACATCCTCATACTGCCATCCTTTCCTCTCTCTTCTTTAATCTCTCCTTCGAACTCTCACTATCACCAATTGGATTATCTCAACTATGTTGGGGTCGGCTATATGAATTTTTGTTCCTCCATTCCGTTCTATTTTGAGCCAAATCCTTGGATAAGTTAAATTTCTTCAAATATGATTTAATGACCTCTATCAATGTTTTCTTCGGCGTACCACTACCTCTTAATGGGCCATCTACCTAGATAGCCAAACTTTTCCTCGCTGGTGCTATAACTGGCTTACGTTCAACATGCCCAGACCATCTTAAACGGATTTGTCTAATTTTATCCCCTATTGATGCTACCCCTAAATGCTCTCGAAATAACTCATTTCTAATTTTATCTTTCTTAGTTTTACTACGCATACACCTAAGCATTCTCATCTCCGCCAAATCTATCTTATGTATATGCGTCTTCTTAATTGGCCAGTATTCTACTTCATATGTCATAGCTGGTCTAACCATTGTCCTGTAAGATTTGCTCTCCAATTTCATTGGCATTTGTCTGTCATAAAGCACTCCAGAAGTTAGTCTCCTCTTCAGCTATCCAACTTTTATCCATTGCTCAACATCTTCGTCAATCTCCCCATCCTTACTAATCATCAAGCCCAAATACCGAAAAGAATCTCTACGTGGTATCTTATGAGTTTTAATTTTGACAGTGCTTTCAACACTGTGAATATGTCCACTGAAGTTTCAACACTTGGATTTTCTCTTTGCATGCTTTAATTTAGGGATTTGGCTTTTCCAATTACATTACTCCAAACATGCTTCAATTGGAGAGGAGGGTGGGGGGTGTCTTGCTAATCCTTTATTTAATGAATGCTAAGATATGGGAAAATTTCTCATTCTCTTTCTCCAGCTTTGAGGGGTTTTTGCTAATTCAGTCATCAGTACTACTGATAATTTTATGTTTGTCATTTTCATAATAGCATGACTCGAAATCAACGCCTTGTGGTTGTGGCACTGAGCACCTTCCAAGTTCCAACCATGGTAAGGGCTTGTGTCCATAATTTGAGAGTTTTCCTGTTTCCTAATTCATTAGAATATATTCTATGCACGCTATAATTGGGGGCTTTGCTAATTGCTTGATTAGGTATTTTGCTAAGTTGTTAGTTTTTAGAAGTTACGATTTGGGGGTTTCCTAATTCATCACTAAATACATTGTGTGATCTGGATTTTTCTAATTTATTATCCAGTTACGAAAATCTCTGCTTCTTCTCAGCAGGAGGATTTTCAAAATTTCAAAAAAAAAAAAAAAACTGATGATAATTGTTATTATCATCTGCTTTAATATGATTAGTTTTAACATGATTTGGAGATCTGATATGCATTAATCTTGTAGTGAAGATCATTGTCGTCAATATCGTATGATTCGTTGATGCAGGCCGAACCCAAGTCCGGCCCAGATCACATAATCGGAAGACATCCGATTGATACACTTTCTATTTTTGTTATGTCCTATTTTAGTAAGTCTTATTTGTGTAGGATTAGTCCTCCTTCTATAGTTAGAACCGATCACTCCTATATAAGGAGTAATATTCACTGTATTCGGTATGTTTTTATCAATAAAATTTCAGAGTGCCAGAGTTTCTTTTTGTTCTCTATTGTGATCGTGACTGCCATTGAATCTTCGGATTCGAACAATCCCTCGGGAGATTGTTCTACTACCCATCCAAGATCCAGGGCTGCGCCAGATTGGTATCAGAGCCCAGATCCGGTCGCCGGGGAACTCTGTCGTTCCCGGAATCCTTCCTTCCACCTACTGTCCATTGGCGATCAACCCAGACCCCTACAGCAGCCCAACTCCTCACCGGACAACCCATTCCCATACTGCCGCTCAGCCCTTCCGTACCAACTCCCTATCTCCCTGCACCACGCCGAAACCCGAACTCCCCCAACAGTAACCCCACTCTCTTAGCCGTAACCCCACTCACTCTGCCATATCCCAGATCCCCCCCCCCCCCCCCCCCCCCCGCCCCCCACCAAGAACCCCAGCCCCTGCAAAACCCCAGATCCCTGCAAAACCCCAGCCCCTGCAAAACCCCAGATCCCTGCAGAACCCCAGACCCTGTCCAAAACCCAACCTCTGTGACACCCTACCTTCCGAATCGAACCCTCCACCGCCATCTACAACCCCTAAACCCTGATCCGACTATCCACGCCCCTGTCCAAAACCCCTCTCGGTGTTTCCCGCACCAACCCCCACCCCCTCTCTCTCTTCCAACCCTAAACCCCCTCGATTCGGCACCGGGACCCCTTGTTATCTCCACTCACGCACCAGCAGTCCCTTCCCCCCCACCAGAACAACAAAAAAAAAAAAAAAAAAAAAAAAAAAAAAGACAAAGAGACTTTCACCATTTGAAGCTGTTACAGGAGTTCGTCCTCGACTCCCTGTTGATCTTGTCCCGTTACCAGTTGATGCCCGCGTGAGTGCAGATGCTGAAACTTTTTTCCAACACATGCAGCAAGTCCATAATGACGTCCGTCGCCATATATCTGCCAGCAATGATGTTTATAAGCAGCAAGTTGATAAACATCGTCGGTTTGTTGAATTTAATGAAGGCGATATGGTTATGGTCCGTATTCGACCTGAGAGATTGCCACCTGGAGCTCACAAGAAATTACACCCTCGAAGTTCAGGTCCATTCAAGATTCTCCAGAAGATTAATTCCAACGCCTATATTCTTGATATCCCTACTGCTTCAGGCGTCCGTTCTTCATTCAATGTCGAGGATCTTACTCTCTATCGTGGCCATGATACTGAAGGAGAAAATGAAGAGCAGCTTATGTCTTTACCAGTTCATTCTCCACCTCCTGATGAAATTATTGATGTCCTTGATGATCAAATTGTTTCTACACGTCAAGGAGGTTATCAGAAGTTTTATGTCCGCTGGCGCAATCGTCCTATCTCTGATGCTACATGGATTACAGCTACTGACTTCCAGCGCATCAATCCTGATCTTTATGAGAGATATCAAGCGCTCAACTCGCCGGAGTCGAGTTTTTCCAAGCCGGGGAGAGCTGATGCAGGCCGAACCCAAGTCCGGCCCAGATCACATAATCGGAAGACATCCGATTGATACACTTTCTATTTTTGTTATGTCCTATTTTAGTAAGTCTTATTTGTGTAGGATTAGTCCTCCTTCTATAGTTAGAACCGATCACTCCTATATAAGGAGTAATATTCACTGTATTCGGTATGTTTTTATCAATAAAATTTCAGAGTGCCAGAGTTTCTTTTTGTTCTCTATTGTGATCGTGACTGCCATTGAATCTTTGGATTCGAATAATCCCTCGGGAGATTGTTCTACTACCCATCCAAGATCCAGGGCTGCGCCATTCATGTCCCGAATCCTACGATTTGTATTGAATCCTAAGGAAGATTATTTGTATCTTTGAAATGAATTTCAATTATAGGTGACTCTTAGGATTCAATAACTTTGGTTTTTTTATTCTAGAGTTATGATAACATGTAAAATTGCTTGTTTGGATTTATTTTTATTTTTACCTTTTGATTTAAAGATAAAAAACTATTGAAACTTATTTATTTTCCCTAGTAACATTAATATATTAAACAAATATAACTATTTGCGCATATAATTTATGATATATTAATATATGTCAATGATGTTCGTCATATAATTGTATCATAGTCTTATTTGTCATTGTATTTATGTTGCTATGGATGGATTATGAATAACTACTTTTTTCTTTTTTTATTTTTTAATAAAAATAAAAAATCCTACAATTCATGATGCAATTCGATTCACCCCCTTCAAAGATTTGTGATATAATTCCGATTTTCAAAACAATGGTGAAGATAATCATTATGCCAATTAGATTAGGTTGACCCCTTTAATTGGTTGGATGTGGGTTGGGAAAAGAAACCTGCTGAATAGATGGATCAGGTTGAGGTTGAGCCATTACTTTTATTCATGAGTCTCAACCAGTTTCAACCCAAGACATTGCCACCTAAGATGCTTAGATACGGACACGGGGAATGAGGGTTCGATACGCCGACTTGAAAATTTTAGGACACGGATACGGGTACGGCATTTCAAAAAATATATACATATAAATACTTATTGTAATGCTCAAATATTACAAGGCCCACTGTGTGAATCAAGTTTTCAATGAGGTAAGCCTGATGGTATCTTAACATAGAAGAAAATAAAAGACAAGAAAAAAAAAAGTGGGCCAAGTGTCTTGGTTGGCCCAGTAGCTCAATATTAAAATAGAAAGAAATAAAAACAAAAAGCCCAACGGGCCCATTCTCATTAATAAAATGCGAAGGGCCCTTTTGCCGCTTTTGCATCTATGGGGCATCATCGAATGAAAAAGAAGAAAAAGAATGAATAAGAAGAAGAGGAGGCATACATAGCACCTGAAGCTAGAAGCTTGAAGCAACAATAATAGCGGAAAGCAACACAGTGGTTTACCACCTAGTTGAAGAAGCAACCCGTCAAAACGAGAGCAGTAGCCCTTGTCAGTTTAGTTATCTTCATCCTCGTTGCCACCTTCTCTTCCTCCTCTTCTCTTTCTTTTTTGCTTTCCTTTTGATCAAACTGAGAAAGGGCTCATTTAGGAGTAAATTGGTCAAAATGGACAAAATCTATCGTAATTTTGGGTAAAAAATATTGTAGAGCCGTATCCTAAAATTGGTGGCCATATCCAAGCCGTATCCCGTACCCGTATCCGTATCGTATCATATCAATACCGATACCACAGGGCATTTGGAGTATCCAGGTATCATAGATTGCCACTCCCAGGCTCACCCAAACTAGAATCCATCTGGTTGCTCACTACACCCATGTGTACATATAGCCATTTTGGTAAATCAGTTACAGTTCATAATCCAATTCAAATCCCTCCATTCGGACCTAACCATAATCAGTACAGCTAATTGTTAAGTGCCCTAATTTAAGAAAGATTATCATTACAGAAATGTTAGAGATGATATCCAGAATGTTGGACTGTGAATTGTTATCCTTTTTCCTTCTTATGATGGTTTTGAATTGTTATCCTTTTTCCTTCTTATGATGGTTTTGATGCATATAATTATCTCTACAGTACCAAGTGCAAAGGATGTTTCAAATTGCAGACTTCCTATAAGGAAATGCAATAAAACCTAGATATATTCTTTCTTATAATGGAGAAAGATAACACAACATAAAAATGATCACAATCAGCTTCCAAAACTTTATGTAAGCTGCATACGAAACCTAGATAGAAGTACAAAATATACATGGAGAAATTGATCTGTTTAAGACATTAAGATGTACACTCTTCTGCAGCCTTCTGCAGATTCATTAGTAAGTGCCCTCAGTAAAAAAAAAAAAGGAGAAAAATGGAACCAATATTTTACAAGACAGTAAGTACAGCGAAGAACCAAATTTGAGGGAGACCCCAGAAATGGACAGAGCAGGAGAATGAATATGAAGTCTGCCTTACCTCTGGCATACTGAATGAGTAAATTCATCATATCCATTATCAGCTAGCGCATTGAAGGTCGGAGTTGCTTCAGACGATGCACGACTTGCTTCATCGTCGGCCTGACTGAGAGAGTCACAACAGTACACATGACGGCCAAGTGCAGCGTCTCCACCAAATCATCATGAGGACCTGCATCCCACAGACCAGCAGTGAAAACTTCACGGGCTCGACCCTGTTGAAGAAGCATACATGCCCAGTCAACAATATTGAAACCATTGCCAAATGAAGAAAACGAAGGATCCAAGGCTTTCTTATCCGATATCAACTCCAGGAGTACGACACCATAGCTGTACACATCAGCCTTATCAGAGACTCGGCAGGTCAATGCATATTCTGGAGCAACATATCCAAAAGTTCCTGCTACACCTGTAGTTGCATGGGTTTCAGAAATTCCCAGAAGCCTGGCCAGTCCAAAGTCGGATAGATAAGCATTAAAGTCATTGTCCAACAAGATATTGCTCGGTTTGACATCACGATGAACGACCCGTGGGACACACTGATCATGTAAATATGCAAGTGCATGAGCGATATCCAAAGCGATCTTGTGAAGCATCTTCCAACAAACACCTCTTGCAGATCTTTCCTGAATAAAATTCTCCAAATTACCTCCTGGCAGGTAATTATATATGAGAAACATCTCTGTATCGCTGGCATGGAAACCTATTAAAGTAACCAGTTTTGGATGGCGCATTCTTCCGAGCGTCTTGATCTCTGCCTGGAATTGTTGAACCCCTTGGAACCGTCCAACTGAGAGCCTCTTTATTGCCACTACAAGTCCAGGAGAAACCTCGGCTTTATAAGTTTCTCCAAAACCTCCAATGCCAATGCGGTTACTTGTATTAAAATTATTTGTAGCATTGATTATCATATCAAAGGTCAGCGGGACCCCAATGTCAGCAAAAAGCATCACCTCCCTACTTGCTACATGAACCGTAGGCTTTGGGACACATTTCCTTGTATACAGAAAAAGAATAACCAGAAGCAAAAGGACAGCAACAAGGGCAGATGCAGAAGTTATTGATGCAATTTCAATCGAAGTAAATCCACTGCTTCCACTCTTCTTGGCTACACTAGCTGATGGAGAATAAGCGATTTCTTGTGGAACCCCGCTCTGCCCATGCAGGTCTGGAGGTGTCACGGTCAGTGAGACTAGATGACAATTACGAAGAAATGGGTTCCCCACGGCACTGTCACATTTCATTGAATTAGCATTCAACGGAACTGACCCAGACAAATTATTAAATGACACATTGAATGCAGAGAGAGATGCTACATTAGCTAAACCAGAAGGGATGTGCCCCGACAGCGTATTGTTGCTGAGTAAAAGAACCGTGAGGTTCTTCAAATTCACTAGACCTCTTGGAATCTCACCTGACAGGGAATTTGAAGAAAGGTCCAACACTTCTAGAGAAGACAAATGACTCAAGCCAGAAGGAATACTCCCACTTAGTTTATTACCAGCCACAGAGAGAGATCTCAAAGCCTTCAACTGACTGAAACATGCTGGAATCTGACCTTGCAGTTTATTCCTACTCATGTCAAGATAAACAAGTGAATCCAAATGCCCAAAAGTTGGTGGTATTGATCCAGTAATCTGATTCCCTGCGATATCCAGAAGACTAAGAGACCCACACCTCTCACCAATCCATGCGGGAATTTCACCTGAAATTTTGTTGTTGCTAAAGTTGGCAATCAATCCACTCAAATTGAAGCACTTGTCAGATAGATATCCGGGAAGCGGTCCAGTGAAACTATTGCCACCAAACAAAACAGCATAAACTGTCTGCTTCCCTAGTCTTTCAGTTGCAATTGGCAATGGTGGAAGTGGACCTGAGAAATTGTTCTCACCAAAATTGTGAAAAATTGCAAGATTTCCAGTGGACCCAAAAGAGGGAAATGAGATAGCAGTTTGAGTTCTATATATAAAGAACAAAGAATAAATAGAAGATAAGCTGTAAGGTTGCACAAGTGACACATGCAGAGGAGCGCATCCGTCATAAATAAACCTTGGAATGGAACCCGAAAAATGATTCCCACTTACATCAAACGTGGTCATACAAGGAATAGGAAGTTTCACATGTAAACCCCCATTCAACTTATTTGAGCTCAAGTCTAGGAAATGCAGAATCTTGCAGCGCGCAAATGCCAACGGGATCCCTCCAGTGAAATAATTGCGACCCAAGTTCACCATTTCCAAGCTGTGGCAAGCTCCCCAGTCACTCGGGATAACACCTTGAAGCATGGCTCCCGGGGCCCACAAAATCTTTAGCTTTGGCAAGGTAGTAATGTTGACAGGAATCCCACCTTGGAAGTAATTAAAACCGTCATTAGCAACATTCAAATGCTCACTGAAAGAATCCCACCCACCCACATTCGCTCTCGGCGGAAGTGGATCATACAAATTTGAAAGAACAAGCACCTCCAATTCAAGACAGTTTCCAAGCTCAGGGGGTATGAGACCACTCAAGCTGTTCCTAGACACATCCAACACTTGTAGCACTCGAAGCCTACCGAGATCAGGAGGGATGACATCTACCAGCATATTCGAAAACAACCGCAGGGTTCGCAAGCTCCCACAGTTCCCCAAATTATGAGGGATGCCACCAACCAACAAATTCCCAGAGAGATCAAGATGTTCAAGATTCCGGCAGCCATTTCCAATCTCATCAGGAATCGACCCGCCCAACCGGTTGAGGGACAAATAAAGGCCTTGCAATTCAGCAAATTTACCAAGAAACGGAGGAACCGTCCCGTTGAGCCTGTTTCCAGCTAAGTTCAAGATTTCCAACCCCACAGAATCCGAAAGCGAGGCCGGAATCTCACCAGAAATCCTGTTAAAGCCAAGATTAAGAACTCTCAGCTTCCTCAAACCCCCAAACTCAGAAGGTAACACCCCTGAGATCGAATTTCCCTCCAGGTCCATAACTTCTAAATCCTTCAGACCCCAAATCTCAGAAGGAATCTCCCCCTCAAAACCATTGAACGCGAGAGCCAAAACCCGAAGCCGGGACAGCTTCCCGACCGATGCAGGCAGCTTCCCGGTCAACTTCCGGTCACCGCCGGAACGATTCCCGGACTCCGGAAACAGAAACCGACCAGAAAATCCAGAACGAGGAAAGGGCTCCGACTTACCTCCGTTCCCAGCTGAATCACTGATGTTGAGCGATACAACCCTGGATTCCGAGTCGCAGGAGATGCCGAGCCACGAGCAGTGATCGGAAGTCGCCGGGTTCCAGCCGGAGAGAAGGCCGGAATGGTCGGCGGCGGCCTTGAACTCAAAAAGAACCGACCTTTCCACTGCTATCGCATCATCCGAAGCTGCGGAAACGGAGAAATGGCGGATCGAAGAGAGGAACAGAAGGGGAATTAGGGATTCGAATAGAGATTCGAATCGGAACCTCATCTTCGCAGAGGAATGCATCTCCTCTTCTTCTTCTCCTTCTTCTTCTTCTTCTTCTTCTTGTTTAGAACGGACGAGTAAAACCCTAGAAGAACCCAAACCTTGGAGCAGAAGAGAAGGTCTGTTTGAATTAGGCCGTTTCGTTTCAGAACCCCAGACCTCTAATTTTCCAAGAGAGAGAGAGAGACGCGTTTTTTTTTTGGCTTCTGCAACCCTTTCTTGCTTTCTTCCACGGCTACTTTCCGCTCAAAGTTGTTTACGGTGGGCCCAGGCGTGCATGCAGCAGGAGATGGCCCACCGGTGGTCAATCAGTGCCTCAGGGGCCGACACGTGGCATTCTAGTCGAGTGGGAAGTTACCTGGTAGAAGGGGTGGAATCCATTCAGCTGCCCCGAGGGAACACGGATACGGCATTGTGGGGGCAGTGGGCACTCTCCTTGGTGGGGGGGCCATGCTGTGCAGGTGACATTTCCTCCGACGATGATGCATCGTATCAGTGACTTTGACAATGACCACTAAAAGGGTGATTAGAAAAAAAAATGATTCTAGATTAGGATTTCATTTGTTTGAAGATTCACCTGCCATTAGTTTGACCAGTCAGCTCATGATGGATGGCCCATATCACAGCGCATCTAATGTTTGAGATTTAAGCAGTAGATGACTAGATGATAATGTCGTCCCTGAAATCGATAGGGTCTTGAAATCAGTTGGGTCAAATAACTCGGCGGCGACTTACCAAATCATGGGTCAAACTCAACTCTTCAGTCAACTCGACCTGATCTAGTCAAGTCTTCTCAAGTCTGTGAATGGAGACAAAATAAGGGTATTTTAAATTTATGTGTTTTTATAGGAAAGTATCCTTAAAAATAAAATATTTATTGAACAAATAAAATAAAAGTGCAATGAAGAAATTAAAAATGGGCAGTGTTCCTGTGCATGCGCTTGTTGTCGCATCTAACCCTATCATGTGAGCAGTAGCTTTATGGAGCCTCAGTGATCGCAGAACTAGGAGGATCGGTTCATCTGCGGCACATAAATTTAACAACGTTATAGTAAATAAAAATTAGAAAAATTAAATAAGCCCTTAATTTTTTTTATCTTATTTAAAAAAAGGTACAAACTTTAAAAGCTTTCAAATTAGTCCCTAAGTCTTTCAAAAAATTTTCAATTAATGACATCTTTCCATTTAAAGCTATTTTTCGATAAATTTTTCACTCAATTTTCATAAAATAAACAAATTATCCTTCATTGAATAAAACTCTCATTCACTTTCTTTATATTCTTTTCATATGCTTCACCGACATCCTTACATTGATTAAAGACAATCAGTGTCTCTACATTGAATTGTATGTAGTTGCTGTGGAAACCATGTAATAACTTTAAATTGAGGGTAATTTAGGTATTTAAAATTTTGAGGGAAAAGGTTTCACCAAAAAATATCTTTAAATGGTCGGATGTCCTTAATTAAAATTTTACAGAAAAACTTTGGGACTATTTTGAAAAGTTTTGAAATTTATATCCTTTTTTATATGAGACAAAGACTTAAGACCCTGTTTAAAAATTTTCCAACAAAAACTTGACATTTGATCCAAGGTCAAAGCCTAAGTAACAATGCTCCAATCATCAGAGTCAGGACCAGGGTGACTTGAGTTAAAATATTTAATGTTACCTGCCTATGGTAGCCGCAATTAGCTTCTGAATGGCGTACATCTAATGAAGAATGCAATCGAAGTCTTGCATAAACTAAGTTTTTTATTGGTCATTAGAGTCTTCAAATACCTATGACTCATCTAAGGCTTGAACAACTTATTAAACAAAGATCAAATCAGTCGGTCCCTTGACAGAGCCCAGCGGGCCCAGCGAGACCTTACTAGCCAGTTGGTTTGGTCCGTCGGCAAAACGAGAACATTTTTCTTCTTCTCGTTCTAGAAGACATGCGAGACAGAGAATAGGACATGTGAGAGGAGGTCCAAAATCTTAGTACACATTGTATTATCCACAGTTTACCTATTGCTAGTCACAAGGAAAAGTGCTTAACAGGAAAAGATTGGGATGAAAAGGAGGAAAGATGCAAAATGAGAAAGAGAGATGCGAGAATGATTGATTATAGCGGGGGTGATTGTTGGCACAAGCATTTATTAGAGATGACGCTGAGATTTAAATTTTAATAAGTTGAAGGAGTCCACCAATGAGTGTAGATCAGCAAACTTAATGACGAATGCTTTAGTAAAGTAAGATTTTGAAAGGAGGTCTCTTTGGGTGGGTGTTGTTATGCAATTGGCTATTGGATGAGCTACAATGCTCTCGTAAGCTTTCCTTATGTAGACCTTGTTTTTCATTCAGTGTATTTTTCTCTCTTTTAATAGAACTTTCTTCATTATTAATGAAATAAATGACATGGCCTTAAATTCCCTCCTTTTCTCTTACTACGCAATGATCAAGTTTGTTCATCTCTCACAAATCCCAATCGCTAAGCGCAAATGATTACTATATAAAAGATGGTGTTTTCTTATGCAACAAGGTGTTTTCTTATGCAACAAATATCACACTGCACCTCATAACAAATCATATATACACCCACATGGACGGTGCTAAGCCCGTGCATATTTATATTGTTGTTATCTCACATCATTCATATTTGGATTGTGATAACATTTTACATTATCTGTCAACTTACATAAAAATCAACACAATCCTCTTCCTTTATTTGGCCTTGAGACCAACAATAAAAACTCACAAAGTTCTTATATAACTGGATGGATAAAAATAATTCATATAACTGGTCACAAATAACCAGGGAGATAGATTCAGATTATATAAATGGATCGCATGTAGATAAATGGATTCTCTTTCAGTCCAACTCAATCATCAAGTCAGCCCCGTATTTTATTTTATTTTATTTTTATTTTGGCGTTTAAGGCTGATTGACGCTATTGGAATGTTGCAAGAGAAACAAGAGACAAAAGAAAGTACTTTTTAAGGAAGGTTTTTTTTTTTAATTTTTTTAAGCAGGAATGAGGAATGAGGGTTAAGAGAGAAGGATGCTTGTGTATGAGAAAATAGGGAAAGAAAAAAGAAGAGTAAATGTTACATTGGACTATATAGGAAACTGGATCAACTCAAAGTAAATCAAATAATTAAAAGACAAAATTGAGATTTGATCCTTTTAACTGGATCTCATTTCCATAAAAAAATAAAGGAAAATGAAAATGGATCACTTCCAAAGAAATTGAAGAGAGAAGTACTCTGTTATGGACCGAACCAATGCGACAAAAGCGCCAAGATTGATGGAACACGTTAAATTAAGTTTTATAACTATTTGGGATTACAACAGAAGGTTCAAACTCTGCTCCAGATAGCTCTCTCCGTAGAGGCTCTCACATTGAGTGTAGGTCGCCCATTTCTATTTTTTTTTTCAGAAAAAACAAAAAACTCAACTCCAAGTAGCCCTTTCTGTGATTTGAATCGAAGGCTTGGAGGTCGGCTCTAATACCAAATTTCATGAACCTAACTAGATTGTGTCAAATTAAGTCTTATATAACTATTTAGGACTGTAAGCATTTGATAGAATTTTCTCACATTTTAGCCATGAAGGTGCTTATGTGGCACCACTAGATAGCCTCTAAAGAAAAAGCTTGCCAAAGTTGGTTGGAGTATTAGTCTATGTGAAGGAATCTGAATTTGAATCGGTGAAGACTTTTAGGAAGTTGGCCCCATTGTACTAAATGAAAGCATCAAAATTGGGCTTAGAAGGAATTTCTATTTAAAAAAATGCTTCTTGTTATCCATGATCATGTTGCAGTCAATAGAATCCAAATGATCAAATGTATAGTGCGAACAAAATTAAGGTGGGCCCCATAATTTAAGCAAACTGCGGTCTACTTTTGCCATCTCTTATACTATCCATAGTGGAACATTGCTTAATCTAGGGAAATGCACTTATATTTTTTTGTTAGAATTGTTGGGCTTAAGTGTTGGCTAATGAACACATTCATATGTGGGTCCTCCACTTTAGATGACCACTATCCATTTGCACTCATATTTGGTAAGTCTTAAGACTCCATCAGGTCCGCGTTTAGAATGCAAGTCTATCATAGTATTGCGAATATCAAATGTAAGTATGTTGGTTGCAAACTAACACTATAATCATACATGTGTAATGCATGTAAGAGTGAGTCATATACATGAGAATAACATAATGATACGTGTGACTTCCTCCACATTCTTTTGATGACATCTTTCCCATATTTAGCTTCTTCCTCTCCCTATCTTCTATTTAGATTTTGACAATTGAGTTTATGTTTTTTTGAGTCTGCTGTAGAGTTTCTTTAAAAGAAAGTAATATTTAGAGTTTTGATGAGTTTAACGATTATATATTAATAGTGCTCATTTCAAACTTTGGTACTCTTTTATTACATTTTATTTTGCAACGTATTCGAATAATTAGGTTATTTTTCATATTTCTTCTAACTAACAACATGTTATTATCTTTTTTATATATAACTTTGCTTATAGGTACAATTTAATATACAATTGAGATATTAGAGGCAACTAAAACAAAAAAGGTCAAAGTTATATAATTTTATTTTTTAAAAAATTATAGTTTTTATTTTATATTAATTTAAAAGAGTTATCTTCCATGGATTTGGTGAGAAGAGAGATAGAAGAGTTAAGATAGCATGGACATTTAAACTCATGAAATAGGCAAATTGTAAAACAAGAAGGAAGAAAAGAGACGTGATTTTATGATAACTTTAAATGTCTATTATTACTAAATTCTAATGATTATGACATCTTTTTCATTTTTAATAAATGCATTGAATTCTAACTCTCCAAATCTTTCCAGACAAGGGCTGATTTTATATAAAATTAGAATTTTGTTGAAGTCTTTCCCTCGCAATGAAGTATTTCATGTTGGTAGAGAAGGAAATGCGGCTCTGCTCATATATTTGCAAGATATTCTCGGATGGCGGAGGACATGAATGTTTGGTGGTACTCTACTCCAGATTTGATTAAGCAACATGTAATCAATGACTTTTTGTCTTAAGTTTTTTAATCAAATTATTTCCTTTTGATAAAAAAAATTCTTCCTCTCTATATACTCTAATTAGAATTTGACGATTGACATCTATGATAAAGTTTTGATGAGTTTCAAGAAAAGAAATATATGTTCACTTCAGACTTTAGTATCTCTCTATTAAGTCCATAAATTCACATATTTATGCATCATTTTAGGATAGATTAGGGACTTAATTAGGTAAATTGCATAATTATTCATTCAATTTCATCATTTCATGCATTTTCACATAGAAATTGGAATTTGTAAAAATTTTACACATTTTTCTGCATTATTTAAGAACATTTGTAATTTCTTTCCGAAGAATCCCAGTTTGAGTGTAACTCTGTCCAGGCAGATCTCGCTTCGATGTGAACTCTTTAGTATTTCATGAGTTTAATTAGAACTAGAAACGAAGGCCCGTGCTCAGCCTAGCTCCAAAATGAACATATATTAAATTTTAATTTTTTGAATATCATTAAAAAAATAAATGTATAAGAAAAAGTATATTATTTATAATTCTTAAATTTTATTTTATGCAACAAAAAGTATAGAAGAGAAAAAATGAAGTAAAGATCACTAAATAATCCTAAAATGGAAAGAGAAGTACATATCTAAACAGAAAGTGATTTCATGAGAGAAGTACATATCTATACAGAAAGTGATTTCATATATATATATATATATGTATAAACTTTAATATTTTCAAATACACTTTCAAAAACTCACCTTAAATTGAAAGAAACTTTTAGCCCTAGTGATTTAAAGGCATTCGTGCAACTATTTTCTTGTTTGTCATAAGATATTATTTATTGATAAGAAAGTATGCTTACTTCAAAATATTAATGCTAAGAAAATAAATTTATTATTTAGAAAGGATGCCTGAGCTAAGCTTAGCCCAAAACTAAACTAATTTATTAAAAAAACTTGGATTGCAATACTAATGTTATGTAGCTTTGGAGGCGGAATAGAAGAGAATAACAATAATAATAATCGAAGATTTTATTAAATAAAATGAAAAAAAATATTTTAAAAAAAATCCTAAGTGTGCTTGGATACATGCATGGGTTTAGTTTGAGACCACTGTAAAGATAGAAAAAAAAAATCAAATTCGTATGAAAGATTAAAAAAGAAAAATAAAAAGAAAGAGAGACATCAATTATAGACATAAATATATTTTGATGTATATGTATATCAAAAGGAAAAAAGAAAAAGAAAAAGAAAAAGATTCAATGGTTGAAATCCATTCAACAACACAACAAATAAAAATAAAAATAAATAATAATAATAATAGTAATAAAAATAACAAAACCTGATATAGAAAAGTAATGGTATACCAACTAAGTACCTGGTGATGTTTAATTTGGAGTAGATCAAACAATTAAGACACCCAAAAAATTATTGTAATGCAAATATGAATAACATAAACTATTTAAATTTTTTGTCCACACTTTTTTGCAGATAACCTTCCTTTTGAAGGGTAGAGGGCCCATTGTCAAATGCAAAACGACTTTCTTTTTCCTTTTTTTTTTATTGTTACTCTAAACAAATCTGTGGGGCATTATGAAATCCAATTATTTTCTCCAAACAATTCAAGCAGTGTTTTTTTTTTCTGTCCCCTTTTTTTTCTCTCTCTTGTTTTTTTTTTCATAAAAGGGGAATATTCTATATGAAGAGTAAAAAAGGCTACAATGTTAAGAACAGGGCAGTCCTAAAACCCAATAAAATACAGAGATTGAACCTTAGCCGGCCGAAGACTGCAGCCTAAGAAAACCCAAAACCTGTTGCAAAAGAGCATTAAGGAGATGGACGAGAAGCAAAAACACAGTTTCTCCCAAATGGAGGAAGTTGTGGTGCTTCCTAGGGATTTTGAGTTTCACCAAAGCTGTAAAGTAAATGATTGTAAAACGCAAAAAAGAAGCCATCCATTTCCAAGATAGACAACTGTAGCACCCACCATCATGCCGCAGGTCCGAAACGCACGCAGATTTACCCATTTTGATCCAACTGATGGTTTTCCCTCCCAGAACTGCCTTCACCTTTTTTCCTCTTTTTCTTTCTTGCAAATCTGAATAATCTATGGGCTCCACATAATATTTGGGTGATAAGAAGTCCTTAAAAAGATGGTCGTGACTCGTGAGGATGGAGAGGGCTGAAGGATAGTCATATTATAAGCTTGATTAATTGAAAATTAAAATAGAGAGATTTTATGGAGTGAATTTGAAAATTTAAGAAACAGATAGAGATTTTAGACTCCAATCCTTGATTTGGGGACACTAAATTAAAATCAAAAAATTTACTCACACAGAAGTTTCCCTATAATTTCTCTCCTTAATGTCGGCAATCAACCTCCCTCTTGGGGTTCAATAGGAGAGAAGGACGGTGTGATGCGTAGAGGATTCTCTTTATATGAGTTTCATATCCACCATTGATACTTCTAGTGGTTTACGAAGTGTTGATTGTATCATTGAAATTCAATGGCAAAGAAAATCATCACCAAAATCCCTTTATCAAGATTGTTCGAATGCAAGCACATAAACAATAGACAAGGCCTGGCACACTTTGTGAGCGGATTGGAGTTAAATGCCTCACAACCAGGCACTTTGACTGAGTCCACTCCTCACTTAGAAAAACTCTGTGCATGACTGCTCTGGTAGGCCACTCTGTAAAAGGCCATCTGTGGACCAAGAATGATCTTCAAGATTTAAAGACGATCTTTTAGATCATATCCAACCCAATCCTGACTTCTAGAATACAAAGGGCAATGAGGATCCCTTATTTTATTGGGTCTTGAATGTCGATGCCCCTTTGTGCATGATTGATTCAGTGGGCCTCACGGTAAAAAGGCCATCTCTCAAGAATCTTCAAGATTTAAGACGATCTTATCTCATATCCAACCCAACATGGACCCCCTTTGGATAGATTTAAAGATGATTGAATATTATTTCAATGCAGGATGCAAGAGCTCATCATCTGGGAAGCTTCTTTTACGTTCTTCTTGGAATTGGTTTTCTTCCGTGATTTGGAGCGCATAATCCCACTTTCCCATTTCTTCTATTGTGCTTTGACTTAACAAAATTCAGTCAGATTGAGGGACACATAATAATACCGCAAAAATAATTAGTGATTTGTCGCTCAACCATGATAGCCTAGATTTTACTGAATTCCAGCTTATCCTCGTTTTTTAATTGTGGCAGCAGTCTTATTATGAACAATATGTAAAAGCAAAGGAAAATAATCACAATTGTGTAATCATCCTGCTAAGTAACAGCTGATGAGTATTAAAATGGATTTTTGAGACTTATAAATGAGAAACCGAGTAGTCACCTATTAATAATAAGGAAGAAATTTAAAATTTTGAGTAGTTAGTTGGAGGAAAGTTTAAATATTGAATGAGATAATTTAGGGAGGTTGAATGCAATCTAAATAAGAAAAAAATTAGATAGAATAGTCTAATATACAAAGAATAATTAAGTTAACCAACCCTCTCACTGTTGTTAAGAAAATGATCAATTTGAATTGAATAGATAAGAAAAGGATCCACACCCAATGAGATCCATTTGGGAGACATAAATCCATTGTAGTCTCTACTAAATATAGGGCATATTAGAGTTGGCCTATTTAATAATCAGACTCGAGAATATTTAATAATTAGGCCTTGGAATAGGGTTCAGGTGCAACCTGCGATTCAAAAGACATAACCTAAACCAGCACAGTGAGGGTTTCGATGTTGGACCCAGGCTAAGCCCATTTATAAGCATCTATAAAATTTCAAATCAATCTTCAGCTTTGTATTTTCAAAATGGAAAAATCTTGTAAAATGTTTAACAATGATTTTTATGTACAAACTTTAAAACTAAATTACATATTATTGAAAAATTAATTTCGCTTTCGACAATAGTGTTCAACAATCATTTTTAATGAGACTTGTTAATGTTTTTAGCCCCGAAGAATAATTGCATCAATGACTATTATGAGCTATGAATAGATTTAGGAGGGCACATGGGGCAGACCTTCTCCAAAATGAGATCTTTTAATTATTAGTCATAATATTTAGAACTATTACAAAAAAAAATCTTTTTTTTCTATAAAATACCGAGCTCTCAAATAGACATATCTCAAACCCAAACCGTTTATTTGTCAAGCGGATGGATCCAACCCACATGCCTTACAATTTGGCCCAAATCAAGTGTTTTACATCGGCCATTTCTAGTCTAGATCCTAAACTTATTAGGTATCGCCTAACATTGTACTACTAAAATGTTAACAATGATTCTTAGATACAAACTTTAAAGCTAAATTACGTATTATTTACAAATTAATTTCACTTTCGACAAAAGTGTTCATGAATGAATTTTAGTGAGATTTGTTTTTAACCTAAGAAGAATAATTGCATCAATGGAAATTTACTTATGAGCTATGAAGAGGATTAGGGAGGCACATGGGGTAGATATTCTCCAAAATGGTACCTTTAATTATTAGTTATAATATCTAGCACCATTACCAAAAAAAAAAAACTTTTTTTTTCTATAATACCAATCCCTGAAATAGACATATCTCAGACCCAACTGTATATCTATCGAGTGGATGGACCTAGCCCACATGCCTTACAATTAGGCCCAGATTAAGGGTTTATGTGGCCCATTTTAGGTTTAGATTCTAAATAGATTAGGCCTCTTTCGACATTGCACTAGATCAATTGTAAAATGGCAAAATAAATTTGTAAAGTTCATAAAAATAACCAGAAAAAACCTAAAAAACACAGAAATAAAATGACATAAAAAGTAAATTAAAGAAAATGGTAAAGTCCTTACTATTTGATGGATAGGAATTTCAATTTTTTTTAAATCCAAATTGATTTTTGAAAAAGAAATTAACTTTGGATTGTGTTTAGAGATAAAAAAGAAGAAGAGGAGAGCCTCTTCAAAAGGTCCGATTGGAGGAGTTTGATGGATAAGAGTTTCAAGAGTTTTTGAATTCAATATATATACATGCCCACTTATCATAAAAATTAATGATTCCCTCCATTAATGGATGAAAAACAAGAATGACAATAGAAAACTTTGTGGGAGATCCATCAGCAGAGCTCACCTCTCAAATCCATACTAATCAAATGTATAGTGGGTCAACTAATGATAAAAGGAAAATTCTTTTAATTTAGTGGCTGATTAGAATATTTTCTAGCTATGTCTTTGTCCACATAGGTATTGCAAATCGAAAATAGAGTTATGCTCAAACACACATGCACACTCATTTACCTCCGTAGGATGGTGACTTTCAATACCCGTTTTATTGCTAAATTTCAATTTGTTCTTATCACCTCCATTGTGGAAAATTATGTAGTCGGCAATGAGTGTTGTTTCATCCTTATCATTTATTGTCATTAGAGGGTCAATTCATCTAAGAGAGTTGAGATGATCCTAGAAAAATCTTGCATCTGAGAAACGCTAAGATGTTGACAAAGAGATGATGATAAGATGATGAGCAGCTTGTATACAATCCGTCCTCAATTTTCGTAGCTGGGTTTGATCGGCACTAAACAGTGAGTGCTTGATGCAATACTTTTCTTTTTCTTGCCATCATCTACGCGTCTCATGATATAAATCGTCCAAATCGATGGCATACCTAGAAAATTGTGACATCCTGTCACGATTTAATTTTGATTACTATTAATTAATTATAAATTATGTTAAATAATCTTAAATAAGGTGAAATTTTGCCTGTTAATTGTAGCTTGTCTTATTATGATTATTGTGTCAAGATCGGATTTGAGATGGGTAGTCCTAGACCGGTTTGACCTTGATCAAGTGGGCAAAAGTCCCTTTTTGTAATTACCAATTTTATGAATTTACTTCATATGTACACCATTTTGGCATCCTCATGTATATCTCATTTGGTAAGCCATTTTTAATATTAAATCCTACCTCATTGGATTTCATTCGAATCAATTAGACCTGTAAATGACCCAAACTAAAATTTTTTAGAGGAACTTAGACTCCCTTGTAAATACAGGAAAACCTATTATAAAAGAGGAACCAACCTCATTTCAGCAACTCTCTTCCTCTCTGCTGTAGGTTTTCCTTTCTCACTCCCTTTTTTCACCAGTCCCTTCATCAAATCCAATAAGTAGACCTTGCATGTTCTAATGAAGGTGAAAACCATCTTCTTCATCCCTCTCCTCATCTTCTCATAGTCCTAAACACCAAGATCTCTCTCTTCTCCAACCATTTAAGAACTACTATAGGTAAGATATGCCATCCATCTACTATTTTGGGTTTGAGAGAGTCAAGGAGACTCATTCTCACTACATGCATCCATGTTTATCACTATTCCTACACTCTTTATTGTTAGGATTTTAAAAGTGTATTTTTTTCTACACTTGGGCCCAAAAGGAAACAATTGGAGAGCTTAGCACCCATCAAAAGCAAGTAAAAGCAGAAGTTCGTTAATGCATAGTAATAGTATGATGATTTTGATGAATTGTGTTCTATTTATGGTTCCATTTAGCCCTTCTTATATATTTAATTTGTCACATTGAATGGATATGCTATTAATGGATTGATGAATAAGGATTGAATGAAAGTAGAATTATAGTAATAAGATGATTATGGAAATTACAAAGAGGAGGAACAGAAAATGAACTTTAGAAAATCTGAAGTCATTTCGTGACTTGCATGACTGATCGGACCTAAGGTCCGACCGGTCGGACTACCCTTTTGGACCAAATTCAACCAATCGGACCTTAATCCGATTAGTTGGTTTGCTTTTTGGGCATGGGTCTTGTTCTGGGTCCTGAAGCCTGTTTAACCTACTCTCCTTGCCAAAGACCTCCTATAATTAACCTAAAAATTAATCATACTGTAATTTTTAACCAATTAGGATCAGTAAGTATGCAAGGCCTTAGAGGCCCCTAGTAATGGAACCATAACCTTATCACGGACCAAATGGAATCGTATAACGTATGAGTAATCTCGAAGATTTGAGAAACCTCATGAGTGTCACCTAATCAATCTAGCACCTAACCATTTGGTGTGAGTTTAGAGCACATTAATATACTACTCATATACACAAAGTAACATCAAGAATAGCCGTACATTGGGTGACTTAAACCATTCCTAAATGGATGGTTAAAGACGTTAGGTGAATAGACTAGAATTGGTTAGTAAGCTTCCTTGAGTATTTGACCATGATGTGTAACTATCTTCTTTTTTATTTCTGATATAGTGAAAGTATTGATACTTCTTTTTTGTTTGGGATGAATTGAGGTGATTGTGAACATAACGGTCTATGAATTGGGAACTACAAGGTATGAAATTGAATTGAATTAAGTAAGAAAAAGGAACTAAAGATCAAGTTTGGCCATTGCAATGGATAATATGAGTGTTTGGAACTCCAATCGAGTAATCAGTTGTACCTAGGCCTGGGACACTGATTATATCCCACACGATTTCTTTAAGCTTTCATGGAAGAGAACAATTAAGCCATTTAAATGAGTTCTAGCCATGATCATCGCTTGATGTATGATTTAAATTATGGTGAAATGTATTTGGTTGTTTGAATAGCTTCCTTATGGTGGAATGTATTTGACTGTTGAATAGTTTTCTTAACAGTATGTTCTTAAATTTTCAAAAAACCAATATGCATTAGTTTACTTTTACTTGTACTTGGCTGAATTGTCGTATTTACAGCTATTCAATTAATGTTACAGGCACAAATGTTAATCCCGACCCAACAAAAGCCAATGAAACTCAAAAGGATACCCCAGATGTTCCTTCAGGATTAGAGGAGTGGACCACTGAGGAACTCCAATCGAGTAATCAGCTGTACTTAGGCCTGGGACACTGATTATATCCCACACGATTTCTTTAAGCTTTCATGGAAGAGAACAATTAAGCCATTTAAATGAGTTCTAGCCATGATCATCACTTGATGTATAATTTAAATTATGGTGGAATGTATTTGGTTGTTTGAATAGTTTCCTTATGGTGGAATGTATTTGACTGTTGAATAGTTTTCTTAACAGTATGTTCTTAAATTTTTAAAGAACCAATATGCATTAATTTACTTTTACTTGTACTTGGCCGAATCGTCGTATTCACAGCTATTCAATTAATGTTACAGGTACAAATGTTAATCCCGACCCAACAAAAGCCGATGAGACTCAAAAGGAGACCCCAGATGTTCCGTCAGGATTAGAGGAATGGACGGCTGAGGAGATCTTCTGATCATTAGTACAGAGAGTGCCACCATGAGTCTTATTTTGGGAACTATTTTGTAGTAGTAGTTGTAATATACTATCTTATCCCTCGCAATTTATCATGCAGTGGGATGCAAATTTTGTATATCCAAACTTGTACTGATAATTTGTAACACTCCGACCCAATTTGATCGGGATTAGCGGCTAATTTCTGATGACTTGGTTGCTAATTGTGTTTTGCTCGTGTTTTTGTTTGGTTTCAGGTTATGGATAGGTAGTTGGGTTGCGTTTAACCTGATTTAGGTAGACATAAGCCCTTTTTCGTAATATTCGATTTTGTTTGATGTCGTCCTTCATGCATCATCTTGGTCTTAGGGGTCGTTTGTTTGTGACTATTTACCTATGTAAATGAATCACGTGGGTAACGATTACGTATAAATCACGTTTGTTTGGTGTGAATCCAATTCACATGTGTAAAACTCATATGTAAATGATGTGAAAAACAACTCACAAAAGGGTCTCCATTTTCACATCTCCTCAGATGGTCATCATTTACACATTACACTGTTACTGCGCGGAGCTACAGTGTCGCGGACGTCAAAATGGGGTTTACCGTGTTTTTGATTTTTTTTCACTATTACCGGACCCAAAACAATAATCTGAACCGTTAATAATGTTCATAAGGCTAAAAACGGCAGCCAAATAAAATTTCAGCCGTTGGATCGTCCTAGATTGTGAGATATTTGACAAACAATATAGACCATCAGATCTATAATCTGGATTTTTGTGGGCCCCCTTTGCAAGATCCGAACCGTTCATTAGCTCCAAAATGGCGAGAACAGCTAGAATGTCAAGTTTCAGATCATGAATCCTCATGATCTGTGAGAAAATAGTGACAAACATTTATGACCATTGAGATCCCTTTTTAAGCCTGACATGATTAGTGTCTACACTGCCCAGTCCGGTTTTTTTTTTTAATTTATTTGGCCTTTCGTTTCAAGATCTGAACCTTCTATCTTTTTTAGAATATCCAAAATGACTCTTAGATCAAATTTCAGCCGTTGGATCGTCCTACATTGTGAGATATTTGGCAATTAATTCAAACCATAGATTTAAAATCTGGGTTTTTGTGGGGCCGCTTTTCAGGATCTGAACCTTTCATCATCTTTGAAATACCAAGAATAACTACGTAGTCAAATTTCATATCATAATTCTTCAAAACCTAAGAGAAAATTGCAAAAACCTTTATAACCGTCGATGTACTTTAAATTCACATGTGTAAATTGGTGAAATTGACAAACAATGAAATTTGAATCACATGTAAGTCTTTTGCATATGCAATTAATTCACATGTGATTCATTTACTCATGTGAATCATTTTCACACAAAACAAACCACCCCTTAACGCGTGTTTTTTGTTATGCTTGTTGATTCTCATAACTATGTCGTTTGCCAAGTATGTCAATTGTTTCCGTTAGACCCGCCAATGACTTAAACTGGAATTAGTCTTACTGCTTGGACTTTCTTGCAAATGTGTCTTTATGTTTATCTTTATAAGCCATCACCGCCTTTCTTCTCCTTCTCTCTCACTGTTCTGTTTCTCTCTCTCGAGTCTTCTTCTGTTGCTCGTTCCTCTTTCCTTTTCGTTGATCTAGCTGGGGAAGAAAGTTGTGCATGTCTATGTTTGAGCATCCCTCGTGTGATTCGAGGTGAGTTAGAGTTTCTTGTAGTGCTTCTCCTTTTCCTTCTCGTTCTCGTTCTCAATATTAGTTGGTACATGTACTCATGGTTCTCTTTTCTTCTTTCCTTACATGCATGGCGATTAGAAGCTCATTGGTAGTGTGCATTGAGCCCAAGGACAACAAAGAGTGTTAGACCCCATTTGAGGCAAGTATAAGCATAACTTGGCTAAACCATGTGAGTATGTATTTGATTAAGATTAAGTCATGTGTTCTTGCTTATGAATGATGTTTACAGCCCATATTGTGATCATTTCCCTCTATTACATGTGAGTTCGTCAGCTTGGCTATGTTTCAGTGATTCTGTATCAGTTCAGAAACTGCTTCATGTGTATCACGGCTAAACCGTAAGTCACCTTCGGCTTAAAGTCCAGAGAAGGAAAAACCCAGTTTTTCCTCTACGGCCAGGATACGGCTAAGCCGTATATTGTCCTACGGTTAAGCCGTATCTCAGCCGTGACCCAGCCGTAGATCAGTACATGGTGCCTTTTTCTGAATTAACTGAAAGCAAGCAATTGACAGACCTTCTACGTACGGCCCAGCCACGGTTAAGCCGTAGAACAAAATACGGGTGAACCGTATTTGCGGATGAACAGTAAAGGGAACCGCGGTGAAGCAGCAGTGCAGATTACGGCTACGTCGTAAGATGCCTACGGCTAAGCCGTAGGTGAAGCCGTATCACCCCTGAAATATGAAGAACAAGGATAGGCGTAAGAAAGAGACTGATATGGCCTTCATGATAGAATTTAGATCACCTAAACTTGCCCAATGGTCTGAATGTATGACATGAATGATCTCGAAGGCTGCGAATCATTCATGCACGTTATCCGGTTGTTTAGCACCTCCCCATGGGTGTTGGTTTAAGGGACTTCGGTGCACATTCCAGATATACTGCAACACTAGACAACGGTGCATCGAACAACTTAAAACTACATCATCATGCACGGTTAGAAACACTGAATAACTAGAATAGGATTAGCTAGTAGAAGCTTGTGATCCTTACAAGAAAATCTGATTGCATGGCATATTGATTTGGTTCTTGCCTTCTTATACGTGTTCTGCGCTGGGGCACACGATTGGATATTCCTAGCTCTGTCCATGGTTAATCCTGGGTAGAACAGCGGTCTTGCATGTTCGATCACATGAGTTGAGATGCCTTCATCCATTATATTGTTGTTTGATATGTTCAGTTTGATGTGGTTGTTCGATTTGATATATTTGATTGTTTCACTCGTATGACCTTTTGCACCTGTTTGATATATGCTTAACAAGACATGCACGTCACGTTCTGATAAGATATACATGTTATGCACGTTATGATATGCATGTTCTTATATTGATTGACTCGATATGTTCCGGCACTACTGAGCTTCAGCCTTAGGATCTCGACGGGATGACTTTGGTATAGTTTTCATGGCCTTGCTGAAGTAAGGAAATGTCTTGGGGAATTTGGACCCCAGAAAACCAAGACCCATCTGGCCCATGGTGTTCTCTGCACATTTACAAGATCCCTATTTTGGGAGCATTTGGCGTACGTAGTTGCCACCTAGTATGTACATGTCATGTTACGTAAGCATTGATTTATAGAGAATATGTCAATTTGAATGCACAACTGCCTAGACTACTACATTAACATATTATGATGATTTATATCTTTTATTCTATTAGAGACCACACGTGTTAACTTGTTACTGCTTATACTTTGCTGAACCATTGCATTCACAAATTGTCCTTGGTGTTGCAGGCTTAGATACTGTCACAACCCGAGTCCAGGAGGTCAGGGGTTAGCAAAAGCTAAACCAATGACACACGTACTCTCGTACCTGCACACTTAGACCCGGTCCAAATGTACATGTACAAGGGAAGATTCATACGTGCAAACATGTACGCGAAAGCTGTAGATATCAAAACATCATAACATAATATGTAGGAACATAGTAGAAAACCAGAAGTTACATACATCATGTCTGACAGTGTTACAAAATGAAACAAAATATGGTATACAACTCATGAATGAATGTAAGCATGATAGATCGCAAAAGAATCAAGACCCGTATATAAAATGAGGACTTGACGCTCTCCGAAAGGAGGGATCACGCCCACTCCTCTAGCCCATATGGGGCCTCGGGGGTCTTTATTGCAATCTAATTGACTGACGAGGGGTCGGTCTGGGTATCTGAGCCTGCAACACCAAGGACAAAGCATGAATACAACGATCCAGCAAAGTATAAACAATAACAAGATAACACATGCTGTTTCTAATCAAATTAAAGAACAGAAGTAAATCATAACATGTCAATGCTTATAAACTAAGCAATCGTGCGAGAAATACAGTATGCTCTAGTGAATCAAGAATACATACACTATACATAACTAGGCGGCTACCACACATGCCATATGCTCTGATACCATACAATACGTATGTCACGACCCGAGCCCTAAAATCGGGGGTTAGCGAAAAGCTAAACCAGTGACACACGTACTCCCGTGCACGTGCATCCAAACCCCGTCCAGATGCACACACACAAGGGATCTAACACGTGCGAACGAAGCGTACGCGGAAGCTGTACATATCATAGCAAGCAACAAAAGAAAAGCGGAAGCCAAACAAAATGCGGAACGGAAACGATAACGATAAATACGCTGATATAAAATCCGAATACAATCCGAATACACACCCAAAATCATGATATACAAAATATACAGAGTACAAAGTCCAAAGTCCAAAATGCTCAAATACAAAAGCTCCAAAAACCAAAACTCAAAACAGAAGGCCACGGAAGATATGCATGTACGCACTCGGCAGAGATGATCAGGCCCACTCTGCCAAACCGGAGGGTGCCTCTACACTCGGCCCTGCAGCCTCCTCGACCGCCGGGGAGTCGGGCAAGGGATCTGTGCCAGCAACACCACAGACAACACAGATGAATACAACGATCCAGCAAATACAAGTAACAGGGATGAAACACTCATAGTATCTGTCACAACCCGAGCCCAGGGTTCGGGGGTTAGCAAAAGCCAAACCTAATGACACACGTACTCCCGTGCATGCACACGTAGACCGAGTCTAAATGCACACGCACAAGGGAACATTCACACGTGCCAAGCAAGTACGCGGAAGCTGTAAATATCAGAAACATTAAACTAACAGTGCAAGAAAAGGATACCAAGAACAAACTGACATAATTACATATGAAAGTCTTACAAAAAGAACAAAATAATATCTACACCAATGACATGTCATGCCAAATACAAGTCTGAAAATCCACAAAACGAGACTCCAATGATGCATGCCAAGAACGCTCTCCCGTTGAGTGATCACATCCACTCCTCTAGGCCTGATGGGGCCCCGGGGGTCTCATCTGGAGCCTGGCCGACCTGCGAGGGTTCGGCAGGGGGATCTGGGCCTGCAACACCAAAAACAACTGTGAATACGAAGATTCAGCAAAGTATAAACCATAGCAAGTTAACACACGCTGTGTTTAATAGAATAAAGAACATCATGTGATTAAAGAAGGCATTTTCGTATACTAGGCTGTAATGCAAGAAGGAAATATGCTAAGTGAATCAATGAATACATGCTGTGTACATAACTAGTGGCTACTACATTACCATATGCTCCCAAAAGAGGGATCTTATAACATGCAAAGAACACCATTGTCCGGGCCAGGGTACAATGGGTCTCGGTTTCCTGGGGTCCGGTTCCCCAAGACATATCCATACTGCAGCAGGCCATATAAACTATACCAAATTCACCCCGTCGGGATCCTAAGGCTGAGGCTAAGTAGTGCCTGACTATACAGAGTCAATCATGAAAACCCTGAGTAGATCGTGACAACAGATCGTACGTGCATATCTGAGAGTGAACATATCATACATGCATACTCAAGGTAAGTAATCACAATGTGAATATAACTGAACACAGTAAACATGTTAGAGAGTTGAGATCACTGATCGAATGCAATATGTTGTGCAACAAATCATGCGAAATCGAAATATCTGTATTTACAAGCCAATTCTAATCTAATTACCTGGTGTTTCTAACCGTGCATGATGATGTAGTTTTAAGTTATTCGATGCACCGTTGTCTAGTGTTGCATTGAATCGGGCGGTGCACGAAGTCCCTTAAACCAACACCCATGGGGAGGTGCTTAACATCCAGATAATGAACATGAATGATTCGCAGCCCTCGAGATCATTCACGAGTTGTATCATATTCCATTGGGCAGGTCTGGTGCTCTACATTCTATCATGAAGGCCATATCGGTCTTTTCTTTACACCTATCCTTGTTTTTCTTTCATTAGTCTAGTGTGAATACGGCTTAGCCGTGTGTGTGCTACGGCTTAGCCGTGTGTGGTCTACGGCTTAGCCGTGGCTGGGCCGTAGAAGGTTGGTCAGTTGCTGACTCTCAGTTATTCCAGAAAATGCACCCTATATTGATCTACGGCTGGGCCACGGCTGAGCTTCGGCTTAGCCGTAGGGCAATCCACGGCTTAGCCGTGCCCTAGCCGTAGAGGAAAACTGGGTTTTTCTCCTCTCTGGATTGTGAGCCGTAGGTGCTATACGGCTTAGCCGTACCTGCACGAATTCAAATTTCCTGAAACACATACAGAATGTCTGGGAAGCATCAGAAATGCAATTCTCCAATGGGAATACACAAATACTGAATCAATGAGTATCAAATGGGCTGTAAACACATATTTCCACATTAATTCATATAAAACCAACCAAATCAAAAGCATACCAACATGGGTTCTCAAAGATATGGTTATACTTGCCTTAAATTGGAATTCAATTGCCCAACTGAAGTTCTTGGATCCAAACACAACCTAACACACAGCAAACCACATGCATGCATGAGGATTGGGATGAAATCCACAACACAGACACAACATGCAAATGAGAACCAAGAAGGAGAAGAACTAGAGGGAAGAGATGAGAGAAAGATGGAAGAATGTCCCACTCACCTCACATGCAAGGAACCCCAAACTCCTTTTGATCGATGGAGGAGAGAAATTTGGAGAAGAGAATTCAAGTGAAAGAAAAGAACTCCACGTGCACAGTGAGGAGAAAGAGAGAGAACGAGAGAGAGAGCAACTTGTCAATCATGTGAACTTATAAAGCTAATGGAAAAGTCCAATTTACAAGAAAGGCCAAGTTAGAAGTGAAATTTCAGTTTGAGTCAAATCTGGGTCCAATCGAATCACACGACATCGGTTGCAAATGACGTAGTTACGAAAGTTAACGGGCTCAACGAAGGACACGTGTTGACATCAAGATGATGCAAAAATGACCATGTCTAAGAAAAGCTAAAATTACGAAAAAGGGCTTAGTCTACTTAATCCAGGTCAAACTCAACCCAACTACCTATCCATGACCCGTAACGAAAATAAAACACGAACAAAACACGATTAGCAATGAAAACAAGATTAACTAGCCGCTAAACGAGGTCAAGCTGGGTCGGAGTGTTACAGTATCAAAGTGAATAAAATAAGGACGGAAGATTAAATACAGAGTTCCATCTTAGTATGCTAAGCAAATCGTGCATAGAATTAAAGCATGATAAGTGAATCAAAGCATAGAAATACTGAACTAAGTGGCTACTACGTTAACCATATTCTCTCCAATAGAGAGCAGAGCAAAGCAGAGCAGAGGAGAACACCACTGACCGGGCCAGGGTACAAGTGGGTTTCAGTTCCTTGGGTTCCGGGGTCCCAAGACAAAGCGACACTGCAGTGATACAGAGATGCAGAGATCTAAGCCAGAGGTAACCCCGTCGGGCATCCTAGGGCTGAGGCTGAGTAGAGCCAGACTAATACCAATCAAATCAAATCCAAAAGAAGGGAGATTATCCGCTTTGGACTCACCGATGACAAAGACCGGATCTTATCCTCACGTTTTAATCTCTGGGCAGAGCCACCAAATCAGAGATAGACAAAGCCAACATCAAAGCACAACATAGATCAAAGCGCAGTGCGGAACGAAGAAGAGAACATATATGCAGAACGAAAGCAAAATGACCTAGTAGTGCATAGACATAGATTTGCAGAACAGAAGGTAAAACTGTAAACAATATGCAATGCATCTCAGATTAGTACAGAGTCAAGGTTCATTACAAGCCAACCCTAATCTAGTTGTTCACTGTCACTAACCGTGCATGTCGATGTAGGTTTAAGTTATTCGATGCACTGTTGCCATCAAAGTGTTGCAATGTAATCCTCACATGCACCGAAGTCCCTTAAACCAACACCCATGGGGAGGTGCTTAACAGTAAATCAACGCTCACATGAATAAGTCACAGCCTAACAGACTATTCATGCGATCCAAAGAATCCATTGGGCCGGTTTACATGGGTGGTTAACCTGTATTCGAGCCCTACAAGTCTCACCATTATCCTAGTTATATTTCAGATTGGCCATGCCTAACGGTTTAGCCATGAGAGACCTATGGTTGAGCCGGAGACATCTTACGCGCTCGTCGTAATATGCACTACGGCTTAACCGTGGTTCCATTAAAACACAGCTAAACTGGTCATCTTCCACCTCTGATCTGATACCTTTTTCGGCTGAGCTACGGTCAGTATACGGCTTAGCCGTAGACCAATCCACGGCTTAGCCGTAGCATTCCACGGCTTAGCCGTAGCCACACCGTAGGAGTACTGTCTCGGGAAAGTTTCGACTGATCAGAGATTTAATTCACGGCTTAGTCACGGTTGGGTCACGGCTAGCTTACGGCTCAGCCGTAGCCTAGCCGTAGAACAAAAGTCTAAATTTCAAGTCTCTGGATTGTGAGCCGTACAAAGTTACGGCTTAGCCGAACAATACAGAAGCGAATTCGGGCTGAGTACAGAAACGAGAATTTGGTACAGAAATGTTTCAAAACAAGCTCAATTGATCTCTACATCTTAGAAATTGGCTGTAAAACCTTTTGTACAAAGATTAAGATGGAATCAAGCAATCAAACAAAACACCCATATGTGTTAAACAATCCTGTACTTATACTTGCCTCAAACTCTGTCAATCCACCGAATCAAGCTCCAAATCAACTAAAATCAAAGCAAATCAAAGAAATAAACCATGCATGAGATGAGGACACAGAAATCAAAGAAGGAGAGATGAAATTGGAGAAGAAGAAAGAAGAGTTACAGAGAACTCACTTACCAAGCCACAGACAGAGATGAGAGGAGGGAAAGAACCCAACCAAACGGAGAGTAGCAAACCCAATCGAAAGAGAGAGAGAAACAGAAGTGAAGACGAAGAGAGAGATGAACGTGGAGCTTCTCCTGGAGATCTTTCTTGCATGCAACGTTAAAGACAAATGGGCAAGGAGTTGGACATCTGGAAGCTGACTCTTTATATAGGTTTTGGAGTTTAAGTCAAAGTCCGAAGAGTATAAACTATTTACAGTTTAAGTCACACGAAAGTCCAACTTCTCCAATTGACTCCAAATGGGTCTGACACAGTTATGGAATATAATGAGTTCAACAAAATACACGTGCTGACACCAAGATGATGCACAGATGATGCAAGCAAAGCAAAAGCAAAATTACGAAAAAGGGCTTAGAACTACCTATCTCAGGTTAAAGGTTACTCAACTACCTATCCAAGACCCAAAACCAAGTCCGAAAGAATAAAATAACAGAAAAACACGCTAATGAGCCACTAATCCGGCTCAAAGGGGATCGAAGTGTTACATCCTCCCCCACTATGAATCATTCCGTCCTCGGAATGACCACCTACCTGCGTAAAGAGCTGTGGGTACTGGCGCACTAGCTGCTCCTCTAGCTCCCATGTAGCCTCATCTGGACCGTGATGCTCCCACAACACTTTAACCCATCTGATAGTCCTGGTACGGAGAATCTGCTCTCGTGTGCCAACGATGCGAAGCGGACGCTCAATGTAAGTTGCATTAGGCTGAATTTGAATATCATCGTAGCGAATCACATGGCTCGGATCTGGCACATACTTATGGAGCATCGACACATGGAATACATCGTGAACACCGGAGAACTCAACTGGAAGCGTCAAGCGATAGGCTAAATCTCCAACTCGGCTCTTGACTTCGAACGGTCCCACGTATCTCGGAGCTAGCTTGCCCTTTTGACCAAACCGCACCGTGCCCTTCATCGGAGAAACTTTAAGGAACACCCAATCTCCGACTTGGAATGCCAACAGTCTCCTTCGAGTATCCGCATAGCTCTTCTGTCTGGATCGAGCAATCTTCAGATTCTCTATCACTTTCTGCACTTTCTCTGTCGTCTCAGCAATGATTGTCAGACCATGGAAACTTCTTGTTCCTACCTCTTCCCAGCACACAGGGGTTCTGCACTTGCGTCCATATAGAGCTTCATATGGTGCCATACCAATACTCTCGTGGAAGCTGTTGTTGTAGGCAAACTCACATAATGCCAGATGCGTATCCCATTTCTTCTCAAAGTTCAGCACGCTTGCTCTGAGCATATCCTCCAACGTCTGAATGGTACGCTCCGACTGCCCGTTGGTCTGGGGGTGGTATGCTGTACTAAAGGTTAACTTTGTGCCCATATCTTCCTGAAATGCTCTCCAGAACGAAGACACAAAACGACTGTCGCGATCAGACACAATCGATACTGGGGTGCCATGCAATCTGACTATCTCGTCAACAAACTTCCTGGCCATCTCTGTGAATGTCATTCCTTTCTTGAACGGAAGGAAATGTGCTGACTTGGTCAATCTGTCCACTATTACCCAGATCGCATTGTTCTTTCTACTGGTCGGCGGAAAACCGGAGACAAAATCCATGGTAATGTGCTCCCACTTCCACTGTGGAGTGTGTAATGGATGCAATGATCCTGGAGGTCGCTGATGATCAGCTTTCACCCTCTGACAGGTCAAACATCGAGCTACGAACCCTGCGATCTCCCGCTTTATATTATTCCACCAAAATCTATCTTTCAAGTTCCGGTACATCTTCGTACTCCCGGGGTGCATCACATATCGGGCATCGTGCGCATCTGTCATCAACTTTTCTTTCAGCTCATCCACCGCGGGCACACACAATCTATTCCGGAAGTACAAAACTCCATCCACCAAGCTGAAATCCGGTCGATCTGCAATCCGATCTCTGAACTTCACCAGGAGAGGGTCCTCAAACTGGCGATCCTTGATCTGCTGAATCACCTCAGGCTGAAACACGACGGTAGTAGCTAATGTCACCAATCCACCTACCATCCGAACCTCTACAGGCTGATCATGCACAAGCATATAGAATCCTGTCAACACCTGAAGACTGTCTATCCTCCTGCTAAGTGCATCTGCCACTACATTCCCCTTGCCTGGGTGGTATTTGATCGGAAAGTCGTAATCCTTGATGAACTCCAACCACCTCCGCTGCCTCATATTCAAGTCATGCTGATCAAACAAGTACTGCAGACTGTGATGGTCGGAATGAACCTCAAACTTCACACCGTACAGGTAATGCCGCCACAACTTCAGTGCAAATACAATGGCTGCTAGCTCTAGGTCATGAGTGGCATAGTTCTTCTCATGCTTTTTCAACTGTCTGGATCCATAGGCAATCACTTTCTGATTCTGCATCAGTACACAGCCTAGTCCAACTCGAGAGGCATCGGAATAAATCACGAATCCTTCACTACCATCCGGGAGAGTCAACACTGGCGCCGTAGTGAGCTTTTCTTTCAGCATCTGAAAACTACGCTCACACTTCTTTGTCCACTCATATGGGACCTTCTTCCGAGTCAACTGAGTCAACGGGGCTGAAATCTTCGAGAAGTCCTGCACGAACCTGTGGTAATATCCCGCCAATCCCAGAAAACTCCGAATCTCTGTCACTGATCTAGGACGGGGCCAATGGACTACTGCCTCAATCTTAGCTGGATCCACCATCAATCCATCTCTAGAAATCACATGTCCCAAAAATGCAACTTGCTCTAGCCAGAAATCACACTTAGACAACTTTGCATACAACTTGTGATCTCTAAGCAGCTGCAATGCTTTCCTCAGATGGTCTGAGTGCTCCTCAGCAGTCTTCGAATAGACTAATATATCATCGATAAATACCACAACAAACTAGTCCAAAAAGGACGTGAACACCCTATTCATCAATGCCATAAAAGCTGCGGGTGCGTTCGTCAAACCAAACGGCATGACAAGGAACTCGTAGTGTCCATACCGAGTCCTGAAAGCTGTCTTAGGAACATCCTCATCCTTTACCCTGAGCTGATGATATCCTGACCTCAAGTCAATCTTTGAGAAGTACGCTGCACCCTGAAGCTGATCGAACAACTCATCGATCCTAGGCAATGGATATTTGTTCTTGATGGTCACTTTGTTCAACTGCCTGTAGTCAATGCACATCCGGAAACTGCCATCCTTCTTCTTGACAAACAATACAGGAGCTCCCCAAGGTGAAACACTTGGGCGTATGAACCTTTTATTCAACAGATCCTGCAACTGTTTCTTCAATTCCAACAACTCTGCAGGTGCCATACGATATGGAGCTCTACTGATGGGTGCTGTACCTGGCATCAAATCGATCGAGAACTCTACCTCTCGAACTGGTGGTAACTCTGGCACATCCTCCAGAAAGACATCCGGGAACTCGCTGACTACTGGGATCTCACTGAGCTGTCGCTGATCCTTCCCACAGTGACCACAAACCACCTGAGTACTGCCCGAACTACCCTGCTTACCCTTGAACTTCTTCTGGAACTGACTTCTGCCACTGGAACCTGCTGCCCTCTTAGCCTCGGTTCGCTCCTCCTCAAATATAGCCTCTGCATCATAGGCCCTGTCAATAGCGTCATCCAAGGTAGCCGGCCACATACAAGCAACCACTTGGCGTTTATGTCTCGGATTCAGGCCGTTGACGAAGCGAGTCACCTTCTTATGCTCAGTGTTCACCATGTCCTCTGCAAAGTGGGACAGCTCTGTAAACTTGTGTACATAATCTGCAACCGACATCTGTCTCTGCTGAAGGTTGAAGAATTCCACTTCCTTGGCTCGCTGAATATGGAGAGGCATGAACTTCCGACGGAATTGCTGCTTGAAGGTCTCCCAAACTGTGGCACTGGGCATAGTCTGGAATGAGCTCTTGACACTCCTCCACCATGTCTTGGCTACATTCCGAAGCATAGAGGCTGTGAGAACTACCTTCTATTTGTTGCTGCACACAATCGTATCAAATAGCTCTTCAGTCTGCTCCAACCATTGCTCAGCCTGCAATACATCCTCTATCCCATGGAACTCAGTCGCCCCTCGCTTACGGAACTTGTCAAACAGAGCATTTGGATCTAATTCCTTGGGCTGAAAGATCACTTGCTGGTCCACACGAGGTGATGCTGACGCGGCAGCCTGACTCTGCCTATCTACCATGGATGCCATCTGGGCCTGCAATGACTGCATAGACTGCATCATCATCATCATGCGCTCCTCACTACTGATATGTGGGGGTAATGATCCACTATCACCGTTATGGCCCTGTTGATTCTCATCCCGAGATCCTGATCCTGATGCCATCCTATAAAAGGAAAGAAACACAGCACACAAATATAAAATGCCCTGAGTTAGTCAAATCCCAAGAGTCAACATATTAGACTTCGAGTCAAATAGTTGATAGCGTTATCTCACCATGATCTTAGATGCCTACATGCTTATAACTAGCATGCTCTGATACCATACAATACGTATGTCACGACCCGAGCCCTGAAATCGGGGGTTAGCGAAAAGCTAAACCAGTGACACACGTACTCCCGTGCACGTGCATCCAAACCCCGTCCAGATGCACACACACAAGGGATCTAACACGTGCGAACGAAGCGTACGCGGAAGCTGTACATATCATAGCAAGCAACAAAAGAAAAGCGGAAGCCAAACAAAATGCGGAACGGAAACGATAACGATAAATACGCTGATATAAAATCCGAATACAATCCGAATACACACCCAAAATCATGATATACAAAATATACAGAGTACAAAGTCCAAAGTCCAAAATGCTCAAATACAAAAGCTCCAAAAACCAAAACTCAAAACAGAAGGCCACGGAAGATATGCATGTACGCACTCGGCAGAGATGATCAGGCCCACTCTGCCAAACCGGAGGGTGCCTCTACACTCGGCCCTGCAGCCTCCTCGACCGCCGGGGAGTCGGGCAAGGGATCTGTGCCAGCAACACCACAGACAACACAGATGAATACAACGATCCAGCAAATACAAGTAACAGGGATGAAACACTCATAGTATCAAAGTGAATAAAATAATGACGGAAGATTAAATACAGAGTTCCATCTTAGTATGCTAAGCAAATCGTGCATAGAATTAAAGCATGATAAGTGAATCAAAACATAGAAATACTGAACTAAGTGGCTACTACGTTAACCATATTCTCTCTAATAGAGAGCAGAGCAAAGCAGAGCAGAGGAGAACACCACTGACCGGGCCAGGGTACAAGTGGGTCTCAGTTCCCTGGGTTCCGGGGTCCCAAGACAAAGCGACACTGCAGTGATACAGAGATGCAGAGATCTAAGCCAGAGGTAACCCCGTCGGGCATCCTAGGGCTGAGGCTGAGTAGAGCCAGACTAATACCAATCAAATCAAATCCAAAAGAAGGGAGATTATCCGCTTTGGACTCACCGATGACAAAGACCGGATCTTATCCTCACGTTTTAATCTCTGGGCAGAGCCACCAAATCAGAGATAGACAAAGCCAACATCAAAGCACAACATAGATCAAAGCGCAGTGCGGAACGAAGAAGAGAACATATATGCAGAACGAAAGCAAAATGACCTAGTAGTGCATAGACATAGATTTGCAGAACAGAAGGTAAAACTGTAAACAATATGCAATGCATCTCAGATTAGTACAGAGTCAAGGTTCATTACAAGCCAACCCTAATCTAGTTGTTCACTGTCACTAACCGTGCATGTCGATGTAGGTTTAAGTTATTCGATGCACTGTTGCCATCAAAGTGTTGCAATGTAATCCTCACATGCACCGAAGTCCCTTAAACCAACACCCATGGGGAGGTGCTTAACAGTAAATCAACGCTCACATGAATAAGTCACAGCCTAACAGACTATTCATGCGATCCAAAGAATCCATTGGGCCGGTTTACATGGGTGGTTAACCTGTATTCGAGCCCTACAAGTCTCACCATTATCCTAGTTATATTTCAGATTGGCCATGCCTAACGGTTTAGCCATGAGAGACCTATGGTTGAGCCGGAGACATCTTACGCGCTCGTCGTAATATGCACTACGGCTTAACCGTGGTTCCATTAAAACACAGCTAAACTGGTCATCTTCCACCTCTGATCTGATACCTTTTTCGGCTGAGCTACGGTCAGTATACGGCTTAGCCGTAGACCAATCCACGGCTTAGCCGTAGCATTCCACGGCTTAGCCGTAGCCACACCGTAGGAGTACTGTCTCGGGAAAGTTTCGACTGATCAGAGATTTAATTCACGGCTTAGTCACGGTTGGGTCACGGCTAGCTTACGGCTCAGCCGTAGCCTAGCCGTAGAACAAAAGTCTAAATTTCAAGTCTCTGGATTGTGAGCCGTACAAAGTTACGGCTTAGCCGAACAATACAAAAGCGAATTCGGGCTGAGTACAGAAACGAGAATTTGGTACAGAAATGTTTCAAAACAAGCTCAATTGATCTCTACATCTTAGAAATTGGCTGTAAAACCTTTTGTACAAAGATTAAGATGGAATCAAGCAATCAAACAAAACACCCATATGTGTTAAACAATCCTGTACTTATACTTGCCTCAAACTCTGTCAATCCACCGAATCAAGCTCCAAATCAACTAAAATCAAAGCAAATCAAAGAAATAAACCATGCATGAGATGAGGACACAGAAATCAAAGAAGGAGAGATGAAATTGGAGAAGAAGAAAGAAGAGTTACAGAGAACCCACTTACCAAGCCACAGACAGAGATGAGAGGAGGGAAAGAACCCAACCAAACGGAGAGTAGCAAACCCAATCGAAAGAGAGAGAGAAACAGAAGTGAAGAGGAAGAGAGAGATGAACGTGGAGCTTCTCCTGGAGATCTTTCTTGCATGCAACGTTGAAGACAAATGGGCAAGGAGTTGGACATCTGGAAGCTGACTCTTTATATAGGTTTTGGAGTTTAAGTCAAAGTCCGAAGAGTATAAACTATTTACAGTTTAAGTCACACGAAAGTCCAACTTCTCCAATTGACTCCAAATGGGTCTGACACAGTTATGGAATATAATGAGTTCAACAAAATACACGTGCTGACACCAAGATGATGCACAGATGATGCAAGCAAAGCAAAAGCAAAATTACGAAAAAGGGCTTAGAACTACCTATCTCAGGTTAAAGGTTACTCAACTACCTATCCAAGACCCAAAACCAAGTCCGAAAGAATAAAATAACAGAAAAACACGCTAATGAGCCACTAATCCGGCTCAAAGGGGATCGGAGTGTTACACCCAAGCAGGCACATTCCACTACTATGTACTGTTATTGCTCCTGTGGAGTCATTTTCGTATTGGTTTATTTGTATTCGCATTCGTATTACATTTCAGTTTGTGATGCACTTCTGATGATTTGTTTACTGTGATAGTTGTGATATATTAGATCTATATGTGATATTGATTGATGTGCATCATCTGATTTGATTGAGATTGTCTATATATGGCACTACTTAGCCTCAGCCTTAGCATACCCGACAGGGTTGACTTTGGCTTAGTTTGTGTGTTTGCCTCTGTAAAGTGCTTTTGTCCTGGGATTCCGGACCCCGGGAATTAGAGACCCATGCGTACCCTGGCCCGGACGATGGTGTTCTCATTCCGACCGCTCTCGAAAGGGAGAATATGGCAAATGTAGTAGCCACTTTGACCGTTATCTGTTTATGATTATGATAGCATACTTATTCATATGCACGCTTTGCCTAGTAGACGAACATGCTTATGATGGATCTTGCATTAGTAGATACAATTTGTGTTATCTTCTTTTGGCTTATATTTTGCTAAGTCGTTGTACTTATGAGTTGTTCTTGGTGTTGCAGGCTCAAATCCCTCATTTGATCCTGCGTCGGTCGACCCGACTTCAGGAGAGGCTCGTGAGGCCCCCTCCGGCCTAGAGGAGTGGACTTGATCCATTCTTCTGGAGAGCGGTTTGCATCATTTTGTTCTCCCCATTCATTTGTGTCTGAGCTTACTTGGGGGATTTTTCTGTAAATTGTATTAGGGTTTGGTTGAGATTTGTATTTTGATTTTTGTGGACTAGCCCTCTATTTTGTTGTACATCCTTGAAATTAGTTTAATGTTTTTGTAATCCATTATGTCTCTTGTTATCTGGTGGTATGCCTTGAGATGTACAGCTTCCGCATACACTTGTTTGCACGTGTGAATGATCCCTTGTGTGTGTATACTTGGACGGGGTCTAGGTGTACATGCACGGGAGTACGTATGTCACTGGTTAGGTTTTTCTGACCCCCGATTTCTGGGTTCGGGTTGTGACAATCCTTGCATGTGCGAGTTCTTACTCCCTACATGTGCAGGTTCTCTCTTCCGTATGTAAGCTTCACTTATGGCATTTGTAGGTTCTCTCCTCGCGTTTGTGAGAGTCTCTTGGGGTACCAACCCTCTAATTATTTGCAATAAAAAAGATCATAATGGTCACTTTTTATAAAACCAAGAGGAATTTACTAGAAAAATAACTATAGGTCACCCCTTAACCAAAAAGCTCATATTAGCGGTGGGTATACCAGAGTGGTCATATAACTACAAGGAAAAACAATTTTGGCAATGACTTTTGCGACAAACATATTATATTGTTGATTTAAGTTCACCTTTTGGCGACAACCACAAATGTTTGTCACCTAGTATGTAGTTTTTGGCGACGATTATAGTTAATCATTGCTATCTCACGTTGTTTGCTCACTTGCGCCATCACCTATTTTGCACCAATTTGAGGGAAAGGTTTTGATAACAACTATATGTGCACTGGTGACGGCAACAATTCATATGTCGTCGTGAATGAGTTAAAAAAAAAAAAAAACTGGACCTCACTTACACGTTTGACGGCAAGAAAAACACTTTTGGCTACGACGTTGTGTTGTCGCGGAAGGCTTTTTAGTAATATCGCGAGAGAGATTCTTTCATTAGGGTTCCCATCGGAAAAAAAAATAAAAGAAGAAGTTCCCGCGAGCATCTTCTCCGAATCTAAAATCTTGAAATCCATCTCCGGCATCAGTAACGGTGCACCGCGGGCCCTCTTTCCACTAGGTAACATTCTAGCCCTCTTCTCCTAAATCTATTGAACCCGTCCCACTACTTCGAACACTTGTCACTTCCAATCGTGAGCATCTTCTTAGGCTTTTTTCCCCACTTTTTGTTGTTGACAACTCTCCCCATCTCTATCTCTCTTTGGTGTAAGGGGTTTGATTGTGCTATTGTGCTAGTGATGAGAAGGGCTCGAGCAAACTTTGGTCAGTGTTAGGTATGCAAGGTCTTCTCTAGGATTCTGTTTTTTTTTTTTTTTATGGCCAAGGGTGGTTGGGGTTAAAAGGGCTTTTCTTGGCTGGGATTGATTTTGAAAGGGGTTGATTTTGAAGGAACGGGGTTCTTAGCCCCGTTCACTATTAAATACAAGGTTGATCTTTTTTGTTTCAGGAATTGATAAAGGGTGTGATTGAAGTTAAGGTCTCATCTAACCACTCTGATAGTTCGCTTCTTGCAACTCGGTATTACACTTTTGTTTCTTCTGTAGTGTACTCTGGGTGTGAATTTTTCCTCCTAATCCTATTAGAAATTTTTTTGTGCACATGGCAGTTTCGCATGTTTGTTTTAATTAATTTTGATAGAAAGCCATGTGCTTACCAGAAAAATTTTGATAGAAAGCCATGTGCTTACCCGAAACATGTGCTATTTTTGTTCCTCAGAATAGTGTCATTAACCAGATCTTATGGGCAGGGTAGTTAAGGATTACGCTTGTGATTTTCTGTAAGAAGGTCATTCTTTTAAGATATTGAGAATAATAGGAAACCAAGGGTTGGCGAGATCCATCATCCATGTCAAGAGAATGATAAAAAAGAATTATCGTTGTTCAAACTAGATATACGTGACATGAATCTTAAGACAAAAATTTATTTAAGACTTGAAAATCTTTCTTAGTTTGTAGGGACAAATTACTGGTGGTACTTGTTAGAGTAGAGTTACTAGATCTAGCCTTGTTTCTTTCTTTTTGTTTTTTCTTTTATTGAAGTAGAAGAGTTCTGCCTTCGTCTTTGTTAACAGCAATACATCTATTGTCAATTTATTTTCGCATTTCTCACTAGATGAATCTACAACCTATCTATTGTTGTTTTATTTTGGCATTGCTCATCGGATGAATCTACAACCTGGTCCGTGCACCAACAAACACCTTCCATCTTCCCACCATATGACATTATAAAAGAAAGTATTTATCTGGAAACTCCCTTGTAAAACTAAATTGGATGATAAATCTTTTCCCTAACCTGGCAACGAAAGATGAGTCTGTCTCAGAGCTTGAGACACCTATTTTAGGGATCGCCCAAGCTGATGGAAATGATCTTGATGGAAATGAAAACTTAAGCAATGAAAAATCTATTTGTTTAAATCTTCAGCAGTCTGATTTTCCTTTTACTTCTAGTTCCGATGTAGAATTAGGCTATAAAGGTAAAGTTAATTCAAAAGGTGAATTGACTTTACAGCAAGAGATTAGAGATTTGTTTACTTTACTTCTACTAGTACTATTCTTACTCATCCATTTACATTACTGAAAGGAAGACCCAATTTCATCTTCATCTAAGTATACAATCTTCTTATTCTTTATCCCATTTGTTGGATCTTTTTTTAATGCAAGTAAGAAATATTTTAAATTGTTCAACTATTTTTTTTTCTTAATTTGTTTATTTAGATTTGGTTTGCTAAACAGATTGAAAGATGATGGAATTCTAGTCAACAGTTCATTGCCATTTTTTTTAAAGAAGAGGAATGAGTGGTAATAGAATGAGGATGGTCTCATGGCCTTGTAATTAGTTTAATTTCAGCTCTCTGTTTTATGCTAAATCTATGCCTGACTCTAAATCTATGAACTAGATTTCTTAGAATATAATTTCTTTTTTTAGTTTATGTCTATTTTTCTCAGCAAATTTTATGTCATATTTGGTACTTGCAAAATTCTCATATTAGTTGAATTTAATTTGATTATATGCAGTGCACGACTTTTGAGGGAGATAGATTTGTTCCTTTAATAATATATCAATTTCATTTGATAGTGATGGATATAGATCATTGAGATGTGGCTACGGGCTGTTTCTATTTTGTTGAATCGTTTAAGCACAATGGGCTCTTTGGGGATGCTAAGTTGGACATTTGTAGTACTTTATAGATATGTATTGACATTTGTAGTATAATAGACTTTATATATACGTTTCCATAATCTATTTGAATGATTGTTAGTTTGAATTAAATTTGAGATTTTGGATGTTGATGTTTACTCGAGATGAAATATGAAGTATTAGGTTATGCAGTATGGAATTGAAAACAAGTTCATCTTTTTGAAAAAAAATAATAGCAATAATACTTTTGGCGGCGGACATAATGCCATCGCTAAAAGGTTGTCACATACTTTTGGTGATGGATAGTTTTGTCACTAAAGCGTTTCTATTAAAAAATATGAGATAACTTAAAAAAAATATTTGGCAACGAAAACCATCATCACAAAAGGTTAGTCTATGGTCAACCTTCGCTTACTTTTTGGTGACGGACTTATTTATTTTGACAAAAATTAGCAAAGAATATGTATGTCGCAAAAGGTCTCTCTTTTTTAGTGACAATGATAACAATTGTCGCCATAGGACTTCTCAGACCAAGATTCTGTGACCACCTAGTGAGGATTTTATATTCGTCGCTAAAAGTCTTCGGTGATGACAATCTTGGTTTTAGAGAAGAATTTGACTACTCCGATTTATTTTTTTAATGCTGTGGGAGAGCATTGGATCCGACATTCATTTCCTTCTTCTAGCATCAAATCCGATGCTTCCCTCTTTAAAAAAAAACTGTGATGAAACCCTCTTTTTTCAACTTGTTCTAGGGTTTTGGTTTTTTGTATGATGTTGATGATGATGATCTTGTTTGATTTGTTGTTTCATTTTTGGAATTGGATTCAAGCCCACAAGATGGGTAGAGATCTCACCGATCGGACTTGATGCAATTAAAGAAGGAAAAGGGGTTTTCCCTTTTCATTGCTGTTAGACAAGAATAGAGGAGAAGGAATGAGGTCTTTTGGAAAGGATCCTTTCCGCTTTGAGATGACTACAATGAGGAGGAGATGGAGAGGAAAAGGTGCTACTGGCAGACGATGATGATAATGAAGGACCCAACATTTAGTACTCTCTCTCTCTCTCTCTTTGTGGAACCATCTCATCTACGGTTCTACTCACCCACAAGAAGAAGAGGAGAAAGTATTGCTTGTCTCTTAATCAGCTAAGAAGGAGCAAAGAAAGCATAGTTTCTCATCCACCCACTTAAAAAAAAAAGCTTCTCTTCTCTCTACAACTAGTAAAAAGGCAAAAAAAGGAGGTGGGGGGTCTCTAGATCTTCATGAAAGATGCTCCATCACCTTCAAAATTGATTTTTTTTTTCCTGGGTTTAGTTGGGATTTGCTTGAGTTCACTCTCCTATGGTTGGCTCCATGGAGAGTGATGATCCTTATAGGGTCAGTAGCTTGAGGATAAGCAGTGGTTCCATGTGAAGGGACAATTGGAGTTGATGCCTACTCTCAATCCCTTCGATCTGAAAATGATAAAGAAGTTACCAAGTGGGCTGCTCTTGAGAAACTGCTCACCTATGATCAGTTAAAGAAAGGGGTGTTAGCAGCAACTAAAGGAAATCTCAAGGAAGTTGATGTCAAGAAGCTTGGGTATCAAGAGAAGAAGATCTTGTTAATTAGAATAGTTTTTTTTTCTTGGGTATCAGAAGAAGAAGATCTTGTTAATTAGAATAGGATAATTTTTTTTAAAACCTCCCCCATAGTGTTAAAAAAAAAAAACATGTGAACAGTCTGGTGCACTGGCCACTAATGAGTTTTTTTTGTTAGGGAGTGACCTATGATGATTTTCTCAATAAAATCCTCTAAAATCAACAACAAAAAATGAAATGAAATAAAATATTAGAGACCAAGCTGTCACATATGCAGTGGTGAGTAAAGACTGATTAAAATAGCCTACAAATGCTCTTTAAATAATAAACCCAAATGATTTAATTGTGAGTTTTCGAGAAATGATTAGTGGAATCTCTTACATTCAATTTTAATTATAAATGATTATTAAATTCTGTATGGTTCTAGTTTGACTCACCAACCTACCAGGAGGTGTCCTCACACATGACAGATGTTAAAGATCCAACGCTCAATTTTGCTTTGACCCAAACCGGACATCCACTAGATCATTCCTTTCATTTAATTATTTTAGTTAAGAAGCCTAGAGATATTATTTTTCCATTCATGATAAGATAAAGAATTTCCATAATTCTTTTATGACATAAATAAGTGCATGATAATGTCACAGAATAATGGGGAAGATGAGATTATAGATTAAATTTTGTGGAGGTAGACAGACATAGTCAACAAGGTACAAGACTTTCATGTTACTGTTACATTTAAAGGGCATAAACTATGTAAGTATGTTTTTTTGTTGGTAAATTCATGAGTTGGATAAAACTTGAGTCCATTAGTGTTCTATTTAATATATTTTTGAGTATAGACAATGGTTTGAGTTACCGGATGCACCGAAGTGAAGAAATAGAAGAAAAAGTGACAAATTGAAGTGATTTTCTACGGATAATATAGATTTAAAAAGTCATATCTCACAAACCAAGCATTGGATATGGGCATATGACCTATAGTTGGAAAGCTCGTTTCGAGAGGATTCCGTAAAGCTCAATATCGCCTCAATCAGAACTGAAACAAGAAAGTTATGGCTTCCGGAAGTTTGCAGGAAAATGCTAAAATTTTCACCCGAGTAGAACCTTAATCTAACTGATCAGGCTATTTATCCAACCAATCGGGCAAGTGCAAAAAGTGTGCCGACTTACGATTTTTCAGTCCGAATTGAAAAGAAACTTCCCTGTTTGATGCCAACTCCTTTTCTGATCGAATTATACTTTGAGGTACGAATTAAAAACTATAAAAAAAGGTTTTCTCTCAACCCTAAGACAGAGATCTCATTGTTCTGAGTGGAGAATATATTTTAGAGATTATCTCCTCTAGAGTTTTTTTTAGAGTTAAAGGGCTGAAGTTCTACTCTAGAAATCCTTGTCTTCTACTTCTCTGAGTATAGAAGATTGTTGTGGGAGTCAAGTGCTACATTTAGGATGCGTCTAGGTGATTGGATCTGTCACAGCGAATGGTAGGAGGTCGTTGCAGCAGAGAGCTGTGCAAGGGAATCACAAGGTCCTTAGGTTGAGGGGTAACTGGATAAGAGTTGTGAGTATTCTCTTATAACTATAATATGATTCATAGTGCTTGATTCTTGGCCGTGGTTTTTTTTCCCAGGTTGGGTTTCCACATAAAATCTGTGTCTTCCTGTAGTGTGTGCTTGTGATTTGATTTATTTCCACTGCGTGGTTGATTGTTTGTACATATAATATTAAGATTGACATTAATCCATTCTAGAGGCTCTCCCCTAAAAATCTTCAAACTGGTTTGTATTGGCAATTGTTTTAAGTAATTATTATAAGAAAGTATGCTCACTCAATGTAGATGCAAGGACATGTGCCCATTATATTATTCAATTCCAATAACCTAAATCGATACCTCGCTCATCAATGGACATTTGGTGGTTTGATGTCTTTGTTTCTTAGAGCCCCACTTCAATCAATAAAAATGGTTAGATGATCAACCTCTAATTATGGGGCCGCCTAAACTTTTTCACATTTGGTGCAGCCATTTTCCTATCGAAAAAAACGTAAAAATAAGTTAAATTTTCTTTAATTAAAGAAAAAACATTTTTGATAGAGGGATAAGAATTTTTTTCCTTGTAACTACACAAAGGAGAAACAAACCTGTATTATGAAAAAGGAGAATACATAACAAGAGCACCACAATAAGGGTATAAGAGACTTATACCCAAACCCTAAACACAATTACTTGACAAACCCTCTCAAGGAAAAATGCCTCTCAACCACTTGCTTAGCTAAAGCATTACCCATAGAGTTAGCAGACCTAACCTCAAGACAAAAGACAAAGTAAATAGAAGAGGAAATAAACTAAATCTCATTAAAAAGAAACTGAGATTTCCATGGGATTGCATTTCGCTTAGAAACTCAAACAATAGTATTAGAGGAATCACTTTCAATCATAAGATCACCAACATAATACCTCAAGAAGTAGTGGAGAGCTTGCAAAATAGCTAGAACTTTTGCTTTATTCGAATCATTAACACCCACGTGCTTAGAAAATATAAAAAGAACCTCACTCTTGCTATCACAAAGAACACCTTCAATGCCCACCGGACCCGGCTTACGCCTTGCCGCACCATCAACATGGAAGGGAGAGTGCAAATATGAATGATTAGGGCCGTTAGGCATATTAAAAACATTATATATTTTAGCACATACTCCAATTTGTAAGGAAGAAAGCTTGATGAAGCGGCTTGCATGGAGGAAAACGGAACCCACGCTGTTGCAGGACTTGTACTAGGAAAATGGCCAAGGAAAAGATGTGAAAGCTAATTTTGTCATTTTATTAAAAATATCTACCGACCATTGAATAAGAGTAAGAGTTTCATTAGGAACTGGGAAGGACCTAGGCATTGACCATTAGGGGCACTTGCCCTGAGGAGGAAAAGCATGAAAGTGCCGATGGGCACATGCCCTATTAATTAAAAATTAAGTTCTCGTGCCCATCAAATAATAAAATAATGAAACAAATAATATTATGTCCATTATTTTTCCTGTTAAACAAAGATTTTGGGGGCGTCCGCCGTTGGTTAGGAAACTTGCTAAACAGCCAAATAATATGATTGATCTAAAAATTAGAATAACTTTCCTCCCTATCACAAATCCTATTATTGTACTAAAATGCTATTAGAGTTTGTTTGTGACTTTTTGTAATGCCATGGCGGAAATGGAAACACTGATTTTTCCTCTTTTGTGGAAATGGAATTCCATAGAGGAGGTCAGATTTGGAAATCTTCTCTTTATAAAGAAATTTTTTCTGGAGAATAGGAATTTTTTCAAAAATTACGGCTCCACCTAATGGAATTCAAATATTATAGTAAGCGAAGAAGAATCGGGGTCCTCTTAAGGTTTTTTCCCGTGGTAACTATGGGTGGACCAATGAATGTCCACCACACTATCGTGCCGCAGCAGCTTCATGCATGCACGCTGCTCACAGTAACGTAGCAGGTAATGATAAGTTCACTCATGGCTACAGTGAGAAAACCTTCATAGGATTCAAACTTCGCTGCAGAATACCACGTCTCCATGGGAACAGATTAGGATTGCATTTGCAGGGCGCCCCGGCTGGAGACCACGTTGGGCAGAATATGGACTTATATTTTAAGATTATCGGCTGGGCCTAGTCCTGATACTCCTAACACTTTGCATGATTTGCCTAGTAAACCCCCCAAACAGGCGAATGCACTGCTAGCATGTTAGGCTGGGCCGGACTATAGGCCCATGAGGAGCATGGGGCCAAGAATGTTCCCTACAATGCACAAATGGTCATTAGAACTAGTGGGCTGCCCTATATGAGATAAAATCTATTGGATAAATGGTCCAGCGTAAATACCAGATGATCTATTCTGTCCACACAGTTGCAATAAGAAAGGTGGATATAGTCTTAAAAATGGTAAATCAAAAAAAAACCGAAAAAAATAGAACCGGATTGGTTTAATCAGACCCCAACCCGAACCCAAATTACCAATGGGGATGTTACCCATTAACAGAATTTAGAAAGTCAAAACTTAGAACTTAGAACTCAGAACCCCGACCCAAATTAGATCAAGAAGGCTGAAAATGGAACGGAATTACGACACAAATGCTTATATAATATATACTTAGAGCCTGTTTGTTTGCATTAAAATGCTAAAGATTTGTATATGTAGAATTCATACCATTACTAATTAAAAATACAGATCAAAGGTGTATTTTAAAAATCGAGCATCAAATAATCTATTCCTTTCAGACAAATCAAATGAAAAAAAGATGGAAAATGTGTTGGAAAATATACCTAGGATCTGCGATCAACCACGACACTTATAAATCACACAGTCATAAGTAATCAATCAAGCAACCACGAAGAAGATGATACATAAGCAATTACGTGGTTCGGCCAAGATGCCTAAGTCTATGGAGAAAGGCTCATTCCATTTCTCTCTCTCTGCTGTATTCAACACAACTTCACCTCTTCAGGGTTTAAGGTTATACATCACATTAATATATAGGTCCCTTTTTCTGGCCATAAAGAAAACTCATACATAATGAATAAAGCACTCTTAACCCTGACCTCGATTCTGGCTAACCCAGACATTAATCGATCCGGCAAAACTGGAATACAAGACAAAACCCAACAATCTCTACCTTAACTTGGATTCTGTAAATCCCCAAAGCCACCTTGAGATGCCTAGTAATGTCTTCGTCTTCCCGCACCTCGGTGAAAGGTACGCATCCGCACGCACTACAACCAAGTATTGCTCCTGTACTAACAATTTCAGCATTTTTAATATCGATCAAATCCAAAATGACTTGAGATCTCCTACACCTCGATGAAATGTACGCCTCCGCACCTGCTACAATCGAGCGCGGTTCTTGCACCCTCTTATGTCGGGCCGCCCCACATTCTCATCAATGTGGTGTAATGATCAAGTCTAAGTGTGACTTGAACTTCTCCTTCGTCGACTTTCCAAATACCTTTATCTCAGTTTTCGAAGTGATCAAGTCCATCTGTTGCCATCCTTGTGAGCATCCTTACAACACGATGACTCTCACCTTTATCTAGTAAAACAAAAGTAACCCTCCTTTCAACTACACGTTTCTTTAGGCCTGCAGCATTAAGGATCTTTCGTACTTTACCTTTAACCTAGTGTTCTTGTAGTTTTGGTCATCTGTTAATGACTTTCTTGGAAATGTCTGTTACATCATCTTTCAATTTTCCATCAAACTCTACCGTAATTGACTTTTCCTTCCGTTTCACATGCAAATGCAGTCCTCTGTTAATGGCCCTCTTAGAAATGTCTGTTGCACCATCTTCCAACTTACCACCAAACTGCTCCTCAACCTACTTTTCTCTTTTCGTTAGAGTTGGTCCACCTGCACCTGTAACTATAACCCTTGCTAACCTGTAGAAACCTTTGACAAAGTCACCTTTCATGACAACCATTGCTGTCTTAGCCACCTTCATAACTCCACCTACTACACTATACTTGCAGCCCTTAAAGTCAAGGCCCCTGAAGAAATAAAATTTCTTCGCAAATCCAAAACATGCATCACATTCGTCAAGGTCCGTACGATCAATCAAACATCTTGACTTTTACTGTTTCAACTCCAATGCATATGGATTCCGCATTGTTTGCCATGAAAATAGATTTACCCTTACAAGATGTATAGGTGTGAAACATATATCTACTATAGCACATACGACAATCATAACCAGAATCTAAAATCCAGAAACCTTTAGTGTGACATGTACCTTTGATGACCGAAGCAGATTTTACCAAACACTCTACCTCGCAGCCATATGAACTTTCTGTCACACTTGTACTATCTGAATCAGATTCTTCTTCCTTCTCCAAGTCCTTTCACTTCAGACAATCTCTCCTGATATGGCCTTTTTTTATCACAGTAATAGCAAGTGATGACCTTCCCTTTCCTTTTCGACTTCAAGCAATTTCGATCTTCTAATCTTTTATTCTTCGATTTAGATCTCCCCCTTCTCCGGTTTGAACCTGATGCTACATTAATACTTTCTCCACTAGATTTTTCACTGTCACTCTTCATGATCTCACTAAAGACAAGAGTTGCAGTAACATCATTCATACTCAAAGTATCTTTTCCGTACATCAGTGTTATCACCAAGTGCTCGTATGACCGAGGTAGTGAAGACAAAAGCAACAGTGCTTTGTCTTCTTCCTCGAACTTGACCTCAATGCTCAATAGTTGTACAAGAAGCTTATTGAACTCATTGAGATGCTTCGACAATCGTGATCCTTTTGTCATCTTTAGGGAATACCACTATTTCTTTAAAAATAGTTTGTCTGTCAAGGACTTGGACATGTATAGGCTCTATAATTCAACTCATAATTTTGGAGCATTGTTAATTCCCATGATGTTGTAGAGAACGTCATTGTGGTAGGTAAGACAAATTGCACTCATAACCCTTTCGTCTAAATCCTCCAATCATCATCAGAAGTGAAGACAAAAAACAACAATGCTTTGTCTTCTTTCTCGAACTTGACCTCAATGTTCAATAGTTATACGACAAACTTATTGAACTCATTGAAATGTTTTAAAAACAGTCATTCTTTTACTATCTTCAGGGAATACAAATGTTTCTTTAAAAACAATTTGTTTATCAAGGACTTGGACATGTGCAGGCTCTCTAACTCAGCTCATAATTTTGGAGCAGTGTTAATTCCCATGACATTGTAGAGAACGTCATCGTGGTGGGTAAGACGAATTGCACTCACAGTCCTTTCATCTAAATCCTCCCAATCATCATCGGACATCTTCGCTGGCTTCTTTGCCTTACCATCTAAAGCCTTCTTCAAACCCTCCTGAATCAAGACATCCTTCATCTTTCGTTACTAAAAACTGAAATTGTTCAATCCAGTGAACATCTCAATCTTATACTCATTACTTGAAGTCATTGTATATCCCAATTTGTGCCTCCCGAATTACTTTCTTTTTTTTTGTCAAACGGTCAGTTTTCTCTATCTATCTCGCAGATCTCGTCAAAATGAGTTCACAGAACAAAACAGGGCGTGAGTCTGAGTTCAGATGACCCAAAATTTGCAAAACAATTCTAGCCAATAATTTGGTCTAACCTCCTATTTGACTAGTGTTGACGTCACTGCTGATATCAGCAGAGGATTTTGCTGTTGCTGGGTGTCTCCTATGCAGATTAGGTCAACCTGACCTGTGACCTGGCCTGCAGAACCAAGCCCCAACTATTCACCTCTTTCTTTGTTCGTTCTGGTTTCTGAAACCAAAACCAGAGAATCTTCAGGCACTCTCTTCCTCTAACGATCTTCCTTAGCACCAACCAACAGTGACGTCAATCGGCTGGGCAAGGCGGTGGCTACGACTAGTGTGTAGCGGCGAATGTAGAACTAATAGCAACGACCGGCGACGGTGGAGACCGATTTTTCTCTTGCCTTCCTCTTCTCTTTCCAATGCTATTCCTGCAACTTCGATGTTCTCCCATGGCAGCAGCAATGGTGGATCGGCAGGCTGTGCACAAGGTGATGGTGACAGCGGCGACTCCGGTTGCTGGCGGGGACGGAACTGGTGAAGCAACAGGCTAAAACTTTCTTCTCCAGCAACAGCAGATGGCAGTAGCGATGGGCTGATCTCCTTCCCGAGATCCTCTATTTCGTTCACTGCAACTAGGGATCTCTAATCTCCTCTGGGCAAACAAACCACCCAGCCCGATCTCTATAGACACCAGAACTAAACCAACCCTCTTATTAGTCTAGATTCAAACCGAGTGTGATCCACACCCTAGGATTGTCTCTCCGATAGCCACGCAAGCACCAAACCCTAGTCTCTAATACCACTTGTTGGGAAATATACGCAGGATCTGCAATCAACCACGGCACGCACAAATTACACAATTACAAGCAATCAGTCAAGCAATTACGAAGAAGATGACACATATGCAATTACGTGGTTCGGCCAAGATGCCTATATCCATGGAGAAAAGCTCACTCTATTCCTCTCTCTCTCTTTGTTGTTTTTAACACAACTTTATATCCTCAGGGTTTAGGGTTATACATTACATTAATATATAGATCTCATTTTCCTGGCCATAAAAAAAGTCCATACATAATGACAAAAGTACCCTTAACTCTGACCTCGGTTCTTGCTAACCCAGACAAACAATCCGGCTAACCAGAATATAATACAAAACCCAACAAAATGAACAACCAACCATCAACTTAGTAGTCCATTTCTCATCTTCTTTCGTTCTATTTCTCAATAAAGAATAAGTTATTTGATGCTCATTTTTAAAATTACACATTTAATCTTCATTTAAACTAGTAATGGTTTGAATTCTATACATTCAGTTCTTATGTATTTTAATGAACAAACAAGAACTTCATACACAGGTGGTATTGGATATTAATTAACCCAATGGATCCAGACAGGTGTTCTTGTGGTGGACCTTAACTCATAGCCAAATGAAAATACTGTGTCCTGATCTTGAATTTACAGCCCATTTATTTAATTCAGGTCCTTCAGTCAGGTATTTCAGGTTCCTAGCTACCTTCAGTCCCTCTCAACACTCCGAAGTAAATTTGAGGCCCTTAATTCAATGTATGGGATTTCGTCATGGGACTGTTCTTTTACCCCCAAAATCTGAGACTAAGTAAGTCCAACTCCTCATCATTTCCATGATCATAATCTGCATTTATCTAAGTGGCTTTTATGTGGAGCTGATAACTCTTTGCGTCAATATCACCAGAGGTACGTGTAAGGTGAAAATGGTTGTATGCTTAATATACTATATATGTAAAATATATTTGGCGGTTGCATTGCCACATAGGGGATTCTGATCCTGGGGGTTTAAAACCCACAGCAGCAAAGCCCAACTTGACTTTAATTTGCATGGACACAAGTTAACTTGATTTCATCCCTGTTGGCACCGAGTTGGGGTACTACATTTGCGCAAAGAGAGAATTCTGTAGTAGTGAGGAAAATTTTTCTTATTTTTTGTGCAGTTCACTATTTTTACGGTTGTTTGGTATAATACATTTTTTTTGTAAAAAAGGAAAGTATTGAACTGGTTTTCCTTAATGAAGAATGTTTCAATTTTCAATCATACATGTGAGAATGTAGAATTCTTCTCTCCCATGGCAATAGAAATTTACCTATGCTAACTCCTCTCGTTTCACTGACAAGCCCTAGAGCAAACTGTTTTGTGAAAGGATTTCTAGAATGCCAACAATCAAACAATATGTATACGGATTGAAAATTAAATCAAACAAATACAAGTACATACCATAAGAAGAAGGCATGTAGATTTCTAACGTAGAACACCTCAATGGATAAAAAAATCACGAATTCAATAAGGATTAACTTTCAAGTAATAGCAAATAGTTACAAGATGTACTCATATCCTAAGGATTGAGTTTTTGTTGCGCAACTCCTTTTGCCGCATGACTCTCCTTCGCCGTATAATGTTTTCTACTTGATGATCAACTCATACTTTAAACACGTAAGATGGCTTCAATCTTCTACAAGAGATGTAGAAGCAATAACTCTCTAAAGCAAAGCTTCAGTACTTTAACTCTCCAATAAAAGCTTTAGATAAACGAATATCCAATGTGAAATCTCAACTTAGATAATCAAAAGAAACCTTTTATTTATAATCCAAATTTCTTGCAAAAAAATTAGGGTTACAATCGAATACAAATAGGAAAGTTTTATCACAAATAGGAAATAATTCATGCAAAGTTGGTAGGAAACTTTTCGTTTGCCGCTCAAGTGGGTATCGTAACTTACTGATCAAGTACCTCATCTCAATTTGTTCTATTTCAGCACTTTCTTCTCTATAGCTCTTTTAACCTGTCTATCCCATGAATTAGCCAGCATCCCATGAATTAGCCAGCACACTCAAACTCTTAACAGAAAGTGAACATTTCTATATGAGGATATCAATTTCATATGAGAGGAGAGGAATTCAGTGTAAATAAAAATCAAAGGGTGTGGAATCCCTTCGTACAACGATATGAGGATCTCAATTTCGTGTGAGAGGATACGAATTCAGTGTAAACAAAAATCAAAGGGTGTGGAATCCCTTGGTACAAACGCGGGCACCATGAGAACAGTGAAGTCCTGCCCAATGGAAGCCTATATGCTTCAAGTCTACATGACACCTCTTCAGCCCCATCTATTCATTTCGAGTAAAAGATGATACTTTTAGTGGAATTATTCCCTAGAATCTATAAACACGACCCACATGATAATTAGCAATAAGAGGCAAATGAGTGCATCGCTGGATCCAAGAACGCAGCAGATTTCTGTTTCTCTCCAATGCAAAACCATGTCCTTCTCTTCTACTACGACTGCATTGATTCCTTCTTTTTGTCCGCGACGGTGACAGTGCACGAACCCCAAATCAAAGCAAGCAACAGATGGGAGTCTCAATAACTGAACATTTCTCTCTCTCTGTGCCGCAAAAATATAATGCACCTGCGAGGCCTCAGCATCTTTATGGCCTTCTCAACTCAGACTACTACTGTGGTGTGAGTTTGTCACTGTTGCAACGTCCCCCTACCACTGTGGGAATCGGATCCAGCCTGAACTTCCTAGGTGGATATTGCCTTCAGCCAGGGTCCCGAATTGAGTTGAAAATGTCAATAGGGACCCTAAATTCATGTGTTGAGGGTGGTGGTGGGTTGACTAACTGTTTCAATGGCATTTTTTTAAGACCTTTGATTTGAGTTCAACTCAGTAATTGATTGTGTTGGAAATGTTAACCGATGCACAGAATTTCAAGGTTGAGTTTGGATCGTTTTATCAGGTTAAGTAGAATATTCTGGTCTGGATTGGAACTTGTCACGTCTACTAATTGGGTTGGAAATATTAACCAAGACTAGGATGGGTTGAAGATCCGGGTCTGGGTTGACCACCGTAGGTAATAGGTATTTACGTAAACCTGATTTAGTTATTGGGAGGTTCAAAATGTCAACCCAAATCTAACTTGGAAATTAAAACTTTATAGTGTTAACTCTAACCTGCAATTAACTGGTTGGATTTTGAGCTGGATTGGTGAGTCAGCAGTGTATCTTGTCAGGTTAAGGTTGGCTTGGCAGGTGAATAACAACAATGGATTCAACCTAAATCTAACCCATTTTGTGATGCGTTCAGAATTTTCAACCGAAACTCCACCCCAGAATAAAAGTAAGTCAATTTGAACCCTAAATTACAAGGTTGTATTCAGTCGGGTTTTGAGCAGACAAGCAACCGCCATCCCTAACCAAAACCCTAGGTTGCTGGGTAGGGTTCGGGATGGGGTGCGGTCAGTTCAAGAATGGTCACCCCTTGCGGATCCACCCATTCGACACGAAGATGTAGTCAGTCTAGATCGCCCGAGTCATAGGCCAAGGAGTTAAATGCCACGTAGGCTAGGTGCGCATGGATGTTTTAATGTTGGGGGGAGTAGAGATGCAAATGAACCTCCGATTACCCACTGAACCAATAGATCCAACCCAAAAAGGCTGGGCACAGACCTGATTATCATGCGTCTAGGGTCAACAGCTAGGTCACAATTAAGAAACGGGACCAAACCCAAATATCCTAATACCCAAATAGACATGATTATAATATGCAAATTGCATAATTATATACTACAATGTAATATGTATCATATAGTTTATATGTAGATACATAAATGCACTAATCATATCTCAAATAAAGTTGTTATATCGTAAGGATCATCAAAGCCTTATCGCAACACTATTGTAGTCGGTTATATGAATTCTATTTTTCCACTCCGAAACATTTTAAGCCAAATAATCATATAAGTTACACTTCATCGGTGTTGTTTTCCCCCTGGGTTGGATTTGCCTAAATAATTTCAAACTGGTTTTTTAATTTTATTTCCTAGTAAAATAAGGTTATTATATATGCAGTGAAAATATAAAACACATTATAATATATTTTGGAGTCAGGTTTGATACCAGTCAACTGGTCCATCACAGTTGAGTCCATGCACTATACATGAGGCCCATCTACCGTTCAAAAAAAAGAAAAAAAAAAACATAAGACTCATGTTGGGTACTATCTAACCATGGATCTGTCAACGGACCCAACCCAAACCCCTCCTGTGTACAACAGAACATCCCTAGTTCAGGTCATTGGATTCATCTAAGCTTTGGCCTGTTGATATTTTGGATGGTCTGTATTGAAGTAGACCATCTTCTGGAATGTACCACAGGCAGTTTGCTCACATTGTAGCAAACTTATTCCATAATTTGCTTTACTTCTTTAATTTATCTCCTTGCGGAGACTGCAAAAGAAGAAGTAGAAACACAGAAAATAACTAGCACTGGTGTCTCAGCGAAAGAAAAGGCTCAGTTTACAGAAGAAAAAGACTCCACTTAGATCCACTCCGAGTATGCATGGAATCAGCATCTTTGTGAGTTGTAAATGAATCCGTAGTCCAAACCTGCAACTCAAGGTCACCTCATTTAACATCATCTTCTGGATGTTTCTACCAAAAAAAAAAGGGTCACCTCATTTATGATGGCGAAAAAAAAAACGCAAATGGTTTCTGTTTCAAGCCATTAGGTCTGCGGACTGCAGATTCCCTGGCCAATTGTTTTGGATTCATCTTTGCCGTTCCAAAAAAAAAAGGGGTGGTGGATCAAGAACATGACCTTCTAACCGGTGTCATATTTTGGACCATGGTTCATTATAAGGTTCACTACATTTGAAATCCATCACAAATCCATTTCTAACTAGGATTAGCACGCAGGGTTAGAAAAATACCATTTCAGTACTAGACAAAGATGTTTGTTAGTGGTGGAGAAATGCTCAATCGGTTGGTGTGTCAACTGAATCCTTGCAACCTTCCATTTTCTTTCTTGATGAAGACAGCCTCTTTGGTTTCATGTGAGTGACAAGGACATTTAGGGTTTCATAGATGGATGGTTGGGTTTCGTAGATGGAAATTTAAGTTAACATCACACCTTTCTTAGCTTAAGAAAATCGCCAATAAATCTTTTCGATTAGTAGTTGTCATGATATTGACATGTGGTAGTGCTTTAGTGCCCCTTCTCATGGATTCATGAGAAGGCTATCAAGAAATATAATTTTATTTTGTGGATTATCTTCCTCACAATAACCATCAATACATGCATTTTATTCAGTAAATCACAAGCACAGACTTGCACCATGAGAGATTTTAAGTTCCAGTATTGGTTAGCATATATGTAAGAGTCATTGAGGAATGTAAATTTGAACAACTTGGCACAAATACAAACACACGTAGAATCAAACCTAATTGTCATAAGAACGTAATTCACATACTCCATTCTTTTAACAGTTGTCCCACCTTTTAGTTTTTATTTTTAAGTTTGGTTTGCAGTTGCTTTCAAGACTAAAAACTCACATTAATTCTCCCAAGTCACCATGTGCGAGGGAGGAAATGTTGCCATCTAGGTTTAATCAAGTATAGTAGTCTTAAGTTTGAACCCCACAGTAGAGCATGTACTAATTTTTATAGTGTATATCCCTTGAAGTCCATTTTTTCTGCCCACTATTCTGTTGTTTTCAATGAAGAGAGAAGTCCTCAGCCCTTTACACTGAAGTAACTTAAAAGAACCAATGTACAGATAAAAAATATTACAAATTCCAGTCACGCTTAATGCATACTTCATTATTTAAATTGGAGGAATGATCACAAAATGATGAGTGCACACCAGATTTTGTAAGCCAACTACAGCAGAGTTCACTTCTCAATAGAAATGTGGAACTTCCCTGCAGCTAGCTAATAAGACCCACATGGTATCCGTATAAATAATCTGCTGGTTGTCCACTTAGTAGCGAACTCATTCCATTTCCTATACTTTATCTTCTTTTAGGGCTCGGGAGAAGTACAGACAAAGAAAACAACTAGCACTGACGTTTCAGCAAAAGAAAGGGATAAGTATACAGAAAATAAAGACACCACTTACATCCACTCCACTGTGCTTGGAAACAATCTTGTAATCGTAATCAACCCTATAACGGATAGGCCACCTCATTGATGATGGTCAAAAGCCATTTGGACTGCAGATTCCCTTGACAATTGTTTTAGACTCATCTTTAGCGTTCTAGAAATTTGTGGTGGATCAAGACAGTGGACTTCAAATCAGTATCATATTTAGGCCATGGTTTATCTTGAGGTGGGCCACTATATTTGAAATCCATCACAAACTCACATCAAACTAGGATTAGTAGTTTAGATAAGTACCATTTACTAAGTGATCTGAATATCATTGACCAGACAAAGATGTTTAAATTTGTGGTGAATAAAGAAAGAGATGGCGGTATTGGGTTTCAATGTTAGCTCAGTCATCTTCCTTCTAAGCTCCCAAAAATCAAGCCCGCCTGCCTGCCCGCCCGCTGCCGTCCTCCTCTCTTTGAAGGAAGCAGTAGTAGACTAGTGGCCCGTGGATAAATGCTACGGATTGGTGCATCTACTGAGTCCTTGCTCCTCCCATTCGTTTCTTGGAGAAGAACTGCCACTTTGGTTTCGTATATGTGACAAACTTCTTGAAAGTGGGAGAAAAAAATAGGAAAAAACACGAGAGAGATATGGATGGTTGGGTTTCAAAAATTCTTGTACATCACACCCTTTTTAGCTTAAGAAAGTTGCCCACAATTCTTTTTGAATCACTAGTAAGGAAAATACAGAAGAAGTAGAGAAGTGAATTGAGTCAGAAAAGAGCCCTTCAGTAGTAGTACTTTTCATGATTTGACATGTAATGTTGCTTTAGAGCTGTTCTCGTGGATTCATTCCCATGGATTCATCCGAAAACCATCAAGAAGTTTTTTGTGAGGGATTATTTTATTCAATATTGATCATGAAGTTTGAAGCTCATAATACTAACCAGTATATCCATTGCTCAATAATTTACAAGGTCATACCTAATTGTCACCATGAGAGATTTTAAATGCCAGTATTGGTTAGCTGAGGTAGATGAAACAGTCACTCAGGAATGTAAATTTGAACAACTTGGTGCAAATACAAAGACACGACAGAATAAAACCTAATTTTCATAAGAACCTAATTCACATTCTCCATTTGTTTATATAATTGTCCAACTTTTCTTCTTTTTCTTTTCATTTGTTTTTAAATTGGTCTGTCAGTTGCTTGCTAGACTCAAAACTGAAATACTCCCAGTCCACCATGTATGAAGGAAGAAATGTTGCACATCTAGGTGTAATCTAGCATGGAAGTCCAAAGTAAACCCCAACTCCCAACTAGATCACCTGCTTTCCATAGCATCTCTTTAAGTCCTTTTTTTTTTTTTTTACAAATTTCTTCTATTAGTCTTCAGTGAAGAAGAAGTCCTTGGCCCTTGCTTTAGTGAATGAAGAGAGAAGTCCTTGGCCGGCCTTTAATTTACACTAAAGCAACTTAAAAACCACTGTAACATTAACCCTTTCTCTACACTAAAGTAACTTAAAAACCAATGTGCAAATAAAAATACTGCAAATTCCAATCACGCTTAATGCATTTTTCACTATTTACAAATTGGAGAAATGACTGCAAAATGAGTGTAAATTGTTGGCATTTGTGATGGGGCCCACTTGTGTTTACATGGGGTGGACCCAATCACAGAGAGACACTCCTCACAAAGAACCATTTTGAATATGAAAGGATGTGTTAGTCCTCATTTTATTGTTATTGACAAATATAGCAATGAGAATATTATTGTTAGATGAGATTCATATATTAGAAACTTTAAAAACGAAAAACCCAAGGCTTCTCTTCCTTCCCAACCCCAATGTGAAAGTGTTCTTGAGTGGGGCTAAAAGAAATCAATTTTCTATAATTTAAATGCCTTTGACCCCATCCCAAATAAAAATAGCCAGTTAAGAATTCTCTCATATGATACATTCATACACTCATAATATGGAAATATAATTATCCACAATAATTCTCTTATATGAAATACTCATACACTCATATGAATGGATGAGTGCATCTAGAAAGGAACATTATATAAATGTTGGGCAATTAATTATATGTGGTTGAGTAATAAGAAGGAAAGATGTACGAGAAAATCTTCCCATGGCTTCAATAGAAAAGAAAATGATGAAATAATATCTTAAGTTTCCTTGACTTGCACATGAAAAATTGGTTGCATACAAAGAATTGACAAATTACGAATAAAAAGAATTAAGGGGAAGTTGAGGATAATTATGGAGACTTGGAATAAAGTCCTTAAAATTGACCGCTTGTATAGAGCTATTCACAGAAGGGTGAGCAGTAAAGTAGAACTTGCCAAGGTGATTAATGTAGTTGAAAGAACAAACTTTAGGTCATTTAATGGAGACTATCTAAGTCATTGATATATGTGGAATGTAGGTAGATTTTATAATAAAGTTTTCAGCATGTGTTCAAAAAGCCTGTGGTAAGGTAGATTAATGTCATTATCACCATCATCATCAACATCATTGTCTTTGCCATTAATGCGAATCAGTGTGAAATCTATAGTACCACACAGGCTTTCACAGTGGCAAATAAACACACACCAAGTGTTAGATCTAGTGGTCCTAGTGGCCTCTCTCATCCAACTATGGGGTCTACACAAGCACACAACGATGCAATTTTCTCTCACTCTCTCTTATTTGGGTTCTAAAAACAACTTAAACTATAATCTTAAAAATCCAATCTACTAAGATTACTTGACTAACTAATAACGGAATTGTCTCAATAGACCTTCTTTTTTCTCTAAATGGCAAATTGTATTTAGAAGAAGAGGAGGGATGAACTAAAAAAAGAGCGCTCAAAAAGGACATTATGAAGCATCCCAAAAATTATGGGAATCTAAGCTCAACAGGCCTAACCAAAGCCAAAAATAGAGAAATGGAAACAAAAAATAATTACAAAAGAGCAGCCCTCAAAAAAGTTAATTATGGCAACAAGTGGAGGTCCAAAGAAAGGTTTCTGCAAGTGATCCAAGGAAGAACTTAGCTGGAACAAAAGAATCCTTTTGGCAACATTAGTGGAAGGGACCTTGTTTGCAAATCTACTCATATTCCTAGAGTGTCAAATGCAATACAAAGTACGTAGTGAAGAAAACAACAGTCATACCTTCTTTAGCATGTTTGTCACAGCCAAAAGAGAAGATAGACCATAAGAGGTTGGGGTTGGTATGAGAGGAGGAGCAACCCACCACTGTGAGGATCCATTTCCAATAGACCTATTAAACTAGGTTTCCATATATGTGGGAATGGATGGAAACTATCTATGAGAATATAAAATACGAGGCTTTTAGCTCTCCTGCAAATCTTTTTTGCGTAAATGATAGCTTTTGAAAAACCAAAAAAGAGAAGGAAACCACATCACTAAGCGCCTGACTAATTTGAAAAATAATAAATCTACACAAGCTCATCATCACATACTGACACATTTAGCACTCCCACATTGTAAAGTAATTAGTAAACTCATCTTATTCGCGTGTATTGAACAGGGAGAAGGGAAGAGTTGTATCAAACCTTGTGTTAGAAATTGCGTGACTTGCCAACCATAGAGCCCATGTTGGATTAATCACTCGGTTAATTACTAACAGATCATCTGTCACGACCCGAGCCCAGAATTCGGGAGTTAGCGAAAAGCTAAACCGGTGACACACGTACTCCCGTGCACGTGCATCCAAACCCACTTCAGATGCACGCACACAAGGGATCTAACACGTGCGAACTAAGCGTACGCGGAAGCTGTACCTATCATAGCAAGCAACAAAGGAAAATAGCGGAAGCCAAAACAAATGCGAAACGGAAAAGACCAGATAAATACAATGCTGGAAAACCAAATACAAGTCTGAGTACACGACAAAATAAAGATGTACAAATATACAGAGTACAAAGTACAAAGTCCAAAGTACCAAAATACAAAATCTCAAAAACCAACTCAAAACAAAAGGCCACTGATATGCATGCACGCACTCGGCAGAGGTGATCAGGCCCACTCTGCCAAACCGGAGGGTGCCTCTACACTCGGCCCTGCAGCCTCCTCGACCGCCGGGGAGCTGGGCAAGGGATCTGTGCCTGCAACACCACGGACAACACAAATGAATACAACGATCCAGCAAATATAAGTAACAGGAGTGAAACACTCATAGTATCAAATAGAATACGGACAGAATAGTAATTTCAGAGTTCCATCTCAGTATGCTAAGCAAATCGTGCATAGAAGTAAAGCATGATAATTGAATCAAAGCAGAGAAATACTGAACTAAGTGGCTACTACGTTAACCATATTCTCCCCAATAGAAAGCAGAGCAGAGCAGATGAGAACACCACTGACCGGGCCAAGGGTACAAGTGGGTCTCGGTTTCCTGGGTTCCGGGGTCCCAAGACAAAGCAACACTGCAGTTACAGAGATACAGAGATCTAAGCCAAAGGTAACCTCGTCGGGCATCCTAGGGCTGAGGCTGAGTAGAGCCAGACTAATACCAATCAAATCAAATCCATAGAAAGGGAGATTATCCGCTTTGGACTCACCGATGACAAAGACCGGATCTTATCCTCACGTATTAACCTCTGGGCAGAACCACCAGGGAACACCCAAAATCAGAGATAGACAAAGCCAACAAAGCATATATATTAAGCCAAAGCACAGCATAGATCAAAGCTTAGTGCAAAACGAAGAATAAAACAGATATACAGAACGAAAGCAAAATGACTGCGGAATGCATATACATAGATTGGCAGAACAGAGGGCAAAACTATAAACAATATGCAATGCATCTCAGATTAATACGGAGTCAAGGTTCATTACAAGCCAGCCCTAATATAGTTATTCACTGTCACTAACCGTGCATGTTGATGTAGTTTTAAGTTAGTCAATGCACCGTTGCCATCAAAGTGTTGCAATGTAATCTTTACGTGCACGGACGTCCCTCAAACCAACACCCATGGAGAGGTGCTTAACAGTGATCAACGCTCACATGAATAAGTCACAGCCTAACAGACTATTCATGCGATCCAAGGAATCCATTGGGCCTGTTTACATGGGTGGTTAACCTGTATTTGAGCCCTACAAGTCTCACCATTATCCTAAGTTATATTTCAGAATTGCCATGCCTAACGGTTTAGCCATGAGGGACCTATGGTTAAGCCGAAGACATCTTACGCACTCGTCGTAATATGCACTACGGCTTCACCTTGGTTCCATTCAAAACACAGCTAAACTGGTCATCTTCCACCTCTGATCTGATACCTCTTTCGGCTGAGCTACAGTCAGTCTACGGCTTAGCCGTAGACCAATCCACGGCTTAACCGTAGCATTCCATGGCTTAGCCGTAGCCACACCATAGGAGTACTGTATTGGAAAAGTTTCGACTGATCAGAGATTTAATTCACGGCTGAGTTACGGTTGGGTCACGGCTAGCTTATGGCTCAGCCGTAGGACCATCTACAGCTTAGCCGTAGCCTAGCCGTAGAACAAAATCAAAATTTCAGGTCTCTGGAATGTGAGCCGTAGAAACTTACGGCTTAGCCGTACAATACAGAACACAAATTCGGGATAGTTACAGAAACTGAAATTCGGTACAGAAGCTTAACAAAACAAGCTACAAAGGTTCCAATTCACCAATTTTTGGCTGTAAAACATTCTAAACAAAGATTAAGATGGAATCAAAGCAATCAAACAAAACACCCATATGTGTTATCAAAGCCTGTACTTATACTTGCCTCAAGACTCTGTCAATCCATTGAATCAAGCTCCAAATCAACTAAAATCAAAACAAATCAAAGAAATAAACCATGCATGAGATGTAGACACAGCATAGACAAGGAGAGTTGCAATCGGAGATGAAGAAGAAAGAGCTTTGGAAAGAACCCACTTACCAAAGCCACAGACAGAGATGAGAGGAAGAGAACCAAATCAAAATGGGAATTCAAATCCTCAATCGAGCAAGAGAAGGGAAGAGAAGAGAGAAACGAACGTGGAGGGAGCTTCTCCTGGAGATTTTTCTTGCATGCAACGTGGAAGACAAAAGAGCAGGGAGAGAGACACCTGGAGTTGCATTGTATATATAGGTTTTGTAGTTTAGGTCAAAGTCCGAAGAGTTTATACTAATTACAGTTCAAGTCACACGAAGGTCCAACTTCTCCAATTGACTCCAAATGGGTCTGACACAGTTATGGAATATAACGAGCTCAACAAAATACACGTGCTGACCCCAAGATGATGCAAAGATGATGCAAGCAAAGCAAAAGCAAAATTACGAAAAATGGCTTAGAACTACCTATTCCAGGTCAAAGGTCACTCAACTACCTATCCAAGGCCCAAAACCAAGTCCAAAAGAATCAAACAACAGAAACACACACTAATGAGCCACTAATCCGGCTCAAAGGGGATCGGAGTGTTACATCATCTCTCACTCAAAGTCCCAATCAGTGATCTTAGAAGAGTTTTGAATTTGGATCAAGCTTTTTTCACACAATTTTAGATCGGCATCTAACTTGTGTAGCTTATCTTCTCAATTCTAGTCAAGTGATGTGTATTTTCTCGCAAAGTAGAAACCATGACACTACAAGATCGTAAATTATAGGGAGATTTGAACTCTGAACTGTTTGAATCATCCAAAGATCTTTATCATTCATTGCTTGTTCATCTTAACTATGATCAACTCAATTGCACAAGACTTCCTTGGGTTATATATCTTCGTCCATGGTGTGAATTCTAATTTCCTTAATTGATTTAGTTGGTGCATTAGTCTAGATCATTGGCTTGACTTGCTATCTCAAAGCCTCTATATTATCTTACACGAGATTCTGATTAAGACCGGCTTATGTAGGAAATAAGTGCATCGTCTTATATTCACGGTTATGATGGATGAGTTAATGAGATGTGTAGTAGTAGAATCAGAGGACAAAGCAATGAGAACAAAATGATGGATAGAGAACAAATAGAAGAAGGAAAGCATCATGGATGGTTGGTTTGTATGCAGCCTTATGCTTCTAGATATGAAATCATATCTCCCTTTCAATGCCCGTGACAATCATAGTGAGAGAACCACCGAAAGTTTATCATTGTGCATTAAAGCTACAGGAAGGATGCAAGGCACCGGGGCACGCCATGAATGAAACAAAAGGACATAAAACACAACTGTACGTTTTGCTCTACCATGAAATAATGCACTTAAATGAATCTATATGACTTCTTTGTTTCTGTCCTGGATGAAATATGAAAAGGAGGGGAGTGGGTGGGGGTGGGGTTTAAGGATCCTCGATTTACCGTTGACTTACGCTGGCTCCATTTTTCTTCTTTTTCATTTTCATTGAAATACAGGGTATGTTTGTGCCTTGGTTTTTTTTTCTGCACAAAACCATGAAAAGCAAAAATACTTTTGAAGATGGACTAAAATCTACATTTGGCACCGCCAATTTTTTTTTATAAAACAAGGCATAAAAATAAATTGACTTTCCTATTATTCTGTGAAAATTAAACTTTTTCCAATGGAGGGTTTGGACTTGATTTTATTAAATTTACTCTCCGCTAATCAATTCTGCCAAAACCACAAGGCATTTAGATCCATTCATGTATACATTTATTTACATCCATTCATGACTATCAATTCACATTAATAAATTCTATATGCAAGAGAAAAATATTATAATAAGGAAAATAAAAGGAAAAAACTTTTGCATGTTACATAAATTTTTTACTTCAAATATCAAATGTAAATAATTAAATATAAGTTGCAAATTACATACCAACTACCACTTTCATATTGTTGACTCTAAACCTCAAGCATAATTACTTAAACATAGACACCATTAATTGTTTAAACTTATATTTGCCTATCAATAGTTCAAAATGTAAACAACTTATTAAAATGAGGTGACTTCACAGAGTTTCCCTACATTTGATTTAATCCCCCATAAAAGCAAGATGACTAGAGGAAGCCAATAGTCAACTCATTGAGGCACTCTAAAAATAGCAAGTAACAAAGGCGGAGCCCATTTTTACTGGTGGTAGTCTTTTTCTGTTGCAAAAACTATTGTATTAGCTTAAATGGTTATAAGTTATGAAACTGACAAGGTAGTTTTCTATAGAGGAAAACATTTTTGCTGCAAAAACTGGGCTTTTGAAGCAAAAAAATTTACCATTAAAGCCAAAGCCCATTTCATCCACCATTGCCAAATGTTTTTTTTTGTAGTGAGAAATCCCTAGGAAATGGAGTGAAATGACTTGAAGGTCATCTCATTTATTTATATATCAGGCGTTTCAGGTGCATTTTCCTTTCTTGTCATCAGATCTCATTGAGTGATTTTGGGCTCTCAACTTTAGAAATTCAGCTTTTTTCTAATTTCATACAATTAGCTCTAAAATGTTGTACCTTAATCCATTTTCTCATTTCATCCTTCTCTACAATTTTCATTAATTTAAATTGTTAGTTTATTTGACTGTTGGTTAATTCATAAATTGGACAAAACTCTGGGTCCATTGAGTTGTAATTTTATATTTATTTTAAAATGGACTATGGTATACGTCGTCAAAAGAGCTAAAGTCAAAAGAAAATTCGTGAAAAAATAAAATCAGGACAACAACCCAGTTCATTTGAATGAAGATTTGTTCATTCAAATGAACCTGGCGTGAATTGAAAAGTGCCAAAATAGAGACTTGTTTCATTCTAACAAAAAAAAAAGTTTATTTGAATGAACCAAGTAACTTTCCCAATCGATTTGTGCGAATTACATTCATTTTTCTACTGAGGTTGTTTGTTTGAGGTCTAGTTGGATTAGAACTATTATGCACAAATATAAAGATATTTAAAGGGTTTCTCTCTCAACCCTAAGATCCAGATCTCTTTGTTCTAAACCTAAAAACCATATTGAAGATTACTCTTCTTCTCTATAGCAATTATTGTTGCTGTGATGAAGCTTCAAGTTTTAGAGATCTCTTTTCTAATCTCACAATTTATTTAATTTTCTTAAGTGGCTTCAAGGTGTATTGGATCAAGTGCGAGAAAAGGTAAATGGCGTGTACGTCGATGAGAAGAACCACAGTCCCTTAGGTTGTGTGCAGCTGGGCAAATGTAGTAATAATTAGATCTTGAAATATTCAATTTCATAGTGTTTGGTTTTCCCTTGGACCTAGGTATAGGTCACGTGACTTTTTACATGTTCAGGTTTTCCACGTAAAATCCGTGTGCCCTCTCTCTTGTGATTGTTTGCTATTAGTTTAGTTTAATTGATTGATTATTGAACTGCATATAGAAATCTAAATTGAGACCTTAACTTGCATTAGGGCTTAAATCTGTCACAAACAATTTCGGGCTTGACAAATTTCTTAGTACTGTCAGAGAAACCGTGTCACAAAAGTCTCATATGTTAGATTGTAACCATCAAAATGGTCATCACCAGATGGATGGCTAAAGAAAACCAGAAAGGCTCCTCCAATTTGAACCGTCTGATAATGCATATATGTGTTGTACCCGAGTGGCCATGGCTGAAAAAACAGTGGCAATTAGTGGGAAAGCCACACCACAATAATTTCATTTCCATCCCAGATGAACTGTGAAGATTCACCAGCTGCAAAGTCATTTGTAGAGTAAATGTTGAGCTACAAACCGTCCAAAACTCTTTTGAGTTGTGAACCTGAGATTTAAGGCCCACTTGGGTGCATGCAGCTCACTAGGGTAAGAAAATGGGAGGAGCCAATTCGGACTAGCAGATGGGCCTCATGTGGGCACAACCTGATAACCATCTTAGTAATGGTATTTATACACTTAATTTACCTTTCAACTTTGGGCCCCTTAATCAAATGGTTGCTCAGATCAGATCCGTATGGGACCCATCCACTAATCCATTCCCTCCCTAGTGATTTGCCATCCCCTCACATCCATTCCTTGACTTACTGCTATTGCCATCTTTCCCTTATAATTATCAATTTGGATGCCTGCAGTTAGGATTTTTGAATAGGTGAATCTGTTGTTTATGGCTCACGGCCATCCATGGGCTAACTTGATAGATGGTGCACAATGGTTTGGGTTGCCAAGTCCAGGGTTCCTACTTTTACAGGAGGGTCCCTATCGGCAGCCACCATGGGGCCTTGTGGTATAAAAGTGGGGTCCATTAGCCTCACCAGCTGAAAGAATGGTTTGTGAATAAGGTTTCTTCCCACATATGGTTAGTCATTCACTATTCTAACATCAAACTGCACTAAAATTCAATCTAGGGCGAAAACAATGTCACTATCATTTTTCTTTTCTTTTTTGGTTAAATGTCATCGTACATTTTATTGCCTTAGACGGGAGAAAGCAACTAATAATTTCAATTGACTCCGTAACTTTACACGTGGTGCGTACAAGTGAACCACAGCTTTGTGCCACATGACTGACCGACCACAAAAAGAAAATTCCCAGTCATCACTGTAGGGATCCAAACTTTAATACAAAGTCAGGCTTGAGGAGGGTAACCTGCATGGACCCGGTATTCCATATCATCCTCTCTATACATGCGGGCCCATTGGTACGATTTGTTTTTGGCCGTCAATTTGAAGGCTGTTAATCAAAGGTTAGGATTTTCCAACAGGTCAACATCTGAAGCATATGACTCACCCACCATGTCCAAAAGAAGTCTGATATTAATCGCTCTCTCTTCAGAGAGACTGCTTTTGGGACCATCGGTTTTGGCGTTTCATGCTGCCCCAGCAAAGAAATGGGAAGCCTGTCTATCTCATCTTGGGATAGCCACCACTTTTCTCTTCTCTTGTTGTCTCAAAAGAAAGAGAAAGGCAACACCCCTTTCTGCAGCTGGAAATCCTACAATGGGGTCTTTTCTTTTGTTATCTTTTCTATTTTATTTACTTTTTTTTCATTTTTCTATTCACTTATCTGAAGTAGATAGGATTCCTGATCGTTTATCCAACTACTTACTTTCATTTGGCTCAATATTCCTCAAAAGGGATTTTTTTTTTGTTGCTTTTCTTGCATCCATTCAAACTACAGCAATGGAGACCGCTCATGACCTCATGACTATATGAAATGCCCATCATTTTTTTCCCACTCGAAAGTCAAAATTCATGGTGTTTAGGGGTTCATCAAAACATAATTAGAAAAAAAAAGGAAAAAAAAAAAAGAGAAGTGGGTTACAATGTTTTATAGTATGGGGTAACTAAAACTCAACAGCACCCTCTTGAATTCTTGAGTAATCAGTTTGTTTTGCTTCATTTTCTTGTTTCAGAGTGTAGTTATACATCATTGTGGCACTCTATACTCTTATGTTCAAACAATCTGAAGAAAGAAGAAGCTTATATAGTATGGGATGTTTAGCAGCTTCTAGCACACCCATGAAAAATACTTCTTTTTGTTTTCTCTGAATTGAAGACATAAAGAAGCTAATGGTATTGCAATGAAGCCTCAGGAGTCAAGCAAGTTGTAAGAATAATTTAACCTACTTTGCTCTCTTTCATAGGTCCCACGACAATGCCAAGAAAATGTTGGAAGCTGTTAGGGTTTCAACATTTGTACAAGAACTTACTATTTATTTTATTGTCTTTTTTGTTTTGGAACAGTATTATTTCTTTGGTTTCTCCGCAAGCAAGATGGGAGGTTCTAGGGTTTTGACATTTGTTGAAGACCATCTACAACATAATATTCTAAAAAGGTTACTGAGTACTCTCATGAATCAAGTGGTCAGGTGTGGAGTAGATAAATGTTGGGGATTCGCAATATTAGTGCAGTCCTCTTCATTCTAACTAGTGAGGATCACTACTGTGATCTAGGGAGAGAGCAATGAGCAATCAAAGAATAAAAAAAAGAAGTGACGGTTACAATGTTCTAGGCAAAGTAGAAAAGTGAGGATCATTTTGTTGTTGGAGCAATGTAGAATGCAATCACTAGTGGTGCAGTTGGTCGACTAAGAAAGAAAGAAAGAAACAAAAGACATTGCTTTCAAGTATAATGACGCATGGGTTTGATTCCCATATTCCAATTTCTTTAGTGGATTCAATTTGTTCCATGAAGATTTTTCAGGTCAATGATGGCTGCAAGGTTGCGTGGTCCTAAATTGACTGGAGGCTTCATAGAATTTTGTCGGCCCCTAACGTATATGGATCCACCCTAGTGTTTCAAGCAGCTGTTTCACGCGTCGATTTCAGAAAGCTCGTCAGGACTTGGCCACTGCTGTGAGAGCAACATGAGAATAACAAGATCATGTTATTTTGGTTTCATACATCATGTGAAAGTTGAAAGTATATGGCACATGGTGCTGAAGATGAGAATTCAATTCACTATATCATACTGCACAATGATTTGGTGTAGATTTTCTGCTTGCATTTTCCTGAACTGATCAGAATTCATTGGGTTTTTAACATTGCGAGTGCAATTTACTAATACATCAACCTATCACTTTCTAAGGTGCACAATGGTCCCATTGAAAGTGAAGGCGACCTACTTTGTTTTTATGAAAGCAATTCAGTATTTTACTGAATTATTTTTTCAACTGAATTGCTGTCAAAGAAACAGTAATTCAGGTATTTGCTGTGTATGTTTGTAGTGGTATTTTAACTAGGAGATTGTGAATTGTTTATTTGGACAAGAAATTATTGTTAGATCCTTCCATAATGTTTAATCATTGTGTTTGAGGATAAGATTATTCTACTACCATTGTTAAAAGGTAAGAAAAGGGGGATTAACTGAAAGGGATAGGGGGATTAAATCAATTATGCAATCGTTGCGAATCTGTGATGATAAAATGACGCGAATGGTGACTAGACTAGTAGGTTGAAATGTATAAATGTACACCACATGTTTGCAGATGCGCCATACCTTTGCCCTTTCCTTCCCAAAGGGGCATACAACACTTTCCAGAATTCAGGCATCTTGTCTTTCTGAAAGTACAAAGATTCTTCATTATATTTATTCTCTAGTATGAAGTTTGATTTTAATCTTGAAGTCTGGATACATTTGATAGGTCTCATATGCAAAGTTGGGGGTTTCGTTCCACGGTGTTTGTAGGAACCCTAGCCTTCTCCACATCAAGCCATCAAAAATCAACTCTCTTGGAGGTTCTCACATCAAAATTTTATTCACAAGTAAGTTTGCTTCATTATTTCCTAGTCCTTTAAGTGGAGAAAACGCAATCTTTCTCAAAATTTTTCTTTGAATCTTAAATCCTATAGATCATCCCATACTCCATAGCTTACAATTTTCTTAGGTCATTCAGATGCCAAGCTGATAACTGAAACATCAAGCCATCTTTGGATATTTACGGATTCAAAACTTATCATCTGTACAACAAGCTAACCATAAAAATATAAAAATACAAGGTTGATACTGGCCAAACTTGAAATTTTCCTTTGTTTTCTTTGTTGTTCTTAATACAATTATAAAAAGAACCTCTCTAATCTAAAACAATTTTCAGGCCCAGTATTTCTTTCGTCGTGTATTTAGAGTCTGCATAAGATTTGGGTTTCCTATTTTCAGGCCCAGTATTTCTTTCCTCGTGTATTTAGTGTGTGCATAAGATTTGGGTTTCCTAAATAAGGAAAAACAGTCATTCAGTCTCATATAAGTTATATGATTATCATAATATTTCCATTTCATAATCATGAATGGGCTATATGATCATAATTATAGTTTGATCTACTTCTATTACCATAAATGTTCTTGTAATTTAAGATAAAATTTCACCATTTTTCTCTATGTATTGTGAAGCAGATCGTGGAAAACTATATGCATAGAAAATTTCCGTTGTGAATGCCAGTCACGGAAATCAAATAGAAACCAGCCTAGTCCACCACTGAAAGGAATTTTATTGGTCACTCGATAATTGCTCGAGTATTGATGATGAGAAATGATTAGGAGTTCAATAGAGAGAGATTTCGCATCTAAGAAAGAAGGTGACAAAATTGATGGCAAGAATCCCCAAGAACCATCTAGTTCAAGGCCATGGTCAACGCTAAAGGATCCACGTATAGTACGAGTTTCCCGTTCCTTTGGAGGCAAAGATAGGCATAGTAAAGTGCGGACCATAAGGGGATTGAGAGATAGACGCATAAGGCTTTCAGTGCCAACTGCAATTCAATTATATGATCTTCAAGAGAGGCTTGGGTTCAATCAGCCCAGTAAAGTTGTTGATTGGTTGATCACTGCAGCTCAGCATGCAATAGATGGACTTCCTCTACTCCAAATGCCCACAGAAAATTGTGTTCAATACTCCCAACCAACGGCAGCATCTCATGAAGTTGCCACATGCCAAGCTCACTCTACTTCTGCTCTATTTGATAACTCAGAGCATTTAAGGAGCAGTGGATCTCCTCACCCCTTAACCCTATTATCTGGTAAAGGAGATGATAATAACAGAAATGATTTGTTTGGAACAGATCAGACGGGATCACCCAAATCTATGTATTGGAATTCAAATGAACATTTTAGAGCTAAACTCAAAGATGTTGGAAGGGAAACAATAATTGGAAAAGGTGGTTGGATGAAAAGAACTGAACAAGAAAATCAACAACCCATTGAAGTTCATGGTGCACAAAGGTGGATTCATAGCTCTCATCCTAGACCAAGTCATTCCTTCCTCACAGGCTCGCTGCACAATGTCATTCCATATACTTCTCATTATCACGTGGAGATACCTTCAAATGTGTCTGCCTCTCATTCAGGGGTACATGGAAATTCATCTCAAACAGAAGAGCTTCATAGCTACAGTACTTTACCATTGCCATCCTCACTTGCTCTACCATCTGGATCTCAGTTACTATTTTATCCGCCTGGGACAAACCCATCAATTATCCCCTCATATGTTACTCCCCCAAATGACTTCGATCCAAAGCAAATCGCAAATTTTCAAATGTTGAGCTCAAGTTCGCAAAATGTTCAGCCAAATTCTATCACCACGAGAGCCATCCAGTTGAGCATAGCACCCATGCACCATAATTCTCACAATTACCATGTAAGCCAATCAAGTGCCTCAGAGAAAGGTACCAATGTCGATGGGCCTTCTAGTTCCACTAGAACAGGTTCTTATCTACCAGATCCCAAAGTTTCTATGGGATCCAACCCCTCTTCCTTCATGTGAACACCTGGTTCAAACAAACAAATATACTGTAAGGAATTGTATTGATGATGAATTTTTTCAAAGTAATGCAGGCTATAAGCATTGGGCATCAAAGCCGTGAGAGTACATGCAAACGTGACTGATAGCAGCTATAAGGGCTCACTACACTTTTTATGATGATGGGGGACAATCCTCATTGGTGTTGCTTCATTTTCTATTATTTTCTCTTTCATAGGTTTTGTGTTTCATTTTATTATTGCAAAATAATTATTTTGTAGAACAATTCCGCTGTGCGAAGGTTGGGTATTTTAAAGAGAAACTTATTATAATTTCATTGAAAGCTTGGAATGAGAACAAGATTGTAACCTTTCTGCATTGTTTCATTATTTGATTGTCAAAACATATATTCCAAGAAAACACCTCATACATTGCGATTATTGAGTTCGACAACCGATATGATCACTTCCTAAATACCGAAAATCAGCTATGTACTAGTTAATGTTAACAAGAAGCAATGTACTTTTGAGTTTAGAACTAAAACATTTCCCTTAAAATGTCTCTTCTTCTTCCTCTTCTTCTTCTTCTTCTTCTCTCTCTCTCTCTCTCTCTCTCTCTATATATATATATAACTTTGTTTTTACATTAGCTTAAGAAAATATGCACATGCAATACAACATTATCATATGCACTCAAAATTTTCATTTTCCAAGGATACCCCAATGGGGATCAATGTTAACTCAAAGAAAACTTGCTTTCCTTCATGAAATTAACTAAAGCCACTTCAACAAACATGGTTTCTCTAGTCTGTTAGTTTGGAAGGGCTATGAAAAATTGTTGGCAAATTCATAGATTGGACAAAATTCTAGTCCTAGTTATATTTTCTATTTGCTTTAAATTAGGACTTAAAAAAGTCTGAAGAGTTGGAATGAAAGTGTCTGAAGAAAAAAGATTATATCTCTCAAACTGTATATTCAATCAGGACAAGCTACTTACTGTTGAACAGCTCATTACAAATAGATATCATATATCCAATCGGGACACGTTACTTACGGTTGGAAAGCTCATTACAAATAGATATCAGTAGACCCCAAAATTACATAAATTAATCCCCCATCTTTCAAAAATCATACCCTACATGGTATAAAAGCTGCTCAAAGTAGGAGTGAGTAAGACACAGGGAAGATTGTGGCATTGTCGTTATCTCACATATCTCACGGGATCCAAGAAAATAAAGCTGGAAAAAGCAAGTTGGGTATAGGGTTAAACAACCTATGGAGAAGGCATAAAATAAAAGCAATATAGGTGGTCGGTGGTCCTGAGAAGAAAGACATAGAGGTGAAAACGGTTCTGAAGGATTGTGGTCCTCTTCTCTCTGCAAGAGGAAGGACCACAAGCTCTCACATGGTCCCAAAAGAAACTTTAGCTAGCCTCGACCTCCACCTATTACTATAATTTGCTCAAATAATTGCTTTGCTTAAGTTGGAAATTCTTTAATGGGTGACTTAATACGAGGAATATATCACCCAGACATCATCTCAACTGGATTAGGAGCTTTGAATATTACCACTGATACATGAGCTTTTAATTTATGATGATAAATGATATTATATATAGATCGCTATCTCAAATAAAAATATATTTTACAAAGACCCATTAAAACAGTGAAGAATATCACTAGTCAGCTAATATTTTCAGTTTAAGCTGGCCTAAATAAAATTTAGAAGCAGAAAGATGAGGATTGATATATTTGTTGGCTGGTATTTCCAATATGCTGTTCTAGTTCTAGACATGATTTGAATAGAGCCCTTTTGGGTCCTTGAAACTTTGTTGCTTGGTACTCAGGTCACCTATAAATCTATTGACATGTATCTCTATTTTATAGGTATTTCCAATATTTAGCCTAGTTTAGTTTTTAGACATGATTGGAATAGAACCCTTTTGGGTCCTTGAAACTTCACTCTTATGTCACTTTTAAATCTAATTAACTGCAACTCTATTTTACTACAGCTAAGGATAAAACAACTGTAACAGATAACTCAGTCCTACAAACACATGCACCTAAATCTGTGCGAAAACCTTGACTTTGTTTGTGAAGACCGAAATGGGCCCATAGCTTTTAATGGTCCTAGAAGAACTACACATCTTCTGGAATCCGCTGGTATACTTTTTCCATAAATATTTAAGGTGTAGACTTTGTAAGCCACAGAAGAGAGAATAATTTTTGTTTGGTGTGTGTCTACGACACACATATGATCCACTTGTCCAGCTCCTCTTTCATGGACTTTCAGAACTTTAAAAGCGTGCAATTGGCTTCCACTTTTCTGGGGCATGTCCTAGATAATCTCCACATGTCCAGTATATGCAGAGAACTTTTCTTCTTCCAAAAAAGGGAGAAAAGTTGGTTTCAAGAATCCCAAGCATCTTCCTATTGCTATACTACTTAAGCGTTTGATTTTTTGCATTGAGTACATGGAACCAGAGCCGGCTCAAGATAATTTAAAGCCTAAAGCGACAATCTTCAATGAGAAATTTTTTATTTTTAATATTATTATAATACTTTATTTAAGATTTTTTTTATTTTTTGTAATGCAATATTACTATTTAAGGTTTTATATTAAAATTTTGCTAATATATTTTTTTCCAATTGATAGTATGGCTAATCTATTTTATCTTTTTTATAAAATTGTTGATCTAAATTAGGACTTTATCAATTTTAAATTTGAAAAACTTCTCTCTATAAAAGCAATAGTTACAGATATTGTCAATATTTTTTAAATAAACATATTTAATATTTATGAATTATAACTAATAATATTTACACTAACTATAATAAACATATAATATGAGTTTGTAATTAAATTTCTTTTAAAGCATAGAACCATAGAAGCTAATTTAGTGATTAATCAGTGTTGGTCACAAATATTATAGTTGTGGATTACTTTTGAATTTGATGCGGCTTCTTCAATATGAAAAAAAAAGATTATATTTAAAGTTGTCTTCTAAAGATTTTAAGTAGCATAGATATAGAGGGAAAAATGTACAATCTGGAGGATTTTTAGAACAGAAAATTATTCTTGCTTATTGTGACTTTCAAGTTTTTTTTCTTTTAATGGCAACATCTTCTCAATGGTGAAAATGGTCTTTAATTCATTTTTTGAAATATGAAAAAATAACACTTGTTTTTTATGGAATGTAAAAAGATGGTAGTTGTTTTAATTCCTTTTATAAAGCCTTATTTTTTAGGAGGAACAAAATGATAATAATTGCTTTTTTTTAATTTGAAAAGATTTATGTTACTACAATTATTTTTTTTAGGCCTTATTTTTTTGGTTTGAGAAAAAAAAAGATGGCATTTACTTTTTTAGGGGCCTTATTTTTTGGGGGGCCTAAAACAAAGGCTTTTTTAGTCCAATGGTCGAGCCACCCCTGATGGGAACTCATGATGAAATGAGCCTATTAAAGAGGTGGAGGTCTGGGATATGAGATGAGGGGTGGGGATATAAAGTAGTGATGTAGATGGATAATTTGAATTATTAGAGAGGTGGTTAGATATTCATTTTTCATCTTCTCTTAATTCAATTTTCTATCAAAGGTTATTTGATGGTCATTTTTAATATCCATCTTATATTTCTTCAAGTTTTACCTCTTACAAAGCCTTGAAATGCTTAGAAATTCGATTATATGAAACATACAACAAACAAGTTAGAGAAAAAGTGTAAAAACAACTGGTGTGCAATTGAGGTGAGGTGTTTTCAAATGTTGTGCAATTGAGTTGAGGTGCTCTCATGAGAAAATTGAGAATAGTTGTAGAACTTCCTAGTCGAATTAAAACAAAGATCAGATCACCTAGCTTGAAAATCAAACCAATCCTTCCCATTAGGTGGGCTACACAACATATAAATGATTTCAAAGTGGTCCATCTACATGGCGGGTCACGTGATCTAATTCCCCTAGCCAATTGAGTGTCCCCAAAACAAGGACTGGAATGAAAATTAAGATTGCCCATTCAACATGTTTATTGGACTACACTCATTCAAATAGGGGCCCGCAATTCAGGTGTGGAAAATTGTAGTGCACGAACAGTTTATGCATGTCAATAAGGAGGATAATGATGGCTCAATTGCAAAGAAGTGGTCCGCCCTTCAGCATTCATGACCGTTTATATCAATAGCTTCACCATAAATGGTGCGGATGCCTAGAAATAATTCCAGACTAGAATTTTTTGGTGGTCTAGTCTTCAGTGTTTAATCTATAATTTAGGGCCTATTAAGATGAGCGTTAGTAACTTAAACTATGGGTAAAATGAAAGTACAACATTTGGACCTTAAAAATTGAAAATTATTTTCTTCTTTGCTTGTAATGAGTTACGGGTAACCAAAGTAAGAGTTAATTAGAGTTCTGGACAGCCATAATGCAGGACAACCAAATCCCAAGGATCCAAATGGGTTCTTACTTCTTACATTTTTGTTTTTTACTTTTCTTTTTAACCTTTTCTAGAATTGATGCAGATTACATGGGCCAAAAGGCCCAAAACTCCTTCAATCCCATTCTATTTCATTACTTACACGCCTAATATTTATCCCCAGATTCAGCATTGGCCAAATTGAAGGTTAGTCTAAGCCCATTCCAAATTTTTATTAATGTATTGGACCAAGGTGGTCATGTACGTAGTTAGGTCATGAAACAAATTGAAGCCCAGATTATATCCCGAAAATGCAGCCTAATTCAAGCGCAAAGTGAGCTTATTAAAAATGATGTGGGATCTAGGCTTTTCTATCCCATGAGCAGCCAAATGAATAGTTGGAGCCAAATCGAGACAAGCCGAGACTGATCCATCAATCCCTTACCCTCTTCACGATCCTCAAATAAATTGCTACAATGATTGAATATGCTTTGGCTGTTTTAAGCTCAAACCGTTGCCTATAAGAGCGATTTCTTTTTGATGGGTGATTTTGTATGATATTAAGATGGGTCCTCCGTGATCTTCATCTTTGTTAGGATTGTCTCTGGTCTCCTAGCTCTTTTATTGATTATTGTTGCTGGCTTTGTGTTTTTTTTAACAAATTCCATTTCTTATTTTAGAAAAATAAAAACTTCAAACTAATGATCTTCTATCGGAAAAGGAAAAAAAAAAAACCTCAAACCAAACCAATAGGACATTGGGGCAATTCCACTAAGTGGTAGACCCAAGATTTTTTTTTTTTTTTTTTTTGAATGGAGTAAAAAATTTAAGAATATTTTTGTCATCCTATTCTCCAATACATTATATTTGATTTTGAAAAAATAATAATAATTGGTCAAACTTGACTATACTACCCCTGAGTTTGATGACCTACATAACAATTGGTTGTAGGAAAAATCTCTACAAATTAATTTTACAGATTGTGTCCCCTAAAACTCTTACAAATTTATTATTCTTGTGAAATTCAAATATGTCACAGGCAATTCCTTGATTTACTTTTTAGTAAAGTAAGCTAATTTCATCTCATTCAATTAAGATATTCAAGTTCCAGTACTCATAACTACCTCAAGCCAAGCTTGGCACGCACCGTATGTGGATAAAACAAAAACGAAACGCATAACAATGAAAACCATGCATAACCAATTTGAGACCTAACCAACATTCCTTACCTAAATGTAATTCAGGTTGAGACTATATTCATTTTAGGTAATGAAATTTTTTGTTTACTTTTGGAAAGGGTACAAAATTAAGATAATATTTTTCACTAGCCCAATCAAAATTTAGCAGCAAGTGTTCCAAATCCTAACTAGCCCAAATTAAATTCCATTTATTGGTTTGTGTTGGCCCATCCAAGTTCAAGGTAGGCCTAGGAGCATATCCCTTTATTAACCATTAGCTTAGAATCCCTATAGTTACCAAGATATGTTTTAAGAAAGTTTTATTTTATCATATGCTCATTTGTGAATGTTTTATAGTATATTAGTATTGATCTTTAATTTATTTATTTTTTATTATTTTATTTTTTATAGCGCACTTTACAAATAAATAAACTCAACCCACAAATATCAAAAAAATAAGGAGTTTTGGTAGCATTTCACAATTATAGGAGTATCCCATATTGATATGGGGCTACTAAATCGTAGGGTGGTGTGGGATTGTGCCCCAACTGGTGGGCGGGCCATGACACTTTAAGGAAGTTCAAAATTTAACTTGGGGTGGCCGCACCCATGACCTACAATGCGCCCACCCCTGCCAGTGTACCGCTCATGTAGAGGAGAGGAGGGAGAAGAAAATAAAATGAGTTAGCTACCACAAGGAATGAGATAAAAAGAAGAAAGCTGTGATAGAAAATAAAAAAGCTTTTATGATTTTGAGCCTTTAAAGGTAACCTACGATATCATGGATTATGGTTATCACCTTCAAAAATAAATAAATAAATAAATAAAGACACTATACAAGGCTATTAGCATCATTTTAATCTCACTAGCCATCGAAAGTGGGTTTAAGTGGTAATAATTCATAAGAATCCATAATAAAAAGAAAAGAGAGAGAGAGAGAGAGAGAGAGAGAGAGAGAGAGAGAGAGAGAGAGAGAGAAGCCTCCAATTCATCATGCAAACTTTGGGCAAAGCCTCCAATTCATCATGCAAACTCTGGGCAAAATTGGGTATTATTGGATGGTTAAGATTTGGATAACTTTGGCCCCCTCAAAATGGTACCTCTCTAGATTAGATGGTTCTCTTATGGAGGTAGATCACTGAAAGATCTTTCAAACCCCTAGGCATTACAGGCCAAATTATTCACTTGCATAAGAATATGACCAGGCTGTTTTTGAACAAGATTATATAAGGGTTATCTCTTTAGAAGAGTAGCCCATAGGGCCACAGCTCCAATATATGTATGGGCTTCTAAGTGTACATGCTTTTTTTGTGAAAAAAAATTGTGGAAAGTGAAAATGCTTTCCACACTACAGTTAAATTTATATTTAGTGCGGCTTCTTTTATGTGAGAATTAGCATAAAAATGAACTGAATTTCCACGGAAAGCCAATTCCAATGGAACAGGGTTGGACTTCCCTTTGCCGATCAAATTTTTACAGTACTTCATTAACATGCCCTAAAAAAATTTACACCCCAAAACCTCGGTTTATATATTACAGGGGTCCACGTTTCTCAAACTCCTAAAATTTGTTGCCACACCTTGAACTATCATGACGTAAAACTAACTTAAGTGATGCAAAGCAGTTGATTGATCATAAGATTAAAATAAGAAAAAAAAAGAATTTTCCATGGGATCAATATGACAAGTTGGCATGACTTTGGTTGAAGTAAACTATTACATTCTTAATGTTCAAGAAGCGATACTGACTTAAGTGCTTTGGAGTTTAAAATGAGGGGCCCTGTAATATGTTTATTAACAATGTGCTAACAGAATCCTTAAGTTCTCTAATATCTCTCTCGTACACATGCAAATCCATGAACATCACACTAGGACAGTTCCACTGGTCTACTATTGGCCTACAAAAGGTCCCAATCCATTTACTCGATGGGCCGTTAAAGCCAAATATGTCCTTGATCTTTTGACATTTAACAAAAGCCTAATATGCTTAGTGGTGGAGTCAAAAATTTCTCTCAATAAAGGCAAAGAGGTTTAATTATAATTCACTAAACAAAAAGATATATATCATTTTATAGGCATAAATAGGCGTACAAAAAAATATATAATTCCATTACGTGAAAAATGATTTTTTTATAGCTGTCATTAATGAGATTTTTATGTTCTAAAAAGGTCGCATGATTGCCTCATTATCCACGCTATCAAAATATATTTCTCAATGTGTGTGGCTAAACAATCATTCATCTATTCATCTCTCATTTGATTATGTGGGCAATTCTTTATGATATACATAGCAAAAAACATTCTCTCAATGATGGCAGTAGGCACTGCTAAGATTAGTGCTAATGTCATAAACAAATAAACTAATGGATATAAAATATCTAATTTTGTCTCAACTGTCTTCCTAGTAAATAAACTAATATCTTGATTATGTTAAAGGTACGCCACCCTATCCCAATGATTTTATGTTTTTCTTCATATATTCATTTAATTAGGGCTTAAGTTCTTTTCATCAATTTATTTTACTATGTATTCTTTACATGTTAAAGATATTGACATAGCCATTAACTCAGTTAAGTTGGAAGGAAACAAAGCAATGAGAGAGAGGGATCAGAAGGAGGATTTATAAACAAGGTTGGATCTTGAAATGGTGGCTCACACAATATAGTTTTATGGATAATATAACCATGCACGTCTAGCCTATTCCTCTATTTAATATACAATTTAAGGACTTAATAGGCCAAACCTACATTCAAATTATTGTAGCCCAACCTGTTACTTGGTTGGAATAGGCTGGGTAGTACTTACGTTGGACTTGTGGCTGAAAATGAAAACAAGCTCTCTTCCACGTAAACCACCATTAAGCCTGTGATATAAAACATCATCTTTCACCTCAAAAAATTCAAGATTAATATTTGTAATTATCAAATAAAAGAGGCTCACTTTTAGAAAACATCATATATATATATCAAAATATATGGGTGCGTTTAGCATTGTGTCATTGGGATGATCCTATATTCCTGCGAGATAAGCCTACAGAAGATATGTTTAGTATGCGTAAGTTATTGTTAAAATTTTGGTCTTATGGGAAAGAATTTTAAAATATTAACCCACTGACATAAGAAACCCAGAAAAAAAAACTTTGTTCTTTTTAAAGAACAACTTGCTGGCCATTGATTCTTATTTAGCTCAAAGTGATTTTACTACTTAATTTTTAAAGTGGTCATACGTTAACAATCACAAAAGTGGGCCATATTATGATTTTTAATTTCTTATAATGAGGGGACCACATTATAAATCCTTTGAATGTGGCCCCCATATTCTAATTTCTAAATGCGAGTTATATGGTCAAAAAATTATCTTTCAAAAAAAATTTTAATCTTTCCAACAAATATTTATTCTTTTAAAAATATATAATATTTTTAAAAAGTATTTAATTTTTAAAAAATATTTAATATTTTTAAAAAATTAATCTTTCAACAAAAATAATAATCTTTTAAAAAATATTAAATCTTTGAAAAAATATTTAATATCTCAAAAAAAATACTTAATTTTTCAAAAAACATATTTAATATTTCAAAAAATATTTGATTTTTCAAAAAAGAAATTTAATATTTAAAAAAATATTTAATCATTCAAACAAATTAATCTTTAAAAAATATTTAATTCTTGAAAAATATTTAATTTTTCAACAAAATTTTAATATTTTACAAAATATTTAATTTTCAAAAAAATTAATCCTTTAAAAAATATTTAATCTTTCAAGAAAATTTTAATCTTTTTTAAAAAATAAAGAAAGGTAGAGCCACATTATAATTCCTTTGAATGTGGGGCCACATTATGAATCCTATGAATGTAATTCCTTGTTCTAATTTCTAAATGTGGGCACCACGTAATTTTTAAAGGAAGATTCTTGTTTACAGTTAACAAATAGAATTGTTCCACATTATAATCTCTTATAATTTTCAAAGATGGGCACTACATTGTAATTTTAAATGTGGGTCATATGTACAAAATAACAAAAAATATAGCTTTATTTTATAATTTCTAAATTTAGGTCATGTAGTCACGATCACAGATGGTGGTCCAATATTATAAGTGTGCTATGTTATAATTTATAAAGATGAGTCCCACATTTACATTAAAAAAGGTCGGCCCCGCGTTATAATCACTAATAAATTTCAACGGTGGGCCCATATTAAAATTTTTATAAAGGTAGGCCTACCTTATAAATCTTATGATATGGGCCCCATGTTTTAATTTTTAAATGTGGATACTACGTAACACCTTCTACATTTGGGTCCCATGTCCGCCAATAATAAGGTCCAATAAAAATTAAAAGGTGGGTCTACATTTTAGATCTTATGGCTATCTTGCTTTCGTTCGTCGGAAAATTTTTTTTACACCATTAACAAATAAGTTCCGTATGGCATATTTTCAACAAAATATTTTAATACAATATTGCCAAACAAATTCCGTAGAGTTTCGTCTCGACAGAACTCGCTCTCAGTACAACTATATTTGAACACAAAACTGGGAACAACATGAGAACAATGCCAAACAAGCCTTAAGATACTATTTTTGTAAAATGTTAAGTAAAGAAAGAAATAAAAATTTAAGAGTATGAGATACCCGATGTAAATGAATTAGAGAGAAGCATTATTCACATTAGCAATTGCATTTGGTAAATGCCTTTGAGATGAGAAGAAGTGAAAATGTTAAAGATTACATGCAGTGTAAAAAATAAATAATTGCATTTGTTTAAAAGCCTTTCACAGGGGAAGAAGTAAAAAGGTTGAAAGGTACTTGCAGTGTAAAAGGGGACTATGAGTTATCCACTTTGAATTGTTTCTTTTATGGGATGAAAAAACATAACTATCACCAAGCTTTTTTTTAATTTAAATTTATGGGTTCATTCTCAAAATTCACATAAAATTCTTAATTTGTCTTTAATAGAATTTGCGCCCATGAAACAAACGTCCTTAGTCTGCATTGCCAGAAACCAACGTAGCTCTAATATATTCCAACCCGAGGGGTTTTCACATCTTGACCTTTGGACTGTTCCCCCAATACGAATATTATAGCCAGCCGATCCTCAAGATTAGGGGTGTACAAAAAATCCGTCGATCCGTTAAACCAATCCAATCAAATCCAATCCGAGGTTTTGCAACCGATCCAATGGTTAATGGTTTGGTGATGGATTGAAAAAATTATAATCCATTAATAACGGACTGGTGACTGTTTTTACCCTTAATCCGTAGATTTAAATCGATTCGAACCATTGAAAAAATATATTTTTTTATTTTTATATAAAAATATTAAAAGGCAATATTATTCATTCATCATCTAGTTTTTTGTTACAAATAAGCCTAAGTGCAGGGGATATATTGCAAAAAGATTCTTATCATTGGCACTACCAACGGATTGAACGGTTTTAACGGATCCGAACAATTAATCCATGGTTCGATTTGGATCGATTTTAAAGGGCAACGGATCGGTAACGGATTACAAAACTGTCAATTCATAAGTAATAGTTTGGTGACGGATTTAGTTCAATCTGATCCAATCCGAACTATATACACCCATACTCAAGACATTCACAAGTTTATTGACTTTCGCATAAATTTCTCATACGTAAGTTGACAAGATAAAATTTACAACTCACCAAATCATTGATACCATTGCCATTTAACGGTAAGCAAGAATGGTCGGGAGCAGAACTTCTATGGCCTATTTGATTCCAATTACTTGGAGCTCATCCTAGAGTTCTAAAATCCCCCTTTGTTTTCACCAGATCGGTGAGTGGTGCATATCATGTGATACAATAATGCAACTGGTCAGGTGAGTTATTTAAAAGTCAAAAAGGATCATGTGTCAAATCCCACCACTTAACACCTTTTTTTTTTTTTTTTCTAAATAACGCTTTATCTAATTTTATTTTACCAAATTTTAATTTAAAAAAGTTAAAATTGAAAAAAAATTGATCAAAATTGAATTAAAAAAATCTTTAGCACTAATTTCTTTAGGCCTAGGGGAAGCCGAATAAATCTCTCATGACACAAGTGTGATAACGCAATTTAAACTTGTAATCTTTAAAAGCAAACCGTGGTCCTAAATAGGCTGAGCTACTCCTCAGCGTTGTCGGTAGTTTAAAATAAAAATTAAATATAAATTTTATTGAATATATAAACTTATCCCACAAATAATTTAAAATAAGAATTAAATGTGAATTTTGAATAATGAGCATCAAATAGCTTTTCAGTAATGGGAAATCGAACTCAAAAGAAGATGGAAGGCACGATCCTTGACAAAATGATGGAACTCAGTTCCATAGTTTATTTTTGAAGTGATTTATACGTGCCATGTTAGCCACATTTCTCATCTCATAACTCATCTCACAAGTGTCATATAAGTAGTGTGGCTAGTATTATTCGATTTATATATAGATAATTATATAATTCAATAAAATGCACAAAACGTGCCTATTTTACGCACAGACCCCTTCCCGCAAGTTTTTCTCCAACATTATAAAACCCTAGCTTCAAATTTTTCATGTCTGTACGGATAGAAGAACCCTAGGAAGGGAAGAAAAGAGGGTTTAGGGTTTTTCTTTCCCTCCATCTTTCCTTTCAAACCGATCCTTCGAAATGTGCGGAATCGCTTTGATTATCTCAGGTGTTCCCATCGATTCCTCTTCCTTACTTCCCGATTCTGGGTCCGATCGCCAACCTCCATCTTCTCCACCTCCCGAATCCAAACGGGTGAGATTTCAGCTTTTCATTTGAATCCTTTTTATACCATTGCAATCTCATTAGATTCTGTTACACGTTTTCTTCCTGTTTCTGGGTCATGTTGTTTCTACAATTGGAATCGTATGTTTTGGAAACATGCTTTCAGATGTTGATGAAAACTTAGAAAGCAACATCACAATCTGCAAATAAGGTTTTAATCTAGTTGCAATTCAGATGGTATGAATCAGTGGAATGTAACATTGATGACGGGTTTCTCAATTCTCTATTAAGTACAGAGAACGATCAGGACTGGTCGTCCAGTGGACCCTTTTGATGGGCCACTCGGAACAAGCTGCGCCGATCAAATGACACAGATTTTTATGGATGGAGTGCAAACTGAAGCGCTTTCCATATTGTTTGTCTAAAGGTTGAACATTGCTTTTAGTAGAGCACCTTTGGTGGGCCCTCTAATCAACGGTGGACCCAAGATTTTCATTTGGGTGGTGCGGGCAATGGTAAGGTGAAGAAGTTAAATAAAAAAAAATCAGAATTTTAGTAGTGTTATATAAGAGAGTTTCTTGAATCACGCAGGTGCGGTATGTTTGGGTCCACCCCTGCGTGTAATATGGTTGATTTTAGTTTTTGTGGCCTTGGGGAACAAATATAATAAGAAAAATGAAAGATGTAAAGGATTGGAGCATTGGGGAACTCTGAAGACAAAATATTAACTGTGACCAAGTCCTAACATGTATGATATTGGTTTCTTCGGACAGTTACTGCATAAATCTTAAGTGCTAGCGTAGTCTTTTGAGTGAACATGAGTAAAGCAGGTGGATTAAAGAGAAGACATATTGCTACACTAGGATGAATCCAAAATTTCTTTCTTGTGTTGAGTAACTTTTCCACTTAAGGAGTACCCATGTTTCAATGTCTTAAAATATAAGATAATAGCCATTTCTAAGCACCTAATATGGCCCTGGGAAACTGTTTCAGGTGTTTAACAGCTAACAGGCAAGATTTCAATTTCATCTTGAAGCTTTTTCCTCGTCTTTTTTCTTTCTTGGCAGAGACTCTTACAGAGAATTTTCTCCCAACTGTATTTTATTCACATGGATTGGGATTTTTCCTCTTCATTGGTAACATGACTTGGGGATAGAACAAAAAATGAGTGCTTTCAGGAGTGTTTAGGAGTAGCATCAATAGGTGATAAAATAAGATGAATACATTTGATATGGTTTGGACATATCCAACACAAGCTAACAACGTTGCCGGTGAGGAAAAGTATTTCAATACACGTTGGTGGCCTAACAAGTGGAAAGGAAGGCTGAAGTGGATGTGGATGGAAGTAGTAATAATAGATTTGAAGAAGTGCAACTTATCAAAGAATTTGGCTTATGATGGATCAAAATGGAGACGTGGAATTCATTTAGCTGACCCTAACATAGTTGAGACAAGGCTTTGATGATGATGATGATGATTGGTAACATCACTTGAACCCACAACCTCAAGGTGCAATGGTTAGCACCTTCCACTTTTTTTTTTCTTTTCTTGCATTCTACCTCAATGGTATATCTTTGGAGGGTATAAAAGTCCTATGGAATCTCTGAATGTTAAATTTGAGTTTATCTACAAAAGATGCTGTTGCATATTTAGAAACTTTAAACTCGATTAACTACTGGATCTGACCAAATTGCATTTACAGGTGCATGAACCAATTCTTAGAGTAGATAATCTTAAAGAATGTCTACTAAGAAGGGGTCCTGATCACCTGGGGAGCAAGAAGGTCTTCCTTGATGCCACAACAACCAAATCTGTGGCAGAACTGCATTTCCTTGGCGCCACACTGCAACTTACAGGAATAAATCCTGTTCATCAGCCACTGGTGGATACCACGGGAAATATTCTGGTTTACAATGGTGCAGTCACTTTTCTTGTGAATTACCAGCCATTTAAGAATGCAATATATGCTGAACGTAGTGCTTTTTTTTTTTTTAAATCATTTTGCTTGAAGTTCATTCTGTCTGTATAACTCTCCAGATGGGGTGTCTACAAATACCTCCTAATACAATTGATTGATGGCACTGAATATTCTCTGTGGATTGTGTACATTTCATTGAGTGTTTTCTCAATATAGATATGCCCAATAGGGCTACTTCTGTCGTTTCATTTTTATTTTGGTATTTTGGTCTTTTCACTTTATTCTAATGTTATTGTTTCCAAATGTTGTCTCACCTGGTGGATTTGACCACCATATTTGGTTTTTATCTTTTAAGATATTCTTAGTGTATGTGTTAGATGTTATCCCCAAATTAAGGGCATTTTAATACACTATTCTTTGCAACTGGCCTTCTTTGATTTTCCCCCTCTCTTTTAGTTCTTAATCATGAGGGTAATCATATGATATCTCAAAAGACTGGAAGGGACTTCCGCAATTTTTATTGCATACATCTGACTCTAGGTCAGTACATTCTTGTTTTTGCTCAACTTCTCATGATCATTTTCCGTTTCGTAATTTTATGGAAAGTATTATTTCAAATCAGTTTCAGATCTGGGATATATCTGTGGAGAATAATATTAGAATTTGTGGTTTTTTATCCCACTGTGTTGATAATTTGGATGTTCTCCCCTTATTAATTTCAGATATAGGGTTTATCTAATATCTAAATTTGAGGGTTTGATCCCATTGCGTTGACAAATTGTAGGTTTCTGATCCCCTTTTATTCTATCCAATCAAGTTGTCAGTTTATTTGGAAGTTTTTATTCCCTTTTGGTGTCTATAGTATGCTCAAAGCCCTTCATTTGGCTTTTCTTTGGCCGCCCCCCCCCCCCCCCCCCCCCTCTCTCTCTCTCTCTCTCGTTGGCTCCTTGCTTTTCCAACGACTCTCTTTCATCTTGATCATGGATAAAAACGATGCTATAATCATGAAATTAGGACTCTCTCTCGTTGGCTCCTTGCTTTTCCAACAACTCTCTTTCATCTTGATCATGGATAAAAACGATGCTATAATCATGAAATTAGGAAAGAACTATATGGCTTCGTCCTTACGTTTAGACTGTAGGCGGTTATCTTCAAGGAACTTTTAAGGAGTCTGAAGGCATAGAAGGGTAATCTGAATGGGCGTAAATAACTGTAAAGCTATCACATGGATACAAAATGTTGTCAAATCACATATTTTGGTCTCCCTCCATTCTTAGTCTCAGGCATTTTAGATGTTGACTCATTTGAATAAACTTTACCTTTAAACTTCGAAGGCATGGAAAGTCTATGTTGATATGGAGTTGTCCAAATACAATCAAGGAGATGAGTACTTAAGATTATTACAGTGGTTGCTGAGCACTCTAGACCGAGAAAGACTTCATGCTCCTAAAGTTTGTTTCTGAGGATGCATTGTCTGAACCCTGATGTGCTTAAAGCTCATGAAGGATCACTCTTTGCCAATTTTTAATGACTCTTCATTTGGAATTTAAATCTATTTGCGCATCCCTTATGAACTGGGATAGTACTCTTGATCTTTATAGTTGTGCCCAAGAATCCTACGGAGAAGAATTTCATTCCCTCTAAAGCAATTCTTGATGGGAATTTAAGTTACATACCTTGGTGGCTGTCACCAAAGGAAGCTATAGTACTCTGGACAACAAACGTAAGACCTATGATCATAGAAGTGTCCAATGCCTTGAATGCAAAAGCTATGGAGTGTGGACACATTGGCCCACATTATACAAGCAAACATTTTTTCACATTTTGCAACAGACAAGGACATATCGTCTTGGATGGTACTGGTTGGTTTCTACTTAAGAATGGGTAATCTTACATCATCTTGCAGCGTCAGATTGGTTCCAAACAAAATGAAGGTCCTCACACCACTCAAATTCTCTAGTGCAAATCAATGAAATACTTCATAATGTTATTGCCTCGTCAGTAGCCTCTGCCTTTCTTCCATGGGCATTTGTAGTAATAGAATGCCATCATCCTAATTTGTCTCTTCGTCTTCCTTGTGGTGTTTTAGGTGATTTTATACCATATAACCTTGGTAAAACATAATTTAAACCACCGAGGAAATAGACAAATTCTTATTCTAGATGGCAAGTAGATGTCTATATTGAGGATTGGTTCCAACTTTTACTTCTCTCGTTTATGTAAATCAGTCTTTTTATCTTTTTTTATTTATTTCTTTTCCTCAAATAATTGCAAACATAGTTTTTGTGGTCAACTTGTTGAATGTTTTATTATGTTTTCTTCATCTAGTTTTTTGGTTAAAGATCAACAAATTGGGAGGGGGCTTAAGCAAGGACGACTGTATTTAGACTCTGATTCCTATGCTGGCCCTCCACTATTTTGTGTCTTCATACAGATTTGTCTATTAATTTGAATGTAGGAAATAACAGTTGGATGCTATGACATGAGAGGTTAGGACATTTGAATTAATTAACATTTGCTTTTCCTCTTTAATTCTAGAACTATATTCAATAACTTTGATGTGGATGCTTCTTTATTGAATAATAAATGTTTTTCATGTTCTTTGTGTAAAAGCTCTTCCATGCCTTTCCTGTTAGTAACTCACATGCTAATGCTTCATTTTAACTAAATTCATTCTGATGTGTGGGGTCATTGTCTAAATATTGAGTAGACTTGGCTACAAATATTATGTTACTTTTATTGACGACAATTGTACATGATAATACTTTGATTTACTTCTGTTAATCTGAGTCTGAAGTTTCATTGATGTTTCAAATATTTATTAAAAATTTCAAACCCAATTTGAAATCAGTGCTCCTCGTTCATGTTTAGGGGAAGAATATATGTTATAGTGGATGTGTTTGTGTGGGTTTAGTGAGCGCCACCCGGGGCATTAGTCCTATTGGATCAAAGCCCTCAAGGATAACCACATCAGCAAATACAATCAGATATATTTATATGTGTGTGTGTGTGTGTGTGTGTGTGTGTTATCGTGGAAGCTGCTCATGTTGCAACCACAAGGTTGTGGGTTCACCTCATGTTTCTTGTATTAATATATACATAGACATATATACATGCACAGAAATTATCCTATGCACACCTTCTTTTGTGCACACCCCCACACACTTCATAGTGGGGCCCACCTAATGACCTATTTGAATGGATCATACACAGGATCTGCCTAAATTACACTGGAACCTTTTTTACACCCATCCAAATGGAATGTACTGTTGGATCGATGGGTCAATTTTTGAAAGGGGGAGAATTGTTGATTGTTGATGATGACGTTAGTACGGTCAAATGGGGTCCATATTTTGTATCCAGGTAGGCCACAACCAGATGAAGATATCCCCCCCCCCTCCCCTCAAACCAGCACCCAGGGTCCCATCCCTAAGTGGGGCCCCAGGTGGGACCACAGCAAGGTGTGCATGGAATGGATAAGCCCTCTACACACACATGTCAAACAAATTTGTTAAACTCATTTAAAAATGAGATCATACTTTTGAATAGAGTAAGTTGTCTAGAGAAAAAATTGGCACATAGTAGAAAACTGTCCGTAGTCTTTTACTTGAATCTAGTGGTCCTTGAACATTTTTGGTGAGGCATTCCATGCTCCATTTATCTTGTTAATTGTTTCCCTTCCTAAGCTTTTGTAAATAAAACTCCTTTTGAAAAACTTTTTTAATTAGTCTCTTCTTCATGTATTTGGAGGTATTTGCTTAGCTCACTTGCTTGTAATTGAAGGGAAAACACATATAATTCAAGCATCAACATTCATTTTTTCTTGGGTATGTTTATGATCAGAAAGAATAGTGTAGCCTTTTGCTGAATGCATGCTGACTTATTGAAGATTGTGTTTAGGGAACATGATTATTTCTGTTGGTGTCTTGTGGAATCAGCAATCTCTAATGTCATGCCTCTTATTTCCTCTAGCTCCTTTGCCTTCTTTTTCTTCTTTCTATCATCATCATCATAGTCATCGGCTCGTCACCATCATCACCATCACTATCATCAAGCCTTGTCCCAACTATGTTGTGGTTAGCTAGATGATGGGGCTTTGAGAAAAGTTTAAAGCCGGCTTTCATCTTACCTGACACAATCCTCTTGACCTTTGTAAATATTTTGGTAATTAAAACTCTTGGATGTTTCAAACAGCCTCTTTGGATCTGCCAATACTACTTTGAAACTGGAATCGTATGAGGCTATGAGCTATATTTGATAATTCATTAATACTTATTATAAATAAATTATGTTTACAATGATTATATTGTTTCTTATTTTGCACTCTTGTTTTGAACTTACTGGCCGAATGTAAAATTGAGGTGACTAGTTGAAATACCAGTTTTTGCATCAGGGAATCATAAATGCCTTCTTTATCCTGAAGCAATTCTTGGACATCACCATTATCATTATCATTATCATTGTTTATCAGTTTGTTCACAGCAGTTTTTTCCCCTTCTAAGAAGATCATTTCATTATGTTTGTTGCTTGGCTCAATTTATTATTATTTTTATTTTTAAAATTAGTCATTTTCTCAAATTTCATTTCTCATATAGGCACTACTTTTTCTAGGTGAAATATTTGGTGGGATTGATGTCGGAATAGATAACAATGATACTGAAAGACTGATGCATGAGTTAGAGAACTGCTGTTCGTGTGGTTGTCACGGGCATAAAATATCATGCCATTGTTTTGAAGAAGGTCATATATCTGTTCCTGAGCTTCTTTCAACTATTAAAGGACCATGGGCATTGGTCTATTGGCAGGTGTTTGTTTATACATACCATTTAAAAAAGTTATTTGTTTACTGACTGGGTACATTTCTTTTTGCAATTTGGTAACCATTGCATTTGAGTGAAGTCACTTGGGTTTCTCTCATCTTTCTGAGTTACTGTGCAGGCTAGGTCAAAAACCATTTGGTTTGGTAGGGATGCATTTGGAAGGCGGAGCCTACTTGTTCACTGGCCCACTCTGGATGACACACGATTTTTGCTATCTTCTGTTTCTGTAATTTCATCAGCCAAGATGGGTTCTGGTGCATAGTTCTTATCGAACCGTTTAGTATTTCTTTCCTCATTTTCATTTATATAAATTTGTAATGGCATATGGCATAAAACTATTTTTTTTTATTTTTTAACTCTTTAATAAAAAACGAAAAAGCTAATTTATGGATGTTGTGAATGGGTGCAAATCACCTTGTCTCTTAGTAATCTTCTAATGGTTGGTGGACATTTTATGCTTGTTGATCATAGAGTAAGTACCATTATTAGTATAATCTTTAAGCCTTTTGCAAAAGGTCCTCTGTGATATGATTTTTGAACATAGCTATAGGGTCCACACCATTGCATGTGCATTATTTGTTGCACCACTATTTCTATACATGTGACCTCATGGTCCTAGGTTCCAGGCTATTTGATTTGATGGTACCTATTATTGATTTGGATACTCTAATAATCATTGGGTGGAAGATCCTTACCCTTTGATTCTGGTCTGTAAATAGATAATTAGAAAGTGACTATACCAATTGTCCATAAAAGGGCCAAAGATCCAAGGGTCTCATAAATGGAACCAGGAAAAAAAAAATTCAAGGGTCCATCAGATCAATGCTCCAGATTGCCAAACCATGGGATTCATATGTACTGAAATTAATAGTACAGCATTACAGCTAGAATAATCATCTTCTTTTCACCAGACAGTCAATTTGATATGTGAGATCCTCTACGCATTTCATGTGGAGGTCCCATCACTAAAGGCAGCATCTTATCACATTTTGCCCCTAGCAGCCTGTCCATGCATCCTGGGAAAAGAAGTTCGCAACCCATGGGCCTTCTACCTCCACGCTGCATTGCTCCGTCAGGCTTTTGCCCATTGCGGAAAATTCCCCACTACTGCCTCTTGTAGCATTATTGTTTGGAGTATCTAGATCGATTATTCATCCAATGGAACCCATATGAGAACCTAAAAATTCAACGCTTTGATAAAGCAAGGGATTTCTAATGGAATGATTTTGAATATCGATTCATTAGTAAAAAGTCTTCTCTTGGAACAAGTGTTAGAAGTGTGTTCGATTGATCAGCCATGAACTAGATCAAAATCATTCTCAGCGAATCCATTAGAAGTGATCCATTTTTTTTTATTGGGTCCGGGTGGAGACCAAAGATCTTGAGTGACTGATTTGTTTGTCAGCCATAACCTTCCTTTTGTGGATGGAATCCCCCGAGAAAGGTTAGAATGGCAGTTCCTGCCCCTTTGGGAGGTACCAAATAAATGATGACTGGAATTATGGTTTTGGGCATAAAGATATCATTTGTTCCCTATCCCAGAGTCAAAATTGAAATAATGCATTTATCTGCTGATGTATTTTCATATTGACATATTAATGCGGAATGGAATAGAATCGCGGGCAGGCAAGGTAGATGATGGAGATAGAGGGGAAATTTGAGCTCTCACCAAACTCCGATCCGGAGACGTCGGAGAAATTGGGCTCTCACCAAACTTCGATCCGGAGATGTCAGAGAAATTGGGCTCTTACCAAACTCCAATCCAGGAGGCGTTAGAGATTTTGAGGAGAACTCAAAGAAAGTTGGGGAAAATCCCAAAACTTTTCATTAATCATCAATCATTCACTAAGCCAAAGAGGCTTTACAATGCTTAAATAGAAAAAGAAATAACCTAGGACTAATCTGGACCATCCAAGCAAGTTGACGGCCACGATTAAAACATGTTATTGAAATAACTTAAAGCAAATAAAACCTTAAACCTTGAATAAACTAGGATAGGTGGGCTGGGCCCAAAGGCGGGTCGACCCATGGGGACCATGGGTCTGTCCTGCATCACATATGCCACTCTTCCATTCAATTTTAATTTATAGAAGTTACTTTTCATTAAGGAGCTATTGTGGCCTGTGCAGGTTCTGCTTCAGCCAGTAATAACTTTGAACTTAATGAAGATTTCGAAGTTGCAGATGGGACCAATGCTCTTGAATGCTTGGAGGAGCTTCCTTGTGGGATATACAGCATACTCTTGGATATTTCTGAAGTCAATCAGTGTGAATCACGAGGTTTGGTTGGTGAAGTCAGAAAACATGAATGGACTGATCCACAGCTAAAGAAGCTGATAAATTGGGAGAGAACTTTTATAGAACCCAAGCCTGATGAGTTTCATTTGAATGGTGAAGATTTAAGAGAGCAAGATATGTTGCATTCAACTTACTCAAACGGAAAGCATTCCAAAGTTGGTGTTCTTGAGGATCAGAGGAAATATCTCCCATATATTCCAGATTCTTTTATGAATGGTATATTCTAACAGAATCAACTTTGACATGTATTTCTTAAATCTTAGATATTGGTGACATAATAAAAATTGTAAAGTTAAAGGCATCAATTACTGGTAAATGCAGGAGCTATTCGTCATGCATCTTTACCAGCACAAAAGGTGCTGCTTGCTCTGCGAGAATCTGTGATGCGGCGCTCTATCCTCAGTCCAGTTTTTCAGGTCTAAACTTCAGTTCTTTATTTGAGTTTTGTGTGGCTACTGCATGTGTATAGTAAGTCTCAAAGATCAATTATTTGTTTAATGTGGCATACAGCTTGTTAAGGTCCATACTCCATTGTGCATTCTCCGCCAATTGAATCTGTAATTAATTTTTTTGCTGACTCCTAAAGCCTAATGCCTTTGTTTAATTTTCATACACATTTCAAATTCAAAAATGAACTCAATACATAGGGTATTGATAGTAACTGCAACTTTAGGTTGACTGTTAAGTAAAAAATTTCTGGATTCTTTATGTTCTGTTTCATGAAGAAGTATAAATGATGGGTCTGGTTCCCAGAGAGTGTGTATTGGTTGTTTGCTTGTCTTCTAATAAAGTCTCTAATGGTTATGGACATCTAGGAAGATTAAGTTTGTCAAAGTTTTATGGCACCTTCCATCCGACATGCCCTTAATGATGTTGAGCTGAAATCTGTTTTGGTGCTGGGGAGCTTGAAAATACTTTCTCTTGCAAATCGAGGAAATGATGCTAGAGCTTGCTGTCCTAATCCTCAATGGACTTTCCAATATTAAGTTCTTCAATGCAGGCTAGGCCATGCCCTGGCTCCTAGCTTGATTGGGCCGATCCCTGAGCACATTGGGCCTCACGTCCGTTAGGTTCATTGCCCACATGGGCCCAAGCTCCAAAGCCTATGCAAGGAGGTCTGCTAGGAAGGGCCATAACCTTCCTTCGGGTGGCTTTCGAGTTTAGCACATGACGAGTCATTAACATGTGGGTCCACTTTGTTTTTTTAAGAAAGTTTCTTCTTTTAGTAAGAACTCTTGTCAGAAAAATAAAAACTTCTTTGTGCTTTTTAGAAAGATAGATTGATTGTTCTAGAAACGAAAACTTTTGTATTAGTTTCTATTAGTTTACTAGCATCCAAAAAGGGAAGTTTCCATCAGCTGATCACCCTTTCCCCTTTATAAATGGGATGCAGTCTCTTCTCTCTCACGTTATTGATTAATAAAACTCAGAAATTTGATTGTATATGTAAGTGTTATTGATCTTGGACTCTCGGATCATCTTCAAGCCCATGGTTGGGTTTCATCTATTAGGTCCCGTTCCATTCTCCATCAATTTTGGCATCAAAACTTTGGTCTGGATCAAAGTTCTTTATATTAGGGCAAAATTACAAGTAAGTCCATATAATGCACAATTTACAAGTTGGTTGAAATTGTGAAGGTATGCAATGCTTGACGTGTTAGAAAAGCATGAAATAATTTAATTAACTACTGAATGCATGGAATGGAGCCCACAAAACACAAAATTGCATTTAATGAGGTTATCATTACTTAAATCACATAAACATACAAAATTGCATATAATCAGGTTATCATTAATTAAATTATATTATACAGGCAAATCTGGGTTTGCATCCTTGCCCTAACCCATCTTGTTGATTGAGGTCAGGAATTGCCCAAATCTAATAGATCCATCAGGTTGGAAAACTATGATTTTTCGTCAAAGTGGGTACGGTTAGTGCTTCTTTTGTTCAATGTAGACTCAGTATTTATATGGTCGATTGCTTGTCTAACACTAACCGTCCTTTTTTTGGGCTGGGGACTAGTACATGCCGAAGCATAAGACATGGAGGACAGATTATTTGAAGTGGGAGAGTCAAATGGAAAAGCAAATGAGGCATTAAAGGCACCAATGCAATGGTTGATCAATGCTAGCCACGGGAAAGGAACCAATGAATAAGAGGCCATCCCTAATGTAGTCAATTTAATGGATTAAGGCAGTTGAAAGTGAACATCGAGAAGGGACCATGGCATATAGACCGTCATTCCAATTCAAATGTAATTGTAAAATTGCATGAAATGGACATTGCAACAACAACCCTCTTATAGTTAAAAATTAACTAAGCTGAGTCTAAATCGTTTACATGTTTATTACTAATTGTTGGCCAAGTGCCTGGTATAATATACATCACTAGATAAAATGATAATATCCTTCATAATTGTTGAATTAGTATATGAAATTGCTACTTTGATTTTGTACTAGTTATTTTGTGATACTTGTATAATCAGACTGATTGGTTAAAAAATATGCAGGCTACATATAATGAGAACAGAGAAGAAATACTTGCTCCTGTGGCACTTCTTTTTTCTGGCGGATTGGATTCTATGATACTTGCAGCATTATTGGACCAATGCCTAGATGCAAGATGTAAGTTAACCAATGACTATTGCTGCATTAGCAAGGTTGATTTGGCTTTTCTCCCTGAATTCTTATTTCGTATTTTCTTGGCTTCACTTCGTGTTAAAACATCATTTTTTGTCTCCGTAAAGTTTTCTTGAAAGCTTTGAAAAAACCTGTGTTTCTCTGGTTGCTAAAAATTAAGTGATAGCAGTGTCTCAAAAAAAGCAAATATATATATATACATATATATATATATATATATATCAAGTGGTGGGAAGGGTGACCAATAAATCTGAACATTCTCTTCCTGGAAAGTGCCCATATGATTTTATTGTCTTATCAGTTTATCATTTATGCATTTATGAAGTTTTCTATTGAGAGAGGTGACTAATCTAACTGCCTTTTACAGATGAGATTGATCTGCTAAACATAAGCTTTGATGGGCAGCTTGCACCTGATAGAATATCAGCACTAGCAGGATTAAGGGAACTTCAAAGAATTACTCCTCGAAGGTAATTGTTGACTTCCTTGTGAGTTAATTTGCTCCTTTCATTGTTTGGTTTCCCATGTGAATGGTGGCTTGTGAATCTATATTTTGTGAAACCCATGGTTTAAACTTGCAGTTTCCATTGGCATACAGCTGGGCAGGATAGTGATATGTGTCGACCAATAGGTTACAGTTGTCAGATATTGCTTACATATCAATGTGACTTATTTATTACTTAAAAAGTTTGAAAATATTTTTTTTAAAATCCAGAATATTGCAAAATGCTAGATATTAATATAATATTGAATTATCAAATAGGATAGCATCTGTATTGGACCTTAGAAGGTCATGTAGGCCAATGTTATTGGTCATTTTGACTGATATGCTGAAAATATTAACCAGTACACTGTGAATGTTTGATATTACGAAATATTGGTTTTTTCATGAGTTACTTTGAATGTTACAGAATAATTCACTTTATGATTTCTGTAAGAATGCAGGTGGCGTCTTGTGGAGATTGATGCTGATTTGTCAACTTTGACCTCAGAAACAAAGCACGTGATGTCGCTCATATTTCCTGCTAAAACATACATGGTACACAATCTTATTTTCTTAGGGGAACATTGTTAGTATTTCTTGTTGGGTTGCAAGCAATAGTGGTGATAAGGATTTTCAATAAAAAATCATTTCAAATATTTCTTTAATAGAAAATTAACAAGATGTGAAACTTTGTTAATGATGGAACATCACCTATGCTAAAAAAAAATAGAGCTTTGTTTCTTTGTTCTATTTTAAAATAATCAATTGGAACTACTTGCAAATCATAGTCCCATAAATTCTAATTTTGATCAATAGAATATGAGATGATGCATCCCGACGTACATGAGCGCAGTAGTCAAATTAAGTTCATTTTGCCTACCTGAACAAGACCCATAAAGTATTCGCTCGGAATTATTTTAGACCTTTTCGGTTGTAATATATGTTTTAATTTCAAGTTAGTTGATGCCAAACCAAAGAAATTTGCAATTTTGAATGAATCCCACGCAAATATATTTTCAAAATTTAATTTTTTTATTATTTTTCAAATATATGTTTATTTTTAGTTCTAATATTTTCTGAAATAACCTGAATTGAAACTTTGAAATGCCTAACTATTTTGCTTCATTGGCTTTATTTGGCTCCTAACTGTCTTGGGAGTCAGGGAAATGCCTCCATAAAAAATCTCCTAAATGAGGATAATTTTTCTCTGTTTTGAAAGTGGCAAGGAGACTGATCAAGATATGGGAAGGAGCAAAATTGAGCCTTGAAAAATGTTAAAGAGTTGGCTAACACATTTTTCATGTGAAACCATGGCTGGGAAGTGCCTAATTTTTCAACTATGTTCTAGGACCTGAACATTGGGATAGCATTGTGGTTGGCAGCTGGTGGAGATGGTTGGGTGCGGCAAAATGATCATCAGCGTCTTAAGTATAAATCGGAGGCCAAAATTCTACTAGTTGGTTCTGGGGCGGATGAACAATGTGCTGGCTACAGTAGGCATAAGACAAAATATAGATCAGGAGGGTATGCTTTAGCTATGATTGGAAAGAGTTGTACTTTCTGTTCTGTCAAGCTTTTTAACCTGTAGATTGTGGAGTGCAGAGGGACCTCTTTCCCGCTAAAAACATGTCACTTACTGTCTTGGTTTTTTGTGTTTGGCGGCCTATTTCTGTGTGCTCCCAGATGGCTATGTTAGGTGGAATACTGATAGCTAGATGAATCATTGTGCCCATAATCTCTCAATTGGAGACCCATGGCATGTCAAAGAGTGAGTTGGGAACAAGGCATCTACTGAAAACCAGCCCCATCAGATGTTCATAGCCATCAATGGCAACAAATACATAGTTAACCAGTGAACAGCTTACAACCACTATGTTTAATTGGACTTACTAGCCCTTACTTTTGGTAGATCTGCAATTATTCATGTGCTAGGAACACGTGACATCCCCTAATCCCTATTGTGAAATTCGTCCTTACTCCTTACATTACACAGTAGTGGAGCTGTAATTTCAATGTCATATGCTTTAAATCTGGAAATTGGAAAACTGTTTCCTGCATAATATCAGTATCACTCTATGAGAGAAGTTTTGGGCTCGTGAGCCTTGGAGATGACATTGTTCCCCCAGTTTATACATGTAGGCCTCAAAACAGGGCCATATTTAGGGTTGATATGATGGTCCCAATGGTGAATGCTCTAAAATTTTCCTCGATTGAATGACTTTATGACCATCATTTGTTCTATTTCCAAAAATCTGTGAGCTAGAATTTTTCACTCTTAAGGAATACCTCAACTACTGTTATCATCCTAATATTAATCGCATGGATCACCAAATAGTGGGTCTTCCTTTGGAAATTCAACATTTAAGGAACTGCATCTTTCCTGAGGCTGAGAACCTGGTAATCTTCTTTATCCATTTAAATGATCTTCAATTCAATCAAAGAGGCACTCAGTAAGAACATTCTACTTTCGTAACTGTATACATTTTGCCGATGCTGCACTGATTTCCCGATTCTACTCACTCCATCCAAGTTATATTCTCATTTTCATTCTACAAATAACCCTACATAACAAAATTTTCGAGTTATGTCTTTAGTCTGCTAATTCTCAACCCATTGGATTCATATTCAAATGCCTTTCGCCCAAGTTCAATCCTGGCATTTACCTGCCTTCCAGCTACGCATTTTTGTGCAACATCATCTCAATTATGGGTATCTGTTGTTATTTTACCCAACTAATGCAACTCAGGCTGCTAGTGGCTGTGCCAACTTCCAATCTCTTCTAAGAGAGATTGATTCATTATTAGATCAATAACTCGAGAATCCTTGACTGAGTTTGGCCAATTATTTGATTAAGAGAAAACACCCAACTCATTTTAATAAGTTTCATACTGAAAAACATGCAAAAGATCTATTTCTTAGTAATTGTATTGATGTTAGTAAATGAGTACTACCTAAAGAGTAATAATAAACTGTTAAATGAATAAATGATTCTAAATAATCTGAAAAGTTAAAGAAATATAATCCAATAGCAAACTCTTAAATGTTTTTGCCTGATGAATATCAAATCTGAAAGGAAGCAACACTAGTAAAATCGTAAAATATTGCAAAAGATACCAAATCATCATCATCAAAGCCATGTCCTAACTCCTTACTATGTTGGGTCAGCTATATAAATCTGTTTTCCCATTCTAATCTATCATGGAATGTGACTTATGTCTTAGAATTCATGTTGTAATTGTGACAAAAGTTTTACAGTGGTTATCAATGTACTTGACACAAACCTCCTCTTTTATCTGAGCTTGACACTGACTGTAACAACAAAGTGGTGGAGTTATCACTAAAGATATCAAATGGCATCTTAAAATATCTTAACAGATCTAAAAATAATTTATTAAGATAACAGATAAAAGAAGTTGAGCTTGGCGTGCCTAGCGTTTGGGTCTGGGCTTCCATTGCGGGCTTCCTATTGGTCTACATCCATTTGCTGCCTCTTTGGCCCCTTGTTAAATGTCTCAACATGTTCTTCTTGAAGTAGATATTATGCTCAGATATTAGCCACAATAAGGGTAGTTTCTTCCATATCGTGTTTCTCCTTAAAATCATTTTATCTATCTATTTTCTCACATGACCATTGAAGACTTTCTCAGCTACTTTTACCACCTGATATACCTTGTACTAACTTAACCAACATGTCCCGGACTTTTTGCACTGTCAACTACAATCCTTAACCAATATTTAGGATCACAATATATGTATAGGAGAGCTCAAATCCTTCTCCTATGTCCCTAGCCCATAGGTTTTAGACATTGTGGGGGGTCGAACCCAAGTCTGCTAGCCAAGTGCGCGCGCACCAACACACTTCCTCCAACTTTTTTGAATTGTGTATAAATTTTAAATGTTTATTAATGGAAATTATGTCAATGAAAGAATTCGGGATCAGAAAATCCAAAATGGTGGGGCCTATTTTTTTCCATCATCTTGATGTGAGAGTGTCAAAGTTATCCAAGACATCAACTAAAGACCCACGCGAAAGTATAGACCACCCAGTGTTCACATTTGTGCCAACCTGATCATCAAGCGGCGTCGCTGTCGTCTTCATCATCATCAAAGCTTTGTCCCAACTATGTTGGGGTCGGCTTCATGAATTCTACCTCTTCATTCCCGATCTATCCTTAGCCAAATCTTTAGATAAGTTGCAATTCTTCAGATCCATTTTTACTACCTCTATCCACATCGTCTTAGGCGTACCCTTTCCCTTGGTGAGTCATCAACCCACGTAGCCAAGCTTTTCCTTACTAGCGTCATTGTCGGCCTGCGTTGGACATGCTCAAACTATCACAAACTAGTTTTTTTTTTTTTTATCCTCTATTGATGCTATCTCAAAGTGCTCTTGAAAGCGCTCATTTTTTATTTTATCTTTCCTAATTTTACCACACTTCCACATCAATATTTTCATCTTTGCTACATGCATTTTGTGCATATGTTGCTCCTTGATTATCTAATATTCTGCTTTATAGGTCATAGCTAATCTAATTGCTACAATGTAAAATTTTTTCTTCAATTTTGTTGGCATTTGTTGGTCATGAGACACTAGAAGTAAGTCTTTGCTTCAACCATCCCGCTTTTATCTTATGTTCGACATCTTCATCAGTCTTCCCATCCTTACTAATTATCGAGTCAAGGTAACAGAAAGAATCTCTTTGTAGTATCTCATGGATATTGATTCTCACAATAGTTTCAACTCTTTGTATATGCCCATTGAGGTTGCAATCCATATATTATGCCTTTTTTGACTTATTTTAAAGCCTATGGATTATAAAACCTTCCATCATCTCTCAATTTTACATTCACATTGTCTCTTGCTCCATCTATCGAGTGTGTGCAATAAATGCTTTTCTTGACTGTCCAAAATTTTATCTTTATATCCTTACTACTTCCATAATATCCTTTTCGACCTATCAGGGGACGCCGACCTTAGGGATGTAAATGGGTCTCCAATTATCCGGAAGTTTTGACCCATTAGTAATTGGGTTTGGGTCCTTCCATAGGTCCCCAATCTCGACAAGTAAATGGGTCCAGGTCCAAGTTCTTGTCTGGGCCCTTTTTTTGGACCCATAACCTAATCGGGTCCGACTGTCTGAGTCCACCTTGGTTCCGGCTTGTGGACCTAGGACCCGACATATTACCTCAACAGAATTTCTCTTAAAAGCTAGTTTTTTCCCAAATCATTTTCTACCAAGACTTGGGCCCAGAATTCCTCTTAAAAGCTAGTTCTAGTTTTGGTTCCATATTTTCATTAACGGTTCGGGTTCTAGAATCAGGAAATTGATTCCAAACCATTTTCAGTTCCATCTTCTCATTACCATATCTGGTTCTAGGTACATGGTGGATCCGCCCATACCGGAACCGACCCATTTACATCTCTAGTCAACCTTTATAGAAAAACTTTTTCTCACTCTCGCAGCTACTAACTTGCATTGGACATGTGCAAACAATCTCAAACAAGTCTCTCATACTTTATCTTGCTTCCCCGAAAATCAAAATGCTTCCAAATGAACTCACTTCTAATTCTATCTTTTTCCAGTTTTACCATACATCCATTTCATTATTCTTATCTTTGCTACACTTTTTTTCCCGCATGTGTTGTTTCTTGATTAGTCAACATTTTGCTCTATTGATCATAACCGGTCTAATTGCTGTCTTGTAAAATTTTTCCTTCAATCTTCTAGTTATGCACCAATCACAAAGTGCTTTAGAAGTAAGTCTTCAGATTAACCATCTAGTTCTTAACCAATATTTAACATTCTCCCCAATCTCTCTATCCTTTCTAATTATAGAGCCAAGTTCTTGGAAGAAATCTCCTTTTGGAATCTCTTAAGCTTCAGTTCACAAAGGAGTTACATCTCTTTGCATATTCTCACTTAAATTGCAATTCATATAGTTCTTTTTGTAAGACTTTTTTTTAAGCCATTGGATTTAAAAGTCTCTATCCATATCTGAAGTTTCTCATTCACACCATCTCTCGATTAATCTACAAACACTACATTATCTACAAATAAAATGCACCAAGGTACTTCCTTTTAGATATGAGCTATGATAAATATATATGAGCCATGTATTTGATCTTGATGAGTAGCTGACACAAGGCCAAGTCAGCAACTAATTGGTGAGACCATATTCATTAACATTTGCAACGACTTAGTCCTGCACTTCTTTTTGTTGCTTTACAGCCAATGCCATCAATCATGGTGCTTTGTAACCTATTCAACTGGATAACCTTATCTCTTTACTTCCAGTAAAATATTTTGTCTTTCAAATCTGGTTAGCATCTAATTCTAGGCTATTTTGTTGTTGCCATGTCGCTCACCAGTTGGCGTGCATTGGGAGAAGAAATGAAATTGGACATGCAGAGAATTTGGAAAAGGAACCTAGGGAGAGATGACAGATGTATTTCTGATAATGGGAAAGAGGTATGACTCCATATAATTTTACTCATGTTATTTTCATGGGTTGTAATTGTTTGGATTGCTGTTCCACTTTCAGGCTAGATTCCCATTCTTGGATGAAGATGTTATTGAGACTCTACTGGAAATTCCTCTTTGGGAGATTGCTGATCTTGATCGGCCTTCTGGAAAGGGCGACAAGAAGATTCTCAGAGAGGTAACCACTCATTCTGAAGTGTCCAGTTCCTCTTTGTTTACTTAACATCAAACAGTTTATGAACATTCTCCAGACCATGGGCAATGTTGTATTTTTATATGCTATGTACTATTTGAGGTGGAGTGTTATTCTTTTTTATCACTGTTCTACTGGTTGCAGTGAAGTATTCAACTGCCATGCATACAAAACAATTTGCTTAGGATGAGGTTGTTTGTGTATACCGGATCAATGTTTGTTGTGTTAGCATATGAAGGATTTTATTTTTCAAGGCAACTAGAATTTGGAACATTCATCCACTGAATTTCTTGAAGGTTGCACGATTGCTTGGCTTGGAAGAAGCTGCAAATTTGCCCAAGAGAGCAATCCAGGTTGGTTCTTTTGGCTCCCATCTCTTCTTAACTTCAAAACAAAACCATGTTGAGCTTTCCTGTTCTTTTTATAAGAAAAATATACTATGCTCATCTACCAAATTAGCGGCATTTTAGTTTGTGCCAGAATTCTGTACTAGGTGTGCCTACATTGTAGACTTTTCTCATCTGGGCCCCCATTGGATGTCTGACACTATGAAAACATCCTTGTTGAACATTTCCAGTCATCCTGTTGTTAACCTTTGGCCTTCAAATATATGATTCACAAGACAACTTGCCCAGTTTCCTGTGCTAGAAAATTCCAGCAATTTGATACTCAGGATTGGTCTATCAAGAAGATTTTCTTCATTTTTTCTTATCTGGGCACTAGCACGGTTGATTACAGGCACAAAGTCCTCCCTTTGGACTTGGGAGTCACAGGTTTGATTCCGGGTAGACACAAGGAGATATCAATCAGTTGCATGTTCTTAAAATAGCCCACTAGGGTTCATGGTTCATTTGAAGCCAATAAAAAAATGTAACATAATGATGTGTCATGAACTATACAGAATAGAAAGCCTGTCCTAAAAGACCTAATGATGTGTAGCTGCCTTCTGTGTGAATTTTTGGTATTGTATTCTATTATGAAGCTGTTTTCTAAGTATTATGAAGCTGTTTCCACCCAGAAAAAGAAGTAATAAGAAAATAACTGGACCAAAAATGGCCAGTTGGTGAAGAAAGACAAATCCAACACAGAGAAAAGAGGACCCTGGTTTAAAACCAGAACAAAATGTGAGGTTTGTTGATAAGACATCTGAAATGTACTATATGATTCGTGAGCCACAGACTTGTATTTAAACTTGGATATTAAGTGTGACCATGTGTGTCCAAATCATTTACCTGATAAGCCCTGCCAAATATTACCCAGGTTGCAAGATTGTAGTCATCAAATCTCTACACTGTATTAACTATTTCTATGCTTTACTTAGTAATGAAGACCTACAATCAAAGGTTTAGGATATTTGGATGGGTCATATTTTTTAGGTGTCAGTCCATCAGCTACCTCCTACCTGTGCCTTAACAGATCACTTGTCTTTAAAGAATTCAATCATCTAACTGGAGGCCTCATTTTCACAAGTTTATGACTCAAGGATATTCTTAGCCTTGGTTTGAGGATCACCTAGTGCTGTATGATTGGGAAAACAAAGATGTGCTTTTGTATACCAAGTGGATTTTTGGTCGTCATATAGTTTCTTCCTTTTTTTTCTTTCATAAGAATTCATGTTTGGGTTGTGACAAAGCTTTACACTGGCTGTCACCTACCTAACGCAATCCTCCTCCTTTACCTGGGCTTGGGACCGGCAACAAAAACTGGCAAAGTTTTTGCTCAAAATAGATCTTTCACTTATCGAAAGATTTAGCTCAAAATTGAATGGAATGGACAAATAGAATTAATGTAGCCGACCCCAACATGGTTGGGATAAGGCTTTGATGATGATGATGATGATGATATAGTTTCTTCCTTTTTTTTAAATCATTTCGAGAGATTCTTAAATGTATGTTTAGGCATTTTTCACAAGCAAATGTATGTATGCAATTGGTGATCAATTATTACCTCTATATTGTAGTGGGCAATACTAATATAGTGAGTTTACCTGGACTATGTAGGCTTCTAAGTATCTTCTGTTATACATGAGAAATATTTGGCGAAAACAGAGTCTTGCACTCGTATACTAAAATGGTTTTTGTGCGGTGCATTCTTAAATTGTTTACTTATTAGTTTTTTAGATTCTTCAATTTAGATATACAGCTGAGAAAATGAAATGCTCCTTTTTTCATGAGCCAACATTTGTAAGAAATGATCACATAATTGGTGGTTGATTATTATCTGTAGTGGATAATAGCCCTACATTTTGATTGCCTTTGTTTCTCATTACTGACAACACTTGTTGGCTAAATCTTGAGTACCTTAAATTATAATTCAAATATGCTGCTAAAAGCATATACATTTCACTGATTTTGTTTACGTATACAAAATGCACATTAATGTTTTGAACATCTTCCTAATTCTTACCTATTAATCTTTCTTTTCTTCCCAGTTTGGGTCTAGAATAGCAAGAGAATCAAATCGAAAGAACTTTGGGAGCAATCGTGCAGCCAACCAGGCATCTGCAGGGAGCGTTGTAATACACAAGCCACATAGTTGATATGGCATTGAAACCCATGTCTTGACAATGAAAATCTGGTATGACAAACTTGTAATGGAAACTTTTTATGCAACTCTCTTATCCTTGTACATATCAAGCTTTTTATTAAATACATGTATGTATGCCTTTTCTTGTTTTACACCCTTGTGCATTAAAGATTCCATTAAATATTTATAAAGCTTGTGGTTGTACAAGTTATATACCCCCGTGGAAATTAGGATGAAGACCTGGAATGAAGCAAATACGTCCTTGACTAGTATTACTACTTGTCCAAGCCGCTTATGCACATATACCTATGATGCTTACTTCGTATTTGCTGCATCTAATTCTCAATCTCTAGCACATGGAATATAATGTTTCAAAACGAGGTGTCATTTTCCTTTTTGTGTTGTTTCGTGTATCGGTTTCTCCATGGTGTGAATATTTGGGCTCTCTAGGTGGATTAATGTCTCATTTTGGTTTTATTGTTAAGTAGGATGGACCTGGGAACAATATGCCTACTGTTTTGGCGATGAGTTTGGCAAGGACCTAATGTTTTCTACAATGACTAAGCAGCAGTTTGGTCTTTAACAAGTTTTTCAGCCTGAGTCCGTCGCAGTTATTGGGATCTTGGATATGTTTCCCATCAGGGGGCTTTGAAGCAGCGTCTTACTTGTATTGTTCTTAGTTCCCACTTATAAATGAAACTTAGTTGTTATCGCATTCCTAGTCCCAAGCCGGTTTCTTTATTTGCTCAGATTTTGCGAACGATATAAGATTCCATCATATGCATGTACTATGTGACATCATTATACTGGACTTGAATCAAAGCAGTACTTCTATGTAACATCATTAGACTGGTCACTGGACTTAATCAAAGAAGATATTCTTGCAACAGTGGATGCAGAATGGAAATTTGGATTTTACATGAATTTCCATGGAAATGCCTGAAACTGATTTCTTAAATGGCAATTTGTCAAGTACAGAGAATCTGTTTGGAAAATTGAAATTTATAGAAGATGGAAACCACCATTCTGTAGCTACTGTCTAGGACGTGGAATGGAGCCAGAGAATGATCCAACGAACAAAATATGTCAGTCGGATGGAGTTTTATATGCCAGAAAGCATGAGATGCCCGGATGGGTGCGACGTCTCTCATTTCACTGCATTTTGGGGTTTTTATTATATCTTCATGTTGGGTCTCAAAACATGTTGGAGGATTTTAACCAATGGAATGAAGAAATATAATTCATACATCTAACCTTTAACATAATTGGGACAAGGTTTTGATTTTGGTGACCACCATCGTCGTTCTCTCTTCCTCAGTGGAGAGGTTGACTATAATCAATCTATCCAATCCTATCCCTCACGCCACTCCCTTCATCACTCATACCGTTGCCTTTATTAGTGAATTAAAGTAATCCATCCAAATTACATATTGGTCCAACCTTTATCCACTTTAATTGCGGGATCTTTTCAATGCGCAGAGCAACTTTAAGACCCTTATTTAGGTTTTGGTTCATTTGATTAAATTGATTTTGGGCAAACCGTCCATCCAAATCTATTTGCCCTACTAACTTCGGTCACCAAGTATCCAGCCGGGCCTTATATGAAGGGGTTACTTTTAGAGAGAGAGAGAGAGAGAGAGAGAGGAAACAACCCCCGGAGCAAAAAACCTGAGCTCAAGCACGAGAGCCAAAGATTAGCCAATTTGGGTTCATCTTTGCTGCGTTCATCATTGGTACATCCAAACAGAATTGTAATCTTTTGGTTGGGGATAGGGTTTGGATAAGAAAAAAAAAGAGAACGAAATTTGTATTGGGGTGTTCGAGAATTTTAACAAAAAAGGTAAAATGGCTGCCGCAATCAAACTGTTATGGAAGAAATTGATTCTATGCTGCCCTTGGTAGGACGCAACGCAGGTTAAACTCGGTTTAATCCATCTTTTGTATGATCCAGCTCATTTTAATGCCTCTCTACATTTATTTTTGTGTTAATTGATCCCTGTTTAATATTGTGATGGTATTGTAACATTCATATAAACTCACCTAAACGGATCGGATAATGCTATGAGTTCTACACTTCCACATGCATGTTCAATTAATGGCCACTGCCCATCCACACTTCTTCCACCTAATTTCTCTGACGACTTCATCTCACTTGAGTAGTCTGCAGAGTGCTGCTTATCATTTCCATATCCAGTAATTTTGCTTTCCTTGCTTATCTCTAGGCATGTCCAATTGATGCAATTGGTCCACTTGGTAGGTAGCAGAGATGGGAAATGTGAAATGTAGTACTCCATCCATATATATATATATAGATATATGTTCGGGAATAGTTTTTAGTGAGAATCAGATAACCTATGCTGGAGGCTAATCGTCCAAACGCTCAGCGGCGAGGATACCTGGTTGATCATGGATAAAAGGCAAGATTGGACATTTTTTTATCGTCTTCTTTTGGAGATTATTTATCGATCAACGGATGAGGTAGTTTTTCTCCATCATGTGAAATTCTGATTGATCATAAAACAGGATAGGGTGATTAATTGATATCAATAAGCGATTTGATCTTTCATGTGGGCCCCACACATCCTAACCCCCGTCTGCCATCCTCGTCTATAAAAGCGGCTTCTACCTCTCGTCTTTGCTCACTGTCCCTTCGATAGCTCTCTCTCTCGGGTTTTACGAGGGTTTTAAGCCCAAACTGCTAAATCCCCATCAATTCCTGCCATACTCACCTGAATCCCTCAAAACCCTAGAAAATCCCTAGCTAGGGTTTCTTTCTCCGTTCAATTCTAGATACCTTGTTCCATCATTACATACCGTTTCGGTATTGGATTCCATCCGAAACAGTAGAAATTCTTGTTGGGGCACCGAAATCTCCCCACCCTTGTCTCATACCTCTCTGGAATGCAAAACCCACTTGGGGTTTCTTCCAATCTTCTCTCTTTCGCCCAGAAAACGATGCAATTCGGCGTGGAACCCTAATCAGGATCCGTGATGGAGCAACTGCTGGAACCCTAATCCTGGAAAAAATGATATTGGGTTATTGAATATGAGCGGTGGAGCTGGGGAGACTGGAAGCAGCAGAAACCCTAGCAGGGACGAGGACGAGCTGAAGAGGAACTCAGGAGGCGGCGCCGAGAAGTTCAGCCGCGCGGTTGCTCGGATAGCCGTCGCGCAGATATGCGAGAGCGCCGGGTTCCAGGGCTTCCAGCAATCTGCTCTTGACGCTCTCTCCGACATTGGGATCAGGTACCTGCGTGATTTGGGGAAGACTGCGCATTCGTACGCAAATTCGGCCGGGAGAACGGATTGTAACGTGTTTGATCTTGTCCAGGGATTGGAAGACTTGAATTCGAGCTGCGGGTTTCCGGGCGCTTCGGACGTCAATCGATGCCTTGTGGGATCTGGTGCGGTTCGTGAGATTAGAAGATTTGTGGGTTCTGCAGAGGAGATTCCATTCGCAAGGCCTGTTCCGCGGTTCCCGGTCATCAAGAGGAGGAAACCAACTCCTAGTTTCGCCCAAATTGGAGAAACCCCCGTTGGAAATCACATACCTGATTGGCTGCCGGCATTCCCTGATCCCCACACATACCTTCACACACCTACACTCTCCTTCAATGACAAGCCCTCTGATCCTCGCGTCGATAAGGTCGCGGAGACAACAGACCGGAGAAAGGCAGAGCGATCGCTCTTGAGCTTGCAGCAGCGATTGGCCGGCAACGGCGCGGTGGGGCAGAGCTCCAAAGATGCCACCCATGGTGGTTTAAAGACAAAGGGGGTATCAGATAGTAACCCATTTCTTGCCCCACCTCTGCAGTTTGGAGAAAAGGATGTATCGACGGTCGCCGCACCTACTAAGCTTTCGAACCAAGCGGTTGTGAAGAATTCAGCTTCTGTGCTTGAGGCATTCACACCGGCTATTGAAGCATTGAGGAACGGGCATTGCGAATTGGGGTGCAGTGATGAGAAAGCTCTTCCCAACAAGCGCTCCACTGTGTATTTTAGTTTTGGGATTGACAAGAAATCTGTAGGTGGTGTGCCTTTGGGTTTGAATGCCCGGAATTCGGATGTTGAGAATGTTGCTTCCTGGTTTTTGAGGGATGAGGAGAAGAATGACAGGAAAAGAAGGGCAGAGCAGATACTTAAGGAGTCTATGGAGAACTCACAGGAGCTTGCTCAATTGTAAACTAATTCTTCCACTGGCCTGCTTTGATGGGATGTTGTATTTTTATCCGGAAAGTTAAAAAGGGGCAGTGGCATTTGTAGGCATTCATAATTCTTGTTGTATCATTATGAGAGTTTATGGGTCTAGTCTACGGAATGTCTCTTCTTAATTGATTCTTTGACGAGGTAAGTGAATGCCTGTTCCCATCTTGCTTTCTCTTCATCTATGATCAGTTAGTAAATGGATACAAAGAGAACTTCAGTTCTGCCTGTTTTGAATTTGCAGGGATTCTCAAGGTTATAATGTAATCAACACACCCAGGCATTATGAAGTTTTGAACTTGTACTCTACCATAATAGTTTCTTATTGATTTTGTTTGAAAACGAAAATAACTTGAATCCATTGATGCTGGTACATAGAAGTGAACATGACTTCTACTACAATAGATCAATAGGAACTTATCCACCATTAGCCATTCAAAAAAATAACTGGTAGAATGATTTTTGAGGAATCTGATTTGAATGCAGAAAATCCTGTTAATTTGTGCAACCAATATATTTATTTATTTATTTATTTTGGGTTCAGTCGCCATATGGTTTTTGTCAGAGTCATTTTTAAAATGGTACCGAGTTGGGTTGTTCGATGTATAGAGTTGTTGAGGTCCTTTGCTTAATTGTGCCAATAACTTGTTCAACTTTGTAACGTTGAAAGATTAGGCCCAAATTATTACGAGGCTCAGAGATGTATGAGTTAGTGAAAGAACGAGTAAGAGACCTTAAATAAAACCAAATACAAAGCATATGCCAAATTTTGTGTGCAAATGTGGAGGCGCAGAGATGTATTGAGTTAGTGAAAGGACGACTAAGAAATCTTAAATAAAACCAAATACAAAGCATGTGCCAAATTTTGTGTGCAAATGTGAACTAAGCAGGTAATGTGGAACGGAATGGAGGACGTGGGGCAGATAAGGTAGATGATGAAGATAGAGGAAAAAACTTTGGTCCTCATCAAAATTCAATTCGGAGGCGTTAGAAAGAAATTGGGCTCTCATTAAACTTCAATCTAGAATATGATAGGGATTTTGAAGGAGAGCTCAAAGAAACTTAGGAAAGATCCCAGAATTTTTCATTAATCATCAATCAATTGTCGAAGCCAAAGAGGCATTACCTTCATATACCATCCATTTTCGTTCCTCAGCATAAAGTTTCAAAATGAGGTGTCACATTTTCTCTCTAATGTTGTTTACTGCTGCATTTTTCTTCATATTATTTGGGCTTTGTAGGATTGGTGATGTCTCCTATTAGGTTTGATCGTTAAATGGGATGGATGTGAGCCGATGCCTTGAAGGTGAGGAGGACAAGGCACTGCTAGAAAACAATTTAAACAATGTGCCCACTTTTTTTTAGGTTTAGCAAGGACCTAATATTTTTGTATAATTGTATAATGATCCGGCCTTTTGAATGTTGGGCCAGATTATTTAGCAAGCCGGTCTTGAGCAAGCTTTTTCAGCTTTGGCCTGTTGCAGTTAATGGGCTTTTGAATAAGTTTTCAATCAAGGGGCATCAAAGGGGCTGCTCGTAAATTCATCCAAGGTAGGGCTGTCCCATGGTGATGTGGTGGACCGTGATAGATCTATCCACCGTCACCATGGGGCAAATGCTCTTATAATCTCAATTCGCTGTCTTGTACCGTTCCTATTTCCTACTTGTAAATGTGACCCAAGTTGGTAAATATATATTCTTAGAGGCAAAGCTACAAGTGCAACGTATGTAACTAGGCTAAAGCATGGTGCAACACCCACCTTTTCAGTCACCATTGGATTGAATATATTTGTTTTAAAATATATGATTAAAAGATATTTAATTTTAAGGCTTTTAAATCAAGGGTGTGGATGATTTGATGGGCTGATTTTTTACATGATCTTTATTGATAAAGAAAGCATCCACGTGGGTCTCATGAACTTGTAGATGAAAATCCTAAACATGCTAAACATGTGCTAAGTATGCTTAGGAATTGATTAGATGGCACGGATGGTATTGGCATACTACTAAAAATATTTTGGAAGGTATTGAAATTTTTGCCAGACTTTTAAGCTCCGGGTTGGATTAAAGCTATTTTTTTATGACAAGAAACCGGCAAAACCCCCCATTCCTATTAATTATTGATAGAACTCTAGATACACAGCACCACCAATAGCACTATAAATCAGATAAGGCCTCAGAGGGTTTCCACCAAATGGAATGGTCAAGCTTATGGATCCCAATCAACTAAATTATTATATCCTTTTGATCAATTTTTTTTATTTTTGCTTATTTTTTTACATAATCCGTCCATTTATCATCATTAACGTCATCTTAGTCTCCACTTACTTGCATGACAATTGGGGGCATCATGGGCTAAGCCTTAGTTGATCATCTTGATTGTATGAGTCATTCAACACTATGATGTAGGCAAATATTTTGGGCTCATCAAATGATTGTCAAAGGAAAAACAATAATATAGTTTAATTATGTTTTTTTTTAGTTCTTCAAAAAATGATCGTTTAACTTAAAATAAAATTTAAGCATAATTTTTTATATCTTTTATTCAAATATCATAGTAGGAACTCAGGCAAATTTTGCTAATTGTGGAGTGGGCGATGAGCTCATATTTGACCATGAAATTCTATGTTTTATAATGGTAACATAATCCCCAAAACATTCTTAAGTTTTGTAATGCAATGTAAAATCTATATTTTTGTGAACTTAGGGCAAAAGGTTTATGTTGACGAAAATAACATGGAACTTACTAACTACGACAAGCTGCAGAAGGCTTATAATATGGGACCATGCAGAGACATTTAATAAGAAAAATGATAAGTACTTTGCCAAAATAGGTTCAAAAGAATCAGCAAGCCATCATCTTATGATGCAAAAAAATCAAGGTTTTTTCAATACAATAATACTGAAAAATAAATAAAACAAGTAACAAGCACTTTGTGTTTTGGCTATGAAATCACTCATTGTGCACATACACAAATCACACGATGGAAAAGTAAGCAACCATACAAGAAGAGACATGAAGATTTACGTGATTCACCCAATGAGAATTACATCGTTTATAGTCGTAAAGACGATCGCCTTTCTTTCGTGGTGTTGGAAACACCATAGGTAAGAGAGCTTTCACCTCTTTTCTAACAAATCTAGGATTTACAGATTATATGATATATAGTTAAGAAAGCTCCGGTACAATTACTAAAAGACCCCTAATCTAAAGCTTGGTCTTTGACTAACCCCATGGACCAATCTGATCAAATCAGAATAAAAGACATAAACCTCACACTTTGACCAAATTGTTTAACGAGAATGTTTATTTCCAAGCGAGAAGGAATTTATTATTGGTCTCCATTCATTAGCATTTTTAGTTTTGTCTTCATTTCATTTTCCAAAAAAGGGCTACCTGGTGCTAGATAGAGAATGTAGGTCAAAATCAAGATTTGGACCTAGAATCCTTCCTAACACATGGACATGTGGCCCAAAATGTTGGATCGGCTGGTGGCTATTTGCATTGTATTTGGAGACCCATACGGGCCACACGCACACCGAATAAAGTGGATCTCTCAAAACATATGAGGACTCGACATCTATGGTATTAGAGAGGTCTTTATGGCAAGGGAAATGGAGCATGAAAACATACTCAGGTTGTACTTCTTACCTGTTGATTTCTGTTGTTTTAAAAAAATGCCGAATATGCGAGACGGTTGGCTCCATATTTATATATAAGCTAATGAAGTTGCTTCGTTTATCAATTGTGGCAGATACAGTGTCCCACTGTCTTTTCTGTAAAATCCAAGTTTAAATTGAAATTAGTTTATATTAGAAATAAAAGATGTCAAAAAGTTGCAGTGAAGGAGAAGATATGCTTCTTTTGGTAGAGTTTTTCTTTAATCGGTACAGTGCTGGGTGCATGCCACTCTTCATTTGGTTGGATTCTCTAGTACATTTCATATTACATCAATTGATCAAGACTACATGTTTCTAAGAACAGTAGGGTTGAATTGTTACATGAGGCATACTGGTCCATAGTTACCTAATTCGTCCCATGTGAGTATTTGTCCACGAATTTCATTGTTTGGATCGAACAGTCAGCCTTTTTTATTTGATTGATTCGGAATTTTTGAGATGCCTTAATTTGCAACAGTTCATTCATGTACGGAAGCGAAAGGGTGCATTGGTGGAGAGGACGAGGAAAAGTAGCCCATGAAAACAGATCGAAGATGATGGAGACCCAGATGAAATGGTTGAGAGAATATCGCCCGTTGATCTCTTGCTCCTTGGTTATTTCCTTTCCTTCTTTCACAATTGAATTAGTGGTGGGCCAAATTTAAAATAAAAAACTATGAGTTTGTGCCACTATTAAATTAATTAATTTGCAAAATATATTAGTTCACACATTTCTTCTTGTGTATTTTAGTGATATAAACAACAATGATCAATCTAATGGTGGATTTCACTTTGATTAAACTAACAATTGCGCCTAAAGTTACATAAAGGGGATGATGAGTGATTAAGATTTCTTAAATGAGTCCTAATGATAATCTTAGGAAAAGGACACTTGGATGAAAACCAAAGAGGGATCTCTTGTAAAATATCTCAAATTATATCAAATTAATACACCAAATTTGAATTGTGAATCAAACGAATTGAAACACAAATTAAGTAAGCCTAGTCCATCAATTTTGCAAGTTGAGGTAAGGTTTGAAGTTCGAACTCAAAATGCGAACCATACAAATTGCAAATTAGGTGACTATGTGCCGGTTAGTGTAGGATCACTATCAATCCAACATTTTTAATATATAAAGTTGTGCTTCTTTTCATGGGAAAATGGTTGATGTGTTAGTGCTCAATCACTATGTTTCAATTTTGTAATATATGTACTACACTGTTTTCTTAGGTACCTTTTAGGTTATCAGTATAAAAAAAATAGAATGCATATTATGCGAAAAAAGAGTTTTGTTATACTGATTAAAGGCATCAATGATGATCATGTAAAAAGAAGAGTAAATGACACTATGCCACTTTAAACACTTATGGCATAGTCCTGAATCTCCGATCGAGTGTAAATCAATTTTCCGCGGGATTGATCGAATCCAAAAGTGGATTCAGACCTTAGGCCACAACAACTCTGATGACAATCACCAAAATGGATAAAAACTCTGATTTATTAATTGAAAAGCATTCCAATTACAATGAAAGCTCTCCTATATACAGGAGTGAGTGTTGCAAAATAGCCATACATTGTAAAATTAAAATAAGCAACTACCAAATCCTAATCCAACGTAAAATAGGAAATAAGTCTTATTAATTAGAAACTATCTAATTACATAGGATAGGGATCCCTGATCTTGAGCAGATCATGGATCAAGTGGGGTCTGTGGGCTTGTGATATGGGCTGGATCTTAGATCAGCCTGCATCAGCTCTCTCCAACTTGAAAAAAGTCGACTTCGGCGAGTTAAGTGCTTGATATCTCTCATACAAATCTTGATTGATGCGATGAAAGTCTATAGTAGTGATCCATGTATCGTCGGAGAGAGGATGATTCCGCAATGAATATAAATCTTTTGGTAACCTCCTTGACATGTTTGGCACAATTTGATCATCAAGAACGTCCACAATCTCATCAAGAGGGTGGAGATTAGTTAGTAAGGAAATAAACTACTCTTTAGTATCTCCATCATCATCATGATCTCGGTAGAGTGTAAGATCCTCTACATTGAAGGAAGAACTAATGCTTAAATCAAAAGAAATATCAAGAAAATAGGCGTTAGCTCTAGGTGGCAGCTTTCTAGGTTGGATGCGTACAATGACCATATCTCCTTCAGCAAATTCAACAAATCAACTATGTTTATCTGCTTACTTTTTATAGACATCGTTTCTAGCAGATATATATCGACGAACTTCATTGTGCACTAATTGCATATGGTGGAAGAAACTTTCAGCATCTGCACTTATCTTGGTATCAATTGTCAAAGGCACAATATCGATAGGTAGTTGTGAACGAACTCCTATAATAGCTTCAAATGGTGAAGTACCATTTCACCGGTTAATCGAATTATTGTACGCAAATTTAGATATAGGTAACACTTGATCCTAGTTTGTAATATGGTCACTCACAAGACGGCATTGCAACTGTCCAAAACTTCTATTTACCACTTCTTTTTGTCCATAAAATAGAAGGTGGTAAGCGGTGGAGAAGTTAAGCTTTGTATTAGACAGCATCCATAAGGTCTTCCAAAAATAACTCATAAACTTGGTGTCTCTATCAAATACAATAGTCTTTAAAAGATCATGTAGCTGAGCAACTTCTTTGAAGAATAATTTTGATACTTTATAAGCATCACAACCCGAGCCCAAGAGATCGAGGTTTAAAACTAAACCTAACCAATGACACACGTACTCCCGTTCATATACACTTAGACCTTGTCTAAATGCACATGCACAAGGAAATTTCACACGTGCCAATACATGTACGCGGAAGCTGTAAGTATCATTGCATAACAAAGGAAGGCATACTAAAATAAAATTAAATATATGTACAAAAGATTACAAATTATTACACGAAGTTCAGAGTTAAACAGAATGAGCCAAAATACATTTGCTACAGATTATAATTCAACACCAAAACCAAAAGGGATCCCTCATCAAGGAAGACTTATGCATGCATGACAATGTCGCGCTCCTGTAGAGTGATTACATCCACTCTTCTAGCCCTGACGGGGTATCTGGGATCTCCCCTAGAGTCTAATTGACCGATGAGGGGTCGGTTAAGGGATCTGAGGCTGCAACACCAAAGACAACTCATGAATACAACGATTCAGCAAAGTATAAGCAACAACAAATTCATGCATGTTGTATCTAACAGAATAAGTAACAACGGATAATCATAGAGTTCCAAATTCGTATACTAGGCAATTGTGGGAACAATAAAACATACTATTAGAATCAATGTATACATAGGATGCACGTAACTAGGTGGCTACTACATTTGTCATATACTCCCTTTTGGGATCTTATGTACTGAGAACACCATCGACCGGGCCAGGGTACGAATGGGTCTCTAGTTCCTAGGGTACGGAAGCCCTAAGACATAAACTTACTGCAACGGTGCCATACATATTACGCCAAATTTAACCCCGTCGGGTATCCTAAGGCTGAGGCTGAGTAGTGCCCGACCATATAGAGTTAATTATGTACAACAATTTGAGTGAACCATGCATATCATATCGAGCATAGATCATACGTTCCAATTATATGTTCAACTCATACATACAATGCTCAAGTTAACGGAAACAAGTTGAGCAGATCAAACAAATCGGACTTATTATATCAAAAGGGCATAACAAGGACTATGCAAACTATACAGAAAAGTGGAGGTTAGTTATCCGATATATAGTTGTCTTTTGCAAATGTTGCAATGTATTAAGGAAATGTATCGAAGTCCCTTAAACCAACACCCATGAGGAGGTGCTTAACACTGGACAACACACATGAATAAGTCACAGCCCTCAAGACCATTCATGCGAATTTTATGCTCTATTGGGTAAGTTAAGGGTGACCAACATCCTAATGTGAAGGCCCTATAAGGTCCATTTCATACCTATCAATACTTCTTTATATAATTCATGAGCCATGGGGCCTAGCAATATAGTCTAAAAAGTTTCTTTGTTTGTTTTAGAGGTAGGAGAATAAAAATGGGTAAAAAGGTTTTCAGTGTACAGACTTAATATCCTGCAGCAGAGTACTTCAGGGCCCATCGGTCGGTTTTGAAGCCCAATCAGTCGGATTTTAGTTCTGGATCTGTCCGATCAGTCGAACCCTATGCCCGATCGGTCGGACAGTCTGCTCTGTTACAGAATGACTGAAGTAAAACTTGTGGTGCACAACGAAAATCAAGCGATATAATTACAACATGAGCTATAAATCACGACATACTTGTGAAATTGAAGGCAACTAACAACAATCACGGTGTACCAACATGTGTTCATCCAATTCATACTTATACTTGCCTTAAATAAGCTTTAACATATAAACAGTTGTCCTTAGGCTCAAATCACACGTCCAACACCTTCCTATCACCATGCATACAAGAGAAAAGAGAGAGACATGAGTGCACGTGCAGTAGCTAACGTGAAGAAGAAAAAAAAATCAAGAACCCAAAGCTCACCTTAAACCATACAAGAAAGGAATCGAGAGCATGAGTGCACAAATCCCCCTTCTTAGACTTGTTCTAAAAGAAGAAAATAAGAAGAAAAGAAACGAAGGGAAGAAGAAGAAAAGAAACCGACGTGAATAGAGAGAAGAGTGAGAGAGTCGGTGGAGGCATTGACTTATATAAGATAAGAATTAAACAAAGTCTAAGAAAGTCCAATAGTTTATATTATTTACGGTTCAAGTCAAATAAAGGTCGAACTGAAACAAATGACGTCGTTCACATACGAGTCGGTTACAGAAGTTGACGAGCTCAACGAAAGACACGTATTGACACTAAGATGATGCATGAATGACAACGTCCTATAAAATCTAAAATTATAAAAAATGGCTAATGTCTACCTAATATAGGTTAAACTCAACCCAATTACCTATCCATGACCCAAAATAAAACCGAAACAAAAGTAAAACACAAACAACAACTAATTCATCATTAATTAGTCACTAAATCAAATTAAGTTAGGTCGGAGTGTTACAGTAAGCATCAGTAGTTGCGGTACACGTAATAAAGTGTGCATTTTTTAAAATCAATCAATGATGAGGATCCCTCCCTCTTCTCTGTTTAGCCCACATCCTCCACCTTCTAAACCAACACCCTTTGAGATCCCTCTCTCTTCTCTGCTCTGCATGACTGCATTTGTTGTGAGAATTCCATACTAATGGATACGTAAGCAGTAAAGTTGGTATAGCAAATCTTTCCCTCAAGAAAGCATTTGTTAATGTAACCGTTCTGTTGATGTGGGCTTATTGGAATTGTTATATACTTATTTTAATCAATCAGTGAGTACTGTAAGAGTTCATGCATTCAATTCTCTTTATTCTTCCCAAATATGTCTGAGTCATCTGTATGTTTGAGATGCTAAATGTGTCACAACCCGAGCCCAGGGACCGGGGGTCAGAGGAAGTCTAACCAATGACACACGTACTCCCGTGCATGCACACCTGGACCCCGTCCGAGCATACACACACAAGGGATCATTCACACGTACAAACAACTGTACGCGGAAGCTGTACGTATCAAGGCATATAACAACACACCAAGAAACATAGGAGATTACAAAAACATTAAACTGATGACAGGAACAATTTACAAGAACGTATGACAATATAGCGGGCTTACAATAATAAAAAATCAAAATACAAATATCACTCAAGCCCACGGTACAAGTACAGAAAATCCCCTCAATAGATTCGGACTCAAATGAATGGGGAGAACAAAATGATGCAAACCGTACTCTGGAGGATGGATCAAGTCCACTCCTCTAGGCCGGAGGGGGCCTCGCGAGCCTCTCCTGGAGTCGGGTCGACCGACGCAGGATCGGGAGAGGGATCTGAGCCTGCAACACATAAAGACAACTAATAAGTACAACGACTTAGCAAAATATAAGCCAACAAGATGATAACACGAATTGTGTCTAATAATGAGTTACTAGTCACAGTGCAAGATCCATAGAAATCATGTGCGTATACTAAGCAGTAATGCAAATGAATAAGCATGCTATCGGAATCATAAACCAGATAACAATCAAAGTGGCTACTACATTGGCCATTTTCTCCCTTACGAGAGCAGTCGGAATGAGAACACCAGCGACCGAGCCAGGGTACGCATGGGTCTCTAGTTCCCGGGGTCCGGAGTCCCAGGACAGAACACTCTGCAGAGGCAAACACATAAACTAAACCAAAGTTAACCCCGTCGGGTATCCTAAGGCTGAGGCTCAGTAGTGCCATATAACAATCACAATCAAATCAGATGATGCACCTCAATCAATCAATCATATCAGATCACATACCACATACAGATCTCACATATCACGCTGAACAAACAATAGGAAGTGCATCGCATATACTGATACTGAATGCAATTAAGCAATAACGGAAGGTACTGAATACGAATAACAATACCAAATGCAGATAAGCAGTTACCAAGAACAATCTCAAGTACTAGTAACAATTAAGCACTGATGCAAGTACTCCAGTGGAGCAATAGTAAAACACAAGAATAGAATGGTTCCGCCCGGGCTTCGCTCTGGGGTTGCTGCATTTCCCACAGAATCGAGAGGTCCAGCGCAGAACACATAAGAGGGCATAACCGAAATCAATATGCTGTACAAATCAACAAATCAAGTACTTATACGAATCAAGGTCAATTACAAGCCAATCCTACACTAACTATCCAGTGTTTCTAACCGTGCATGTTGATGTAGTTTCAAGTTGTCCGATGCATCATTGTCTAGTGTTGCAGTGTCTGGAGTGTGCACCGAAGTCCCTTAAACCAACACCCATGGGGAGGTGCTAAACAACTGGATAACAAGCATGAATGATTCACAGCCCATGAGATCATTCATGTCATGCAAACATTCCATTGGGCATGTTCAGGTTAGCTACATTCTATCATGAAAGTCATATACAGTCTGTTGCTTAAACCTAGTCCTTTTCATTCATTTCTCAGGGTCTCACGGTGTAGCCGTAGGTAACCTTACGGCTTAGCCGAGTCATCTTACGGCCGAGCCGTACTATGCACTGCGGCTGAGCCGAGGCTCCCAAAATGTCCATCCGGATTTACGGCTCAACCGTATTTTGCTCTGCGGCTCAGCCGTATCCTGGTCCACGGCTTAGCCGTAGGACAATGGACGGCTTAGATCAGGCTGGGCCGTAGAAGAATGGCAATTTGCCAACTCTCAGTTATTTACAGATGACAGTCTGTATTGTTCTACGGTTAGGGTTACGGCTGGGTCTCGGCTTAGCCGTAAGCCATTTTACGGCTTAGCCGTAGCACATTTCACGGTGTAACCGTGAGTGCACGGAGTCATTTTTCTGGAATCATTACAGTCATACAGAAATCGAGCAATTCGACTGAAAACAGAAGGATAACAGTGAAACAAACTCAAGGGGGCTGTCTAACACTGATACAGACAGTAAAGAACATGAAACAAACAATCAAATCCATATCAATCAGTGTTCATACTACTTGGGCTTATACTTGCCTTACAAATGAAATCACTTCGTTCCTTGGCTCAGTCCACCGGGAAACACACACAACTTGCTCTTTTCTTCCTCCCTCAAGCAAGCAACCGAAACAGAGAAGGAGGAGGAGAGAAAGAGAGCTGAACAGAGAGAGAGAGACGAGCTGAGAGTGAGAAGAGACGATCGAGAGAAAAGGATGGGGTTGGTAGGATATTTATACTTAAAATGAGTCAAATTTACGTCTAGGTCCAAACAGCTACCACAATTGTCAGTTTGAGTCAAATGACGGTCCAACAAGAGCAAACGAAATCATTCGGATCCAAGACGGTTACAAAGATCGATAAGCTCAACAAAATACACGCGCTGACGTCAGAATGACGCAAAACTGACAAGGTCAATCAAAAGCCAAAATTACGAAAAAGGGCTCGAACTACCTAGACCAAGTCAACTCAACCCAAACAATCTCTCTAAGGCTCAAACCAAAGAAAAACACAATCAAAACACACTTAACGGTAAAATCACACGTAATGACCCACTAGTCCGGATCAACTCGGGTCGGAGTGTTACAAAATGTGCTGCTTTTCGGTTCCAAAAAGCAGTTAGAGTTGATCATACCATCAGTAATTTTCTTAAGTGACTGAATAACAAAAACATTCGTAAGAGATCTGACATTAGAACCTTGTCATTCAGAACTACCCTGACTCAGTGAGCTATGAAACCTCAACTTCAGCACTTGCTTACCAATTGGGTCTTGACTTGTAGACCTATGATGGACCCATCATGCCTTCAAGTCTAGGTCCTAGAATGACCCAGGGCCCTCCAAGCCCAAAAGCAACGGCAAGCGTATCTAGGTTTGACCGTGGATGTTTTTGCCCTGACCTAAATAATGTCACAGCATATCTAGATTTGACCAGGTATGTTTTATCCGTGACCTAATTACCTAAATAATAGTGACATTAGCAGCATATGCCCATAAGGCTATCAGTGATTCATAGAAACCTGACCCATCATTCTTTATTCCAAGACTGGAAAAATCAACCTTATTCAGATCAATGAAGTCAAAGTCACCTTTAATTAAACTGATTTTGTAATTTTCTGGAATTGAAAGACTTGCCTATTGTCTTTTCTTTTCTTCTGTTGTTGTTATTCCATGGATGTTCAATGCATTGTCCAGTTCCATTTCTCTGTTGTCCATCAGAGGACCGTAAGAGTGTAGACCACATATTGCTGCTGAAAATATCCATAACAATTAGCATCACAACTCTCATTACTCATAAACTTGTTCATGTATGGTGCAGGGTGCGTATGAAATTGTTCATGTCTCTTATAATTTGATGGTCTGTTTATAGAATGTGGGACATCTAGTCATACCACTAACAAGCCCGACAAGGATCGAAGAGGATGACAGTACTAGGAAGCGCATCGACAATGCAACATGCTAACCATACTTTCTTTTGAATTCATGCTATTCTACCTGCATCGGTGGGGGTGGCTTTGGGCATTGGTGGGTGGTGGCTTCGGGTATCGTTGGAGATGGGGCTGCTGGAAGGCGAGGGTGGCTATGGATGTGAAGTGCAGGGATAATGAAATGGAGAAGCAAGAATACACTGCAGGAGAGGCGTCGGTGGTGCAGTGACAAACCAGGTATGCTTCTTATCTCCTTCTCTGCAACTTCTTCTTCTTCTTCTTCTTCTTCTTCTTCTTCTTCTTCTTCTTTTGCCCAGGGGAGTCGACTGTGATAGGAATGAGAGCTTTGGTGGTCGTGGGTGAGGGTTTGGGTACAGCGAGGAATTTAAGGAAGGTGGGTTTTGGGATTTTGAAGAGGGATAGGGGTAGTCACGGTGACGATCAAGGAACGTTGGGCTGTGATACCAATTGATGCAATTCTATAATAAGATTTGCAATCAAAGTTAGTACCCTGGTATAGTGGGGGCTTTTACTAAAACAATCACACGAAGAAGACAAAGCTTCCAATGATAAAATTCCGCAGAAAATATTATTAACTAAAAAACTCTCTCAATAATTGTTCCGTGCTATGTCGTTGAAAATATGACTTAATGCCTAAGCAACCTTAATCTAATAATAGAAACTCTCTAATAACAATAAAATTAGGAATCTACTAATAATAAAAATTATATAATCCTAATATATTTGAAAGGAGACCACTTGTGGGCCCTTGCTGCATCATGTACTAAATACCAAAAACACCCTAAATTTTTACTATTCTAAATGCCTGTTGTTTTGTATCACAGAAGTACTTCAATATCTACCTCCTTATTGTACGATATGATGTTAATGTACACAAGTTTTATTAGAAGATGGTGATTTTAAATAATCCAATTATGGAGGAAAAGTTGGAGCATGGATGATTATAGCGAGGTTCTATGCTTTTGCAGGATTCTTAGCTTAGGATGAAGTGCATTTTTCTTTTGCAATAAACTGTGATTATAAATAATCATGCCCACAATCAAAATCTAATTATATGTTTGGTTGTTACGGTACAAAAAAATCAATTAAAAGGTTGTGGATATAAACAACCCAATTATAGAGGAATTGTCGGGGCATGTTTCATTTAGTGAGTTTCTATGCTTTTGCAGGATTCTTGGCTAGGGATGAAGAGCATTTTGGTCATCAGATATTTACAGACCAGAAGAGGGAATTGAGTTCGTACACACCATAAATTTCAGAAAACTATTGATACCAAACATATGATATTATAACTTTTCCATAGCGCATTAACATTAGCATACTAGAGATTGCTGGGAATATACTTGTTAGGACCACAGCTGTTAAGCCTCTGTCAGATTGATCTTTGCTTATTTAAGCATCCATCTGGGAGTCCCTGTCTGGTCCTCTTGGTGGATGGATTTGGTACAAAAAATTTTTTTATCTGATAATTCTGACTACCAATTGAAGGGGTTTTGGTAGGATAGTTTTTAACTCCTGGATTACTGTTGAAGGTTACTGACGATGCCTATTGGGGTATTTTGGGGGCCTATTTAGTGGGGCCCACTGGATGAATGATTTTACCTGCACTTGAAATTGGCCGCCCATAACTGGGTGATTATAGCTGTCAAACTAAGGGCCTACAAAATGGACAGACATTGTTTAGTTGATGTTGAAGGTCCTTCATCAAATGGTTGTGACCATGTACTGGTTGGGATCTTTGCTATATGCTTTCAGCTTTCCAGTGCGGTAATTGGAACTCCATTGAAGTTGACGGCATATGACAATTCCCTGGAAAGAACCACAATTGAGTAGCAGGGGCATTGACCCTCTCTATTTCTTTTCACTATAGCTAACAGATCTCAATCAAGTGAATGAAGTTCATTTGCAGAGAGTTACTTTAAACCATCCCTTGTGATGAAGGTGTAGATGATTAAGTCATTTATCTAGTATGAACTCGTTTTTCTCTTAATTGTAAAATTTTAAATTTGATGGGGTTGTGTCTGAGTTTTCATTTTAAGTTTGATGGCCATTAGTGTAATGGTGTTTTTTTCATTTGCACACAACTTTAAAGTTTATGGGGCTGTAGCTAAGTACTCATTTTAAATTTGATGACCATTTGTGTAGTGGTATTTGTTTCATTTGCACACTACTTTGAACAGTTTTTTTTTTGTGAACCATCCTGATAAACATCAAGGAGAATGAGAGGCAGTAGCAAAATGGACAGCGTTAAAGGTCCATCGAACGATGATTGTATTTGCATTTGCAAATGCTGATTGGGAAATGAGGTACAATTGCAGGGGGTAGGAATTCGGATAGGAATTCCTCATACAGTTTTGTATAGCTCACTCTGGGTTGAAAAAAGGTAGAGGTGCTGTGTCATTGGGGCAGCAAGATGAAGCAAACCTTCTTCGTGCTGTTGATGACGGAAGTTGAGCATATAGCTTGCAGTGCTTCTGTCAAAGAGGCAATATAGTAAAAACACTTGATTGATAATTTGAAGTTGGCGTATGACAGATGATCAATGCAAATGTGCGTGGGCAATAATTTGCCCATCACATTGTTAGGTACAAGTGTCACAGTTATTCATAGCATATTCAGATACAGTGTTACTTTATTTGGGTATTAATCATGTGATAGAACTGTTGAGATTACAGTCTAACAAATCACATCGTTTGAATCCTTAGCTGATACATCCACAAATCCTTGGCTTAGTACATTCGTGGCAGTGCCAATGCCAAGTGAGAGAATACTATACTTCGAGCTGTGGCCATCGTGTCACATGTTAATCCCTAGAGAGTCTAGACTAGATCCAACTCTAATTTGTGTCATTAACAGTCTCTTTATCTTTTCATTAAAAAAAAAAAAAGCCTGGCTTAGGGTGTGTGGTAGAGTCTACAGAAGCGCAGATGTGCATTTCCTACTGCTCCAAATTGGAACTCTGGATCCTCTCCACTGCAGATATAAAATATAGGGCACTTTCGTCTCTGAATTCCTCACCGCACCAAACATCAATGACGAATGCACTGGACTCCTCCCCTCTAGTACAGACACCTCCAGAGTGGTGGAGAATCCATTAAAAAGAAATTGTATTAATTTATTGCACTTCATGCATGCTTAGAAAGCCAAACACATGTTTGTTTTGGGCTCTGGTTCTATTCAAATGTGCCATGATTTTGAAATTTTTCTGGGCGCTAGAGTGTCTTCTTCTCCACTCCTGTGAGTGGAAGGAGTGGAACTCCACAGTGTAGCCATCTATTGAGAATCTAAGTTGCTCAAAATGAACTCTGTGTATGCACTGAATATCCTCATATTTTTATCAAAATTGGAATTAGGCTTACCATAAGATTGAGTATTATTTAAAAATATGATTAACATAATCTTATGCATTATTAATGTTCTTCAATAGAAAATGAATAAGGGGGTATATGTTATTAGAATGCGGGACGTCTAGTCATACCACTGACAAGCCTGACAAGGAGTGAAGAGAAACAGCATTATTTTTGGGCAAATGCTTGATTTCTTTGATGAAGAAGATCCAGAGTTCTTACATTCTTGTATTTGATTTCTCTCTTTTTTGTGCCCAGATATTTCTGTGCTTGATTGCAACATTATTTCTGGGCAAATGCTGATACTCATGTAGACACTTCTTTACACTTGCCTTCTCTTGATCTAGACTCACAGTTTCTAGATACCATGCCCCGTTCAGGACAATGAAAATTTGTGGGCTGTTTGTTGATCAAGTGGTTGGGATGTTGATTAGAGCTCCATCACTATGCACAAGTAGGTGGGGGCCCCACATGGGCCGGCATTCAATAGAGTGGGACCCATGAATGTTAGGTTTACAAAAGAGTCCAGAAGCATGGCAAACCAGAGAACTTAGAACATTGAGACTTCTGCATTCATCTCATCACTAGGATTTAGGCATCCATTAAAAGACTTCATTCCCTTCTGTCGTGATATTTGTTTGGATAGGTTTCCGATTGGCTATAATCTAAGTCAGTTGAGCTCCGGCATTAGGTTAAATTACAAGACCAGAGTCCTTTTCATGAGCCAAACTGGATTAACTAGGGTTTATTAGCAAAACTCTTTTAGCCAAGTTTAGATTGACGAGATAAGACATGTTGAAATCCCATTGACTACTGAGTCCAAAAATTAAGATTATGGACCAATGGTAGGCTCTATGATCCTCAAATCATGCATACCAACCCATTTCGTTCTTTTTTTTTTTTTTTAAATGAACCATGAAAATGGAATTCCTAAATGGATTAACTGCTTAGAATGAAAGGAGGAAGGCTCTATAAATGTCCTCAACATCTTGTGACTGGGTCACCTCTTTTGACACTCAGCCAATAGGAAAAAAAATAAATAAATAAGTCATTAAGCCTCTTGTCGCCATACCCATCTAGGCATAGTCATGTCCTAGATCTCTCTCAAACATTACAGCCCAAATCCCAAATATATCACAAGATTTCCTTCACTGTTATAGAAGCGTCTTCTGTTAACATGTAAAAGGAAGCCAAATAAAACATCAGCAGGGATAGATGGCAAAAGATCCTTGTTAAGTCAAAAATCCGCAGCTATTGACAATAAGCTCTCTGATGTCAGTCATCTCAATTGTGTTCTAGCAAGCAATATTAGATAACTTCAATTCCGCTGCAACAAATAGTACATCCAAACACCATTTCAATAGTTTCTGATATATATACCACTGAGATTCCTCCGATCAACATAAAGCACAAAAAACAAAACTAAGCACATGCAACTGCATCTAAAAAGGATCAGGGGGCCAACAAAGCAGAACTCTGTAATCCAACAATCTTGTGCGACCATAATACAATAACCAAATTCAATGAAAACACAGGAGAATATCGTCATTGAGATCAGATAAACGTGAAAATGCCAATAGGTCAACTGTGAGCTTTATTGGAAATAGATGTAAGTATGCATGTTTAAAGCTGTAAAAGACATTTGTACAAGCATTAGAATTAAAAGAACAAAAATAATAATAAGATATGAAAAGCTTCGCAAGAACTGCAATTTTCCATGCAGAAGGAGAAACAAATATTTGAAACCATAGTGGCATTTACTTGGAAAACAGCTGCCTGCGCCGCCTGCTTCGCTTGGCTTGTAGAGTTGGAGATGACTCACCAGTCACAATCTCATCCACCAACTCCTTGAAAATTGATCGTTCAATCTCCAACACCATGCTAGATACCTCCCTGCGGAAATCTTTCCAGCAATCCTTCTGATGCACGACATCTTCCCTGAAAATTGATTTCAACCCATCGTCACTATCATCCAAGCTGCCCTCCAAGCTGACCGACTGAAGACGGTCAATTTCCAAACACAGCTCTTTCAGAAGCCGTTGCCCACTTGGAATCATGCCTGCAAGCTTAATGGGCTGAAGCCATGGCTCGGGTTGAGGACCCACTAAAGCCAATTTCTGTATGAGAATTTCATTTACAGTGTCAAACAAGAGCTTACGGTGGAGCTTTTCCTTGTCAGGTTTTGACCGTAGGAGGATTTCACAAGCAGATTCAGTTTTAGAAATAAAGCTTATTTTTGTTTGCTCCAGGACAAGGAACAAGTCGGGGTTGACTGGCTGACCCGAGGGATGAAGCTGAATCTGTGTTGGGCCAGAGCTGAGATCTTTAAGCAGGAGACCTGATGCCAGCAATATCTCAGAGATGTATCTGTGATCCGGATTTGCATTCTCACAAAGTGAAGCAATGTGATCTTTTGCAACTTCATCATGGGCTGAGTTTAGTCGCCTGAGCTTCTGAACCAGGCGTTCAATGTTCTCCAATTTCTTGTGATTGATTTTAGAGCTGATGTCAGGATGTCCGGTATCAAGATCCATCTGGCTCCAGCATTCCTCACCAGAAATGCCATCCAAATTTCGAGTCTCATCATCTGAAGCAAGAAAACATAAATGGAAACTTAGCATTTTTCATCTTAATTAAATATATCATCAACATTCTCCTAAAGTGAGAACCATTTAAGGTCAAAGGGATGAGAAATGCAAGAGCATAGTATAAAAGCTTATGCCTGTGTTGTGCCAGTGTGCACAACCAACCAGTTCAATCATAAAGTCCAGACTTCTGTGATAGTTTAAATATATTCCTTAAGCAAAGCTTTTCTCAGCCATTTGCCAAGTCACAGATGGTAGAAAATAAGCAACACAAGGGTAAGAGCTGCACAAGTTGAGGAGCAAATTTTGGAATGGTGGCAAGGAACTGGAGATTTTAAAAATGTCATGAGATTTCAAGGATGGAAGAGCAGGCCCTAGATTCCATAACATGATTAGGTGCACCCAATTGCTATGCTAGGCTAAGTGTATAGGACTTTGAGACTCTGATGCATTAGCAGCACCACAGTTAGAAAGTCCCCATAACCAACAATAGGTCCCTATTCCATGGACAAGGCTCACCTTCAGGAAGGAAAGCAAATTATAAAAAGAGAGAAGAAAAAAAAACCCACAAGAAGAAACTCTTCTAACACTAGGTAGTGGTATAGAAGATGTTCCATACTCGAGGTTAAATTAAAACTTGGTCTAGTGATTTTCAGGTTCAAATGTGGACAAGTTAATAAAAGAACTGTGACTTTGTCAAAGAACATTGACATTCACTGATTTTTAGCAGGGCATGAGAGTTCAGGTGGCACTCATTAGTTGAGTGTGAGCAAGTAAACAAGCTGAGTAGAGCCAAATTTGACAGTGAACTGAACCTGAATTGAGCTCTAGCTTACCCGAGTCAAGCTAAAGCTAAGCCCTGCTTGAGTTTGGCTTGTCAATCCATACCAAGCTTGAGCTAATCTCATCTCATAAATCATATAGCATACACTTATTATACATTATATTATAATAATAGGATAATTTTCTCTTAAGCCCCAGCCCCTCCTCCTCCTCCTCCTCGTCCTCTTACCTACTATATAAGCAACACTTTGTAGTGACGACTTTGGACCATCACCAATGAGAAGTTGAAGATGGGACACCTATGCATGATTAAGGGAAGCCTGCACAAGGCAGATCTGGTATGACTGTTTTGGATTTTTGAAGAGCCCTCTACATGTTAAACTTAGTTGGTTGGGAATGTCAATAAGGTTTGGCAGTTAGAAAACTATTTGTGTACCTGATGAAGTTACATTTTAAAAAGTTATAAATGAACTTAATGTCATTATGTATTAAATATATTAATACACCCATTAAACTATTTTTTTGTCTAAATAAAGAAGTATACAACAAATGTACACACTATTAAAAAGTATTTCCGCTGTCTCTACAAACGCCTCAAGGTTTTGGTAGGAATGGTCAATGGAAATTTAATATGGTATTAGAGCTATTGCTCGTAAGTTCAAATCTCAAAAGGAATGACTCAGCACCAAAATGTGTCGCCAAAAGTGCACAAACTAGGTTCCACCTGAAGGGGAGTGTAAAATGTATTTCGATTGCTTCCACCAATGCCTAGAGGTTTTGGTAGGAATGGTCAAGGGAATTTTAATAACAGAGCATAGACCCTTCGAAGCCTACCTCAAGTTCAACTAAACCACCAAGCATGGTCTGGTTGAACATTTAAGTTCAAGCCTAGCCCCTAACAGCCCAAGCTGAGTTGAGGCAAGCCAAGCCAAATAGAATGTACACCACCTTCACTTGTTTACGTCCTGGCTGAACTTTAAGTTCAAGCCCAGCCCCTAACAACCCAAACTTGAGTTGAGCCACGCCAAGCCAAGTAGAATGCAGACTACCTTCACTTGTTTACATCCTTATCTAAGTGGGCTTGTCCAATTTCCCACTACATTGGCTCAAAGATTGAAAACTGATTACTGCTCATGGCAACTTATTCCCACTAGCTGCTGATAAAAGTAAAAAACTTATTCCCACTATCTACCAGTGACTTCATGGAACAATAAATTAGTATCCAACGTATTAAGGAAACAACAAAGGTATTGGGTAAAATGATTTCCTTGCATATGGAAAGTAGCACTCTGATAGGATTCTATTTCTGTTTGTTCTTGTACCAATCTTGTAAAAAAATAAAAAAAATAAAAAAACTAACACAGTTCAAAACCTTACCATTTAAAGGATTTTCCAATTTCTGGACAGGAGAAGGCAAATCATCTTTGTAGAATGAGACATTGAGGACAGAGACAGGACTCGGTTGTTCAGGGGCAACTATTGTCAATTCCTCCGACAGGCCATCTTCGCTCAATCTTGGGAATGATTTCTGAGGTAAAGCATAAGTGGTAAACATGAGATTAGATAACCAATAAACAAAAGAACAAGGGATCCAAAGTCACCAAAACCAAGTTAACTCATCTGAGTGGACTCAGATTGTTTCAATAACTTTTAACAAGTCATTTCAACCCAACACCATCCCACTCCCCACCTTCAGTTTTGACCCTTAAGAGTTCGTTTTGGTCATCACAACAAAGTGACACCCCAGAAAACATGAATTTCTGGCAGAAATTAGGATCACCAGAAAGTAAATAAATACATACCTTCTGTAGAACAGTTGAAACCATGTCATTAGTGGCCATCTGAGCTGGGCTCTGGTTGCTATTGCTTGGCTGAAAGAAACCCATTTCTATGGATCTGTCGGTGCTTGTCACTTCTGTATCCATCTGTGAGGCCAAACTAATGTTACTGTCCGACTGCACAGATATCTCATCAACTTGAAAGCTAAATTTCCTTGTTTCACTGCTAATGTCACTTGACTGGTCATCATTCTGCTGTGCATGAGCAGGTTTCAGGCGATGTTTCCCACCTGGAGAACCTGATTCCAATTGCTGTTTTAGGGGCTGTCTTCTGCACTTACTTGAATCAGCCAAAGGAATCGGAGGGCGTGATCTCTTCTCCAGATCTAACTTTTTCTGCTGTAATCTTGGGCTCAAAGAACCTGAACTCTTCATAGAGTTTCCACCAGTGCCTTCCCGGGGTTGAGGCCTTGATGAGATTTGTGTCAACCGCATCCGAGGTTTCTGTGAAGTGTTATGCTCATTCTTGCCATTGGTTTTCTTCACAGAGCCAAGATTTGGAGTGATGGGCTCTCTAAGAATGACTTTTGGGGTTGGTTCTTTCACTGTCTGGGTATTAACAGAAACCCTTTTACCATCAGCAGCATCACCACTCTGAAATTTATGGACACCTGAAAACCCATCTAAAGGAATGACTGAAGAAGCAGAATCACTGGACCTGTTGATGAACTTCGCAGGTTTCATGATCACAATAGGAGACTCAAAAGACCTCATATTAGCACTGGATCCCCTGGTGGTAGAAGAATTCAATCCACTGCTTTGCATGTTTCGCCTGTTTTCCAATCTAAGATTTTGATCGAGTCGAAGTGAGTTCTGATTATCACATTTTTTCTGCAAGTGAGGAGTTTGATCTTCTCTCTTCTTTTCTAATAGCCCCTTTGACTGTATTGCATCCAGTATCTGTTTAAGAGCTCTGAGATCCCTCCCAGATTCCTGAAATTCAGGTTCTTTCAACCTCTTCGCTATCTTACTGTAAACAGATACAGGGGTTGGTGGCCTTGTATTGGCTTCATGGTTTTTTATTGCTGCTTTCTGAGCATTATGAGCATGATCTGGCTGCCTCCATGGAGCTGTTTCAATCGGCAACCTTGAACTAGAAATAGGCTTCATGACCACATCAGGATTTCTAGGACGAGGTGAAATAGGATCCTTGAAGGAGCCCCTAGGTGCTTGTGAATTTCGATCTTGCCTACTTCCTTCTGCCGCTTTTGATACCTTAGAGGGGCTAATTGTCTTCCTTTCACCATCAAAGATACAATCATCATCCAGGGAAGACTTCATCCAACCCATCTGCTCATGAACAGCAGTGCATGAATTAGGCATTGCTTCCAAGCCCATCAGTTTTGCCACGACGCTAGGTGGTCTCTTGCTACTCAACAATTCTTTTTCCAGATTCAAGGCAGGAAACAGATTTGACTTACTTGATTTTGTATCAAAGTTATTACTTCTCATGGAACCTTCTCTGCTATCCAATGACAGTCTTGGGAGCTCCCTCTGTTTCAATGTGGATTTACTGCCTTCTCTGGAAACGATCGATGGGCGGGATATCTCTCGTCCGTCATATGAGAACCGAGGAGCATCCTTTGATGCTGAAAATGAACTGTATTTTCTTTCACAAGAAGGTCTCAATGGCTCTCCAACTTCATCAAAAAACCAAGGTGCCTCTTTGAGCTTTGCAAGAACTCGCAGTGACTCATTGAGATCCGAAGGCAACTTTGGTTTTCCATTGATTCCAACTGCACCAGATTCATCCACTGATTTGGACAGCTGCATGGGCCTCGGGGAGTCCATATGCTTCAAAACATGTTTAATAGGTTCCTCACCTGGCATGGTTTTGACCGACAAAGCACGAGCATCTCTGTATATAGAATCCATAACAACATCCCTTAAATCAAGGGATTCCTGACCAGAGAGGGGATAATTTGGTTGATCCCGGCATAAAGCATAGTTGTTAGGTCTGCCGTTGATGCCTGAATTCTTTGACTTCGGTGAATTTCTTGATGACCGCTCCAAAAGATTTGTTCGGTCAAAGGAAGGGTGCTCAGGTTGAGTAGTTTTATTGCAGTCAAGGGAAGAAAATGATGAAGAACAAGATGAAGAAGAAAATGAAGCTCTGGGTGACTCAATTGAGTTCCTCTGGTTCTCATTTATCTTCTTGCTTAGATTCCTTTCCTGTAGACAAAGATAACATGCTTATGAATATCAACAGCACAAATACCATAATTCAATATCCAAAATATCCAAAAACTAAGGACTCAAGTTGGAAATTAGACTTTCAGGTTTCATATAGTTGATGTGTTTTAGAGCCAGAGTAGACTCCACCGAGCCTCAAGAGAGAACCCAACTTGATTAAGTAGTAGATCTCACAGTTGTAGGACACGAAAGGAATCAGGACCCAAAGCCAGTTAATTTATAGATTGCTAACCCTTTCATGTCTGTGGATGTGAGGCATAAGGATTTATGGTAAATCGGGGATGGGAGAGTCCAAAATTCTCCCAGAATGGGATATCCTAATTAAGCATTGTTCTGTTGACTGCAGAACATATTTCACTCTTTTGAGCCAACTATTTGCGATGAAATGATAAAAAAGCTAGACACCTCCTGTCTGGACTCTGGAAGATCTGTGGAGCTTGACCATCCAAGTAGGATGTGGCATGTCAACATTTTAGGTCACTAAATATGAGCCCCACAAATGTATGAAATTGTGGACATCATCAGATATGTTTCTTTAGGAAATCCTCTGGACATCAACCAATGAAGAAAATGTAAAATATTATTACCGATGCGGTCTGTGGAGAATATGTGATCGTCTCCACTCCAGGGCTGCTGCCATTCAACTGGGAATGACCTATAACAAAACAATAATCACATCAGGGAAGAGAATTATTGGAGCATGAAGCAACAGCTGCAATGGATTCAACCACAGATTCACGAAGTGTAATACAGCAGGCATATAGTGAGCAAATTGATGCAAACATGCACATTCCATTTAACCAAGAAACCAGAAAAAAAAAATCTCTTGCCTTCTTTTCCCTATTCTGAAAACCAAAAGTGTAAAAAATAGTTAGACTTCTTAAGAAGGAATGAACACCAATCATTTTATCACAACTTTCAGAGAATATAAAGATACAAATCAAAAATGGAAGTTAAACATGAGTTTAGATGAGCCCAAATCTAAAATTGATGAGAATGAATGGTCATCTATTGTGCTATGCATTTAAGCTATGTGGAACATGGAAATTGTATGTATAAGGTGGGATACTATTTTTCTGCCTTTTTTTCACACTAAACATGGGATGGTTAAAAAAAAAAAAACAGACTAATTTACCAAGCATGTCAAAGTCTTGGGGATGTTGGGAATCAAACAAAACTAAGACTATTACAGGGCCATCAACCTAGATCTAGACTACTGATCTGATGGGCCCACCATGGACTGACACAACAGATATTTTGATCAGTGACTTACAAGTGGGTCATCAAGAACTAAATACAACAACATCCAGAAAAATGAACTGAACATCAGAAGTTTGGATCTTCCAGTCCAGAAAGTTACTCAGGTACCGTCCATCCATTGTGGGGCCCATCATACTCGATGGCCTCAAAGTTGAACCTTGGAATCCAGGCCTATTAAAAGCAGAGCAACAAGACCCTCTAATTCTTACATGTTTAAAAAGAAACTCAATACAGATTATAGGGATGCCACAACTTAGAAGGATAATACAGCATCGACAAGGTTCAGAGTTTCAGCTTTGAAATCAATAAAACTCAGAGCCCATCATAGATAATGACATCTAACAATGATTACTACAGAAATGTTGAAAGCTCACATGTAAAACTAATCCAACACATAAGATTAAAAAAATTAAAAAACAAAAAATAATCCGCTATATCATAGAAGCAGCAGTTAAAAAATTTGCAAAGAGTTTGAATGTTTCAGCATCACAGGTGTTTATCCTTTTCCCCTGGATGTTTACAGCAATGTGAAAACCAGAATTGACATTAGGTGAGACTCCATTTTCCCAATTTTTTTGCCCAAATTGAAACTGGTGGTCGCCAATGATAATGATTTGAGGCAGAGAAGGCAGGAAAAAACTATCCTCCAAAGACGGCTCCCAGTCTCCATTAGATAACTGTCTAATTAATATGCCATAATCTTGATTATTTGGGATATCCCAAAAGGACCCCCTCCAACATAGTACTGAGAATTCCATTTTTTTCCCCAAATGGCATAACAATTAAGACAGAAACGTACAATTTCCACAAATGGGAGGTACCCATGTTGGAAAAACACAATGAAAAATTGGAATTCCCATAGAAAACAAGGTTAAAAATTTACCTGGAGGACGCCTCCTGGGTGTATCGCCATTTATCCGTTTTGCAGACAGAATGTGGTGGCGATCAAACAGCTGCAAGATCCCAGTCATGCAGCCAATTTGCTTCTGCAGGTCTGGATTTTCATCTGTTAAAGCCTGTAGAAGCTTGGCAGACATCCTGTCCTCTCTTCCCAACTAGAAAGAAGCACCCAAACCTCTATTTCTCATACAACATTAGACCTCCACCAACTACAGAAACACCCCTTCACTCTAGCTAACACAAGAATTTCAGTACTCTCTCTTCTTCTTTTTTCTTTGGTAAAAAGGCAGTACTCTTCTAAAGGTGTGATTTTCAACACACCCAGATCAAAATTCAAGCTTCTATCAACATTGATAAGCAGGATTCAGCTCTTGTGAGACCTCCCTGTTGTTAAAAGAAAACCAAATTCTTTATCAGAAACTGAGATTCAACACCTCCAAACCATATTTTTCCAATGTTAACAAGCACCAAATGTTTCCCTCAGGGAATTCAATTTTCCAATTCCAACCAAAAAAAGCCTTTTTTTTTTTTTTGGCAAAGACAGAAGCCAATTGAAGATAAAAGAGGAAAAGGAAGAAAAGAGGAAAAAAAGTGGGAAGATGCTTTTCATGGGTTTGAGAGAAATGGGCAGATAGACATTGCCTTGACCAAGAACCCAAAACAGAGGAAGAGAGGAAACAGGAAAAACAACAAAACCCTTCACATAAAATCACCTTGTACACCTCAGGCAGCAACCAAAGCAAATAACCCGAGAAGAGATGTCTTTGGGTATGTCCTCACAGCACAGAAGAAGAAAATATGGAGCGGGTGGTTCTATGGTTTTTTAATTTTTTCCTGAAGAGGAGAAGAAAGCAGCGGAAGCGGTGGCAAATGTGACATGACCATGACCATACAACCATATGGGCAAATGACATTAATATGAAAACACTGATTGAAAAAAAAAATTTATATATTGCAGAGATTGACTGAATCACACCCAAGATGGCAGAGATTGACTCAAGCAGACGTTTGCACACCCAAGATGGGAATGCGGTTCCCAATGGGGAGAGAGAGAAAGTGTGGGAGAGAGAGAGAGAGAGAGTAGCCAAATGTAGTGTGAGCTAGATATGGTTTTGGTTCTTTTCTCATACTTCCATGTGGGCTGATGAAATGTGTGGGTCTAAAGCTGGCTGCATTGCATGTGAAGTGTGTCAGAAGGCCAGTGGGGTTGGTGCTCTGGAAAGCCTGCCATTCCACAAACTACCCTTTTGGGATTATTATCAAAAGGAATTTCTTAAATTTGATAAATGTTAAATAATTGTCCTTCTAAAATTACTTACCTCATAAGTATTTCTTTAGAAAAAAAAGTCTAAAAAATACTAATTTTACTCATAAACTTGTGATATACTAAAGCATTAGAATATCAAACTATGCTATATCCTAAAAAAATAAGAATATTGCTAGGTCCTAGATCCTAACAATGTAGGATATTAAATACATTCGAAATTTTTTCACCCTTTTCTCTAAATTGAAAGCTCATGTTTACTACAAGATTATGTTTCATCTTCATAGTTTTGGAATTTTCAGATTTTTGAATTCGGGTTCTTTGTTTTTTATCATTTGCATATCATCTATTTAGGTTATCATAAGAGGTATATGGCTTCTATCTCATTTTTAAGATGATAAATCAATTTATGTTGTGTAAAAATTTCTTTACAATTTTTTCAGTGGAATTGTAAAATCACTTAATAAGATTTAGATCCTTGTATATAATGTGAAACCTATAGAAGAATGCCTTATTATATATGATTGATGACGGTTCTTTGTTAATTTTGAAATTGATGGATTTTTCAATGAATTAATGAGGCTTATTGTTGAACTTGGAACATTGTGAGTTATTATCTACAAATGTAGAGTGGAGTATGATGAATTTTGAACCAAGGCGCCTTTTATGGAGCTTTGCATAACCACATTCATATCACAGAATGTTTACAGTCTGACTTTTAAATTATGTGGGGACCTAATAAAAATTTTGAAATTCATGGAAAGAAAGATGATAAGCATGTCATGCTATTAATAATTAGGTACAGGCAAAAATTATATCCATCTCACCAATCTAAACAGCCTCACGGTATTACAATTTCCTATCATTAAAGTTTTTTGTTCTACCAAATCATTAGGTAAAATGAATTATTATGCTTAACTACTAAGTAATAGTTTCCCCCCATCACTATAATCAGTGAATGATCCTTATTGTTATTTTGGAAAGAAGGTTCCTCACCACTGAAGTGATAATATTGAGGCATTTATACGGGTTTCTTAAATATTAATTCTCTCACTTCCATATTTTTTTTACCATTAATCTGTCTAATAGTATGTTTGTAAAGCATAATTTATTTTAAATTCTTATGTTTTTATTGAAAGCTAAGAAGTTGATAATAATTTTTAAAAAAAGCCTTTAGTCTTTTTAGGTACTATTCTTGTGGCATTATATTGTTTGTATAAATATCAAAGTATAGAATTTGATAGTGTCATATGTTTTAATTTTAATACAGATTCTCAATTTATGTAAAGAGATGACTTCTATTTTTTATTAATAAAATCCTAATTTGTTCGATATCCTACATCATTAGTGTATTATAGAGTTCGATATCTTAACTTAGTAGGATATCGAACCATGTGATATTCTATTTATTTAGGATATCGCACGGTTTGATATTTTATTACTTTAGGATATCATAAGTTTATAGGTAAAATTGATATTTATAAAATGTTCATTCCCGCATGAACAGTTGTATAGTGATTAACTTTTGGTGGACATTTTTTTTGTATTAATTTGGTTTAAGGGCTTCGTTCAATAATAATACCAAACCCACTACCAAGTATATGAATGTTAAACCATTCAAACCCCAGCTCATACGATCTCTCATTCATGGTATTAAATAGCACAAGTTTATTCTAAAATCAGTTTTTATAAGTTTTGGCAAGTGGGTCAATGACATTCAGTGGGACCCGTTACTCACAGGGGCGCAGTTGGAAATCTCAGATGCATTCAAGATTACCACTGGTAACTCCCTCTGCTGACGGGCTAAAATCTGAGACTCAGAAAAGGGGCCACAACAGCTTTCAATCGACGTTGTGGACTCAAACTTTTGTATCAATAATTTTAAAGTAATTACTGGATAGAACGGCATCCATACGCAAATAATTCCTTTCTATCTGATCTTGGATTGACACATTATTTTATTCCCTTCTCCTCCACCTCCTGGTTCTAAACAAACGGCCTTGGCAGAGACAAACATAATGAGTGCCTGCAGACGCACCAATGCCAGTTGACTACGTACACTGTGTTACCACACTTGATATGTTGATTGATGATGGTCTCCCATGCCGTACGTCAGAACTAGTGCTGAGATTTCTAGGCTTTTGATTATACCCTACTAGGGGTGTGTGGTTTTGGCAGGGGCGGTACCTTTCCTCGCCAGTGATATCAATCGGTCACCGGTTTCACATTTGCGTGTCAGATGGAGTTTATTAAAAGGGAAACAATTCCACCGCAACTAATTCTTATTAATTTTTTTTTTATAGATACTCTAGTTAGGGCATCAATCCTAACCTAAATTTTGTAATATATTGAGGCCTCTTTAATAGTCACTCATTCTAAGTTTCAGTAAAAACTAAATTTATTGGACCATTAAATCAATTATACATCAATTCAAATGGACTAAATTTATCGACCACAGATGAAAGAGTTAGGGATATATGGTTAGAGTCAAATTTGATATGTAGAGTTGTCTCATATGAATTTTTCCATTCCCGTAACCATATACCCAAATAGGATCCACAAATGGGCTCCAGTAAAGGTTTTCACGTTAAATACATCATAATAGTTCTCATGGTAAGTATATAAAAGCATTGCTCACAAGATCAAAGCCCTTATTAAAAAGTTTCAATTTTAATACAAATACATGCGAAATTGGAGAACATATCATCACTGAAACCTGAATATGTTTGTGTGTACACATGCATTTGTGCCAAAAAATTAAATAAAAAATGTATGGTGAGCAGAAAGGTTTTTTTGCATTACAATAAAATAAAATAAAATTCCCATAAGAGAGGAATTTTATTTTTCCCTTCTCTTGATTTCTCTCACCATAAAATAAAATATTGAGGGAGCTGTCGTTGAAACCCCAATAATTTTTATTGCAGTTAGAGAAAAATTTCCACAAAAGAGGAAAAATCCCACAAAGCCTAAATTTAAAACTAATAAAGTGATAACACTATTAAAGTAATAAATCCTTTGATGCAAGCATCACACGAGAACCTTACAGCACAGCCACACGTGGAAACTCCACTGTAGAACTCATATAGAAATAATTATCTCCGTTTAAAGATAAATTCCATCCACTTGAGTGACAAAAAAAAAACCTGGAACTTCACTTTAATGGGATCAAGTCCCACTATAATGTTGAATACATCAATGAAAATGTAATTAGATATCGGTGTGACATTTTACATCTAGTGCTATGGAACGGTAGGATTCAATCGAGGATGAGAATTCGTCTTAAATATGTCATGGAGATAGCCAGATACTGTGCCTTGTAGTTCCAGTTTGTCCAAAAATGGCTCATGCGCAAAGATGGAATATGTAATGAGTGTGCCAATGTACTATGGACGACGCACCCAGGTATCTGTACTGCATCTCATGATTTTCTGATGCTGTCGCAGATTTAGTGTATCTGCTGTGCCATGCATGGGACTCGCCGCAAGAGGTTTCAATGAGGGGTGTATAAAGCTCGAATTGGATTAAATTGGGCCAAATTCATTACCACATTGTTATCTAAGAATTAATAGTATTGTAATTCATTACCAATTCGTTGTCTTTTAAATTCGATTCAAACCAAATCGTGGATCAACGGTTCAAATCAGTTTAAACCATTTAATCTGTTGATAGTGCCAATAATAGAAATTCTTTTACAATATATCCCTCTTATCAATTCGTTGTCTTTTAAATTCGATTCAAATCAAATCGTGGATCAACCGTTCAGATCGGTTTAAACCGTTTAATCTGTTGGTAGTGCCAATAATAGAAATTCTTTTGCAATATATCACTGGACTTAAGCCCCTACATAGTTATCCCATCGCCCAGTATTGCCATGTATAGGACAGGCCTGGTTCAAAGAAATCTGTAAGGTGCAGATGATCAATCGATTTAAGCTCCGTTGATATATATGACAATTATTATTCCTATCAAATGGCCATAATATTAAAGCCGCTATAAGATTCTAATCCAATGTATGGCCCATCTTTTCAACTGCATATCAAAAAAATGCAGAAGAATGGAATTTAATCATTCAAAAGCAAAATAAAGGTGACCAACAAGGTGTGCTTATAACAATAACCTATCATTTTCTTCACCTTACTTGCAAAAAAAAAAAAACCACTAGACATTAGAATCAAGTAGTTTATAATAAAAGATGTAGCAAAGTTTGTCAAAATCAATTTAGCTAATTATATGAAAAGAACAACAAACTAAGCTGGATAGTTGTAGGTGCAATAAATAGTATTAAGACTATTCATATTTTATATGTTGCATTAAATAATATTATACCAAATAGATGAAATTGTTTTTAAATTTCATTATACCAAACAGTTAAAATCTATTTCAAACCATAAGTTTAAAAAAGAAGTAAATTTATGATCTTTCCACGTACATTTGGCTAGAAAAATATGTCTGCTTTTGTTTGTAACTCACATAATTAAATTCAATTCGTGAACTTAATATTTATTCATGTACATCATGAAAGAATAAACAAATGGATTCATTTGTTGTAACAGATAAATTTATAGATTTTACAATTCTATCACATAAACAGATGGATTCCTCAAACTCTAGTAGTTTATGGTATTTTACAATTGTATCTATTAGTTGTTTGACGTTTTTTTTATGTTTCTTTCCAATTTAATTTGTTTACTTATGTTGTGTTTCAATTGTATTAGTTAGTTGTCTTTTCTTTCTTTATATTTTTTCAATTATATCTATTTATTGTGGTGTTTTTCAATTCTATCTGCTTGCTGTTATTTCTTTCAATTCTATCTGTTTACTGTTGTGTTTTTCAATTTTATTTGTTTGCTACTTTACTTTTCAATTCTTCTATTTGCTGTTATTTCTTTCAATTACATTTATTTGCTACTGTGTTTTTCAATTCTACTTGTTTGCTGCTGTGTTTTTTAATTCTATCTGTTTGTTGCTATTTTTTTTTTCAATCCTATCTGTTTGCTGCTATATTTTCAATTCTATCTATTTGCCGTTGTGTTTTTCAATTCTATCTATTTGATAATATTTCTTTCAATTATATCTGCTTGTTTTTATGTTTTTCAATTTTATCTGTTTGCTGCTATGTTTTTCAATTCTATCTATTTACTATTGTTTCTTTCAATTCTATTAAAACCAAACTAATACTACAAACAGATAAGATCTCCAAGAATATCAGATCCACGATCAATTGTGAATCGTGAATGAGAATATTAAATAAGAATATCAGTTGAGAAAAGGCGTGGAGATGTTGAGGCGTTGAGCAGCAGCTAAGAAAGAGTGTGGAGATCTCTTAATCTGAGAAGTGAGACCTTTTATATGGCTAAGAACTGATAAGACTAAATAACTGAGATTAAAAGCAAGATGATGAATGGAGATTGTTGTCTTTTAATATTTTATATAAAAATATATTTTTTTTATTTCAACTATTCAGATCGGTTTAAATATGCAAAATAAGGGTAAAATCCATTACCAATCCGTTACTAATGGATTATGATTTTTTTGATCCGTCACCAATCCATTAATCATAAAATCGGTTAAAAAACCATAAATTGGATTGAATTGAATTAGTTTAACTGATCAACGAATTTTTTGTACACCCCTAGTTCCAACCCTTCTTTTTATTTAGAGCCAATAAGCAATGTGGCCCTCCTTGATCAACGACCCTTGAATGAGATGCAGGAAAGTAGATTAAGAAATAAATTGGAGGATCCACAATATCAAAACTTTGACATAACCCATACTTTTGATTTTTTTTAAGATTAAGGGTTAGTGCCATTTTAAGAGTTTTGATATTTTCTACCAAAAAAAGAGTTTTGATATTAATTGCAATTTCTTTACCAAAAAAACCCTTAATTTCAGTTATTAGGTTTTCAGTGTAACTTATTGTGAGAAAGCCCATGGCTGAATGTTTAAGCCCATGGCTGAATGCTTTGGAACAGTGTTGAGCTAAGATCAGGCTTTCGGAGTTTGTAAAGGGATTGAATTTGATCAAAGGTGGGCCCTCATATGGATATTGAAGGCCTACATGCTGCGAAGTGCTAATGTTGAGAGAGCTTTATGTGATTATATTGACATTCTTTAAAATAAACAACGTATTATAATGTAATAAAATCTCCTTTCAAAGGATGCTTTCAGCCGGGCAGTTGTTTGAAGCATCAGCATCCACATCAAGTCGGGACCAACAGGCTGTATGCCCCACTTGTAAAGTATTTCAGGTATTCATCTCCCCATTCCCAATTAAATGGTTTCGAATTAACTTATCTTGCCACTCTATAGCAGGTGGGAGTGGGTCTAAAAGGGTGTGGTCCACAACACTCATGAGCTATGTGGACTCTTATCTGAAAAGAAGTCTAATAGATAGGCCTCTAAAAATCATTCAGGCTACCAAAATCAATAGAGTGCAGTTTGAACTGTGAAAAGGCAATGTGCAGAATATGCACAGGAATGGCAGTGAGCATAGCACTTTTATCAAAGAGAATATATGAATGGAAAGGCCCTATTGAGCCAGGACGCACTCTTATTATATCATCATGAGGGGTGAATGCTACAGCTATCATCCGCTGGGCCAGAACCATCAAATTTGGCAAACAATCATCTCTGTGTCAGAATCCTGGTTCTAATGAACCTTTTGAGGAAAAAAAAAATAAAGGGTGTTCTTAGTCCCATGTTTTTCTTTCCACTGGAAAATACTTGCTCCTGCATCCAAGTCCTTCACCATCAGCCTACATCTAAGGATTAGTCCCCCATTAGAATTATTAGAATTATGTTATCAAACTAATATTAGATACACCCATTTGTACAATAAAAATTTTCAATTCCTCCAGCTCTCTTAGTGGCCAAGCATCCAGGCGGGTTTCACATGAAGTAGGTGCGCTTCAAGGAAAGAAGCAATTGGGTCATATTTTAATATTTCTCATTTTAGTTACCATCATGAATCATGACTATGATTTGTCTTTACATCAAAATGGAGTGTATTGGGAATAGAGTGCTAACCTTATGGATAAGGGCCCGCTCCCATAATTTTTACCATGGAGAGCCCTTTTACATCTTATCTCTCCGCCAATGAGCCAACTAAGCAAATAAATAAATAAATAAGTAAAAATGGAGTGCCTCTGTAAGCTATATTTTTCCACTCATTCCAAATAACAAAACTTATATTTTAAGTTTAGGACCAGCATAGGTTCGAGACAGCATGCATGAAATAGCAACCATGGCAGAGCACAATTCCATTTCCACACAAATGGAGGTTGTTTGTTAAGTGATATACAACATTGAAATGAAGACTCCTGCTGTGGTTGATGGATCTGTTATAAGTCTCTCAAATAGGATTATTCTAATAATATTTGGATTTGTGGTTGCCTGATTTTAACGAGAAAGAACTAGTTTTCAGGAGGTACATATATAGCCATACAAATAAAGATAACGCAAGAGATGAGGGTCCAACGTGAGGCCTTAATGGAGCAAATCCAAAAGCTCAAACCTACTGAGCCACATATATATTTCATTTTTTTTATATGAATTTTTCCTTGGTGGCCAGCAAATAAAAAGTTGAGAAAAGCCAGAACCGCCGATGGCCATGATCGTCCAATATTAAGATAGCATGCGAGAATGCCTCATCCTCTGTATGCCATCCATCAACCTTCTCGATAATTGAACCTACATGGCCCAACTTGGACACCAGGACCCTCTGTTCCACAGTGGGCATGGCTTTTATGGGCACCACAATTTATCTAAAAAATCTTCTTAAGTGTCCTTGCTTCTAAAACCCCGAGTTCGATCCCCCAATTCATGAGAATTGATGCCAACGGTTTCTTCTTTTCTTGTGTTCTCTTTTCCATAATTGCTCAACAATGAAATGCAGGGGAATTAGCCCTTTTTTTTATAATCATGGAAGCCTTTCATAAAAATAATGACCTGTATCCACAAGTTCACTAAAAGGGCACGTCTATGCTGCAAGAAGATTTCATTCATGCAATGGAGACATCTTGCATTTCTGCCATTCACATAGGAAATCAAGAAAATCAGTTAATTTTATCCCTTTTCACGAGAAAAATGTATACCACTATATGATTGAAAAGAGGTTACTTGAAAAATTAAATTGATATTCTCATCCCATCGCACAAATGCACCAAAGAAGCTCATCATCTTTCCTCTTTTTTTAAAAGCTTCTATCATCCTTTTAAAAAATAATAACAATAAAATCCTTTTATCATCAACCATCTTCCACTTTTGATTCAGGTGGGCCCAGAAAACTATAACCTGGTAAAATGCGCCTGCTTGAATGGGCACTGCCATACGGATGGATGTTGATATGCATGGGAGTGGGTGAAAATTTAGTGTGGGTGAAGATTTACTATCATTGAATCTTTCTAGGGCTATGAGATGTGCACCTACAAAATCAATGGATTATAAAGTCGGATTTCAATACCGGCTTAGCAATCTTGTCTAAATAATTAAAGATAGCATCGCCATTCTCTTTCATCAATAGGTTCCTTTGTAGTTAAGCATGAGGACCCTTTTGACAGCCTTTTTAAGTACCACAAACTGAAAAAGCTTATAGCCCAAGATGAAGAAGAGAATCCAAACATTATGCCCAATATTAATTGGATTCCCACTTTGGGAGGAATAGTCGGTTGGGCTTGACCAGCTCTTTCCAAAATTCAGTAATGACACCTACCAACCAAGAAGTTGCAATGTGAGTCCTAATTCCTACCCACATTCTACCAAAAACAGAAAGTCCTACCTACAGTAATGTATATTATTGCAAATTTCTATTGTTTGTGATCATCATCATGGCCCGAAAAATGTTAGGAGAAAATATAATATCATTGAAACTACAATAACACCATATTCATGTGATAATATTCCACTGTCTTAGTTGTATTTCTCTAAGAATTTTGTAGTTTATAAAATAATTATTTTAACATTCTAATATTTTTATCAACTCCGCTAGTTTTTGTGTCAATCCCAAGTCCAAACAAAGGAGAAATATTGCATTAGGTGGGTTGACATCTGGCGTAAAATTTTGTCACAACCCAAACTTGAATAATTTTAATATTTTTTTATGACTTTTCTTGTTTCTAACTATTTTATTTGTTGTGGCATCTTTCCGTTTATAACATTAGAAAAAACACAAAAATTAAAAATGGCCAATCAATAAGTCTGTTTTTAAAAAACCATTAGCATTATTTGTGAAAGTTTTGCCTAACACCACCCAAATTAAATTGCATATAATCTATTGCATATCATGTGACTCTTTGTTTTGGCACTCATCATGATAGCGCGGGGTGCAAGGTAAGGCCACCTTCACAAACCACCTTAAGGCTTACAACTCCTCATATCAATCATGTGATAGTTATATAGATAACTGTATAGGTGAGCTAAATAATGAACGTGGCCCTACTTTGCAACCCAAATAAAACTCCATTCACCCTACACCACAAGACTTTCCCTGCTCTCCATGACCTTCCTTTTTGTTACTCATCCTAGTAGGTTCAACTCCTAGAGGCTTATTAATGTTAAAAAAGCCTCCTAATAACAATGCAAGCGCTTGGTTTTGGGTCAAGTTCATAGTGGACCCAGACTCAGATCCAATTAATTATATATATATGAACTTGACCTAGATCTAGAGTCTAAATATAGTATATTAGATAATATTAGTATGCTATATTACTAAGAGTTTTTGCTAATTAATACCCCCTTAAGGTTTTTAGGATTTGTAAATAAATCTCTATGATTTTAATATTTGTGAATAGGCCCCTACCTTTTCATTAGTATATGTCAGGTCCTCAAAATAAGTTTTTCTAATAAAAATGGGCAACCACTGTGAGCTTTGTATTGAATTTTAAAAATGATAGCTTTACCCTTCACCCATTAAACAAAAAAGGAGTATATTATTATTTGAAAAAATATTATTATTTTATCCCAAGTCCTAATGGCTTCTCTCCTAATAACTATTTCATGAACATAAAATATAATAATGTATTTTAAAACTTCCATTAATCAGACGGTGGGTCGTGTATGGATAGGATCAATTATAACCAACCATAAGTACATGTTGGATTGAAAAAATTAGATTTATATATGGTGTACTCTCTCACTAAGCACAACCATTAATATTGCAATAGAAAAAACAATAAGTCTAAGCTTTTCAAATTATACATATAGAGATAAAAGAGATAAGCAAAAATATCATTTCACTCTAAAATTTATGGTAATTGAAAGTTTACTTAATTCAAAAGATGTGGAACGGATTAAAATGAAAGATGAGAGCATATTTACAAGTACTAAAACCGAAAAAACTTATTTACAAATCCTATAAACTTAATATGTACAAAAAGCTCAATTATTAATATCTATTTGAAACTATATGTACACATATAGAATTCCGGTTCAGAGTCATTCAAGTATGAACGTGAAAGGACTGTAGACCAGATCCAAGCATCTATAAGGTCAAAAAAGGGAAAACATTGACATTCTCCATTCAATTTTACTGGTCCATTCCATAGGCCAATAGAACTCCAGCTGATTACTGAATTATCAGGCACTGTGACTCAAATTAAATGATATACTCTTGATTTTAACTTGTCCATTTAATAGCCAATAGGAGTTCATATAATATTCCAATCTTGACCATATGGACGGCCAAGATCGCATGCAGTAACCATGGAAGTAAATTGAGAGGAGGGAACATGCCCCTGAGCAATAATGACCCACGAGGGCTTACTATTACTGTGGGCATGTCAAAACCCAATCAGTTTTCTTGTCGTTGTGTCAAAACCTTGGCTGGCCTCTACCAGTCACCCTTTACAGCTGTGGTGCTCAAATTCTTCACATCAATATAAAATGCGACTTCTAATTGTACCCCTTACCTTCAAGAACTTCTGAAATGTTCTCCGTGAAAGTAAAAATTGTAGCCAATTTCTACTTGGTTAGGATCTTTTTAAGCCGGTGGTTTACACCCTTAGATCTAAGGATCGAGACATGACACCATCAACACAGCTAGAAAGTAGGAATTCTACGGTTCCAAAGCTATGAATTTGATACATTCTAGTAATTGATTTAGGGGCTATTTGGATCATACTAAATCAGGTGCAGGTAACTTGCCACAAGTGATCCTATGACCTTTTAACAAGACAGTGGACTCCACCGTTGATATACAATGATGGTCAAGTAAGTGCAGGTAACTTGCCAGGCGTGATCTTATTACCTTTGAACTATAGACAGTGGACTCCACTTATTCAATGATGGTTCAATAGAAAGGACCCAAGCCAATAACCCAACCACCTACTGTTGCAGTCCTAAATTAATTGTTGATCAAAATCTCATTATATGCCGATTTTCATGTTCTTCAATGACAATTAAGGGAATTCAGTGAGGATGGTAGATATTCGACCTCCTCCACGGCCCTCAATAATCCCACCATCCAGTCTAAAGAACTTTACTAGCCTACAATAGCTTGAAATGTCATTTACAATTGTGGTTATTATGATTCATGAGATTGATCATGATACACTTAGTTGAGCCATGCAACCAAAGTAATCAACTGGACACTTTAAAACGTCCCATGAGCAATTCAAAATTTCTAGTCAGTAATTCATCTCCACCAGGTACTAAAGTCGCCTGAAGAAGGTTGTGTCAACTGTCAAATCAACAGTTTTATCACCAGTTGTTAATACTACATCATGTGCCAAGTCTAGTAAAAGAAAAGTGGAGGGCTGTGTCAAATCACCAGCTCTTACATGAAAGTTTGTTATGTTACAGATAAATGAGTTTAGACTACAATGATAATGACAAAGAGGACGAATTCGGTGTGGATGTTGACCATTATGTTGGTAATTGGTATCAAATCTTTTTTGAATGGTTTTATTTATTTATTTATTCATTTGAAAGGCAATGTTGGTATCAATTATTTTTCATGAATGCATAAGCCAGACTAATTCAACCCATTTTCTAGGTATCTTTCTACTTACTCCCTTAAAGTAAATTTAGTGTGACAACTACCACATTTCTAAATTTTAAATGAGTGTCATTTAAGTTTTCATTTCCCTTCTTTGTTTTTTTCGTTTGGTAAAAGATACATTTCTCCAATAATATGAGAACAGAAAATGAGGGAAAAACTTTTAGGACCCATTTTGTTGGTATGAAATTGCGTTACTAGTAATTTATGGTAATATGAGTTCCAATATAGGATTATTAAAGATGTTAAGGTTGAAGAAAAATTGTAGGAAATGGGACATAACTTTCATAGGTTTTGATCTACTATAGTGATGACTCTATTTATTTTTATTTCTACTTAATTCATTTTTCATCAAATTATTGAGATTATTTGTTTATCATTTAAAAATCTTTATTTTGTTTCTTCAATTTTAAATATTATTTATAAACACATTTAAAGCGATCCAAGGAATTAAATTTCATGCAAACAATCCCGCCTCCAACATTTTGCTGGGAAGATTTTGTCATTGGAAATAAAGACATGGGATAGCCTTCAAGAAACCGAACCTCTTACACAATCAAATTCTTCTCATGTGGGAATTTGTCAAGGGCTGGATCCCATTCCGAAGAAGACTAAAGCAAACATTAAAAATACAAAGATGCAAAATAGAATAAGAGTCTAATAGATTCTACAATGAGAATGATCTGTGGGTTTGTCCCATGTATGCTTGGATAATGAGAATGATGCAATTCTAAAAACACCCATTTGTACAATTGGCCATTGGATAGCTTTAAACTGTGAAATATTATAAAAACCCACAGTTAATTTTTATATAATGGAATGGTATATATACCCCTGCAGTATGGATAGATAAACCCAACACTTGGGTATCAATCGAATCACTGTACTTTAGGTACTATCCTATAATGTCAAGGAGGAGGCCAGAGGCCAAAAGGGTGTACATATCCATCAAACAGCAAGGTTGTGTCATGTGTGAACCAATTCTTCTTTATTCATTCACCTGCGTTTAAAAGACTCTTTTATTTATGATTTTATTCACCTATTACAACGAAGGTAGGGAGTATTCCACTGGTGCAAAAGCTAATATAATTTTATAGAACACAAAATGGTGCTCAGCTCAACACCAGGGACCCCCACTTTTTTATGTATTAGCTAATGCATGTTGGTGTACAGCTAAAGGTCGATATTTTATTCAGGACCTTTGACAACACACCATGCAAACGGACGGTGTGTCTAAAGTTCAAATAGTTTCTTGAGCATTAAGTCACATATATGGGGCACATGTGAGCTCACCTTTCACTGGTGACAGGGTTGAAAAGGCTGAAATCACGTTTTAAAAATGCGGTTTCCGACTTCCAAATTCCAACACTTAAGCAAAATATAAATAAATAAGAGGGAGGCAAAATCATTATGTAACGTTTTCTATCTTTTTTTTTTAAATGTAGATGTGATAGACCTAAAAATAATTTAGATTGAAATATCAAATGCACTTATTTTTGTTGTTCATATATGCCAAATTTTTTTTTTTTGGACTTTTAACTATTTTTTTTAACTCAACTTAGGGGACTAGGACCCTAATCCTCTGGTGAGGAAATTAGATCTCAAGTAAGATAAGGGAGCGAACCGCGGGTGAAGTAAAACAACCCTCGGTTGAGCGAAAGTGACTATATACATTCGAACACTTGAGCACCCAAATAAAAACTGAGGATAGTTTAGTTTTATTTGGATGAATCATTAGACTGGGTCTCATATCTATCGAGATTAGCGACCATGAAAAGTGCAAGTTAGCTACAGGGACTAAGTTCTTCTTTGAGGTAGGCATCTTAAAATGACGTTTTAGGTTTGAAATATTAAAATTGGAACTTCTGGCACATGTGCAGAAGTTGATTTCTTCAGTTAACGTTAAAATTGATATACCTGGAGTCTATGGTGAATAGAAGTTGGGAATTTAGATCAATCAACGGATATTTCGTCCATTGGAATCTAAGAAAGTATGTCTCAGGATATCTTACCTTAGTATTCCACATTTGCCTCAGGATATCTTACTTTAGTTTTTCACATTTTATGAGTGTTTGAACATTTGTTGGAACTTGGATTTTGGAAGCATTGGGGGAAGGACTGACAAGGGTTCTTTCTGAGAAAAGTAAATTAGCGATGCAATTTCAAAGCTAGTAACTACCTTGTTTGCTCAGAAGATTCAAACTGTGAATAGTTCATTCCCAATAATTTAAAGTTTGATTCGTGACCTTTTAGCAAAGTAATCCCACATAACTCTCTTAAGTCAAGTCTTGCAACTCCATTAGTAGTGCCTGCCTAAAGGTCCAAGTCAATCTCATTAGTATTAATGTCAACCCGCATCTAACTCCAATCAAAGTTCACAGCAATGGGTTGCCCTAGTTAGTTGGGAACCTGCCTCTAAGTGAAGATCCATGTTTCTCATCTTTTCACAAATGTGTGATTCTTACCTATCCTTTTCTCGCATGTGCATGCTTTGTCCCCATTTGTGTGGGGGTTCAAGTGGGGTCCCAGTACCCTTCGACTGGGGCAAAAAAAAAAAAAAAAAAACTCCAGCCAGATTTTAAGATTGGTCACTAGTAAAACCAAAGCATTTTACATGTAATAAGTTTGAGCATAGTCCCAACTTTGACCAAAGTAAATCTCCCCTTACGTAAATGTAAATGATTGTTATTTTTGGCGATGTGGAATTATGGGTTTTATATGTTTCCCTAGTGATGAACTTGTAAAATGGGCACTGTTGCATGAGTTCATTGAATTTTGTCGAACTTGAAATCAAAATAAAAAAGAAATGAGAAAACAATCAAATGAAGCTCCATTGAATTTCTTGATCAAGTTAAGTCGGAAATTAGGAATTATTAACTCAAATACAAATTAATCAAATTGCAAACTAAGTAATTATGGGTTTTTTTTGGCTCCAATGTATTATATGATGAAACCTCACATGTATATCAATTTGGGAGTATGGCCCTGAGGCTTGACATCTCTGGCAAGACTAATCTTCCTCGTACTCTTTTCTATTGTCACATTCATTTCATATGAGGAAAATAGTTCGCTTTCTCATCACTTGTTAGTTTTTTTTTCCACCGTTGGAAGGACAGCCAACACAAGTGAGAAGAGGAAGCTCACAAAGTTTGTAGGATGGCCCAGCTACATAGAAAAAGAAGTCGACACGTGGGAAGATAGCATACATACCCATGGACAATGGCGGACCTAAAATTCTTTTTGACAGGTGTGGACCTTAATAGGTAGTTTGGTTTTGAGTTCAAACTAAGGATTCTCATTAGTGTTGTAAATAGGTTTCCCATTAATCGGAGGATCCGGCTTGTTAATAACCAGCTCTGGGTCTTTATGTAGGTCTCGATAAGTAAACGGATTTAAATCTGAATCCCATTTTTAAGCCCGTAACCTAAATGGTTCTTGGTTTAGTTTCACCTTGGTTCCGACCTGTGGACCTAAGACCTGATATATTATCCAAAATTTTGAAAATTTTGCCTAAAAATTAGCTTCTCTCGAAAGCATAATCTATATAAAACTGGACCTGCCTCATACATGGTTCCGATTCCAGTTGTAGGTTTATCATCTCCTTAATGATTCTAGTTCCGAATCTAAGAAACTAGTTTTGAATTGGTTTCAGTTTCGGGTCCACCATAGACCTAGATTAGAACCGACCCGTTTATAATCATAATTCTAGTGTAGATTATGACAGTGGACCCACACTTTTATATATGTGATTTGTTTTTTAAACGTATTTTTTTCAAATTGTACTAGTGAATACATTTCAAAAGCTTTAGTGACCAATCTACTTAAAACTCCTCTCAAAGGGGACGTCTACCCACAGGGCATGTGTCTACTCAAGCAACCTAGCAGAACAAAGACTCCTAAGATTCAACCTCTAGACTTAATATAGCTAATATATTCCAAAAACTTAAGAACAATTCTTACTTTTATAAAAGAATCTCACCTTATATTTCATACGAAAAAACGGAGAGAAATTACCTTTTAGAGACTTAGGCATGGGCTCCTCGATGAAGGTAAAAAATAGAGAGGAGATTTGGATGATACAATTTGACAGTTTTTTCTTTCTTTCTTTCTGTTTTTTTGGTAGAACAAGTTGAGAGTTGAGAGGTATTTAGGAGAGAAGTTCCTTTCTTCTTTGACCGTAGATGGAGCTCCTAGCAGGGAACACCATTTTCTTTTTAGTCCATACGTGAAGTCCTCAATAGAGGACTGAGAACCACATAAAACTGGTAGTCCCTTGGACTTAAATTTGTTTTATTTTTCTTATTTAATTCTCCACTTCCCAGCGGAAGTTTTAGCAATGCATTGATATTTTTATGTAATCATCCTAATTTCTTTTCTGTAACATTTAATCATATAATGATGGTGATGATGATGATGATAATGATACTTATAAGTAATGTCACAAGCATTAATAACACATTGCAATATTGTTGCTGCAAAAAAAAATATATATTGCAATATTGTATTTTATTTGTGAAAAAACATAGTGAAAGTGTATGAACCCAAGAGCATAATGATTTTTTTTCCAATTAGAGTTCAGGCATGTTATTTATTGCTACTGCTGCTGTTATTGTTATTGTGTGTGTAGAGAGAGGAATGTTCATGTGATAATGAGAGATAATTTGGGAGGGCACCTGGGGCCCCATTTATCACAGGGCATGGGGGATGGCAAGTGACATTTTGGATGGGCCTAGATATCACATTTGGGGTCAATCACATATTTCTAACATCTTCATCCATGGCCCACAAGTTTAATAACTTTATAGCAAATAATAAAAATCGACTGCCAATCCAATAGTCTAATTTATTCGAATCCATCCAAATTCATGAGATTCGATTATGGTGAGGGCATGTTGTATATTTGGCCTATTTAGTTGGATCATAAGGTAGCTCCACTGGGTGATCTGCACTGTGCGGACAGTGAAGACCATCCTGACAGAACCTCCCTTTAAATATACCCCATCCAAGATAACCCACACGAGAATGAGAGGCAGAGTAAGAAAGTGGTATATTAAAAAATCAATCGATAGGCAATTCGGTTTCATCCGGGGTTGCGATACGAGCAACCATTGACGTCAGTTAAAAATTTTAATGATGGCAAAGTGGTCGTACGCGAAAATTGCATTAGTTTTTATCATTTAGTTCTTTCCACTCATAAACATACATGGATGTGTAAAGGCACCCTTTTGGAGGGTAATGGAGAGAGGTGAGGTAGGAAGGTATGCATCATCACATGCATAAAGTGAATGGGATCACATGGGGGATGCCTCATCCACGCTAGGCAGGACCAACTAACTTGTCTCAATCATCCAACCCATGTTGCAAGGAACAAAACCCATTGGGGCACCTTGATTGGCACATGATACCCTGACTTTTCTTTAGTCCCTCCCCACCAAATAACCATGTGAAAAGGTCCATCAATGAGTGGGGGGTTTGCAAGGTCAACAAGATGGGATCATGCCCTGATCAAATCATATTAAAAATATAGAACAATTCAATGAATGCCTGTAGTGTTGACCACCTCTAGTGCAATTTCAATCCATTCCTTCCCTCGCTTAAGACAAATAATAAAAAGAGAGAGACCCACATCCTAGTTGTTTCAAAATCATAAATATAATAATACTAACACGTATACATGTACGTTCAATTCAAGATTTGTATGATTGTATCTCTAAATATAATAATACTAACACGTATACATATACATTCAATTCAAGATTTGTGTGATTGTATCTCACAGTTCCCTAGGTTGTCTGACCAAACAATGGGAGCTGAATGCTAGGCATATGCCCAACTCCGAGGTCAAGGCTCTGGCCACTATTTTTATTCTCGACTGTGGGGCTATAAAGTGGTTGGACATCAAATAAATATATACATCTGTAGGGCCTAGGGAAGTTGGAATTGGGAAACATCATTGAAATGAAGAGTAAAATTTTCTTTATTTATTGGTTAATTTAACAATCTCTTTCAATAAATGAAAGCTCTAAAACAAGAGAGAAAGGTCTTTGGCACTTTTTTGTTGTGCTTTCCCATAGTTTAATCCTATCAGAATCTCTAACATAAAAGGAAATCTGGTAGTTTGTAATGGTTGATCCGAGACGATTATGCATAGTTTGCTCTGATTTTCAGGTTATAAAAATGGGCTCACCATTTTTTTGAAGCTTAGCCGATGATTATCATTTTTGACCCACATATAATGAGTTCCGGATATTTGTGTTTGGTATTGAATTTCTAGGAGTTTATAGGAAAAGTGGATTGCACCAGAGGAATATTAATAATGTCAAGAATGGAAATAAGGTGCGGATACAAATGAGAACCCCATTAGATCTGATTTACTAGGGTAATGGAAAGTAGATATTTTTCACCAAAATAGAGACTTGTTGATGGTCACATTTTGAATTTAAACCCCTTTAACGGGAATACTTTCCTTAGAATTCCTAGAATTCAATACTGAGCAAACAAACAAAAAGAGTTACAAATTGGAAAAAGTTTGACATGCATAAGTATTTTATATCTCAAGATTTAAACTATAGTAAATGTCCTCACCATTGCAAATGCACAGTGTCCAAAAGCTCATTTTGCATTTAATTACTAGGAGTTCAATAGTAAAGTGGGTTAAAATTAAATCCAAGGATTACCCAAAAGAAGTGAATTTTTTTTTAAGAAGATGTGGAAATTAGTCAAGAGTTTGGGACGCATCATTTACAGTAATTGCATTACATCTAATTTAGATAGGATACTGGTTATAGATGCTGAACTGATAAGCATCCTATTCATAAATGTTTGGAGTCCGCAGTTTTAGGTATGTAATCCGTTTGAATAGGAATTTTTCCCATTTCTCAAGTCCAGCAAAAGAACAAGTGAGGAAAAAGAAAAAAGAGACACACACAACTGTTTCTTTCTTCAACTTCTTGGGGTAAGTAAGACACATAAATGTTTTTTTTTTTTTTTTGGTAGAAGACACATATAACTATTCAAGTATCAATCATTACCATTTGTAAATTTAACAACCCCCTCCACCCAGAATAAGAAAATATATAAATAAAAAATAAGGATTTGGCAACGCATCATCCACATTTATCCTGCTGCATCTCATATTAATAACTTTCTAAAAAGTATAATTTAAACTTTGGTTTGACAAAATTAACAATTGATGTAACCCTTCTCCTTTTATTGGAGATTTTGTGTCCTGCACATGCTAAATACAAAACATGCCAGAGCAACATTGAAAAGGACTATGGTCTAACCGCCCTTTTTTAGTATGAGTTTCTAAGTTTCTAAAAAAATGTATTCCTATGAAAGAGGCTAAAGTTAAAGAAAAAAAGGTGAAGATACACGAATGACCATTAAATTATCTCATCTTTTGTGGAAAATGATTACCTAAATCACCCATACAAACCAAATCCTATGTAATTGTTACATTGAGTGTTGTAAACAATTTGTAACGATTGTAGTCCCAATTTTGATTGATGAGAGAAATAGGCTGGTGCCTAATTAATCACATATGGTGTGTGTTGTTCGTTGTCCCTCTGGTAGCATTCTTTGCATTTTTGTGATTGTGTTGTGTTGTTGGTTTCTTTGATTAAGGAAGGATCCTTATTATCGTGCGATATATTTTCTACGCGAAAAATTTACCCGTGACAATGAGGTCTCATCTAAATCTTCACTGTATATTCTTCTATATTCTTTCATTGGAACCAATTTACCATAAATTCCTAGAAATTTTGTTCCATACAAATAAACCGACCCTTTAGAAAAATGGATCGTAAACAATGAAGTTTCATGAAGTCTCTGTTCTGAATGCATTGTCAAAGGGACGACCATCAAGTACATGAACCATTCTACCCAAAAAAAAAAAGTACATGTACAATTGATAAATTTGAAGGCCCCTGAATAAATTGATTACAATCATAAGGTATAAGGGATATTTTGAATATATTTTTATATATCCAAATGTCAGAAAACATTATTTGCTGATAATTATGCAATACTTTCAAAATGTCGTTATAATTACTAAAAACTTCAATAGATCTTGATATTATTGGAATAAAATTGGGAAATCGCATAAGATTTGAATAATTATTTGACAATTTTATATCTTTTACCCACAATTTTCCGAATAATATGACAAGAGAGCCACTAAATTTGAAAATACTGTGAGAGTTTCCCAAGAAAGACATTTGTGAGTTGTGACCCTAATAATAAAGTGGAGGGAAAAATTCGGTGGTGACTCAGCCAATGAGTGATTCATTTGAGCATACACCCAGATTCAGACATTGGAAGAAGACAATGAAGTGAGCTCATTACAATGACAAGGAAAGCTTGTTAAGAAATGCAACTACTCACACCATGATTTTCTTTCTCTTCTTTTTTCATATTATAATTTAGGCTACCATGCAACATTGAATCCTGACGTTGTGAAAGGTCCACTTCTGTTGGGTGCATGTCTGCAATGCGTTGCAGTAAAATTTGACAAACTGGATAGCAACACATCTACAAACATAAAATACATCCATGAGTCATAAAGAAAGCCCCATGTGTTAGGAAGGATGTAAGACATCTCTACCTGTGTCTACAGCTAGTTCCTCTCTAGAAACCTAATCTTTGTAGGCATCCATGGGCCAGGTCGAGTAGGGTCGCAACTGTACAACCGCAGCATGTTTACTAATACGGCCTAGAATTTTTAGGCCGAAATACAGATTTTGACCTGCATTCCATAAACAAGGGATAGTCCATTTGTTTGGAAAATGAGGACCAGAGAAAATGTTAATACAGAACAATAACAAATTCCTTCTCCTTGTATCAAATACTCTGCAAAAAACATACCCATATAGTCAATGCAATTCAAAAGTTAGCCAGTGTAATTAAAACAAGCCCACCATCTAGCCGAAAAAAAAAAACACTAAAACCCGCTAAGCAGAGAAAATTTGAAGACTTCCTGAATTCACATTAAAGGGATAATATACTTTCATCCATGAGAGTTTTAAATCAGAATGATTTCATTTCTGATGAACTCATAATAGATAAACATTTAAAAGAGTGGGATTCTCATTCCAAGCCACCTGATTCTACACATAAAAAGCTATAATTTAGTGGTAACTGGCAAGCCAACCATGGGAGTGGGGTACAAAATAAAAATCTCAGATTTGATGTTCAACAGATGGATGCAGCAGAACCTAACAAGAGATTTTTGGTACACCCCCCATTCATAGTGGTACAACACATCAACAGTTTGAATCAAAGAGAAAATAAATAAAGAAATAACACAACACTGGGTCTCTGTTAAGAATTTGAAATGAATAAAGAGAGAGACCAACAACAGACCAAGTCTACGTTTCTATGGTTTCCAAGTAAAATTGCAGCATATATCAGCAACAAAAAGACATTAACCTCACATCAATGTCTCAAAAGCTTCATATAACCAAAAAGCATAAACCGAATTACGCAGTTAAGTACTGAGTTTTTCTTTGTTCCTTTTTTTCTTTACAGATGATGCATACACACGCAAATATTTCATAAATATTTTAAAAGAGAAATGGTCTAAATCTACCAAGTTGCAAGAACTGGGACAATTTACGACATCCAATAGCACTATCTCACACCTGGATGCAGGTATATGCATAATTTACTTGTATCTTTTGGTATCGATGCCAGTATCAGTCCTGTATACGATACAGCTAGGTGCATATCCTACTTTACTAATTCAAGGTTCTCGAAGATTTATATGCTTTCTTGTTTATCAACATTTAAAAAAAAGTCTGAAAGGACAGTAAATAATCAAATTTTAATTAATTTGAAACTGCACTGTATGTGAAAACTGTAATTAGTGTAGTATGAAATTCCTCTTTTTTTTTTTTTTTTTTTGCCTTTGCATTAGATAGAATTGTAAACCATCCCAATCAATCAGCCCAGAGGTCATACCTCGGGTCATCCATGCACAACCTGCTCTGCCCAATTAGTATGCTCTGCCTTCATCCAGGACTTGAGTACACTTGGTGACCATGCTGTGCCAGCGCTACGGGTCGATCCCTTGCACTGCAGGTAAGAACGGCAGGTAAGAAGGGATGCCCTGATCACTTGGGCTATCAGCGTTCTTATAGGATAAAATTCTTGATCTAAATGTGATAAACATGAGAAGCCCAGAAACACACAAAACATGTAATATAGTTCATGGCATTATCATCATCATCACCAAAGCATTGTCACAACTATGTTCAAATAAATTCCTAATATGAAGCGTGAAATTTTCATGTTAAGGACAAGATGGTCTTGCGTGTGTCATGTCTTGGATTTTTAAAAGTGCATGAGAATGGAAATGTGGTTTCAAATCTCTGCTCACGGAACCCTGTTGTATGGCTCTTGAAGAATTCTCTCAGCAGTAGCATTACGAACCATTTATCTTGAGATCGATTTCAACCAACCAAAACCAATATGGTTTTTTATATTCTTTTTTTTCATTCTTCTTTTAGCTTAGGATTAAAGCATTGAACAGTGATTACAAGGGACTGGTCACTAGAATTTCCATAAAGTTGTGTGGCAGATGAACAAAACATCCATCACACCTTTACTTGATTGACACACGATGGTCAAACATCCAACTATAGAAGCTTCCCAAGCAGTCAAGAATTACAAAAAATGATAGTAGTAATTGGCAGGAGCACAAGCTGAGAGCACCGAAGTACTAGAATGAATTCTCTACAAAATAATGATGGTGGTCATAATAAGATATGCAAACAAAGAATATTCTAAATGCTGTTACAATGTACTTCCTCTAAGTTTACCACCAACTGGGACAAAAAGACAAATTACAATAACTTCGAAAGGATAAACTACGTGATGGCAGAAGTTTATTGAACCTAAAGAATCAAACCATCTTGCTACAGAAGAAGTAAGATTCTTGGGCAGCGAATAGCCCGACACTAGGAAAGGAAAAGAAATTTATACCTGGAGCACACGATGAAACCACTGGAGTACTGAATTCTACTCTTTAAAACAGAATACAGTTTTCTGATGATTGAATCCATTTACGCTAGGCCAAATGCCAATGAGATAGCACTCAAGATTCATAATAAGCAAGAGTGTAATTGTTGAAGAAAGGAGCAAGATCACGAGAGTTTCGCCCTTGGCAGCTGCAGCTGACTGAGGATGGCTCATTTCCAGTACTGTATCTCAACCTTCATTTGGAGCTAATCCTTGATAAAAAGGAATCTGGAATCCAGTTGTGGCAATTTAAGTAGAAACTGTCACAGCTACTTGAGCTATTCAATTTGGAAAAGTTAATCATTTAGATCATGAGAGACACTGATCAAAACTACTTCGAAAAATCTTCCAGTGCTCTTTCTCTAATCAAAATTCCAGTTAGGATGCCCAATAAACTCGAGTGATTCAACAAAACCTCTTATAATGGGCACTGGAAGTGAGAAAATGGGCTTGACTATACATTGAGTGAGGCGGTAAGGCCAAAGGGAAAAGGAGGAGGTTCAACTATTGGGAGAGTAGAAGACAGAAAATCCGCCCTTCCCAGTAAATGGTGGAGGAGGTTTGGACATGAACAAGAATAGGGGTTTTTGGATCATATACACTGGGACAAAACTGCCCCCGCAGAGAGTGAACTTTATAAGCTGACATGTCCCGCTGTGGGTGTCAATAGAAGTTGTACAAGGTCATGTTTAACAAAATAATCCTCTAATGAGTGCTACATGATTGTGCATGACGAAGATCTCAGAGCTGCTCCAGTAAGGAGGTTGTTGGGGGTCACAAAAGTTTCATTAAGGAGTCTTCGGGCAGACGTTTTAATCGTAGGGAGATTGCAAGGTGTAGTTTTGAGAACTTTATCCTCTCAGAAACTTCTCATTTGAGCCTTAAAAAATTGCTTCCAAAATTTATGCAGCTATGGAGGGAAAAAAATATACTCCAAAATAACTGAGAGATCATTAAAAAGGGTCAATCTTAAAATTTTGTTGAACAGTTTCCTTAGTAAAGAGAGAAACTTGAAAAACAGTTGTCACAATACCATTGAAATTGATAAGTCTTAACTAATAGTGGCAGCCGTTAGGGCCTAAAGATTTTCGATGAAGTACCCAAATCAGTCAATGCATTTTAATTTGAAAATTCTGAACAATGTAATTGAACCATGTAATTAAACAATATAATACTTTGAACGAGAAGAACCAAACATTTAAAAAAGTCAGAAATTTATACTTTATTGCAGAACATGCTGAAACTACCAGAGAGCTAAAATACATATTTTCTACAAAAATATAGAAAGGAAACTCATACAAAAGAACTCAAAACGTTGTTGTAACTCTTCAGGGGTGCTATAACTCCTGTTTTTCTTCTGTCTTCTTGGTGGCTTAAGTGAGAGTACAGCCCAGCGCCACCCCCCCACCCCCCCACAAAAAAAAAGGCCACTCCAACCATCAAGAGAATCATTAGTGTACAAGTAGGATCATTAAACAACAGTCCACATTCAAAATAAATGCCCAATTGCCTGCTAGAACAAGGTGGCCAATCTTATTGGCTTGCTGGAACTTGAACACGTGAGCCAGGCTGACATATCTGTCGTTCAGCAAACATTTTTGTGAACAGACTTGGTTGGACTGCGAAACCCACCATTTTAGAACAACGGACATTTGTAGTGTCATAATGCTGGTGTTGACGAATTCTCTACCCCAATGACCTTACAGTAGTAGTGCCAAGATGGATTTGAACTCGTAATAGCACGTTGGCCAAATGGGTGTTCTTGCACATAACGTGGAACATCATCACACTTGGCCACTTCTTCCAGATAAACTCGAAGATCTCCTCCAGGTCCTGCATGTAAGCTTCACTTGAGATCTCTAAAATGCACCGACCAAAAAAATATTTAAGAACATGAGAAGCACTCCTCACCTAAGGAATTATCTTTTACATCCCTGAAACGGAATGGCCGTGGAAAGATTGCCGTGTATGGCTATGAAAAGCCCCCCCAAAAAATAGAAATAATTATTAGAATTGTCCAACAAGGTGAAACAAGTCAAAGAAAGATCAATCTAGTCAATCACAGCAATCAAAGAGACAAGAAGCAAGCATACAGGATTTCGGAGAGCCTTGTAAGGAGAATCATCCAACAGCAATGTGTTTGACGGTGTATAATCCCCCTTTTCCCATGGAAGAGTTGGCACTTCTTTATCCCAAATTTTTTTCAATTCCTTCAAGAACAGGGGCTTATTTCTATTCTCAACAGTACTGAATCCTGTCTCAGTACATTGCGATTGGTCCTGCACAAAATTGGTAATAGTGATGCAACCCATAACTGCTTCTAGGACATTGTAATGCAATAAATATACAGGTGCCCCATTATTAGGAGCATACAATAGGTCAAGTAAATATCTACCAAACAATATTGTAAGATAACTAACTTTACTGGATTTTCTATTAGGATATGATTATATACAGGTAACATAACATGAACAGCCATATGGTTAAAAGGAATCTACAGTATGGAGACCAGCTCTCATTACGGTAGACCAGGAGGTCCAAATTCAACCCATGACTTGTAACCAAGGTTTTAAAAAATCCCAATCTTCCCGTCAATCGGGACCAAGACGAGTCGGTGCAGCCCATACAGGACCAGTATGGCCATGACGTCTTAAAATATCATAATAAAACTCTAAATCAATAAAAATAAGTAAATAATAGAAATTTTCTAAAAATGTGTAAATTTGATAATGTAATTGTATCTTAAATCAATTATAGTGATTTTAGTTTTTGTGAAGGCTAGTGCAATGCTCATCACTTTATTTAGGTAATGGAAGATCAATTTAAACATATAAAGCACCAAATTACTAATATATAATAACTATCAATAAATTAATATTAATGGTAACATTAAAAAAACCACTAAACTGTAATATTAACAGAGGGTTGGGGGCACTGGGCCATCAAGGCAGTTGATTCTGAGTTTAAGTTACCTCGAGCCTATTTTCATCCTCACTACCATAATCTTCAATCGTTATTAGATAATTATGGAAATTCATAGGATGGAATACCTAAATTATCAAACAAATCCAGCTTTATCGTCATATTGATATATCCCAAGTCGCATTGATAATTAATCTTGCACTGTCTACTATCTTACCAATACTGCTTGTAGGCCCTACTATCCATATCGTTTTGGAAGAATTTGTCTTGGGCACCACATAGTAGCACTTATCCCTTTCACTTCAAAGTTCAAATTCAAAGGACAAATGAAAAATGAGTTCATTTTATGTTTTCAGTTGAGCAATTGTATGACTCATTCATGTTAGTCACACATGGTTCATTTTAAGTTTTCAGTTGAGCAATTGTATGACTCATTCATGTTAGTCACACATGACACAACTAACAGAATCCAACTATAAAAGGGCCATTACGATTTATGTTTCTCTTTTTTCCCATCATTTTCTTTTCCAGTAGTCATGCCTCTACTAATAATTTAATGAATTAAAAATAACAACTATTAAAAGGGTAACCATAAACTTTATCCTAAATTTAACCGATTAAAAAAATAATTCATAGTAATGATAACAATAATAATAAATCAATGGAGAACAAGTAAATATGAAAAGAAGGCGGGGGTTGGGACAGAGATGATACTTCATGCTTCATGATGCTTACCCAAAAAAATAATGTCTTGCCTTTATAATCTCTCATAAGAAAATCAACCAGAGCCAACATATTCCTCCTGCAAACAATAATAAACATTGTGAAACCAACTCAAATAGGACCAATTATTAAATAAAAAAAAATCCAAACAAAGTCACTAGCAAATGCATCAAAACATTAGGGGTCGTTTGTTAATTTCACCTGCGATGCGAAAATGCTTTAATGTGAAATATAATCCTGTGTTTGTTATTTTCACACCTCTTCAAATATGAATCTAATTTCAACTTAACTCCTAACAATTCACATGTTTTTCATATTAAAATCATGATAAATCAAGTGATGAGATTTGACCTACAAAGCAGTGTTGGCCTTCTAAAGATGATCAACGGTTTGGATCAAAAAAAACAAGGCCTACAGAAATCAGAATTGAAGAGCAAACAGTTTGGGATTTTGTGCAAATATCTTACAATCCATGAAGGATCAATGGTTGAAATTTGAGCCACTAACCATTTATGGCCTTGTGAAGAGGGTCTACGGTTCTAATCTTTCATTAGAGGCCCAAATGATCCAAAAACGTGGAAAAAAGAAAAAGAAAAAAAATGGACTACCTTTTGAAACCGTGGAATGCACTGTAGCAGTAATGCATGATACCAACAGTTGATAAGTTTTATGAAGATATCTCAAGATCCATGTTGAATCTACACTTGAAATTTGACCTCCTAGCTGAAAATGGCCTTTTGAAAAGGATTAACAGTTTGGATTGTGAAAATGCGGCCCACAAAATTCCAAAAATGAAAGTCAACAGCCTGAACTTTTTCATAAATCTCACCATTTATGATGATCCAACAGCTGAAGTTTCGTCCCATAGCTGTTTTTGGCATTCCTAACATGTTTGACAGCTTGGATCATGATTTGGGGGCCCACAAAATAAAATAATAATAAAAAGGTGTGATGGGGATCAAGGTACTGTCGCTCCACAATAACCAAAGGGTTCACACCTCTTGAGGTGTGAAAATGAAAGGGCCTTTTTGCATGCAATTTACAAACCAAAATCACATGCAATTTACACACGTCTAAAATTTGCAAACAAATATGAAAGGTTTGTAATCATTTCACATGTGTAGTACTATAATGTTTACATATGTAAATGGGGTGAAACAAATGACCCCTTAGGACTGATTTAAAAAGAAAAAAACATGAGAAATCTAACAATAAATAAGTTATGTGAATGAAACATTGGGTTGAGACGTACCTTGTTCTAGATGACCAGATACCTACATTAAATCTCTCGAAGCAAAACTTCAGAAAGCCATCACAAAAAGGCCGCTTATAAACTGCGACATTAGGCATGATAATTTATGTCAGAATAAAGCAACTGAAAAAGAAGAAATAACTCCGGCAATATTTCATTTAATTTGTCTAGAATATCTTCATAAAAATGTGAACCAATGTCAACTTTCACCTAATCTTCCACCAATTACTGTGTCTGGTCTGCGCCAATTAGATTCAAAATTAATCATATCAACCAGCAACCCGTTCAGATCAAGTATGAGTAACTTCCTTCTGGAACAAATAACAGGTGCCTTCCCAGGTGGCAGGGATAGGTCTAACAATTTATCCTGTTCATTGCCACCATTTTCTATCATAATCTTATCATCCTTCTGGCAATCTGTTGAACATGATTCCAAATTTTCTTTGACAAGGTCACAGTCTGGCACCACTGTTGGTAAGTTACTGAAGACCTCTACATTGTTCTGCACCAAATATTCAGAAGAAAGGTCATAAATTGTTGTATCATTAACAGATTCTTTTTTTATGAATAATAGATTTCACCTCCTTTATTATATGTTCCCTTGTTGATGCAAGTTCCTTGTCACCATAACCAGCAGCTGAAATGTCAATGACGCAAGTGTCCATGACTTGTAGAGATGTGCCATGTCCATTCAGATCCAATGAAGTAGCATCTTTTACAACAATTTCAGATGATGAACGGGATGCTTCCTCTTTGCAGTCCGTATGAGAAGCATCCATTTTTTCTTTCTCAAAAGCATTACATTTCTCAACTTCTGTGGTCAGCTCATTCATGCTCTTTTCCACTGGGCCCTCGTGTGTCGGTGAGTCCCTATGTGCTTTATCTTCAAGATCGGTCCATTCTGCTTTCTTATTCTTCATCTTCTTTTTGGATGCATATACCTTGCTCAAGCAGCCAATAGAAGCACTGTCCAATGGACTGTTTTGTACAAACTGCAATGAAGTAGTAGGATCATCATCATCATTGAATCGGTAATCAATTTCTCACAAGTTTGACCAACCGTGCTTAAAGCATGGGCATGTATATGCCAAAAAAAAAAAATTATGGAGAGAAGTCAACCTTCTAAAAACTACAATCAGTTTTATGAACTGATTTAATAAAATTTCTGTTGGAGTCACCAGTCAAAAAAAAATTTGTTGGAGTCAATCTTCAAAAAGTAGAAAATACAAGCCAATAAAACAACGTAAAATTTTGTGAAATAAGAAACTAATACAAATTTAAGGTGGAAGTTTCTGAAATCAAAAGAAAAAAGAATTCTTTCTACATTTAGGAAAAGGTGCCAAAATCAGATAAGGAAAAAAATAGTAATAGGTAGATGTGGGGTCTGGTGAGAGAACACTGAAAAGTCACCTTCAAATTGAATTAAAAGCCTTCTGTCCGACGAGAATCAAAACTAAAAGCTTGTGGTCAAACTGAATTAACAAGCTTCCTCTTTAATATATAATAATAGATTGATGTGAGGTATGTAAAAGTCAAAATTGAATGGTCATAGTCGAAATTCAATTGAAAGCCTTCCACCGCAATATATAATAAAAGGTTGATGTGGGATCCATTTAGAGTTAAATTGAAAAGTAGTGGTCAAAATGAATTGAAATCCTTCCGCTATATAATATATAATAATCGGTTGATGGTAAGTTAAATTTGATAGTTAGAAGTCAAAATCAACTGAAATTTTTTTTGCCATATTATAAAATAATTGACTAGGTGCATATCAAAAGGCACATTATGCTTTATCAAATCGGTATCCATGTTTTCAAACAAAACATTGTGCTTTCTCAACAGGTGGAGAAGTCAGATTACTAACCATCGGTGCTTCAATATACGTTTTCCTTGCCGAGTCCTCTTCCACAATTTGTGAAGATAAGTTTGTTCTATCATGCACTTGAGAATCGACATTTGATTTATCCAGATTGCATAGGCTGCCTTTCTCCAACGGCACTCGAGTGGTCAACTCATTTGCACTCTCTTCCATTATGCCCTCATGCAAAAGGGCAAAAGTCAATGAGTCCTTGCAAACTCTATCTTCATGAATAGATGCTTCTGCTTTCAACTTTTTCAATTTCTTTTTTGAATATACCTTGTTCAAACAGCTAACAGAAGCACTATCCACTGGACTGTCTTGTACAGCCTGCAATGAAGTAGTAGGATCATCATGCTTGATGGACACCATCATATCATTCTCCAACAGAAGATTGGTTTTGTTATGAATTTGTTTGTCTTCTCTAGCTTGCAATGAATTGTTCACCATTTGCACATCCAGTGGGTTCATCTCAGGGGGTACACTATTCTTCATCAAATCAATACCGATGTTTTCCAATGAAATATTGTGCTTTATCTCAACAGGTGAAGTCAAATCACCATTCGCCGATTCTTCGTGATTCGTCTTCCTCCCTGCGTCTATTTCAGTAATTTTTAATGATGAGCTAGTTTTCTCTAGTTCAAGAGACTCAATATTTGTTTGACACGGATTGCATAGACTACCTTTCTCCGACAACTTTTGACTGGCATCTGAACTTTCAGGAGTAATGTGCTTGGCATTCTCCTTTATGATATCTGCAGTATTTAATGTTTCTAAAGAAGTCTGTAAGCTTTCATCAACTGACAACTCCACTCTTTGACGTTTCTCAGGGTCATGGATTTCACACTTCTCTGCCAAAAGTGTTACCCATTAGAATTTGATTGGCAAAAATTTATTAATTGAATGTCGCAAAATTATTGTCTAAAAAATACATGTTGCTCGATCATATTCTTACCTTGGAAGAAGTTATTCGGATACCTCTCTGCTACAGGCATGGAGTTGTTGGCAGATGGCAACATATACTTCGTGCCCATACTACTCCTTTTCCGCTTCTCTTTTACTGGACAAGGTCCTGAAATTAAATATAAAAAAACAAAAAGAAATCTAAGAGAGCTATGAAAAATATGGTGATGTAATATGAGGCCAGTCCAGATCAGGTTTCAGTGAGTCTGGATCAGTGCACACCAGAATTGAGCTAATTCCATAATACTTAGCCCACATTACAAATATAGAAGGTCAACCACCAAAATTAAAATAGCTTTGAGTACTTAGAGAGAGAGAGAGAGAGAGAGGGAGAGAGAGAGAATTCAAGCAAACAAGCAAGGGAAGGGCTCCCACAACTACAGTCTAATTTCAAATTTATACTATTCTATTAGTAAGTGTCATACAATCCAGAAAACCACATAAGGAATCATGTAACGTTGTTAGAGAACATCTTACACTGTTCAACGCAAATGCTACAATTGCAAAAATCCAGAAGGAAAATGGTTTGTTTTTGTCCTTTTTATAGGGAGGGTGTGGCACCAGAGCATAACTCTAAGAAGTACTTCTGGTTAGTGAAGAAGTCAGGTTAACTCAATCACATGCCACTCTCTCCACAATCCAAAGGCATTTGCATGCTTACATGCATGAATATTTGACAACGCAACACCCAAAAGAGGAAAAAATTTTTGATCCCCAACATGTTCAAGGACATGGCTAGAGAATCACTCTGGTTAGACATAGGTGACCAGTAAAAAAAGATGGAGATTTTCTTCCTGACCAAGCCATCTTTTCTTACCACGCTTAATCCTTCATAATGTATTGCATGCTTGAATACCGTAATGTTTTTAGAAAGGATTTTGTGCAAACCTTTTTCCTCCACCCAAAAGCGCCAAAAAAATTGATCCCCAACACATTCAAGGACATGACTAGAGAAACACTCTGGTTAGACATAGGTGACCAGTAAATATGGATGGAGAGTTTCCTCCTGACCATGCCGTCTATTCTTACCACACATATCCTTCATAATGTATTGCACGCTTGAATATCATAATGTTTTTAAAAGGGATTGCGTGCAAACCTTTTTCCTCTACAAGATCTGGACAACTGGTGGATGGTGAGTCATGTTTTGCCATCTTACTTCCCTTTTGCTTCTTTGTAGGACCAGCACCTGCAATTGCATATAAAAAAAATATGTGCATTCATCCATAAAGATGCAGAAGAAAGATAAATAAGAATAAGAAGGTAAGTGTATCTCAAAATAGATGCCACATTCAAACATGAATAGGCAGTCCCCAGAGTGTTGAATGGCATTAATATTCCCAAAAAAAGAAAAAAAATGTTGAATGCCATGACTGAAGAGATGTGCAGCATGTGTTCGTCAAATGGTTTTTTTCCTTGGGATCAGAGGCAATACTTGTATAAACAAGAAGGAACAATACAACAAGTTATACAAACCAACACCAAGGGCAAGTATAAAAGCTTTAAATGTACCACTACACTACAGAAAACAAAAACAACAACATCAAATGCCAGCAAGTAGGACATTTCTTATCCACTCTTTCCTTGACCACAAATGGTTATTTAATGTGATGAAAATACTTCCCATACATTTTACTAATGCAAGTACAGTGTCTCCAAATTGCTACCTAATAAAATGGCATGTTAAATAGTCAAAAAGCATGTAATAAATGCATAGTCTTAATCTCAGATATATTTCCCAATTCTTTCTCTTCTACAGGGCCTGGACTGCAGGTCGCCGACAAGTTATGGTTTGCCTGCTTACACTTTTTCCGGCTCCTCCTTAATGAATTATTTCCTGCAATTTAAACAGCTAGAGGATTCACCCATAATTACGGAAAGCTTACAAGCAACCCTAACAGTGGACAAAGGAAATTGGCAAGTTTCAAAAACCAGCAAACCTCTCTTTTCAATGCCCTTTACATGCTGAGGAAGCAGGTAACATCCACGGCAAGGATCAAATAGTCCAGCAAGTTAAAGTGCATGGCCCATGAAGCAGGAGATCAAACAATTAGGTAGGCTGATGCAGATATTTAATTCCTCACTGAGCTATGTATGCTTATTTAAATAGTCCCTAGGGTTAGGACTCGCATGGAAAAGTGACAAAGCACAATGATAGGTATCCTCAGATACTTTCACACACAAGGACGCACTCCAAGGATAACAGCCACAATTCTAGTAATCTTCAAAGTTGGAGATTGAATCTCTAAAATGCCATAAACATAATAAAAGAAAACTTAGGCTCTATGACTTCTAACTGATCTACAAAAGCAAGATTTAGAAACTCTTGTAATTACGACTCTTACCAAAAATTAGAAACTAATAACAATTAAATTTATTAAAATACAAAAATCTGTAAGCCTTCTTGGGTCCCACATGTGGACCACAATTGTTCTTGCTATGACTTATTACTGCATCATTTTTTTTTATTTTTTTGAAAACAACATATTACCACATCAATTACCAAACATCTCAATCACATGTAGCACACTTGAATACGAGTCCTATGATACCCAAATACCTCATTTGACTTGAGGTATCTGTAGTGCTATATCCCATTTCTGTATTGGTACAGAATCTGTACCAATACAGAAATGGGATATAGCAAGATACAGCGCACAATTTTAGGATATGGCTTTCTTGTATTTTACAAAACGAAAAAAGAAAGATTAGAGGAATTCATCCAAAATTGAGCTAAACAACGAATCTTGTCCGAAATCTTTGGTTATAACTTAAAAAGGAAAAATGAAAATAAAAAAAAAACTAACCCTTCCCCCTTCCATGCTACCAAGAGAGAGAAAGGAGAAGAGGAGAACCATGCAGCAGAAGAGTTTGAGCATCAGATTGTAGCCTCAGAATTGGTTCAATGACAGAAATCAAGCAGCAGCAAATCCAGTTAACAATAGCACACTAACAGTTGAGTAGCAAAAGTATGGCTCCGGTAAGCCCCTCCTCTGGCTCCGGTAAGCCCCTCCTCCTCCTCTGTTTTTTTCTTTCTTTCTTTCTTTTTTCTTCCCTCCTCTCCATCGTTCATTCCTTCTCGAGGTTTCTTCGTCAAGAATGAAAATGGAAAATGTCCCTTTAGAAACCCTTTTTTTTTAAACATTCAGGCCCCGTAAGTTTTGTTTTAAGACTACATATCTCAAATACCAATCCACTTGACACTAGTGTGGAAAATGAAAGAGTCAAACAAATATCACTTAAAAGAATACTTTCACTTTTACATTCAGCCCCCTTTTTTTCATTTTAATACTGCAAAACTCAAAACCCATTGTATATTCGATGGTGGTTTTTCCCCTTTCACTCTCATATTTAAAGTTCTGCAATTTTATTTATATTTTTTTACTGGATGGGAAAATGGCCTTTCTTGTCATATCATTCAATGTCCTTCTTTTCTCTATTTAAATTATATTTTCCTTTTCTTAAAATGTTGAAACTTCTCTACCTCCCTCTATTTTAATTTTTATAGTTGGAATTTTTAGGATTATAAGTTTGACCATATCACCACACTTTAGACTTAGATTTCCAAGGACTAAATTTCTAGGGACCCACTTCTAATAGTTAGTTACATATGATATATCACATACTACTAAAACAAGACATTCATACAATGTCCGTGTTATATCCCCAAGTCCATATCGTATTTTAAGTGATACCGTACCCGTATCCGTGTCCTAAATTTCTGAAATTGCCGTGTCGAATCTCCGTTTCCCGTGCCAGTGTCGGTATATGGGCATCATGTATTCCCAATTTATCACGGGACAAAATCGCATTCTGCTGTACCAGCATCTTACCTTTTACTTCTTCTTTTCCCCCCTTTATTTTGGGTCATTAACCAGAAACTGGAAGTAAAAGAGGAGAAACAAGTACAAGACGACCAACGCCAACTAGCTGAAACATAAACAAAGTAAGAGGTATATGAGACTAATACCAACAACGACAGCCTAAAGACAAGAAGCACAATAGAAAAAAAACCTACAACAAAGGCCCAACATAAGGGACATCCCTCTCAATCGCTTGCTTAGCCAACAAATCCCACGTGAACCATCTAGGTTCAGAAGAAGGAAGCCTAATCTCATCCGGATGATAACGGAACTTCCATGGACACAAAACCAAAGAAAGATGGTTGGACAAATCACTTATCCATCTCTTGCATATAAATACAGTGAGGACTTACCTCCTTGCCATAGTCCAATAAATTAAGATGTTCTTACGGAGACAGCATTGTAGTTGGGACAGGATAGCACACCAAGGCTGGAGAAATTCTCAGTCACCTTCTAACAAGTGTTTTTGCAATTTGATTTACGTGGGAACCTTAGAAAGAGGGAAGCTTGGACAAGCTTGGACAGAGAAGCTAGGACATATTTCATACATTCATCCCCAACACAAGAAATGGTCAACTAAAGAAATGACTTACACCCAACTAGTCATGTGGGACATCCCTACAAAACGTCGGCTTCATTGCTCACGTCCAAGTTCAATTCCACAAAGTTCTGTAATAGCAAGGCAATAGATAATGGACACAGCTTTAGTAAACTCAAGATATAGGGCAAAGCTGTAGGCAATGGTGTGTAAACTTGATGAAGAAAAGCATGGGATCAATATACCCAAACTTGCCCTAGGATTATCTTCCTTGGAAAGTATAAAATGGTTTCTGTATGCTGCACCTAATCCATGAGATGCACAGTTCAACATTTTTAACATTTTCCAATGTCCTCCAACAAAATTCTCCATTTGCCAATTACAACAAGAGGGGGGATTTTGACCGCGATTCATCGCAAGGAGGTGATAGATTGCACAAGTGATTTTCGAATCAACCATCCATTTCCAATTGAGTTTGGACAAATGGAAACCCTAAAGACAAGTTTATGCAAGGTGATTTCCACTGGAAAGCTTAAAAAACCGATCTTGTGTCGACATTTTCCGCAGTCCTCATCTGAGGCCAAATAATTGTCCACAACATTTCCAGGAAAGCAGATTCACGCCTAAGAGCTATAAATCCACAAGAACCAGAAACGCATCTCGCTACAGAAACCCTAGAACACGAAGTCTCCAGCCTTCTCCCAGAACGAAGAAGAAAGAAGGGATTGGAAAGTCCAATCCGATCCAAACAAAGAGAGAAGGTGAGAAAATGGAGCTGTGATTCTACTTCCAGCTGATGAAACGAGAGATTTTGGGAATCGAATCGAACCTGATCGCGAAAGTGATGGATTCGTGAGAAGATCTGCTCTCGCTTGGATTTGGATTTGGATATCTTCCTCTTCTTCTTCTTCTTCTTCTTCGTTGCTTCTTCGAGGGTTTTTGGTCTTCTCCTTCCCTTTAGTCATTTCGCGCTGGCCCTGCTTTCCGTCCTTTTCACTTTTTAATTACGGGGGCTTTGGATGATTTGTTGATCTTCGAGTTTGTGCCGTTGATCAATCGTCCCCGCTGAAAAGGGAAGGAACTGGATCTGCAGGGAATCTGATATGCCCAGTAAGAGTCTGGATCCCACCTGTTGAATCTCAACCGTTCAAAGTATAATAAATCTACCCCACCCTTAGATTGATCATTTGATGAAACATGCGATTCACACAATTTTTTCTTTCTCCTCTTTTGCATTATTTCCATCATCACGTTTTCCATGAACTCGGAAACTTTGACCACTGTGTCAAACAAAATGAAAAAATCTTGGAGGGGTCATGTGTGCAAAACTTAGAGCGCTTTTTTTTAGAGCATGTTTGGTAACAGAGGATTCCTCACCCATTTCTATGCTCCTGTGAAAAATCCATGTTTGTTTTGTCATGAAAAAGGGAGCATTGGGAATCTTCCAGATTCATGCTTCTAATTATTCTGACAGTTTAACCTCCATGACTTTGGAAATGAACAGTATTGTTAAAAGTTGTTGCTTGTCTCTTTGGAAACCTACTTTTTTTGGACCCACAAAAAATAGTGAAACCGTTAATCATGTTTAAATGATCCAAAACGATTATATTATTAAATATTATTTGTTGATTCTTCATAAATTTCAAGGTATTTGGAGAAAGATCTAAATCGTTAGATCAAAATTTTTGAAATTATGTGGCCTCCATTTGTAAAATCTTAAACCAGGTCCAATCTCTATAGGAGGCCTAAAACAACTATATGGTCAAATTTCAAAGTACGATTCATGATGCATCACGAGAAAATGCCAAAAACATTAAACTGTTGATCTTTGCACATTAGTATGGAAACCGGGATGAATGGGCAATCCCTTGTTTCAAATTTTGGGTTTTGGTGGAGGCTCAAAATCATTATCAGATCCATGCATCATTTCCAGATGCCTAAACACGGCCATGTGCTTAATTTTCAGCCACTGATCCTTAAGCTCTATAGGGCTTTATGAGATTCTCCTACTCTCTATGCCCGCTCTTAACCCTTATCCTCCGTTATGCCCACGGGAACATACTCAAAATTGACATGAAATTAAGAATGTATTATATTATTGGGAGGTATTTATTTTGAATGATTTTGATTACGTAGGATGGCCCCAATCAATTATGAGATACCCAACTAACTAGGCACTCGCTTGTTCTCAATCTCATGCTATTAAATGCTCACATGAGAATCTTGCTCAAAAAACCTACATATATATCGAAAATTCATTTCTAAATTTTACATTTAAAAACCTTTACATAAGAATTAGAATTATGCATGACATATTGACATAAAAAATCACTTACGAAGCACACAAGAATCATATTTGTTTTAGTACAACAAGTTTGTTCAAATAGGCCCCAAATATATGTTGATATAAATCCACATATATCTTGCTGTCCAAGCCCAACCCTCAAATTTGGTCTACCTGCGAAACCTTTATTTTACAGGTTTTAGTTTCGCATATGAGATAGTAAAATGGGTTTTGCACATGTGCATGTGAAACATATTACCATACGTTGTGAAAACCATCAACTTTCATAAGTAACATTTCTCATAAATTTTTCAAAATTCGTGAATATTTAGGATTGAAATAAACATCTTGATGCTAATCATTAATATAAGAATAGTGAATGGCTGGCAACATGAATATTGTGGGCTCACAAAAGTGCATAAAGTTAAATATATAGGTATGATTTTTTATTTCTTTATGTTTTTTACGAATTACTCAAAATCTTTGAGATTTTAAGATAAAGCCTTTGGATGTACTAGTTCAATAAAAAAATTGAACAATATATATTATATTTATGGGCTCCACAAGAATGGAAAAAATAAAAGTAATTGATTCAGTTGATTCAATGGCCAATGGCAGAACCACATGAAGGAGATGTGAAAGTTCCACACATCATTTTCACACTTCATTTATTTATCATATGCGTAAGAAGAATAAGTAAACATTATAATTTCATAATCAATTACGCATGTGAATTATTTACACATATGAATGACCATGAACAAATGACCCCAAGTGCAACCATTTGGCTTTTTAGGGGAAGAAAAGGCCCTCATCTTAAATGCTTTTTGAGGCTAACGTTGCCTTAGCTCAATTAACAGCTGCAATCTGGGGTGTAGGTAGGGGTGTAAAATAGGTATTGCCAGCTCTAAGGACGGCCCAGATGTGCCTGGGTTGGGCTAGGCTGTGCCGTGCCCAAGCCTTGATGAGGCTGGCCTAGGGCATGGATGGAACCGTGCCCTGTTGGGCTACGCCTCAACACAGGCAGGCCCTTCTATTTTTTTTAATTTTTATTGCGCAGATTTTGTTTTGAAATAAATTTAAAGAATTTTTTTTAGGATTCTCAACTTGAAATGAAATTAAAGCTCCTAAAATAAATGTATAAGCATTGAAAAACAACATAAATTAAATATTTATTATTATTTGCTCCAAATAATATTTACAAGGTTGCAAGTCTCTATGAAGGCCACTTGAGAAAGGAGAATTGTAAAGTCCTTTACAAAATATGTATTGTACCTTATCCACTGTTTTTCAAGTGTGATTAGTAATCTAAACTATTTTGAAACATTTTCAAACTTCGTGAGTCATATTTCTTATTCTTTTTTTTTAAAAAGGAAAACGTTCGGCTTGGCTTGCATGGGTAATGGATATAGGAATGCTTTCTACTGTCTTTTAAATCATTTAGGCTAGACTAGAGTCGAGGTTGAACCATTATGATGGTTCAACCATTTTTGAGAGCTTGAAGAGACTTCTTGGTGCCTTAGAGAACATATATTTATATTTATATTTATATTTATATATATAGAGAGAGAGAGAGAGAGAGAATGAGTCAAGATAACATGTAGAATGTACAGTGTTGAGAAATGAGGGAGGAGGAGGTATTTGTTAGCTTTCAAAGGATTGCCATGTCACAAAATCCCCCTCATTTGACCTTTTTTTTGGCAATTGGGGGGAGTAAAATTAGTAAGATGGTAAAAAGTATAGGTGTTCGTGCCTTCTATTTAATTTACTAATTTATTTAGCAAAAAAGACTACTCATTTATTATGAATTCCAGTTGTAAATGAAATTCAATTTTGTACTTAATTCAGTGGCGCAGCCCTAGATCTTGGATCGATTATAAAACAATCTCCCAAAGGATTGTTCGAATCCAACGAAGGATTCAAAAACACAATGCAACTCACGATCACAACTGGACAGAGAAAATCTCGTGAAACTAAAATTATATTAATAAAAAGCATACCTATTACATTGAAGAACTGCTCCTTATATAGGAGAGATTAATTCTAAAATAGAAGGCCTAATTGTACATAAACATGAACTACTAAAAATAAAATAGGAAATAGATAAGGTTAGGAATCCTTGAGGAAGCCAATGATCAATCGGATATTCTGCGGGCCCGTGATCTGGGCCGAACCGGATCAGCTCTCCCTGGCTTGGAAAAACTCGACTCTGGCGAGTTGAGCGCTTGATATCTCTCATAAAGATCAGGATTGATGCACTGGAAGTCAGTAGCTGTAATCCATATAGCATCAGAGAGAGGACGATTCCGCCAGCGTACATAAAACTTCTGGTAACCTCCTTGACGTGTAGAAACAATTTGATCATCAAGGACATCAATAATTTCATCAGGAGGTGGAGATTTAACTGGTAAAGAAATAAGCTGCTCTTCATTTTCTCCTTCATTATCATGGCCATGATAGAGAGTAGGATCCTCGACATTGAATGAAGAACTGACGCCTAAATCAGTAGGAATATCAAGAATATAGGCATTGGAATTAATCTTCTGGAGAATCTTGAAAGGACCTAAATTACGATTGTGTAACTTCTTGTTAGCGCTAGGTGGCAATCTCTCAGGTCGAATACGCACCATAACCATATCGCCTGCATTAAATTCAACAAAACGACGATGTTTGTCAATTTGCTGCTTATACACATCATTGCTGGCCGATATATGACGACGTACTTCATTATGGACTTGCTGCATGTGTTGGAAGAAAGTTTCAGCATCAGCACTCACTCTGGCATCAACTGGTAATGGAACAAGATCAATAGGGAGTTGTGGACGAACTCCTGTAACAGCTTCAAATGGTGAAAGTCCAGTTGATCGGTTGACAGAATTATTGTAAGCAAATTCTGCCATAGGGAGCACTTGATCCTAGTTTGTGATACGATCACGTACAAGGCAGCGTAACAATTGGCCTAGACTTCTATTCACCACCTCTGTTTGTCCATCAGATTGAGGGTGATAAGCAGTAGAGAGAATTAAGTTTGGTGTTAGACAGCATCCATAATGTCTTCCAGAAGTAGCTCATAAACTTCGTATCGCGGTCAGAAACAATAGTTTTGGGAAGCCCATGTAGTCGAACAACTTCTTTGAAGAATAATTTGGCCACCTTGTAAGCATCAGCAGTTGTAGTGCAAGGAATGAAATGTGCCATCTTTAAAAAGCGGTCAACAACAACAAAGATAGAATCAACCTTTCTAGCAGTCGTGGGCAAACAGAGCGCAAAATCCATGCTAATGTCTTCCCAAGGAGTATGTGGAACAGGCAAAGGCTGATATAATCCAGTGTTCTTCTTATTTCCTTTGGCAATCTGGCAAGTTCGGCATCTCTCACAAATATGAATCACATTGGTTTTCATGCGAGGCCAATAATATCTGTCGCTGACAAAAGCAAGTGTTTTGTCGTGACCCAAGTGTCCGCTACATCCCCCTGCATGCAACTCGCGCACAACATATTCACGAATAGAAGTGGCTGGAAGACAGAGTTGCGTACCTTTGAATAGGAAGCCATCATAAAGGCTATAATCAGGATGTTGAATATGACTACCATTAAGGAGATCCACATAAATAGAACCAAAATCTTTGTCGGCTGCATACTCTTGTTTGATTTGCTCAAAACCAGGCACAATAATAGACATGGCAGTCAGAAGATGCTTTCTCCGGCTTAATGCATCCGCAATCAGGTTATCCTTTCCAGCTTTATGACGAATGCTAAATTTGAATTCTTCTATATATGCACTCCATTTAGCTCGGTTAGCGCTGATCCTTTGCTGAGAGTGTAAATGTTGCAGAGCATCATTATCAGAGTAAAGCACAAACTCATTTGCAATCAAATAATGCCACCAATGACGAAGTGTTTGGACAAGTGCATAGAACTCTAAATCATATGCAGTATACTTTCGCTTGGCATCAGAAAGTTTCTCACTGAAGAATGCAATAGGATGTCCTTCCTGGCTAAGGACTCCGCCAATGCCAACATTTGAGGCATCGCAAGCAATTTCAAATAGCTTGCTAAAACCAGGAACTTGCATAACGGGCGCTGCAGTAATCTTTTGCTTGATCTTCTCAAAAGCCCTGGTGGCTGCATTGGTCCACTTGAAGTCACATTTCCTCATGCAATCAGTAATAGGAGCCATAACAGTACTGAAGTTTCTGATAAACCTTTTTGTAAAAATTGGCAAGACCATGAAAACTGCGAACTTCAGTAAGGGTAGTAGGAATTGGCCAATCAAGAATAGCGCTTATTTTGCAGGATCCATCTTAATTGCTTGTGCAGATACTACATATTCCAAGAAAACAACAGAGTCACTCATGAAAGTGCATTTCTTGAGATTGATATAGAAACGCTCCCGGCGAAGAAGTTGGCAGACCTTATCTAGATGCTGAAGGTGATCTTCTTTTGACTAGCTGTAAATAAGAATATCATCGAAGTAGACAACAACAAATTTTCCAATATAAGGCTGCAATAATTGTGTCATAACCCGCATAAAAGTACTAGGAGCATTGGTTAAACCGAAAGGCATAACCATCCATTCAAAGAGACCATCTTTTGTTTTAAAGGCAGTTTTTCATTCATCTCCTGGTCTTATGCGAATTTGATGATATCCGCTCCGCAGGTCAATTTTGGAAAATATACATGCACCAGTCATCATATCTAACATATCATCCAAACGAGGGATAGGGAAGCGATATTTTACCGTGATTTTGTTGATTGCACGGCTATCTACATACATTCGCCAGCTTCCGTCCTTCTTCGGAGTGAGAAGTGCTGGAACACCACATGGACTGAGACTTTCCTTTATATAACCTTTTTGAAGCAAATCATCAACTTGCCTTTTTAACTCTGCATGTTCTGCTGGGCTCATCCGATAAGCAGGTAAGTTAGGCAAAGAAGCTCCTGGAACCAGATCAATAGCATGCTGAATGTCCCTTAGTGGGGGTAGTTCCTTGGGTAACTCATTAGGAATTAGGTCGGCAAATTTGTCCAATAATGGCTTCACTTCCTGAGGAATAGCATGAGAATCATCAGCAACTTGTTTAGTAACTAAGGCATACATGACACCTTGCTCTTTGCTTTCAACTTCAAATTTCCGCATGGTTAAAATATGCGATGTAGGAGAAGCTGCGGCGGCGGCGGGAGAAGAGGTAGGAGAAGATGGTGGAGTTTGCAATGGGCGCAGCACGATACGTCTACCTTTCCAATTGAAAGCATAGGTATTGTGTTCATGATCTGTGATCACTTTAAGCTTCTGTAACCATGGCCGCCCAAAAAGAATATGTGTAACGTTCATTGGTATGACATCACAGAGAAGAGTATCCTCATAGTTGCCAATCTTAAAAGGTACACAGCATTGCTGACGAACAGGAATGGAATAATTATCAACCCATGCAACTTTATATGGCCTTGGATGCTTTACCGTGGAAAGTTTAAGCTTATCAACTGCTTCTTGGGAAATAACATTCATAGCACTTCCACCATCAATAATCATATTACATGCTCTGCCCATACATCTGACACGAGACCGAAAAATAGAAGCATGATTCCAATCTTCTTCCTCTTTAGTGTTTGCTACTAGCAAACGACGATCTAGAAAAAGAAGTGGAATACCATCATCAGCGTCTGCATAATCTATCTGATCTGCTTGATCTTCATAAGGAGGATCTGAGTCAACTTGTCCGGATTCGACATGCTCAACATGCTGAGCATCAATATCAAGTTCATTGGAAGTATATAAATTACGATGAGGGCATTCATTGGCATAATGTCCTCGTTGCTTGCAGGCATGACAAACAATATCCCTCCTGTCTGTTCTGGCATAAGCACGATTATCAGGTTGGTTCTGTGGACCCCTCTGATTCTGTTGGGAATTCATCTGTGTTTGTTGCATCCCTGGCCGAGGATTCTGGGGAAGCTACTGAACTTGACGCTGAGGAGGAGGCCTATAGACTGTTGCTTGATTGCGATTATAAGTAGGATCAGGACCTCGTTTTGTGGAAGACTCCCCGGCTTGAAAAATATTTCGCTTTCGCAACTGAATTTCATGTTGCGCTTTGCGGGCTTTATTGAATATTTCATCCACTGTGATATAGTCAAACATTGCCACCTCTCGTCTGATATCGGCACGCAGATTATCTCTGTACCTAGTGATAGTCAGACGATCATCGGTCCTCAAGTTACAGCGAACAATGTATTCGCGAAACTTGTTGGTATATTCTTCCACAGTCATAGTGCCTTGCTGGAGACTCAGATATTCTTGGTGAAGTGTATCCATATAATCAGAAGGAAGGAAATTGCCCTTGAGCTTTTCTTTCATAATATTCCACCGAAGAATCAGCTGGCCTACTGCAAGCTTATTGTTTTCAACACCATACCACCAAATGCAAGCAGGACCCTTCAGTTTAACCTTGGTAAAGGCTATCCGCTGTGCATCATTCATACCATACCAAGCAAAATAATCCTCCAAAGAATTACGCCAACCAACAAAAACTTTCGGGCTCGCATCACCACTAAAGTCAGCAATTTCAATTTTGACTTTTCTAGTGATGTCATCAGGTGGGGCTGCAACATGGTGAGCTTGATGATCTCGTTCAACCAGAAGGCGCTGCATAAAATCACGAATGGATTCATGATTTTCAGGTCTTTCTGGTTGGACGGGCATGTAAATCATAGACGCATTGGAAGATCCTTCTTGATTAACAAATTGCTTTGTTTGTAGCTCAGCAATGGCAGTTTCTGCTATTTTGAGACGTCCCGTGACATCTTCTAATTCTTGACTTAGTTTAAGGATGGTTTCATCCCTCTGGCGGTCAGTCATCCAATGCTGAAGATCATCACCACGCCTAGGCATGATTGCTGTTTTTTTTTTTTTTTTTTGGTATGTTGGCGGGTCGCGGGTTGGTGGGCCGGACCAACTTAGGTCCAACTGGAACCCGGCACCTCATGTGAGGGCCAGAGGGGTTCTGGAGTTTTCTTTCTCAGTTTGTGTGCAGAGAAAGGAAATAAAAGAGAGGAGGGAGAGGACTTAGCTGATGAGTGGAAGAGGAGAAAAGAACGGAAAGGGAAGCGGTGCTAGAGGCTGACGATGGAAGCGACCGTCAACAGTGCTCGTGGATGCTGCGATGGCTTGGCCGCTGCGATGACGGTGATGATGAAACGGCGATGAAACGACTGGAAACCGCCGCTGCTTCTGCTGATGACGACGGGGAGCAGTGATGGCGTGCTGGAGGCCGCGGCTGATGGGGCCAGGTATGATGTCGCTCGTTGTGCTTCTCTGCTTTCTGCTCTCTCTCGCTGCTCTCTGTTTTATTCTCATCTTGTTTTTTTGTTTTTCACTCTGGTTTGGGGAGGAGGAAGAAGTGGCCGAGAAGTGGGAGTTGGCAGGGTCTGGGGTTTTGCAGGGTCTGGGGTTCTCGGTGGTGGATTTGGGTTATGATTAGGGGGTTTTGCAGGGTCTGGGGTTCTTGGTGGTAGATCTGGTTTACGATCAGGGGGGTTTTGCAGGGTCTGGGGTTCTCGGTGGTGGATCTGGGTTACGATCAGGGGTTGGGTGTCATAGAGGTTGGTTCCGGCGAAAGGGTTTGGTAGGTACGGGAAGGTTAGAGATTAGGGATTGAGGAGTGACAGGGAGATCGGTTTTGGGGGTTGAAGATGGTGGTGATGGGTTGAGGGTTCTGAATGGGGTTAGTTGAGCAACAGGGGATCGACAATGGGATTCGGGGCTGCTAGGGGAGGGGACGGAGGTGATTGTCGGTGGACAGTGGATGTAAGGATGAATTCCGGGAACAACGATGGTTACGGGCGACCGGATCTGGTCTCTGATACCAATCTGGCGCAGCCCTAGATCTTGGATCGATTGTAAAACAATCTCCCAAAGGATTGTTCGAATCCAACGAAGGATTCAAAAACACAATGCAACTCACGATCACAACTGGCGAGAGAAAATCTCTTGAAACTGAAATTATATTGATAAAAAGCATACCTATTACATTGAAGAACTGCTCCTTATATAGGAGAGATTAATTCTAAAATAGAAGGCCTAATTGTATATTAACATGAACTACTAAAAAATAAAATAGGAAATAGATAAAGTTAGGAATCCTTGAGGAAGCCAAGGATCAATCAAATATTTTGCGGGCCCGTGATCTGGGCCGAACTTGGGTTCGGCCTGCATCATTCAGTAATAAGTACCATGAATGAGAATTAACCTCACCACACATATATGTAACACTCCGACCCGATTTGATCCAAATTAATGTCTGCTTGGACGGGGTCTAGGTATACATGCACGGAAGTACGTGTGTCATTGGTTAGGTTTCTCTAACCCCGATTCTCTAGGCTCGGGTTGTGACAATATATATATATATATAATATAATTCTTAGATTTTTCAGAGGTCTTCAAAGGATTGCTGCAGACAGACAGATTTTATAGTCTTTGTAGTCTTTTTTCATATCAGGATTAGAGGCCTACACCCTGTTAGAGAGAGCTTCATCTTCTCTGTTTATGAGACCTATACTGCAACTTGTTGCCCCAATTCTCCTGTCATCATTCGCCTAATCCAAATTAAGACACCAAAATTTAAAATGCCATCTGAATAAATTCAACATTGAAGCCTTACATCTAGTAGGTATTAAATTTTTTTGAGTTCTATTGTCCCACTCAGCCCAAGATTACTCCACAGTTCATCATCTCTTCCAAGCTGTTCCATTTTAGAGCTCCATCTTTCTAAACGTTCAATACATAGGGCAGGGTTAAGAGTCTGATATAATATTAAATCCATGGAATTAGGACAAACAAAGTTAAGCATCAAATGCAGGGCCCTACTAGGGTAGTCACCAGGGCCATTAAAGCTAGGCTGCGCCTGTTCAGTTAGTACTAACAGGACTCTTGTTTATGCAAGTGGAAAACAAACAATGTCAAAAAAAATAAGGACCCGCTTCCCCAAAACAGGATCTGATAAACGAGTAACAACCAAAAGTTCCATGTTCTAAATGATCCACCAGAATCCACACTGGCTAGAAAATTTAAATAAAGTAATGCAACCACCACTGATGATTAGTTTAGACTACTTGAGGAACTGCAGCAATAGTTTTGACCTTTCCTAAGTAATCTTACCATTTCAAAGAATGCCGAATAACCATGGGTTAGAATCCAAACCATAGCACCAAGAGTATACATATGAGCCCCTATGTACAATTACAAATTTTCACAAGATGACACGAGAAAATATGAAGTTACATAAATGCTGAAAAATATTGGCAAAGAAACTTACTCCTTTTTCTCCCAGACAACACAATTTCTTATAGTGGGAGGTTCTCTTGAAACATGAGAAAAATCAAATAACACATTTGAGCACAGTGAAAGTATGACCAGATGACCATAAGACAACATGCCAGACAAATAAATAAGAATATATTCCATTAGGCAGAGGTATCTGTCGAAAGGCATACACAACCCAAATAAAATGGGTTACATGTTAGGAAGATCCCTCTACAGATGAAGCCAAGCATCTTCAGTTATTTACCCACAAAGGTCACCAGCTCACAGGACAAGTTTCAAGCGAGCAGCTTCAGTATCCCTCGCACAGAAGCAGTTATCTCATTTTACAGAAAATCTCTCTGCAGACAAAAGCAAATTCAACCAGTCAATGGAATTTAAAAAACTGCAACAAGAAAAGGAAATAGACAAGAAATGCCATCATCCCCACCCTTGCACACTGGAGTCTGAAGCCTACACCTTGACATACTTGTCGACATAACCCTGCAGAGTGAAGTAGGGGAAAGATCAGAAGAAACAAAATAAACAGAACAGTTTGAGACTATATACAGTAATGGCTCAGTGCTGCGCCAATCTGTTAAAAACATACATGCAATAACTAATGAGTTGGAATACCACAATTAAAATTCACAGCTTTTTTCAGTATATATCACTTATATTATATTTTTATACATTCTTACTAATTTAAAAAGTCACCATTCTCCAAATAAAATAAAATAAAATGAGATAGCTTTTGGACGATTTATGGGGAATGCTTTGAACTCAAATGCAATATCAAACAGGTTTTTTTTTAAATTTTTTTCAATGCTTCTTGTTACTTTCTTCAATACACTGGTTTCAAGTAAAACATTTGCCAATTTGGAACAAAATTCAAAAACAGAGTTCACCAGAACAATAACTTAAAAGGAGAAAAACAATTGGCCTTCTCATTGATACAGCAGCAACTGTAGCCTATAGCTTCGAACTTTTCGGGGGAACAAAAAAGAAGACGGCCACATGGAACACAATCATTGTACCTAAAGCATTCGATGATATGCATTAAACCACTCTAGCAAAACACTCAAACCAATGATGATTGGAATGCATTTAAAAGCCTCCAAAATCCAATGATAAAAAAACTATTCCAAACAGGAAATTTACATAAATTGTTTTATTTGGGAAATATTTGAAAATTGCATATCACAGGTTTGGGTGCTTTTTGTGCCAATGTGTCAGACGTAATCAGAAAACATTCGACTGACTCACCTTTTTTTCAAATCTATGATTCAGATAACCAACTAGAAGAATGAAAGCATTGCATGTGGCACAGTGAAAGGTACTCACTACTGCAACCTTGAGGTTGTGAGTTCAAGCCACTGTACCAACAAATAAATAAAATAAATAGAATGTAAAAATAGCATCAGTCACTTACCATCACAAGTTTGGTCAGCTTCCGCTGCGATGATTCAACATATTGATTGATTTTACTCTGCGTTTTAGGTATCTGATGACTCTGCATTGCTCCAGAGACTTTATCAACTGTTTTCTTGACAATGGTCTTGAATGCCTCCTTGCTCATGTTACCTTGTCGCCATGATGGCTTAAGGACCTCCTTCACAAAATCCGCAATCGCAATCTTGAAAAGCTTCATCGACCTTGAATCCTTATTCTTCTTGCTCTTCCCAGATGTCTGAACCTGGTCAATCTCAATCTCTCCCACACCAGTGTTCACCAGATCATTTGGAATGACTGGGCTCCAGTTTTTTCCTTCACCGGGATGAGGGCTCCCATTCTCCACAGCACCAATTTCAGCATCAGTTGCTGCCCCATCGAACTCATCATTTTCAAGGGGCTTAACAATAGCAACCACACCCTCTTTCTGTTTATTGTTCTCTTCAAAATCAAGGGGAACATGTGAGCCACTGGGTCTCAAAGTGGGGACTGTGTCATTGACAGCCCGCACAGCAACAGTCCCATTAATAACATCAGTGGTTGAATCTCGTTTTGAAACACTGTCAAACTTCTTCAACCTGTTAGAAGATGGCTCAATACTGTCAAATAACGGATCATATTCATCACCAGTTGTCAACTCCCTACTTAGTTCACTAACATAGTTTGAGTCAATTTCTCGCCTGTGAATACTGGAAAGGAATTTTGAGCCAGGGAGAGTCTGTTCAAAAGTAGATGCAAACGGATTGTAGTGGGATGAGGTGGACACTCTAGATCCCATGTCAGACAAGCCTGACGGGTATCTTGAGAAAGATGAATCAACAATGCCAGGCACAACCAAATGTGAAGGAACACTAACAGAAGCAGACAGCTGAGAATCATAGGATGAATGCTGCTGGTGAGAATAGCGGAAATTCTTAGACGGTCTATTGAAATCTTCCCTAGAAACAGACTGGATAGGTAGACTATCTCCAGGAAAGGAGTGCTTATGCATGGAAGCAGGTTCCCTCAGAAAAGCAGGGAGATGAGAATGTGCAGTTTCCATATCAAAGGCATGGCCACCTTCCTGGAGTGGAGGAAGCAAATGATAATCTTGCAGGGGCTTAGGGATGAACTCACTGCTTTTGGGAATCCCAGCAGACACAAATCGTTCTTCTCTCATAAAACTGGATTCCCGAAATGGTTGGTTCCGTCGGTCGTCTGCCTCCAGAGGTTTAGGCCTGAACTCCTCCACCGCATGAGGGAATGTTCGGTGCTGAAAGCCAGAAACCCTGGATTGAGTAACCTCTTCAGGCAGGTGGCTCCTCATCAATGGTTGAGGAGGCATGTCAACCCTTGACGGCATCAAATTCTGCTGAAACTGTGAAGGTTGGAAATCCATTGGAGGATTTGCAAGTCTATGAGTAGACTCATTCCCATAAGATGGCAGTGGCAGCGGTGGTGGTGGAAGATCAGTCCAAGTGGGTTTTGCAGGATGCATCCTTTCAGAATGATAGTCAACATTATGAAGTTGATAAGGAAACCCTTCAACTGCAAAGCGCTGAGACTGGAAGTTTGAAACTGGTGGCCGGAGATGATACTGGTCTGGGAGCTGCAAAGTACTTGACGCATCTAGATTACCTTGTGGGAGGGGAGGGCGAGGTGGAGGAGGTAGCTGGGAAGGCTGAAGCCGAAAATCTCCAGCAGAAAGGTTGTGCCGGTGGAACTCTTTGGGAGGCACAAGTGGTGGCCGGGAACTCTCAGGTGGAAATGCCTCACCTGCATTGACCTGGAATGGCTCGCTCATAGGTATATGACTTGGACGGGGAGAATCCACAGGTACCTGGTTTGCGTACAGCTGAGACAAGGAAGCTGTCTGATTTGGGTCAGAGGAAAATATCTTAGTTGGAGAACTGGACATTGAAGAACCCTCCACATGCAGAGGATGGGGAACTTTACTTTGAAGCTCCGGGGAAGAAATAGAACATGTAATATTGCTTGACGGAGGCTCAGCCGCTGAAACCTCACCAATTTGCTGGCCCCCAGGAATGTCCACCAACAAGTGCCCAGTTTCAGCAGCAGGTGCAGGAAGAGGATTTGAAGTCTCCATGGGTTGCTGAGGGTCTTGTTTCTCTTGAAGATGTATATTGTGTTCCTTCTCTTCTTCCTGAACGACTTGCATCTCAGGCGCTACAGCAACTGCCTCTTGAGAGGCCTGAGACTGACCTAATTCTCCAGCATTTACTGCAACCAGTGGTTGATCAATTTCAGTTGAAGTGGTCAGTTGCATGTCGTCTCCTACATAACTGGTTTCTGTCTTCTCAACCAAAGCCTCAGCCTTTTCAGCCTTAGTGCTAGCCACAGACAAATCCTGCCTAGTTTGCCTATCTTGGATTTTCCCTTTCTCCTGCAAAGTGTCATGCCCATCAGAACCCAATTCCGATACTATTTTCTTAGCATCATGTGCCTCCGCAACACAATGAGGATCTCCATGCACAACAGAGTTCCTCAGATCAGGTGGAACCTCACGATACTGCTCTCTTTTGTTCCTATTCCACTTTGGAGCATTGCTGGCAGTAGAGTCATGGTGCAGATATTTGCATGACGCTCCACGGTAACATTTGCCTCGAAGAAAGTCAAAACATTCTGGAGGTGGACCTCTTAAATCCCGTCTCATTTTCTCACCACCAAAGTCACCCACGCGCCTGAAAGCCGGAGGAGACTTGCTCCTGCTTCTTTGTTTCTTGGGAGACCAACTGAAACATAAAAGATGAAAACTTTTAACTACTCTTCCAGAAATTTGCAGAGTTCTGGAAAGCACAGCATATCAACAACTAATTCCAGAGCTGCCATGAGTAATGACAGGTAAAATCAGCCAAAAGAGATGTAGCCCATAAAGAATACAGCATATACCTGCGAGATCGGCTTCGCCTGTCCCTCCTCCTCCAGGGACTCCGGCTCCTCCTCTTCCACCTACTTTCTTGGGGTGACGGACTCCTGCCTCTCTTACCAAGCTTCCAAGAGTAATCCATCCCATCAGAATCACTGTCACTGATACCCTCTCTTATCAATCTCCCGAACTCATCCACTTTCAGTGTTGTGGAAGCTTGTGTTGCATCCTCATCCTTGTGAACCTTGCCGCTTGGGAGATCAATATCAACAGTATCCCCTTGCAATACAACAGTCTCAAGAGTCTTAACAGATCTTGTCCTGTCAGTGAGTGCTAAATTTTCATCATTGAAAGCATTGAGCTCATCAGTTTTGGCAACTGCAGTTGATTCATCAGGATTTGTTATAGTTTTCAATGCCATTTCATAAGATACAATAGAACCATCTGAACGTAGAACAGCTTCTGTCATACAAGATGTCATGTTGGATATTTTTTCAACCTCAGAAACTGTCTTGGAGACTACATTTGAACAGACATCCATCCCCTCATCTTCATGGAAACCCGAACTACCCACTGGAGCCGACGGAGAAACCCTTACAGGGCTGACATCTTCAACACTTGCACTTTTATCATCTTCTGCATCGTCATCAGATGCATAATCTTGTATGAGTCTGAATGGGCTACCATCTTTAACAAATACCCTAGGAATATCCTCATTCCTGCCACCTGCAACCACTGAAGAAACTTTGGCCTCACGTGAACCTTCCATGAGAGGCTTGCCAGATTCCTCAGAACCACTGCTCAAGGTGAATGCAGCATCTTTGAGTGGACTCCTGTTTGGGCTGAGATCTTCAGTTCCCAGCCTTTTGAAGGAATGTTGATCGTCTTCTGGAAAAGTGCTCTCTTGAGTTAACATATCCTCCAATAACAAGAAAAGTATGTTTCTTAACTACAATAACAGGGATCTGATTCATTGAAGCAGGAAATAATATGAAATGCTCAAGAGAACTATCTTATAATGAACTTGCTAAAACATGTGAGTGATCTGCATTACATTTACAGCTTTAACTGCATATCTCTTCAACAATATGAAAGCATGCTAATCCATGCATTCATGTAGTGGAAGACTGGTAGAATAAAAATGTTATAGGTTCATATCTAAAGAAAGCTATTGCATATGTAGTAGTCAGCCAACTCCAAAAGAAGTTATCAAATAAGAAGAAACTCAAACTGGATTTTTGTTAATAAACATGATTTAAGGCAACAACCTCGTCGTTGCAACAATACCACCTTCCAAATGTGCTACATGCTCCATCAAGAATGGCTAAGTTCCTCTATCAAAGTTACAGTTTGTTTTTAAATATTTCAGATTACTCTGACCACTTTCATGTGGAGTACTAGCATATTTTACCGTGTGACAGATTCCTTGGCCAGGGAAGAAATTAATAGTATTTAGAGGTTCAGTAGTTGTCTCATATTATGTTTTTTTTTTCCTGTGTTTTTTTGTTTCTTTCTGTGCTGTTTGTGTAGTATGATCCTCCTATACAGCCTGTTTGTTCCTTCTTTTAAGCAATAAAGTTAACTGTTACGTTTCAAGGAAATAAAAGGGATATTTATGCTATAGGCCCTGCTTTTTGGCCTAATTATCAATAAATATTTTGTGTGTGTGCGCGGGTGGGGGAATGACTACACTGATTTCACAAAAACTAAATGGTATTATAGCTCCATGTTGAACCAAAAGGCCCAAGATACTTTATTAGATCAAATCAAGGATTAAAAAAACTACTCTACAACAGCTGACATCCCCACCGCACCCCCACACCAAAAAAAAAAAAAAAAAAACCCACACACATGCAAAGAGAGAGAGAGAGAGAGAGAGAGAGAGAGAGAGATTGGATGTGGTGCAGGAATATATAAGAGGTATTTGCATGAACTTAACATGAGGTAAAAAAAATTTTAAAAAGAATCCGAAAAATCCAACATGCTAGAAAATGTTAGGTTTTTATATCTAATCTAATTAGCAACCAGAAATATGGATGTATGGGACCCTCCATGTCATATAAGTCATGTAGCGCTATATGTATTTATTCACCTACATTCATGCTACTCAAAGTAAAAACTAGGAGTTGCAAATGGGTCAAGCTGGGTCCGGTCAAAACAGGTTGGGTTAACAGGGGTATATCTGGGGGAAGCCCCCCAACTCCGCCAATTTCTGCTGCCGGTCCCAAGCCCGGATAAAGCAGGAGGATTGCGTTAGATAGATTGACAGCCAGCGTAAAACTTTGTCACAACCTAAACATGAATTCTGAGAAAACAATTTTTCGCGATAAGGCTAAGACGTTCCTCGCTTTAAGCGACACATTGCAGCGTCGCCCGACTGCAATGAAAAGTGTACAAGGGCTACCGCATCATTCTGGAAATCCATTTAAGATGATTTGAGCATGTTGAGCGTAAGCCGATAATGGCACCGGTAAAAAAAGGCTTGGCTATATAGGTGAATGGCCCATCAAGAGGTAAGGGTAGGCCGAAGAAAACATTGATGGAGGTCATTGATTCAAATTTGAAGAAGTTTAACTTATCGAAAGATTTAGCTCAAAATAGAACGGAATGAAAAAACAGAATTCATGTAGCCGACCCCAACATGGTTGGAATAAGGCTTTGATGATGATGATGTAGGGGAAGCCCATCCCAATTCTGAACCCTTTAACCTGCACCCATAGCAGTTGACCTAACCCAACCAGCATAACCCGCATACAAAGCGGTCCGGATGCAGGTCAATCAATATAACTAAAACCAACCTGTAGAAGCTTAGCTGAAGCCCAAAAGCCCAATCAATTTCAAACATTAAGGTCCTATTTAAGTTAACCGGCCCAAAGTATTAAACCATCAAATTGATAAAATGGGTTAAGATATGCAAGTCGACCACAATACAACCCATGAAACGGGTTATGCGCGTTGACCCTAACAGAATTTACAATGAATATTTAAGATGAATTAAGTCACAAATCTAATATATATATATTAAATCACAAAATTTATGTAGCAAAAGCATCAAGAAAAGATAATCCTCTCAAGCAAAGCTTTTGCATTTCTAACACAAGAAGCTGGTTGAGGGACATCAAAGTCTCATCCATCTATTTGGAGTTGTCATGTAAACAAACACTTGAATATAGATTTCTCTGTCTTTTTTCTTCAAGTGGTAACATGAGTTGAACCCACAACCTCGTGGTTGCCACAATAAGCACCATCAAATAGTGCTTCAAGCTATTGTCTTAACTTAAATGGAACCTTAGCAATGTACTACATGCTTTTTTTAAAAATAAATTTCTCTTAGGAAATTAACTATAAATCAATTACAAGAGCAAGTGTGAAATAAGTGAACCATTTAACCTCAAAATTTACTACAGCATCATAATTTCCAAAAATAAACAGAATTTATAAATAAAAACATAAACTAGTAAATAAATAGTACTGACCTTCCATATCCATGTCCGAAAGATCTGGTGAAACAGACATGCCCCTATCTACTGAACTAACAGATAGTGGAGAAGACTCCATTTCTGAAGGCCTCAGCATAGGATTGCTTTCCTGATGCTCAGAATCATTACGCACTTTAAATTCAAGCTCACATTTCCTCTTCATCCAAAGAAAATATTCATGTCCAATTGCAGCAGCACTACCAGGCTCACCACCAAACAAGAATGCGAACTTTGGATTCTCAGATTCTTTGGTCCGTGCTAAGGTTTCAAAATCAGGCCCAACCTTGGCAATAAACTGGCATAAAACCTCAATATTACGAACAATTTCTTCTTCCACAGGTTTTGGTGGCGGGGATGGAAGATGTGCCAAAGCATCCGCATTAGGTGAAGCTCTCTCTTCCACTGGTGAATCCATCTCATGGCAGGGTCCATCGTCACCATGTGTATGAATAGAGGCCTTATCAACAGGAGCAGTAGTCCTCTCCATGGAATCAGAAATATTATCAGAACAAAATTCAGATTCAAGTTGAGGCGGTATGTCCAATACAGGTTCTGAGGGTACTATATAGGGCATATCAGAAGCCATAACTGCAGCATTTGGCGGAGATGAAGGAGGCGGTGGCGATGGAGGAAGGGGTGGAGGAGAAGAGGGAGGAAGTGGAGGTGGAGGTGGAGGCGGTGGCATCAATGGAGGGTGAGCATCTCCAACTGAAGCCTGCATGAAAGATGTGTAAGGAGCAGGCGTGACTGGGAGAAAACCAGGAGGAGGTGGGGGAGGCAGCGGTCTGACAGGTTGAGGCCCTTGTATGTTTCCATGTAGTGGTGGTGGAGGCAAGGTTCTATACAACACCTGTGCCGTTGAAGGTGGGGGAGGGAAGACTCTAGGGAGAGGAGGGCTTGGTCCAGAAAGTGGTGGACCAGACTGAAAAGGGACAGGCGGGACTGTGTGATGGACATTCTGGGATGGAATGGGTGGCGCATATGAAGGGGGCTGTTGGGAAGTTTGATAGGAAGGTGGCACTGGGGAATTTCCATGGACCAAAGCAGGTTGGCTGAAGTAAGGTTGGCCTGTGTTCAGCATCCCAGGAGTAGTAACATGAACTGGGGGAGGATGGCCTTGTTGAGCTGGAGGAGTTGGTCTAGGTGGACCATGAGGAATTACTGGGGGTGACGGAGTTGGGGGACCGTGCTGGTAGGAAGGTGGAACTGGAAGGCCTTGTTGGTAAAGAGGAGGGGCAGACGACCCTTGTTGGTAAGAACCAGAAAGAGGTGGTGCAGGAGAGCCGTACTGAGAACCATAGTTCCCTTGACTATACATCTCTGATTCTATAAATCAACTTCCAACAGAGGAAAGAAACCAGGGACTTTTCTGGTTCACCTGTAGCACAAAACCCATGTACCACTCAGCCATAGGCTAGTTTACAAGGCAAAGTGACATGGACCCAAAAATCAATTATAGGATCTCCGCATTAATAACTGCCTTAGAATCACAAAATATCCAAATGACAGATTAACCAATACCACAGTACAAACTCAGCAGCCTCACTTCTCTCCTTTTTCAAACTTGTTCCTGTGTGTTAGAAACATTCTACATAACGCGAAATATGAAAATTCAGCCTTTAGGGTACATTTGGATACTTGAACTTGGTTTCCCGACACTTGGATTAGTTGTAAGTTGTAATTCTCGTTGCATGCCCATGTATATGTCAGAGAACAAAACAGTAAACCGTGTGCAACGTGGGGCATCCAAGGACATGAATCTTCATTTCCGCATGAGCTGAGTTACGCCTTACATGTGTGTTTAATGAAGATTCAAACTGAACATTTTTTATGGCATGCTTATCTCAATTACCCAGGATAACTGGTACTCATGAATCATGATAAACATTAATACTGCTAAATTAGCAAGAACGCCCATCACTGGATCTGAGTACAATTTATCTACTAAATTCATTCACTCGCCACAATAACACTTTTGACAGTGAACACAGCTCGAGACTATGCCAGCTTAGAATCAGATAAAGAATTTTTAAAGATTTATAAACATGGTTTCTAAACAAACGCAAACAACGACCACAGTTGTAAACCTTAAATGGTGGACAAGAATCCCAATACTACCTGGGTACACTACAAAAGATTAAAAAATCAAAGTGTCAGGGAGAATCACAGGAAATTATATCATACCCTTTCATCATCATCGTCTTAGCACCAAGCTGAACGACATCTACCAATCAAATTGAAAGCAAGCCATGTCCACAAAACATAGCTCATTAGCTCCCTTGGGGGGGGTAAAAGAGTGAGGTTGCACACTGGTACAAACCTGAAATCAATGTTTGGATTGCTGCCCAAGTATCAACAAAACCCAAAACCCATAGCTCTCTGAACCCAAAACCAAAGAAAACCCCACTTCCTAGTTTCCATTTACCCATCCATATCTCTAGGAAAGTAATAAACTTTCAGCATTCTGAAATATATATATATATATTTTTGAAGCAATCAAAATTTTGAAGAAAAAAAAAACTAAACCCTAACTTCATCCTGCATTGTCTCCTCCAAACAGAATCATCACAACCAAAATCCAATTTGAATAAAGATCATCACTCTCGGAAAATGGAATCCTTATCCAAGCCCTCAAACAACAGCCGGTACAAACCCTTATTCAGAAGCCATCAAATCGAGATACATTACAACCAATCCAACGCAGGGGTTTCGAGGAATTGATGTAAGTAGAAGCTAAGTAATGAAATCCAAAACCCTAAACCACAGAGATGTCGGAATTTAGGAAAATCTTTGTCGAATCTTATCGAGTAAAAAACGGCATAGGAGGAAATCTGCATACCTTTCGCTTAGAAAATCGAGAGCAGATTCAGAAGATATCTATACGCTGCGAAGATTTCAGGGTTTGAAGAGGGATAGGGTTTTGGGGGGTCCCGGAGCTGTGAGCGGGAGGGAGAGGGGTATAAACCCTAGAAATGAATGAGTCGGTTTGTTATTCGGGTGAGAAAGAAAACGCAGGCAGGCAGGCAGGCAGCCGAGAGCGAAAGAGGGAATTATTCTGATGCTCGACCCGAAGTTCTGCTGCGTGTACTCGAGCCTCTTAGGTTGCATGAGAGCTGGCAAGATTCAGTCTGACCCGCAACTCGGCCCGATCCGACCCGTTTCTTACTCTCCTAACTCCACCTGTTCGAAATACGGGTCAGGTTAGGGTTAGATTTTGCCAACCCGTATAAAAACGGGTCGAGTTAGGGTTGACCCTCCTAACCTGTTCTAACCCATTTGACCGATTTAGATTTTACTAGGTTACATGACTTTCTAATTTTTTATGTAATTTTTTTAATTTATGTGGGCCATAAAATATGTATTCTTAATCTTTTGCGAAGGTGTATTATAAAATTTTAATACTTAGGATATAAAAATTATTTTTATTTAACATTATGGTGTTTTTATAGTTGAAATATTGATATACATTTTTTATTTTTATGTTGGCATATAAATTTACCTCTTTAATATTGACATGAGTAAAATACAATATCGTTAATAAGTTTTATACCCATACTCAAATATGGAATTATTAAATTGATCAAAAATTAAAAAGGGATTGTCTCAATAAATGGGTTAGAAAATATTTATAAATTTTCCATTTTTCACACATTAAATTTTGATAAATTATAAAATTATGCTCAGTGCAGTATTTTAAATAAATCTAGATGTAAATAGAGCTTTATAAATGAAATTGGGTCACATAAAATGAGTTAAATTATGCACAAAATAAAAATTAAATATATTAAGTAAGGTCAACTCGACCTAACCCGCATCAAATTCGGGTTAGGCAGGTCCGGTTAAGTTGATCCACCATGGGTGCGGATTGAAGGTTTCCAACCAATTTTAAAAATTGGTCGGATTAAGATTGGAACCAAAGAATTTGGGCTCGGGTTGATCCGACCTGTTTGCCAGATCTAGTTTTATTGCGTTTGTGCCTTCGTCGACCGACTCACGGTCGTGATCATAACATGGGCCATCGCTATTTCCAAATTTCCAGACCGGATAGGCCCCCATTGCTTTTTTAATATAATTTTCCTTTTTTCGAGTCTGGATCTTTTGAGTGGTCTATCACTTTATTTTACACTTTTTTTAAGAAAGCTTCAGCCAAAAGTCTCTAAATATTTTACCAAAGTATTATAGGTCCAACGAAATAATCAAAGCTACGATAGGTCCTTAACTTAAAAAAGCAATAGTGTTTTTATAAAAATGACCCTCTTTGCTTATTAAGTCCATTGCCCAATATTTTTCATTTCATAAAAACGCTCTCATTTTCCTTTCCGCAGCGATTTTGCTTCCAAATCAAAATTTGCTTTTCGCATCAAGCGTATTCATCCACGATCATCTTCTTCATGAATTCTTTTTGTGCGTAGGCTCTTGAAACAAGGGTAGACACTTTGGTACGAGAGCTTGATGCAGCCATTACAGCCTCCGCACATGCTCGTTTTGAAAAAACGACAGGCTGAGGCAGCACAACGAGCTGCTGAATTACATGCACAGGAACTCACAAGAGAGCTGGAGAACACAACAAGTATGGGATCTTGGATTGATTGCATATTTCTTTATTTATTATTTATGCTGCCGCTTTATTTAAAAAAAAAACTCAAATGAATATCATTTATGACGCTCTTAAGGCAGCTAAATCCCTCATCATTTAATTACTGGCCCCCATGAATGGATTAAAGGTGGTCCCATTCCAAGCAAACACTCTGTGAACATTTCATGGTGCCTCATTGTCTTCTATGTTGGACCATTCAATTTTCCTGTGATGAAGTTTCCTTCCCTTGTATTTAGGGGGAGGGTTGGTGTTAGACAGCCGGCACCTGCCTTAAAAACTTCTCTGAAGCAAACTGGGTGCACTTGCATCTGGAGGTGGTAGTTCTCTACCTTCCTCGCATAGTAGGACATTGGTTATTGGAAATGATGGTGATAATTATGAACTTCAACAAGCAAAGCTTCGGTATCAATCGCTCACTAGTGTGGGCCTAGTGGTCAATTGAATTAAGCAATCATAGCTACATTGCTTTTCCATGAACAACTTTTTGTTCGCCCCATGAATGTCATGTTAAATTTCTCTCGCTATTATGTGATTACTGGGTGAAGAAAATGCTTGAAATCTTTGGGCACTATGGTGATTGTTCAAATAATAACAAAGAAAGACAGACAGCCTCGGTAGCTGTGGAATTAGGATAAAAGCGGTTCTAGTAGATGAGATTGGAATAATTGCAATTGCAATTGCAATGATTTAAGTCCTTTAAAAAGTTGAAGTCTGAATTATTGGCTGGCAAATGATTTTTGAACATGAGAAATTCTAGGGGTTTTATTTTTTCCTGCATGAAATGTATGTCTCCAATTTCTATCAAGACAGTCAGGACTAACGGGAACCATGGTTTGGTGCTGCATGTGATACTCCCCATCCTCGAAAAAGGGCGTCCATGGATCTCCAAACAAAATATTCTCAATTTTTGGTGTTCCATTTGATAGCCTTTTCTTTTTCAGTCAAGGTGGCCCACTTGAGAGATATGATACATGATGATGAACTTTAGTTTTCAAGGGTCCCATGACCAATGACCATGAGCCCCACAAAATCTCCCATGTATCTTTCGTTTTCTCCATATGGGCCCGCAACGAAGTTAAAAAAGAAAAAAAGTGCTACAAGTACGCAAAAACAAGAGGAAAAATATGATTTACAAGTATTGTTTTCAACACTATATTGTTGCCATATACCGTTATACGTGAAACGCACGTATAAAAATTACAATGTGGTATTAACGTTTAAAAATTAAAATAAAGGATCCATATTCATAGAATTTGCAATATGTGCCCATAATTCAATGGGAAAAAGATAATTAGGAAACAAGCGTGGCAAGAAGTTAATTTTTAAAATATACAAATTTTTTTCTAACATTTGTGTTTTTATGCCAGCAAGTTTATTTTCAAAAGTACAATTTCAAGGGTTTGGATCATCAGCAGGTGGGGCCTCATGGTAAGTTACACAAGCCCACACTCCCTAAAAAGAGTGTAAAATAGAGTCATAGGCCACTCAGAGGATTTACTAGGAAAAAGGAAAATTAAGAAAGCAGGTGGGCCCTATCCAGTCTGGAAATTTGGAACTGGAGATGGGCCATGTTATGATCACGACCGTGAGTCAGTTGGGCGAAGGCGCAAACGCAATGCAACATTGCAACCTGAAAGTGTCGCGGACACGCAGCAGAACTTCGGGCCGAGCATCAGAATCATTCCCTGTTTCGCTCTCGACTGCTTGCCTGCGTCTTCTTTCTCACCCGAATCACCAACGACTCATTCATTTCTAGGGTTTATCCCCCTCTCCCTCCCGCTCACGGCTCCGGGACTCCCCAAAACCCTAGCCCTCTTCAAACCCTGAAATCTTCGCAGCGTATGGATATATTCTGAATCTGCTCTCGATTTTCTAAGCGAAAGGTACGCAGATTTCCTGCTATGCCGTTTTTTACTCGATACGATTCGACAAAGATTTGCCTAAATTCCGATATTTCTGTGGTTTAGGGTTTTGGATTTGATCACTTAGCTTCTACTTACGCCAATTGGATTGAATGTAATGCATCTCGATTTGTTGATTTCTGAATCAGGGTTTGTACCGGCTCTTGTTTGAGGGTTTAGATAAAGATTTCATTTTCCGAGAGTGATGATCTTTATTCAAATTGGATTTTGGTTGTGATGATTCTGTTTGGAGGAGACAATGCAGGAGGAAGTTTGGGTTTAGTTTTTTTTTTTGTTTCCTTCAAAAATTTGATTGCTTAAAAAAAAAAATCTTTCAGAATGCTGCAAGCGTGTTACTTTCCAAGAGATATGGATGGGTAAATGGAAACTAGGAAGTGGGGTTTTCTTTGGTTTTGGGTTTTGTTGATACTTGGGCAACAATCCAAACATTGATTTCAGGTTTGTACCAGTGTGCAACCTCACTCTTTTACTCCCCCAATGGAGCTAATGAGCTATGTTTTGTGGACATGTCTTGTGATGCAGCCCTAGGGTTAGGGCTTGCGTGGAGTGCCTAAGCACGTGTCCAAGGACACTTCAAACCGTCAAGATGACTTCAAACACACACGAGGACGTACCTCTCTGGGAAAACCCAAATCTATTAATCAACCAAATCTGAGAATTTCTTCTCTACAATGCCATATATATAGTAAAAGCAAACTTAGTGCGTAAGAAAACCCTAGGCTAAAAATGGAAACTTTCCTAATAACAATAATAATCCTAATCTAATTTGAAGAGGGGCTGCTGGGGCCTAGACTGCATCATCTTGCTTTCAATTTGATTGGTAGAAGTCGTTCAGCTTGGTGCTAAGACGATAATGATGAAAGGTTATGATATAATTTCCTGTGTTTCTCCCTGACACTTTGATTATTTTAACTTTTGTAGTGTACCCAGGTAGTATTGGGATTCTTGTATGCCATTTAAGGTATACAACTGCGGTCATTGTTTGCGTTTGTTTAGAAACCATGTTTATAAATCTTTAAAGCTTCTTTATCTGATTCTAAGGGGGCATAGTCTCGAGCTGTGTTCACTGCCGAAAGTGTTATTGTGGCAAGTGAATGAATTTAGTAGATAAATTGTACTCAGATCCAGCGATGGGCATTCTTGCTAATTTAGCAGTATTAATTTTTATCATGATTCATGAGTGCCAGTTATCCTGGGTAATTGAGATAAGCATGCCATAAAAAATGTTCGGTATGAATATTCATTAAACACACATGTAAGGCGTAACTCAGCTCATGCGGAAATGAAGATTCATGTGCTTGGATGCCCCACATTGCACACGGTTTACTGTTTTGTTCTCTGACATATACATGGGCATGCAACGAGAATTACAACTTACAACTAATCTGAGTGCCAGCAAACCAAGTTCAAGTATCCAAATGTACCCTTAAAGGCTGAATTCGATATTTTGCATTATGCAGGATGTTTCTGGCACAGAGGAACAAGTTTGAAAAAGGAGAGAAGTAAGGCTGCTGAGCTTGTACTGCGGTATTGGTGAATCTATCATTTGGATGTTTTATGATTCTAAGGCAGTTATCAATGCGGAGATCCTATAATTGATTTTTGGGTCCACGTCACTTTGCCTTGTAAAATAGCCTTTTTCTGAGTCCGGATCCTCTGAGTGGTCTATGACTATATTGTACACTCTTTCTATGAGTGGGGGCTTATATAATTTACTATGAGGCCCCACTAGCTGATGATCCGAACCCTTGAAATTGTACTTTTTAAAGTAAACGTTCTGGCATAAAAAAAAGGTTGGAAAAAAAGTTGTATATTTTAAAAAATAACTTCTTGCCACACTTGTTTCCTACTTATCTTTTTTCCATTTAATTATGGGCCCATATTGCAAATTCTATGAATAAGGACCCTTTATTCTAATTTTTAAATGTTAGTATCACGTTGTAATTTTTATGAGTGGGTCTCACGTCTATGGCAATAATATAGTGTTGAAAACAATTAAAGGATGGGTCCTACATTGTAAATCATATTATTCTCTTGCTTTCCGTTACTTGTAACACTTTTTTTTTTCAAACTTCATTGGGGGGCCCATATGGAGAAAACGGGAGATATAGGAGAGATTTTATGGGGCTCATAGTCATTGGTCATGAGACTCTTGAAAACTAAAGTTCATCATCATGTATCATATATCTCAAGTGGGCCACCTTGACTGAAAAAGAAGAGTCTGTTTTTTAGCCAGATCCGGTTAAAAATCCATACTTTCCATTTCCTTTCCTAATGCTTGTTTCTTTATACAGATTGAACCAATAAAAGCGCGACTTTATCATTCCTTTGTTTTTACGCTGAAAAAAACTCTGAATTTTCTTTGGAATTGGAATTTCCCTTCATCAATTATCAACTCAAACTAGATTCTCCCATCCCCAAATCGCAGATTTGTTGTAAAGATCCTTTCTTTTTAAATTTTTTGTAACAGAGAAGAAGAAGAAGAAGAAGAAGAAGAAGAAGAAGAAGAGTCAGAATCAGAATCTGAGGATGGAAGATGATAAGGGTAAAGGGAGCGAGAGATGGAGGGCTGCGATTATAAATTTGTCAGAGATGGGTTCCAATCTCGAATCCCTTCAGAAGCTTCTCATGAAGAAAGCTGTTTTTGTAGACGATGATGCCTTTGCCAAAGCTTCTCTTAGCTCTGACCAGGCAAGAACGATCAAGGTAATAAAAAAAAATTTTCCATTCCCCCAAAATTTCAATTTAGATTTTGGGCTGTCAAACTATTCAAGATCCCATGAGATGATTGCACATGATGTCATAATCACTTCAGATAATCCCCCAAATCTCCAATTCTATTTATAATCCCTTTTATTTGGAACTTGTTACTGCCACTTGCTAGTTATGGTAGACATTATTCATTATATGTCCCTAGTTGTAGCTCGGCTGCTTAGGGACATGAGTGTTGGTGCTTGCACGCATATTTTTGGTCCTCTATATATTAAAAAAGGGAAAAAGAAAAGAAAAGAAAAGAAATTGTTTCTGTTAATTGGCTTTGTAGAAACATTTGGATATGAAGTGGTTCATAGTTAATGCCAATATTGATTATATGCTAATGTGCTCTCTAACCATGCATTAGCATAAGGCATACCCTCCATGTGGGATGCTACAATTATTTTCCTAGTGTGCTTTTGGTTATATATTGTGAGGGTGAAAATATCTTTATTCACCATTGTCCAGGGATGCTGAAGCACTATCGTAATAGTAGACCATCAAATCTGATGCTATTGTTATATGCAAGATGATTATAGTCACATCAAAGCATTTCCCTTTTGAATGATTGCCAACCTTTTTGTCTTTTAATCCTTTTTTGCCTTTCTTTTCCAGTCATATGATTATAAGTTATAACACTTCAGTGGATGCAATCAGCTATTTGGAAATGGTATGCATCATGTACTCTAATCCATTAAGATAGAGTGAACTTCATAGGCAATCAAGATTATGGAAGTGTATTTGTTGAGCCTTGCCCTTGTAAGGGGGGCCAACCGTTTAGGTTTGGACAAGGCCTAGCAAGCCCAAGCTGGCCTACTTTTGGCATGAGTTTGGTCCTGGTGAGCATGGTCGACTAATTATTCTCGTATTTCTGGAGATTTTTCAAGCGGTTGGTGAAATTTCATTTTTTCTGTTCGACAGGTTTGTGGACCTGATTCTCATGTGACTTGTTCAATTTCTTAATTAACGGTCAGATTTGTTTAAGATTCTGCCTCTAGTTGACTGATTAGATCTACTTCTTTATTTAAGAATCGGTTGCTATTTGTTGATGAAGTGCACTTCTCATGATATTATTTTTTTGGCCACCCGAGTCAGTTTTTGAAACAATGTACTGTTTTTTGGCATATTGTTTGATCTTTGGTTCTAAATAATGGACAGCAATTAAGTTGATGTCATTGGTGATAAAACTAAGATTTTGCCTGTCAAATTCAATCAGCTTCATCATGAAAACCTTGTCCTAACTATGTTGGGGTCGGCTATATGAATTTTGTTTCTCCATTGCAATCAATCCTCAGCCAGATCTTCCGTCAAATGCTTTGAAGGAATTTCCTCTTTGCCCTCTATTGTTATGTCCAAATCCAAACTTTGGTTTGCTTCTTGGGTGTCTGTTCATAAGAAGTTTTTTGAGGCTTGCCCATTAATTCCATTCTTCTTAACTGGTGGGAGGTGATATCTTAACTTTTGGGAAGGTTAGCGTTTAGGTTTGGTCGTTTTTTCTTTCTGGTTTTTGCCTCTTCTTTTGGGGCTTTGCTTTTTGGTGTTTTTCATTGCTTTCTAGTACACTCCTTTTGTACTGCTAAGCCTCTGATTAATACAAGTTACCATTCAGAAAAAAAAAATTTTCCATTAAATTCAATGAGAAAAATTTTTTAATTTTCTCGGCATTTCAGTTTTGGATGTTCCCAAATTGACCCAATAGGCAAGACCCTTGGGCCCAAGCCTGTTCTTTTTATTTATCAAGCTTAACAACCCACCCTAAGCTTGGCACTTTCCAATAAGTGGGCCCAAGTTTAAACAACATCAGTACTTCAGCTGTGCTGCCACTAAATCCTATGCACAAGTATCTTCCTATGTTTCTGCTTCTGTTTTAAGTGAAAATTGTCTGTCTTTTTTTTACTGACGGATGATTTTAATCAGTCTAATCATTTCTATTTGAATGACAAGAGCCCTTAGGACACTTGGAAGGGGCTCATTGCAACCATGTGGTTGCAGGTTTTAGTTTTTTTTTTCCTTTCTTACCAATAAAACAAAAGAAAATAACTTCTATTTGAAGGGATAATGAGCATCCTGACATTCTTTAGCATGGCCATAGAAATAATTATCCATAATGCTTTCAGGCATATCAGTTGCACAAGCTTCCACTAAAATCCACAGCATAATGTACAAGCCATGAACATTTGACGGCTTCTGTAAGTATGATGGGTGACATTTTTGTGTGCAGGCACTTGAAACAAGGGTAGAGACTTTGGAACGAGAGCTTGATGCAGCCATTACAGCCTCCGCACATGCTCGTTCTGAAAAACGACAGGCTGAGGCAGCACAACGAGCTGCTGAATTACATGCACAGGAACTCACAAGAGAGCTGGAGAACACAACAAGTATGGGATCTTGGATTGATTGCATATTTCTTTATTTATTATTTATGCTGCCGCTTTATTTTAAAAAAAAACTCAAATGAATATCATTTATGACGCTCTTAAGGCAGCTAAATCCCTCATCATTTAATTACTGGCCCCCATGAATGGATTAAAGGTGGTCCCATTCCAAGCAAACACTCTGTGAACATTTCATGGTGCCTCATTGTCTTCTATGTTGGACCATTCAATTTTCCTGTGATGAAGTTTCCTTCCCTTGTATTTAGGGGGAGGGTTGGTGATAGACAGCCGGCACCTGCCTTAAAAACTTCTCTGAAGCAAACTGGGTGCACTTGCATCTGGAGGTGGTAGTTCTCTACCTTCCTCGCATAGTAGGACATTGGTTATTGGAAATGATGGTGATAATTATGAACTTCAACAAGCAAAGCTTCAGTATCAATCGCTCACTAGTGTGGGCCTAGTGGTCAATTGAATTAAGCAATCATAGCTACATTGCTTTTCCATGAACAACTTTTGTTCGCCCCATGTATGTCATGTTAGATTTCTCTCGCTAATATGTGATTGCTGGGTGGAGAAAATGCTTGAAATCTTTGGGCACTATGGTAACTGTTCAAATAATAACAAAGAAAGACAGACAGCCTCTGTAGATGTGGAATTAAGATAAAAATGGTTCTAGTAGATGAGACTGAAATAATTTCAATTGCAATGATTTAAGTCCTTTAAAAAGTTGAAGTCTGAATTATTTGCTGTCAAATGATGTTTGAACATGAGAAATTCTAGGGTTTTTTTTTCCTGCGTGAAATGTATGTTTTCAGTTTCTATCAATTCAGTCAGGACTAACGGGAACCATGGTTTGGTGTTCCATATGATAGGCCCCATCCTTGAAAAAGGGCGTCCAAGGATCTCCAAACAAAATATGCTTAATTCTTTAGTCCTAAATAGGCAGTTTAGAGAGTATGGCAAGAGTCCAGGAAAGGGGGAGAAGTTGGAATGGATTGCGAGGACCTTCCAAGCAATGATATTTTTGGGACATACCCCATCCACAATGAGGGCCATCAGAACGACGGTTTTCATCCACTAATAGTGGGACCCACTAATTCATGTAATTGGGAGCATTAGAAACTACGTATTTTATGCCAAGGTCCCTGTACTCCATACACTTCAATGGCCTGTTTCTTCATAGTGAAATGTATGATGTTCAGTTATCTACCACTGCACAACCCTACAAACTGCATATGTGGGCCTAACGTTTTAGGCTATCCCAACCCTCTTTTCCTTTGGAATGGTAACTGAAAATTTCAAAAAGGTACTATATACATACTGAAAAGCTTAAATGACCAAAGCTAGATCCTTAAAGACGACGACAAAAACCATATGCCAAAACAGAAGAATCATAAGAGATATGAACACTCTCGATTAGTCAACAAACAGTGATGCCTTACTTTTTTCTTTGCTAATTGATCTACTGAGGATTTTGCACTCTATGTAACATGAAAAATTGAGGTATCAAGATGTCTAGCTAAGTGGACCTCTTCTTCCACCACGTCTCCAAGCTCCTAAGGATTCTTACTGATGATAGAGGTTCTAATGGCACAAAGTGAGTCTTCTTTCTCCATTGCTGGAGATTCAGACAAAGGTCTTTGTGGAGGCTAGTTCTCACAGCTAACATATCTGCCTTATTAAAGGAAAAGTAGCCAACCAGTCTAAGAAGGATAGGATAGTTGTAGCTGCACTATTGTTAATAATCCCTTTCACTCTTGCTTGATTGCTAGCTGCACTCCCATCAGACTTGATCGTGAAGAGGCATGATGGAGGGGTAGACCATCTATGTGGGCATTTTTGCCTAGACGAAGAAGAAAATCAATCTCATGCTAGCTTTTGATTTGATAAATGATGGCCTGACCATCTATGCTGGGAATGTTGCTAGACGAAGAACAGAATGCATCTCATGCTAGCTTTTGCTTTGATAAAAATATGGTTTTGTCATGGATGAGATATGCCCTCAATATCTCAAATGTCCTTTAGATCATGCTTTGGTGTAACTTTTGGTGGTATCTTTCCACTTTCAGTAAATTAACTTAACCATGATGAAGAAAAGAGATCCGTTCAAAATATATTGATCACAATAGAGAACTCAAAACAATTTTATTTTTTATTTGTTGGGGAGTAGTATCATATGAATCCAACCCCAAAACTTGTGGTTGCTACACTAGGCACCTTACAACTGTGCAATGGGCTTTTGTCCAGAGAACTAATAAGACTTAAGCTATATCGCTGTAATTTTCAATTTGAAGTGACCAATTTGGCATGTGGAATCATTTGGTTGGAGGGAACATATTATGGCAGCCCATCTCCTGATAAGACTTAGCTAATAAATGGTTCTGATTATTGAAAGATGGGCCCCATTTGGACCATTGCTTACCAAACAAAAACAATTGTTTTTTCCAATTGGGATGTGTGTATATTATATACTTTTACAAAAAATGGGGGAGAAAAATAAAAAAAAGAGTAACATTATTTTGCATTATTGTTTCAGAGGTCTTCGAGCTACACATGGAAGAGTTGCGTGCAAAGCAAGAGGAGATCTCAAAGAGAGACAGTGAGATCAAACTTTTGGAAGCTATAATTCAGACACTTGGTGGAAAGGAGTCAACATCTATGCGTTACTGAGGCCCATTGTGCGAGTCTGTTGCTGTGCGATGCATTTTGCTTCTTGTAACGTCAGGCATTATTAAAATGTTCTTTATTTATTTTTTAAGTCTTTGATGTACTTCATGATAGAACCTAAAACTTATTGATGGAAGGCAACTTACCTATAAACAGCTCAGGGCCCCAAGAACCAGTTTGCTTTTGAGTCATCCTTACATCATAGAAAATTAATTTATCTGTGATAGCCTATCTGCATATTTTGTTTTGAATTTTGAGGAATTCACAGTGTAGTGGGTTCTAATGCTTTCCAATGAGCCCATTCAGTGGTAGAGGGTGCTTGGTATTGTAACCTTGAGGTTGAGGATATGGACTCTCAAGTCATGATACAGATTTAGATAAAAAATGAAAAAAGAAAAAAGAAAAAGGAAAAGAGTGGGCTCAAAGAGGTGATGGGTGAAGAAGGATTTTGGGGTGGAGATGTAGGTGGAACCATCACTTCCCTAGGTTTACCCTTCTAACGTGACGGCTGGGTAACTATTTCCTACACATGGGAGGTTATATTTTTTGGCCTTCCATTGAAAATTTCAGATTTGCTTGTTCAGTGTTTGCTAAAATTCCTAGAATTCAATACCGGGCAATCAAATAGGCCCGAAATCCTTATCGTTCATGGTGAAATGGGTTCCACAATATCAGAGCAGCAGTTGGGTGAAGGTGAAGGATATGTATAGTAGGTATGCACTAGAACGATGACTGGGTATTTTTTTTTTTCACAAAAGGAGAGATTATTTTAATGGCCATTTGCAGATCTTTACTGTTGTTGTTTTTACAATATTAGCCATTTTGACAGTAATACATTCTTTAGAATTCTGAAGAAATTCAATTCCACACAAAGAAAGTGGCCTGTAGCCTTTGCTCTTTTCGCATTTTCCAGTTGTATGATGGAGCAGTTTTTGAAGATAATGAAAATGGTTTCCAAGGTAAAATGATCTTTAATTGCTCTCTATAACCGTTTCTCCAGTTTTCGTTTTCTAGGGAGGCAGCAATTTTTACAAATTTTGTGGAAATCAAATCTAGGCCGAAACCGTTCAGCGAATCATTTTCTGCCGTCCATTACGAAAAGGCAGGAACTTATTTGAGTGGAAAATGAAGTTTTCCCTCCACTAAGTAATTAAAAATGCAATCCACAGAAAATGAAGTGTTCATTGTCCATTTTCCACAGAAAAGGAAATCACTGTGAAGAAAAAAGCCACGAAAAACTGTCACGTTTAAAAACTGGCTGTGGATTGGTAACAGAATTCTAGTTACTGCAAATTGTGGGTCTTCATTCATCCAACGTGTGGCCCATTGATATTCCTATGCAGATTTGTTAGCTTTTTGTTCTTCCATGAACATGACCATCATTAAAATCATTTTAGGGATCTTCATGGGTTAGGTCACTCTGAGCCTAGCCTTCATTGTGCTTGATTTGGATTGTGTTTCCAGGCCTGTGGCTTGTTCTCATTGTATAGTTTCTGGCATAATAGCTATATTGTCAAGTCATGGGTCTATCCATAGACAGGCGCAGGCCAATTTGTTTAGCACATAAGGGATACCCATATTTTGCAAATGGACCGGGTCTGGTCATGACTCATGCCGGTAGGCTTGGCCAGGGCCTAAACTCAGGCCTGATAATTAAGCAGGCCTGTACAATCTCTGGGCGTCCTGAATGGGCCCACATCCTTATGCAATGGGTATGAATCTTCAGGCATGCCCCATACGTTCTCAATCGAATCACTGCATTCCCCACCACTCCTTGGTATACATGCTGATCTCTGGCTATCAACAATTATATGGGCCAACCAGTTCATTGGGCGGCCAATCTTCACTGATCCATATAGTCCATCTGCTGAGGTAGGCCATATAGGCCACTTAATAAAGTGCTATACAGTTAGGCTTCTCTGATGTGGTTTATAATTGGAGTAGTTTTCAGGTGCTAGGTGAAATAGTGTTAGCTGTTAAGCTTCTCTGATTTGGTTTATAATCGGAGTAGTTTTCAGGTGCTAGGTGAAATAGTGCTAGGCACCTAGAACCTTAAAACTTTACAAATTTCTCTTTCTATTAAAGAATCCTCTCATGGCACAAACACACCACATAAAGGATATGTTAGGTATTAAACCCGGCTTTCCCAGTACCTCATGGACCACACCCAAGAACCCAGTTATAGATTCAAGAATTAGACAAATTTAAATTCAGTTCCACTAATGTGGATTCGAGTCTTGGCCCATGATGTTCCTACATGTGGAGCCAAAATACTCGATTGCATAATTGTTTTGATGTATTTATATCGAGTCTCTTGATTAAAGAATCCTCAACAGATATTCATTATATATTTAATAAAATTAATAGAACTAATTAAATTAAACATACTTAAACTTTTTTAAAAAAATGGCATAGGTTCCCATCTAGATCGGGCACGGTACAGGCTGGCTCCTGAGTCGGCTATTTGTGAGACCTACTCAATTTGGGTCCATTCTGTGTCTGGTTACATCGTGGACTAGACCCAAATCCACTCACATATGAGATCCAAATGAAGCCTTTTCTTTCACCAATGGGCAGTCATTAGGAAAAAAGGCAAGAATGTATGTACAGATGGTCAGCTTGTTTGCTATGCCACCTTTGGGGTTGAATGATTGCAGGGGGTTGGCTAGTGGAAAGATGAAGTTCCACAAAATCATGGATAAGATTCTAATGGAAGCATGATTAGCACTTTATGATAGGGTTTAATTTTTATTAGCATAAGTCCTCATCACTTGCCCTAAGACTAAGAGGCATGCACATGTTACCAATAATCTAAGAACACAATGGCTTTTTTTGGTGTTTGTTTGCAGTTTATCTTTTTGTTTTTTTTTTTGAACCATCAATGGAATTTTGTTCATAAATTAATATATAATTTTCAGATGAGAATTATTGATAATAACTTCAATTTGCTGGTGGATGAAATGCCCATTTTCTCATGTGTTTTTTTTTTTTTTCACTTGAACTCCCTTGACGGGTTCAAATGCCTTATCATCTAATTAGAACCGAGTTAAATTGTCCTCTATGAGATTTAGTACATTTGGAGATATCCTCTCTTTTTTATGATCATTTATTGATGGTTTCATTCTCCTAAAAAATAGTATATGAGAATTTACAGTAGAAAAAATGTTCTCCTAGGAGTAAATAGGATGCATTAAAAATGGATCGAGATGCCTTCTTCATGGGCTGTTTGTGAAAGCAAGGAAGGATCCTATGAAGGGTCTGGATGAAAACTCCTACACCCCATTGCTCATAGAAGAAAATTCATCTTTACAATAGGTGCCTCTACGCCCTTTTCGATCAGTCTAATTTGATTAGTACTTTTTTTTTTTATAAAGTTCATTCAGCCTAATAGTACATAATGGGATTTTATCGAACAGGCAATTGGCCATGAAAACTTAGACAAATTGATTGTGAGAAGGAAAATTTTCTTTGGACCATCTAGAATCTAAAACTCTTCCACAAAGATTAGATTATTGTGATTTTTCAACATCTCTTATCCTTGTATAAGGCAATATTGCTAACTAACATGGGCAGGACCAGGGTAGGCAATGACCATGGATTCTAAGATTTTATGAAAACCATTTTTCTTTACATGCGACCCCCTTTATTTCTTTCTTTAAATTATTGTTGTCCATCAAGAGGAAAAATTTCTTTTCTTTTCCTTATGATTTGCGTGCATTTAGATGGGCCTCAGAAGGTGCTTACTAATTACTTTTTTTTTATAAATTCAATCAAACAACATATGTGGGTCTAATGAGTATCAAATTGCCATAAATTCTAATTCATGGGGATTAGTGAGTCTATAGGGATCGAGTTGATAATAGAGGGCCTTTGATCAGTTGAAATAGTTAGCTGTTGCAAAAGTTTTTTCGAGGTACCCTCAGGCTCAACAAAAGATTTCTGTGTGTGTATCAACAAAAGATTTCTCTGTGTGTATCAATATCATACCGCATCTCAAAAAACATTGTGCAGAATATTTTTGTGTCTATGTGCGGGGAAAGTGTTCCATCCAATATATGTATATATATATATATACACACACACATGAAATAGAAAAATAAATTGATATTAGTTGTAGTTTGGTAATCTTTGTATGGGCAAGTACGTTTTACATATGACATTAATTTTCAAGGAGATTCAGTTCAATTAAGGCTTAATGCATTCCATTGGTGACCATTAACACTCATCAAAGAATGGCTCAAAATTGTTCAATCATTTTCTCTAGAAGCAGGAAAAATCAATTAATGGATTAAAAAGATGAGAAAAAAGTGATTTAGCAGGTAGCCAGTGGAGAAGGTGTTCAAAATCTCTACTTGAGTTGGAAGGTGATCAAGTCACCGATCTAATGACCTACTGAGATGAGATGACTCGCACCAACTCTGTTTATTTATTTATTTATTTATTTGTTAGACTAGGACCCATTAGAGGCCCTATTCTTGGGGTTATATAAATCCCATTGGGAGAGAAACATCATCCTAGGAGAATTAACACCACTAGCCGTACGGGATTCTTTGCCCTAGGCAATAAGGTGAGAAAAGGGGTTCATTCATTACTAGGGACAGATCTACATACATCCACATGGGTGCTGTTGGACCTCGGCCCATTTCTAAAATTATAGTAAAAATTTTAGTTTTGTTTTGAAAATTTACATAAAAATTTTACGTCTGCCCCTAAAGCCCATATGAAAATTTTATATTTATTTTCAAAATACAAATGCCTATTTAGGCCTACACTCGTTAAACAAAAGCTTTGAGCCGGCCACATAACCTACATGGTGCCCCTTTGTTCTCTATGCACCCGGACTTCTACTAAAATATGCCTGGTGGTGGGGGGGCGGTTGGGGGTTGGCGGTTGGTATGGGGGTGATGGGCAGATGGACAAATATGTTCCTTGTGTTCGGCATTTAAGACGGTGAGCATCACTTGTATGGGGCCATCATCCTTCCTCAAATATGTATATTGAAATAAATCCGTCAAAATCGAGGGGCATAAGATGCTCCCATCTTTCTCTCTCCCCCTTAAAAATATGCAGTTTGCAACAACTTTCCTCCCACCTTCCTAAGCTGACAAAGAGGAAGAAAAAGTTTCAGGAGACCTGAATGCACAACCAAGCTTTACAGAATTTATATAATGTCAGACCATAGGCATGGAATGATGTTCCTCATCTCTAGAGTCTCTTTCAATGCTTTTTCCCTACACACAAGTAATTGGGTGGTCATGAACCTAATAATAACATGTCATTTGCAAAGAGATCCGAGTAATTTATAAGAAACTTTGGAAGAAATCCGCCACATCATTCAAAGTTCTCTACTTTCCCACGTTTCTTAAGTCAAGATAAGCATGTTTGAAAATTGCTGCCCATTTTCTTACAATACTCCCGGTCAAAGCATAATGTCATTTGTTTTATGGTTTCTCACACGGTGGCCATATGTATGCATCAATCACTGTTTATTTCCTCTTGGAATGAGATTCCAGCCTTGTGTATGTACTACGTATAACCCAATTCTTGCAGAATACACTTCTCTGCTTTCACAGCAGGACATCAGGAAATTGTTCCCTTGCCCAGTTGGTGGTGATGCATATGTTGATGCTGACACTTAATAGGGGGATGGTCAATGATAATAATATCAAATATGAGGCCACCAAGAGAAAAATTCAGATGCAAAAGTTCAAAAGCTTGAAACACTTCCATGAGGGCCTCTTTATTCTCTTCTTTTTCGTCTTTCTTGGTGTTGCTATTCTTTTTATCTTTCTTTTTATATATTATCGCAACTCAATCCAACACTAGGTCCGAGAGGTAGTTCAACTGGCTTAAGACTACGGTTTGCTTTTGAAAGTTATGGGTTCGAGTTGTGCTATCATGCTGGAGTCACATGGAGTTTTATTCGGCTGCCTTGGGCCCGAAAAGATTAATACTGCCCAAAGGATTGGGGCACCCTCAATTATCAAAAGGTAAAAAAAAAAAAAACTCAGTCCAACACGAATAAAATTGTTGGACATGTTTTAAATCACATAAATGTAGGCAATGGCGATATAAGAATTTCCATTTGCGATGGTGTGAGCACAGGCAGAGTGAAAAAGTCAGCTATTAAAATAGAATTTTTAAATATTCAGTTTTTAAAATTTGTCGAATCATGTGGGTGCTGTCACACCCACGTGCTAATATGTAGGTCTGGCCTACCTTTAGGTGCGGGAAGTTTGGAGCATCAAAAGTGCACCCCATTACACAATATTTTCAGTCACGGTCCCTAAATAAAAGCAAGTATTTTTTTTTCTTATACAGGCTTTGCTTTTTTTTTTTTTTAAGGTAAGTAACACTTGGGCTTGTTTGTTTCATACATGTAATTGAACTTCTGAAAACTCTATTAGCTGTGTTTAAAAGACACAAAGGTGAATGAATATCCAACTAATGCCACAAATGCTCCTAACCAACTGAGCAAATGGACTTTATTGCTCGCCTTTTTAATAATTCTTATTAAAACTAATTTTACCTTGAAGGTAGTATCAATGCAAGTCATTTGTAAAGAGCTTAAAAGTTTTTATAGGTTTTGAAAGTACGCGGATGACCATTGGGCTTGTGAGCTCTTCAATAGATGGCCAAAATTAGTAGACGATGCCCAATTTTCACTACAATCGACTCCTTTTAGTCTCATTCCTAGTATACATCAAGTGGGCCCTCCATATATCAAATTGCGAACCCTCTCAACCGGAATATGCTTTTGATGGTAATAAATAGAAGGTCGTCATGACAGTTTGAACCATGAGCATTGAGTTTGGTCTAGTCAATTATCTTCCCTAGCCAAAAGCCAAGTCGAAATGCCCCACATACATGTATGGAACAATTTAAATCACCGCCAAATAGAGGTACTACAGTCTATATACATGTATGGAACAATTTAAATCACCGCCAAATGGAGGTACTATAGTCTATAGTGGACCCTTTCTCTTTAAAAGGGGCATCCCACTTCATTAAATTTGCACAATTTTGCAGATGGGTTCTCCCTTAATTATAAAATTACGGAGATCCAGTTATCCAAGCCATTGATTTGGTGGTAGTTTCTTTGAGGAAGATCGACCATTAATAAGATAAAGTTACAAGAAAAATTAGATCTTAATATAATCATATGAATTGATCAGAGCCATTAGAAGGGACAAGCACCAACAAGACTAACATACTTGATTCAATTTACAAATATTGCCATGATGTAAAAAATTGGAATATTGTCAAATGAATCAGAATGCATTCGGATCCTAAGTAGGATCCAGTTTGACAACATTGTTTGCCACTTCACCTATTATGGAATTTGGTCTTTTGAGTGAAACCAGCTGTATGTCTTTACTTTGCAGAAAGTCTCAAAGGTGAGGATTTGAGAATCGGTATCCTTTGTCCTGATCCTGACTTTATCAATACTCTCCCATCCTCCATGGTGTTAATTTTTGTCTTGTTGCCGTTAGATTTTGTCATACTTGTATCCTACTACTACAACCACATTTCCCATCAAACTCTTTTTTGTTAGAACTGCTGCTTTTATCTTGCAGCCAATGTTGAGGCTGCACCTCTATTTAGGCTGCAAATGGCTCAAATTACTCTCTCACCCAAGGATTTAACACAAAGGGCCTTTCAGGAAATAAAGGGGCAAAATAGTCACAATAACAAAGTTGTGAAAGTGGAAACGGCAAAGGAATAAAAACATAAAGACAAGTGTTTTTTTTTGTGTTAAGATTTCCTGAAAATATTAGTAAAAACCTAAAAAAAAAAAAAGAAGTTTTCAGGGAGGGTGTGAAGGTAAGCAATATAGATGGCACATTCGCTTTCCTAGAGAATTTCAATTGCTGGGTGATAGTTGTGTAGTAATTAGATTTTTATCTTGCTTTGATTCAATTTCCATTAAAGAGGAGGTCACTTCATAGTATTTTTGTATGTTCACCTTCATCTTTCTTTTGAACTACTTATGATATAAGTTTAAGCGTATTCAACTCCTATGTAATCTTTGCAAATAAATAGGTCCCACAAAAAATGAAAATGAGTCATTTTCCATCCTCGTAGGAAAGATATTAGGTGAAGATATCCGCGAAACTTTTTAATTACCGAAATGCATATAGATTTTCAGCTGCGTGTCAGGAGTTTCTCTATCAAGATCCATCGGGTTCTTGACAGAACATAGTTTAATAACTTATTTTGACTGCCATGACTTGACCAACTCGACTTGGCCTGGTCAGTTGCCTTGTCCAATTAAGTTGATTGAATTTGCCTTAGTCTGACTCTACCTGACCGTTTCAAGACTAGGCAGTGTATATATTTTGCAAATGTCTGGGTAGAATCGGGCCTGAATAGTACATAAAAACGCTAAACGGTTTAGATTTGGACAGGCTTCAGCCCAAACCAACATGGCTAAAGAAGATCCGGAGTTGGCAGACTCACATGAAGTATATGATCAGTTGCCAAAATTACTCATCTAGGAAATAGTCTCAACTCTACCAACGATATGCACATATATTGGTGTGAAATCCTCAGTCATATATACCTTCAGTGAGAAATGCTTAAATATGCAGTAGTGAGGAATGCTCAAATCTGCGAATTCTTCATGATGCCTCATCCATTAACGAACATGTTCTAAAGTTCTAAAATAAACTATGGTAAACACATCCTTTGCGTGCATTGTTGTTGTTGTTCTTATTATTACTATTATTATTACTTAAAGAGTTCCTTTGTTTTTAAACGATAACATGAATTGATTAAAAGAGAGGAAGAAAAAAGATAAAACAGAATAAAAGAACAAAGAAAGAAAAGGTAGATGCACCAGCCGAACCACAATTACAATAACACAGCCACCCATAAAAACAACCTATCAACCTCAATTACTATGATTGTTACATAAAGAGTTTAGCTATACCATAATGCTAAAAAAACAGGTGCTTGTGGGACACGCACGGTTTATGCTTCTCCTCCAAGTCCACGTCTATGTGGAATAGAGTTGGAAGTGGAGAGTTGGGACCACTTGTGATCTCTTTTATTGTGCAGCGTTTGGGTTGCAGTAACATAACTCCCAGAGTGTCTCAGATATTATTATTATGTAAGCTCCAGCTTTTACTCTCTTGGCAGAACAGAGTCTGGTTTTCTAACTTGCTGCAGCTTTAAGAAAGACCCAAAGATGCCCAACTGATAAAAACCGCTGGTTACAGAGAGTTGAGATGAATTGAAATTTAATGAGACTGTTTGAGTGTAGATCTTGAGGGATGGGCCCTACCCACAGCAAATACCTGTTCGTCTGCATGAAATTGAATATACAAGAATTTATGGTTAGTTAGGCTTAAGAAAAGATAATTGAAGAGGTGATGGATCAAGAATATAAGATAGAGATGTGGATGAAAATTATTTAATGGCTATTCTTCTGATTTGAGTTATGAGGGTGCTGTTCAGTGTATTGATTTCCTATTTGATAGTTATTTTTTAATGTTTATCTTTGCTTATTCAATTTTAATCATTTTCAGAAATATGTCTTAAAATTCTTAGGAATTTAATTACTTGGAACAATATATGGTCATGGGACCGACCTATCCATCTGAATATGGGGTGTTTTCACCAAGGAGTCATTTGCATATTATTCCAATTCATAAGGCTTTTCTAAGACACATGCTTATGAGTGGAGGTGAAGAGATGAAAATTTTTCATTTGGGACATAGGCGAAAGATAATGAGCCCTTTCAAATTACTCAACTAAGAACATCCTCTTGCCCTAGTGCTAAAAGGGGTCAGTTCTTACCTCGCTGTTGAGGATTCAAACCCTGAGTAAATTGTCACCTCTTTCGACATATGCAGCTTTCCTTTCACGTGTACAGGTTACTTTTTCATATGAGTGGACTTTCCTTTCATGAGTACGGGCTCTCTTTCGTCCTTGCCCCTTTGGGTTAAAAAAACAACACTGATGACCGATTGGAATTTTTGTCAGAGATAGGAGGGATTAGTGGGGTTACTAACTGAACACACCGAAACTCACCAAATTCTTGCTTCAAGTGCATTGAGATCACATGCATGAGTCACATATATCTAGTGCTGCTCTTGGAGTTTTTCATTCATGGCATTTAATATCATGGGGTATTTCATCTAATGCATGCCCTTTTATCTTGCTATAAACTCTTTAACTGACCGTGGGCGGCAAGAATGTGAGGTCTAATATCACTCTAGATCTCCTTAGAAGTTTACGTCGGTTTCTTGGTTAATTAGGAGGAAAGTAAAAATGTCATGTGCATGTCTTATAATTTTCTCATATGGACGTCCACAAGATCACCTTTTAACTTAAAAACTGCTTCTTTTTGTGGTGTGCCTCTTTAGTCACTAATTCGGATCAGGCAGGTCTATTGCAAGATCACAGAAAGACGGTGAGTGTTGGCAAAAATTGGAAGGCTACATTTTCATAGAAACTTCACCACACTTTATTACAATAGAACTCCCGATTTATGCGCAAAAAAAAGAGAATAAGATACATGATTCAAACACAAACTAACACTATCTAAAGTTTAAATTAATACTTAATACCTCTAACCTCTTAATTTATCTAACACCTTTAAGCTGGCGCATGGTCCTTTTGTGAAAGAATGTGTGATTCCTAATATAAAAAATATAAACCCTTAACTCTCTTAATATCTTTCACGGTTATTATTTTTGCTGGTAACTTAATCTTATTGATTCAGCTGGCGCCGATGGCCTCCTAGATTAAATCTATCACTATTCTTCCACAAGTGGACTTAAGAAACTGTGTTGGCTAGTCAGGCTACTAATAACTTATTAAGAAGCTAATATATCTAACAACTGTGAGGAGGGAACATTGACAAAAGTTGGGCCTACATAAGTGGGCCTTGATGAGTAGAACTACAAATACGATTCACTTGTAAGAGAGTTTCTCAAAATTGTGGAGCATTCAGAGATCTACTGTGAGTAATGGATATCATATGATGTAAATCATCCAAGTTAAAGGCAGAATGGTGAAGGCCAGTATCTGTTTAGCAACTTTTGTGGGGGTTGTTAATGGAAAACAAAAACATCATGCTAAATTTCAGCAATCCCCATTCCAAATCCAGAATCCTACATGACCAACCGGTGTACTGGGGTTGGACTTCAAATTTTACTTCACTTACCCGTATTCATCACGTTTAAAACAGAAAAAAAGATGATGAGAGAGATAAAACTTCAAAAAAGAAAAACCCTTAATTTAAACACAACTACTCTGATCAGTTTGAATTTTTACCAGAGGATTTAGTGTCATGTGAACCTTATCTAGAGGCCCACATAGAGATAATCTCAGCTTGGTGATGATGGTCGGGGAGATGATCACCTCATCGTGGATTAAATCTTGCCCATGTCAGATGATGGTGGATTTGAGGATGGGATTGTTTAATGAGAGTCTAGATTGTGGTAAAGTAGAGAAGGGGTACAAACCAAAGAATTCATAACTACACCAACACAATTCAAACCAATTCACCGATTAAAAAAAAAAAATCTAGACCGAACATGAATTTTTTATTTCCACATGAATCATTTTTATTTATGGGAGAGTTGACCAATGTGGCAATTTCCTCGTATTCCAACAAAAAAATAATAATATTGGTTTTAATGAAAACGATTGAGTTGACGATCCACACCTTATTTAGACGTGTTTGGTGCAGCAATGAAGACAAACTACTCCTTTCCTTTTAGTTTGATGATTTCACTAGTGCAAAGATTCAAAAAGGTAACTACTGTGGAAGAGAAAACGCGCGTTGTCAGAAAGTGATGCATTTTATGCATTGCGGGCCCAAACAAATTACCTCACATGAGCTCCACGTACGCGAAGCCAAAAACAAATGCCATGAATGGTAATATCTCAAAACGCCAGTTCCTTTTCCATAAAAGGACTCCTCATATAAACAAAACGAAACAGAACAAAGCGCCCCACTTGCGCTTTCTCCCTGACTTTCCTCCTCCCACTGCTTACAAAAAACAAAACACACACTCTCATTTCTCAAATTCTCTGTTTTGTGGGTTCGAACCCTAAACGAGAGGAAGCGAAACAAACAGCGGAAAGCAGATTCCACGGAAAACTCGCGCTCTCTGATGCGGAAAGCATGGGGAATCTCCTCTCCTCCTGCTTCTCTCAGACAGCAGCAGCAGAGAAGAAGAAGAAGGCGATCAAACCCTCCCTCTCCAATCGCTTCTCAAATCCCACCGGCTTAGGCTCCAGCAACCGCTGGACCAGGGCCCGATCCACCAAGAAGGACAACCTCGAGGAATCCCTCATCCAGGAGCAGGCGGCGCTGGCGGCGCTCCTCCTCCAGCAGCACCACCAGCAGCAGCAGCAGCAGAACGGAGGCGGAGGGAATCTGCCATTTGATCGGTCGGCGTCGCTTCGGTATCCGGCGTCGGGGGGGAAGAAGCAGGCGCTGCCGAGGAGCTCGAGCTCCAGGGCGCGGTCGCTCACGGATCCGCTTCTGCAGCCACAGCAGCTTGTGAATCAGGTATTGTGCAAGTTCGTTTTGGTGAAAGATATGCAGTTTTGTTTGGCTTTGTTCCTGTTCAAATTAACCTCCTTCCTTAATTCATTTCAATAGGATCTAAAGATTAGTGATCTGGAGACCAACCATTTTGTCCTTGTTCATGGTGGCGGGTTTGGTGCTTGGTGCTGGTACAAAACAATAGCGCTCTTAGAAGATGGTGGATTTGCAGTGGATGCCATAGACCTTACTGGTTCTGGAATTCATTCTTTTGATACCAACAACATCACAAGTCTCGCCCAATATGTGAAGCCTCTTTCCCAGTTTTTGGAAAGGCTTGAAGAAGGGCACAAGGTTTGTTTCTCTTTGACTTTTTTTTTTTTTTTATGCTTCATTCCTTGCTTTTTCAAGAGACGTTTGTGATTTTTAGCCGAAATATCCTTGACTGGTTGTTCCCTCAATGTACAGATATGATATGCTCTTTTGTAATTGCAGCCATCTATCTAATGGTTCTCACAGAGAATTTTAGGGTCACGTGTAAATGTAGTCCTCCAATTTGAAAAACTCCTGCTAATCCAGTTTTTGCCTCTCTCTGTGGGATATTGAATGTTGTATGTATTATTTGATCCATCTGAACCTGGACAGTGGATATGTGTTAAATCCTTTGTCCTAGGTTGTGTGGATGGGATCTGCTTGTCTGTGATCCAGTCCACTTATCTATGGGACCCCTTGCGAAACTGGGATGCCTGGAAACCTCCCAACTTGGGAAATGAGCCAATCCAGTCACTATGATGCCAAGATACGGCAAGGACACGGCATAATAGGTATGGCAGCGAACGGATTTTGCACATGAAAAGTTTAATATCAGATATGATACAACATGATACATGGCCTATTTTGGAGTATCTGGGTATTATATTATAGGTCATTTCCCCTTTTCCAGCTGAATGTGAATTCTTGCTTCATAATCTTTTGAGCATTTATTTAAAGGCTACTTGTTAGCAGGTAGAACTAGGGATGGCTTTTCTGTTGAGGTTGGAATCATGGTAGACCTAGACCAACCTGATTTAGTGTATATACTTGGGTAAGGAGTAAGGACCCAACTCTATTGGACCAATTGAATGGAGCTGGACCCCATTCTGGACCTGACTCAACATCCAAATAGATTGAAAATACCGTCAATGTACTGAGATTGGTGATGAGGTGAGAACCTTAGACCTCATGCTCATAAGGATGAGCAACTACCGCATATGCTGCATCTTTTGGGAGGTTCATCATCATATAAATTATATTTTTTGACTTATATTTATATAATAATATTATTTTTACACTTATCATGGTACATGGGTTTGGCCCAACTAGACTAGGACCAGACCTGATTATCAATCAGGGTTCCAAAATGAGGATCAATCCATAGATTTTTTGGGGTTGGGTGTCCGTTCAGCAACCTGGTAATTAGAGGTCCATTGACAACCCTAGTGGGAGTTGTCCCATTTGAGATATAATTGGGATGTGGTCCATGATATGACCTGTCATATCAATTATTTAGGCCAGTCAGCCTTACTCGTTCAAAGTTGGGGCTGCTGAATGTAAATGACCATGGTGTGAATCAGATCATTGGTGGACCTAAACCCAGACCCATCAAGATCTGTAGGTCGATAGCCAATTCTTATGGTCCATGGCCTTCATTTTGCTCATTATTTTGGTTTGAATGGGTGAACCGTGCCCAATTTGCTTTTAAGCCCTTCACCCTATTGGGGCTGTGGACCTGCACCTGGCCCCCAAATCAAGATCACACCTTTATCTTCCTATTGGGGCCTTTGAGTAGTTAGGTTGACATGTATGAATTGACATCTATTGAATGTACCATGTGAGAATGCTTATCCTGGAGCTGAATTGTGTGTATTTCATTCTAATTTTGGTCTTTTTTTTTGGGGTAAAAAATTTGGTTCGATTTAATGTATGATGGGAAAACTCTGTTTTTTAATTCTGCTAGCATTCAAAAGAAAGGCAAAATGATATCTGAAGTCTCTAGTCTTCCACTAGGGAGAAAAGATTATGCTTAGGAGCATGAATGCCTGAATGAAATACATTTCACAATAAATAAAATGCATATTCAGGGAGTTATGTGCCACCATTTGATCAGGCTTGTCTTTTTCCTCTCTGTACATTTTTTCTGAGCCATGAGGGTTTCCTTTTGATTTTTAAGCTGATCTCCTCACTCTTTGTCAGTCCTTTTTTCATTACTAATGAATGATAGCATTCAAAAAATTTTTAGAAAAAAGAAGAGAAAAAAATGCATATTCAGGCCACTAACGTGTAATAAAGGATTAGTTCCCTCATTGTAATATTTCTATAATTCTATCATAAATCAACAGGTAGATTTATCTTGGATGTATATGCATATCTTAAAAAATAGAACTCTGTCAGATTGTGACATGTTTGAAGCTTGTATTTGAATTTGTTTGCATTTTTAGATTGAATTTTACTTTGTTTTCCTTTGTATGTATGGAGAGCTGTTTTTCTGTTTTGTTGGTTCTTGATGAACTAACCTTGCGTTTCACTTATATACATGTCCTGAAATGTTTTGCAGGTGATTCTTGTGGGTCATGATTTTGGTGGTACATGCATATCCTTTGCTATGGAGGAATTTCCATCAAAGATTGCGAAAGCTGTCTTTGTATCTGCTGCGATGTTAACAAGTGGACAGAGTACTCTTGACATGTTCTCCCAACAGGTTTTCTCTCCATTCAAGTTTCTAGGGCAAAATATTTAAACATACTTCTATGGTTAAGTTGAGTTTTTCATGAGTATGATAACTTCTTTTTTTGGTAACATGAGTCATACACTTATCCCATCAGTGGCAACATTGAACACCTTCCAACTGTGGGCTTAAATGGTGCAGCATTACATGTTTAAAATGCAGGCGGTGTTTGTCATTGGTTAAGAAGTGGTCTCAGACTCTGTGATGACCAGTGCGGAAACCATTATTTACAATAGAAGGCCTCATGCAACTTGATATGGTTGTTAGACATGTATTCCCCTTGCATGTGTTGGGTTTGTCCTTTGTTTTTGTATCCTTCTACTGGGTGGTGATTTTCTCGTCACCTAGGTGTATCATATGTTTCTTGTTTTCATTAAAATCGTTACAGTTCAGTAAAAATAGGGTAGTGTATGAGCTTTGGGGTTTGTTAGTGTCTTTCACTTTATCAGATTTGGAAGGGCAGAATTGACACATGATCATGCTAATTTAATGGTTAAGATTATATTTAAGGTTTCTTTTTGAAGGATAAACTTTGGCCATCTATCCCTGTTTGTCCAAAGTCCAAATCTCAATGTGTTGGGGCATATGGATGATTGTTTTGATTTTGGGACGTCTGATTCCATGTCATTTGCTAGTGTTTTTGGCCTGCTATATTTACATTCTATCTTCTATTATGGAATTTGGTGGAGTGTTCAGGATATAGGAAACTCTAGACTCTACTTGTGGTGGTTAGGGAAAATTTAGGCTGTTTTTGGCACTTGTCACTGAAACTTGGGATCTTTTCTCACTGAAACTTCGGATCTTTTCTTACTAGTGTTTGTATTGCTAGAATTGTGGTGGTTTATGACAGCCTTACCTTATTCTTGTCATTGTTTGGGCTAATATGAAATCCACAGTGCAACTTGCTGTATTCATAGATCATGCAAATGCATTATAATTCATGAGCTCGTGCCTTTTAATTTCGATGACTTGGTTCACTCAAATTTTTTTATGTTTGATTTTTGTTCCTTATTTCTTTTCTATTTCAGGCAGGTCAAAATGATTTGATGCGACAGGCCCAGCTATTTTTGTATGCTAAGGGAAATGATCACCCTCCTACTGCCATAGATCTTGATAAGTTGCTAGTGAGGGATTTGTTATTTAACCATAGTCCAGCTAAGGTATATTTTCACATGAGTCTTGATTATTCCGTTTTGCATTCTTGCCTTAGCAATATGATATGTATTTAATAACCGAGGACAGTGATTTCAAGGGAAACAAATGTGTAGATAACTAAGAACGCTTGTTTGCTTCAGACATGGAAACATTTTGTCAATCATGGCTTTCTTGAAACTTTTTGTTGTCACATTTGTTTCAGATTGAGAAGTTCTTCTATTAATCTATATGTTAAAGTGAAATGCTCTATCCCAGATCCAACTTGCTACCTAAACTAAGAATCTATCTATTTGTACCAACAGTGCTTCTGTTCTTCTATAAACTAACTAGGGGGCCTGTTTACATGCTTCGAGCTTGAGTTTAGTTTGCAAATTCTAGGAAAAAGGATCATATAACTTGCTTATTATTATTTTGAATATTATATAAATTGCTTTTTCTATTCATTGAATGAGTGTCAAATCAACTCTGAACCTTCCATGATATTAAATAAGAATATCTTCATATGTTATGCTATTATATCCATAAAAAGGTGTATTCATACGTTAATACCAAAATTGTATGCTTTTTTTTAAAATACCAGTATTATATATAACAATGTTGAGCACATGCTTGAATCCTTTTCTTTGATGCTCTTACAATTTATAGCTCAATATTAAGTTTTACAACTTGAAGCATGCAATAATCATGTGATTTAAGCCGTGCACAAGAAGTGAATTTGACATTTTTTTGTCACTCCTTCCATGTTTTCTGAAACTTGTTTGATTTGTTTTTGGCCTGAATAGTTGACTGTGCTTAATCTGTCCTGGTTTTAGGAAACAAAAAACTGAAAGTTAGGGTGAAACTAGAAGTTAAAATTGATGAAAGATCATTATCAATAGATGGGATAGGGCTGAAATGATAATGATCAACTATATCTAAGTAAAGTAACCATGGAGACTGGTTCATACTACTTGATGAGCCAGATTGTCATGCTGTGAATCCAACATATTCTATTATCAAATAGGGACAAGACCATAAGATGGCAAATAAGGGTGGTCAACTGTTCAGCCAAAGGTGGTTTTGATAGGAAGAGGAGGCAGAGAGTAGTTTCAGATGTATATTTTTGGCTCCTTGTTCTGGTGGTCTTTCTAATCCTATGGTTGTCTATTTACTGGATTTTGTTTGTGAAAGTTTGGCTACTGTCTATTGTTTCAGTAGGTTTGTTTCTTCTCTCTGTACAAAATGTATCATATTTCTCTTTTGTGATAAATTTTAGATTGGGACGAAACTGAATGGCCCCATCAAAATTTATATGTTGAAGTAACTTTTAATTAATTTACAGAATCTTTCATTAGGTTCACTCAGTGCAAAACCTCCGTATAAATAAAGTAGTTTGAATGGCCAACCACACAACTGGAGAGATGGTTGAGTTTTCCTGCTAGGGACATTTTTCCCAGTTGATTAAGTTGATTGCTTGCTGTACTTGTTTCAGTCTTGCCTCAACTGATTCTGTATTCCTGCCTGGGACGTATTTCCCCACTTGATTAAGTTGATCCCTTGCTGTACTTGTTTCAGTCTGGCCTTACAATTATTATTAGAATACACATTTGATATTAATAAAATTAATATAATGGTTCAATCCAATCCACAAACTAGATCAAATTGTCTGAACTATTGGCCTAGTTGAATTGCAGATTATTCAAATGAACTAGTTAATAGTTTGACCCTAGTTACTGCGAACTGGGCAACCATTATCCACCTTCTGTGCCAGTTGTTGCAATACCTTGCCTAACAAGCTTCTGTCAACTTTTATGTTACATGCACACCCAGGAACCATTAAAACCAAAATAGGCAATTGAAAATTTCTACCTTATCCAGTTTATTCCCAAGATGCCTTTGTTTCACATTAGTTTGGATCTGGTTTAATGCTGTCTGGAAAAATGATATGATATTTTCATTTAAGAGTTGAAGCACTATGATATTTTCATTTAAGAGTTGAAGCACTATGGAGTTAACTCTCTTAACTCATTTGTTACAGTTCATTCCTCATCTCTACCAGTTAAAATTTTAAAGATTCCAAAGAAGCATAGAAAAATAATGTACAGAAATATAAAATTAAATTGAGTAAAAATATCACAGTACCAGAAGACAATAGTCGTGAATTGGGTCTCACTTTATTGCTGTTTTTGCTTGGTTATGTCAATGTACCTGAAAAACTTTTGTTTAAGTACTATACCTAATAAACACATTGACATGGTATTCGGTTGTCAAAGAAATACCCTTCCATAACATAGTTTCCACAGGCTAACAGCTTTTGGCTTGTTTTGTCAAGGATGTTGCTTTGGCTTCGGTTTCAATGAGGCCAATTCCCTTTGCTCCTGTTTTAGAGAAGCTTTCTCTTTCTGATAAGAATTATGGTTCAGTTCGACGGTTCTATATCGAGACTTCTGAGGATAATGCCATACCCCTTCCTCTGCAGCAGAGCATGATAAATTCAAATCTACCGGAACAGGTTTTTCGCTTGAAAGGTAGTGATCACTCCCCTTTCTTCTCGAAGCCTCAAGCTCTTCACAAGCTCCTGGTAGAGATCTCAACAATCGCATTGGCACCTGCTTGATGACAAACTCACAACGAGGGGGTCTAAGGTTTTGAATGAATACATTGATATTTGCATGTGTATATACATATGCACTGAATCGCTACTGACATATCTCCATTCCATGCATCCCTTTGCGCCTGTATCCTCCAAGAATTAATATTGTAAAATGCAAATGGTGATGTTCCCATCCACATGCCATGCAGTCATTCTTGGAATTGCTTTGTAACCACCGCCCACCCCCTCTTTTTTTTTTTTTTTTAATGTTTTCAAACTTATTTTTGTTGTGGTAAAACAGATTCGCGATCATTAAAGGGCACATTTGAAAAATGGCATATATTCATGCCATGTATGTTTACATCAATTCTGTATTGATTCCTGTTTTTTATGCCTGCCAGTATTAGCTTGTGTATCACTAAATTGCGCAAATGATTTTCAACATTTCTGATTGCACAAATAATGGTGGTCTGTGACTAGAAATCTTTTCTCGTGCCTGATCAGTCTCCTATGATTTCGATGCTGAGAATTGCATCTGATGTGAAGCTTGTTGCTTAGCATAGAAAAAAAGTCCTTTAGTTGCTAATCCTGGGTTAAAATTTTGGCAGTGTTTGTGAAACTGGACTGGACCAACCAACTCAAGCTTGACCAGTGTTGGACAGTCGTATCAGTAACCATTACATGTTTGCTGCAACGAACTGATCGAATCAATCAGTTTCCATGGCATCAATTCAGTAATTTGAATTAGCAAATGAAATCGGACTTTAGGCTACACAAACATTTGTATCATTCCTACCTTACATATACTGTTTTGATGGCTTCTGTGGGCCCAACATTGCGGGTCAGGCTAATGTTGGAGTCCAAAATCATTTGAGTTGATCTCTTGTGTCCATGCCCAAACACGAAATATGAGTAGGAAGCTTTTGGGGAGAGGAGCTTCGTTCATGAATGCCCACGGGAAGAAGTTTATCCTATTGTGGAAGGTAATTAAACGGTGGCTTGTTGGTTTGAACTTTGGGTTTGCTCTCCAAGATCTTAAGTTTGATTTCTACCTCTTTTGTTATCTGGGTGCTGTGTGTGGTTAGGTATGTACCTCTTGAAAAATTGTCTTTGTTTGTCAGAATTGGGTAACCCTTGGGCGTCAGAATCAGGTAACCTTTGGGACAAAGGCTAAAGGTCTAAAAATTGGGCTGTCATTAAAAAAAAAAAAAAAAGATTGTCGGGCTCACTTCAATGAATGCCAATTATGATTGGAGGGGAAGGGAGAGAGTTCTGTTGGCATGTGAACAAAGAAGATGGGTACATCTAATCATCCTGAGTCTTAGTTCTGTTGGCTTGTGAACAAAGAAAGTGTGCACATCTAATCATAACAAGTCTTATGTTTGTGGGGAACTTCTTTACTTCCACAGTGAATTCATTTTCTGCTAAAAATAGATTTTATTTTTGACAGGTTTAATTTCTACTATATTTTTTAATAGAAAGATTAGGAACTTTTATTAAAAAAAAAAAGTGCGTTGCATCAAATAGACCAAGATCATCATGGTATGGTGGCACCTCCTCTTAACCAAACACATTCAAAATTGTAAGTTTTTGCATGTTTCTATTATTTTATGGCACGATTGAGCACATCCATAGAAATCAGTTATGGATAAGGAATTTTCGGACCCCTTGCAGGAAAAGCTTTTCCACATAATTGTAGAAATTTTGATTATATTTTTCTTTTCTCGTGCAAAAGGGATCACTTCGAACTTAAAAAATCTTAAGCTGGAAATGCAGTCAAATTTTTCGGTCCTTTTTCATTACGAAAATGTAGCTACAGGAACGTTGTTGCAGATTTACTACAGTGATATATTTCTTCCATTTGCTTAAACCTGCGGAGAATGAGTTTCTACCCTGTTGGTTATATAAAGCTGTTGCAAATAATTTGCGTCCTAGACGCCACAGGGAATGTAATGTTTATTGTTTACTGTTTGGATGATTTGTATGGGTTTGTAGTTTTGTGCCTTTTGCGTTTGTAATAAATAGACAGTACAGGTACAGGTACAGGCACAGGTGGGGATCCCATATTCAGGTAAAAAGCTTACACGGGCGGGTAGCCTGCTTGCGGGCTGCAGCCACTTTCCTACCTGTAGAAAAAGGCAATTTTAATTTTACTTGTTTGGGAGGGAACGTATGTGGCCCTACCCTTTTTCCCTAGTCTGAAGCAATCCACATTGCCCATGGGCCTTACTTTACCCCAATTATCATGTGACTCCTACTACCTGCTTGACCCTACAAAGCATTCAAGGGAATGAACTTGGACTGAAGTGGCCATTGAACCTTGCCATACTTGAGATCCATATATGATGAATGTACCCATCCAGATTTTATACCTTGGCATGCTTTTTTTTTTTTAATTTTTATTTTTATATTGTACTTATTTAAATCTTTAGTCTAATTTACCATCACCGTTCCAATATATATATATTTTTATTAAGGTTTTGACTTTGATAAAATTTCATGTTTTTTTTTTAAACCTTACATGGGAATTCAAATTCACACTCTCCCCACCACCCATGTCTGCAACCTACTGAGCTACAGCGGAGCGTCTATTGAAGACAGGAGGTTATAGCTCCTACAAGTAGAAGAGGACCACTTATTACAGGCGGAACTATCTCCCCTTTATTGCATCTTGGTGCTTGCCTTCTTTAATTTAAACTCTTTGCCTTTTTTTAAAGGAAAGAAAGAATCTCTTTTTTTATCCTCAATTTTAAAGAACGGGTCCTGCCATCTCTTTTTTGTGATTCCATTATTTTAAAGTGGCATCAGTTAAGTGGAGGGTCCACCTTGATTCCTTTGTTAAGCACGTGTGGCCTACGTTAATCACATCACTTGTGAAAGTGGCACAATCTTGATTCTCATCAGGTGGGATTAGGGCTGTCAAAGGGCCGGGCCCGGGCCGGGCTTAGGTAAGCCCTTATCCTACCCTCACATGTGCGGGCCGGGCCTAACTGAGCAAAAGCCCTCGACTTTTACAGCGGGCCTATAATTTTTAGGCCCTTACCCAACCCTCAAGGGCTAGGGCCGGGCCAGGGCCGAGCCAGGGCCAAAAGAAAGGGAAATTCTTTTTCTTTAATGGAAATAAATCTTTTATATGCAACAACCTATGCCACCATCACTAACCAACTTTATACAAACCCTCCTCCTTTGCCCGAGCTAGGGACCGGGAATGTAATGCAAAAGGCAGTATGGCGGAGTTAAAAACTTTTTTTTTAAGGCATTGGTGGTGGGATAAAATCATTTTTACAATATAAAACATAAGGTGGATAATAATAATTCTATAAATGATAATAAATATATAACAAATAACAATAATTCTTTATTTAATTATTTAATCTACTTTTAGAATATCTAAAAGACCATCGAATGTATTACATCATTGTGTTGCTGCGTACGTATCCAATCTTATGTGCAAATTAAGACTTTTACAGTGTCAGATTTTAAACAACTCCTATATTGATCAAATACTCTTCCTCCCGTACTAAATGTTGATTCAGAAGTAACTGTAGAAATAGGAATTGCGAAAATGTCACAAGCTATTCTAGAGATAACTGGATATTTTGTTAAATTAACTTTCCACCAATCTAATATATTGAAAATTTCAAATTTATCCCTTGGCTCCTCCAAATAACAATCTAATTCCGATTTTTCCTCTACAACTATCTGAGTCATTTGTTCCTTAAAAGCTAAAAAATCATCTTCAAACTCATTAGATTTCTTTACCAAATCAACTTTATCCATATTTGACAATGTTTTAGTAGGTGCATCATAAACCAAATCATCTTCAAAGTCATTGTGGATATTATATATTTTATATTAAAATTTAATAAACAACGGGCCGGGCCGGGCCCCCTCGGGCCTAATTAGTCAAGCCTAAGCTCAGCCCTCTAGATGCGGGCTTTTAAAAATAAAGCCCTACCCTACCCTCGGGCTTTAAATGAAAAAAATAAGCCCTCGTTTTGAGGGCTTTTGCGGGCCGGGCCGGGCCGGGCCCCCTCTTTAAAGGGCCGGATTGACAGCCCTAGGTGGGATGGATCCGAGTTGGTTCCATCACTTGAGTCCTTCATATATGATTTGCATTGATCCTAATCACATCATCTAATTAGGTGCACCGAATAAGAGTTCAACCTCCAAGACAACGGAGCAATTTTTACTAGCATTCATGTGAGAAGGCTACTAACCAAGAGTTGCAGTGTGTTAGGCAAGCCCACCTATGGCACCCAATAACAGATATATGAAGGTGAAGCCATAGCAAGTTGGGCATGGATGGCTTTGGGCGTAGTAATGAGTTGAGCTCGGGGTTGTTTAATGAATTCTTCTTGACCTGTTCGGTGAATGAGTTGGGCATGGGCCAACCTTAATTCCCAGCCAATTGACCCAGCTGGGAGGTCAACTGCCTACAGCCTACTACTTGCCTTTGTTTTGAAACCGACCCGACAACCAAACACTCAGACGTGCAAGCAACTAAATTCCTCATGTGGTTTGCATGTGAATATTTCATCTGCCCTAGCATGAGCTGTATTACTAGACTAATGCTACCCAACTAATCTCAGCATGACTTCTCTTAGGGTACTTGGTAGATCTATGTAAGTCTCACCAATCATAGTGTCCCACTCCCACCATGCACGAGCCATGGCCCCCAAAAAACAGGCAGCACAGAAGACCTCATGCTGTACAATTGTGGAAGAGAAAGTCTAGGGTTGACAAAAAAATCATACAAAGCAAAGAAAAAATAGCAAAAGGAATTTACGTGGTCTCCTAGGTCCATGGACAAAGAGAAGCCTCTTTCTTTTTCCACTCTTGGTGTCTAGAGTTTATAAGTTACCCTTTAAAAATAACATTGCTGTTTAAGCCCCAGGAAAAGTCCAATGCAAGTGCCAAAATGTTGATGAAGTTGGAAAGAGACCCATCACTGAACTCTAGATGCATGTATATAATTCTGTTTTAGAGCTATCTAACCGTTTCAGGAGAATGACCTCTTAACTTGATTGAGTGCTAATAGAATCGATTGCAAGAACATCAAATGGATTTTGATGTTGACTGAGGAATGTGAGAACAGTTTTTTACTATTTTAGATGATGATATTGTAAATATTATTTCTAAAATCAGTAAATAAATGATAACTAAATTATTGAACCCAAGAATATAATTTTTGGTATAAAGGGATTATAAAAACACATTGTTTGATGGTGCCATTCATGCATGCAACAGTGCTACCCGTTTATTTGATGGGCCTTGTAGATGGAGACAGACCACCCTTCAGATTATACTATCCAATCCATGAAGGAATATTTTTTTGGCCAGATTTGTCTGATGCGTTCCAGTCCAAGATCTTTCCCCAACTTTTTAAGGAACATCCAATGGAATTCTTGATTAACAAGATGGGGGCCCTTGGGCAATTGATGCCTGAGTCCTGCTTAAGCCTGAACCCACTTTGGGCTGGAGCTACATTGTGTGTTTTTGGCCTATGGGCTGAACCCAGGCTTAATTTTGTGGCTGATGAAATGGGCTGGGCTTGTGTTTAATTATGCCCAAAGGCCTTGACCTGGTCAACATCTTTAAAAAAACTATCATCCTTCCCTCTTCCCTCTGTTACTGTATTGGTGTCCACGACAAATACATGAGAAAATCAGGACAAAAGTTAAAAAGAATGCCAGGTTGGGGAGACGCTTAACTTATAATCAATCAAATTTATAATCATTCTGGTAGGGGCTCATGTACAAACAGTGTACCAGTTTTACATATGACATGCCACTGGGCTCCGCATTGCACTACACTCACTTGTAATTCTGAAGAAAAAAAAAAAAAAAAAAAACTGCAACTCTGCCTATGACTAGAGATAGCAAGTGGGTGGGTTTGGTGTGGGTTGCTGTAAACCCATACCCATTCCGTCTCAAATTTATCTTTGTGACTAGCGTTAGAGATTGAACACTCTACCCTTTTTATTCTACCCTTTTTTGTGTAGGACTTAATTTAAAACTCAACATCTACACCTTATGAGTTATATCAATTAATTTAGCAATAAATATGCATATATTATATTTTTGGAGCAACAAAATGCAAACCCGCGTTTAATAGCCATTGTCATGCCCACCGATGACCAATCTTTTTTGATAGGTACCTATAACTTATCTATGACCGGTTAAGGCCACAGATAGAACTACTGTAAGTTAAATACTGTCATGAGACAGTAAAAGACTCTCTCACGCTTCTCACTACACAGCAAACTGAACCCGCGGTCGCAGACACCTGCATGCAATGCACTCTGTCCTAAACCAACTGCACAAGAGCACACAAAACACAATTGCCTCAAAAGGATATAGGCACCCAACTGTATGAACATGAGTGATGAGACAAATCCTCTAAAATGAATAAAACATGCATACATACATACATACATACATCAAGCACTTTCTTTCCTTGAAAATCCTCCAACAGCCAGAGGATTCCCAAGGAAAGTTCCCTGTACAGCTAATGTTCTAAAGTCTAAACCAAAGTCCCTGTACAGCTAATGTTCTAAAGTCTAAACCAAAGCTGTTGGGTGGGCCTATTCTTGCATTAAAATACTGTTGTAGGAGTACCGAAAGAAATATATGCATTATTATTACAGGAGTACCACACGCAAGGGTCCTTTAGTACTCCATTCCATTCCCTTGAGTACCCATCACCTATCTAGATTCTAAACCCTCTCCGATCCCATGTGCTGCTGTCATGGACCACATTTGGGCCACACACTGACATAGATCCAGGCCTAGTAGTAATCCAATCCAACACACATTTAATAGAAGGGGTATCAAATCATTGACAGATCCGGGTCGGACTCAGGTCAATTGATGCCCACCATCAGGTGGCCCTCGGATCCAAGGGCAGAATAGTCATCACAATAATCCTAACCGACAGGGGTCCTTCACACCAACGGCTCAGATAACTCCACGTCTCCCCCTTGTGACCATCCCCCTCTTAAACTCTCGAGTCATTGACTCAGTCAGAGCCTATAAATGCGGTCCTCTCTCTCTCTCTCTATACAATCTCATTTCGCTCTGCTTCTCTTTCCCACTCTTTTCCTTCTCCCTCGTCGCTTCTTCCTGCATCTTTCATCTTCCATTCCAAGTCAAGCCTTTCTTCAAGAACAAGGTACGGAAACCCTAGATCTCTGTTTCCCACTCTCAAATCCCTCACATTCCTTCCTTTCCCCTCCCTCTCAAATCGGACTAGCATTGATGCATGTTGCTGCTTACTTACAATCATGGCCGACTTCTTGCATTCTATTGCATTGTATCAGATCTGGTGCCGGAGCATCTGATCTTGCTGATTTCTCTGTTTTGCAGCTCTTTTTAGCTGGTTTTGATGTATGTAGTTAGATCGTTTTACTGTTGCATTCGTTTCTGATTTTGAAGTTTTTTTTTTTTTTGGTGCGGGATCTGGTTAATCTTTGCTGGAATTAGGGTTTTTGTTGATATAATCATGAATTGTTTTCTGTTTTGAGTTGTTGAAGTGCTTTGGTGTGGATTGATATGAATAGGTTGGCATTGATGCATGTGATCTGTCTTTGAAGATGTATTGTCCTTAGTTTGCTTGTGTTTTGTGGTGCTTTGGAGCTGGATTCCGTCGTTTGATGATAATTACTGTTTTGTGGAAGTCAAAGATCGTTTTTTTTTGGCAATGAATGTGATTAGAAGACGATGAGTATTAGATATGAGTATTAGAATGTGGGGGAGCTAAATCACATGATGCCAATGAGCTGCTCTCTTGCTGCTTTGAATTCATATGCTATCACATTCTCCTTTGCTTCCCATTTTCATCAATTGAATCATCGAAGTTGGTTTTAACATTCTAAGAGAGTTTTTTCCAACCTTATCCTGGGGGGGGGGGGGGGGGGGGTGGGGGGGTGGTGGATTGTCTCGATGCATTGATTTGAATGTTATATTGGAGCAAAGCATTATGATGGTCCCACACGGATGCTTAAATAATTGGTGAATACTTACACTTTTTTTTTTGTTTTGGAAAAATACACAATCTGAATTTTGCCTAGTGCTCTAAATGTCAAAGTGAAGAAATTCAACCAAGCGTGGATGGATTTTGCTTAGTGCTCTTAAGGCAGTGAAATGCCTCATCATCTTATTACTAAAGCACATGAATGGATAAATCATGGTTTTGGTAACGAGTTAAACCCACAACCTCAAAGTTACAATAGTGAGCACCTTCCAATTCCAATGTGCCGGGAGCTCCTGTCATTTGATGTCTCCTTTTTACTGGTCCCTTTTCAATGCATCAATCCTAGTGTAATAACCTTTGACATAGCATCATAGCCTCTCTTTTGATGTCCCTTATTGTCCCTTTTCAAGCAAACCTTGTGTTAAAAACTGGATTATCAATTGTCTTCTATGAAGCACGGGTATTTCTAAAATGTATGCGTACTCATACCGGGTACTTATCCGTACACGTACCGGATATGTATACGGCAAAAAATATATCGGATACGGTCAAACGTACTCAGCATGTTTTGACTTTGTGGGCACGGGATTGATACGTTTCTGGTACTTTTGTGAGAGTTTTTTTTTTTTGTAAATGTAAAAACTTTTGTAAGAGTTTGAAAAAGCTAAAAATATAATTTTTAACTTTAGCTTTAACCCTTCTCGATGAATTTAAAAAGAAAAAGGTTTTAGCCCTAACCCATTTCCAATCCCCTCGTTTCCAATGGAAAAAAAATAAAATAAAATGAAAAAAAGGAAGAAGAAAAGAATGCTGGATTATGAAATATAAAAAATAATATTACTGTTGCTCTTTTTTTTTTGCATTAGGTTGAATTTATAATTGTATTAAGTAATTGTTGGCTTGTTGAATCTAAGAATTTTAACCTATTTTAATTATTAGCATATTGTATTATTAAAATTCTAAAAAAATATAATTCTTTAATCGATGTACCCCAGCCGTACTCGTATCTTATTTTTTAAGGATTTTGCTGTATCGGCGTACCCGTACTGTACCCATATCGGTACCCGTACCAATACCCGTGCTTCATAGATTGTGTTTGATGGTAACTTGTTTGTTAAAAAATTATTTCTTTGTTTGTGTATTGGTGTTAGAAATATAGTTTAGTAAATTTTGAACTTGTTGAAGGATGTGCTGTATTTCATTACATATTAAAGCAAAGACTAAAAGTAAGGTTTTATGTTATATTGAAGCACAAATATTTATATTTGTAGGGCTTACGCCCAAGGCTAATTTTGAGGAGTTTTGACTTTTGAGAAAGATTGAAGAAAGTTTGCTTTTCTGTGTGGAAGATTCTCCCTTTTCATTGTGTTCTGATGTGAAAACAGGGCATGAGACCCCTACGACCGTAATTTTTTGGTGCAAAATCATAGTGGCATGAGGCTTTTCAGTCTCCCTCTTTCTATTTTCTTGTTGATTTATAATCTAAATTTGTGCGAGAAATCTGATTGCATGTAGTTTTGTTGTAGATTAGAAACAACTTATAAAGACTGTTTATTTGACAGCTACTATTTTTTTTTATCAGCAACAGGTCAATTTCATTGAAAAGGTAAAAGGCAAACGTCTTAAAAACATGATAAGAGAAGGCAACAGAGGAATGGCATAAGAGCATTTTACCTGACCCTTGAAACAACAAAGAATGAATGAAACAATAAGAAACAAAGCACTGTATAGAAGGAACACTGATAAACATATCTGCTACCTCATTTGCCGATCTAACAACATGCTGAAAAACCACCCTAGTGAACAGCTACTATCACTACTGCCCTGTTATGCATGACACTCTTGAACCACTCTCGAATTGTGTTGGGTATTTAACATTTGAACTGGTGGCTGCCAGTTCATTTTAATTTATTTGGTTACCACTTTGCAATCTGAACCAGGTTTGTGCAGCATATTCTATTACTCTCAGTGTCTGTGTATATTGCAATCTGAGACAGGTGAGTGCACCTTATCCTTTGCACTTGGCATCTGGGTGGGTACAACTGGTGTACAATAAGTTTGTTGCAGTAATAGCTGAAAGTTTCTGGATTGACTGACATGGCATAGGGACTGATCTCATCATTTTCAGTCCAAATGATACTGAATAACTGTAATTTTTGTGAAGGGTTCTGTTCCTATGTGGAGCTGAAACCTTGTACTTGTAGTGCTGCGGGACCTTTTTTTTTTAAGAGGTTGTTGGCCCATAAACTGCTGTAGTGGCCCTTTAATCATATTTGAGTTGATTTGTGCTGATCTGGGTTCAGATTCAACTTGTTTTGACCCAATTTTTTAAATTATATTTTCATGGTTTTCTAATCTCATTTAACTTAGTTTGTTCTTTGTCATCTCTTGATTTTATTTAAGTTGTGATGTTCTGCGTTTTCTGAATGTGAGTTCCTGCATCACCCACTGGAAAGTGTATTGATCTGGGTTTTATTGTAAAATAGAAAATCCTGAGAAAATGGGCCGTGGAGTTAGCAGTGGTGGAGGCCAAAGTTCATTAGGCTACCTCTTTGGGAATGGAGAGGCTCCAAAATCTGCTACCCAATCTGTGCAGAAACAGGAAACAGCTGCAGATAATGGACCGACCCACAAAATGACTACTGCACAGCCACTGGATATCAGTAAGCAGATCCCAGCTGGCATCCAAGGTAACAAAGTCAACAACTACTTTCGAGCAGAGGGACAGAACTGCGGCAACTTCATTACAGTACGCACAAATTTATTACAACTTGAAATTTGTTTTGTGTGCAAGTTTGAGCATTCTGGAAAAGAGTTGGGTGGAACACCGGTATACAATACAGTATTTAACATAAACTTATATTACTGAAGCTTGAATGGAACTGAAATTATATGGAGCTGTTGTTTGTTGCACTAGAAACTAAATGCAACTTTGGACAACCCATTGTTGTGGAAGAACCTCTGCAGCATTGAGTCAAGACTTTCTTGAAAGTCTGTCTACATAGAATATGATCCTACATTGATGACCTCACTGGAGTTCCCATGCTTACCGTTACATTAAACCCATGTTGTGTCCACTCTTTTAAAATTGTACCTGTTCACACACCCCCTAATAAATTGCTACTGTCCAAATTTTCTCCAATCAGAGTAGTATATACTGTTTTGTCGCTCATGGAATTTCATCCCTTGTTTTATGTATTTATGATCAATCCCTTGCTGTGACTCAAGGCTCGAGTGAAATTTGGGCCATGGCCAATTGATGGGGATATGTGATTGTGAGTGGATTGGAACAAGAAAATATTGGACCTCACATATGCTGAATGAGTGGTGAGCATGGGAAATTTCACGAGGTCATTATCATAGGATTTTTTCCTATTAGTACAATGAGGTTACTGCTTATAGTTTTCGGCTTTGATATACGGACTTGCCTAAAACCATGATGCATCTGCACTCGGCACATACGCACCTGCACCTGATACTCATGCCGATACCTCATTTCTAAGGTATTTGACATACTTTCTTGAGGTGCACCAACACCTGATACGCATTCACATCCAATACTAATGCTGAGTTCATGTAACATAGGTTTTCAGAGAGAATGAAGAAGTTGTATATCAACTGACCTCACTTGCCTTAATTTGATCCATAAGCAGGCTTGACCAGCTGCAAAGTCAATGCCTGGGGTCTGAACAGGTGTCCTATTATATGGAGAAACTATCGGTTCCCATTCTCCAGGCAAGGTGCCCTTTGGCTTGGGGAGACCATTTTCCCAGGAATTAAATTTACATGAAACAAACAGGCATCATTATTTTCTGCCCAGACTATTTAAAAAAACCGAAAAGAAAAAAGGGCCTTGGGGAAAAAGAAGCACTCGTTGGTAGACACGACTCTTTTGTCAGCATGACACTGGGTTGTGGTTCTTGTTTCTTTGTGATGTATGTGACTGTGAAGCCAGTGCAATGGAGTAGCTGTAGTATCCTATTCTCAACAGGAGGCACACAGGCGTACCGAAAAAGAAAATGTGAGAAAAAAATAGAGAGATAGCGAGAGACAGGAGACACAGATGGTTGGGTTGACTGGTTTCGTTTGGGTAGTATTGGGGAGTTTTAAATTGATTGACAAATTTAACTAATCTTTCCAGCTGCGTGATCCATGGTTTACATCAATTGCCTGGTAAAGTGCCATATGACCAATATGGTCTCTAAACTGTGCTAAAACTTGAAATTTTACATTTTTCCTATTTGTCCTGGTCTTATTTTAGCTAACCACTTTTTTCCAGTCAATTGATATAGTTTTAACTGAATTTCTGACTGTTTCCTGGCACAGGATCGGCCGTCAACTAAGGTTCATGCTGCCCCTGGTGGTGGTTCTTCTCTCGGCTACTTGTTTGGCGATGGTGGTAAATGATGCCTATTGCCACCCCTATCATGAAATTCCTAGTGTTAATTAAATCAATTTAGGACTAATATCTTATTGGTGTTGCTTCATGTAATATAGCTCCATGCTGGAGCCTGGACTTCTTGTTATCTCCCGCTTGGACTCTAGCTGGAATTGAAATGATCATGGCTTGCCCTTTCGGTGCTGCAGCAGTCTCTGTTTAACATTGTTAGATCAATGCTATTAAAATGGAAGGTTTTCTACTAGGAACAATCCAATGTTAGCTGTTACCGAGCCTTCACACCATTAAATATGGTGGATGTCGCTATGTTGGCGGATGATTCCACCGAAGCATACACTACTTTTTTTTTGCCTTCGATAGGCCCACCGTAGATGCAGCTTTTGATCCACGCCTCCTAGTTGTGAAGAATTCAGATGGCTTTAACTGCCCCATAATCAAAGGTTGGTAGAGATTGAGTACTGAGCATCTACTATGGGCTGTCCCGTTCAGCAGTTCCTGTGATGGCTTGGAAAGACTTTTGCATTCGTAAGACAACTATCATGCAAGCACTCTGGATAGTGAATCCAATGTATGCTGGAAGGTGCGGGTTGTCATACCCCAGATATTTGGCTTTATAAGTGGCCAAATATAATGTCTCACTCTATACGCATGCATGATATTGTCCGTTATAGCCCATGGGCCTCACTGTTTTGCTTCTGGTGAGCCTCAATCCACCAAAAGGTCTCATGCAAAGTGAGGGTGCAAGCACTACGTATAATTCCAATCACTTTCCTCTCTATAGTCGATCTTGCACGTCCCTGTGCGGTAACCTGCCAGTTCATGTAACTTGTCAACCTTCTTGGCCTGCCCACATATAAACCCGCCCACTTGCACCAGACCACGGTAGGGACCCACACTCGAACTAATTGAGAGTTGGTTCTGATACTATTTGTAACGCCCCACCCTATACGCATGCATGATATTGTCCACTATAGTCCATGGGCCTCACGGTTTTGCTTCTGGTGGGCCTCAACCCACCAAAAGGTCTCATGCAAAGTAAGGGTGCAAGCACTATATATAATTTCAATCACTTTCCTCTCTATAGTCGATGTGGGGCTCCAGGATGTCATACCAAATGTCAATGCCCTCAGCTTCCCTTCAATCATAGGATTTAGAGTAAGAAAAAAATATCATTTGATGTTCATAGCCATGCTTAAGGGGTCATCTGCCTTTTTATGTATGAGATATGAAAATCGGATTTTTTTTTTTGCTGGAAAAAGAGATATGAAAATCAGATTTACAACTGGAAAAGGAGATATGAAAATCAGATTTACAAGGGTAAAATTTGCAGATGGATAGAGAGATATTCATAAGCATACACCTTGCAGTTTATTATGGTGAGCGGCGCCAATCTTATAATCAATTCAAGCCATCAACACACATGGGCCCCTCTGAATTACATTGTATCTATCAAGTTTTTACTGGTACAAATGAATTAAATCGTTGGATTGAGGGTTAATTTTTTTAAAAAATAAAGTTTGCTAAATTTATGGGCTACGGATGAAAGGATTAGAGGTATGAGATTGATCTTATACTTGATATCTAGGCTCACCCAAAATGGCTTTTTCCATTTCTTTTGGTCATGTGATTTGGCCCCTTCAAAGTACATCTCACTGTAATACAATGAGAGGTTTATGCACAGGAATATTCTCTGTTTTAATTTATGTAAAACTTATAATGAGAAATACACTCATGTTTGTTTGGAATCACAATTTTCATGAGTAAACTGTTTTTTTTTCTTTGTAAAATAAATAGTAAACATTGAATAGTTTGGATTGCATGTGCAAAATATTTCTATATCTCAAATACTATGAAGATTTAAGACATGAAAATCTCAAACAATTTGGGCTTTAATGGGTCAAGGAAATCGAAGCGGAGAGAGGTTGCAAAATATAAAATGACAAGATTTGATACCCCGATTTATCCGAAAGACGTGTTTTGGCATCTTTCTAACCATTCAGATGTGAAATGTTTTGCACCTTTTTAGGTATGGAAATTTTATCGTTGAAATCGCTCCATTCACACCATTTTCTCGAACCATTTTACACATCAAATGAGTAAATAAGCAAACATCACTTATGTAAATGAGTAAGGGTTCCAAATTTTGGTAGTTATACATACAAAAGCAACATTCAATTACTTGCGCATCCAATCTTCTTTGGTCAAAATCCTTAAAACTTTTCTTTTCGGTTGTAACAATCGCTACTGTTATGAAAACCCTGGAAAGAAGAACTTGTTTCACGCTTTCAGCAGAAGTTTAAAAAACGAGAAAAAAAAGTCCACCAAATCTTATAAAATGATAAAATGCAAACCATAAGGATTCACCAAGATCGAGATTTTTCCTAATCAAACAAACCACTCTTCCTGTACCTGGCAAAGGCCTTGAAGTTATGGTTTGTTGGTAATGTTGTTTGTACTGTTTACTTCAATTAGTTAAGTGAAATGTCATATGTTGCAATGCTACAGTGCAGATTAATAAAAATTGAAAAGTATCTGGTCTAAGCCAAGAGTAACAGGCTTTAGAGTTCAGAATTGGACGGAGAATCAGGTGGTGGGGGTTGGCAAAACTTGACCTCACCTGCTAAGTAGACCATAGCCTGACCTGTATTTGACCCATCAATCTTGACTGATGTAAAGTACGGGTGTCCATCGCAAGTCAGTTTTTTATAATTGAAAAAAAAAGGTTGGATGAGGGTTACCCCAAGTCACCTTGATTTACTATCAACTCAAGTTATGTTTTAGAGTGAGTTAACACGAGCCATGTATGGACTATTAACTCTAGAGATTAGTGGAGAATGGCTACTTACTCTAGTGGTATGGAGTAGAAGTTACCTGGCCCCCCTCCATGTGTGAGCCCGTGTCTCCCAGGGTCTGGATTGGTTGTGGCCTTGGTTGCATCTTAGAATGGAATACAGGCATCTTTTGTTTGTTATGTATATCGCTGACATCTCCTCAAGTGTGGAATCTTGATTGCTCAAAGTTTGCCATGGGGATACCCGTATGCAGCCAATGGTAGTGCAAAGTTATGAGGGACATGGGGTTATGTTTAACTGGATTGAGCCACCCATTTGGAGGGTTATGCATGTTAATAGGGGTTGGATTGGTTGACCCACAACAGGTGCAGATACAGGTTAGGATCCAAACTGTGCACTCCATCTGTTGACATGACCTGATCCGTTTGCCACCCCTGCAGGTATTGGTCTAAATTTGACCTTGGCTTAGCAATTTTTCAGGTTGGATGTCATCACAACCCACATTGGAAATGCCAGCCTATGAACATAGATTCATGTTTTCCCCAAATACATATTTTACTACTGACGGTCTAACTGCACCTCGTCTCAGCAACTTTTCAGGTTGGATCTCAGTTCCCACACAACCCATATTGTAAATGCCAGAACTAAAAACATGGAGAAACCTCTTGGACCCAGCTTCAAATGTTTTCCTCAAATACCTATTTTGCCACTGATTGTGACCTGAAACTAAGAGGGACCCAGGGCAGGGATTGCTAAAGATCCCATATCCTCCATTTCCAATCCATAATCTGAGGCTTTGGTTGAGTTGAACGTTCACCTATGTATCCACCAATGGATAAGCATCAATATATGACATTTGTGAAAGACAAATACATTCCATCAGTCCACGTGGAAACCATGTGAGTGAGTTCATGTTTGTGCAAACATGAACTCACTCACATGGTTTCCACGTGGACTGATGGAATGTATTTGTCTTTCACAAATGTCATATATGAGTGACGAGAATTTCACCATGTTGTCAGCATCACCTTGCATGCACCAAGTCCTCCTTTATAAATGAAAAGTTGGGCTAGGCCTAAGCATTTCCAAGTCAAGCTTTAGTTGTTGGGCTTAATATTGATGCACAAATCAATCCATTTGCCAAAGTCCGGCATAGGACTAACAAATTGCGTGTAGTTTGTGTTAATATTTCAGTTTATGGCTGTGTTTCCAATCATATACAGGTCCAGGGATGGCTTATCTGACTATTGAACCAAAAAATTAGACCCAACAATTAGCCTCCTACAAGGACATTGCCCATAAGTAGCCAGTTTTTTTGTTTATTGTACCCGGAATGGACCAGAGGACCAAAAAATTAGACCCGACAATTAGCCTCCTCCAAGGACTTTGCCCATAAGTAGCCGGTTTATTTATTGTACTTGAAATGGACCATAGGACCAAAATTCTTAACATGGAATGGGCTCAAATTCACCCTATTTATGGGCCCAAGTTCAATCATAGTAAATATGAATCCAGACTGCCCATTTGACGCCCCATTGCAAAGTTGCATCAATATTCTCTCAGTGAACAATCTTTTTGTTGTGGGGTTTTGTTTTTTTTTGTTTTTTTTTTGTTTTTTGTAGTTTTTTTTGTTTTGTTGGGGGGGGGGGGGGGGGGGGGGTGTGTGGTTTAGTAAAATCTGATGTGGATGGTTTAAAATTCCCGGGGTTGGGGGTTGTAAAATCTGCTGTGGATAGTTTAAAATTCCCAATTAGTTGCTAGTAAGAACAACGGATGCTTAAAATGTGTTATGTATCAGCATTCCAAAGATTAAAAAAAATGCCTCCATGATAAAAATAGGCATCCAAATCTTTCATTTAGAGGTGGTTTATGAAGACTAACTCTAACTCTTTTGGGTAATTTGCTTATATAGTGTTATAACGTGAATGATTATTTCATTAAATATGAAGGGGTTGAATAAAAAAGTACTAAATGACAACCAAAAAAAAACACCAAATCATGTTTTATTTTTTTATCATCTAATGGTATGTAAGAGTACCTTTTTGACCTTTTGGTAAAAGGAAGATTTTGCTTTGTTCTCAATTAGTAGCATGGGATCTTAGAATTTTTTAAAAATCTTTTGGTACAAAAGAAGACTTTTTTTAATTTAATAGTTTACCCCTTCACTTCACTTCACTTCACTTCACTGATTTTCACTTCACTGATTAAGTAACTATACCAAACAACATGAAAAAGGCCATCGCCATTTACGTCCAGCTTAAATGGTCCAGAAAAATCCATCAAAAGGAAAATGAGTTTTTATATGAATACGTCCCTTCCATGTCATTACTTCAGTTTTGGTTTCCCCACAAAAACATCAATTAGATGATGGTTGGGTGAAAATATGTAAATGGCCCACGTCATCCAACGACTTTTGTTGCTCGTCATCAATGCTTTTTGTCTACTATTAAATGAGCTTGTCCTTGCTCATCCTCCTTACTTTTTGTAGAACATCAAAGTGCTTGGAAGAGGAGAGAAACAAGGCAGGTAGTGAGAGCATTGAGATGAGGAGAGGACCTCTTTTCTTTCTGGCACTCTTTGCCACGGTTGCTGTAAGTGATGTATTGAGAGCTGGCTGTGAAAGGTTGGGGAGGAACCCATAATGCAATGGCTCCATTGCAGATTGCTATGAAGATATGGAGGAATTGATGGAATCTGAAATGAGTAGGCGCCTTCTCCAAGAGACTAATAAGTTCATCTCTTACAAGCCTCTGTCCCAAAATAATGTGGGTAATGGGGATAAGCTACCTCCGGGTCAAGCTTATACACGAGGGTGTCGCAAGGATCAGTACTTTAGGGGGTAGGATCATCACTTCAACATCTCTCTCTCCGTTTCCAGCTAAGGATGGTAGTAATGTGTCATCTTGTTATTGTCTGTTTATTCAAAGCCCATCTCTCCCTCCGTTTCTAGCTAAGGATGGTAGTAATGTGTCATCTTGTTATTGTCTGTTTATTCAAAGCCCAACAAACTTGTAAGGCTTTATTTTTATGTTGCCATGTTATATATGTGGTGTTGATGTATGGGAATTAGGCCGATCGAGCAAGGCATGTATATTTGGATCTGGTTATTTCCTCTCATTTTTTTATTTTTTATTTTTTATTTTTGTTCATATTCATAGTATAGAAACATAGAAACTCAGCTGGGATAGCATCAGGCCACATAGTTTAGAAGGAGAGCTCCTAAATGTACACTAGCTTGAACTCTAAAAAAAATTAAAAAATTAAAAAATCCACAAAACATCCCCACCCCACTCCTCTTCCTCACCTCTCCTCCTGCCGGCTACGAGCTCCGGCGACTAACGGGAACTCCCCTCTTCTCCTTCCCTCCCTCTTCCTCTTCCTCTCCTCTCCATCATGTTCGGCTCTGAGGCCAAACATTACGTCGGGCTGAACAGGGCGAGAAGGAGAGGGAAGTCCCCTCCACCACCGGAGCTTGTGGCCGGTCGGAGGGGAGGAGGGAGGTAGGGAAAGAGAGTATACGGAGAGAAGGAGGTGAGAGGTGTTTTGGGGATTTTTATTTATTTATTTATTTTTATTTATAAATAGTCTAAATTGGAGTACATTTAGAGTCTGACTGAGCAGAAATTGACCGAGCCTGAAGGTCAATACTCTAGGTTATATATCTATATATATAGGCTTATGCTATGATAAAAAGCCTATTAAAATGTACTTCTCACAGATTGCATCACATGAGATCCAACCCTCTCACTTACTAACCAATTAATTGGCACTCTTCTTAGTTTGACATCTTAATTTGATTCTAAGTCTAAATTATACTTATAGTTGAATTAAATTAAAAATAAACATAATTCAAGAAAAACCATGAAACTTTAATGTCCAAAAGTGAATGGTTGAGATGATTTTTATTCAAGATTATATCCATAATGAGACCTTTTTTCCACACTTCCTTTCATGACATCCAAGTAGCTCCCACAAGGTTTTATAGAGTTTTCCCTCTAATGTAGTCTGTGAGAGGTACGTACCTCTTAGCAAAATATAAGCATGACAATACTTTTTCATTAGTTTTGACCTAGTATCGGCCATAGTCACTTGGGTTTGGTCAGAAGTTACAATGGCCCAAGGTTTCTAGTGATTTTACTTTAATGTTGACGAATGCCAGCCAAGTTAACCAAGGCTTCACTTACTTTTGGCCACGGCATGCGCTAGTCTTGGCCAAACTTGTAGCCATGTAACAATTGTTTGCAGAAACAAAATAATTGGAAGTCTTTGCTCATTGAGGTGAATGTTAAAAGGTGAGAGAGATTCATGCCGTGTGAACCATTCATTTGCAGAATGCTATCAAGATTCAATTGATCATATTTTAGGATATGATAACTAGTCAAGAAGTGGTCTACTGTGGGAATGTACATAGTCAAATCAATAGGCGTCACACCCCGAACCTGAGAATTGGGGATTTGTTGTGGGTTCTGAGAAATGACGCACGTACCCGTGACAATTCGTACTATGATAAGATACGTACGAACTGTCATAAGGGTGATCCCACAGGTACGTGTGAGGAAGATCCATAAACATGTATTATCAACATAAGGCATTTAAGCGGAAACCTGGAGATTTCACTTGTATATATATCATAAGCATCCATAAAACATTCATTTCAATTCATTAAATAACAAAGTCTGTTAATTATCCCAACTACATGCATAGACGCGAAAATAAACCCATAATAATACAAAATATTATGATGAACCCTAAGCCAACCCAATTAACCCTGTTTCGTGCTGTAGAGGAGGATCACGAAAAGACATCTTCCTCATTCCACTCGTTCACATCCCGAGGTAACGCTGGGGTTCCCTCCGGGAGCACGCTGACTGCCGGACTGGCATTGGGTTCCGTTCCTGTAACACTACGGTAATTTTGTTAACACGACGGTTAAGCAAAGATAAGGATACATGAGCTTAGCATGATGTAACAATTGGATTAAATAATGTAATACTTAAAAGAGATCAATGTCGAAATCTAGGCACTTATGCATATGAGTTAACATGAATAAGGAATTGTGAATAAAGGGTACATCATACCAAAAGGGCAACCACAATGCTATCTCCTCTCTAATAAGAGAGTAAACTGATCCATGGGAAATCACTAGTGATCGGGCCAGGACCGACTAGCTACCCTAAGAGTGTCGACTCACTCTTCTGATAACTACTGTAGTAGACAACTGATAACATACTCCCATGGGGTCCCGTCGAACCTCTTATGAGGTATAAGCTAAGTGGCGCTGACTCTAAGTATGTCGGAAGTAATCTGATATCCACACTTATTATATACTGATCTGTTTATACTGATATAGAAAGGTAACTTAATCTTGTTGGAAATATTAATCAGAGAAGTGCAACTAAGTAAAATACTGTTTATCACTGATGCAAACTGATATAAACTCTCATGTGGAGGTCAAGGTGACTATCAATATGAATGTAATTAGATTGTGGGGTCATCAAGGAGAGTTACTAGCCAACCCTACTCTAGATAATCTAGATTTCCAAGGTCATTCATTACAGTATATTCATAGGATGTTTAGTGTCATTGTATTACCATTCTTGGTGTTACCTCAAGTATATAAAGGACACTTCATCTTATGCCAACACCCATGACGTGATATTGAAAACTAACCAGAGAATCAAGAAGAAAAGAGTGACAGCTCAACACTTTTCTTTCTCCATGTTTAATCATCGTTGGGCTAGTTTGGGGTAGCAAAGGATCCAATTCTATGGTCATATATGGTCTTGGGTTAAACCTACAACCTATAGTAAGGGTGGGTGGATATCTCGGTTTCTCTCTAAGGTGTAAGGGAGTAACCCATCATTAGGCTATCCCATAGACTATAGAAGGTCCATAGTCAAGCATAGAATTCATTTTGAAACACATTTTTATAAGTTACAGGTCAGGCGTACTTGACTGATCAGATACTGGTCCGACCGATCGGACCGTATCCAGAAACAAAATTTGACCGATTGGGCAGAGTGGCCGACCGATCATACTACCCAAGGAGGCAATTCGACCGATCGGGCTTCAGGACCGACCGGTCGACCTTGAAGCACTCTGTTATGAGTGTGTTTAGTTTTCAATGGGTTTTGTCTTCCAATCTATTATTCCACCTGCAATCAAACCCACATAAAAACTCCCATTGCACATTCTTAGGTTCCCTAAAGGACCATTATCAATTTATTCATAAAAAATCATTACAAATCATAAACCAATTCCATGCATTATCCATTAAGCTGTAAAAAGGGAAAGTCACAAAATACATCAAGAATCAAAGAATAAAGCCATGCATGTAGAGAAAATGTATCCTTATACTTGCCTTAGGCTTGGTGCTTCACTCCAATCAATCTATTTCTTGGTGTAGACGTACAAAAGTTCTCCCAGGAGGAAGATCTATAACATGCATAGAGATACACAAGCATGAGATGCATGCATGCCAAATCCTTGGGTTTCCTTGCCCCTAATGGACTCAATAACTCAAATGGAGATGGGATTTCATACCTCAATGTTTCTATAAGCAGTGGGGAAGAAGAAATGCCTAGGTTTCCAAGATGAGAGCAAATAAGACCAAGGAGGAAGAAGAAAGAGCCCATGCTTAATGCATGCAAGCTTCAATCACCAAGAATGGAGGCTAGATGATGAAGAAGATGATGGAAGAAGAGAGGAGAAGAAGAGGAACCAGCAGCGACCGAAATGGAGGAAAAAGGAGATCGTTGGTGGGTTGATGCTTTTAAATGAATGGGTTTTCTGGATTTACAAATAAGCCCTACTGTTATATGTATATTCCAATTTAAGTCAATTGGGCTTAGATGGGCTTGAATGAATCCAAATGAAATTGGGCCAAATATGGAGAACGTCCCACAAAATGAAACCCACCCAATGCAACTAATATGATGCATAATTAATGTAAAATCATGAAAATGCTGAAATACAAAAGGTCCTGGACTACCTAATAAGGTTCAAACCCGACCCAACTACCTATCCATGACCTAAACCTCTGGAGACTTGGGCTTAATTAGCCTAATAACATATTAATTAAAGTAAAACCAACTTGATTACTAGAAATCATAATTAACTAGGGTTGGGACCTTATAATAGGTCCTTAAATACATTTATTCAGCATCTTTTTTTCCAGAGGTTCTTATAACGGCAATATGACTCAATCTTTGTTAATATAATGCAAGCTTTAGCTGCCATGAAGGTGGTAATTTAGTTGGTTTGAGTTTGGGTTTGTTCCCTGAGGTCTGAAGTTTGACTTTTGCTTTTTGCGTTATTCAGGTATTATGTGTGCGGCTATGGAAAAATCGGGAAACTGGCGAGGGATATTTTGGGTCATTAACATGGTTGTTGTTACGTCCATGAATTTGCACAATTTAGGCATCATTTTAGATTGGATTAGGGACTTAATTAGGTTAAATGCATTATTATTCATTCAATTTCATCATTTCATGCATTTTCACCTAATTATTGGAATTTGTACAATTTTTGCACATTTTATGCATTAATTAAGAATATTTGCAATTTTTCTCCGAAGAACCCCAATTGGAGTAGAACTCTGTCCGGACGGGTCCCACTTCAATGTGGGCTCTTCAGTATTTGATGTGTTTAATTAAAATGTGCAGAAAATGAAATTTGTAGGACCCACAGAACCCTGGGATGATTTGGGTCCCACTGCTTGAAGATCCGCACACTTAGAGTTCATCTTCCTGTGGATCCCATCTGAAGATCAGCTAAGGCTTCCAGAAGATCTTATCTTACCCTATTGTACCAAGAAATATCCTTAGAGATAGAGTCCATTGCAAATTAAAATACAATCCCGTTTTTCTCAAAATAGCCTATCTTAAAATGACCATAACTTTCAATCCAGACGTCGGATCAGTGCAAATGACCCACCGTTGAAGAGCTCTTTCAGAGTAGATGTCCGTGGAGCCCATAAGAAGATCAGATAAGAATGCTTAAAGCTTCCACTTCATCTTATCTCTAAAATCTCTCTCATATAAGGAGATAAACCCAATCAACATGCAATTGATCTTATCTCTCAATCTACCAAAAAGAGGTCCAGATTCAATGAACCTAAGGAGCTAGAAAACTATAAAAGGAGGCCATGTGAGGCTCTTCCTCATTCCTAGCCAGATCTGGAAGTCCCAGATCTCTCTCTCTCTCTTCTCCACCTCTCCTTTCCATTAATTTCTATTTTTATTTTAAAGGTATTCTGGAGCCTTGTTTCAGAAACTAGGATCTAGAAAAGAGAACTCTGAGAGACCATTGTATAAGAAGAAGGAATCAATGAAGTTATTTTTTATGTTCTTTGCAATGGGGGGCTGAGTTTCTGATTACAGCGAAAAATGAAGCTAAGTATTTTAATGTTCTAGTTTATATTTATTATTTTACTCTTTTCTAATTGTCTCTTGTTAATGTGCTTTTAAAATATAATAATAGATCTGTCTTCATGCCAAAGGCAAACCTCTGATTTGTGTTCTTAATGAATAAATTTTGATTATTTATACTTACTTTGATAGATTATGCTTAGATCTATAGTTATCTTTGATAGTCTATGCTTAGTTTGATATGTGGTGCTTAGGATGTTCATTCTTTTATGAGGTGAAGAAGGTCTTGGATATTGATTTTGTTTTTCTTAATTAAAGTTGGTTTTTGCAATAGTCAAATTATCCGGATCAGAAACATTGACTTGTTTCTGATCTGAGTAATAATTGAGACAAAAGGGTAAATTAATTACATAAATTGGATTTTTAAATAATTTAGTGGATTCTGGCTGCTCTGATCTATTTCTTATCATTGTTATTAATTTTTTTGGTTTCTGATTTGCATATCACATTTTTTTATTATTGTTTTTCTTTTGAAAAAAATTCAGATTTTTAATTAAAAAGTTCAAAAGTGCTCTCTGTGGAATCGACCTGTATTTGTCACTGTCTCAACAAGACAACTATGCACTTGCAGTTTTAAGTAGATTGATTAAATTTACATCAGTTGTCTGCAATTTTGAACCTTGAACTCAATCTCCTAGTTAGAATATGGAAGAATTTATATCTAAATACAAAATTTCAAATCCTATTAAGTGTCCAACCCAAATTTCTTTTAGTTCATTGAACATTTCATATATTAAGATAACTGGATACACCATTGACATACCTGGTAGTAGCAGTAATGTAGCATGATTTGTTTATGGAAAATGGACTATTTCTTTCAAAATGGAAAGAGATGATACTTGGATATTGTTCTGGACTCTTGGCTATTGTATAATCAAAGAATGTTGAGGAAATTACAGGAAAAATCACTTTGTGGGCCACTCTACAAAATTATACCCACTAGCAATTCAGAATAAAAAAAGGCCTCATGGGGTTGTTTTTGTATTTTTTTTAATTTTTCTCGTGGAATGACAACATCGTCACTCCAGGACATCGTCACTCTAGGACCATACCCGACGTGGGTTTTTATAGTTTTCTTCTTCCCCAAGCTCTTCTTTCTTCGTTCGTCTTTATAAGCTTAGCTCAGCTTTGGCGAAAATTGTGGTCGTGCCTCCTCATCATCCTCATCAATCTCTTTATTTAGTGCATTTGTGAGAATTTGGTGTCTTCCCAATCTTCTTTTTCTCTAAGGTTTATTTGAGGTTACATTTTTCTTTCTAAATCCTTATAAGCATTTCATCAGTCTTTCCTTCTACCATTTATATTTTGATAATGGCTTCGAAATGTATTTCATATGCTTGCATTCCACTCAAGATTTGAGAAGAAAGTAATTGCCATCCATTGCAAACCCTACTTTTGTTTTTTTTTTTCTTTTTTTTCTTTTTCTTTTTATTTTTTTCTTTTTTTTTTGCATTATGATGAATCTCTTTAAATGTGGATTATTCCTAGGGTTTTTATTTGAAGTTCATGTGCTTGTGAGAGATATGATTTTTTTTCTTATTTTCTCTATCTAGATTGTATTTGATTTGATTTGATTTGATTTTATTTTTGTTTTTGTGTTTTGGGGATTTTGTGTTTGTCAAGATTTTAGCGTTTTGTTTGAGTTTCTTACCCTTTTGATGAAAATAGAATCCTTTAATTGTGTTGTAGCGTTTTGTATGAATTTTGAACTTCCATATTTTTCACATCATGTATGAACTTTAATGTTTTTTGTTGTTTTAAACAGTAAAATGAGTAATAACGAGATTGTAGTAATATTCCACTTTGGCGGTGATTTTGTCTTTGATATTGTACATTCTATGTACAATGGTGGAAGGCAAAAGTTGAGGTGGGTAGGAAAGAGTATAACATCTCTTCTTTGCTAAAAAGGTAACACTTGAAGCATTTAAATGGGAGGTACATATTGAAAAATTAAGCATTAAGTATCTTCGTCAAATGGTCATGTATTTTCATTAATTATTTTGGAAGATGACACTGATATTAGGAAAAATTTCAAAGCAAAAGGAAATGTGGTTACTAGGTGACAAATGTATGTGTCCAGACGCTTGAACATTACATATATAGGATTGATTTGACAGTCCATTTAGGTATATGTTTGATTTTATAAATTTGAAAAATTAAAATGGCTAAGATTTTTGTTTATCATTTTGTTTTGTTTTTTTTTAAGTTCAAGGGTAAAGAAAAATGATATACAAAGAGGAGATGTGGTTACCGTAAGTTTGGAAAAAGAAAGCAGCAAAAAAAAAGGTCTGAGAATATTCTACAGTTAATCATTGTGAAAACAATGATCTGCATAGAGGAAATATGGGCACCTCATCCTTAATAAATATATATAGGAAAAGAAAGAAGGTCAGGAAATATCCTACAGCTTATACTTGTGAAGACAATTATATACATTTTAGTACGACAAGCAAGATTATTTCAGATAATCATCTTGAGGAAGTTGATTATGATGATGTTCACATTATAGGGGGTGAGGAGGCAGGACCATCATATAGTTTATGTGCTAATGATAAACTTAAAGGGGTGAGTGAAAATTTAGATGGTTTGAATGTTGAACAAGTTAATGTAGGGATGACAAATAACACATTAGATGAGCCAAGTCCGAAAAGAAATAAAAGTTTAGAGGGCACAATGGTACTGACTGAGTTTATAACTGAATTTGGAATTAATTTGGCAAGGAAAATGTAGATAGGTCGTGTGTTTCAAGATCATGAAAGTTTTAGAAGTACTATTGTAAAGTTTGTAATTTACAATAATTTTACTCTTAAGCATTTGAGGACAAATATGACAAAAGTGACAGCTTCTTGCAACGATGACCACTGCCTTTGTCGTAAACATGCCTCCATTATTGATTCTGGTCTAGAATTTAAAGTGCAGACATACAAACCAAAGCATACATGTTCTCATCCAATAATGGGGATGGCACATCGCTAAGCATCTGTGAAGCTTATTGAAAAGTTCTCTGAGGATAGAGTTCAATTGAATAATGAGTTGAAGCCGAAGGAGATTATGCATGAATACCAAAAAGAATTTGGTGTCCGTATTACTTATAGGAAAACACATATAGCTAACTAAACGGCACTTAATAAAGTTCGAGGATCATATGAAAAGTCATTTATGATCCTTCCTCGTTATTACAAGGAATTGTACATGAAAAAATCCAGGTATCATAACTAACATTGACACCACGGATGAAGATCGGTTCAGAAGGTTTTTTGGGGCATTTGCTTCATGTATTTGTTCATTTTTATCATCTATGAGGCCCATGCTAGCTGTCGATGGATCACGCCTTAGGGGAAAGTATACTGGTATCTTATTAGTGGCAGTGATGTATGATGCGAATTACAGGTTGTTTTCATTAGCTTTTGCATTTGTGGAGGCTGAGCGTCGTGATAGCTACGAGTGGTTCCTCGCAAATTTATCCATGGTATTAAGAAATCCGAGGAATTTGACAATTGTGTCAGACCGTCGGAAATGCCTCGTGCCTGCATTAGCAAACATAATCTGTAGTGTACGACACTATTACTGTTGTCATCATATTACTGAAAATATTAAGTCAAACTTTAGTAATAGTGCCATAGTGATAAAAATTTGGAGAGCAGCAAAGGCTAATAGACCATGTGAGTATGAGGTTTATATGAATAGCATCCGTACTGTAGACGAAAGAGCCTACAATTATATTCAAGAAATTGGAAAGCAACATTGGTCAAATGCATTTGTTTATGGTCGGCGGTATGACATGTTAACTAGTAATGCTATCGAGTGTATAAATAGCCTTCTAAAGGACAATAGAGTTCTACTAATCACAAAATAAGCTAAAGAGATAAGGGCGAAGATGGTGGAGTGTTATGAAAGAAGACATTGAAAAGCAAAAAATATCACCACTCGATTAACTCCTTATGCAGAGAAAATCCTACGTAATACGTTAGAAGAAACAAGATGGGTAGAAGTTCGTATTGCCGGATTTTATGAGTTTCAAGTACACTTGGGGGAGTTTATTGATGTGGTTGATTTATAAAGAAAGACATGCACGTGTCGCCAGTGGGAAATATTGGGAATCTCATGTAAATATTATTTGGCATGCATGAATATCAGAGGTATTAAACCATAGAATATATTAAGAATTAGTACCTAACAAGCGTTTATCGAGCAACACATAGTGAAGTCATCCATCCCACTCGTGACATTAGACAATGGGAACGTACTTCGACTCAGTGAATTTTACCTCCACGTGCGTCTAAACAACCTGTGCGGCCGAAGAAAAATTAAGTTCGCGTCGAAGACATGCATTGGCAAAGGCAAGTAGTCACATGTTCAAATTGCAAAGAAAGAGACCACAACCGACTTAGGTATCACAATCTTCCTGTTTAACAGTGAATGTATTTTGCCTAGTTATCCAAATTGTAATAGGTTATTTGTGAACTGATTTGCATTTAGTTACTTTGTAAGCTCCTTCAAATTTGTAGTAGATGAATGTATGATGAGTTTAATTACATTTGGCGTATGAAGAGATCTTTTTTTTATTAGCAATAAGTGACGACGTCATTACTTTCCAAAGACGAAGTATTATTAAAAAGTGACGATGTCATCACTTTCCAGAGACGGAGTCATGCACTCATAGTGTTAAACTGTGATGACGTCGTCACTTTCCAGAGATGGAGTAGTATTAAAAAGTAACAACGTCGTTACTTTCCAGAGACGAAGTCATGCCCTTTTAGTATTAAACTGTGACAATGTCGTCACTTTGCAGAGACGAAGTTAAGCACTTGTTGTGTTAAAGTTTGACGACGTCGTCACTTTCGAGAGATGAAGTGAACAACTCGTAGTGTTAAACTGTGATGACATTGTCACCAGATAATCTGCCATTAAAAAAATAATTTTGTCCTTGAGAATCATTTCAACTTTTACAAGTACCTGTAACTAATTTCATTTTCAATACACATTCAAAGTGTAATTGTTCACATCCCTCCGTCCTGTTCAACAATGTAATTCTTCACATTCTTCAACTTCACTTTAATATACATCAACATACCTTCAACATACATTCTTCACATATCAACTTCATTGACATTCAATATACATCAACACTTAAACATACTACCTTTTATATACAAAATGGATAGTTAATATCCATGGAATAGTACATATTATACAAAACCAACAATTAAATACACTTAAACATAAAAAATCCATCAAACATCTTCAATCTCTCCTAATCCCAATGCATTATCTTCTCAGCTCCTCTTGAATATTTCGACAATGATTTTTTTGATACTATGGAATGTCAGCTTGTGTAAAATTTATCAGCCAATTTGCCATAACATGTTTAGCGAATGCAGCTGCAAATATGTGGTATATTTATAGCCACAATGGTAGTCCAGAGGTTATGGTCATGCTACTCATAGTTGCTATACTTTCCTGTTAGCCAATAAATCTACAATAAATATAACAACTTGTATAAGACAATGTAACATCAATCAATGAATAAATTACATTTTCATAGTGTAAATAAAATAATAACTTACAAAGTGATTAACATTTGTTAATGAGTTTTTGTGGCCCAAAAAGCTGTCGTAGTATTGCCACTTCGACTCCTCGGGATAACCCATAAGCAAAATAAAATGGTCAATGTGATGGACAAAGTATACGAGTATTGTACTATCCCGTGCCTCCCACACTCTCGATCCATCAGGGCCAAAACAGACATCGTCTGTCGGACCCGACTTCTCCCTCCACGAACTTTGCAATAAAAGCGATTTACATTTAGTTTAACAGTGAAATTAATATATGTTACATAATTTATTTAAGAAATGATATACTTATTACAACACTTAGATTAGCAAAGTATGTAGTAGGGCATAATTCCCTCAAGTACTGAAACAAATAATACAAAACATTAGTGTCCAACGACTCACCCTCTTTTAAAACTTTATTCAACACCTTAGAAGAGACTGATATGCATACAATGTCTAGCTGTTCCTTGTAAATTTTAGAATATTTCCTGTATCCTTTTAAAATGAACTTTTCCATGCTGAAAAGAGTATATTCTACCTCAACCATTGCATGCAAGGATTCATGAAACTTATCTGGGATCTTCTTTTTGTGGGGTAGCCTTTTAATATTCCAAATAAAAAAGGCAATTATGTTCTTCTTCGATGAGACAATCATTGTAAGCGATGATGAACCGACCATTGGTGTTGATGGGACTTTAATCACTTCATTTCCTGTGTAACTTGGTTCCACCACAACCTAACTTGAACTTTCTCTTTTACAGTCCTTTTTGATTTGGCTCTTAATTTTCTAATGTATTTCTTCACAACCGATTTTTTTGTCTTTATCAAATTGTCTTTTCCTATGTCCTAGCCTTCTAAAATTTATGCATTAAAACCTTCAAATGAGCTTCCCAACCCAATGCTGTTTTGAATCGCTTTATCTTTTTACCCTACGATAAACGAAAAGCTTCAAATGATATATGCTTCTTAGTTACATGATTGAACGACAACTCCAATTGATGAAGTAGTGTATCAACCTGCAAAATCATTTAATTCAGAAATCACAAACCCAAAAAGGTATTAATCAAATTTAAATTTTGCAACTTAAATGCATTACCTACCGGTTCCTTTTTGCAATATGATTTGTAGTGCAAAACTTGATTAAGAGCTATTTAATCCCAAGGGAGTCTCCTTTTCCATCTTCAATAGACCAATATACATAATTGTGTTAAAAGCAATGCAAATCATATATTCCTGATCATGCACTTTGAAGGATAACATCTTGTGCTTGAGTATACTTTTAAACCTCCCACCCTAATCTGCATAGGAGGGAACCTTTCCAGGTGCACTATAATCATGAACAATCCTTTTAATCCTCTCCTCTTTTGTATAAGGCATTCTAAATGGAAGTAGTATAACTTGCTTGAATCCAAATTTTTTCATAACACGACCCATGTTATATCTTTCAACAATCTAATAAAATACCAACACAATTGACGACGAGAATTGTAACACTCCGACCCAACTTAATCCAGTTTAGCGATTAAATAATGATGCTTTAGTTGTTAATTGTGTTTTGACGTTGTTTTGATTTTGTTCCGGGTCATGGATAGGTAGTTGGGTTCAGTTTAATCTTGATTAGGTAGACATGAGCGCTTTTTCATAATTTTAGATTTTGTATGAGCTCGTCATTCATGCATCATCTTGGTGTCAACATGTGTCTTACGTCGAGCTCGTCAACTTCCGTAACTGACTCGTAAGTCAAAGACTTCGTTTGCTTCCGTTGGACCCTCATTTGACTTGAACTGTAATTAGTATAAACCGTTGGCCTTTTCTCCAATTTTGCTTCATTCTTATCTTATATAAGGCAGGGACTCCACCGACTCTCTCATTTCTCCTATTCGTTTCTTCTCTTCTCTTTAATGTTGGTTCCCTTCTTTTTCTTCTATTGTTTTCTTCTCCTTGATCAAGCCAAGCGAGAGGGCTTTTGTGCATTCCGTCTTTACTTCTGTCTTGTGTGGCTAAGGTACTCTTGGAATCTTGGTTTTCTTCTTCTTCTCCTTCTTCTTCTCATCAACCACGGCCTTGATCGCGCTTAAAATGACGTGAAAATGTGTAATGGGTTCAATGTCCAACATTCACGCACTTCAAGCATTAAGAAGAATGGGAATTAACTACAGTTCATCATTAAGTTCCCTTTTGTTTACATGAGTTCTAATGCCCTGACCGCAGGGATGCAAGTTGTTTACACGAGTTTACAAAGTTTACAACCCCTCCCTCAAGTCTTAGATGTGATCTCAATTTGGAAAATATAATAAAATGTACATAAAGTAGAAAAAAAATGCAAAAAAGAGGAAAAAAGGATGGGGTGACCGTGACCCACAGTCACTACCCCAGGCCAGTGACCGTGGGTCATGGTCACTGGCACTTGCCAGTGACTGTTGCACCTGTCAGTGACCCTGTCAGTGACCGTGAGTCATGGTCACTGACAGACAGTGACCTTGAAGTCACTGTTGTGCCTTGGTTTTCACACTGTTCGTGCTAATTCTTCTTCCAAACTTTTTTAAAGTGTTGAAACTCCTTTTTATGACATCTTGGGGTGTTGAATAACCATTGAGAAGATCGAGTTCGACTATGGAATCGATTAAAAACTTTGTAATTCATCATTCATATTTACGGACTGTCTTTTGTTCAAGTCCGAAGAGAGTATCGCAAGAAGCCAAAGTTGTGTCATTCTGAACCTATGGCTTTCAAGGAACAAAATGAGGCCCAAAGGGGTTTGTTCACAACCTCTGTGATGGCCAAGAATCCCCCCCGAATGAGAAAAACAAAGATGACAACGTCATCCTTTGAATAGTCGTCAATGCATGAACATGGTTTGTTCTTTAGTCACCCTTTTTTCTCCTCCTCCTCAAAACCTTCTTGCTCACCTTGGTATTTGAGAAAAGAAGGGGAAAAGGTCGTGGAATGCTGTTGTGTCTCTTCCTTTGGATGCCTTTTGAATGCTTTTGTTCTTCTAATTTTTCTTTTGTCTGTTCACTGTCTCCCCACTCTCTTCAAACACTAACCCTTTTATAGAGCCTTTAGGTGGTTTTTAGTAGTTCCAGGGAGTTGAAGGGAGTTGTGGGAAGTTACACTTCGAAAGGAAGTGGAGAAAAACTATCCAAAACCGTAGGAAGTGTCCTTTGGGGGTCCGTGACAGCAGCCGCGGTCAAGGACAAGGCCCAATTTTGGGTTTTTGCATTTGCGACCCATTTTCACCTATTTGGGGCCGAAACGAAGTCCAATCGCCACGAAACTTGGAGGGATACTTTTTGACACTATCTTGACTATCTCATAAATGTTTTAGCTTGTTTTGATCATCTGAAGTTGGTCAACTCCCTTGATGAATAGGCCGCGGTCACAGATAAGGTCCAATTTCGGGCTTTTGCATTTGTGAACCGTTTTAGCTTGTTTGGGGCCCAAACGAAGTCCAATCGCCACAAAACTTGGAGGGATGCTTCTTGACACTATTTTGACCATGTCATAAAAGCTTCAACTCATTTTGACCATTTGAAATTGGTCAACTCCCTTGATGAACAGGCCATGGTCACTCCCAAGGCCCATTTTTGGACTTTTGCATTTGTGATCCGTTCTCACCTGCCGAACGAAGTCCAATCTTCACAAAACTTGGAGCGATATCTCTTGACACTATTTTGAGTCTATCATAGAAGTTTCAGGTTGTTTTGATTCTAAAGTTGGTCAACTCTCTTGATGAACGGGCCATGGTCACTCCTAAGACCCATTTTTGGACTTTTGCATTTGTGACCCGTTTTCGCCTGTTTGGGGTCCGAACGAATTCCAATCTTCATGAAAATTGGAGGGATATTTCTTGACACTATTTTGAGTATGTCATAGAAGTTTTAACCTGTTTTGACCTTCTAAAATTGGTCAACTCTTTAGTTGACTTTTTCATGAAAGTGTGCCCTTGTTTCAGCTGTTTGAGGCCCAAATGACCTCGGTTTGGTTTGAAACTTGGAGGGACTGACTTCAGCAACATCTTGGAATATTCCTCAAAATTTCATCAAATTTGAATTTGGGGAAGTAGGATTTCGAACAGTGGCTTATTCATTGCATGTGTTAAGTTACTATTCATCCCGCATTGTAGGTAGTCAGCTTGTTTTTTACCCGAATGACGTCCAATTGGCTTCAAACTTTGGAAGAGTAACTTCGAGCATTCTTTGAGCATTTGTTCCAAATTTCATCAGCTTTGGCCTCCTGGAAGTAAGATTTTAGATAGTGACCTCCATAACTCGGGGTCACTGTCCTTTAAGTTGATATGCAGTGAAAGTCAGAGCAAACGGAGTCCTTTCAACTTGAAAATTTGTAAAATATCTTCTGAGTATAACTGAAGCTTCGCGCCCAAATTTCATCAATTTTGGACATCAAGAAGCAGGGCTTTGGTCAGTGACCCCATGGCTTGGGGGGACTGACCCTAAGTTGACATGCTTGTAGCTTTTCGGCCAAATGATGTCTGTTTATCTTGAAAATTTGTAGGACCTCTCTTAGGTATAATTTGAGCTTCCTTTGAGAGTTTCAGATAGTTTGATATTTGCTAGGTGTCGCTTTGTACTGAGACCCACATAGCACAGTATATAACCATCAAGACCGAGTTTGGATTCGAATGATGTCCAAATGCTTTGAATCCTTGAAGGATAGTCTTCAAATGTACTTAAAAGCATTTCGTTGAATAGGAGATTGCTTCGACATGTGGAAGTGTCAGGTCCCACTGTGATTCCCAAGAAGCTAACAAACAGCCTTCGAAACCTGACTTGAGCTAAAATGAGGTCCAAATGCTTTGAAAACTTTGGAATTTTATAATCCAAAGCTTGTAGTGTCTTTGCTACATTATTTGCAATTTTTTATGGGTCAACAAGCCTGTGCTCATGTCTCTCTCTTTTTCTCTCATGCATGGTAGATTTGAATCGTGTTTGGAAGTTGAATTTGAACCCAAGGACAGCCGTTTGTGTATTAGAACTCAATTGAGGCAAGTATAAGCATGATTTGGATGAACTCATGTTGGTATACCATGATCGTTATGGATTTCCTTTAATCTCACAAGTATGTATGGAATTACAGCCCTCGTGATGTGATTTTTTTATTGATTTTCGCCGTGCACCGCAGGTTTCACTCCAGTTGTTCTGTAACAGAACAGATTGTCCGACTGTTCGAGCTTCAGAGCCGACCGATCAGACACAGCCAGAACCGAAATTCGACCGGTCGGGCTTCCTGATCGACTGATCTGCCCTGAAGTGTTCTGCTTTAGGAAATTAAGCCTGTACACTAAAAACTTTTGAACTCATTCCTAGTCCCTCAATTGCACGTCAACCAAGGAACCTTTTAGGCCATATTCTCGGGCCCCGTGGCTCATGAATTAGGTAAGAAAGTCTTCCCAAAGACTTTCACTAAAAGGGTAGGTATGAATTGGACTTTATAGGGCCTTCACATTACAATCTTGGTGACCATTAACTTGCCCAATGGAATATACGAATCGCATGAATAGTCTTGAGGGCTGTGACTTATTCATTTGTGTCGTTCAGTGTTAAGCACCTCCCCATGGATGTTGGTTTAATGGACTCCGGTACACTTTCTGAATACAATGCAACACTTATAAAAGACAACTGTGTATCGGATAACTTAAAACTACATCATCATGCACAGTTAGAAACACTGGATGACTAGATTAGGATTGGCTAGTAAATGTTCTTGACCTGAGCAAGAATGAGTTGCATGACATCTTGATGTACGTATTTGGCCTCCACTCTTCTGTATAATTTACATAGCTTCGATATGCCCAATTACGATGATAATTTAGTTTGTTTACATGTTCACTATGTTTCCGTTATGTTTGATCCGTTATGTTTAATATGTCCAGCAGGATATCTTGAGTTTTGCACGTATGAGTCGCACTCATGCTTGGAATGTATGATATATGTTTGATATGATACGCATGGTTTACTCAAGTTCTAATAGTTCATTGACTCTATATGGTCTGGCACTACTCAGCCTCAGCCTTAGGAAACCCGACGGGGTTGAATTTGGCATAGTATGTATGGCACCACCACAGTGAGTTTATGTCTTGGGGCTTCCGGACCCTAGGAACTCGAGACCCATTCGTACCCTGGCCCAATCGATGGTGTTCTCAGTATATATGTAAGATCCCTTTTTGGGAGCATATGGTATATGTAGTAGCCACCTAGTTATGTTCACATCATGTATACATTGATTCTGATAGCATGTTTTATCTGATTGCATGACTGCCTAGTATACGAAATTGAACTCTATGATTTATTCGTGATCACTTATTCGACTAGATACAACATGCGTTAACTTTTTATTGCTTATACTTTGCTGAATCATTGTATTCACGAGTTATCCTTGATGTTACAGGCTCAGATCTCTTGATCGACCCTTTGTCGGTCAACCAGACTCCAAGGGAGACCCCCAATGTCCCATCAGAACTAAAGGAGTGGATGTGATCACTCCGCCGGACCGCGACAATGACATGCATGCATATAGGTCTTCTTTGGTTGGGATCTAAATGTTTCGTTTTGTTTTGTTTTGTTAGTAATCCCTATGATTTGTATTTTGGATCACTTTTGTAAGACTCTGAACCTCGTGTAATTTTTGTATATCTATTCTCTTGTTTCCGTATGTATTTTTTTTTTACGATTTGATACCTACAGCTTCCGCATACATGAATTGGCACGTGGGAATTTCCCTTGTGTGTGTGCATTTAGACATGGTCTAAATATATATGCATGGGAGTACATGTGTCACTAGTTAGGTTTAGACTTAACCGCCGATCTCCTGGGCTCGAATTGTGACAAGAATAGCTCACGGTTGACCTTTCGAATGTTTCCTGAAACTTTCTTAGGAAATTCCACATATGGCTGCCATATAAAATGCATACGGAGAGGAAAAACAAGTTAGTGTATCTTCCATACATTTGTATCCAATGTAATGAAAGCTACATTTCGAGTCATGTACTCACACAGCCAACAGCCAAGTTATTCAACTCTTTTCAAACCTTTTTCAAGGTTGACACAGCCTTTGAATGGCTCAACCGTTACTTCCATATTCTCATCAGTGGAAATTGGAGGTTTATTTTCCAACTTTGATTAGGCCTTCGACATAGCCCAATCGACATCCTTATGTAGGTCCATATCTATAAAAAAAAATTTCCTGAAGCATTATTTAAAATATAAAGAAAGTAATTATAACAATAGATCTGGATTGAGGAAAAATGAATACTGTAGCAATTACAGAGGGCGACTCAAGGTTCTATGCTTTGCCTTTTTTTATTATTTTTCCTTCCATCTTTCTTGTCCTTCTTTCTTTTTATCCTCTTTCCTTTCTCTCATCCACCTTACCTCCTTGGCAAGCATTCGGTAAAGATTGGAAAGACATGCTAGTGCCCAAGCATATGATTTAAATTCCTTGAAGAGCTCCAATATGTAAGCTAGACCACAACCTCCAGATGTATTCCCGCAACTAATACAAACATATACGCTTGTGTGTTATAAATTTTTTCGTCATCGGATAATATTTTCTTCTTTTTCTTCTTTGTTGCGTCTGGCCTAAAGTTGTTTTCAAGCCATGTGAACTTGATATTTAGGTTGTTCACATCTTCACCCGGTACTGGCGTCATTCCTAGTAATTCTTGGCAAACTTTTTGTACCATTTTGTTAGAGAATGTTCTTCCTATTACAAGAGGGCCGTCAATCAGAAGGCTATAAATATAGGCAACATCTTCCAACATCACAGTAGCCTCCTTAGATGGAAAATGGAACGTGTTAATCTTGAGATGCCATCTTTCAACTAAAACTATTATGAGAACATGATCTATCATGATCTCTTCCATCTCCTTCAAGTGATGAAAGCTACATTGCCTAACATGTTCCAATTTAGTATTATTAAGAATCCATTGTTTTTTGTTAGGGTTCATTGGTATGCATCAAAATATATCAAACACTTCCCCAAGTCGGATTCCTTTAGATATATGTTTCTCTTGATCAAAAAGCAAATTTGAACATTTCCTGCCCATTTGAAATAAATATTAGCACAATTAAATTAAGTATAACAAACATGACAAGGTAAGAGACATCACTTTAGTTTAAATAAATTTCAAAATTAATCAAACACTTGAGCTTTCGAATATTTGTACCACTATCACTTGCTGAAATCTCTGTAATGTGCCTATTATCACATAAAAACATTAGTGAATAAGCACATAGCTAATTCACATCAACATAAGTGGAAAACAACATAAGATATTTTTCATTGTCAAATTATTTGTATATACTAGTGGTGTGGTTGTTGTGAAGTCTCAAAATAATAAATTGAATACATAAAGAAAGAATTCACAGTGGAAATAGTGGGACCATGGCATCACACGCAATTGCAAGGATTGTTTCTCCCTAGGGTGAAAGGCCCTTGGTTATATCTTGGCTAAGAGTTTAGTGCCGGTAAGGATTGAGTAATATATGTATTTGTTTACTGTTCATTAACCAGAAAGCTTGTAAAAAGTGTGATGAGATCAATAGTAACCTTTCCTTGAATTAAATCATAGTCTATCTCAATTTGCACTTTCACGATGTACTACTAGATTCAACATAATATATAGAGAATCTTGGTTTTCACAAAAAAAAAAAAAAAAAAAAATCGGAGTTAGATGAACCTTCACATGAAAACCCTATGTTTCTATATCGCTCTTTACCCACAATATTGCACAAGTAGTGTTGGCTATGCTCACTTCAGCTTCTCTAGTAGATCTTGCCACTACACTTTGTTTCTTCGTATTCCACATTACTAGGACACAGGCATACAATGCCTAGTGATGCATTAGTGATCATCAAGATATCCAGTCAAATCTAAATTTGGATGACCAATTATACTTAGATGTCCATTCTTACTAAACTAGATTCTCTCACTTGGTAAACTAGATGCCATGTAATTAGATAATGGAGAAAAGTCCTATCTAATGAACTCCTATATATTCCCTTGCATTCTACTTGATACCCTCTCTCTCTTCCATCATGAAAACCTGTGCTAATCTAACTTTAGAAACCTTGTAAAACTCAACAATCATTGTTTTTTACCTAATTTCTCTTGCCAAACACTTTTAAACTCTTCACCTTAAAGAAACTAAGGAACTATATGCCAAATCAACTCTATTGAAGCATAGCAATCTGTCAAAACTGTCCTATAGTTCAGCTCAATCTTGGACTTCATATTGGACCTGTCAATAGCCTAGATTAACTCCTAGTTGGCCCAAGGTGGCCCTGTTAAGTAGCTCACCGTCAACAGCTTAGTTTACCCTAATCAACCCCTTTAGCCATTGCACTTCTTGGCCGTGTATTTTACCTAATTTCTGCATCTAAATCCCATTTACACTCCAACCTAAATGCAACATTAGGACTATATTTGTAATCAGCTCCCTAAACTGTTTCAGAATTCACATTCCATCACATCAGTTGGACTTGTTGATGGCATGTAGTGGGTCATGACATTTTCTTAGATGCATTTCATCAAATAACTCAAAGGCATATATCCAACTCTTACAAAATTGAAGAAGAATGTACATGGTTTGGGTTATTTTTTTTTTCTTAGAGGCATCTTATTAAACAACGCTAAAGCATATATTCAACTCTTACAAAATTTAAGGAGAATGTACATGGTTTGGGTAATTTTTTTTTAGAGGCATTTCACCAAACAACTTTAAAGTATATATTCAACTCTTACAAAATTGAAGGAGAATGTACTTGGTTTGGGTATTTTTTTTCTCTTAGAGTCACTTCATCAAACAATTTATAAACTTCAAGAAAAACTACAAAGAACAACTAGTTCAAACTAAAAGAGGAAAAAATAGGATTTCCCAAGCAATACATTGATTGGAATGCAAGAAAATCAAATACATTTCACTGCATTATCCAAAAAAAACCTCTACAATGATAGACGTTATGTAAAATAAAAAAAGATATTTGAAGAGAATAAAACACATGCAACAAAATCCTAGTGGAGAAGATAAACAATGAGGAAAAGAAGGTCCATCAGGCCACATGTGGAAACCATGTGACTAAGTTCATGCTTGTGGAGGGCCATATTGTCGAGTAGTTTCAGGCCTAGTGCCATTTTAATGGTGTTAGGCACCTGGCATCTGAGAATTTCACCATATTGTCAGCATCACCTTGCATGTACCAAGTCTTCCTTTGTAATCGAACGGTTGGGCCAGGCCTAAGCATTCCAAGCCGAGCTTTTTTAGTTATTGGGCTTAATATTGATGAACAAATCAATCCATTTGCCGGATTCCGGTATAGGACTAACAAATTGCGTGTAGTTTTGTTTTAATATTTCAGTTATGGCTGTGTTTCCAACCATAAACAGGTCCAGGGATGGCTCATCTGACTATTGGACCAAAAACTTAGACCCAACAATTAGCCTCCGATCCTACAAGGATTTTGCCCGTAAGTAGTTGGTTTATTTATTTATTGTAACCGAAATGGACCATAGGACCAAAATTCTCAACATGAATTGGGCTGAAATTCATCCTATTTATAAGTCCAGGTTCAATCTTAGCAAATATGAATCCAGAGTGGCCATTTGACGCCCCATTTCAAGCATAGGCCTGCTCTCTTAAGTTGCATTAATATTCTCTGTGAACATTCTTTTTGTTGGGGTTTTTTTTTTCGTAGGGTGGGGGGGTTTGTAAAATCTGCTGTAGATAGTTTAAAACTCCCATTTAGTTGCTAGTAAAAACAACAGATGGTTGAAATATGTTATGTATCAACATTGCAAAGATTAAAAAAAATGCCTCCTAGATAAAAACAGGCGTCCAAATCTTTCATTCAGAGGTGGTTTATGAAGACCAACTCTAACTACTTTGGGTAATTTGCTTATATAGTATTATAAAGTGAATGATCATTTCATTGAAAATGAAGAGGTTACGAAAAAATCAAATCAAGTTTTATTTTTTTGTCATCTAATGATATGTAAGAGTACCTTTTTGACCTTTTGGAATGAGGAAGATTTTGCTTTGTTCTCATTTAGTAGCATGAGATCTTAGAAATTTTTTAAAATTTTTTGGTAAAAAAGATGAGGGCTTTTTAAATTTAATATTTTACCCCTTCACTTCACTTCACTTCACTTCACTTCACTGATTAAGTAATTATACCAAACAACATGATAAACGGCATCATCATTTACGTCCAGCTCAAATGGACCAGAAAAATCCATCAAATGGAAAATGAGTTTTTATAGGAATATGACCCTTTCATGTCCTTACTGCAGTTTTGGCTTTCCCCCACAAAAAAACTCAATCAGGCGGTAGTTGAGACAGGTTTGGCTTTCCCCCACAAAAAAATAAATCAGGTGGTAGTTGAGTTAAAAAACGTGAGTGACCCAACCACTTCGATTGCTCGTGATCAATGCCTTTTATCTACTATTAAAAGAGCTTGTCCTTGCTTATCCTCCTCAATTGTTGTACAACAACAAAGTGCCTGGGAGAGGAGAGAAACAAGGGTAGTGATAGAGTCAAAAAACGTGAGTGACCCAACCACTTCGATTGCTCGTGATCAATGCTTTTTATCTACTACTAAAAGAGCTTGTCCTTGCTTATCCTCCTCAATTGTTGTACAACAACAAAGTGCTTGGGAGAGGAGAGAAACAAGGGTAGTGATAGCATTGAGATGAGGAGAGGACCTCTTTTCTTTCTGGCACTCTTTGCCACAGTTGCTGTCAGTGATGTATTGAGAGCTGGCTGTGAAAGGTTGGAGAGGAACCCACAATGCAATGGTTCCATTGCAGATTGCTATGAAGAGATGGAGGAATTGATGGAATCTGAAATGAGTAGGCGCCTTCTCCTAGAGACTTCTAATTACATCTCTTACAAGGCTCTGTACCCAAATAACGTGGGTTATGGGGATAATTCAGCTCCGGGTCAAGCTTATTCACGAGGGTGTCGGAAGGATCAGTACTGTAGGGAGTAGGATCATCACTTAAACATCTCTCTCTCCGTTTCCAGCTAAGGATAGCAGTAATGTTGCATCTTGCCGTTGTCTGTTTACTCAAAGCCGGGTCAAGCTTATAAACAATAGTGTCGCATGGATCCGTACTGTAGCTAGGGGGTACGATCATCACTTAAACATCTCTCTCTCAGTTTCCAGCTGAGGGTGGTAGTAATGTGTCTTGTTATTGTCCGTTTGTTCAAAGCCCAACAAACTTGTAAGGCTTTATTTATATGTTGTCATGTAATATATGTGGTGTTAATGTATGGCAATTAGGCCGATCGAGCAAGGCAAGTATATTTGGATCTGGATATTTCCTCGATAAATATATTTTTTCAGATTCATAGTTAAGAAACGTAGAAACTCAGTTGGGATGACAAGCATGACATTCAGTTTAGGAGGGGAGCTTTTAAATGTACTCCAATTTGAACTTTTTATACACAGCTAAAAAAAAAAAGAGGATTTTACCATTAAAAAACTCTTTAAATGTACACTAATCAGGTCTCAATTTTTAGTTTGCACTTAATGGGTCCATGGGGATTGATTGTTGCAAAAAAAAAAAATTTTTTTGAATGCGTGGCTGAGTGATGCTGGTACTAAAAAAAAAATAATGTAGAGAAGAAAGGAAGAAAAGAGGAGAAAAAAGAACGGAAGAAGAAGAGAAGAAAGGAAGAAGAAGAGAGGAAGAAAGGAAGAAATAAAAAAGAAGAGAAATAGGAACAAAACAAGAAGATGAGAGGAAGAAAGGAAGAAGAACAGAGGAAGAAAGGAAGAGATTAATATTTTTCCCTTTTTTTTTCTTCTTTCTCCTCCTTTCTTCTCTTCTTTCTCCTCTCTTCTTCTCGTCTTCTTCCTCTCTTCTTCTTCCTTTCTTCTTTCTCCTCTCTTCTTTCTTCCTTCTTTGCAAATCTTTTTTTCATATGTAAGGCCGAGTGACACGAAAAAAAGAAAAACGTAAAGAAGAAAGGAAGAAGAAGAAGAGAGGAAAAAGGAAGAAGAAGAAAGGAAGGAGAAGAGGAGAGAGAGAGAGAAAAAACTTTAATCTCTTCCTTTCTTCTTCTCTTATTCTTTTTATTCCCTTCCTTTCTTCATCTGTCTCTTTTCTTTTGTTTCTCCTATCTTCTTCTTCCTTTCTTCCCCTTTTCTTCTTCCTTTTTTTTTCTCCTCTCTTCCTTTTTTTTTTCTCCTCTTTTCTTCCTTCTTCTCTGCTCATTTTTTTTGTCCAGCGTCACTCAGCCACACATTTAAAAAAAAAACTTTACACACAATTAGGCCCCATTGACTCAAAACTTTGCATATTAAAAATTGGGGCATGATTGTAATTAGTGTACATCTAAGTGGTTTTCTGATAAAATTCTTAAAAAATTAAAAATTTCCAAAACACCCTCACTCCCTTCTCTTCTTACACATCTTACTTTCTCTCTCCCTCCCTCCTCCCCTCCCACAGGCGACGAGCTCCGGTGGCGTAGGGGAACTTGTAACAACCCCAAAATTTGGATTTCCGAAGAACTCCTAATTTTAAGGTGTTAATGATGAAATTAAATGGATCCGCAATGTGAGATTAGCCAACTGAACATATTCACAGCGGAAACATAATTGTAAAACCATTATATGTACCATCACAAGACAAAGTAATTAAACCTACTCAATTTATAAATGTATCAAAATCATGAATAAATCCATAGGTAATAACATAATTCAATTAACTAGATCCTAACACAAATAGCCAACCAAGGGCTTACAACTAATCTAAGATTAAACTCAGCATAAATAAACTAATTGTCTAATTATCGCCTCTCACGCGCAGGCACGATATTTTTAAGCTATATCGTCTGCGCTCTACGCGTAGTTCCCCTGCGGTTCCTCCTCAACCGCCGTTCCCTCCGGTTCATTAGAAGGGGTGTTGTTACCTACAAGCGCCAATCAGAAGGGGGTCATGTTATGAAATAACCTCAGCAAGTATACTTACCCAATTTTCATATTCCATACCATTTTTGAGTAAAAATCAAAGGCAGATAAATCACGGGGTTTTCAAAATAAATTGACAAGATATAATAATACAAGATGTAGATTCATGTATAAAACCAAGTAAGGATTTGACAAATATCATAACATTCAAAATAAACTGGCGTCCCATATTGGCTAAGTTGTCACAGGTATTATAGCGGCCTCCTTTAACGTGACGGGAACAGAGAACAGAGTTTGGTACCCAGAGATTCAGAATTATGGCCATTGGCCATCAGAGCAGAGTAACAGAGTTTGGTACCGAAGTGACTGATTGTCACAAACAGAGAATTAGCTAATCTGCAGATAGTTTCAGAAGAATAGCCCCTACACAGTGGTGCCCCACTATGCTAGACTTAAAACAGCCTAGTGGTATCACCTTAATTCAAAATACGGATAAAGAGCCAAGTAATCATAAAATAGAATTTATTTACATATAACAGATTCCAAAGTTGACATGTGCAATGTCTAAATACCATAAACCATATGACAGAGAAAAATATATTTTATCATGTCAGAGTACATTTTAGATTTGATTGAAAACATAAAACCAAATAATAAATTTCCAAGATACAAAAATCTAGATTTTACGGGTCATACTAAACGCCGGGTCTAAGCGAACTTAACCCTATGACATCATGGGATTCTCAAACACCGTATACTTGCCCTAAATCTAATTTGGATGATCGCGAGGATCTCCTCCTTAGATTTGGGTTAATTCTTAATTGGCGCTTTTGAAGGTGGTTGGTGTTTGAAGAATTCATGACATCACACTCTTAAGTTTCTTAACCTTAAGCATATTTCAAAATAATTAAAATGAGGGTGTCAAGCCATGAGGACGTGACTTATTATTGATTCAGATTTAGTTTAGATATATATATCTAATTTTTATTTTAAACAAATCCCTAAATTCTTAAAAGAAATCCCTAGCATAATCATAGTATAGATTCAAGTATTGTTTCATGATTATGGGTTCGCCCTAACAGAGTGTATTTCAGAATTCCTTAAGCATAAGTTGAGGGGTCAAATTAGTGCTTAGTGGAAAACTTTAAACATAATATTATATTATTAGGTTAATGGAAATCTCTTTCATAAATACAGCATAGAGTGTTCATTGGATATAAATCTATGGTTGGAGGGCTTATTTGTAATTCATTGGAAATCATTTAAACCCAAAAGGAGCTACAGAATGCTTCTCTCCACTATTTTATTATTATATGTATCAGAAGACCACAACACACCCCATATATCTAAGCCATTAAAATAATGGGCCGTAGTGGGTCTAATCCACCAAGGGCTAAATTTCTAAGGTCAACAGGATGGTAGGCTATGTACTTTACTTATTTAAAATGGTAGGCTTGTTCAAGATTCCCAGGAACTTGTAAAGACTAAGAAACAAGCCAGGACAGTGCTTGCACTGTTTCTGCAACCTGGTATGAGAATACGCCTCAACCCTTCAGGCCTCACAGATGGTGGGTGCTAGTGGGTCAAGTCACAAAAGGACTAGATCCTCATGGTCACCCAAGGATCTAGCCTTAGATCCCTGGTTCAGATTTGGCATCCAGTGGCCCACCTGGCCCCACAGTCCCACTCGAAGAGAACACTTCCAAGTAGACTGGTCTTGGGTACTCCTATTCTCAGATGGGTTCTCTCACAAATTCCTGGTTTGGCTGAATTGCTAATGGCACCTAAGGATTCATCCCACCATACCAAAGAAGATTTGCAAAGTTTTACAGAGTGTGGAGCATTTTCTTTGCACGTCCAGATGCTACCTTCGGAGTGAGCAAGTATTTTCTTATCTAGTGTGCAGAATTGATCAACTAGATAGATGGCCCAGTGGGACCCCAATCCCTATGGGTCCAAGTTCTATATGGTCGCCCATGGCTGTTCTACAAGATGATCGTACCAGATCATCCGTTAAGTGGGGTATGTGGGCCCCACAAGCTGTTCCGCAAAACCTGCACATTAACGGCCTAGGTTCTGTAGCTTACACTTGTGGACAGGATTTCCCACATATTGTTGATGAATTTCGTATTAATAGTCTCTAGTGATCCTATTAACAATTACACTGATATAGATTTCCGGCTCAGGAAACAGATTCTCATCTCCCATCAACATCCACATGCCGACAGGGATGGGTTTGCTGCAGTACCTTCACTGTCACTGTGTTTATTTAATCTTGAGTTCAGATCCAATTTACAAACAATTGCGGCACCGTTACGAAATCAGATTTGAGATAGATAGAAGTACTAACTTAAAAAAAGCATCGAATTGAATTATATACATAGGCTTGAAATTTTATTTTGTGTTTCAAAAGATAAACTATGTAATACTTAAATAAGGTAGGAAACATAAAATTGGGTTTGTGCACTTACCTTAATCGTTGATTTTACCGAAATTCCAAACCCGTAGAGAGCCTCAAGATATTTCTTCTATGGCTTCCTTTCAAATCCTTAAGCTAAAAGTTGAACCTTTTAGTTGAAGGAGAGAGAACTAGGGAGAGAGAGTTGGAGAGAATTGTATGTAGGAGAGGGGCTCTAGTCATATACATATATATAGAATATAATATAGGTACTTAGAGTAAAACTAGGAAGTAGAGGTAGGGTGAAATTTTCCTTTTTCCCATATAGAGTCCTAGGATGTCTCTCTAGCCTTAGCCTTATTGTATCCCAACCAAATCTCCTACGAAGGTAAATTCTACTCTTCTTTGAAGGAGAGACAAACACGTGGTCCCTCACACCACTAGTAATGGGTTTATTTAAATCTCTATCAACAAGGCACTAGATTAATCCGGATGAGTTCGGGCCTTAAGAGAAAGTTTCATAATTAATTATTCTCTATCCAATGAGCCCCATATTGTTTTTAAAATTATGAAAATACCCTTCATATTTTCTAAAACTTACCAACACGCATCTAAAATTCCCAGATCAAGTCCTAATCGCGTTTGTGCCCCAATTCTGCCCTAGTTGTTCATCGTGAGTTAATTTCCCCCAATCCGATTAATGTCATTATTTATTTCGTAAATTATTTTTATTTGAATTAAATTTATTAATTTGGGCCGGGATCTTACAGAACTCCTCTCTCCCTCTTCCTCTCCTCTTCGCCCTGTTCGGCCCTACGAGCAGAACAAGGCGGAGAGGGGGAGAGGAAGAGGGAGGGGAGGAGAGGAATGAGGAAGAGGAGAGGAGAGGAAGAAGGAGGAAGAGGAGAAGGAGAGGGAGAGGGAGAGGAGAGGAGAGGAAGAAGAAGAGGGAGAGAGAGAGGGCAGGGGAGGGAGAAGGGAGTCCCCCTCTGCCGCTAGAGCTCGTCACCAATCGGAGGGGAGGTAAGGAAAGGGATTAGGGAGAGAGGGAGAAAGTGTGTAGGAAGAGAAGAGGGTGGAAGTGTTTTGGGGATTTTTAATTTTTTAGGTTGTGTATAGAGAGTCCAAACTGCAGTACGTTTAGAGTCTCCCTTTAGGAGTCTCAGCAGGAATTGACCGAGTGAGAAGGCCAATACTCTAGGTGATATATATATATACATATATAGGGTTATGCTATGATAAAAGCCTATTAAAATATACCTCTCACATATTGCATCACAAGAGACCCAACCCTCTCACTTACTAACCATTTAATTGGCACTCATCTTAGTTTGACATCTTAATTTAATTCTAGTCTAAATTATACTTATAGTTGAATTAAATTAGAAGCAAACATAATTCAAGAAAAACTATGAAACTTTAATGTCCAAAAGTCAATGGTTGAGATGATTTTTTTTCAAAATTATATCCATAATGAGACCTTTTTATCACACTACCTTTCATGACATCCAAGTTGCTTCCAAAAGGTCTTATAGAGTTTTACCTCTAATCTAGTTTGTGAGAGGTACGTACCCCTTAGCAAAATATAAGCAAGGCAATACTTTTTCTTTAGTTTTGACCTAGTATCTGGCAGAGTCAGTTGGGTCTGGTGAGAAGTTACTATGGCCCAACGTTTCTAGTATTGTTACCTTAATGTTGACGAATGCTAGGCAAGTTAACCAAGGCTTCACTTACTTTTGGCCATGGCATATGCAAGTCTTGGCCAAAACTTGTAGCCATGTAACAAATAAACAAAATAACTGGAAGTCTTTGCTCATTGAGATGATTGTTAGAAGGTGAGAGAGATTCATGCCGTGTGAACCATTCATTTGCAGAATGCTATCAAGATTCAATTAATCATATTTTAGGATCTGATAACTAGTCAAGAAGTGGTCTACTGTGGGAATGTACATAGTCAGATCAACAAGTCCTTAAATACATTTATTTAGCATTTTTTTCCCAGAGGTTCTTACAGCCGGCAGTATGACTCAATCTTTATTAATATAATACACACTTGTCCTATTGTCAAGGAAGTGACTCAGTTAGTTTGAGCCTTGAGTTTGCTCTTCAAGGTCTCAAGTTCGACTCCCTACTCCCAAAGAACAATCATTGCACCCCCAAAGAACAATCATTGCATATTAGAATCGGATAACCCCTGACCTGGAGGCCCAAGATCTGAAAGCTAAGCTAACAAGGGATACCTTGGGTTATAAAAAAAATTAATAATAATACAAGCTCCGTGGTCTCTTCACATGGTTATTTGCGATCTTAAATCTTGAACTCAATCTCCTGGTTAGAATGTGGAAGAATTTATATCTAAATCCAAAATTTCAAATCCTATTAAGTGTCAAACCCAAATTTCTTTTAGTTCATTGGACATTTTATATATTAAGATAACTGGATGCACCATTGACATACCTGGTAGTAGCAGTAATGCAGCATGATTTGTTTATGGAAAATGGACTATTTGTTTCAAAATGGAAAGAGATGATACTTGGATATTGTTGTGGAGTGTTGGCTATTGTATAATCGAAGAATGTTTCGTCTGACAAATCTTGCATTCCCCAATAAGAAGACACCACATCAGAAATATGAGTGGATATGGTAGGTTATGAATCCTTTTTCGGGGCAAGAGCAGTACACGAGCCCGTTCATTGCACAGGTTTTTATGCAGGTCCAGATCACTCCTATATGGCCCGGATCTAGGCGCGAGCCCAATGGGAATTTTTAGGCCTGGCTTGATCTTGCCCATTTGATCAAAATGGGTAATGAGTAATGAGTTTGCACATTAACCAACAACCATTCCATAACCCATTAATCTATTTAGAATCATTAATATACACTGGTTCTCAATAGATTAATGGATTTTGGAATGATTATACAGTGCATATCTTTGTTGGTCATCTAAATCATTAATATCCGGCTTGGGCCCTATTCATTTGGAGCTTAGTTAAAGAAGTTTATCTTGGCTCATTCTCATTCTTATTACCCTACTCGTGGCTCACCATTTGGGTTGGAAATGGGGCGGTTTTGGTTTGGGTCCATGGTGATACCAAAATCGAAATCAGAATTATTTTTTGAAGGTTGGAACCGTAACTTTTTCGTTCCAATTTACTGGATCTGAAACCAACTCTGCTAAGATTATTAGCAATCAGAAATGGAACCGTATGATTATAAGTATGGTTCTAGCTCTGAGTTGGTGTTGGATCTTCGAAAATAAAATAGGAGCTATGAGGGAAAGAAAGGTGGAAATCCGTAAATTAGTGGGAGGTGAGGAAAAAAATGGAATTGAAGAAGAAGCCTAAACTACATTCTAACTTCTATCTTTGAAAATGACAGAATAAAGATATGAGTAAGGATCGAATGCTTTATATTTTTTTACTTAATAGGCTGGGTCTCGAGTTTATGGATTTGAGCCCCAATGGATCCATAATCTAACCTGTTAAGGTCTTGAGTTAAAAAATAGGTTCTAGAATCGGACCCATTTAATTATTGGGGCCTAAACAAATATTCAAGTTCGATTTTTAATGGGTCAGAATCTTCGGATAACCAGATAATCGAGGACGCATTTGTAACCCTACTCACCATGTTTGTTAGTTACGTTCTCATTTACTGTAGTAACAATGTAAAAATAGGGACCGGCCGGTAAATATCTCAACAAAAAAAAATGGCCTAGTGGGTCAGCCATCTCACCCGACCCATGGCATCACATTTTCCACTATCTCAAAGCCCTAAACTTGACTTCATCTGAAACTGGTTCCATATAAACTGAACTTCATCTTTCTCTTCTCCTTGCGACACAGAAATGTCGTCGAATCGGCACGGCCCCCCGAAACACCAAAACCGTTACGCGTGGAATCCCAACGCGAATCACAAGAAGAACGAAACGGTTTGAAGCAAAAGAGAAACGTTCCTTTTCCCTTTTTCTTCTTCTTCTTCTTCTTCTTCTTCTTCTTCTTATCTCATCTAACCCGTTACGATTTGGTTCTTATGTCGGGCGTAGGAGGTGGGAGGGAAGCTCCGTCCGTACTCCGATGTAACGGGCGTCTGCCCCCGCTGCAAGGACCAGATCGAATGGAAGCGCAGGTCTCTGTCTCTCTCCTTCCTTTCACGATTCTTCTTTCTGGGTTCAGGGTTTTTTTGGGCCCCACCTCTTTTCCTCCATCGAGCCATCTTTACCGTTCGATTCATCCCGTGGGACCCCTAGGAATTTCCTGTTTATGCAATTCTGGCCGGCACCCATATCAATGATGGGGAGGATTAACCAGATGAACGGTTCGGATCGCCCGATTGATGGGCCCCACATGTTCGAAACGCTCGCTGATTTGATCCCCACATTTCCCTCTTTTCTTTCCTGGTTTGTGTTTTTGTAGGTATGGGAAGTACAAGCCTCTCGTGGAGCCTGCAAAGTGGTAGGTAGCAGCTCAGTCGCAGTGGGTTGTGCTTGTTTTGCTTCGATGTGTGCAATTTTCTGGTCCTTGTATTGTTTGTTTGATTATGTATGTTTGTGTGCTTTGAAATTGAATCTGTAGTCAGAAGTGCGGGAAGCGAGCTGTTCGCCAGGCCTACCACAATCTCTGTCATGGAACGTTCATCTCTTGAATTTTGAACTTTGCCTACATTTTAATGATCATAGGATTCTGTTTGATTCTTAAAATAGACTTGCAAATGCAGGGTGCGCCAAGGACTCGGGTGTCTGTGCCAAATGTTCTTGTCGCGTCGATCGGATCATTGGAAGGTTTGAATTTCTCTTTATTTATTTATATTATGGGATATTTATGTTTGTTTTCTGGAAACTATACAATGGAGCTGCAAATTGTTCAGCACAAACTGGCAACTGATTGCCAGTGAGACCGATCGTTTGATTCGTCAGGTGGGTTGGATGGTGGAGTCCGGCTGTTTATGTATGCTGCTGCAAGCTGGATAAACAATTTATCTTTGAGGAGCTTGGAAGCTGGTGATTGGAAAAACAAACGCCATGGATTACATTGGATTGGAAATCTCTTTGCAGTAAAATGATTGGTGGAGCTAGGCTCCTATTAGTTTCCAGCTAATCAGAATTTTGTGCCAACACAACGTGTAAATGTGTCATCTATGCAAAATCCAATTTACACTATTCTACTTGTGGGACCATTGTGGAATGTAGTAGAAGCCAGATATTGAGTGGATAGCACAATCTCAACCAGTGATTTTGCACATGAACCTGTGAGAATGACCATTTACTTTGCTAACTGTCCATTTTATTCACTATCATCATTAAAGGCTTGCCCCAACCAGGTTTGGGTTAACTACATGAAATCTCATTTCACCATTCCAGTCTATCCTAGGTCAAGTCCTTGGATAGGCTGCCCTTCTTCATATCCATCCTTATTACTTCCATCTATGTCCTCTTCGTCCTTCTCTTTTTCATTAGGGACCATCAACTTATATAGAGAAACTGCATTAGCACCATTATAAACCTAGGTTGGACATGTTTTTTGGCGTGCGGGACAGGTATCTGGCCGTATCTAAGCCTTGTTAGTGCTTGACACGAACATGGGGACCCTATTGCCATGTCCATGCTTCCTAGCTTCCAACTCATGTATTTGCCAAATTCTATAGCCTATAATGTTAAAATGCAAAAAAATGCTACACATCCCTACAATTTCTCTCTCTCTCTCTCTCTCTCTCTCTCTCTCTCTATATATATATATATATAGGGAGCCCCTCTGCTGAGCACCGGTGCTCACCATAATGGGGCCCACTAGGGACCCCACTTGGGGACTGGACTGGGGGCCCCTTTGTTTTATGGTCCGCTCAAATGGATAATAAGTTGGGCGCACTAGGTGTTTTGGCAAATGGTGCTCACCTTATTGTGGGCACTGGTGCTCAGTGGAGATTTTCACACACACACACACACACACACACACACACACACACACACATATTGTAGAATCTCACATGATCCGCCAGCCACTTAGTATGAACTTAATCCAAAAAACAACAAGTTATGGTTATATCGTGGTGCTAAAATGCTCTATATAACACTGATGGGACCTTCCTTCCATGAAAGATGTCCCGAGAATCCCTATATGGGTGTTGATGACTTTAAATCCATCAGGCCCAAACCAACTTGTATACTAAAGCCTAGCCCAATACTGTGGTCAAATAACAAATATTCTCTACAGATAGGACCTACCATATTAGTGTTATGAGATGCATTATCATAGTTGGATGCCCACATCGGGACTCACATGAGATGATGAGATCATTGTTCAATAAGTTTGTGGCAGTAATAGCTGAAAGTTTCTGGATTGACTGACATGGCATAGGGACTGATCTCATCATTGTTCAGTCCAAACGATATTGAATAACTGGAAATTTTGTTAAGGGTTCTGTTCCTATGTGGAGCTGAAGCTTTGTACTTGTAGAGCTGCGGGACTTTTTTTATTTTTTTTAAGAGGTTGTTGCCTCATAAACTGCTGTAGTGGCCCTTTAATCATATTTGAGTTGAGTTGTGCTGATCTGGGTTCAGATTCAACTTGTTTTGACCCAATTTTTTAAATTATATTTTCATGGTTTTCTAATCTCATTTAACTTAGTTTGTTCTTTGTCATCTCTTGATTTTATTTTAGTTGTGATGTTCTCCGTTTTCTGAATGTGAGTTCCTGCATCACCCACTGGAAAGTGTATTGATCTGGGTTTTATTGTAAAATAGAAAATCCTGAGAAAATGGGCGGTGGAGTTAGCAGTGGTGGAGGCCAAAGATCATTAGGCTACCTCTTTGGGAATCGAGAGGCTCCAAAATCTGCTACCCAATCTGTGCAGAAACAGGAAACAGCAGCAGATAATGGACCGACCCACAAAATGAATACAGCACGGCCACTGGATATCAGTAAGCAGATCCCAGCTGGCATCCAAGGTAACAAAGTCAACAACTACTTTTGATCAGAGGGACAGAACTGCGGCAACTTCATTACAGTATGCACAAATTTATTACAACTTGAAATTTGTTTTGTGTGCAAGTTTGAGCATTCTGGAAAAGAGTTGGGTGGAACACTGGTATACAATACAGTATTTAACATAAACTTATATTACTGAAGCTTGAATGGAACTGAAATTATATGGAGCTGTTGTTTGTTGCACTAGAAACTAAATGCGACTTTGGACAACCCATTGTTGTGGAAGAACCTCTGCAGCATTGAGTAGTCGGCTCTGACATCGTTTGTCAGAGCCGACTTCTCCCGCCACAAACTTTGCAAGCAAAGCGATTTACATTTAGTTTTATAGTGAAATTAATATATGTTACATAATTTATTTAGAAATGATATACTTACTACAACGCTTGGATTAGCAAAGTTTGTTGTAGGCATAATTCCCTCAAGTACTGAAACCAATAATACAAAACATTAGCGTCCAACTACTCACCCTCTTTTAAAACTTTATTAAACATCTTAGAAGAGACTGATGTGTATACAACATCTAGCCGTTCCTTGTAAATTTGGAATATTTCCCGTATTATTTTAAAATGAAAATTTTCATGCTGGAAAGAGGATATTCTGCCTCAACCATTGCATGCAAGTATTCATCAAACTTATCTGAGATCTTCCTTTTGCGGGGTAGCCTTTTAATATTCCAAATCAAAAAGGCAATTATGCTCCTTTTAGGTGAGTCGATCATTGCAAGCAATGATAAACCGACTATGGGTGTTGATGGGACTTCAATCACTTCATCTCCTGTGCAACTTGGTTTCACCACAACTTGTCTTGAGCTTTCTTCTTTTATCGTCTTTTTTTATTTGGCTCTTAACTTTCTAATGTATTTCTTCACTGCCAATTTTTTTTGTCTTTATCAAATTGTCTTCTTCTAAGTCCTAGCTTTCCAAAAATTTATGCATTAAAACCTTCAAATGAACTTCCCAACCCAATGCTGTTTTAAATCGCTTTCTCTTTTTACCCTATGATAAATGAAAAGCTTCAAATGATGTATGCTTTTCACTTGCACGATTGAACAACGACTCCAATTGATGAAGTAGTGTATTAACCTGCAAAATTATTTAATTCAGAAATCACAAACCCAAAAAGGTATCAATCAAATTTAAATTTTGTAACTTAAATACGTTACCTGCTGGTTTCTTTTTGCAATATGTTTTGTAGTGTAGAACTTGCTTAGGAGCGTATTTAATCCTAGAGGAGTCTTTTGGTCTATCCTCACTATGACCAATATACATAATTGTGTTAAAGACAAACCAAATTATGTATTCCTCGTTATACATTTTGAAGGATGACTTCTTGTGGTTGAGTACACTGTTAAACCTCCCATTCCAATTTGCATAGGAGGGAACCTTTCCAGGTGCACTATAATTATGAACAATCCTTTCAATCTTCTCCTCTCTTGTATAAGGCATTCTAAATGGAGGTGGTACAACTTACTTGAATCCAAATTGTTTCATAACACGAGCCGTGTTATGTCTTTCAACAATCCAATAAAATACCAACACAATTGACGACGAGAACAGCACACAGTCGACCTTACGAATGTTTTCTAAAAATTTTCTAAGAAATTTCGCATATGGCTGCGATATAAACTGTATATGAAGAGGTAAAACAAGTTAGTGTATTTTCTATCCACTTGTATCCAATGTAATGAAAGCTAAATTTCAAGTCATGCACTTACACTGTCAACAGTCAAGTTGTTCAACTCTTTCAAACCTTTTTCAAGGTTGACACAGCTTTTGAATGGCTTAACCGTTGCTTCCATGTTTTCATCTATGGAAATCGGGGGTCCATTTTTCAACTTTGATTTGGCCTTGGACATTGCCCAATCGACATCCTTCTGTAGATCCATATCTGCAAAAAAAAAAAAAAAAAAAAAAAAAAAAAAAAATCCCTGAAGCATTATTTAAAATATAAAGAAGTAATTATGACAATAGATCTAGATTGAGGAAAAATGAATAACCTGTAGCAATTGCAAAGGGCCACTCAAGGTTCTATGCTTTGTCTTCTTTTGTAGTTTTTCCTTCCATTTCTCCTGTCCTTTTTTCTCTTCATCCTCTTTCCTTTCTCTCATCCACCTTACCTCCTTGGCAAGCGTTTGGTAAAGATTGGCAAGACATGCTGGTGCCTAAGCGTATGATTTAAATTCCCTAAAAAGCTCTAAGAGGTAAGCTAGACATAACCTCCAGATGTATTCCCGCAACTGACACAAATATATATGCCCGTGTGTTATAAATTTCTTCGTCATCGGATAATATTTTCTTCTTCTTCTTCATTGTTGCATCTGGCCTAAAGTTGTTTTCAAGCCATATGAACTTGATATTTAAGTTGTTCATATCTTCACCCAGTACTGGCATCATTCTTAGTAATTCTTGGAAAACTTTTTGTACCATTTTGTTAGGAAATGTTCTTTCTATTACAAGAGGGTCGTCAATCGGAAGGCTATAGATATAGGCAACACCTTCCAACGTCACAGTAGCCTTCTCAGATGGAGAATGGAACGGGTTAGTCTTGAGATGCCATTTTTCAATTAAAGCTGTTATGAGAGCATGATTTATCATGATCTCTTCCATCTCCGTCCAGTGAAGAAGGTCACATTGCCTAACATATTCGTATTTAGTATCACTAAGAATCCATTGTTCTTTATTAGGGTTCGTTGGTATGCATCAAAATGTACCAAACTCCTCCCTGAGTCTGATTCCTTCGGATATATATTTCTCTTGATAAAAAAGCAAATTTAAATGTTTCCTACCCATCTGTAATAAATATTAGCACAATTTAATTAACTATAACAAACACGACAAGGTAAGAGACATCACTTTAGCTTAAATAAATTTCAAAATTAATCAAACACGTGAGCTTTCAATATTTACACCGCTATCACTTGCTAAAATCTCTGCAATATGCTTATTATTACAAAACAACATTAATGAAGAGGCACATAGCTAATTCACATCAACACAAGGGAAAACATCATAGGATATTTTTCATTGTCGAATTACCTATATATACTAGTGGTGTGGTTGTTGTGAAGTCTCAAAATAATAAATTGAATACATAAAGAAAGAATTCACAGTGGAAATAATGAGACCATGGCATCACAAACAAGCAGGGATTGTTCCTCCATAGGGTGAAAGGCCCTTGGTTGTATTTTGGCTAAAAATTTAGTGTCGGTAAGGACTCAGTAACATATGTATTTGTTTACTATTCATTAACCAAAAAGCTTGTAAAAAGTGTGATGAGATCTCTAGTAACCTTTCCTTGAATCAAATCATAGTCTATCTCAATTTGCACTTTCATGATGCATTGGATTTAACAGAATATATAGAGAATCTTGGTTTTCACAAAAAAACATGGGGATTTGATGAACCGTCACTTGAAAATCTTACGTTTCTATATCGCTCTTTACCCATAATATCGCACAAGTAGTGTTGGCCATGCCTCAGCTCAGCTTCTCTAGTAGATCTTGCCACTATATTTTGTTTTTTCGTATTCCACATTACTAGGACACAGGCATACAATACCTAATTATACATTAGTGATTATCAAGATATCTGGTCGAATCTAAATTTGGATGACCAGTTATACCTAAATGTCCATTCTTACTAAACTAGATTCTCCTACTTGGTAAACTAGATGCCATGTAATTAGATAAGAGAGAAAAGTCCTATCTAATGAACTCTTATATATTCCCTTGTATTCCACTTGATACTTTCTCTCTCTCATTATGAAAACCTGTGCTAATCCAGCTTTAGAAACCCTGTAAAACTCAACACTCATTGTTTTTTACCTAATTTCTGTTGCCAAACACTTTTAGACTCTTAACCTTGATGAAGCTATGGAACTATATGCAAAATCAACTCCATTAAAGTATAGCAATCCGTCAAAATTGTCCTACAGTTTAGCTCAATCTTAGACTTCAAATTGGACCTGTAAACAGCCTAGATTAACTCCTAGTTAGCCCTAGGTGGCCTTGTTAAGCAGCTCACCGTTAACAGCTTAGTTTACCCTAATCAACCCCTTCAGCCATTGCACTTCTTGGCCATGTATTTTACCTAATTTTTGCATCCAAATCCCATTTACACTCTAACCTAAATGCAACATTAGGACTATATTTGTAATCAGCTTCCCAAACTATTTCAAAATTCAAATCTATCACATCAACTGGACTTGTTGATTGCATGTAGTGAGTCATGACATTTTCTTAGATACATTTCATCAAATAATTCAAAAGCATATATCTAACTCTTATAAAATCGAAGGAGAATGTATATGGTTTGGGTAATTTTTTTTGCTTAGAGGCATTTCATTAAATAACTCTAAAGTATATACTCAACTCTTACAAAATTTAAGGAGAATGTACATGGTTTGGGTTTTTTTTTTTTTTTTTTCTTTCTCTTAGAGGCATTTCATCAAACAACTCTAAAGCATAAATTCAACTCTTACAAAATTGAAGGAGAATGTACTTGGTTTGGGTATGTTTTTTTTTTTCTCTCTCTTAGAGGCATTTCGTCAAACAATTTATAAACTTCAAGAATAACTACAAAGAACAACTAGTCCCAACAAAAATGCAGGAAAAATAGGATCTTCCAAGCAATACATTGAATGGAATGCAGGCAAATCAAATATATTTCAATGTATTATCAGAAGAAAACCTCTTCAATGATAGACATCATGTAAAATAAAACAAGACATTTGAAGAGAGTACATGCAACAAAATCTTAGTGGAGAAGACAAACAATGAGGAAAAGGAGGTCCATCAGGCCACATGTGGAAACCATGTGACGAAGGTCATGCTTGTGGAGGACCATATTGTTGAGTAGTTTTCAGCCCTAGCACCATTTTAATGGTGCTAGGCACCTAGCATCTTAGAATTTCACCATATTGTCAGCATCACCTTGCATGTACGATAATCGAAAGGTTGGGCCAAGCCTAAGCATGTCCAAGCCAAGCTTTTCTAGTTATTGGGCTTAATATTGATGAACAAATCAATCCATTTGCCGAAGTCCGGCATAGGACTAACAAATTGTGTGTAGTTTTGTGTTAATATTTCAATTATGGCTGTGTTTCCAACCATAAACAGGTCCAGGGGTGGCTCATCTGACTATTGGACCAAAAAATTAGACCACACAATTAGCCTCCTACAAGGACTTTACCCATAAGTAGCTTGTTTATTTATTTATTGTACCCGAAATGGACCATAGGACCAAAATTCTCAACATGAATTAGGCTCAAATTCATCCTATTTATGGGCCCAGGTTCAATCATAGCAAATATGAATCCAGACTGGCCATTTGACGCCCCATTTCAAGGATAGGCCTGTGCTCTAAAGTTGCATTAATATTCTCTCTGTGAACATTCTTTTTGTTGGGTTTTTTTTTTTCGTAGGGTGGGGGGTTTGTAAAATCTGCTGTGGATAGTTTAAACCTCCCAATTAGTTGCTAGTAAAAGCAACAGATGATTGAAATGTGTTATGTATTAGCATTGCAAAGATAAAAAAAAAAATGCCTCCAAGATAAAAACAGGCGTCCAAATCTTTCATTCAGAGGTGGTTTATGAAGACCAACTCTAACTAGTTTGGGTAATTTGCTTATATAGTATGATAAAGTGAATGATCATTTCGTTAAATATGAAGAGGTTACAAAAAAATCAAATCAAGTTTTGTTTTTTTGTCATCTAATGATATGTAAGAGTACCTTTTTGACCTTTTGGAATGAGGAAGATTTTGCTTTGTTCTCATTTAATAGCATGAGATCTTAGAATTTTTTAAAATTTTTTGGTAAAAAAGAAGAGGGCGTTTTAAATTTAATGCTTTACCCCTTCACTTTACTTCACTTCACTGATTAAGTGATTATACCAAACAACATAATAAACGGCATCATCATTTACGTCCAGCTCAAATGGACCAGAAAAATCCATCAAATGGAAAATGAGTTTTTAAAGGAATATGACCGGCCCTTTCATGTCATTACTGCAGTTTTGGCTTTCTCGCGCGCCCCCCTGGGAAAAAAAAAAATCAATCAGGTGGTAGTTGAGGCAGGTTTGGCTTTCCCCCACAAAAAAATAAATCAGGTGGCTGTTGAGTGAAAAAATGTGAGTGACCCAACCACTTCAATTGCTCGTGATCAATGCTTTTTATCTACTATTAAAAGAGCTTGTCCTTGCTTATCCTCCATAATTTTTGTACAACAACAAAGTGCTTGGAGAGGAGAGAAACAAGGGTAGTGAGAGCATTGAGATGAGGAGAGGACCTCTTTTCTTTCTGGCACTCTTTGCCACAGTTGCTGTCAGTGATGTATTGAGAGCTGGCTGTGAAAGGTTGGAGAGGAACCCACAATGCAATGGTTCCATTGCAGATTGCTATGAAGAGATGGAGGAATTGATGGAATCTGAAATGAGTAGGCGCCTTCTCCTAGAGACTTCTAATTACATCTCTTACAAGTCTCTGTACCCAAATAACGTGGGTTATGGGGATAATCCAGCTCCGGGTCAACCTTATACACGAGGGTGTCTCAAGAATCTGTACTGTAGGGGGTAGGATCATCACTTAAACATCTCTCTCTCAGTTTCCAGCTAAGGATGGCAGTAATGTTGCATCTTCTTGTTGTCTGTTTATTCAAAGCCAGGTCAAGCTTATAAACGATAGTGTCGCATGGATCCGTACTGTAGGGGGTACGATCATCACTCAAACATCTCTCTCTCAGTTTCCAGCTGAGGGTGGTAGTAAAGTGTTGTTATTGTCTGTTTGTTCAAAGCCCAACAAACTTGTAAGGCTTTATTGTCAAGCTTATAAACGATAGTGTCGAATGGATCCGTACTGTAGGGGGTACGATCATCACTTAAACATCTCTCTCTCAGTTTCCAGCTGAGGGTGGTAGTAAAGTGTCTTGTTATTGTCTGTTTGTTCAAAGCCCAACAAACTTGTAAGGCTTTATTTATATGTTGTCATGTAATATATGTGGTGTTAATGTATGGCAATTAGGCCGATCGAGCAAGGCAAGTATATTTGGATCTGGATATTTCCTCGATATATATATATATATATTTTCAGATTCATGGTTAGGAAACGTAGAAACTCAGTTGGGATAGCCAGCATGACATTCAGTTTAGGAGGGGAGCTTTTAAATGTACTCCAATTTGAACTTTTTATACACAGCAAAAAAAAAAAGGAGGATTTTACCATTAAAAAACCCCTTAAATGTACACTAATCGGGTCTCAATTTTTAGTTTGAACTTAATGGGTCCATGGGGACTGATTGTTGCAAAAAAAAAATTTTTGAATGTGTAGTTGAGTGATGCTGGTGCTAAAAAAAAATAATATAGAGAAGAAAGGAAGAAGAGAGGAGAAAAAAGAACAGAAGAAGAAGAGAAGAAAGGAAGAAGAAGAGAGGAAGAAAGGAAGAAATGAAAAAGAAGAGAGATACGAACAAAACAAGAAGATGAGAGGAAGAAAGGAAGAAGAACAGAGGAAGAAAGGAAGAGATTAATTTTTTTCCCTTTTTTTTCTTCTTTCTCCTCCTTTCTTCTCTTCTTTCTCCTCTCTTCTTCTCGTCTTCTTCCTCTCTTCTTCTTCCTTTCTTCTTTCTCCTCTCTTCTTCCTTCCTTCTTTGCAAATTTTTTTTTCATATGTAAGGCCGAGTGACACGAAAAAAAGAAAAACACAAAGAAGAAAGGAAGAAGAAGAAGAGAGGAAAAAGGAAGGAGAAGAGAAGAGAGAGAGGGAGAAAAAAAACTTTAATCTCTTCCTTTCTTCTTCTCTTATTCTTCTTATTCCCTTCCTTTCTTCCTCTATCTCTTTTCTTTTGTTTCTCCTCTCTTCTTCTTCCTTTCTTCCCCTTTTCTTCTTCCTTTTTTTTTCTCCTCTCTTCCTTTTTTTTTATCCTCTTTTCTTCCTTCTTCTCTGCTCATTTTTTTTTTCTAGCGTCACTGAGCCACACATTAAAAAAAGAATTTTACACACGATTAGGCCCCATTGACTCAAAACTTTGCATATTAAAAATTGGGGCATGATTGTAATTAGTGCACATCTAAGGGGTTTTCTGATAAAATCCTTAAAAAATTAAAAAATTTCAAAACACCCCCACTCCCTTCTCTTCTTACACACCTTACTTTCTCTCTCCCTCCCTCCTCCCCTCCCACAGGCAACGAGCTCCGGTGGCGAAGGGGAACTCCTCTCTCCCTCTTCCTCTCCTCTCTGCTCTGTTCGGCCGTACGAGTAGAACAAGGCAGAGAGGGGGAGAGGAAGAGGGAGGGGAGGAGAGGAATGAGGAAGAGGAGAGGAGAGGAAGAAGGAGGAAGAGGAGAAGGAGAGGGAGAGGAGAGGAGAGAAAGAAGAAGAGGGAGAGAGAGGGCAGGGGAGGGAGAAGGGAGTCCCTCTCCGCCGCTAGAGCTCGTCACCAACCGGAGGGGAGGTGAGGAAGGGGATTAGGGAGGGAGAGAGAAAGTGTGTAGAAAGAGAAGAGTTGGGGATTTTTAATTTTTTGGGTTGTGTATAGAGAGTCCAAACTACAGTACGTTTAGACTCTCCTTTTAGGAGTCTCAGCAGGAATTGACCGAGTGAGAAGGCCAATGCTCTAGGTTATATATATTTATATATATATATATATATATAGGGTTATGCTATGATAAAAGCCTATTAAAATATACCTCTCACATATTGCATCACAAGAGACCCAACCCTCTCACTTACTAACCATTTAATTGGCACTCATCTTAGTATGACATCTTAATTTGATTCTAGTCTAAAGTATACTTATAGTTGAATTAAATTAGAAGCAAACATAATTCAAGAAAAACCATGAAACTTTAATGTCCAAAAGTCAATGGTTGAGATGATTTTTTTTCAAAATTATATCCATAATGAGACCTTTTTATCACACTACCTTTCATGACATCCAAGTTGCTTCCACAAGGTCTTATAGAGTTTTACCTCTAATCTAGTTTGTGAGAGGTACGTACCTCTTAGAAAAATATAAGCAAGGCAATACTTTTTCTTTAGTTTGACCCAGTATCGGGCAGAGTCAGTTGGGTCTGGTGAGAAGTTACTATGGCCCAACGTTTCTAGTATTGTTACCTTAATGTTGACGAATGCTAGGCAAGTTAACCAAGGCTTCACTTACTTTTGGCCATGGCATATGCAAGTCTTGGCCAAAACTTGTAGCCATGTAACAAACAAACAAAATAACTAGAAGTCTTTGCTCATTGAGCTGATTGTTAGAAGGTGAGAGAGATTCATGCCGTGTGAACCATTCATTTGCAGAATGCTATCAAGATTCAATTAATCATATTTTAGGATCTGATAACTAGTCAAGAAGTGGTTTACTGTGGGAATGTACATAGTCAGATCAACAAGTCCTTAAATACATTTATTTAGCATTTTTTTTCCAGAGGTTCTTACAGCCGGCGGTATGACTCAATCTTTGTTAATATAATGCACACTTGTCTTATTGTCAAGGAAGTGACTTAGTTGGTTTGAGCCTTGAGTTTGCTCCTCAAGGTCTCAAGTTTGACTCCCTACCCCTAAGGAACAATCATTGCATATTAGAATCGGATAACCCCTGACCTGGAGACCAAAGGTTTAAAAGCTGGGCTGACAAGGGATACCTTGGGTCATAAAAAAAAAAAATTAATAATACAAGCTCCGTGGTCTCTTCACATTGTTGTTTGCGATCTTGAATCTTGAACTCAATCTCTTGGTTAGAATGTGGAAGAATTTATATCTAAATCCAAAATTTCAAATCCTATTAAGTGTCAAACCCAAATTTCTTTTAGTTCATTGGACATTTTATATATTAAGATAACTGGATGCACCATTGACATACCTGGTAGTAGCAGTAATGGAGCATGATTTGTTTATGGAAAATGGACTATTTCGTTCAAAATGGAAAGAGATGATACTTGGATATTGTTGTGGACTCTTGGCTATTGTATAATCGAAGAATGTTTAATCGGACAAATCTTGCATTCCCCAATAAGAAGACACCACATCAGAAATATGAGTGAATATGGTAGATTATGAATCCCTTTTTTGGGCTAGAGCAGTACACTAGTTTTTTTTTAAGGGGCCCGTTCATTGTACAGGTATTTATGCTGGTCCAGATCACTTCTATATGGCCCGGACCTGGGTGCGAGCCCAATGGGAATTTTTAAGCCTGGCTTGATCTTGCCCATTCGATCAAAATGGGTAATGACTAATGAGTTTGCACATTAGCCAATAACCATTCCATGACCCATTAATCTATTTAGAATCATTAATATACACTGGTTGTAAATAGATTAATGGGTTACGGAATGATTACACAGTGCATATCTTTGTTGGTCATCTAAATCATTAATTTCGGGCTTGGCCACTATTCATTTGGAGCTTAGTTAAAGAAGTTTATCTTGGCTGATTCTCATTCTTATTACCCTACTCGTGGCTCACCATTTGGGTTGGAAATGGGCGGTTTTGGTTTGGGTCCATGGTGATACCAAAATCGAAATCAGAACTATTTTTTGAAGGTTGGAACCGTAACTATTTCGTTCCAATTTACTGGATCCGGAACCAATTCTGCTAAGATTATTAGCAATCAGAAATGGGACCGTATGATTATAAGTATGGTTCTAGTTCTGAGTCGGTGTTGGATCTTCAAAAATAAAATAGGAGCTATGAGGGAAAGAAAAGTGGAAATCCGTGAATTAGTGGGAGGTGAGGAAAAAAATGGAATTGAAGAAAAAGCCTAAACTGCATTCTAACTTCTATCTTTGAAAATGACAGAATAAAGATATGAGTAAGGATCGAATGCTTTATATTTTTTTACTTAATAGGGTGGGTCTCGAGTTCAAGGATTTGAGCCTCGGTGGATCCATAATCTAACCTGTTAAGGTCTTGAGTTAAAAAATAGGTTCTAGAATCGGACCCATTTAATTATTGGGGCCTAAACAAATATTCAAGTTCGATTTTTAATGGGTCAGAATCTTCGGATAACCAGATAATCGAGGACGCATTTGTAACCCTACTCACCATGTTTGTTAGTTACATTCTCATTTAATGTAGTAACAACGTAAAAATAGGGACCGGCCGGTAAATATCTCAACAAAAAAAGAATGGCCTAGTGGGTCAGCCATCTGACCCGACCAATGGCTTCCCATTTTCCACCATCTCAAAGCCCTAAACTTAACTTCATCTGAAAGTGGTTCCATATAAACTGAACTTCATCTTTCTCTTCTCCCTGCGACACAGAAATGTCGTCGAATCGGCACGGCCCCCCGAAACACCAAAACCGTTACGCGTGGAATCCCAACGCGAATCACAAGAAGAACGAAACGGTTTGAAGCAAAAGAAAAACGTTCCTTTTCTCTTTTTCTTCTTCTTCTTCTTCTTCTTATCTCATCTAACCCGTTACGATTTGGTTCTTATGTCGGGCGTAGGAGGTGGGAGGGAAGCTCCGTCCGTACTCCGATGTAACGGGCGTCTGCCCCCGCTGCAAGGACCAGATCGAATGGAAGCGCAGGTCTCTGTCTCTCTCCTTCCTTTCACGATTCTTCTTTCTGGGTTCGGGGTTTTTTTGGGCCCCACCTCTTTTCCTCCATCGAGCCATCTTTATCGTTCAATTCTGCCCGTGGGACCGCTAGGAATTTCCTGTTTATGCAATTCTGGCCGGCACCCATATCAATGATGGGGAGGATTAACCAGATGAACGGTTCGGATCGCCCGATTGATGGGCCCCACATGTTCGAAACGCTCGCTGATTTGATCCCCACATTTCCCTCTTTTCTTTCCTGGTTTGTGTTTTTGTAGGTATGGGAAGTACAAGCCTCTCGTGGAGCCTGCAAAGTGGTAGGTAGCAGCTCAGTCGCAGTGGGTTGTGCTTGTTTTGCTTCGATGTGTGCAATTTTCTGGTCCTTGTATTGTTTGTTTGATTATGTATGTTTGTGTGCTTTGAAATTGAATCTGTGTGTGCTTTGAAATTGAATCTGTAGTCAGAAGTGCGGGAAGCGAGCTGTTCGCCAGGCGTACCACAATCTCTGTTATGGAAAGTTCCATCTCTTGAATTTTGAACTTTGCCTTCATTTTAATGATCATAGGATTCTGTTTGATTCTTAAAATAGACTTGCAAATGCAGGTTGCGCCAAGGACTCGGGTGTCTGTGCCAAATGTTCTTGTCGCGTCGATAGGATCGTTGGAAGGTTTGAATTTCTCTTTATTTATTTATATTATGGGGTATTTATGTTTGTTTTCTGGAAACTATACAATGGAGCTGCAAATTGTTCAGCACAAACTGGCAACTGATTGCCAGTGAGACCGATCGTTTGATTCGTCAGGTGGGTTGGATGGTGGAGTCCTGTTGTTTATGTATGCTGCTGCAAGCTGGATAAACAATTTATCTTTGAGGAGCTTGGAAGCTGGTGATCAGAAAAACAAACGCCATGGATTACATTGGATTGGAAATCTCTTTGCAGTAAAATGATTGGTGGAGCTAGGCTCCTATTAGTTTCCAGCTAATCAGAATTTTGTGCCAACACAACGTGTACATGTGTCATCTATGCAAAATCCAATTTACACTATTCTACTTGTGAGACCATTGTGGAATGTAGTAGAAGCCAGATATTGAGTGGATAGCACAATCTCAACCAGTGATTTTGCACATGAACCTGTGAGAATGACTATTTACTTTGCTAACTGTCCATTTTATTCACTATCATCATTAAGGCTTGTCCCAACCAGTTTTGGGTTAACTACATGAAATCCCATTTCACCATTCCAGTCTATCCCAGGTCAAGTCCTTGGATAGGCTGCACTTCTTCATATCCATCCTTATTACTTCCATCTATGTCCTCTTCGTCCATCTCTTTTTCATTAGGGACGATCAACTTATATAGAGAAACTGCATTAGCACCATTATAAACCTCGGTTGGACATGTCCAAACAATCTCAAAAGAGTCTCTTAATTTATCATCTGTCGATGCTACCCCAAAATGCTCTAGAGTGTGGTCATTATTATTCTATCTTTCCTACTTTTGCCACGCATCCATCACTATATTCTCATGTATGCTGCACTCATTTTTTATGTATGCTGTTTTCTAATTGGCCAACATGTTGCTCCATAGGTCATAATTGGCCTGGTCATTGTGGAAAGCGAAAATCTTTTCCCTGAGAATTTGGTTGTCAAACATGACTTTAACCTTGGATTTTTCCAATGATTTCTTCACTTTTGCTACTTTAATTCTAGTGCTAGAAGCCTAGAAGGTATGTCCGGCTATTGAAGTCTCCTCTCTCGTTCTTGAGCCTCCTATAAAATCTTTATTTAAAAGTTTGTTAAAATATTCTTTTCACCTTTCTTTAATATCATTGTCGTTCTCTAGAACATTTTGGTTGTTGCTTTTTATAATTTTGGTGTGATCTAAGTATCTACTTTCCCTTTCATTTAGTATTGTGAGCTTAGAAATATCTTTCTCTAATTCTCTTGTTTACAACTTATTATATAGGTCACCATCGGTTCCAGACTTTGCATCATTCACTACTTTCTTAATTTCTTTCTCATGCATTCATGATTTTTTCCTGTTCCTAGTTCCCTGCCAAACTTTGTAGCAGTGTCTTTTCTCTCAAACAACTTTTTGAACCTTTATACTCCACTATCAAGTTTCTTTGTGGAATTGTCTTTTTCCTATTCACTCCCCAAGCAAATTTTTTTTTTTTTTGGTTACTTGTTTGATACACTCAATTATTTGGTTCCACATCACCGTAGTTTCTCTCCAAATTTTATTTTCCATCCTTGATCCTTTTATATCTAAATGTCGTTGCCATTTTCCCCTTCAAATGTACCACCCTTATATTAGGGCTCCTTTTATCTATTTTCCATCTGTTTCTACATCTAATGCAAATATTTAAAATTACTATTGTATGTTGTGTTGCTAAACTCTCTCCAGGAATAAGTTTACTATTAACGGGCTGGTTGATCATGTTTTATAAGGAGGAAAAAGTCATTTTTGGCTCCTAGTAGTTTCACTCTTATAAATAATTAAATGCTCCTCTCTCTTTCTAAAGTAGGCGTTTGCTATAACAAGGTCAAATACCTACGCAATTTCCATGATAGTGTTTCCTAACCCATTCCTTTCTTCAAATCCTTGTCCTCTATGCACGCTCTCATATCCTCGTGTATTCTTTCCTACATGCCCATCTAAGTCCCATCTTAGGAAAATATTTTCACTATCTGGCATTTCTCATATCAATCCATCTTCTCCCGAATTGTTTCTTAATATTTTTGCATTGGCACTATGATATGTATTATATCTTCCTCTAACACTAGTTTAATTGCTAGAAGTCTATCACCCAAGCTTTTTAGCCCCACAATCTTTTCTTTCAAATCTTTATCGGCTGCTACACCTACTCCATTTCTTGCATTGGTTCTTCCTGTGTAGTAGAGTTGGTAAGCATCAGTGAGGTTCTCAGCTTTATCCCCTTTCCATTTTGTTTTTTGCAAGCACGCTCCAATTACTATTTTTCTTTTCATTGTATCGACTACCTCCACCCTTTACCTGTCAAAATTCCTAAAATCCAAGTGGCAAGTTGAATCCTCCTCTTTTTTTAGACTAACTTCTTTACCCACACTCATGCAAACTGGTGCAAGAACCCTTGCCTACTTTTCATTGTAACCGATTTCCTGCTTCTTTTGGATAAACTTTCCATTTTATTATTAAAATTAATTGGATGTTAGCAATTAGGATCATTTTGTTTGCAATTTTCAGATATGTTCAATGGGTTGCATGGACATGCATTTATGTTACATGTTGGGTAGATGAACCACAAATTTTCTATGGAAGACTAAAATATGAATTTTTCCTCTTCGTTTGTTAAATATAAATTAGTTTTTTGATTGATGGTATCAATGTTTTGTTTGTGTAGAGATATTGTAGAAGTAGAGGCTGAGCGCAAGACACTTGAGGAGGTGATCTATTTTTTTTTTTCTTTCATTTGTGTGCAACCTTGCTATCATTACATATCTGATACCCTTTCGTAGGAAATTTAAGGAGGTGATCTTTCTTTAATTTTTCCTTGCCTTTGTGTGGATGTTTGCCATTTTATCTCTATGATTACAAATGTGGCGCCTTTGTATTGGAACTAAGTTAGGTGATGACTGCTTTCAGGCCATTAAGAATGCTCGGGAGAGGGATCGGAGGACATTACTGCGAGCGGTAAGATTGGTTACAATTTTTTTCCTTCTTTTTTATCAGTTTGTTACAAGTTTTTAGGTGATTCTTGTTGAAAGTGTACACTTCACTAGGAAATCTGATGGTTGTTCTAATAGTAATAAAATTTTAAAGCAAATATTGTGCTAATTTGCAGTGGGATTCTTGTTACTTCTTTTGTTAATGTAATGGGATGTTGATCTTTTGCAATGGGGCATTTTGTAATTGAGGAGTAGATCATTTAAAACGGTAAAGGTTTCTCTTTGTAGTTTCTCTAGAGCAGGATCATGTGGAAATTTGTATGTGCATATAAACCATCATATTGAGGCCGAGGAGTGAATGCTCCTCTTTAGGTCTATAATCTTATTTAGGGTAGGCGGTTGTTTCTATTTTACTAAATTGATGTATTCTCTGCCATTAAATGGGGTCTTTCTTTCATCTTCTACATGTCTCTTTGTGTTTTTGGTTTGGGACTTCGTGTTTCTTCGATCATGGTTGTGTAGATTAGGATATTGAATGAGACTTAGAAGAGTGTGATAGCTCTCTTTTCAGAACTGTCATTTGAGATGGTCTGAGCATGCATACATTATGTCAAAGACCCAGAACAGCCCCCGTACAATGAACTAAAGGGTTACAAGGAGCTGGGAGAAGGGGATTACTGATAAAGACTTTCGACTTTAATGGTCCAAAGTGACATTTCAGATTGTGGATTGAGAGAGAATTACCATATATAGGCATGAATGGAAAAGTACAACACAACACTGACCTTTGATGGGATAGCTCTTTGGTGATGAATATGATGACGTGGTGATGTTGTTCCTTTTTTTTTTTTTGTGTGTGTGTTATGAGTATCATGACTTGAATGAATCAGCAACCTTGCCTGCAACAATAAACACCTTCCAACTGGTTTATGGTTGGTAATCATGTTTCTTCCTCTTCCTTTTTTTCCATCTCACTCTCATTTTTCCCCCTGTTCTTCCTTTATTCATCCTCCAGTTGATGGTTTTAATAAATCTGAACCACTAATTTTCTGGTTCATATTTCAAAAAAGTTTCACTTTTATGGACATTTTGCACTAATTTTAGAAGATTGAAACCATTTTTTTAAAACGATCCATGCATTTGAAGATGATGGTATTATTCATATAACTGAATGAAATATGAATGTGGCACCTTGTCGCAGCTTAAATTCGTTATTTATAAATGAAACACAACTTATCTTACACTCTAGATTCATTGAATTATTATTTCTTATTTGTAGATTTTTTCTTGCTATTTTTCATGTTTTTAAAATATAATTGTGCCTATGGTGCGACTTGGTCTGACTCAAAGACATAATGCCTAGAACCAACAGGGTCAGAACACCACAGACTAATGGAGCCATGGAACCACGGATCAGCGGGGTACTGGCAATTGAGATAATTGATTGGGAATCTAGTGTCAACCTAGAGATCTGCTTGTAATTATATTTGATAAGTAAAAAAGTAAAATTGCTTATCCAACTGCATATTTGACTATTGATATTGATCAGAGCAAAGAAACAAGACCTTTTCCTTCTTTAAAAGTGCATACACAAAGGTGGGAAGCCTGTTGTTCTGGGTACAGGCATGTCTGCGCCTTTTTTTTTTGGGAAAAGGATGGGTGAATATATTTTGAAAAGAAATGTACAGTGTACAAAAAAAAAAAAAAAAAGGAAAAAGGTCAACCTTGCTTGCTCTCCCCAGTATGGCACAAGCTTGCAGCAATAGGGACAACAAAGGAGGAGCTTAGCCAAGAAGAGGAAAAAGAACCCCACAGGCCAGGTCAGCCAAAAGATGCCCACAAGCTGGCGAATCAAAATAATAGCCCAGAGGCCGGGCCAATCAAAACTCTAAAATTAGAAAATCAGATCCCACAAACTGGGCAGAGATATAGCAACAAAGCTAGAAACAGGACCCCAAAGAGCTAGGAAGCAGGAATACAACAGCCAAGCTGGACATGCTCAATTCCTATTTTGCATTTGCATGGCCGCCTTCGTCCAAGGATTATGTCTACGTCTTGTTGCTACATAATTCTCCTCTTTCCCCCTTCGTTGAAAGTTCCTACTAGTAAATTCTGTTGAAAGTTCTGGTAGCAAATGAGGAAATGAGAAAGTTGAGTCCGCAAAATTGGAAAATAAATTACTGCACAGTGTTATGGATTCAGACATGAAGGACGTACTAGTTGTGTGTTGTGTAATAATCTACTGCCACTTTGATTAAAGGGGCACTTTATATGCTGAGTTCATACCTCTTTTTGGTATGGAGCTAAATATTAGGCAACAAAGGAAAGACAAGCAGCCAAGGTACATTTGATGCATGTGCTATGGTGGATGGGGATTTACAACAGAAAATCTATTGGCACCTAAGAGGAATTGGTGGAATTAGGAATGAGTATATAAGAAAAAATCTAAGAGGAATTGATGGAAATAAGAATGAGTACATAAGAAGAAATCTTTTGTGGCCCTAATGAATGAGAAAATGGTAGATTTCCATTTGACATGGTTTTGGTAAATACTCATAAACAAAATATAAGCAGAAAAAGTCCCTAGACTAAGTGTCAAGACATTACAATGAATAAGGGGGAAAACAACGAACACATGGAATGTAGTAGTCAAGAATGACATGCTAGATTGTGGACTTACATGGACAATGGCTTTTCATAGGGTTGAGTGAAAAAGAAGAACTCGAGAAGGTGATCCCTGATACAAGGGATGAGGCTGTGATGGTGGAGATTTATAGCAATGGCGCCAAAACATATGGCCCACTGTTAGTACCTGAATGAATATCAGTCTAGGTTTTAGTCCATAGTTTTTGTACCCGGGGACCCAAATACCTTAGTATAATGCACATAGATACATATAAGCCCATTGTTATTTATAAATAGATTTGAAAGACATCCCCTCAATTCCTACTCTTTTCCCACTCTACATAATTTTCCCAAACGTTTTTCTTTTTCCCAATTCCTTCTACTTTGTCTTTGTTGTTCCCAATGCTCTCTCTCTCTCTCTCTCTCAAAATGACAATGATGCACTTCGGAAGTATTTAAGGTCCGACAATCTTGCTGAAATGACAATTTTTCCAAAATACAACTTCCCACCTGCCTTTTTTTTTTTTTTTTTTGTTTCTGAGTTGATTACAAGGACTTTACATATGTATTGGCGTGTCAGATTAATTGATGTTGTTGTCCTTGGGCATGGTACCAAATCTAAGTATTGACACATGTCAATCTATATGTTGAAAATTGTAGGAATCTCCCTCAATAATTGACAAAATGGATGCTACTGGCAAAAGCTTAATGTCGATTTCTGACTTCTGTGGAAGATAATTGCTCAGACAAATTGACTTTTGAAACCTACAACTTTGGATCCTTTTCTCCTCTCTCTCTCTCTCTCTCTCTCTCTCTCAGTTACCATTTTCATAATTTGTATTACTTCCAGTCTAAGAAGCATGGACATACACATGGGATACGGATATGATATGACACAGACACGCCAACATAGCATTTCTCATAAAAGTACATGGACATGTCGGGGACATTTTAATAATATATATATGTTGAGGACACATTAATAATATGTATAATCATAAACTAATATATATGATTATATATATATTATTAATGGGTCCTCCCCAGACCCCGCTATGCGGGAGCCTCGTGCACTGGACCGCCCTTTATATAATCATATATTAAAAAAGAATAATAAAGAAAAAATATTGGGCCAATAACATGGCATGATTAAAAAAGAAGAGACCATAAAAATTTTGTTGTTGGTCCTAAACATTAGTCATCAATAACTATGAAGGCAAGTTGGTTGTGTGGTGCATCCCCAATATCCACCCTAATTTTATAGGTGGCCATTGATAATTTTAAAATTTTAGTTACTAGTCCTAAACGTTGGACCTCGATAATTTTACTTTGACCCCATTTTTATTATATTTTGACTCTCAAAATATTTTAAAATTCAAATTAATGCCTCACCATGTCTCCAACGTGTCCTGGACATGTCCCCGCCGTGTCTGAAATTATATAATAAAAAAAAGGAAATGTTTTTTGGCAGTCGGACAGGTATCTGGCCGTATCTAAGCCTTGTTAGTGTTCGACACGAACATGGGGACCCCATTGCCATGTCCATGCTTCCTAGCTTCCAACTCATGTATTTGCCAAATTCTATAGCCTATAATATTAAAATGCAAAAAAATGCTACACATCCCTACAATTTCTCTCTCTATATATATAGGGAGCCCCTCTGCTGAGCACTGGTGCTCACCATAATGGGGCCCACTAGGGACCCTACTTGGGGACTGGACTGGGGGGCCCCTTGTTTTATGGTCCACTCAAATGGATAATAAGGTGGGCCCCACTAGGTGTTTTGGCAAATAGTGCTCACCTTATTGTGGGCACTGGTGCTCAGCGGAGATTTTCACATACTCACATATTGTAGGATCTCACATGATCCGCTAGCCACTTATTATGAACTTAATCCAAAAAACAAAAGGTTATGGTTATATCCTGGTGCTAAAATGCTCTATATAACACTAATGAGGTCTTCCTTCCATGGAAGATGTCCCAAGAATCCCTATATGGGTGTTGATGACTTTGCATCCATCAGGCCCAAACCAACTTGTATACTAAAGCCTAGCCCAATACTGTGGTCAAATAACAAATATTCTATACTGATAGGACCTACCATATTAGTGTTATGAGATGCATTATCATAGGTGGCTAAGAAGCACGGACACTTATAACAAAGTGACGTATCCGTGTCGGATACGTGTAGGACACTGACACTTTTTGGACACTTTCGGACACGTGTTCAATACTATTTTAGCCGTGTCCATAATTAAGAACTAAAAATCTTAATTTTGGATACTTGTCCGACACTCTTTTTGTGACGTGTCCGATAATTCCTAGCGCATGTCTATGACTAAAAAATAAACATGTGGCTAATATTTCTTGGACACTTGTTAACTTGTGGTTACTAAAATTTATAAACTTGATATATGACAATTTTATACAATGGAAAAATGTTTGATTGTTAATATTAATCATATCACAAGCAAAAGACAAATAAATTTTTTACGAAAGAATAGGCCTTGAGATTGGCTTCTTTTTTTGGTTTTTTTTTTTTTTAGAGGGGAAAAAGATGATCCTCCCTTCTCTTTGTATGGATTTTATGAAACTATGGATATTTCATGTTTAATGATTATGAATTATGTTTTAGGGTTGTATTGATGTTTGATAATTTAATAGTTGGTACTTGAATTTTTATTTTTTGATTGCTAAATTGATTAAAAAGTTAAAATATATTATTTTTTTATATATGATTATATATAAATAAATATAAATTATTAACGTGTCCCCTGATGTGTCTATGTCCTACTTTTTTGAGAAATGCTATGTCGGCGTATCCGTGTCGTGTCGTATCGTATCTGTATCCCATGTTCGTATGTGTGCTTCTTTGATAGGTGGATGCCTACATCAGGACCCACATGAGATAAGATCACTTAGAGTTAGAACCCTACTATATTAGGCTGCTTGCGGAGAAAGCAGTCTTTCTTATAAATAAGACTTTCCCCCCTTTTATTATGTACACACATTTCATTAATAAGAATCTCTCTCCCTCCTCTTTATTCTTCTCTACCTCTAGTTCTCTTTTAGTTTTGCAACACGTTATTAGCACGAAAAGCTCTCTCGATTTGAAAACAGATAGAGATCAGAGTTGTGATCACATTGGGCCATGATTGTCGATGCCACCTCCTGCTGCAAACCACTGCTGAGGAAGAGAGGCTCCCGGCCTCTCGTTGCTGGGAAAACAGGACCATATGATCTTCAAATTGTTGAAACAAAAGAAGGAGTGCCCTGATTTTCTTTTTGTGTTGTATGTTGGTGATTGTTGAAGAAGACAAAAGATGCTTTGTCCTTTTTCTTCTTGCTATTAAGACCAATATCCGGCCTGAGTTCAATTTGTAGCATGAAAAGGGTAGATCTGAGAAAAGGGCTACCGGAATTTTGCACGTAACCAAAGAAGACAACTGCAGATCACCATATGGTCATTGTTGTCGCTGCCTCCGTCGCCGGTCACCGCCCACGCCATTGCCGCTGCTGCGGTCGCCACTACTGAGGAAGATCGAAGAAGTTTGTACTGCAGCGGTGCCGATTCGCAGTCACCGGAGGGAGAGGATCGCTTGTTGGTCACTCTTGCCGCTATTGCCTTACCGTGGCCAGAGAAAAGGAAGAAGAGGGCAGAGGTTGAGGTTCTCTTTCAGAACCGAAGAGAGGAGAAGGCCTGGTTTTTTTTACAGACCAGGTCAGATCGGTTATAGGTCAGAATGACTTGATACAGCCCAAATCCGGTAGACGCAGCAGTAACATTAGCAGGTAGTATGGTTAAAGGCAGATTTGAATGGATTGATGGCAGAAACTTGTTTCTGTGATATCTTGACGATCCAGAGTCCGATTTGAAATTCGTTTGCCCCTACGGAAAGCTTGTGAGTAGATCTACACATTGGAGACAAAAAGGAGAATTATTTAACGGTTAAGTAATTTCTCCTTATTTATGATTTCTATGAGTTTGATAGTTATATACATGTTTTTATCTTTATTTCTTTCTAGATCTGCATAAAATTATAATATTATTTGGAGATGATGATTTATGTCTCTTATTAAAGGGAGATCAAAGTAGGATCAATGGATCATGAATGGAACCAGAAGTTCTATATCAAATGAATAACTAAGACCCGAAGATCCGTATATTATTTGAAACCAGAAGTTCTAAGATTTGGAATATGAGCTCAAAGTTTCATATTTATAATCAAACTTGAAGCTTTGATTTCTAAAAATCCAAAATTGTATAGACTGATACGAAGGCCATAAATTCAAACATGAAGTTTTGCCAGAACCGGAAGTTTTGATTCAAATATGAAGTTTTGACAGAACTAGAAGCTTTGATTTATGCCTGAAGCATTAACAGAATTAGAAGTTCTGATTCATAGGTTAAGAACCTAAAGTTCTATCTCAAACTTAAAATCTTGACAGAACCAGAATTTCTGATTCCTCAGTTAAGAATACGAAGTTCTAACTTTTTAATTGGTCGATTCTTAATTATATTTTATCATTGGATATTGAGAACCCGAAGTTCTATTTTTTTTATGATTGTCATTGTTAAATCGATCTCTACACACTCGAAAAGGCTTGGTGATTCCATCAAAGAGGGAAATAAGATATCTTCGAAGGATATAACATAAGCCCTCATTTTCTACACCATTATATCCCTATTGGACAAGTATGATCACCAACAGATGGCCATACCACCCAATGTTTAAAATAAATGCCAAACTAGTCAAACAAAATCCCTCTAGAAGAGGTAGATATAATAAGTCCTCTAATAGAGATGAAATAACCACCCCAGGAGAGGTGATTAACAAGGTATTTTGATTGAAAATTGGGAGAACCACCAAGCATGGACTAGAAGACCTACAACTACTTTTATGAGTTTGAATATTGAGTTCAATTTTTAGATATTTTGTTGAATGTTGGTACTTATTCCTTTATCCTCTATATCTTGTGTTCGTACGTTATATTTGCTTTGAATGGTGAATGGCTTAGTTGTTTTTAATTTCATTTTTGTTATGCAACTGAATAGTTATATTAGTTTATTATCTCATGCAGCATAGATCATGGAATGCATGAAACTGAGGATAATATTTGTCTGGTAATCAGTGCCTCAAAACACACTATATTGAAAAACAGAAGTTTTTTTCAGAGTTAATTTTTAATTCCTTCAAGGTATCAAGCATAGTTGGATCTGTACAAATAGTTGAATGCTCCACAAGTTCACATAATGTTACCAAATGCTACCCACATATGCATTAAGGATGCATTATTTTTTTTAACGGTTCCCGAAGAAACTTGCTTAGATTCAAATACATCAGGATGAATAGGTATCACATATAGAAACTATAAGTGAAGATAACATAAAATATTTGTACATCATTACTAGTATTGACAGCCAGAAGTTAATACTAGAAAGGCTAAGTACATTTTCATAAGACCGCAGGACTATATTACAAGACAATTTCCAAAATCGAATAATATTCGATTATGAGCAAAACGGCAAAATCAAGCCAGAAGCTTAAACTACACAAGGTTTAGTGACCATAAGGCTTTAATGCTTTGGTATGATGCGTTAGGTCACCCTGGGGCTACTATGTTAAGGCAAATTTTTGATAACTTTTATGGGCTCTCCTTCGAGTACCATCAATTGACCATCCTTTCTTTAAACGATACAAAGTGATATTTGTGAACCCATTAAATCTCCCTAGTGGACCTCTTTAGGTCTGTTTATGATTTTGATTAATGCCTTTACTCGTTAGTTAGATATTTGCCTATTTTTTTAGCTTTTGCCCACTTATTAGCACAAATTATTAACCTTAGGGTACACTTATCTGAGCATCCTATTAAGTCTATAAAGTTTGATATCGCAGGTCTGTGACATGCATGGACCCACAACATAGATTGGGAATCTATGTTTCACCCTTAATTATTAGATATTTACAACCAATGACAGGATATGTATTTCACTGTTTGTTTTACTGATTGTCATCTTGATGAAACAATCTTCCCGCCGTTAGGGGGAGATAAGAGAGTTCCTGAAGAACGCCTTGTTCCTGTAAAACATTCCGTCCCTAAAGAACGGCGAGAATTAATGTGGAATACTTCCACTCAGTCCTATCTAGATCTATGTACTTCACAATGTGAGAATGAAGTATGGAGAATTGTGCACTTAATTACAAACGAATTCCCTGATGTTTTTAATGATGCAGCAAAAGTGACTAGGTTACATGTACCAGTTATGAACATACAAGTACGAATTAATGTCCCTATAGGACAAGCACGAATTAGTGTCCCACTGTCCCTGTAGGACAAAAATTCAAATATGGCAGCAAATGAATCTGTTATATGCCAGAAGCGTGGCAAACCTATAGGTTCCAAGGACTCAGCTCTCTGGAAGAGGAGAAACAAGTAATCAGATTCCAATTATACTCTCGAAGAGGTTATGACAAATCGTATGCTCTTGAAGCGGTACACCATTTCACTCAATAAGAGGTTATAGAAAAAATCCACTCTCTCTAAAATTCCTGAAGAAGTTAATGTTCCGGAAGAGACACGAGTCCCAAAAGAGACTCTGGAAGCCCCTAAAGAGGCAAGAGTACCCAATAATGAAGAGATCTCTATACTTTATAATTATTAAAGAGAGAGAGGGAATAGAAATGAAATTATCATCAATAACGCATTTGCATATGCGGTAGCTACACAAATATCTAGGGAAAATGAGAATGATGTTTGGGATACAGAACCACGTTCTATAAATGAATGTCGACAAAGAACAGTTGGCCAAAATAGGGAGATGCCATCAAGGTGAAATTACAGTCTCTTAATCAATGTGGTGTATTTGAACCTATAGTATAAACCCCAAAAGGTGTTAACCCCGTAGGTTACAAATGAATATTTGTAAGGAAAATGAATGAAATTACTAGATATAAGGCAAGACTTGTAGTACAAGGTTTCCTGTAGAAACTTGGGATTGAAAACATTCACAGACATAAATATGAAAATCCCAGAAGGATTTGCTTTGCCTGAAGCAAAGTCAAAGAGTACATACTCAATACTATTAAGATGTTCAATTGTTCATTATACGGCCTGAAGCATTCTAGAAGAATATGGTCCAATCGTCTTAGTGAATGTTTATCTAAGGAAGGGTATGAAATTCAATTTGCCTATGTATCTTTATAAAATCTTTATAAGGATTCACAATAGTAGAAGTTTATGTAGATGACATAAATCAAATTGGGTCTTCAGAAGAGCTCAAGAAAACTATTGACTATTTATAGGAGAATTTTATCTCGACCCACAGATCGAGAGAAGTTCTAATGAGATTTTTCATTATTTATAAATATGCTTGCCATATATAGTTTTGCACCAAGGCTTTGGATTGGTATCAAACAAATGCTATGATATTTATGTCTGTTTTATTCTTATAGTTGTAAAGATATAACTTTATAGGATATGTAGATTCAGGATATATTTTTGATTCTCCTAAGGGTCGATCACAAACAGATTATGTGTTTCTTAGTGATAATACCGCCATTTCTTGGCATTCTATTAAACAGATTTTGGTAATTACTCATTTTAACCATGCTGAAATTTTAGCTTTCTATGAAGCTTTTAGGGAATGTATATGACTAAAATCTTTAATTCAGCATATTCGTAGCTCTTGTCAATTGCCTCTTAGTACAGGTACCCTGAGCGTTATCTACGAAGACAATGAGGCATGTATTCAATTGATTAAAGAAGGATACATTAAAGATGATCAGACTAAACACATTACACCAAAGTTCTTCTTAACTCATGAGCTTCAAAAGAATAATAAGATTGAAGGCAAGCAAGTTCATTCAAGCAACAACCTGGCTGATCAGTTTACGAAATCTTTGCTAAAATCAGTATTCTAGAAGCTTGTATATGAGATTGACATGCCTAACTATGTGAAAGGTTGTTATTAGGGAAGTAGTCAACCAGGGCAAGGCATCTTGAAGTATGCTACCCAGAATATCTGTGCGCTGTATGCTTTTTCATTTTCTAGGTTTTATCCCACTGGGTTTTCCTAGTTAAGGTTTTAACAAGACGGCATTATACACGTCCAACACCAAGTCAATGATCCTGTAGAACGTTGTACTCTTTTCCTTCGCTTTGGTTTTTATCCCATTGGGTTTTTCCTATGTAAGGTTTTAAGGAGGTAACTGTCATTGAATGGTGTTCATCCAAGGGGTAGTGTTATGAGATGCATTATCATTGGTGGATACCCACATTGGGACTCATATAAGATGATGAGATCACTTAGGGTTAGAACCTTACTATATTAGGTTGCTTGAGGAGAAAGCAGTCTTACTCTATAAATAAGACTTTCGCCCCCCTCCCCCACCCCCCCTTATTATGTACACACATCTCATTAATAAGAATCTCTCTCCCTCCTCTCTTTTCTTCTCTACCTGTGGTTCTCTTTTAGTTTTGCAACAATTAGGACTGTGCCGACTGTATTATTAATGTGTAATTGCTGATTTGTAGCCCAAAACAAGGCATGTGTGATATTATATAAACACAATGAATCCTGGGAATTTGGATCCCATTCGACCAACTCTATTGTGCATACCTATTCACATGACATGCTATCAGAGCGAGTTTTCATCTTAAAGGAGTAAAGAATCTAATCTCCCGAGAAGGATTTTTGTAGTGTGGAATATTCTCTTCCATTTTTCCCAGAGAGGGCTCTGGTTCTTGATGATCTATTGTCTGGAGACTGATCACTGTTTGATCAAAGGGTGGCCCAAATCCTTTCACTTTGGCTCCTGCAACGAATTGCATTTTCTTGGTCGACAGTATATTTGCAATATTTAGGAGATTTTTTCAGAATTTTCAGGTCCCTTTTAAGGTCGGTTTTGCCCTTACCTATATCTGTCGACAGTTTTATTTTCTTGTAAGATAAACTTAATCAAGACTGTCCAGAATTGTGGATCTGGACTCGATTGCTCTCAAATTTGGTCTACTGGTAGACAATTTCTATTCTCACAGGATAATTGGATCTGATCTGTGATTGGACACCATTGTCGGGCCCAGCTGCAAATCCTGCTGCAATTTGTTTGGTCACCTGGCACTGTTGTCTAGAATTTAATTTTTAATTTGTTGTTTTTCTGCCAGCATCCACTACGGTGTTGGGTGCCTCTTCTGCTGAGTTTATTTCACCGATTGATCTATATTCAGTTGTTGTTATTTCTGTCTACTAGCTGATAAAGGGTTCTCAAAATGGAGAAATCTGAGATCGACTTGATCAGGTTTAATGGTAAAAATTATCCTTAGTGGGCTTCTCAATTTGAACTTTACCTAGAAGGTAAAGAATTGTGGGGACATATTTCCGGCAGGGACTCAAAACCATTAGAAGATGAGAAAAAGATAGCATCATGGAATACAAAGGATGCTAAAATCAAGACTTGGATTCTTGGGTGCATGGAACCCCATCTCATCTTGAACTTGAAACCCTACAACACTGCCAAGGAGATGTGGGACTATTTACAAAAGGTATATCACCAAAAGAATTTTGCAAGACTATCAATTGGAATTTGAAATAGCAAATTATGTGCAAGGCAATTCATCCATCCAAGAGTATTATTCTGATTTTTAGAATCTTTGGGCAGAATTAGATGACATTAAGTGTACAAATGTTTCTGCACAGGCACTTCATGAATTACAAAAGTTACTTGAGACAAGTCATAGGGATCAATTTCGAATGAAATTGAAACCTCAATATGAAACTGTCAGATCTAATCTTATGAGTCAGGTCACTTCACCTTCACTGGATGAATGTCTCAATGAATTATTGCACGAAGAATAGAGTCAAGAAACTTAGACGGGAGTCCACCTTTCACCCACCTTTGGTGCAGTTGAAGCTGCCTATGGTGCCTCTACTCAATTAAACTTACCATCTCATTTTGTCAATGCTTCTTATGCTACCAAGGGAAAACAACCACGTAGAGATATAAGCAAAGTGCAGTGCTACCGTTGTCAAAAATCTGGCCATTATTCAAATCAGTGCAACTCTAAATTTTGTAACTATTGCAAAGAAGCAAGACATGTGATCAGAGACTGCTCCATACGTCAACAAAATCAATAGAACCAGAACCCGTCAGATTCTTCTTCCATGTCTTCTTCAGCTCTCAATGCTACTTCTGCAACGTCAGATTCTTCTTCCATGTCTTCTTCAGCTCCTGTTTCTGCTACACCCGTCATAGCTGACATGATTCAGTAGATGATACTCTAAGCATTCTCCACTCTTGGCATCTCTGGTAAAACACATTCCTCCTTACAATGGTATTTTGATTCTGGAGCTTCCAATTATATGACATCCTCATCAGAACATTTTTCTAAAATTAAACCCTATGATGGGAAACTCCAAATCCATGCTGCTAATGGAACAACAATTCCGATTACATCTGTTGGAAACATTTCTCACTATTTGCCATTGAATGATGTTTTTTGCTTTCCAAGTTTGTGTACCAATATAATATCTGTTGGACAACTAGTTGATCATAATTGCAATGTTTCTTTCTCTTCCTCTGGCTGTGTGGTGCAGGATCAGGAGACGGGGAAGGTGATAGCGAAGGGGCCTAAGTTTGGGCGTTTGTTTCCACTTCACATCAATCCATCATGTTTAGCTTTGTCTTTATTTACTTCTGCAGTCATGTCTAGGAATAATGTGCAATTATGGCATAATAGATTAGGCCATCCCAATTCCAAAATTTTGTTATCATTGTTAAATTCTGGTCATATAAATAAGATGAAATTTCAAGCTTCAGATGTTGCCCCTGATTATTCCACTTGTAAACTTGGAAGGAGTAAAACTTTACCTTTTCCACTACATGTCTCCTCTACTACTAAATGTTTTGATTTAGTGCATAGTGATGTTTGGGGAGTTGCACCTATCATTTCTCATTCGCAGAATAAGTATTTTGTTACCTTCATTGATGATTATAGTCTTTTTACATGGTTCTATTTTTTACATGCCAAATCTCAAGTCTTTAATGCTTTTCAAAAATTTTTGAGTTATGTCCAAAATCAGTTTTCCACTTGCATTAAGACTTTACGTACCGACTTAGGGGGGGAGTATGTTTTTGAAAAATTCCAATGTTTATTGCAAGAAAAAGGGATCATTTCTTAACGAGCATGTCCGTACACTCCCTAACAGAATGGAATAGCAGATAAGGACGAATCGCCATCTTCTAGATATGGTTCGATGTTTGTTTCTAGAATCTTCAGTTCCATCTAGATTTTGGCCAGAGGCATTAGCAGCTGCTACTCGCATTATCAATTGTCTTCCTTCACCAAAACTTGGTCATTCATCCCCACATTTTCGTCTTTTCCAAAAGGAACCTGAATACACACATTTACATACTTTTGGCTGCATTTGTTTTGTTCATCTCCCATCCCATGAACGAACAAAGTTATTCACACAATTTGCCAAATGTGCCTTTCTTGGTTATGCCTCTCAACAAAAAGGTTTTATTTGTTATGAACCTTCTATAAAACGTACTTGGATATTTAGAAATATTGTGTTTTTTGTGCTTAGAAATGAACCCAGGAGCAAGAAAGTAATACAAGAAATTTTGTAATGAATTGCTTACTTTGGGAGATTGATCTTCATCCCCTTTTATAATCACAACTTGCCTTGTTTACAGCTTAAGTTATGCTAATCATAATAATTTACAGCAATCACTATCTAACACAAAAGGCATCTAATCACAACTTGCGTTGTTTACAGCTTAAGTTATGCTAATCATAATAATTTACAGCAATCACTATCTAACACAAAAGGCATCTAATTATGTACAATTGATTCTCTTGACTAAGTCTACCCACATGTGCTTAAATGTATATTGGGTCAAGGCCCATTAGACATTAACATCCCCCCTCAAATTGATGTTGGTCAAACAACAACAATTTGCGCATTAAGAAGTCATGACGAGGTCGAGAAAGACCTTTGGTGAAGATATCGGCAAGCTCTAGTTCAGTGGGAACATAGGGAAGAGTAATGACTTTTCGATCATATGCGTCATGAATAAAATGACAGTCAACCTCGATATGCTTTGTGCGTTCATGAAAGACAGGATTGGCAGTGATGCGGATGGCACTGGTATTATCAGCATAAAGGGGAGTAGGAGTTGACTGCATAAAACCGATTTCAGAAAGCAAGCCACGAAGCCAAAGAATCTTAGAGCAGGCAGAAGACATGGCTCGATATTCGGCCTCAGTGGATGATTTTGAGACTTTATCTTGTTTCTTGCATTTCCACGAAATGAGGGATTCGCCCAAATAAACACACCAACCGGTTGTGGAATGACGAGTGTCAGGACAGCCAGCCCAATCTGCATCTGAATAAGCAGTAAGTTGGATAGGAGTGCCACTAGGGTAAAATAGTCCACGAGCAGGAGAACCAAGAAGATAGCGAATAATACGCTTAACAGCCACCAAATGGAGATGTCGCGGAGCCATCATGAATTGACTTAAGGACATTAACGGCATAGGCAATATCTGGTCTGGTAATAGTTAAATAAACAAGACTACCGACAAGACGACGATAGAAGGTTGGATCCGGGAGAAAGTCACCATCGTGCTTATTTAACTTGATGTTCACCTCTAAAGGTGTGTCTACTGGAGTAGACTGTTGCAGACCAGCAAGGGCAATGAGATCAGAGACATATTTTTGTTGATTAAGGAAAATGCCCCTTTTAGTTTGCCAAACTTCCAATCCCAAGAAATAGGTCAATGGACCTAGATCTTTCATATGAAAGGCATCTCGGAGGGACATTTGGAGTTTGTGTATCATGGCACTATGTGTCCCTGTGATAATGATGTCATCAACATAGACGGGAAGGATGGTAATGCCTTGAGCTGTCGAATGAGTGAACAGCGAGGGATCATAGGGGCTTTGGGCGAATTCGAGCTGCAGCATAGTAGTGCGAAATTTGTCAAACCATGCTCGTGGGGCTTGCTTAAGACCATATAAGGAACGACGGAACTTAGCAACGTCTGTAGCCAAAGTGGAAGGGTAGCCAGGAGGAAGCCGCATATAAACTTCTTCTTGGAGGTCGCCATGAAGAAAAGCATTCTTAACATCCATCTGATAGAGAGGCCAGGACTGAGATGCGGCAATGGCCAGAATAGTGCGCACAGTGGTCATCTTAGCTACGGGAGCAAATGTTTCTTCATAGTCAATACCATACTCCTGTCGATTCCCCAAAGCCACTAATCGAGCTTTATAGCGATCCAATGAACCATCCTGCTTCAGTTTAATAGAGTAGACCCATTTGCATCCAATGGGTTTAATCGAAGATGGACAGGGTACAACATCCCAGGTGTGATTAGCTTGTAGTGCATCAAGTTCCTCCTGCATAGCTTGTAACCAACAATCATGTTGCACTCCTTGGGAATAAGAGGTAGGAATGTGAACAGAGGAGAGGGTAGCAAGTAAGGAAGCATGAGTAAAGTCGAGACGATCTGGGGGACGGGAAGGTCTAGTGGACCTCCGAAGAGGAACAGGAGCAACTGTGCCGGGATCAACTGTGGAGTCTGTAATAGGTTGAGGAAGTCCCGATGTGGTGTCTCTATGCGACCTTCGCCGTTCATACACAGGAAGAGGTTTAAGGTGGTCAGGTGGAGAAGAAGAAGGACTATCAAAGCCTGGAAGAAAAGAAATAGGAGTAGTATCCATGGACGAAACATGGGTCTGAAAGAAATATTGTTTTTCGAAGAATATGACATGCCGAGAAACCCATATTCTGTTAACCTTTGGGTCAAAGCAAAGAAAGCCTTTTTGACCATTGGCATAGCCAAGAAAAGCACACCGTGAAGATTGGGCGGATAGTTTTGTTCTTTCTGTGGGAGGAAGAAGAGGAAAACAAACACATCCAAAGGTGCGCAGGTGAGAGTAGGTGGGCTGGGTCTGAAACAGACGAAAATATGGTGTTTGATTACCAAGGCGAGGAGAAGGCAGCCGATTTATCAAGTGGACAGTGGTGGAAATAGCTTCGGGCCAAAATTTGGCAGGGACAGAGGACTCCAATAAGAGAGAGCGAACTATGTCCAGGAGATGTCTGTTTTTCCGTTCGGGCACTCCATTTTGTTGGGGAGTGTAGGGACATGTTCGTTGGGATATAATCTCTTTAGCCTGTAAAAATTGTTGGAATTCTGTAGAGATATATTCGCCTCCGGAGTCCGAGCGAAGGATTTTAATGGAGGTAGAAAAGTGATTTTCAACGTAGGCAAGGAAAGTTTGAAAGGTGTGAAAAACTTCAGATTTAGAATGTAAAAAATATATCCAAGTAAAGCGACTGTAATCATCAACAAATGTAACAAAATATTTAAATTAAGAATGAGACAATACCAGTGCGATTCCCCAAACATCACTATGAATGATATCAAAACATTTTGAAGCAAGAGCATCATGCAAAGGAAAAGGAAGAGCTTTACTTTTACCCATCTTACAACTAGTGCAATCAAACGACACATCAATAAGTGAAACTTTATTAGATTTGAACAACGGAGAAGTTAACAAAAACATCAAAGTCTTAGAATTGGGATGCCCCAATCTATTATGCCATAATCGGTGTTTATTGAAACCAGAAGCACACAAAAAAGCAGCCACAAACTTATTCCTATCTTGTGTTGAAAATTGAAGTGGAAAGAGACGTCCACACTTAGGTCCCTTCGCTATTACTTTCCCCGACAGTTGATCCTGTATAACACTACCAGAATGAGAAAATGAGATAGAGCAATTATTGTCTACAAGTTGGCCAACGGATAACAGATTTGTGGTTAAGTAGGGAGCAAGGAACACATCTTGCAAAGGTAAAGAATGTGGAACAGTACCAATAGCAGTAATAGGAAGACTTCCCCCATCGGCGATATTGATTCGAAGGTTTCCATCATAAGGCCTTATGGTAGATAAATTGTCAGAGGAGAAGGTCATATGATTAGAGGCCCCCGAGTCAAGATACCAAGTAGAGGTGGAATGGGTATTACCTGAAACACCGAGAGCAGAAAAGGCATTCACAATCATCTGTTGAACCATTTCAAGAGTTAAGGAGGGAGTAGATGCAGATGCGTTGATCATAGCAGCGGAGGCATTGGAAGAGACGTCGGTGGTAGCAAGGTGAGCCGTCTGAGGCTGATGTTGAGGTCGCTTCCGACATTCTGGAAGAACATGGCCCTTTTTCTTGCAGTAGGTACAAAATTTTGTAGGACATTGAGTAGCAACATGACCATATTTTTGGCAACGATAACACTGCATTTTCCTCATATCCCGACCGGGGAAGTTTCCTCTGGCAACATAAGCAACATTGATGTGCCCTCGAGAGGTATTCTGTCCAAGTGAGATTTGAGTGGCAAGACGCTGCTCTTCCTGGAGAAGTTCACTCAGACATGTTTCGATTGTGGGTAAAGGCACCCGACTCATAAGATTGGATCGAATAGCTTCAAATTCGCCTCACAATTTCATTAAAAACTGGTCCCGTTGACTCGTCTTGTGGATCCCTTGAATTGTGACTAAAGAGGGGCCAGAAAGGTCAGCATAGATAATCTCAGAATAATTTGTCCATAAACTAATAAATTGGGAATAGTAATCTTGGACAGTCAGAGTCCCTTGTGTAAATTGGGAGATCTCATGTTCCAAGTGAAATCGGCGTGCGGCGTTTTCTTGCTGATAAATTAGTTTCAGATAATCCCACATTTCCTTGGCTGTTCTGTAGGGTCTGAGATAAAGGATAAATTGGGAATCAACAGATCCCAGAATCCAACTCATAATTTGAGCATCCTTGGTCTCCCATTTGGAATCAGCCTTTGCCTCAGAAGGTCTAGCATCGGAGCCATCAATATGACCCCATAACTCTTTACCTTTAAGGTAAAGTTGGAGTTGAAAAGCCCAAGAAGAGTAGTTCTTTCCATTAAATTTAATCAAAGAAATATCACTCTTTTCCATTTCAATAAGGCAAGAAACAGTATTGAAAGATATCAGTGTCTAACATTGAATGGCTAGCAAAACAGGGTGTTATGCACACGAGACACAAAAAAATGAGCCCAGGCGACCACAAATTTTGTGGAAGAATGAAGATGAGTGACCCACTGATGCGGTAAACTGAGGATCAAGGCGAACAGTGATGCACGTATGCAAAATACCCTTCTAACAAAAGCAGTTTGAGCACAATCTATCCACAATCAAGAAATTCCGACGGCTGTGATGAAATCAGAGGCACAAAACTAAAAAACCACAAATCGGAATAATAGGCCTACCTCTGTATGTCAAAAAAATTCTGAAAAATCACCAAAATACTCAGGAATATCAGGCGACCATACTGGAGTATATACTAAGAATCATCCTGATGATCATAGGTGGGCCACAAGTGATCAGACGTGATCAGAAGAGGCTGTAACCTTCTGATTTGATCTGGAAGACTGAGAACAGATCCTGAATCTGTTAGACTTCACGAGAGTGCAAGCTACCACTCTAATCAAGTCTGAAATCCTTCCTTATCTCTATCGACAAAGAAGGACTGATGAAGAAATCCTGCCACGTGAGAGATGATGAACGCCGTCTCTGATACCATGCTAAGAAATGAACCCAGGAGCAAAAAAGTAATACAAGAAATTTTGTAATGAATTGCTTACCTTGGGAGATTGATCTTCATCCCCTTTTATAATCACAACTTGCTTTGTTTACAGCTTAAGTTATGCTAATCATAATAATTTACAGCAATCACTATCTAACACAAAAGGCATCTAATCACAACTTGCCTTGTTTACAGCTTAAGTTATGCTAATCATAATAATTTACAGTAATCACTATCTAACACAAAAGGCATATAATTATGTACAATTGATTCTCTTGACTAAGTCTACCGACATGTGCTTAAATGTATATTGGGTCAAGGCCCATTAGACATTAACATTTTGAACATCAGGAATTCTTTCGTTCTTTTCCTGATCCATCTTTAAAAGCCATATTTGCCAAAGGCCTATCTTTTGATGCTGACTATCTTCCTCCACCCGTACATTTTAATCCGGAAAAGGTGTATGTTCGTCAATGAGGAATGAATGCCACAAGTGTACCTCATTTGTAAGAACCAGCCCTAACTCCTAAACCAACACTAGATCCAGCTCCACCTACCCTTCGCCATTCACCTCATATCACCCGACCTTTAGCTCGATATGATTTTTCCCATTCTTCATTCTTAGCTACCTTATCCTCTATCTCCATCCCTACTTATGCGCAAGCAGCGAAGCAAGAATGTTGGAAAAAGGCTATGGAGGAGGAACTTGATGCTCTACAGTAGAACCAAACATGAGATGTTGTCCCGTGTCCAGCCTCAGTTAAGCAAATAGGGTATACATGGGTGTTCTCGATCAAATTAAAGGCTAATGATTCTTTGGACAGATACAAGGCAAGACTTGTGGCCCTTGGCAATAGATAGGAATATGGCATTGATTACAATGAGACATTTGCACCTGTGGCAAAGGTGACTATAGTCCGTACAATCTTTGCATTAGTTGCATCTCCATTGTGGCCCCTTTTTCAATTTAATGTGAAAAACACTTTTCCTCATGGTGATCTTAAAGAAGTTTATATGCGATTGCCTCAAGGTTTTCCAAATCTCATTAGGACAAGTTGCTCGATTGAAACGTTCTCTTTATGGACTAAAGCAGGCACCAAGAGCTTGGTTCGAAAAATTCAATGATGCATTACTAAAGCTGTAATTCAAACAAAGCTCTTATGATCCGTCAATGTTTCTTCATCAAGACTTAATAGGAATCACTATTCTTCTGGTTTATGTCGATGAGATCATAATAACAGGGATAGATACAGCTATGATTAAGGATCTCCAGCTTTCCCTTCATCAATCTTTTCACATGAAGGACCACCCTTTCATATTTTTTGGGTATTGACATTCATCAATCCAAGAAAGGACTGATTCTTCATCAACATAAGTATATTACAAATTTAATTGAGTTGGCAGGCCTGTCCAACTCCACACCTGTGGATACTCCACTTGAAATTAATCTCAAACTCCATAGTGAAGGTGGTGATCCTCTTCTTGATCCGTCTTATTATCGACAACTTGTTGGTAGTCTCATATATTTGACTACAACCTCGGCCAGACATAAGCTATGCAGTCAACTTGATGAGTCAGTTTATGACCAAACCTCACCATCTTCATTTGGCAGTTGTTCGTCGAATTATCCGTTATCTTATTGGCACTTCTCACGAAGGTTTATATTTTCCTGTCGGTTCTCCATTAACATTGACTGCATGTTCTGATGCTGATTGGGCCAGTTGCCCTGACACCCATTGTTTTACAACTGGCTAGTGCATGTACCTAGGCGATGCACTCATTTCCTGGAAAGTGAAAAAACAAGACAAAGTCTCAAAATCATCAACTTAGGCTGAACACCATGCGATGTCGGCGGCCTGCTCCGAAATTCTATAGCTTTGCGGTTTACTCTCTGAACTTGGCTTCGCATAACAGTCACCCATCCCTCTGCATGTTGATAACACAAGTGCCATTCGAATCACAGAAAATCCCGTGTTGCATGAAAGGAGAAAACACACTGAGGTTGACTATCATTTTATCAGAGATGAATATCTTCGCAATGTTATCTCTTTTCCGTTCATCTCCTCTAGCCTCCAAATTGCTGATATTTTTACCAAAGCCCTTCCCCGGCCTTGCCATCAATTCCTAGTAGACAAATTGATGCTTGTTGAGTCACCAGCATCAATTTGATTGGGTGGATCCATCAGGCCCAAACCAACTTGCATGCTAAAGCCCAGCCCATTACTGTGGTCAAGTAACAAATATTCTGTACAGAGATGACCTACCAAGTTAGGATTGTGCTGACTGTATTATTTCTGTGTAATTGCTGATTTGTAGCCCAAAACAGGGCATGTGTAATATTATATAAACATAATGAATCCTGGGAATTTGGATCCCATTTGACCAACTCTATTGTGCATACCTGTTCACATGACAATGGGAAGATCTTATCCCTTACTGTAAATGGATGGTTTATAGCCAACAGCATGAGTTGCCCACTGGAGGAGATGGTCCTGTTTCAAGTTCATGATGACCGTGTAGTAGTTTGAAATGATAATGTATCTGGAGATTAAAAGATACATAATAGAAAAGAAAAATGTTTTGAAGGAAATACACCTGCTGTTTTGAATGAAGGGTTCTGAGAGCTTGGTCCCCTAAAGTTTTTGGGCAGTGACATCAGAACTCTGCAGTTCCTCATGATTTTATCTGTAAACCTTTGTTACTATATAAAAGTGCCTGTTTTAGATTGTTTAATCAAGGTGTCCATGTTTACTGTAGATTTTCCCCATGCTAACACCATAAATTTTTAACAGATGGACAAGCAGAAAACTGGGAGTGCGGTGAGAACACCAAGAGGTGGCAACAGTAAGGTGGGAGAATTATTCCCTGCTGCATCAATTGATGAGTATTCTAATCTCAATAGAGAGGATGAGGATGAGGATGAGGATGAAAACGATGATGATAACAATATATGTGACTGAAGAAGGAAAATTTGGTAAGTTCTTGTCTCATCTGCATCCCTTTGATCATTGAGATATCACAATCATCAATGCAATGGAATTGTGCTGAAGACTTTGTATGGAATGAGTGTTCTTGTAATGTTATTGCCAGGCAGTTTTTTTTTTTTTATATGTCGTTCAGTCCATCGACTTTCCATGTTCATCACCATGATGGGAATTACTATGAATAACAAGTGTGCTGATGTGCTGCTCATTCTTTCCAATGATTCTATGTTAGATGTTAACTACAAAGGGTTACTCTTATGTTTTGTGGAATTGAAAAACCTGCTACAAATATTTGATTGTTTTGAGTTTCTATTGATGTTTGAAATGTAGAAAGAACATCCTCTTTTATTAAATACTCAAACAAGCTAGACAGCAGCTTCTGGGCTCCTAGGTGGAAGTTTGTGTCCACTTAATGGCTTTGGACAGCAAGTTTGTGGAAACTTTACTTGGGGTCTCTTTGGGTCCATGTAAACAAAGTGCGATATTTATGCATAAACCAAGCTTGACACTAACACCTGGGAGTCAAATATTGTATCATACTATAGGAACTCTCTGGGCAAGCAGATTTACTAGTGTGGATTGAAACTAAAATACTGTGCTAAGCCGTAACTGTTGTTACATGCTACTGATGCCAGGCAATCAGACCTACAGGGATCCAATTGGGCCGGTCGGATGCATTTGAGCTAGCTTTGGCAATTCTTGCAGTGAAAATAAGTCAGAAAACCTGAGAGACAGACAATTCTCAAAGGCCCTTAAAAACATACACACGCAGCAAGCTTCTATTCTAGACACCCAGAAGTTGAGAGAGATTCCTTGGGGGTGATAGCAATGTGTTGCTGATTGATTGAGCAAATTGGGTTCCACGTCCCAGGCAGCGTGGAAATTTAATGAAAATGTAGCCCAAATCAATCTAACAGGCATTCGTCTGTTGTGTTGATCTGTCTATTTGATACCTTTAACGGTCATAACGTGGATCCAATTGTTGTTGTCCATATGTAATGATTCCTCATGTAAAGGGACGTCACCATGGTGGGTCCATAAATAAGCTACCTGACAAGTCACACCAAAGGGGGTCCTGCATTTTCATGATTTGGGCATTGATCCAATTTTTATAAAATAAATGATATTGTGGCAGTATCATTGAGATCTTGGGGGGAGATTCTACTCCTGCATCCCCTGATTGAATTGGATCATGATTCTTTGTAGGGAAGGACCCAAACAAAGGTAAATATGGGATCATGATTCTCATCTGGAAGTGGTGGTTGGAGCAGCTAGAAAATGATGGATGACATGACAGCCTAGCAATAAATCAGTCACATCTGAGGGAAGAAAAATAAAATTTTAGGTGGCAGGAGCACTAATTGGTTTTGTGCACCCTCTGGTTGGTCATTTTGTCATATTCTCTTTCCCAACAAGGGTGACATCAAACTCCTAGCCAGCAAAATGCTGTGTTTTTATGGGTTTTCAATTATGTTCCACAGGATTATAGTCTATGGAGATAGTAGGGGTATTGATGGGTTGGGTTGGGTTGGGTTACGATCTGAGTTACGTATATGCCAAACCTGAATTTGGCCAATTTGTCAATCAGCTCAGAAGTGGGCCAAGCTCAATTCAAACCGTTAAAAGTGTTTAACCCAAATCCTAAATTAGTAGATGAGCTGATAAGGTACAAGGTTGGATCGAGAATTGCCGCCCCCAAATTCATGGAATATGCCTTTAGATCAAGACAAATGAGGAAGAACGGGACGTTCTTTTGGAACCAATGCTTGATATGAAAGGAATAATTGAATAATTACCATTCCATAAAAAAGAAGAAATGAAAGGAATAATTGAACTATAATTTCTCTTGTTCATTTAGAATATTGACTCCTTTGGGGCACACAGGAGGATTATATGAGGAAGAAATCCAATTTTTTTTGCCATTAACTTTTTTGTTATTTGGTGTGTCACGTTTTTCTCAAGATCAAAAAAGAAAAAAAAGATTTTCCATGAGAAAGAGGATTATGATTTCCATTAATAACGATAGGAATGTAGGATTCTTTTCTAATCTAGTCTAGTCTAGCATAAAAGCAAAATTGTGGAGAGTGTGGAATCCTCTTTTTACACAAATGTCCAAAGTTTTTTTTAGCATACGGACAAGTAGGGAGGAGAATTTTTTTTTCCTCTCTCTTGCTTAACTCGACTCTTGCAATAAATAAATAAATAATTATCCTCTTCACTAACTTTTAGGAAAAAAAAAAAGAAAAAATAAAGAACATAGAGAAACACCGTTTTCTCTAGTGATATTGAATCTTTTTTATTAGAAATTAGTAGTAAACAATTTAATTTTTTTCTCAGGTATTTTTTTTTTGTGTTTCATTCAAATGAAGTGTAAAGCGGAGTTTCAAACCCTTTTGTGGGACCCATCATAACGCATATGCCAATTAATGGCAAGTCCACACCTCTTTATTTGCCAACCATTCATTCTATATCCTTAAATCAAATAGCACTAAACATGTTTCAAGGAGTCCTAAACAGAGTAAAGTCATGATGGGCCTGGATCCAAAATAGAATAGGTACATGGCATTATTGCTCGCTACAATGATGAATGCTTTGCCCATCTTTAGCATTAGTGATGTTGAGGCCTGAGACAATAGCTCAAGGCCCATTTAGTGCAACAGTGCGATTTTGCATTTGTAATTTGCATCTGTAGTAATGTTGAAAAGCGGTTTTGACCAATTTTGAATTCGCCCCTCATCAGAAATCATTTTTTTGTGAACTCGAACTAGAAGATGATTGATTGAAAATTTTTCATTTTATATGTGGAAAGTGGCCATATTAAAATATGAAAACTCGTTAAGAGAAAATTGGAGCATATTGGGCAAGCACCAGGGAATCATTTATAATTTTGTATTTCACAAACTTGTCCTTTAAAGTAATTAGAGCCATTAATCAGGAGACAACTGGACTTGGAGCTGTGAATCGACTTGACTGTAGACCTACTTCCATTTGGTGATAATCATCGTTGTTTGTTGCACGTCTTTTTTTGTATTAGATTAATGTGGTGGGCCACAACGTGAATGATTCCAATAGACAATTGACACAAGTGCATGGTGGGCAAATGACCACCTAATCACATAACACAAGAAAAAGAAGGCATAAAGAAGACAAGTGAAAAGAAACTAGAGAAGCAGATCAGAGGGTGCTTGAGATTGAAAGTATTTTGAGTATATAAAGAGAGAGATCCATGGAAACCATGGATAAGAATAAAGTAACTAACAGGCATTAAAGCCAGAAGGGAGAAAGCCATGATGATAGCTGTCTAACGGGTGTTATTGCAGAGTCTGAGAAGGGATTCATAGATCCTGATTCCAGCGCTATAGATCAATTGGTGCAGCCACCTTTAAAATCCAACCATCCTAAGCACTGAGTCACTGACCCATTTTGTTTTCATCAATAAAGAAATGTCAGGTCAATAGGGAAGAATTTGTCAGAAATCTGTAAATTTTACAACCACCCGTTGGAACAATGATTCCTAGCCGAGGATTTATATAGTCAATTGACTTCACATTAACATTAGTGCATATCAATAAATATTGTTGAGAAAAATTGACATTCATCCATAAATCCACAAAACTTAGGATTTCCAAAATCCTATGAGGGAGGTCAATGAATATCTTAAAACTTTTCAATTACCAAACATCAATTTTCAAATCTTCATTTGAAACTGATAAACAAATTTCCAAAGATTTGCTTACTATGTTTCGCTTAAAAATGAGAGTCATGTAAACACATTATGAATTTGAAGGTTGGAGTCTTTTAACCAAAATCTTTTTTCCTTTCAAGGTTTGAGTAACTCTTGGAAGAAATTCTTCTTGGTGTGGCACAATTTTCAACAATTTAGAATTGAAGATTTTGCTGAAAAATTCCTCTTAGAGTTTATTGTACCAAAAACGACTATAATGACATGATTCCACTATAATGGTCTTAGGGTTTCTACTTAATTTAAAATTTTTGAATCTTAGCCCACTTATGTTTTATTCTTCTTCCCCATCTTCTTTCCTTCTCTGCTTTTTTTTTTCCTTCTTCTTCTTCCCCGTTTCTCCTTTCTCTGGATCGCAACAAACATATACTCATTTCTATCTTTAGAAAAAATATAAAATAAACATCTTTCCAAACTTCATATTTTAAATCTCCATAAAAAAAACCTCATTTTTTGTAACCAATATTCCAAAGGAAAAAAAAATCTCATTTTTCATATCCTTGTTTAGGCTTAAATCAAGGCAAAAAAACTATTTTTGTTTTGAATATCTTTTCAACCAAATCAAGGCAGAGGAGGTGCCTAAGAAGAGGGTAGAGATGCCTTCAGCGTGGATAATGTAGAAGTTGACTGTGACTAGTCCAAGAAGTGGTGGTGGTAGAGGAGGGGTGATGGCTATGGTTTTGGTGTGAAAAACTAATGTTTGGTAGAGATTGAATTGGATGAGTTGTGCTGACATAGGATTTTCGCCTTAAAAGTTGTGGTTTAGGAAATAAGGATGATAAAGGACGAATGAATAAGAAAGAATAAGCTGAGCGGAAAAGAAAGGAAGATGAAGAAGAAGAAGAAGAAGAAAAAAAATTAGTCGAGATATTCTATCTCGCGTACATGAGTGAGCAAAAATATCTCCACTTAACATAGATTTAAAAAATTTAAACAAAACAATGACTCTTGCACCTACCTCGGTGAAATTGTATTTTTAAAGTTCTTTTTGATATTTATGGGGAGATTCAAAGAGGATGTTCTCCCTTTAGAATTTAAAGGGGGCCCAAACATGGAATTGTTAGATTGACCTGACAGCTCCATGTGTCCCTCCCTCAGAGGATCTTTGCCTGTTGGGTCAGGTGGGCCTGCGAATGTCACCTGGGGAATGTATGTACCCAAGAAGTCGAAAGAGAGCAGGACGTTCGTACATGTGTCAGCTTTTGATTTGACAGCTCGTTTGTTTGTATTTTTTTAAGGAATAAAAGGGCCCGATTCTGCATACAACTCCAGGCCTCCGGAGTAGCTAACAAGTACTAGTGTGTAAATCACAGCAAAGGTGGGTCCCCTTATGGGATTACCATATTTGGAAAGGATGGGATTACATAACATTCAAGTGGAGCCACTCTTTTAATTCAACTTATCAGCAGATCCTAGCCGTCAAATTCATTTAATCATTGGTAGTTTGCTGATGGGGCATGTGGCCCACCATCAGTAGAGATTTATCATTAAAACTCTTTCAGAGAAACTAGATTGAAAGGCCATCAAATGCGTGGCATACTGGTGGGACATAATGAGTTTATTAAGTATAGTTCATGAGTTAGCTAGTGATTTATTAAAATAACTTACATTAGTATTTTTGGTGGTGGCTGTTAGCTATTTATTTATTTTTGTTTTGACCATGTATGTAATTGGACTGCCTTGGATTAGATGGTTATTATGTCAAAAATAATGTCCATGTTTTATGTATTATAGATGATTAATTCACAACAACATTTCTATTTGAGTTTTTTTGTATTTACCCCAGTAAGGTTTTTAGAATTTATAAAAAAGCCCCAGTGATTTCAACATTTGTATATCCCATTGCCTTTTCATTTTAATACCTTCATTATTCCAAAATTAATAGTCTCACAGCCATCATAAGTTTTTAGAGTAAAATGATACTTTTGCTCATCTTTTTATCCATATATACATAATTTTACAGCTTTGATTTATATTTTTTTTATAGCTTGTAAGATTACTATTTTTAATAGTACCTTTAATAGGAAAGAGTAACCCTATATAAATATATTTTTATTAATATGGAGCCCATTTCATTAAAATAAAATCGATCACAATGGCAGTTAAGACTGATACTTATTATTGGATAGCATTGACCAAATCCATGTATAACCCTCTATTAGATTGATGATAATTTCAAATACATCATTGGGGTTTAGGTACATCAGAGAATTTGAGAGAGACTATTAGGACATGGCGTAAAATATTGATATTTTTTTAAATAATAACATGCTTATCTTTGTTTAATGAATTTAAAGGCAAAGCTGTCATTTTCAAAAAAAAAAAAATCAACACCCATCTTTTGGTGGTCGCCTTTTCTCGTTTTGACTAGTGATATTGAGGACATCTAAAGTATTAAAATGAAAAATCAAAGGGTATATGCAAATAATGAAACCAAAGGGGCCTATTACAAATCTATAAACTTTAGTGAGGTATATATAAAAACACTCTTTCTAATTTCAATGAATCTAGTGGATCCCCAATTTGTCATTTATTAACAAGCAAATTAGATGCCGTAATTCCATGAAAATGTTTTGCATATGCAAATATTGTGTGTTTTCGTTGTGTGAGTCATATGCCCATGGAACATTTTCATGCCTGCCTCTAGTTTGGGAGGTCTCAAAATTTAAAATGTCAAACGTCCTTCCCTTCCACATGTGGAAAATTTTTGCAAGCCCATAATGCTATTTAACCAAAATTTCACATTTATGAATAGTAGACTCTAGCCCGAATACAATGAAAAGATTCCTCCACACAGAGGAACATTGTTATGATGTTTTTAAATGGTTCATAATTTTGTTATTTGATGCCACACTGTTTTTTCTTCTTTTCCATTTGTATGGAAGGAGGAAGATGAACTAATTTATCTTGATAAAAAAAAGAGGGTTTTACCAGAAAAATCTCCTCAAAGTCACAATGGACCAAAAAGAACCTAAAAATATGTATCTACTATAATAGTCTCATGGGCCCTTTTTGGTTTTTTTTTTCTTTGTTTAATTCTTTTGGTGAGCTAATCACCCATGTACGCAAGTGGGATATCTCTGTTTATTTTTTTTTTATTCTTCACAGTTATTAAATTCAAGGGAAAAAAAACTTCATCCTTTTTGAATAGTAGTTGCTGGTAATGGAAGCTAAATGATAATGATAGGTGAAGTTGAAGATGATGGTGAAAGGAAAATGTGAGATATGGATCTTCGCAATAGGTAGAGAATTGGTTTAGTGTTTTGAATTAGATTTGTAGGAGAGGGGATGCAAAGAGAATGGCATGAGATGAAGGGGGATGCAAAGAGAATGGCATGAGATGATGATGAGGTAGAGGTGGTCTGGAAATTGTGCAAGGAGATGAGAGAAATATGTTAAGAAAGGTGGGTTGTAGATATTAAGAATGAAAGCAGAATAAAGAAAAGAAGAAACAAGGAAAATAAAAAAAGAAAAGAGAAAATGATGGGACAAGAGAGAGAGAATATGAATTTTGTAAGATGGGAAGGGGGGGGGGGGGGTTTCAGATGAAGTTTAATGAGTGTGGTTGGAAGAATATAAATTAGTTCAAATGGGTTTGTTTAAAATGTGAGAGAAGAAGAGATTAGATAGATGAATGATTTAGATGGTTATATGCGATATTAGGGTTTTTGGTAACAAGCTCTCGCCTACACTCACGTCTATGACCATTGAGGTCATCACCATATAATGAAGAAAAATATTAGATAGGTAGGGGTTAGTTAGTGGAAGTGGGAGGAGTTGAAGGAAGAGGAGGAGAAAGGAGGATGAGGAAGAAGAAGAAAAAAAGACCGCTTATATATGCAAGTGAGCGGAGATATTGTTGCTCAATGAAAAAAAAATTTTAAAAAGCGCTCCTGGGACTACTATTGTAGTAACATATCTTTTAGGTCTTTTTCTGCCTATAGAAAATCTAATGAGAATTTTTTGGTAAAATCCTCAAAAAAAAAAAAAAAAAGACTTTATAACCCTTATGTGAAAACAAAAATCTATGGAGTGCAAAATCCTCTTTTTGTACAAATAAAGTCCTAGAAGTGAGGTTTCCAATTTCTAGTAGGTTCTTTGTACATAAAAACGAATTGAGGTTGCATCTAAAAAAAAAACGAATTGAGGTTGACAATGACTCATACACAGATTCACACCCCCCCCCCCCCCCACAAAACCCAATAACTAAGGGACTGTTTGTTAATTTAATTGGTTGAAAATGAGGTGAACGGTCATTTCAAAAGATAAGAAAATGAGAGGACTTAAATCAATCTTATGATGATATTTTATCTTTTACTAAAAAGAAAATGTAACTTTTTGAATTTTTATGTTAAAAGTAGATATTTTTTTGTCAGTTAATAATAGGAGAAAATAACTTTTTAACTTTTTGGTTGAAAAAGGTAGAAATTTTTTTTTTGAAATGTAGTATTTTGATTGAATCTTTTAATTTATTATATATTGAAATGAAAGATGACTTTAATTTTATGTTGAGGTGAAATTAACAAACTAATCCTAAAGAATTGTTTGGATGGTCGGAACCTTCTCTTTCACTTTTTCACTTGGGTGAACTTCTCTTCCTACTTTGTGGGCTTTATTAGTCCCAACTGTTGGGTTTTGTCTTGTATTCCGGATTAGCCGGATCAGTCGTCTGGTTTAGCCAGAACCGAGGCTTAGGATTAGGGGTATTTTAGTTATTATGTATGAGTTTTCTTGTTGGCCAAGAAAACGAAAACTATATATATTGATGTATTGTAACCCTAGATCCTGAGGGGATCGAGATGAGATCATAGTAGATGGGTTCTTTCCTCCCGTGGACGTAGGCATGGTTGCCAAACCACGTAAAATCTACTGTGTTCATGTGTGTGTTACTTGATGGTGTAATTACTGTGTATTCATCATGATTGATCCATTGATCGGGGGTAGTTTCTGTTGCGCCGCTTTTCCCAACAAGTGGGATCAGAGCGAGGTGGATATCGCTCAGATTTTGCGATTGACGGATTTGAAACTCGGATAGCAAGGGAAGAAGAGGATCAACAATTGATCGGGTAGTTTTGCTCATATCCATCTTCCTGTTAAAGATCAAGGTTGTGATCAATAAGGTGGGCCTGTACTCGAGTTGCAGACCCTTCTCCTGACTCTGTTACAGAATAGAGGATCTGGTTTTCCAGATCTGAGAAGGAGAAGACCAGAGCACGTTGATCACAGATGGTGTCACGACCCGAGCCCAGAATTCGGGGGTTAGCGAAAAGCTAAACCGGTGACACACGTACTCCCGTGCACGTGCACCCAAACCCAGTCCAGATGCACGCACACAAGGGATCTAACACGTGCGAAACAGACGAACGCGGAAGCTGTAGATATCATAGCAAGCAACAAGGAAAATAGCGGAAGCCAAAGCAGAAACAAATACGGAAGCGACAAAGACAAATACACTGATATAAAACCAAATACACACCAAAACCATATACACAAAATATACAGAATACAAGTCCAAAGTCCAAAGTCCAAATACAAGCTCTCAAAAACCAAAACGCAAAATAAAAGCCACTGGTATGCATGCACGCACTTGGCAGAAGTGATCAGGCCCACTCTGCCAGACCGGAGGGTGCCTCTACACTCGCCCCTGCAGCCTCCTCGACCGCCGGGGAGCTGGGCAAGGTATCTGTGCCTGCAACACCACAGACAACACGAATGAATACAACGATCCAGCAAATATAAGTAACAGGAAAGAAACACGCATAGTATCAAAGCGAATGAAATAGGGACAGAGGATTAAATACAGAGTCCATCTTAGTATGCTAAGCAAATCGCATAGGAGTAAAACATGATAATGGAATCAAAACATAGAATACTGAACTAGTTGGCTACTACGTTAACCATGTTCTCTCCAAAAGAGAGCAGAGCAGAGCAGAGCAGAGGAGAACACCGCTGTCCAGGCCAAAGGTACAACGGGTCTCGGTTCCTGGGTTCCGGGGTCCCAAGACAAAGCAACACTGCAGTTAAAACAGAGATACAGAGATCTACGCCAGAGGTAACCCCGTCGGGTATCCTAGGGCTGAGGCTGAGTAGAGCCAGACTAATACCAATCAAATCAAATCCATAGAAAGGGAGATTATCCGCTTTGGACTCACCAATGACAAAGACCGGATCTTATCCTCACGTATTAACCTCTGGGCAGAGCCACCAGGGAATACCCAAAAATCAGAGATATACAAAGCCAGAGAATATACAAAGCATAGCATAGATCAAAACATAGTACAGAGCGAAGAATAATACAGATATACAGAACGAAAGCAAAATGACTGAGGAATGCATAACATAGATTAACAGAACAGAGGGCAAAACCATAAACAATATGCAATGCATCTCAGATTAATACGGAATCAAGGTTCATTACAAGCCAAGTCTAATCTAGTTGCATCACTGTCACTAACCGTGCATGTTGATGTAGTTTTAAGTTATTTGATGCACCGTTGCCATCCTAGTGTTGCAATATAATCCTCATGTGCACCGAAGTCCCTTAAACCAACACCCATGGGGAGGTGCTTAACAATGAGCAACACTCACATGAATAAGTCACAGCCTAACAGACTATTCATGCGCTCCAAAGAATCCATTTGGGCCGGTTTACGGGTATGGTTAACCTGTATTTGAGCCCTACAAGGTCACACCATTAGCCTAAGTTAACTGATATTTAACAGGTCTTACGGTTTAGCCATGGGTGACCTACGGCTTAGCCGTGGCATCCTACGGCGTAGCCGCAATATGCACTACGGCTTAGCCGTGGTTCCCTTCAGAACACGGCTAAACTGTCATCTTTTCCACCTCTGATCTGATACATCTCACGGCTGAGCTACGGTGGAGTCCACGGCTTAGCCGTAGACCATCACGGCTTAGCCGTAGCCTCACCGTAAGAACACTGATATCAGAAAAGTTTCGACTGATCAGAGATTAAATCCACGGCTTAGATACGGTTTGGTTCACGGCTATCTTACGGCTCAGCCGTAGGACAAATTACGGCTTAGCCGTAACCTAGCCGTAGAACAAACTCGAATTTGTCACTCTCTGGAATCTAAGCCGTACAGGGTTACGGCTTAGCCGTACAATACAGACGCGAATTCGGGAAGATTACAGAAACGAAATTTTTGTACAGAAACTGAATAAAACAAGCTCAACTGATTCTCATAGCTTAGAAAATGGCTGTAACACATTTCTATACAGAGAATGAGAATGAATCCAAGCAATCAAACAACACCCATATGTGTTATCAAAACCTGTACTTATACTTGCCTCAAATCTGACAAATCTTCTGAAATCAAGCTCCAAGCAACTAAAATCAAAACAAATCAAAGCAATCACACATGCATGAGATGAAGACATAGCAACAGAGAATGGGAGATGTAATTGGAGAGGAAATACAAAGAGTTGGGAAAGAACCCACTTACCTAAGGCAAGGACAGAGAGAGGGGAGAAATTCCAACCAAACAGTCCAACCAAACAGAGATTAGCAAAACCCAATCGAAGGAGAGAGAGAGAGATGGTGGAGGGAGAGAGAGATGGTGGAGGGAGCTTCACCTGGAATTCTCTCTAGCATGCAACGTGGGAGAGAAAAGAGCAGGGAGTTGGACATCTGGAGTAACTCATCTTATATAGGTTTGGAAGTTTTAAAACAAGGTCCAATGGGTTTAAGCAATTTACAGTTTAAGTCACACAAAGGTCCATCTTCCCCAATTGACTCCAAACGGATCTGACACAGTTATGGAAATTGTCGATCTCAACGAAATACGCGTGCTGACACAAAGATGATGCAAAGATGATATGAGCAAAACAAAAGCAAAATTACGAAAAAGGGCTTAGAACTAACTATCTCAGGTCAAAGGTCACTCAACTACCTATCCCAGGCCCAAAACCAAGTCCAAAAGAATAAACAAAACAAAACACACACTAATGAGCCACTAATCCGGCTCAAAGGGGATCGGAGTGTTACAGATGGGCCGCAGGAGAAAATTCGATTTCTCAGAGAAATCGGTTTTGCAGGTAGCAAGATCGGTCTCTGTTACAGAACAGGGGAGAAGGTTGAAGAGGGCTGCCGGATTTCTGAGGAAGGAGACTTGGCTGCCGAATCTTTCTGAGAGGAAGATCGAACGAAAAAGAAAAAAAAGGGAACCTCACCGGTCGTCGCTAGTCTGCGTGTCGCTGCCGCCTCGGCCGCCGTCGCCGATCCAGCGCCGCTATCGTCGGACCAGTTTGCTGGAGAAGAAGCAGACGGCCGCCCGCTGCTTCTGTCTGCAACTGGGTTGCAAAACGCAGAGTGAAGGAAGAAGACGACTCACTGTTTCAGGTTGGGTTTCGGTTCCAGGTTGGGTCAGTTCGACCTAACCCGTGTTGGAGAGCCCTGGCAGTGCAGGTTGTAGGTTCGGGTGCAGGTCAGGTCGGTCCAAGTTGGTTCGGACCTGGCCTGTGTAGCAGCAGCCCAGGGCAATTAAGTTAGGTCAGTTCTGAGTCGGGTTGGACCTGACCCATCGCCCAGAGAAGCCTAGACAGGTCAGAGAGCAAGTTGGTTCTGGGTTGGGTTCGACCTGACCCGGTCTGTAAAGCCCAACCAGTCAGATTCTAGGTCGCAGGCCGGGTCAAGTCAGTTCAACCCGACCCATTTATAGAAAAAGCATAGAGAACAGATTCAATTCAGTTTCGGGTCGGGTGGATGCCACCCGGATCCGTTTCAGAAGCCCAGCAGAACATCAAGCAGCGACATCAGCAGTGACGTCAGCACGGTCAACAGGAAGGTTTGGCCAGATTCAACGGTTGAAATTATTTTTGGGATATCTTGATCGTCCGATGTCCGATCGAAGATCCGTTTGCGCCTACGGACTCGTTGTGAGGAGATCTACGCGTATGTGGAAGAAGATGGGCTGGTCAACGGTCAACATGGATGTTTGACCAATTGGAGTGTAGAGAATTAATTATGCGATATCGAAGCCAGCCGAAGTCGGATTTCAGATCCGTTTCTTCCAGCGTGCTCATGGTGATGAGATCTATGAGGCAGATAAAAGATATTGGCAATTTGATGGGCATACAATTGGGGGACTGAAAAAACTGACATATTCATGAAGATAGCATTGGATTCAAGCATTACAGGCCAAATTGAAGTGTTTGATGGAGAAATGACTTCAGGGATTCGCAAGGAAGAGTGTTAGACTCCGTGACACAGCAATGATTGAAAAATGTTACTTGATGTCATGAATCGAAAAATGCTCTGAGTACTTTGATGATAAGCTCAGATCTGCATCGAAGGGATTGGGAAAGAGCGATATGCCAAAGTGGAAGGAAAAAGGAAAAGAATCAGAATCGGAAGGAGGTAGTATGCAAGAAGCTCGGATTTGGTTGAAAGGAATCAGTTTTGGTCACTACAGGATTTCTTTGGGTGCTTTAGACTTTAAAGGCTGCAAGTGTACTGTAGCGGGTGGAGTTATGACAGTGGAAAAGGGAACATTAGTCATCATGGAGGGTGAGCTGGTCCTAAATCTCTACAGGTTGATAGGGGATGCTTTTTCAGGTAAAGCAGTGAAGCAGACATTAAATAATAGGAGAGGAAATCTGTGGTTCAGGTGGAGTTAGATGCGACGGATCATCGGAAGATGGATTAATGGATCTTCAATGATATCATCTAGCGGAAATCCATGAAGCCCTAAATGGAGATGGTTTTCTTAGAAAAGGTAGTCTTGTTATGGTCGGAGTAAGCCAGTTTAAGCATCGGGTCATACCTAACTCGCATGTACTGTGCCCAACCCACCAGAACAAGCTTGAACAGGACAGTTGCAGGTTTGACGGAAACAACACTGGAATGGAGACAGAAGGAAGGATTCACAAGGTACCAATGAGATCTGGATTCGGGGAGGTCTTCAGTTTTATCTTGATGGACGGAAGTTAAGTTCATTGTGTTGCAAGGATGCATGCATGTGGCAACAAATGGAGAGCACTTCGAAGGTTCAAGACGGTGGTGTTGAGGTCAAAGGATGCAATTGTGGCCACGCTAGGTCGTAGCGTGTGCGGAGAGCATACCTTTCAGCGGGGTATGAGAAGTGCTGGTTCAACACATTAGAGTATTGAAGAGAGAAAACTACGCCATCGGTGTAGTGACATACCCTTCAGCAAGGTGCGTGAAGACATTACCGGGTATCTCAAGGTGGCTCTGAGGATTTATGGAATCCAATCCAAGGTGGAGATTGTTGGGTTTTGTCTTGTATTCCGGATTAGCAGGATCGGTCGTTTGGTTTAGTCAGAACCAAGGCTCAGGGTTGGGGGTATTTTAGTTATTATGTATGGGTTTTCTTGTTGGCCAAAAAAACGAAAACTATATATATTGATGTATTGTAACCCTAAATCCTGAGGGGATCAAGATGTGATCATAGTAGATGAGTTCTCTCCTTCCGTGGACGTAGGCATGGTTGCCGAATCACGTAAAATCTACTGTGTTCATGTGTGTGATTGCTTGATGGTGTGATTGCTGTGTATTCATCGTGATTAATCCGTTGATCGGGTGTAATTTTTGTTGGGCCGCTTTTCCCAACACCAACCCCATTTACCCAAATAAAAAAATTAAAAATTCCGAGCCCATGCAGTAAAGAGTTGACTGAAGCTTGGACCATGACCCATTACACCAACATATTTGTCCAACCCATCTTTCTCCCACAAGTCAATGGTCTAACATAACAGCTACTACTAAACAATGCCTTCCCCATGCTCCACATCAGATCCTAACCATTCAGTGTCAAAAACAACAAATGGGCAATCCCACACGCAACCTTCCATCATTTTCAACGGTTAGGATCATCCTTTCCACACTGATCAACCTTTTGCTTCCCTTCCTAGCTTTTATAGGTACTCACTTGAGTAGGAGCTCTTGGCAATTCTCAGTGTTGCTTGAACGGCTTGTGTTTTTTTGTTCTCCTACTGTTGGGAGGTTTGGCTTTTCGTTATCTCTTGGGGTTTCTTTCTTTTTTCTAAATGAGCGAGAGAGAGAGAGAGAGGATCTAGGAGAAACAGAATTCTCGCATAAAAGGCAGGCATGAAATAGCAGGTTTTAGTTTGATCCTATCCATTTTTGTTGTAGTAGAGACGAGAGAGAGAGAGAGAGAGAGAGAGAGAGAGAGAGAGAGAGAGGTTTTTTAAATGCTTTTTGCATGTATCTGTACTGTTAGAAGCACGTGTATTCCGTTGAAAGGCAAATTTCTCTGCAGTTTCTGGCAACCCTTTAAATGCTGAGATTGATTACAATCTTGTATTCCGTGATAACCCATCTTCCATCTTCTTCTCCAGATTGGGATTTTCTTCTGTCTTTCTTCCTTCCTCTCTTACTCTGCAAGGATTTATTTTTTAGATTTTCCTTAATCTCTCTCTTTTCCCGCTCTTCTTTGGGTATGTTTCCAGACAGCCCAGAGTTGGGTTTCTTCTTTTACTTGTTGTTATTCTTCTTCTTTTTAATATAGAATGAGAATTTCACATGGTTCCAAGACCTGGGTCTTTCATCTTTTGGCCTAAAACGTATAGCTGCTAGTGATATCAGAGTGTGAAATGTGAATTTAAGATGGTTTCATGACCTGGGTGTTTGATCTTTTGGTCCAGAACATAAACTTGGAATTGATTTGACATGGGTTTTGTTTCGTATTGTTTTAGCGAAAGATTTGGATTGCTTTGTTTTGGTGGGATCAATCGTTTAGAACCTTGGTTTGTGAGTACTTTGTTGGGTTTTCCCCACTCTTTAACATCTTTAACGGGTGTTTGAGTATCAGATGGTTTTGAGATCTTTGGTTTAAACAAAACGAATGTTGGGGGTCAAGTATCATTGATTTGAGGTTTTCTTTGGTGTTTCCTTTTGGGTGACTGAAAGGAATTTGGACTCCTTGGATACTCAGAGGAAGTTGTGAATCTGTCAATAGTGATTTTTTTTTCTTTTTCTTTTTCTCATTCCTGTCTTCTTTAGTTGTGCAATGTGAATTTCAGATCGTTTTTTGATCTGGCTCTTTAATTTTGTTCAAGAAGAAGTACCATGTTTCTGCTTAATCTGCCACTGGTTTGAGATGATGGTATCTTTTCTGCTCTGCATTTGGGATGGCATGGAAAGGGACTAGTTTCTTCTTGGGCCCTAAATTAATGTCTGTGCATGTAGGCCCCAAATTAAATACCAAAGATTAATTTGGGTGGAAATGTTTCTCACCCATCTGCTTTTAAGGGGCATTCAAATATAATCTGATAATCTTTTTTTTTTCCAATTGAATGATTGGATTACCTTTTTTTATCCATGAAATCATTGTTTTGTTTTAATTGCATTGTTGCCAAGACATTAGTAGTTGTTCTTATTCCACGCCCCCCCGCTCTCTCTCTCTTAAAATGTTAATTTTAGATGTCATTAAGAACTGTGTCTTTAATTTCTTTGTGATAAAGCTATGTTTCTTTTCAATTTTCTATAAATATCAGCTGGGTTTGAATTATATGAACTTTCCCATGTCAAAATTCTTTTCTTGTTCATGAAATAATTGTTTGCTTGAACTGCCATTTTATAATTGTCTTCTGTTTCAATTAGCAAAAGAAAAAAAAGAAAAAGAAATGACTCTTTTATTTTGTTGCCAGATGGTAGATTCTGAGTGCTGATTTAGTATATTGCTCTGGTTCTCATTTCATTTCATTTCTTTTTCATAGAATGTGAGTTTCGCTGGGTTTCAATATCTTCTGCTTAACTTGTCCTCTGTTTGAAAATAGGTATCGAAAATTTATTGATTCTTATATTTCTGTTCTACCAGAAAGCTTGATAGCTTTATTATTCGGCAATTAGGTCTAGTTCCAGTGTCGTTAACAAATGTATTTTCGCATTAGTGTTTTTGGTCATATTGTTAACAATGATTTTCCCCCTTCTTTTGTTCACAGAATCAATGATTACAGTGTTTGGGGTTCACTTATATAGCTGAGTGGTTATACATATTTGTGTTTAACCCATGTTTCTGCTCAAATACTTGGTTTGAGATATATTTTCATTTTGGAGCTTTCTTTAGCTTGAAGTGTAATTGCTTCATTCAAAAGGTTGTCTTTTTTCCCCTTTGCGTAAATCCTGTACATGATTGATCTTCTGTCATCTGGGATTGTTATATCACAGGTTGGCTTGAGTAAATCTTATACATGATTGATCTTCTCATCTGAGATTGTTATATCACCAGTTGGCTGAGTTTTCCCCTTCTCTTTTCACCTTTTTTTTTACTAAGGCATTAGTTTACTAGATTACCTAAGGATACTGGTCATCAAATTCTTGACTCGGAAACCTTGGCTGTATGCACTCTACAGCTGTTTTGAGGTTCTTTCCCTAAGTTTATTAAACTAGAGATCCTTGGCTTGCTTTTTTATTGTTGATGGAACCAATTTCCTTAATCACAAGACATTGAGTTTTTGCTTCAAAGGACTTCAAATTTATGTACAGCTGTGGTATGAGTTTTGAAATTTTTACACAATATCCACGTTTCTTTTCTATTGGTACTAGTTTTGGAATGAGTTTTTATTTTAAGATCATTTACTCTATCGTCTGTTTGTATTTGATATTGATTTGTGCAGTTTATTATTATTATTATTATTATTATTTCTAAATATTTTGCTTCTTTTGTTTTTTGGGCAGGTCTACTGTCTGACTCATACCTTTAATAGATATGGCTAATGATGGTGATTCCAAAAACAATCGGCAAGTAAGGATTCATGATAATTTGGATGAGCTTTCCACCGACTTGGCAGATTACATAGCAGAACTATCTGAGATGTCAGTGAAGGAGAGGGGCTTCTTTGCGGTTGCTTTATCTGGTGGATCTCTCATTGGCTTGATCGGGTATGTACTTGTCTCTTCACCTGTTCTGGCATTCACTAAATTTAGCATGGGCGTTTTAATGTGGATTTTGGCTGGAATCAGGAAACTTTGTGAAGTTCCATATAATAAAACTGTGGATTGGGCAAGATGGCATATACTTTGGGCTGATGAGCGTGTCGTCGCTAAGAATCACTCTGACAGCAATTATAAGCTGGCAAAGGATGGCTTTCTTTCAAAGGTATATAGCTCAAAGTTATCTGTGTTCCCTCTGAATTTTTTCTTATTTGGTACAATGCCTGAGCTCCTGTCCATGAAAATAGTGATGATGATGATGCTGATAAATGCGTTAGTTTATTTTGGATAAGTGGCACGTTCTATTAAATGCCTACACCATCATTTCGAAAAGGCATTGAAAGTTTTGACCTTATGTGTTAATTTTAAGTTCAAACTGGCTGTTATGGAAAAGCCAATTGTAGCCATGCCCAATGAATAAATGAAAATGATATTTATTTTCTGGAGTTTCAAGCCTCTTGTTGCATATTTATATCTTCATCTAATATCTAGAGAACCTATGATACTCGGAGTTGCAAATACAGATAGGGATATAGGGATCGGAGATAAGACTCTGCACTTGTGAAAATTTAGGACATGGATTTGGATACGGCTGTCCTATTTTTTTTTTTTAGTTTTTTTAGAACATTTTTTATATCATTGTTTACATTCCTTTTATCCTTTTTGACATTTTAATGTCAAAAGGTAAGAAAAGTAGAAAAACGACATGAAATAATGGACTTAATAAGTAGGATATACTGAACGTCTGCCCCAGATATGCCATGTAGTATCTAGTACTGATACGAATGTCGTAAGGTTGGACGCTAAAGTCTGGGTATGCACAAGTGTATGGGTATCATAGTAGAGTACTGTATCTCTCAAACACTCCACTTTATATTAAATTTGCTCTTCCACAATTATACATAGCGATAGCATATAGACTCTTGAGTGTTTCCTATTTTGATAATGTTATTTTTTTGTGTTACACTGCATAATACAAACGCCACCACCACCCCCCCCCCCCCCCCCCCCCCAAAAAAAAAAGTGTTATATCGGGAATCCACTCTTATTGTTGCTTCTAGCTGCATTTTTTTTTTATCTGGTATAGGAAATGTATAGTACCTGACCAGATAATATGCAGCCTCAAGCCTTGTGTCTGTAGATGTGTGGTCCATTGATTAAAGAAAGACAAAAATGAACTCTTAAGTATAAATCTTCCAAAACTATTCCCTCACTCATGTTTGAGTAGTGTTGGCACCTCAGTATCATATACATGCTTGGAAATCGATCCTTGAGCCTTCAGGTTTATAGTATCACTCCTAGCCAATGGGCCAACCTAGCATAAGAACTCTTCCAAAACTATAGCACCAGGGCATATTGGGTCCAGCATTCCAATGGGTTCTATGGACTCCAATGATGGGAAAAAGCATTTGGAATGGTGTCCTCCATCTGGAAAGAGATATCTTGAAGATGTTAATTGTTGGAAATAAATGAATATTTGAATGAAGACCTAAGGCACCAACGAGCAGTGGTGATATTACTTCAGATGAGAGGATGAATAAATGAAGTACCATCAGTCTAGATGAGGCATCACTCTGACCCAATGATAAGAAAAAGTTAAAAAAAAAAAAAAAAAGAAGCAGCATCATTTGGAATGGTGTTTCTTTCTGGAAAGGAATATCTTAAAGATGTTAATCATAGGAAATAAATGAATTTTTGAATGAAGACTTAAGACACGAAGGGCAGTGGTGATATTACTATAAATGAGTGGCCCAAACAAAAGAAGGGTCAACAGTCTAGATGAGGTGTCACTCTGACCCATTAACATGACCCCATTTCATAGTTGTGAGTTTGCAATTTGATAAGGTGTGAGTTCGTTTAGCAGTTCCAGTTAAATTCCTTGTGAATCCAATTTCCCAAGATCATTTCATTGTCACACTGTTCAATTCTAGCATAATTTCTGGAAGCTTGTAGTTCAGCTCTGGAATATATTCAGATCTGGTCCAATTCATTTTGTATTCTAACCCAAAGATCCGGATCCAGAGACCGGTACAACTGTATATTGAAAAAGTTGTCTTTAAGATCTATAAAGATTGGATCATATTGGTGTTTTGAGAGTCTACTGACTTGAATTATATTGTTGTTTTGTGGGTTGCACTCGTAAATTCAAATAGAGTTCAAGCAGACTCATATAGTCATATGAGCCCTTCTTCTCTTGGATCAGGATCTGGATCTTCTTCTTTTTATTTTGTTAGATCCAGATCCAACTGATATGGATCATGTCAAATCTGGATTTATGACAGATCCAGCCCATAATAATGGAACTGGTTACAGATCTGAATATACTATGGTTCCCTCTGTATAACGTCTCTACATCACTAGTATCAAAAGCCTTAATGACCAAACACATCACACTCCTTGAAATTCTTTTGTTCAGTTATTTGCATGTCCATTACTTTGAGTTCTTGATGAATTTAGCTGAGGAATAAAAATTTACAAAAGAAAGAAAAAGAAAATGTTGGGTAGACTAGATATGGTAGAAAGAGAAGTCTGGTCAACTAAGAACAGAACCTGTTTTGAGTGGGTTAAGTGTTGTTTTGTGTGAATTTATTGTCAAAATTCATGGAAAATGAAGAATTGGCTAGTGGTCATTTGGGCATCAGTTTAATTGGCGTGTTTCACGTTATGCATGGGACTCGAGTGAATTTGGCTAGTGTGCCCCATGTGTCTGTTTGATTGAACGTTTTGCCTTATTGTTATAAATGCTTCAATTGGTATGACAAATTTCTTTTTTTCTTCAACTTTTCTTTTGATGGTTCTCTGTTAGGAATTCTATAGAGACGTAGGCTTTGAGATGTCAAATTATGTAAAACCAGGTTGAGAATGTCCTATTCACAATAATTTCAACAATCACTTGAAAGATTCAACAAGCAGTACAAGAAATTTTTGCTCCAAGTCTCTGTACTAATTGTTTACTAATTTTTCAGAAGCTTCTCAAATTCAAGGAGCATGCACAATAATGTTACCTGGTTATAGCAGCCCTTTACCCATGCTTAAAGCAACCCCACATGAAGGTGCTGACTTATTGGACCGTTATTTGTGATCCCTTTCAGTCAACTCATTATAGAAGTATCAAACCAGTCCTAGTTTCCATATAATCCTGCTGTTGCATGTAGCTGTTAACAAGAGCACCATATTGCTCAAGGTGGACTGCCTGGTGGTGAAACAGAGGCATCCTTAATATAAATGGAGATCCACAGTCTAGATTTGCAGCGCCCAGTCTGCACTTTGAGATTGAGAGATATGCTGGGAGTCACATGAGATTCCTCAAGAAAACCCTTGGTCTAAGCTTGTGGATCCATTGAAATGTAGATGCCAACAATAGTGATACAGGATGTAGATATCAGGAAGATGAACAGCAAAGGAATAGGCCCTATGCCCTGATCTTTCATATAAGAGACAGAAAGGGTGTAATTTTCACACAGAAAAAACTTGATTTCATAAACTCCCAATAAATCTCCTGGCCGAATGGCCTTTTCCAAAGAAAACAGATACATCATTCAAATCTTAACCTTCTACTTAGCAACTGTAATATCTCATAACTAAATATTAGTAGTCTAAATAAGAGAGTTTTAGGTTTCCTCAAATAAAGAATCCTAATCTAGCTAGAAAACATTTATCTCCTAACTAAAAGCAAAAGTAAGGGCCCTAAGTAAATAAAGAAAGACTTAATAGAATGAGTCCTAAATAAGAAATACAATTAAAAAGATTCTGCATATTTGGAGAGTTGCGCAAGTGGCACTCCAAATGGATTCAAATCTTAACCTTCTTCTTGGCAACTGGAATATCTCATAACTAAATGTTAGTAGTCTAAATAAGGGAGTTCTAGGGTTCCCTACATTTATCTCCGAACTAAAAGCAAAAGTAAGAGTCCTAAGTAAATAAAGAAAGAATAAATAGAATGAGTCCCAAATAAGAAAAGCAATTAAAAAGATTCTGCATAGTTGGAGAGCTGTGCAAGTGGCACTCCAAAATGACCCCACATCATGTAGCTTTATCGGCACAGTGTACCCAAATGTTGATTGAATTGTTACAAGCAATGGTCAAACTAAGTTGCATGAGTTGGGTGTCAGGTGCTTGATTCTGCAAATCTTGGAACATAGGCCTCAAAACAATCCAGCAATGAACATTAACCAAACAAAACAACAAGCAATGAAACCAAAGATGGATAAAGCACCTAAACTTAAGTAGGCCTCTCTAGAACATTCAAACGCTCGGCAAGCCCGTGCAAAGGGTTTGGTTAAGATATGCCAGATTCTACCAAGTATACAAATGGAACCTAAATATTGTTTTCCCCCTTTGTTGCTTCGCAAAAAAATAAAAAATGAAAAATAAAAAAATAAAATAAAATAGTTTGATTAAGTTTTGAAAGAAGGAAATTTGTTTTAATACTTTCTTGATTGCATTGTGATGTTTACATTAGTAAAAGAAGAATCCATGAAGAGATCATGATGTGTTAAGTGGTGCCAATGCTTTGATGGACAGCGTTGGTTAGCTAGTGCTAGCCTGTGTGAGTGAATTTGACCAATCCAAAGGGTCAAAGAGCTAAAAGAAGTCAAGACCTGTTAAGTATATTCTTTGCCGCAGCCCTAATACCTAGGCATTTTGGTTCCAATGGTTAGCAACTCTTGACATGGCATTAAAGCCATCATAGGTCCCGGGTTCGAATCCACACTATTGTGTCCTTGGTATTATGTTGCGAGCGTAGGTGTGTAGGGCAGAAGGCCTTATGCTGCTCTACAACGGGTGAGTGCTTCAAGTTAGTCCAAAGGGTCGAAGAGCCAAAAGAAGTCAATACCTATTAAGTATATTCTTTGCTGCAACTCTAATACTTAGGCATTTTGGTTGCAATGGTTAGCAACTCTTGATATGGTATTAAAGCCACAATAGGTTCCGGGTTCGAATCCAAGTTATTGTGTCCTTGGTATTATGTTGTGGGCACAGGTGCGTAGGGCAGAAGGCCCTATGCCGCTCTATGATGGGTGAGTGCTTCAAGTTTGGGTGGTCTCCTACCCAAGGGGAGGTGTTAAGTATATTGTTTGCCACAACTCTAACGCCTAGGCATTTTGGTTACAATGGTTAGCAACTTTTGACAATACCAACCTCATGGACATGCACAAGGCCCATGGTCTGTGCCTAACCCTTTGCTATTTCTATATTTTTCACTTTCTACTCTTTCCCTTATCCTATCCTTTCCTAATTCAGATTCCCACCATCATAATTGTTTCTTTCCATTCTCTATCCTTATATTCTTCTCCGATCCCTGACTTCCTCCTTTCTACAATCTTTTCATAAATTCTCTGTCCTTTTTAAGATTCTCAACAACTCACTTTCCAAGAGAATACCTTCCACCATTAGGAATTCCCTTGAAGATTCTTTTCATATTTTATTTGTAGGAGATTTCTCCAATTTTTATTTTCCAATGAACAACTTTACATTTTTTATTTATGGCTAGGATTAGAGATCTGATGAATAGTTGTATGGTTTGGATTAAAATCCTTTCAGTATAAGTACCTATGTATGGATTCAGGAAAGTAGCTTTTTGGAATTGAATCAACATATGGATTCAGGAAAGTAGCTTTTTGGAATTGAATCAACATTGCACTATAGAATTGGATGTCCCCTCCATTATTGGGTATGCTATGAGACCAAAACAATTTGGATTCCTTAGATCCCTATCCCTGCGCTTCGGCTTGGTAGTAGTCCTTGGCTACTCTTCCCTTACCCGTACTGCATCATAAATGCCCTTAAAATGTAAATTGAAATGAAAAACTAGATGCCTTTGTAGAACTTAATATATTGGAAATAGCTGGAGATTCATTTATGATAGTTTTCTTGAAGAATATTTGTGCGGGTGGATATGGATTGCTACTTTATTTAAGAAATGTGTCTCTATTTTAGGATTGGAGGGCATCCGATGCTGTTATTTAGCAGTTTTTGTGCTGACATATGTTAGGATTTGATGATGTACTAAGACATCAAAGCTTTCTTTACAATTCCCATTCCAGATTGATTTTTTGAGACACCACTGCTTAACAGTTAACACTCATTTTCTGTGTCGATAATATGTAACAAAGACTGTTGAACGTGCATCAGAAATACCATGAGGAAACATTTTTATCCTTTTTTTTGTTTGTTTGTTTGTTTTTCTTGCTGTATTTTATATCATGCGTGTATAATTTTAGTGTATTCAGTGTCAAGCATATTTCTCATTTACATCACTGCTTCTGCCTTTTAGTATGATTTCTGCTGCATTTTTTTTCTCATCTAAGTATTAAATAGGAGTTTTAAGCCAAGGAAATTCTTTTATATGTACATTTGGATGTTCCCAAATTCCAAGCGCTTTGATTATATTGGCAGGATTTATGGTTATCCCTTCTGCTCTAAGTTTGGGGAGTCAGCAATGGTGATATTCATGATTCGGGCAAAAAATGTAATATAATTTCCTGAGAAATATGATTTCCAATTTTGGCAGCATATGGATGTAATGCAATTTCCTGACCAATGTAGCCATCGATAATAGTTTATTTTTTGGTAACAGCTGAACACAGCCTTAACTACCCTTTTAGCTGTCTTTTATTTTTCTCGTTTGAAACTCATTTAAATGTTGTAACTCCAGGTGCCTGTGGCCCCCAGCCATGTGTACTCGATCAATGACAATGTCTCGGCAGAGGACGCTGCGACCGAGTATGAATTTGTCCTGCGCCAGTTAGTAAAAAGTCGCATGGTTGATGTGTCTGAGTGCAGCGACTGCCCCAAATTTGACCTCATCCTGCTAGGTATGGGCCCTGATGGGCATGTGGCATCCCTCTTCCCCTTCCACAGTGCACTCAATGTGAAATCAGACTGGGTCACCTTTATTACTGACTCCCCCAAGCCCCCACCCGAGCGGATCACCTTCACCCTGCCTGTTATCAACTCAGCATCTAATGTGGCGATGGTGGTGACAGGCAGCAGCAAAGCAGAAGCTGTCCGCCTCGCAGTCAATGAAGCTTCATCAAACTGCACATTGCCAGCTCAGATGGTGCAGCCCACTAACGGTAAGCTGGTGTGGTTCCTAGACAGGGAAGCTGCCTCAAAGATTGATGATTCTCAAACTGCCTAGCAAAGGGCTGGATTTGTGTGTCTGTGTAAGTAGCTGAGGGGAAATTTCCCTTGCAACCTTTCATTTTTTGGGGGTTGGGCTATTTGATTGTCTTTTTCATTACAGGAAGAGGCTAATAAATGTGGGGCAACTGCACCTGGCCTAGAAGGCCTTTTGAGTTCTAGGTTTCTCTTTGAAACTTGAATTTGATGAAAGATAGGTAAAAGTTGTAATGAGAGAACAGGAGGAAAATGGGTTGTTTTTTCAATCAGTGAAACATTTTCAATGAAATGGTGCCTAGTTCAGAATCACATGGATCTCTGTTATATTTCCATTTATATTTGAGGTCATGGGAATCAGTAGATAGAAAATGTCCATCAACCCTGCAGGGCTGCCATGCAACAATGAACATGATTAGATTTGGTATCCATCCATTTTCAAGACTTTATTTATTTCTGCTGTTATACATGCTGCTACTTGGGAATTTTTCTTTGTTGCTAAGCTTCTGCTTTTCAGTAGTACCTTCATAATTAGATTCATTTCTTTGCTGTAAAAACAGTATTATTAGGTGCTACCTAAGCTTTTGCTCAAAGAGACAACCAGAGAAGTTTAGGCTACCATATAATGTCTCTATTGGGTTTATACTATGTGATTCTATGAAAATTATGATTCCCAAAAATCTCAGAGAAAAGTGAAGATCTTCTGTTTGTGGCATGGAGAACGAGCTGGTTGCACGGTATTCTGACCACTAGAATCAAATTTCAGTTTGGAGGAATAATATTAGGTCAAAATTCAAATGGCAATTAGATCGTTGAATGAATGTTTTCTTAGTGCAAATGACCAAGTTTAGTGAGGACCTGTCACCTAGTGGGCACTGAAACTATTTGACCGTTGGAGATCAGATTCTCTGGGCCAGACAACTAATAGACTCTAGGCAGAGCCAAACCCATCTGGCCCTGGGCAAAACTAGTTTAAGTCCACCTTTTTTTTGTATATGTACTGGGCCTAATGTTCAGGTCTTGGATCTACCCCATGTGACTCCAACCTACAGAGCAGGACTTACTCATTGGTAAAATTTTTATTGCATTAGAGTTGAATCAGTGGGATTGGTTGGGCCTATGCCTACAGCCCAGGGCCAACATTTTTAGCAATGTGGCCAGCATTTCAAGCATGTTTCAGCAATGGGCTAAAGTGGTCCGGATCCCACGTGCCACCGCCCAAAGGTGGTCTTATAACAGTGACATTTATAGCCAGAAAGCTAAGTTGAAGCCGGTTAATATGAACCATGTGAAAGAGGTGATTTGTTAGTGTTTGTTTTGGGTATTTTAATCAAAGCTGGTCCGGGCGTTAACAGAAAATGTGTTTAAGATCCCAACACCATCTTATGATTGTAATCATCTAGTTAATATGCACCCAAAAAAACAACTCATCTAGTTGAGGCTTCAAAGTTAGAACAGTTTTCTGTGTTTGACATGAGCCTAGGTGAGCCCCACGGCCAGGTTTGTGTAGGGTTTTTTTTTAATTTTTAATGACGTGAGTATCCCTGAGGTCTTTGACGCAAAGGATTAATCTCATATAAACACATGTGAAGCAGATCTGGGATGGATTTTGAGCACAACACATGGGAGCAAACCTAGTTCTCAACATAATTTTTTTCCCACACAATGTTAATTATATACATATAGTATAAATACAATCTAAATAAATTACAGCTTGTAAATCATAAACCCAGTCCAAACATAGGCACCCAAGGCCTGAACACTAAACAGGAGTCCAGCTTAAGTTCTGGCGTAGCTTTACAATTCAGGATTGGGTCGAGCCCCAACCCGGGCATCATGTACTCAGAAAACACAACCCAATTTGTAAGATAGTGTTACAATACTTTCGTAGAATGTTCCTGATTTTTCCATTTGTGTCCAAATTTTTGTCATATGGTATCTGTTCAAAATATTTGGGATATTGGTGACAGAGGTGGTTGGACTTGGACCCTTTCCACCTCCGGTTTAAAGGTCCATTCCTGATTATAATTTTATATTCGACTCTTATAGGCACAGCCCATGAGAAAAATGTCTATCATCTAGAAAGCGCCAAACATGTTAAAACGATCCAGTCAAAGATCATAACCATCCATCCGTTCATCTATATTGGTTGACGACAGCCAGCTTAAGCCTTGGAAACTAAAACAAGAGGCTAAGATCATGGTTTTGGCAAGTCAAAAGTCTTCAAGACAGCCCACAGAAAACATCATATTTTGGCCCAGCCACACTCTATATAAGCTTGCAAACATCACAAAAATTCACAATACACACATTACACATAAATATTTCTTCCTTGGCATTGGCACTGAAAAACATACGAGATCAAAATTTCCAATGGCTCCAACTCGTTGGATCAAACCAGAGGTGAGGTCTATGTGCTTGTGTGGGGTTTTTTTTTTCATCTTCTTTTTCTTTCAATATTGCATCTTGATCTTTGTCACTTTTTGCAATATTTATCAGGAAAATATTGTAGAAAGTAGATGTAAACACAAATATTCACATGTGCACTACACATTGGGACCGTGCATCACACGTATTCAGGAATGAGTCCCGCCTCTGAAACGATCCTGAAGCAAACTGCAGTGTGCAGGTGAATATTTGCACATAAATTCGGCACAAGTCATAGTAAAATTTATTAGTCTATGGCCCGTTTCCTCATTTGTCTTGTTATGATTATGAAATTACCTCATTTGTCTTGTTATGATTATGAAATTATCTCAATTTGTTAATGACATTTACAATGTTCAAAATATTTTCTGATATCATTAAAGCATTAGTAAATATTAGTTTAAGTAGAGATCACAATGATATTTGTGATACTGTTTCTTGCTCAACTAAGATAATTGAGTCCCCCTTAGTATGTAAGGCCTTTGGTCCAAAACAAGATCCAGTTATGATTATGACGCACAAGCGCCACCTGCAGCCCACCATAGTAATAGTGCATGACTCAAAACAGTTAACCCTCGAGCATAATATGAATCGAGTGGTTTTAATGTGTTGAATCCAAGGCAGAATCATTATTATTAAGAGTGTAAGAAATCATTTACCCACTAACAGTGGCCAGATTCGCCACTATTAAAATAGGGAAGGGGGAGAGAGAGAGAGAGAGGTTTGAACCCAAAATGCAGAAAAGCTGGGTTTGAACCCAAAATGCAGAAAATTCAGCTTGGATATAAAATAGGATTGATTTGTACCATCTACAAAAAGTCAGTTTCGTTGATAGTTGTAACCATCTAACCCATTTGTGCAGAAAATCCGGCTTGAATATAAAATAGGATTGATTTGTACCATCTACAAAAAGTCAGTTTCATTGATAGTTGTAATCATCTAAATCATTTGAGTCAACCAATATAACCCAATAAAGACGGCCACCAAGAATAAAAATTTGTGAACAGCTCGCAGCAATCGCCTTCCATTGCTGGATAGGGCACCCACACCCACCCCCCATCCCACCCACCCCCCACCCCACAAGCCCGCCCGTGCATGCCTAAATCCTGCCCGTGCATGCCTAAATCCACAAACTCCACCCATACAGGCCCTTACAGCAAGTGATTTCATGATGATAGTTTTCAATATATTTAAGTGGTTCAAACTCATGCAAGACTTTTGCATAGTGTGATGTGATTAGTTTGCATTACATAATCAAATCAAATCTGAGCCTTCACATAGTGATGCAGTCTAAGCCCCAGCAGCCCCTCTTAAATTAGATTAGGATTATTATTAGTAGAATTTTAATTAAATTGTTATTAGGAAAGTTTCCATTTTTAGCCTAGGGTTTTCTTACACATTAAGTTTGTTTTTACTATATATATGGCATTGTAGAGAAGAAATTCTCAGATTTGGTTGATTAATAGAATTGGGTTTTCCTCAGAGAGGCGCGTCCTCATGTGTGTTGAAATCTTTGTGACTGTTCGAAGTGTCGTTGGACACATACTTAGGCACCTCAACGCAGTCCTAACCATAGGCCTGCATCAGATTAGTATCAGAGACGAAGGATCTACACGATCTTCCGGCGTGATTACCACTATCCAACCTTCACCGATTCACCCCTACCATCCATCCTTTCGATACAGTCCCATCGTCATCCCCAACCATCTTCGCCACAGAAGAACACCACCCACTGTCGAAACCCCTGTCCTAACCTAATCCCCTTCGAAACCCTAAAACCATGCCTCTGTTCAAACCCATCCAACCCTGATCAGTCCAAACCCTAACCCTAACGTCGCTGTCTCCACCCTGTCCCTAACCCCTAACCTTACCGTACCCAAATCCTTAAATCCCTGACCAACCGAAGCCTCTGTCGAATCCCTTTGCCCTCTGTTGACACCAAGTTCCACCCCTATCAACCCTCGATTTCCAGATCTAAAAACCTTATACCCATTCCCAATCTGCCTAGACCTCGACAGATCCCTTTCCTAACCACCATCTCCAAACCCAGCCCTCCGCTGCCATCCCAGTTGGCCCTAAATCTTCTCCCGAAACCCCCTGGGCATCCAACCATTATCTCGACGACACCCCTACACCTACCGGACACCCTCGGACGCTGCGAAATCCCACTTTCCGGCCAAACCCACACCCTGAACTTTTCCTCAAACCCACTTTTCGGCCAAACCTTCTCCTCCCCAAACTAGAGTGAAAAAAAAAAAAAAAGCAGAGCGAGAGAGAGTGAGAACGCAGAGCGAGAGAGAGAGAACGCAGTGTACTTTCTCTGCAGCTCGATGCCTTCTCTGTGGAAAACCATCGTCACCGCCATCTCTGTCGCCCGCAGGTAGTGCTCGACGATCGCCACCACCATCGTCACCGCCTTCGCAGCACCATCGTCACCATCGTCCGTCGTCGCCATCTCCATCATCTCGCCAGCGCTCTCATCGTTGCAGCCTCTGTTTGAAGCACCTAGGGCAACCGAAGTCTTCTTATCTCCATCTTCCTGTCACGGAGAACGAGACAGGGGAAAATCGGTATTGGGCCCGAGTTCAATACGGGTACGCTTCAGCTGTTTTTAGGTGGGTGAGCCCATATATTAACTGGCCCACAAACGGAATTCTTCTTTAAAGTTTCTGCAAAAGTGTTCCGATTTCCAATCAGTCCTTCTGAAGAGTAGATCTGCACATCAGGTCAGTCAAATTTCAATTTTGCATTAAAAAAAAATATGCCTCCTAAGAAGCAAGTGGATGTTGAATCTTCATGTTCTTCACTTGAAGATTTGGCTAGTGCCATTAGAGAATTATCTACCAAAGTTGATGGCATACACACCACACTGCAGCAATTGGATATTAGAGTGACAAATTTGAAAAATAATCAACGTGTGCATCACCACCGTGAAGATGGTGCAAATATTCGGAATCAACGAGATCCACCAGTCCATAATCCTGATCGAGATTTAGGAATTAAAATTGTGATTTCCGAATATGATGGAAAATTACAGCCCGCTGAATTTATGGATTGGTTAGTATGTGTGGAAAATATTTTCGCACATAAGCCAATGACTAAGCATCATAAAGTCACACTAATTGCTACTAGATTTCGTAATTATGCTGCAACTTGGTGGGCTGAATTGCAGAGAAAACGGAGGAATCAAAACATGGGCCCAGTTGATACATGGACTGAGATGAAGAACATTTTGAAACAAAAATTCCTCCCTGTCAACTATGCAAGAGATCTATGGTCCAGCTTTCAAAACTTGAAACAAAGATCCAAAACAGTAATTGAATATTCTGAGGAATTTTTAACTCTGCAAGCTCATTGTGGCTTGAATGAAGATGATGATGTGGTAGTTGATAGATTTTTCAATGGGTTGAGACTAGACATTCAGCATATCCTTGCCTTCCAACATTTTGATAATGTCGATGAACTCATCCAACATGCTATCAAGGCTGAGGGAATTGCCAATCATCAAGTACAAAAATCTAAATAGATTTCTCCGAAGAATTCATCTCTACATGAAGCGAAGCCCAATGGACAGATTTTTGCTAGGACTAAAGGTCAAAATAAGATGGTTTGTTTTCATTGTCACCAGCATGGGCATCGAGCAGCAGAATGTCCGAAGCGAATACATTTGATTGAGATTGAAGATGCTGATAACAATATCCGAAATGATATTAAGGGTATTGACACTGACTTTAAGGATATTGACAATCCCAAGAATATTGACACTGAGGAAATTGAATTCACCGATGCAGAGACCACAGATGAAGCTCTTATTGTCCTCAAGGACGCTCCACCAACTGTTGAGCATAAGTGGTTGCGCAAAACTATTTTCCATTTCGCAGGATTAATTCAGGGACAAAATTGCACAGTTATTATTGATAGCGGAAGTTGTGAAAATCTCATCTCCCAAGCCCTTGTTGATCGCCTCCAATTGAAAGTTTATAAGCATAACCATCCTTATTTTGTCAAGTGGCTAATGAATGGTGATCAAGCGCATGTTCGACATATTTGCAAAGTTACTTTTGCCATTGGTGAGACTTACAATGATACAATCTGGTATGATGTGCTACCTATGGAGAATGGTGATATTTTATTGGGCCGTCCATGGATGTATGACAAGAATGAGACTCATGGTATGCGCGACAACACCTATACATTCATGCATGGTGGACAGCAAGTTACTCTTCATCCTGAGAAACCACAACCGCCAAAGAAGAATTCTTGGAAAACTGCCATAAAGGAAGTCTTTCATGTTCAACACATTTACATTGGCAATCTGAAGCAGAATCGAGTTCGAGGTCGAACTCTTCTTGCAACCCGGGGAGGATGATGCAGTCTAAGCCCCAGCAGCCCTCTTCAACTTAGATTAGGATTATTATTAGTAGAATTTTAATTAAATTGTTATTAGGAAAGTTTTCATTTTTAGCCTAGGGTTTTCTTACACATTAAGTTTGCTTTTACTATATATATGGCATTGTAGAAAAGAAATTCTCAGATTTTGTTGATTAATAGAATTGGGTTTTTCCCAGAGAAGCGCGTCCTCGTGTGTGTTGAAGTCTTTGTGACCGTTCGAAGTGTCGTTGGACACGTGCTTAGGCACCTCAACGCAGTCCTTAACCCTAGGGCTGCATCACATAGGATGCACAAACATAGTGAACATCGTATTACATACATGTGATCCGTAATCCATATAGAGTGATGTGTCGAGCATTGCTATCTCATACAATAGCAACAAAAGCATGATCCTGCCTCATCTTTTGCATTTTTCATAATTAAGCCTACCTTCAAATGGCACACATGAATTCACATAGCATACATGAATGCCGTGCAGAAAACAAAACACTGGATACAAAGATTTCGAAAAGTGAGGTAGATTAAACTACAGAACTTGATTGAGCAAACCCAATACAACAATTAACTTCATCTTAAATTTCAGTAAATGAAATCATTTCTAATATCAAAGTGAGATCTATTAGTGCAGCTTAACCTCAATTGGAAAGATACAAAAACTTGTAAGCCAAGCTATCTTAATTTGCTATCCTTCTTTTTTCCTTTTTCAAACAGGTATATCCACTAGTGGCTGCCATGACCTTTGTGACAGGCATGTGTGTCTTCCAACTTACCAGAAACATGCTCATGAATCCCGACGTCAGGTACCCTAAATTTCCTCCTACGCTAGATAGAAATCATTGATATCTCTCACCTCGTGTGAAAAACAACTGCGAAAAACTTTAGCACCCTTGATCTTACCGAGATGTTTGTTTTTTATATTGTAGGCATTTTTTCATTCCTTTTGGTTTACAAGGGACTAACTCATGCACCTACACACAATACATGATATCTCTAACCAGCTGTGCAACAGCCGGGGACATCCTGTAGGCTCTATTTTTTTAATTTTTTGCTACAAAGAGAAAAGAACTCATGCATTCACACACTGACACATAGGTCCCTAATCAGCAGAGTAAATAAGGGTGGTCAAAGTTAACCACATGATTTACTATTGGTCATTCATATATATCCTTCATTCAAGCCTCTATTATCAGTTTGACTTGCTATCTCAATTCATGTTCACTCACATTTTGCATTCCATTTCATGGTTCCAATCTAACAAATACTTGTCACTGATTTTGATACATTTCAATCGATGCCTCAACCCTTTTTTGAAACCATTTATCCTAGTTCAACACCACCACCTGCACCATAGTCATCCCAACAACAACAACCCTTCAACACTGCTTCTAACCCTGAACTTCCAAACCCCACCATCATTCATCTCTCATGAACATCAAGAACCCAGTTCCAATACCCCAACCAGTTCAGATCTTAGCTCACCTTCTCAATTGGAATCATGAAAACCACAAAACATCATCCTAGAAAACCCAAAATCAGACCAATTTTCTCTTTCAGAAAGACTTTCTGTGTACACCTACTGGGTAGTCTTCTTACCACAAATCCTACCAATCGAAGAAACTGCAAAAAACACAGATAAAACCCAAAACCAAATCCTCACCAAAAGCCTATATCAAAACTCAAACTGAATCCCCACCTAAAGCCCAGAACTCGTCATCATCATCCATTGTTGCAAACCCATCCTTACTCTATACATTTTCAGATTTGCAGATCTGAGATCAAATACTTGTGAATGCCCAAAACCAGACTTCCAACATCAGACAAACTCGTTTTTCTTGTATTTACTCACCTAGCCTTCAAAATTAAACCCATACTGGAGTTCTCACAGCTCTTAAAATAAAAAATAAAAATAAAATATACATACTGCAGTTCTTACAGCTCTAAATAATAATAATAATAATAAATACTGAAATTCTTTTCATTTTTCTTAAGAGGACAATCACCAACTTCTTTTAGCTTTCCCCAAGCTCCAAATAAAACCCAACCCAAAACTTAAACTACCTAAAACAGAACTTTAGCACTAGCTGTATGAGAATCTGTCTTTTGACACAGCCTCCTGGCTGACATAAGCACATTTGACGACTTCTATGAATCAAACTATCTGCGCATAGTATCTCTTAAAAAAACAGGGGCTGCAGCAGAAATCCAGATGGGATAGGGGGTGTATTTAGCATTTTCCCAAATGGTAAGGGCCCTATGAAATAAATCCAAAATAAAAAAGGGTCATCCCCAATCCTGAATTACAGAGTCTAGGGCAGGTTTACATGTTGGCGCCCATAGGCACAACCGGATGCATGCCAATTCACCAGGGTATATGAGTCAACGGATGTGAATGAGTTAAGGAATGGAATAGGTGAAACTGTGAAAGCTCAGCCCAATTGGTACTGTAGCCATATACACTGTTGTAAAAGGCACACCAAGGCGCCTTTAGTGAAGCACAGTTCCAGTGCACGAGGCACAGCCAGACGCACGCCTCTTCACTTTTGCTGTTTCCTACTGCTGCTGCTGCCGCCGCCTCCCCTTCTTCTCCCATTTGCTGCTACTGCTTTTTTTTTTTCCTTTTTCCAGACGGTGCTGCTGCTACTGCTGCTTTTTCTCTTCCTTTTTTTTTTTTTTTTTTTTTGTGCAGCTGCTACTTCCTCCCCTTCTTCCATCATGCTGCTGCTGCTGTATGCTTTCAAATTTTCTTTCAAAATGATTTATTGATTCAATAATTATTTCAAAATGATGTACTGAGTGAATCATTTTTCAAAATGATGTACTGATTAAAAATTATTGTATGCTTTCAACTTTTCTTTCAAAATGATGTACTTATTCAATCATTAATTTGATTGATTCCTTGATGAGTGTCAAATTACTGTTAGATTAATGTGTTAGTTAAATAAGAAAGTCAGTTTGGAATTCTTCTACTATTCCTTGCCTTTTTTGGTTATAAGTTGTGAATTATTTTCACTTTGCCTATGTTGAATTTTAAATTATTTGTCTATGCTAAAAGATCTATTGTTTATCTACAATGTGTGCCTCGCTTCAATGAAGCCCGCGCCTTACTAAAGCCCTAGGAGACCTTGGCGCCTCAATGCGCCTTTTGCCTTTGACAACACTGGCCATATATATGCATTCCTTGTTGATACCCATAACTTTTAACAGCAAAAGCCAGGAATGGCCCACCTTACAGGCCCAACTTACTACAGACCAGGCTTGGTATGGACCTATTTTTTTGGGTCCAGGGATTGGAACCCAGACCTGAACTTCAGATACTCCAAACTAACAAAATGGGCCTCAGCCATATTTTACAACTTCTGCTATTGAGGCTCACCCCCAGCCCGAATTTTGCCAATGACTTAAAAGTGCTTGGATTGGATTTATAGGCCCAACATAAATGGACACAAAGTCCAATGTGGTCCTGTTGATCAAACAGAAAAGGCCAACCAACAAGGTGCACACCAAATATGCTAAAACACTTGAGCATGCAGGCAATAAATTATCAGGTATAAGACAAAAACTTGTTATTTTGTGTGCTCACAGAATCAACAAAGCACATCGCTCCACAGCTGTTCTGGACAATGAAGAGGAAGGTGAGAAGTATGCACAGCATAGCCTCCGCAAGTTCCTCCGCCAGCGCCCTCCAGAAATCATGCCTGCTATCAATGAATTCTTCTCCAATAGCAAATAGTATACAAGATCATGTAGCATACATTCAACCATGTGTATTAATAAAACTTTGCTTTGTATGCATGACTAAGGCTGGACTTGCAACATTATTGAGTAGGTAGAAATTGATATCAAAACTTCTCATTACTATTAAAAAAACAATCTGTTTTGAATTAACTGATGTTTATATCTGCTTAAAAAAAAAAATCTCTCTCCAACCATAGAAATTGTGAATGATAATGCATTTCACAAGATGTCACTTCTTACGCAAGTACAACAGACCTGCTACAACTGAGATGCCAACGATGACCGCTGGAACAGCCCAATACTGCAAGGCCTTGTCCATTAATGTGATTGTAACAACTGTGGACTGCTTGTCCTTAGAAATTTCAAGTTCCGGAAGAATAGGAGATGATGGGTCTAACTCTCCAATACAGTAGTCTTTCATGATCTCTCTTGCGCTTTTGCTGTGCCCGGCATCTTCGAAATCATCGGTTGCATCTTTTCCTTCAATGAATTACAAAGAAGCATCAAGAGCTGAGTTACTAAACATGATTGCAGATAAGAAATTGTCATTAGTTATGTCGTGAATCATGGATTTCATTGATGTTAAGGTGATTTGCCGCAATGCTATATTAGTTGGTGCCATAAGGCTGATGAGAATTAGTTAGTCAAGACAGGATTGTTGAAACCGGAGATAAGTACAAGGGTAGGCAAAATACCAGTTGCAGCAAGTAGAACATCGTCCCCTCCAGGATGCTCATCCAAATAACCTGTTACATCATATACCTGTCAACAGAGAATATTAATAATTGAAACATTTCCAGATGCAGGTTTTTCATGAAACACCATAAAACCAAGAATGAAGAACAATGATAGTGGAGGAAATAGGTTTTGAACTGTGAAGATCAGAAACAGTGATTTGAAATTATACCTATCTAGGGCAAACTAAGGGCCAAAAATAACACAAGCAATTAAACATTAAAAGAATATACATCAATTGCCTATGATCAGATTAGCAACAACCAATTCAATGTCACTGAATGAACTGAGCTGAGAGACATCACTCACAAGATTTCTCTCAAAGAATAATCCAGTGCAGCCATGATTCTAAAAATCATATCATATCAAAAATCATTCCAGGGGTCAAACTGAAATGTATCATGAATCTTTTTTTTTCTTTTTTCCTTTTTGTACAACTTAAATAGGTAAAAGATTTAAAAATAAGAAAATATAGTGAAAAATAAGACTATCATACAATAATATGATAAAGAAACATTGCCAATTCACCATATTTCAATATATCAGGGTCATAATCCACTGAGCACCGTGGTTGCCATAAGTTATGAAAGCACTTCAATTTTGGGCCCACCTAGATGCATTAAATCATGAGCCATGCCCATGGGAGGCCCACCAAATCAAGGATGTAAACAGACTTTAACTTTTATGAAAAATCATCATATGCCACTCCTCTTGCCCACAAAGTTATTTTCTTCTTGTGCAAACATTATATGCCCATTTTTGATATAAGCTGGACATTCTGTAGCAAATTTCAAGGTTTCCCTGGTTGCCAATGCCTTTTTACACAGTCAAATGTTGTTGCAAGACTTTCATCAATTAAGACCTCAAAATTGACTGTCAAATACTTTGACCAATCTGCTGATGTTTATATTTTAGAGATGTAAGTCGGGATTTCCACAGTAGGCTGGTTCATGAAACAAATAGTGGCTATTATTAAAAGAAAGGGATAATCCATTTTTTAACTCTGAAATTATTTAAGGGTTACATTTTAGCATAGAGGGTTTTGTAATATATGTGTGTATCAACAGTTTCTTTGTGAACAAATTGCTAGAACATTAGTATTGGTTTTGCTCAATTAAAGACCTTTTTTCTAAATATATTTATTGCGAAAAAGAAACTTTTTTTTTATAACCGCAAAAAGAAATTAGTTATGGGTGAGACATCTTGAGGGTACTATCAGTTAAGGTTTATGTTTCACCACAAAAGTTTCTACGTGAAAAAATTACAGAAAAACAAATTGTCTTTACTGAAAGAAAGAAAAAAAAAAAACCTTTTGTTGCTTTTCTTCTTTTCTTCTCTGTTTATCTCTAACTGCTAATCAAGGTTGGTGATTCAGTTTTTTGCTGAATCACTTTCTATTAATATGTCATATGACTACATCCTGAGCTCAATTGTGTTTCAGCTTAAGACTTATAATACCTATTTTGGAAAATAGGCCCATGATCTAATGGTTCATTCCAAATTAGAATCATCCCACCTCTATACAGCATCTAGATGCCCCCTCAAACAAAAATTAGGCAAATTAAAGTTTGCATTACTCTAACCCTTCTCAAGATTTCCATATTGTGGTGTTCGGTGCAGACTTGCAGTGTAGCCCAACTGCCATCACAAGTGGAATCAATGTGTTTCTACCCTAAATCACCACTCAGATTAGATATTCAGCAGGCAATTTGGTCAGAAGCTCTTTTCCTCTTATGGGAACACACTCATCCTCATCTTATAAGAGATCTTCATAACCACAATAAGAGCAGAAAAAAAGAAAAAAAGAAAAAAAGAAGTGAGATGGACAAGGCATGGAAGAGCTCCACAACTGATTCTATATCTTCAAATGGATCACTAATCCTAATTCTTCTGCACATATAACTCAAACATCCATGAAAAAAGGAATAGCCCAGTATGGAAAATCAAAAGAAAAACATGGTCAAGAACAAACTCACATGCTTTTATTGTCAAAAACATAATAAACCCAAAAAAGTCCAAAAAAAAAAAAAAGGATTACTTGCACATGTACAATTAAACAAGAACAAGCAATCACACAGAGTGTACTTTTTTTTATAATTCAAGTGTTTCATAAAGAAAGAAGCAACAAGGACGAAGAAAGATTCAATCTTTTGGGTTGAAAGTACCTTTCCATCAATGACAACCCAACAATCATCCAGTGTGTTGTGCTGGGCGGCTTCTTTCATTGTGTAGAGCTTTGTAATGGTGGGCATATTGTTTGTTACGTTGATATCGTATTCTTGAGGGTTGAAAACTATAATCTTTCACTCCTTTTTTCTGTCTATTTCTTTTCGTGGGGGGCAATCAAGATCTTCTCTAGACCCAAAGAGGAAATCTTTCTGAACACCCAATGATTCGGAAAGGGAGAAACAGGGTTCGCGAGATCTTTATAGGGAAGAATTTTCAAACTAGTCCCTCGCTTTTGTTTTAATTACATATTAAGGGATGATGAATCAATCGATAATAACAAAAGGGTTCCCAAGTTTTTTCTTGAGATTTCAAATACTTCAATTTCTTTAATTTAATCTGAGGCATGACATAACATGTAATTCACGTTAATAATAGTTAAGAAATTTCTCCAATGTATTTATCATTATTTTTTCAATCAAGCCTCCTTTTTTTTTTTTTTTGGTATTGAGCGTCTATAAACCTTAACACATCCAATTCTATAAGGTGTCTAAATTATATTAGAGTTTGTTCTCTATCTTCATTTATGTCTTCATACTTGTTTGCAGTAATGGCATCCAATGATTTTGAATTTTTGAGTAAAAGTCTAGAATAGTTCTAAATTTTCCCTTTTGTTTTCCTCCATGCTTTTTTGTTCGAGGAGATTATCTCACCATTGGAGTACCTATACATATGGTGCAACCGGATCCTCTAATTAGTGGACCGCCTATTCTTTATGGCACAATTGTGCACACACCATTTTTGCGGATAGATGAAATTGCAATGTCAGCAATTTTCATGGTAGTTGAAAACCTCAGAAAAGTAGTTCTGTTAAAATATGAAACTCATATTTAGTGCGAATTTGTTTTCTTTGATAAAATGATACAATGTTGTTTGATGCTGTTGTAGATTTCTTATGAAAAATAATTTTTGTTTTGTTTTGTTTTGTTTTGGTGTGGAAACGAATTAAGAAACAAAATTATAAAGAGGCGTCAACTTTTCTGTAAAAATAAAACTCTTATGGCTCCTCATGGGAATTTCGTTTCCAATCTTCTTAAGAAAAAGTCTGACATGACAATGACGTGGCAGAAAAGTGGTTCCAAGAAATTGTACTGCACCAAACACATTAAAAATAGGTTTTTTGAATAAGATTATTATTATTTTTTTATAGAAAATGGTTACACAAATATGCCCTTAATAATCGAATGACTTTATTTGTTCATCACCCCTTCTCCATTTTGGTCAATAAAGAATAGTAGTCAATTCCATTTTATGTTCAACCGAAATAGTTAGAATTTTTTGTTTCGGTCCTACGGCCGAAACAGATTGCACTTTAAAAAGTTTTGGGTTGAATTTTGGTCAACTCTGGTCTATTTCAGCAAATCCGATCAATTTTGACCTATTTTGGTATTTCCGGCTGTCCATTCCACCCTATTTCGGCCCATTTCGGTTTGCAACATAAGCTTCACTCGTTTTCAAAATTTTTTTTCTTTATATTCATATTAAGGAACTTGCATAATTTATATTTTATTTTTAGTTTTCCACTTGTTTTACATATACGTATACTTATTTTAATTTTTATTATTAAGAAAAGTTACTTTAAAAAATTTTATTGAAATTTTAAAATATTTCATGTATAGATTAGACCGAAACGGAATTGCCAACTATACAATGAAAATCAATTTAGATTAGCTATTCATGATTACCTGTAAATAGATAATTAGGATTGGACACCTTCTACAGGTGGCGCATCACTTTAGTAGTTTTTTCTTTTTATCACGAGGATGCCTTTTATATTTTAGGGGTAATTTTCTCATTTCAATGTTTATGCATACGTACAAACCAATAATGTTCTCGCGTGAGTGTAAGAGCCTTTAAAATTCAAGGAGGTTTCCACTGTTTTCTTGGGCCCACACATCCTCAACCATTGGATGCTAGGAACATCCGTGGTAGGTGAATAGTTTTTTTATGAGTCTGGATCCTCATGGTGACCAGGTGTCCCCATGTCAGCATGGGAGCGGCCTGCCAGGCACGCAGAATGATAACGTGGCCGTGGGGATTTCCTCCGGAATCTCAATTCTTCCCTCATATTTTGTTGCAATTAATAAGTATTGTTAGGTTCTACCTTGTACTCTTTGTTAACCAGATTGGCTAATGGAATGAGCAAAGCACCAGGCTAATTTAGGCAAGTGGTAGCAACTGTACCTACATTTCTTAAGGCTTAAGAAATAAACCTTAAATGAGTAAATCTAAGAGTGCACGGTAAAGCGAGATTTCACTTTGTCCGCAGAGGTCTGCACATAGCCTAACCATGTATATCTCATGTCACTCTATTTGTGACTCGATTCATTGATTGCATCTTTATATGAAACATTTGATTAAGTTCAATAATTCAAACCAAGGTAGGAATTATTGGATTTATGTCTTGTATTCTGAATTAACTAGATTGATCAATTAGATTGGTCAGGATAAGGATTTGGTTTAGTGGCATTTTAGCTTACAACTTAAGAAAGAAAAGGTGATTAAAATCATGTTAAAAATAGGGTGTCTACACTTCTACACCTAAGAGTGCAAAGTAAGGAGAGATTTCTCTTTGCCCACTTTGTAGGTACATTGCATAACCATATATATCCCGTGTGTCTGTGGCTTAATTTGTTTATCACTAGTTTCACATTTTCACATGTATACGCATAATAATTAGTCATTATACCAAGTTTTTTAGGGCTTAAAAAAGAGTAGGTTATAAAAGACTAGGCATTCACGCTTCCAAACTCACACGCAAAATAATTATGATGCTTGTTGTCGGAGTCCACTGTTGCCTCAGACTAGTAGGTCCCATAACCTACAACTGCGTCCCATTTGATAGTATATAATCTTTATGAATCTTTTCATAAAAAAAGTTAATTAAATTCATTGAAATGGGGCTAGATCATTTGATTTTCATCATTTAAAATGAAATAATTTAAAGCTCAACATAAACATTTTAAATGAAGCAAAATGCTCTTTTAGCGATGAAAATATACAACAACAGCAGAATTGTCCATCTTTGATGTCCTATAACATTGCAATGTCATTTATGTGCTACAACAAGCTAACAAGAATCTGCAACATCTCAAAGCTGTAAATATATATTAGGAATATGATTGTACAATAGAAGGATTTGGAGTGCTCATTAGCACCAATTTTAGCTGGTTCCTACGAAAACAAAGTATTTTTTTTCTAGTTCAAAAAAGAAAAAGTCCTATAGAGGAATTTGAATTGCTTTTTCTCCTTTTTTCTACTGTCCCTCCAAAGTGCACAAATGTGTCCCAAAAGTTGTATGCTGCATATGGGGTAGAATGCTTCAAATTAGCTAGTTTTCCTCTATGTCGCCCAGTCTCTCACTTATATGTGTAAATTCTTCATTCCGTAGGCCTGTTTTTTTTCGAAAATTTCTACTACGAATTTGGGTTGTTGGGGTTTTTGAGACATGATGTATATCTTATCCCCTCGTATTTCCAAATTCCTTATTTTTTTACAAGTGTTTCTAGCTTTCACCTAGTAAAATGTCTTAAATAACCTCAAAAATTACAGAATTCTACTTGCTTCACATTTTGTTAGAATTCCTAAATACTCAAGTACAAAGGAGCATCCAGGAATTCCACTATGTATGAAAATTTCAAAATCCCTCAGACATGAATTCTTTGAATTCTAGCAAAAGAAGAGGACCTCTATTAAGTTATTCTTCTGTAACTTTTCTCTTCTTTTGTCTATGAGATACAATAATTAAATCATTTCATCTAAATAGAGATGTAATGTTTTCCTCCATTTAAGATGGCTTCATTGGGAAAAGGACTCCATTGGTTCCTTTGAAAACCAACTACAAATAAACAGTGTCATATCAATTCCCGACTAGAGTGCTTAGGGTGGGTGACTTCTCTGATTGCGTGAATGGGTAGGTGATCAACATGGACCCCAAGTGCAAGGTCTTGATGTACTTTTACTCAGTAAGTCTGGAATCATATCCACATGGAACTAATATTTCGCAAAAAACCTATCTTAATTGAAAAACTAAAGCTATCCTAATAAAATGTACAAAAATATATACTACTACTTCTGAAAATTAAATTTAAATTACAATTCCAAATCTGAAAAAAAGTCAAAATTTAATCTAACCTAAAAATCCTAAACTATAACAATCCTAGAACTAGAGACTGCAAAACAATAAACTAGATCAAACCACCAATATAAAGGAATAAATAACCATGCACTAAATTAAAAAGAAAAAATAAAACATTCAGATATAATAAAAATAAAATAAAAAGAATGCTAGTTTCTCTTATTTTTGGAAATTAAAACGTTGTACTGGTAGAATTAATAAAAAATCACAAAACCACTACACCAAGTGCGCGTTGTTACCATACACAAATATACGGTGCTGATCTAAGGCAAAACACATTGATTTTACTAATTGTGTATTTAAAATTAAACGAACCAATACACTCAACAATACCCAAAAATAATTAAAACTAGAAAAAGAAAATCTACCGTTACCCTAGATCAAGAAATAAAAAAGAGGAGACTTCACGCGCAATCCATGCTCTTATCTTCGTGCATCATCAAAGAGGATTAGATGAAAGAAGAAGATAGATGAAAGAGGATGACAACCAAAGGTGGCTAGCCATTCCACTCTTTAATTGGAAATTTAATGGAAAGGATAAGAAGTGGAGAGAATGGGCACGTACATTACAAGAAAATGAGCTTATAGTGGCAGAAATATAGTGCCGCTAAAAGTTCATAAACTGCTGCGAAAAGGATACAGCAGCAGACAAACGTCTGCCACTATATTTGTCACTAATGCTTGTGTCGCTAAAGCTAAAGACCAATAACGGCAGAAAAATGTCTGCCACTAAAAGAATACAATAGCAGCAGAAATAAAAGTCTGCTGCTAAAAGAAAAAAGTCCGCTACTAAAAATTATAATAGAATAATACCTTCTGTTAGTTTCAGCGGCAGAAATTATAACATTAGTGACATTTTTTATTTGCCGCTGTTAATTGTTTTAGCAGCGGTTTGTTCTATCTGCCGCTAAGACAATTTTTTTTAAAATAAATACACATGCAAATCCCGGTAAAAGTGGGTGCCATTAGAAAAATCTATATAGATATATATATATAGCTATTTAAGGTTTATTGATTGTGTATTATTGGTAGGGTGCAGGTTGTGTTTGGAAACTAATTTGAGTGAAATTTATAGTGTTCTTAACCCATGTCATTTTGTATGTCTCTAGTACTTTTTATGTTACTAAATTATTATTCATAAAATTTATTTAATGTTAGTGGTAGCAAGGAGTGATATTTTCGTAAACATCATGAATTCAAAACTAGTATTTCTTAAAAATAATAATAATAAAATCAACCATTAGTTAACTCGACTTGACCTGTGTTTGTCATAAAAAGGCTTCAAGCCATTTTTGATAAGTGGCAATACTAAAGCATCATTGAAAATGTCCTTGAATATTAGTTAAAGAGCATTGAGAAACTTGTGGTAACTTATGTTACTAGATCGCATGATTTAGCGGATTTGATGACCAAGAAAAAACATTAATCAATCAAAATAATACATGCTTACGCAATATATAAAAACATAAAAATACCTAAAATCTTGTTGGTAAGGTAATGATGCAGATATGCAAGAATGATCTTGAAGTTGCTGCAAACTCTCCTCTTTTATGCTCCAATCTAGCAAGTGATTTTCATATGATTTACTTTATAATTCTATATGCCACAAGTGAGAATTCTCTGCCCATTAGAATCATATGAAAACCAATTGGTAAATTTAGCCGCTCCTGCTGTGGATCGAAAAGCTATTTTAACACCAACCTTCTCTCTTTGTATAAAAATTTACTTTTGAAAATTGAATTTTCTATATAAAGGAAGAAACATATAGATCTACAAGATAAAATTTGCAATAGCATGAAATGGGCATGGCTCAGCCAATGTGCCCTATTTCACATACATCCTTTTCTCCTATCTAACTTCAATCTTCTTGGTATACGAAGATGCGACCCAATTTCACAAATTATGCTTCTTCTATGCTCTGGCAGTAAAGACATCATTGTATAAATCCTCATATTAACTATTTAGTTTAAAAAACTTTCACATTGAAATATAACAAAATAACTTGTATAACAAGACTAAGCCGTAAGAATAAACTCTATGACAAACTCTATTCACAAGTAGAAAATATGATTGATACATTGGTATTAAGCATCGTCATTCTTGTCTTTCATATGTGAAATTTCATGCTTCCAGTTGCACTGAATTTACACCCAATTTATATGCCAACCTGAAACATAGAAGAGTAGGAACACTCAACACACAAAACAAGTACAGCTCCAAATCTATAATCAGAACAGTGAAAGAAAAAGAACTACCATTTTCTATATTGAGACTAGAAGCGACTTCAAAGCCTTGCAAATTGAAGATCAACATTTGTTCCTAATTGAGAAACACACCCCAGAAAGTAGCATATTATCAACCAAATGCAAATGAGTAGCCATTATTACCTTTTAAGTTTTCCACCGTGAAACCTTTAATATGATTGAACTCCAGCTGTCTACCAATTGATTCACTAAATCCTTACACCACCAAAAATATTGGAGAGGATAAATGGGATTTTTTGTCAAATTTAATAACCACTAGCCCAAAAAACTTAAGGCATGGCATTAATCATGATTAGAAAAAAAATGATCGCCATTGGTGACAAAATACATTTCGGTCCTAAACTCAAATCTTCCCAGAATATGGTTAGCTCTAGTCTACTCCACCCCATTAAAAGGCTCCCCGTGTCAGATTTGCACAGAATAATGAGCAGTCATTTTCTCCTCATTAAGTTGAGATGCAAACTGGCACTCAAGACATGTTGTCTTTGAAAAATTAAAACAGCGAAGCAACAAGGTTGGTCACATCATTTGTCATTCTTCTTCTCTCCACATGGTTTTCTAGTTTGTCTTACAGTTGGCAAATGAAGAGGCAGATAGCTAGCTAAGCAAGGAGCGACGTTGGTGGAGTCCATTATTTCTCTTCCTTTCTAGTTTTCTGTTTGTTTGAGTTTGCATGTTTTTGTTTAGGGTATAATGCTATTATACCTTCTTTCCTTCATTTTCTGCTTTTTGGAAAGTATGGTTCTTGTAATCTTTTTTTGATTGGTATATAGCTCTTGTAATCTCCCTCCCCATTTATTGAAATTTAACTGTTTTGGACAATTTTGTTGAGGCTCCAATAAAGCTTAAGGACGTCCAAAAGTACCTGATATTCATCATGCCTTCAGGACACTAATAAGAGTAGCCATTGCAGACTTCTCCAGTCTCACTCTTTCATAACTTTGAGCTTCTCTTCTCTTCTCTTTCATTAGGAACTGCATCAGTTCATCTAGTGATCAAGAACACCTTCTTTGAAGCAAACATGAAGAATATTATAGGAATGAATTGACAAAGAAATTGACTTCAACTTTTTCTTGAGGAAACAGTTGCAGATTAAGTTCTCTTGGCAGCTCAAGGGACACTAAAGGATTGCAGCAGCATCAAGCAAACAAGTCCTTGGAAATGTTGCCTGTTAACTGAACTCCAAATACACCCAACTTCTACTAAAATTCCTCAATTTGAAAAATGAATGTAACCTTCCAATTTGATGAGATGAGGTGGGTGTAGACTCATTTTGGTGATGGAAGAAACTCCAAGAGAAAGAAATCCTATCTGAGGTTTCCATTAAATTTTAATATTGACAATTTATATCTGAATTTTCACAGAACTGCTAATTTTTCTTGACAAAAATGGACTGCAAGAAGCCATCATCCCCGTCTGGACTAAGCCCTGTAGCAAAAAAACTGATACTCAAAACTTTATTGATAGTAAAGTGGTGTCCAACATCATAAAAAAAATCTAGAATCTATCTTGCAAGTTACAAACAGTAAGTAACGTAGGGGGCGTATTACGTTGACAAACATCTTATCCTAATCATGAACTCCTCCTTACAAAATAGAATGTTACATTTACATAGAAAAGTCAAGAAGCCAAAGGAGAACATGCCATTCATTCACATGGAAATTCATTTGACAGTAACCAATTGAATTGAAACTTCTGTTCAAGAGGACATGCTACTAGAAAATCATTTATAACAATATTGATACAGAAACAAAGAGAAAAGCGTATGATGCATAAACAGGGAGAAAAGGTAGAAAATCATTTATAACAATATTGATACAGAAACACAGAGAAAAGCTTATGACGCAGAAACAGAGAGAAAAGCATACTTGGAAACGGAGAGCAAAGCTTACTTACAATATGAGTGCAACAACAATAGCTGGCACATTTAAAAGAAACATCTTAAAATAGTCAACAGTCAAGTCACTGTAAACCTTTTAGCAAGGAAAAGTCAAGCACCAAGGATCAAATTGAGTTCACATGCAAGCCAATTATAGGTATTGTCACAAGCACAAGTCAAGCACCAAGAATCAGATTGAGTTCATATGCAAACCAATTATAGGTAATCGCACAAGCATATGTAGGTCTGTAAATGGGTCTGGATTTAGCCTAGATTGATAAAATGAAGGCTGAGAATCAGCACTCAGCACCAATTCTTTTGCAGCAATTTCCCTTTGGATTCAACACCAAAGGCATTCTAGAGGAGTCTTGACCCATGAAGGCTTGAATTCTACACCAAGCTCAGAATATCCATCCCTCAGGCAAATCTATATTGTTAAAAGAGGCATGTTCTGTAGCAACAGGAAAATAAAAACTGCATCCAAATGCACAAATGAATAAAAAAGTCATCCACCCAAGAACAATTTACTTCCCAATAAAATAAATGGAATGGTCTAAATTCTTTCTATATATACAGATAACACTAGACAAAAGAATGGGTCAAAATCAAAGGTGCCTTTTAAGGTGCTGCAATCATCAAGAACCAGATAATGAGCAAACTGTTTTTTATTAAACAATCAATCTTACCCTTGCCACACAAATTCATTAGAATAGGAGCCACAGTTCATACTTAATCCAGATCAAATATCTCTGCTACAATGGATTAACATCAACATCCCCTTTAAATCCATATTCTTGAATACTTTGGTACACCTCAGCTGTCTTTTTAAAATCTCCAATTTTCGTATACATTCCAAGCAAAGAGTTGAAGATTGTAAGATCAGTCTTGAATCCAGCTCCCTCCATCTTAGCAACCATCAGTTCAACATCCCCGACTCTTTTTCCTCCAGATAGCAGACCAATCATACTCCTATAAAGATGCATTGTAGGCAAGAAACTAGCTGCTTTCATTCCATGATATATCTTTTTCGCCTCAAATATGTTTCCAGCTTTCACAAAAGCATCAAGCATTAAGAGGATAGTGCTCTTACTTATTTTGAAACCCATATCTTGCAACTCCTTTATAACAACATAGAGTTGACCTAACCTTCCATCAACTATCAAAGCTTCCATGAGACCATTAACAGTATCCACAGTTGAGGAAAGACCATCTTTCATCATCCTGTTGAAAACAGCCCTCGCTTGCTCATTGAAAGAAGCAATGAGAGAACCCCTACCCAGTCCAATGCAGAGTAAAACACATTTATCCTAATCATAACCTCACATATTCCAATGTGTTTGAGAAAGAATCCAAAGTTCAGGGTGATGCAGTATTTCTTAAGCAGTGCGCTTCAATAATTAAGGTAGAAAATGGCATTTATTTTATTCAGATATAAAAGATAATTAAAATTAGTGTGGTTGTAACATTAAGAAAACAGCTGTTGAAGCAATGATTTCATGTAATTTTCACGTAAAGATCAAAATCACTACTCCATGTTTAAAATGTGTTATATAGAGACAGTGGATTAAGAAATCAAGGCCAAATGGCTCATTCTGGTCCCGAGATTGTTTGCCTACAATCAGATATTTTAAGAGAATTTGGAAATCCACCTGGATTTTCCATATAAATAGAACATTAGGAATTTTGACAAAATACTTATTGAGCAAAGAGGAGCCTTATTGTGTTAATTGCACATTGATCAAGTGGCTTACAGTTTCCTTAAATTATGAGTATAAAGGATAACGGCTATTTGGGCCCTATGTATTGATTCTCAAGGAGAATTTTAGGAAAAATAAAAGAAAAAGAAGGAAAAGTTTGATACCAAAGGAGATTTCCAAGCAGCATCAATTCCCCTGTCTCTCCCCAACGAACAGGAAAAGGGAAATAAAACTTCAGTACAATCATCCAAATTCACTATTTCCATTTTCAGGGATTTCATGCATTTCTAGATTCCACATTCCAGAAATCCCAAGGAAGCATGAGAGTATAAAAAATACACAATATAAAGCTTGAAATAGCTATGCCAGCATATATTGATCAGCCAACCACTTGGTTGAACAAATCATCCACCAAACCAAATAAGCTTTGGTAACTATTGATAATTGAATCAACAAGTACCTAATTTAAACTATTTAAAAATTTGATGGATGCTGATTCACTGGTCCCAAGTCTATATCGCTGTTCTTATGACATTGGCAGAATAATTCTCAACTCATCCAACATACTGGTGGTATGGTGGAATGGGTAGGCGTGTGTTCCTCCTCTGTTATGAGAGAGATATATATATATATATTTATATAAGAGAGATGAAGGGAAGTGGTCTTTAGACGTGAACTTCATGCCATGAATTTAAAGGATGGGTTTTACAAGTACAAGAGAGAGAAGAAGAAACGGTGGCATGGAGAGATAGGAATAGAAAGTGTACTTGGAACATAATATGTGATGAGTTGGCATTATGGGTGGGCCATGTGAATAGTATTTGAATAGAAATAGAATAGAAAGAGAATCTGGGATCTGAGTTGGTGGGGTGGTGTGGTGTTGCACGTTTTTTTTCCTCTTTCCTTTCTTCTTCTTTTTTTTTTTTCCTTCACTTTCCAAATTTGAAAAATCTTCTCATCTTTCCCCTCTTTTAAGGGATCTTCTACCTTAGACTTTTTAATTTCTCTTAAATATAAATTTCCAATTCTAATCTCAACTTCTTCCAATAGCATGCAACAATGTAGTGCGTGGGACCCCCTCTTTGGCGTGACTTGGCTTCAAGTTTTGATTGTGGGACCTTCTCTCCAATTTTCCTACAAATAAAAATAAGTTTTAATTAATTTAATAATTTTGAATAAAAATTGCAAATGCACTAATGCAAGCCTAATTTACATAAAATGACAACAAAAATCCACATCATTGATCATGATTTCTTTTTAAATAACTAATGATGATGAGAAATTTTACCATTCCATGTAAAATCATGAATTTAAAAAAATATTCTAAAAATAGAAATCCAAAATGAAAAATTTTATGATTTTATGGAAAAATTGTGATTTTTAATGATTTTTTTGCAAGAAAACTCAATAATGATTTCTAAAATCATAAAAACATGAATTCTAACTAAATGAAAAAATTTCTAATGCATAAGTCCTTAAAATCCCTAAAAATACATATAAAATGATGCATTTTTAGGACTTATCAGTATGTGAGTACTTACCTTTATAAAAAATATCAACTGGTTGCTTTTTCTTTTCTTTTGTTTTTTTTCCCCTCTTTTGAGGGACCATGAATTCCCTATTTCGATCTTTGTCCTTGGACTTATTTCTCACTTTGGTGGAAGTAGACTACCAAAAGGCATTTAGTTTTTACTTTCGTTTTATGTTTTAGTTTGTCATGTGAACCCAAAAACAATTTAGCAAATATTTTCGAAGAAATATTCCTTTCTCGATTTCATGACTTACACTAACGAAGTTTTTAAGTAATTGAAGATTTTGTCGGTGAGCCAGACTGGGGACTTGGGGGTATGCTCGTTTTTCACTTACCGAGAAAGTTGGTAACTTAAATGTTTGTAAATATAAACATGGTTTCAACTCCATTATGGAGAGGGTTCAACCATTGTGTAATGACTCGTTTTATAGTCAAAATTGGCTCAAAAAGAAAGCGACAATATAATCAGCTTAACGTGATTACTACACTATGTTGTTAGATAATTGTCAACAAGTCACAGTTATTTTATTCTATGTTACATTGTTAAATAATAATGAAGTAAACTGGTTCTCATGAACTTGATCCTTGGACCATGACCACAGCGTTGTGTTGGTTTGACCAGTTGTTTTTGTTCTGTTATAACCAACCGCTACTAAAGAGAACTGTTGACAATTAAGTCTGAATGATACAAAGAAGGTTAGCATGGCCCACATGCAAGATGACACGCACAAATCAAAAAATGATCCAAAATTTTTACCGATCAAAATACAATTCTGATTTATTCTGAGCTCCATCAACCCAATCGAGTTTTGCATGCACTAGAATACCGAAAAGAAAAAAGAAAAATTAACAAATGAAATGTCTGATTATTTAAGATTTTGTTATAAAGTCATGTTTGGATGAATGATTGTACAGAAAGCACATAGAGAATTGTTACTTGATAATAATTGCTCTTTTTTTTTTTTTTATCTAACTGACTACAGGGTCAAATTAAAATAGAAAAAAATTAATTTAATGAAATAGAGTCCACTTCTAATCGACTAATCATTGTATCTAACGAATCATCCAGGGGTCACTTATTTACATGAAATTAAGTACTAAAAAATTTATGATAAAATGAGTTTCAACAAAGAATTATTAATTGGTGATCAACGGAAAATAAAATATGAAAATGTAGAAGGAATAATATTCAAATTGCTGGGCTGATGATTGTGTATCCGTTTCACATGAGTTTCCTTTATTCATTTTCATTTCACATTCATTTGGGGATCTAATTCCCCATTTGTTTCCTCAATTTTTGATCAAGTGTTCTTACAACTCAATTCCATGCAAACAGAAGTGTTAAGTTCCATTTGGTGTGGTGCCGTGGCGTACAAAGCTGGTCCTTTTTTGGGAAGAAATGTGATACACGCTGGGAACGGAAAAGACATTCATTTTATCCTGTCCCGATTGTTTGCACACGTAACTCATTACTCTCAATTTTTAGGGCTACTAGACTAGATTTGCTCGGCCAAATATACTTTTAGCAGGGTACCTTACCTCAATGGTAAGTGCCCAAGTGGTGCTTCGACCTTTCTTATCTCCCTGTGTCTCTCGAAGTCGAGGTGGTGATCTTATTTTAGATTTTGACTGTACGGCTGCAGTAAGTCTATGTTAGCTTTTGTAGTAGATCGCTGTTATGATATGGATTTGGATCTATGCGTTTCAGACTTTGAAGATTTCTTAAGCATAGAATTCCGTGGTAATATCCTCCTGTTGAAGATCTGATCCCCTCTGAAAGGAGTGCTCTCGCTATTAAAATAAATCCGGGAACATGCTATATATTTGGCTCAAATCTTCAATAAGTGGGCCTGCTGATTGAGCCTAGCAATTCTCTAAGTAGAAGACTCAGAAGATCCACACTTGATTACAATTTTTTTTTCCCTCGTTGTTTTACCAGGATAGATGCCACGTGACCACGCACATACAAGGCCAAGTCCCTCGTTGGGTTGGGAGGTCACAGGTAACTAGTGGATTGTTGATATCATGGTGAAAGCTCTTACTAGAGCAAAATTTAGCCCTATGTGTACGGTCATATATATCCTTATGGAATACTCTATGCTTGTCACAATTGGTTAATTCATTGGCGGAGGTCAAAAGTTCAAATATTGGCGAGGAATATTCTAAATCATTATCATATAAGAAGAGCATTACTTTGGAACCAATTTGATTTTTAATAAGTCGTCCTTATGCCGATCCTCAAGATTTTATTGTAACTCCGTGCCTCACATGATCAAGGACGCAAGATTCCAGTTCCGGAATCTTGTAAGGTTCTAACTCACAGAAATTGCGGCAGTTCAACTGTGTTTCTGCCCAAGGTCTATCTACTTACCTCTACTACCCTCTCCAGATGGTGGAGTCTCAGGCTCCCAGCCCCCTACAGCTGGGATGTATAAATAAATAATCAGTTTGAAATCAATCATGGATATGGGATCCATGATAAGAGGAGCAATCATGATCATGAACGGTTTGGATCTTATGTGTGGTCCAGCTTGTCAACAGTTGGTCTCATAATTTTAATTGGGGCCCTTGTGCAAAGCGTGAGCATAGATTTCAGGAGATCTGGACTCTTTAAAGAAATACTTTAAGTGCTCTGGACTTGATCAAGTCCTCCATTTTCCTATCAGACAACCTACCACCTATTAAAATAAATATCTCAAGTGGTGCAACTGGACATTTGGACACTATCAACTCTCAAATTTCTTTCCTTTCATACTTCTTCCACCTAAGTTCCGTAGTTCCCAAAAAACAAACATGTGAACAATAACAAATTGCCTCAAAAGTCAAGATTGAATAAAAGGCAAAAACAGGGGATATTCTCTTCCTCTTTCTTATAAATGCTTGGGGGTGTGTGTCTCTAGATTTCTCAGCCAAACATTGGGAAAACCCAGGATGATTTTGTTTCTTCTTTCATGGTAATCACTTCTCTCTACTCTGTTCTCCATCCATCAAACTCTCTCCCATTCTACCTCAAGAGAAACTGAAAAACTTGCACTTTTCTCAGATGGGTCACATCAAAAGCATGGTTCTGATAATCATTTCAGCATTTATCAGCATAGCAGCTGCTTGTTCTAATGGAGAGTGTAAGGTCAATTTTCTTTCTTAATCTTCCTTTTTATTTAAGTTGAGGTACTTGCTACTGATCTTATTTACCTGTCATTACATTGGAATTTAATTGGTTTATGATTAACTTTGAACCATAGCTTCTTGATGGATGCTCAACGGACAGCGATTGTGCAGCTGGATTGTATTGCTTCTCCTGCCCACTAGGATTTTTAGGTTTGAGATGCGTTCGATCAGCAATCACAGACCAATTCAAGCTAATTGTAATTTTCTTGTTCTTCTTCAGGCCCTTTTCTTTGTATTTATTTCATAGCTCCATGGCTTAGAATTGAGTAGTCAGAAATATCCACAGTATAAGATTCATTGGGGCTGTCCACATGTATGGACTACCATCTAAACCAACATGGACAAGATGGAATGGATGGTCCTAATCACAATAACAGACAATTCATGGAGCCTCGTTTGATAATCTTTCTATATTGTGTTTAATGATCTTCTTTTGTTTTTCCTTTCTTATAGAACAATTCATTACCTTTCAACAAATATGCATTCCTAACAACACATAACGCCTATGCGATTGAGGGGGAACCATCTCATACCAGAGTTCCTCGAGTCACTTTCAACAATCAAGAAGACAATGTTACCCAGCAATTGAATGTAATGTGTGTGTGTGTGTTTTTATTTATTTATTTATTTATTTAATTTCAAGAACTCAAAATGAGTTTTCCTTTCCTCCATTTTCATTGGTTTTAGCTCTGATTTTGAAAAAATATATGAGAAACTGCAGAATGGCGCTCGCGCTCTGATGTTGGATACTTATGATTTTGAAGGAGACATATGGCTGTGCCATTCAAGCGGAGGAAAATGCCTAGATGTCACTGCATTTGTGAGTTTTCTCTTGGATTCTAAACTTGCACAACACATTGGCTACAATTTGAGGTAGGGAAAGTAGGGAAGAGGAAAGTAATTGTATCAGAGAAACACTTTGCTCTATTTGGTTGCATTCTTTTATGAAAAAAAAAAATGGAATCACTTGACAGAGTTTTCTCTACTTACAAGAGCAATACATACATACATATATATCAAAATCCCCACTGAAGAGAACGGAAAGCAATACTCTTTTCACCTTAGTGAAAATCAAACAAGAGCCAAGTGACAAAGAAGGTTCCTGCGTATATTAGTTTCCTCTTAGTTTCACTGTAATGAAATATCTCTGCTTTCACTCTCTAAATATGATAATGATGAGAATTATCATCATTATCATTGTTATTGCAATTGAGTTGGGTCTATGATCATTATCATTATTTCATGGATAGAATTATCATAGATTCTTCACTTCTATACACCCAAAGTAGTCCTTTCATCATTACATCATGCAAATACTTTTAACCATGGCCACCAACACCATCTTCATCATTAAGAGTTATATAAATTATAAACATAATTGCTACAACCTTTGTTGCTGTTGATGTCAATGTCTTTGATGATGATGATTATATGCTGTAACCAATGATATTATGTATGATATTGCTAATTTGAGTTTACTTTACCAGGAACCAGCTATTGATACCATGAAAGAAATAGAAGCTTTTCTATCACAGAACCCCTTAGAGATTGTCACTTTAATCTTAGAAGACTATGTTCAGGCTCCAAATGGGCTAACAAAACTCTTCAATGATTCGGGTTTGTCCAAATATTGGTTTCCATTATCAAAAATGCCCCTAAATGGTCAAGATTGGCCTTTGGTTAGCGAAATGGTGGCCAACAATCAACGGCTGCTTGTCTTCACTTCCATCAGATCCAAGCAAGACACTGAAGGAATCGCCTATCAATGGAATTACATGGTTGAAAATCAATGTAAGCAACATTTCTTATTTTTATCAAGGGCCATTGTATGAACTAAATTGGGAATCTGGTGTTCTATGGCACAGTTCAAAGACTCAATTTGGCTTGACCCAAATGAGTTCACTTAATCCGAAGGTGCCAAGTCGAGATTAAAATCTTCCAGAATTTTGGTTGAAATTCACATGGGTTACTCCAATGGATGCCCTTCCGAGTTTTGAGTCACAAAGGAGAGTCAAGTTTCGAACTGCATGTGATCTGTGGGTGGCCAGTCAAATCTGTATCCTTAAATTAAAAGGTGGCCTAAGTTCTCATTGGAGTTGTTTGCCACTGGATGCTAAGGACTATTTGTTTGCATAGAGTACTTTGGAAAATTCATACCATGAAGAACCAAGGTGATTATACAAAAATGGCCATCAAATAACCTTTCCTTTTTATTGGAAATTGAATCAAGGGAAGATAGGAATACCCACCCATTATCCTCTCCACCTACGGATACCAAGATCTTGTCCACATTTTCACCTTATATCCTCCACCCCTTACCTCAAGACCTTCACATTTCACCTCTTTAATAATTCTTAGGTGGAGCTTATTTGACCATGAATTTCCATAATTTCAATTTGTAAGCAATCCAAGTAAAACAAAGAGGCCTTGAGAGAAAATATGTCATTTTCCTATGACCCACACAGGAAAATAGTTTGATATAAGGGGTGAAGAGTAAAATGACAGTAGTAAATGAAAGTGCCCATCAATTTTTTGCCTTTAGGTTGCAAATAGTTTCTCATTGCTCACCCTGTGAAGTAAATCCCACCCCATGTAGCAATTCTTATATTACACTGAACAAATGCATGCACACCCTGCAAAAATAAAGTTCATTACCTATTAGAATAAAATTTCATTGATTTTTACTGATCTATACGTAGATGGCAATGGTGGAATGCATGCTGGGAGCTGCCCTAATCGTGCCGAATCAAGTCCCATCAATGACACAAGTAAATCTCTTGTTCTGGTGAATTATTTTGAATCGATTCCGATCAAGCTAACTACATGTGAACATAATTCTGGAGACCTCATCAACATGCTCCACACTTGTTATGGTGCCGCTGGTAACCGCTGGGCTAACTTTGTTGCCGTCGACTATTATAAGGTATGGTCTATAATAACACATCACCAATACAAGAAATGAAGCCCGTCATGTAATTCTGTCTATTTTGCTCAAAAGTAATGAGTCTTCATTTACCAGAAAAAAGGGTGTGGTCTAATATGGAAAGTAAATAATCGGTTTGGGTAGGTCCAAGGTAGAGCAGAACCCATACCCTGATTAGATTTGTTTGTATCAAATCCAGACTTGGAATCCAGTGGGTCTCAACACTAGGAGTTGAACCAGACCCGGTTTGTCCATTTAGTCTTCATTTTGGTTTGGAAGCCTGGGGCGAGGCCCAATTGCAGGTAAAGCTTTCAAAGCCCTGCTGGTACTTGAGCATGGGACATGAACATTGCCCAGTGCTCGCCCAGTCTCATATGGTGGACCAAAATCAGGGCTTTGCTGCTAATGGGCCCAGATTCAAGGGCATGCCTATTTCTTCGAGTTGGGTCCTTTGGGCATTCAGGTTAATGATTACCCATTGATATTCTTAATCAAATTTAACCTTAACCTAATAATGTACACTGTGTAGAGATTACATGATCTAAATCTTTTAGCCTGGTGCCATGCAGGATATAGGCAGCTCTTCCTGCTGTTTAGATAGAAACAGGGTAACTTGTTGGGTACTTTGTAACTTTTTTTTATCACTGATGCAGAGAAGTGAGGGAGGGGGTGCATTTCAAGCAGTGGACACACTCAATGGGAAGCTGCTGTGTGGATGTGATGATGTACATGCATGTGTGGTAAGATTGATGTTCTGTGATTTGGTGTTGGCTTATCCTCAGCTTTTGCGTATATCTTTAGGCATCCTATTCCTAGCCTGTTGGTTAGTCACTAGGTGTCAATGGATCTAAATCACAGAAGGCCCAACCTATTTATATCTGCTTACAGCGTAGTCAGGTCGATCGGGCAGGTTGTTTAAGGCCATAGACAAGACTGCAGATAGACTTGGGCCTGGCTTCGGTGGAAAATTAAAAAAAAAAGGGCCCATTGTGCGTAATTTATTTGGTACTGGGCAGCCGATTGATGATCAGCTTGCCAGTGCCAAGTCAATGGAATGTTCCATCCTTGGGTTAGGTTCAGGCTGCTATAACTGGATTGTTTTGTGGTCATTTTAATTCGGCAGAAAAACATTCTATAAGTGGGATAAGACCAGGCCTACTTTAACCCATGAGCTGGATCTGGGCTCCAATATGAGTAGACAACTAACTAGCTTGGCCTAGAAAAAGCTTTGACCCAGCCAATTACGAGTGCTACTTAAGGGGTCCATTGGTTTTGGATGGAATGAATATGTGCTTAAACTGAATCTATATAAAAATCAATCTATTTATTCAATTTGATAATTATGTTGCCTGAACAGCAGAGCTTAACGGGCAGTTTTCTGTTTCTTTTGGTTGCAGCCTGGATCTACTTCAGGAGCATGCACTCCATAAGTGCAAGAAAGATGAAGAGTCTCATGGACACAGGACCAGTCAGTGGCTCCAGGACACCACCATTTCTATCAAAAGCATCCCATTTCAGGTCTTTGATACTTGGATCATGCATACACAGTATTCATAAGTCTAATCTATGATTCATACAAATGTCCATTTGAACTATTCTTCCAATTTAATAACAAATGAAGCAGTTAAGCTGAAGTGCTGAAATCCAGTTGTGGGTGCAATACTGAGCGGAGTCTGATGAGATGACATATTTCATATTCACTATGTTTTCTCAAAACCTTTCTATACATATTACATATGCTTCAGCATTTTAAATATAGTACCCCGTTCTTACATGTGGAGGGCCATCTTTAATGATGCGGATCGTTTTGTTGATGCTTCTGTTTCAAATGGACATTGCAGTATTGGTTTCTCATAATTACCAGTAACAAGAATACGAATGCTAATCACACCATTTGAGTAATGGATGGAAGGCATTTTCTTTTCATTTTCCTAACAATGATGGCTCCCTGACTAAAATAGTTGGCCAAGCCAAATGTAGATACGATTGGATGTAAAGCTGGGCTAATGAAGAATGCTAACCAAACCCAATTATAATTTATTAAAGCCAAGGACAGCGAGTTATAATTTTGACAGTAAGGTTTTTTTTTTTTTTTTCGAGTTCCACATTCTCTCTTACTATTCCACTAATGCTACTACTCTTTTTTTTTTTTTTTTTATTTGAGAGACTAGAAGGCTGTCCTCATCGATCGGCGTATTGGACACCCGCTCCCATGGTGCCCACCTGTCCTTTCCCACTCCCGGCCAATTGGCCAAATCAGCAAAAAAAAAAAAAAAAAAAGCTCTACATTTTTTTATCCCTTTATCTATCTCATCAAACTACTCATGTTGACTTTCTTTTTTGGAAGCTCTACTTCTTCCTTTATGTAAAAGAGAGCAGCTGGATACGAAAAAAAAAAAAACTCTTCGCATACAAGAGAAAACGAAAATTTTTAAATATTTAAAATTCCAATTTTACCGCCCCCCCCCCCCCCCCCCCCCCCCACCCACCCACCCACCCAACACACACACACCCCTCCTCTCTCCTCCCCTTTCCCTCCAGCTAGTGATGAAGTCCGGCCAGTGGGAGGGGGGGCTCTCCTCCCTCTTCCTCTCCTCCTCTCATCTCCTCCCTGCCCCCCTGATGTTTGGACTCGCAAGGTCGAACGAGGGCGGAGGGGAGATGAGAGAAGGAGCGGAAAAGGGAGAGGAAGAGGGAGGGAGAGGAGAGGAAGATGGGAGAGGAGAGGAAGAGGAATAGAGAGAGGAAGAAGGAGAGGGGAGGAAGAGGAGAGGAAAAAGGAGAGGAAGAGGGAGAGAGAGAGATGGAGGGAGAGCCCCCCTCCCGCTAGCCGGACTTCCTTGTCGGTCAGAGGGAAATGGGAGGAGAGAGGAGAGATGTGGGTGGGGGGGGGGGGGGGGGGGGGGGGTGTGTTGTCAAATAGGGATTTTAATTTTTACTTTTTTTTCTTGTGTGTGTGAAGAGTTTGTTTTTGTGTTTATCCAACAATTCTCATGTAAAAATTCTCTTTCTACTTCACCTCTTATGTTCCATTTCTACACTATTTTTTCTAGTTTTATTCAAATCCATTTGCCGTCAAATCAAGAAAACAGGTAGTCTCATAACATTTTAAGTGTATAAATTTTTTTAATTTCAATCCAGGAAGATACGCATGCAAAGCATGAGTTATTGTGCTAGTATGTATTAAGTACGGATTTGATAGGGTTTTATATGTTTTATATGATTTAATCATAAAATCTTGTATTTTTATTAAGGCATGTTTGTGCGCACACTGCAAAAAGCTAGTTCCATGAAATTTTTTCTCTTCGTGGGAGACAAAATTTCCAAAAACCTCTCATAGAAAATTATTTGTTGGGGAATCGTAAAAAATTTAACCTATTTTTGCACAGTTGCACTAAATGTAGATTTTATTGTAGCGCGAAATTCATTTTCCACCATCTTAACTTTTTCCATGGAAACCAGCTATACAAATCTTTTCTTAAATGAAAAAAGGGTTTTCCCTATAGCTTACCTTTAGAATGACTTTCCCCTCCCCCTTTCCAAAGTTCAAATATTTTCCTTGAGTTAGAATTACACTATTTTAGGACTGAAATGCCCATAGTGTGGGGTATGGCATATGAAGAATGCATTCTTTTAATGTATTTGGAATTTTGGTCAATGAGAACATTTAAATTTTTATTATTGCATATATAGGCTAAAAATTCATCCAGGTAAATGGGTTTCGATGAAAATGTCTAGCATTATTATATAATTGAGGAGTGATGATTTAATATGCATTTTCTTATATGATCTTTTGGATCTTAAGAAATATTTGGATATGTATAGAATAAAATAATTTTAAATGTAAATACTCACAAAATAATTTTTTTTAGTATTACGGTATTGCAATATTATTGTTGTTTGGTAGTTTTCAAAACATTCAATAGATTTTGAACTAAGTCGTTAAGCAATTATTCGCATATTATAATATACACTAAATTTAAAATTCTCACTTTCCCAAATCAAAGAAATTGTCCATAAATTCATGATTTTATTTCAGTATTTTTTTAAATGGCAAGACAACAATAACATTTCATAGGAATTCAATTTCAAGAAAATAAAAAATCATTAATTATATTTTCAAGATAACAGATGAGGATTTTACAAAAAAAAATCCCTTTAAACTCCCTATAGATAAAAAAGGACCTAAAATATATGTGACCACAGTAGTGGTCCCATGCGCCTTTTTGGGTGTTTTTTTTTTATTGAGCGGCGATATCTCCTCTTACTCGCATATACGAGCTTCTTTTTCCTTATTTTCCTTCTTTCTCCTTCCTCCTTCTTCTTTTTCCTATATGATATGGTAACTTCATTGTCTTGGACTTGGGTGCAAGTGTGAGCTTATTACCAATACACCTCGATATCATATTGTTACAACCCGAGCCCAGGAGTTCGGGGGTTAGCAAAAGCCGAACCAATGACACACGTACTCCCGTACCTGTACACGTAGACCTGATCTAAATGCAGACGCACAAGGGAAGTTTCACACGTGCCAAACATATACGCAGAAGCTGTAGATATCAAAACATCCCACTAAACAATGCAAGAAGAGAATACGAAGAAAAACAGAATTGACATATATCGATAACAGTTTTACAAAATGCAACAAAATAACCATGTACATCTCAAAAATGAAGACTCAGATGCAAGAAATGGCCATGGCGCTCTCCGGCGGAGTGTCTATACCCACTCCTCTAGGCCTGATGGGTCCTCACTAAGAGTCTGGCCGACCGACGAGGGGTCGAGAGAAGTATCTGAGCCTGCAACATCAAAGACAACTCGTAAATACAACGATTCAGCAATGTATAAGCCATAACAAGTAACACATACTGTGTCTAATAGAATAAAGAACATCACATAATCATAACATGTCACATTTGTATACTAAGCTATTGTGTATGCAAGAAAGAAAATATGCCATGTGAATCAATGTATACATGCTGTGTACATAACTAGTTGGCGACTACATTGCCATATGCTCCCAAAAGAGGGATCTTATTCGTGCAGAGAACACCATTGTCCGGGCCAGGGTACAAATGGGTCTCAGGTTTCCTGGGGTCCAATTTCCCCAAGACATTTCTTTCTGCAGTAAGGCCATGAAAACTACACCAAAATCACTCCGTCGAGATCGTAAGGCTAAGGCTAAGTAGTGCCTGACCATACAAGTCAATCATGGAAACCCTGAGTAAACCGTGACAAACATATCATGCGTGCATATCTGAGAACATGTCTTATACGTGCATCATATATGTATACTCAAGGTATGGAAACCATATGAACAAGGTGGAACTAGCTGAAACAAGAAATCATGCTAAAGAGTGGAGATCAATGATCGAAATACAACATGTCATGCAAGCAACTGTTAGCATATCGAATCAAATTCACTGACTAGCAAATTCTAATATATTTATCCAGTGTTTTTAACCATGCATGATGATGTAGTTTTAAGTTATTCGATGCACCATTGTCTAGTGTTGCAGTGTATCACATAATGCACTGAAGTTCCTTAAACTAACACCCATGGGGAGGTGCTTAACAACTGGATAACGAACATGAATGATTTGCAGCTCTCGAGATCATTCCCGTATTTTTCATATTTCGTTGAGCCAATCAAAGGTGCCTACCTTCTACTGTAAAGGTCCTACAGGTCTCTTACCTTTTCCATCTTCCTTCCTATTCCAGTCAGTCAGCTCAGCCGTAGGTAACCCTACGGCTTAGCCGAAAGAACCTTACTGCTTAGCCGTAGAAGGCTTCACGGCTTAGCCGTGGCTGGGCCGTAGAAGAGTCGCTGATTTGCATACTCTCAGTTATTTTCAGGTGTCACCCTGTACTGATTTACGGCTGGGTTACGGTGGGGATTATGGCTTAGTCGTAGTGTGTTTCACGGCTTAGCCATGCACATTTCACGGCGTAACAGTGCATGCGATGGGTCAAATTCTGAAGCAATTACAGAAAACTTGTAATGACATCCAATGTGCGAAATTCCAACAGAGGAAGGGAGAATGGGGCTGTAAACATGTTGTCCATGAAAACTCATGAGAAGTAACCAAAATCAAGCAATTACCAACATAGGTTCATACAAGTTAAGCTTATACTTGCCTCAAGTCACTTCTAACACTCAGATTATGGTCCTTGGGCTCAATTTCACTTCCAAACACCACTCACAGCTATTATACATGAGAAAAAGAAGGAAAACACATGAGTACAGTAATGGAGAACGAGCAAAAGAAAGGAGAGAAGGAATCCAAGACATACACTTACCACATAGCCCAGGAGGAAGGAGAGAAAACAAATGAGTCTTTCACCCTTCTTCTAGCTTGACTGAATTAAAGAGAAAGGAAAGAGGGAAAATCGAGAGAGAGATGAACGTGAGCGAAGACAAGAGCGTGAACGAAAGAGAGATGAGTCGGTGGTGGAGCTTATATAGATAAGTTTCAAAGCCAAATTGCAAGAAAGTCCAAGGTATAAATCAAATTACAGTTCGAGTCAAATCCGAGTCCAATAGAACCACACGATGTCGTTTGCAATTGCTGTAGTTACGGAAGTTAACGAGCTCAACGAAAGACATGTGTTGACACCAAGATGATGCAAAAATGGCCATGCCTTAGAAAAGCTAAAATTATGAAAAAGGGATTGGTCTATTTAGTCCAAGTCAAACTCAACCCAACTGCCTATCCATGACCCGCAACGAATACAAAATACAAACAAACACAATTAACAACAAAAACAATATTAATTAGTCGTTAAACGTGGTCGAGCTGGGTCGGAGTGTTACACATATATATCTATTTAAATGCATTATCTTCTATATCCCTTTTTCTTTCTTTGATTTTCTTTTTCCTTTTTTCAATCTTAAGTCCCTCTTAGTCATTTCATCAAACACCCCTACGACATGTCTCAAGCTGTCACACTTTTCATACATGTTATCTAAGTGCTCTATAAATAGACATCTCTGTTAGTCATTTCGTGAAACACTTTACGGGTATTGTCCAAATGTTCTAACCCATTATCATTTTATCTCATTTTCTTTGTATCCCCTTTCCTTACCATTTCAGTTCACTACATATAAACCAACTTCAACCTCTAATGTTTGTCTTTCACCACTATCTTCAAATTCACCCATCATCACCATTCAACCCCCATCACCTACGCGACCACCATCCAAAAACAGAGTTATTTATTTATTTATTTATTTATTTTTGAATCTAACATGGGCAGCGATATCCCCATTTAACTGTGTAGAAGAAGAAAAAATGAGCAGGTGAGTGGGAATATTGCTGCTGGCCAAGCACGCGATTTTTTCACGAATTTGACATGGGCGGCGATATCCTCGTTTATCTGTGAAGAAGAAGAAAAAAAAATGAGCAGGTGAGTGGGGGTATCGGTATTGGCTAAGCACGTGATTTTACATTTCGAATTAAATGCTCGTAAGGTATTTGACGAAATGACTGAGAGAGATGCCTGTTTATAGAGCACTTGGACGACATGTATGGAAAGTGTGACAGCGTAGGACATGCCTGTAAGGTAATTGATGAAATGATTGAGAGGGACTTAAGATTGAAAAGAGCAAGAAGAAAATTAAAGAAAAAAAAGGGATGTGGAAGATGATGTATTAAATGGGTATATATGATACTGAAGTGTTTTGGTAATAAGCTCTCGCTTGCACCCAAGTCTAAGATAATGAAGTCATCATATCATGAAGAAAAACCGACGAGGAGGAAGGAGGATAAAGAAGAAAAAGCTTGTATATGAGAGTAAGAGGAGATATCTTCGCTCAGCAAAGTAAAAAAAAAAAACCAAAAAGGGCTATGGGACCACTGCGGTGGTTATAAATATTTTAGGCAATTTTTTATCTATAGGGAGTTTAAAGGGATTTTTTTCGTAAAATCCTCATAACGGATTCAGAATAAAGTAGGTTTCTTTCATTTTCTAAGAATTATATTCATACAAAGAAAAATGTTATAAATTTTCAAGATAAAGATTTATGGTAAAATAAGTTTCTTTGAATTTGTACAAATTCAAATTCATGTGAACAAATAAGTCTTAACTTTCATAGCAGAGTGGGTTCCTTTGAAGTTTTATAAATTCAGAACCATTCTAAAAGATTGGCCCAATTATATTTTAACAATAATGAATTCATTTATCTAAATCCTTGACAATTTAGTTTCATGCAAATAAACAAACCTTGTTAAATGCTTAGGACAAGAAATTAGTAGTAACATAGTTCCTTATAAATTTCTAAGATTTATTTCTATGCAATCAAATTAGCCCTAACCAAGATAAGCAGCTAAAAATTTATGGGTCTTCCATCCTCACCATCTATTAATCAATGTGATTTTTGGTGTTAGGAGCTAATAAATGTGCATTTTGGATCATAGAACAAAGACCAATTTTTATTAAAAGAGAAATGGAGAAATAATTAATTTATCCTATTTGAGGCTCACCTTACATTGTTCAAAGTTGACCATATGAACAATCATTCTCAATATGTTTATTCTATAAAATTCTACTTTAATATGTAAAAGTGGATTGTACACACAAAGGCAGGCTACACAAGTTTAATGACCAAAGGTCTAGTAAAGAAAGAGGAAAAGATAAATCATACTAGGAGGGGGAAAATGCAGAATGTAAGAAGGAGGTCCCTCAAGAAAAGAAGGTTTGAGTAGTTTTGTCATTTCTCCTAATATGGAGAAGATCTAGGGAAAATTAAAGTTTTTAGGATGAAGAAGGGAAAAATAATCTCTAAAGGTAAACTACAGAAAAAAAATAAAAAAGCTCAAATGAAAATGCAAATAGGTTGGAGAAAACTCTTCTTGATGTTAATGCACCTGCCTTGAACTCATCAAAACTAATGTAAAGCAGGATTTTATTGACCCGTGCAGGGTGCGCAAAAGCACCATATGATGCATCAAGAGCATTCCAGAGCTGCGCCCTTGCCCATGTTGGAACCACATTGCTAATGCGTGGTGCATATGCACACTGCGCTCAGAAGAAATTTAACCCTATAAAGCTTGCTTTTAATGGGGGCCGCTCATTGACCCTATCCTATCTTATCTGCGTAGCTATTTAGATATATGGTATAGTGCATATTGGCAGCATGATGGTGTGACTTTGAATTTCTTGTTTATGGTGGTTACAGGAATAAAATATGACCCTAAGAAAGGCAGGTTGCCCAATTTACTAAAAAGAGGTGAAATGGGTGATTGAATCCGCAGAATGCCAAAGGAACTGCATTGAAAAGACACGAACAGGGGTGATGGGTCCAATATTCATGCCTGTTTTTAATTTATGTGCACAGGAGAACCCGAACAAGAGATAGGACTAGTTTTGTCCAAGAATTTCATATTGGAGGATCTCAATAACTCATACCCGACCATATATTATATAATTAGGGAAATATTTTTCTACGAGCAATTACAAGTGCAGTCCAGCACTATGACGCTCACTTGGGCTCACCTTTCACCAATGCAGCCGTTTGATGCTCTTTTCATCTCATGATCTAGCATTAAGTCCAATATTAAGCTTACTAAACTATTACTCACCATTGCATTGAATTTCAAAAAGATCTATGGTTAAGATGTCACTAAACTTGAAGGTTGTTTTTTGGGTAGAAAAGCTTTAAGCTCATTAAATCAATATTTAGGATAATCTAATGAGACTAACTTTTCACCCTCCTTTATATAAGGAGACCTTTTTATTTACACTCCTCACCTATTAAGTTTCTTTACCTAACTATTTCTATAAAAATTTGAGGTATTCATAGAGACAACATAAATAGTTGAGTCTTGAATCCTCTATAGAGCCTATTATAAGCTTAGCATGAGTCGGTGAATCATGTTGTGTCATGTGTTTAGTTGTGACACGTCAATGCAAACTCATCAAACATCCCACTGGAAGGATTGTACCGAAGTAAAGGATTTTAAGAGGGGTTTTTTGGGTACCTAACTAGACTCTCATCAGGTTTTGTTGTTAATGATGGGATATGCCTCACTCTAGAGAAGGCACAAACATGTCTTTAGAGATGACATATATTTTCAAAATCTAAGGGGGTAAATCCAATACCAACTAGGAAACTTAGCTTATTATAAAAGCACTAGTACCCTATGTTAACAATACCACAAAAACCCGAACGACTTCTCCCTTCTCCTTTCTCCTTGTCTCTGTTAAGCATTTTGAGTGAAAAAAAAAGGCCTCCGTTGAAAGAAAGCATACAATAGCAGCCATATTGTTGTATAACGATACTCTTAGAGCTGTCTTTCGTATTATCATATTGTCATGTGTAAATCAATTGATGAAATACGTAGGGAAGTTGATGAAGAGTCATCGGGACATTTGTTCGTATTACTTTCGACCACAAGACTCTTGTTACTGTCAAAGAAGCTCGTGATTATGAATCCGTCGCCTTTTGAGTAGATCTTCACCACCTTCTATCTCTGGAGACGTTGGAGTATTGCATCAAGAAGACGCTCAGTAAAGTGTTGTGTCTTCATCCTCTAATTTTAGAGCTTTGAGGAAGAAGATTGCCTTATCGCTTGTGGCAAAACACGCGAGGCATACTTTGCAGGGTCTAATCCGCTGTGTATTGAATTAAGTGTGGAGGTTTCAGATGCTACCAAGACAAAGAAGCTGTTGCTACTCATGCTGTCAGAGGGTTGAAGGAATTTGGGCATAAGCACTGAGATGTTATTATTGAAAAATTTCTTGACTGTATATGTTGTCCTGTTCTTTTCTGAAATATATAAAAGATGACTGAATTTTTTTTCTCATCTATAACCATTGCTAGTGTGGGTTTGCTTGTCTTGTGATTTTCTTAAAATAACAGATGCTGGAATTTTTTTTTTTTCGGTTAATCAGTTGCATGTGTCTCTGTTTTTCATTTGGAATACTAACGTCTGCTGAATGAAGTCATTTTGCATTCACCAGAAAGTTAACTCAGTTCCTTCAGAGTCTCTGCAAATAATTGTATTTACAGAGGATATGAACAGGGAAAAAAAAAAACAAAAGACAATATGTTAAAACCATATTATATTGAACAGAGGCTATTTATGACATTTCTATTAATTTGGGTCGAAGCTCAAAAGGTCAGCAAACAAGTTGCTATGCTCAAATATTTCAATACAGGAAAGACAATGTTATATATGAAAGCTTTATATATAGGGGAAGCACAAAGCAGAATGGTAGGGCCACTGCGAACGCAATTAGAACAGCATCGTTTTGGATTAAGCAACTAATGCAGAGATCTGTGACTGTTTACAAGAGATTAGTCACATGGGATTCACCCTTTATGTTCTTACGGCAATGATGAACACCCTTAATGAAGAAGATAATGATGAATGGTTTAGGTATAGCTTTTTTCTTATGTATATTGAGATTTTTTTCAAACACGTGCCAGATATGTCATAGCATCTAGCTTAATAAGTGATAAACTACAATTCAAGTTTGAGTAAGATAAGGATGGAGAGTTGATCAAACTCTCTCAATTTGAATTTAAGTCTTAAGATGATTAACACATCCTCTCTCTAATCAAACAAACTCCTTGTGAGGGCTATCTTTATGTTGGGGCTACCCATAAGTGGGCTCCATCACAGATGTCAACAATATCATATTCAGTACTATATATTTCTGTACTTAGATGTCCTCGCTGTATGCATGATGTATCTAAGCATCTTAGAATATGAGGTAAAATTCAACACAGTCAATTTGGCTTGTATTCTGTTGAAGGCTCTAAAAAAACAAAGAGGGAGAAAATTTTATAGTATTAAAATTAACATAAATAAATAAATAAATTAGGCATCTCTCCTAAAGTTAACAAGTTTAAATGGGCTTCAACTACCCCTCTCTCACCACTTCCCATATTATGTGACATGTAATACCATGAGGATGGTAGGTGTTTTGGAGAATGTATTGCCCAAAAATATCTAAGTAGTAGCTTTTTTTTTCCCTTGCAATGGGCCCTATAATGAGCTGCGTAAATCACGTCCTTACTCGTAATGATTAATTATGAAAAGATAGGATCCAAAATAATACAAAGAGAAGAAAAGAATCGCTAGCAAAATAAGAAAGAGGAAGAGAATTATTAGTTTTCATAAGGGCATGTTTGGCAAAACTGGTTTCCTCAAAAAATCGTCCTATCCCTACATTTGGCAGGAGCATGGAATGCGGAACACTTCATTCCGTTTTCCACCCATTAGCGCCGCCGCACCCCCCCCCCCCCCCCCCCCCCCCCGGACTCGAAGAATCCGTAGTAGCGCAGAAACAGAATGCTACAGTGCCAAGACGAGAGGACTAGGTGTTGTGATGATCGGTCTTTTATAGGTTCCATATAGTAGATCAAAACCATTGAGATTGTTTCTCATCTCCAAAGCGGCTACTTGATCAATTTTTAGTCGTTGAATCATTTTATATGCTGAGATATTTTTAAAAAAATAATCAAATTCAAGGCTAGAGATTCAAATCTGGACTTTTGTGGGCCGCTTTTGAAAAATCCATACCATTATATTTGATCTAGAGGCCAATAATGGCTATGGGACTAAATTTCATAACGTGGGGCCTTGTGGATTATGATATATTAGCTAAAGCGTTTGAAGCCGTTGATTTCTTAAAGGTTTCTTTCCATGAAATCCTCTATTTTGCCAAACCTAATTTTTTAGGAGAAGATGGGTTGATTCCAAGCATTAGGAGGGATTCTTTGAAACTGTAGAATCCCCTCATTCTTACAGATATTTGCCAAACATGTACTAAAGTTGTCTATGATTTAGATAAATTCCTAGCACTATGTATTTGTGAGACTGAAATTAAGTCTTCAACCTGACTTTCTGTAAGTTGTGTGTTCGATTTAGTTTTCAGTTTTGAAACTAGTGTTTACGCATTTTAATTTTAAATGCAATCTTAAACATCCTTTCTTCGTTATGTATTTTATGAGATTTCTGATTGTATTGTGTTTTCGTTTTGAAGAAAGAACATTTAGCAATTAGAGATGGAAAGGCACATGAAGATGCAATTGACTGGAATGACTAAAGATCCATGATTACAGGTTTTTCTCGCACTATTTTCTTCGCTAAAACTGCCGCTATTGGTTCTTAAGAGACCTCCTTGGCATTAGCGGCAATTTTAGTGATAGAGAAAATTTTCTATTGTTAGAAAAGACCGATAGTGGTGGAAAGAAACTCCCGTTAATTCTTTTTTTTTTATTTGCTCCTAAAAATTACTTCTTTTTTATAGTGTGATGCAAATTGGGATTTTGGAGCTATAAAATCTTAGATCTGTTGTTGTTGGATCAGTAGCATTTCCTAATCTTTTGGAGAGAAGTTGTCAACAATTGATGATCTGGACTTTTTAATGGACACAAGGCATGTCTTTAAGTAGGGGGATTAATATTATTTTGAATTCAAAATAAATTAAATGTTGTTTTTGTTAATAACTAGCAACACAAAAAACTCGAGCTATTAGAGAATGACAAAACAATATATATCAAAGGGTCCTCATATTTTAGCATTAAAAAACATTAAAATTTGTACATGATCATTGTCTAAATGATGATGATCATCAAAAGTTTGCCGCAACAATGTTGGGTTAGTTATATGAATTTTGTTTTACTTTTATAATTCATGTTGTAGTCATGATAAAAAATTTTATATTCGCCAACCCACATGATCAGTGGCGAAACCAAGATTTTATAGTAAAGAGAGCCAAAGCTAATAATATGTTTGTAAAAAAATCTAGTATACGGAAATTATAATGAACATCTTTTTTATTTTAAATCCTTGAAACAATAAATATAGTTTTCGTAAAACACAAGAAGTGATCAATTAAATAAAACAGTGCTTGACAAGTATTCAGGTCACGGAAGTCATCTATAATTGACTCCGTTGTAAATTTTTCAGCAATCTCTCTTTCAATATTATATACAATCATGTATTATAATATTATAATGGAACATGGTTCCTTGTCTTCGAAATTAGAGTGGCCATGTCAAATGATGGTAGGGTTATAGTTCAATGCCATTTATTATTTTCAATTTCATTCTTAAATCCCCGGAAAATTTTCGAGGGGTGGATGGCTCCTTACTCAGCCCCACATTGTGTTCTTTTTTTGCAAGATATATGTATGGGAGATTTTTCTAATTCCACCTTGTGATTTGAGTCAGTTCTAAAATACACCGAACTTCTGAGTTTCTAAACCTCCTCAATTTAGGTAACATTTATTTTTTAAAAAACACCTTCAAATAGTGGTTTTCAAATTTCATCATCTTCTATTGCCATTGGGCAAAATATTAAAACGCCTTTAATTTGAGCCCAAAATCAAAAGTAATTTTTCAAAAATGGCCGTAGTTCCTCTCCTAGTTTTGAGAAAGGCCCTAAAAGAGCAATTATTAAAAGTCACTTAAATTTAAAAATAATTTTAAATGCTTCTTTACTATTAGGTTAGACAAGTGAAAAGTTTTTCTTAATTAAAAAATGTCAAAATAAAAATCTAAGGAAAAAAGGAAAATTTTTTCAGAAGAAAATGTATTGGTTATTTTGCCAGTTTACTACCATAACATAATATATTTAAAGTTAGTTAAAAGAAAATTCACACATTAGATGTTGCAAAGTTTTTTATTTAATGCTATAAAATAAAAACTAAAGAAAGAAACTTCTATATTTATTTGCTAATAGTTTACCTCATATTCTAAAATAAGAAATTCAATAACATCCAATAAACTGCTTTTTTTATTATAATTTACCAAAAGTTTATTTCATTGGGCAATGGCATATATATATTGATTATTCATTCATGGGCGTAGGGGCGATGCGCGCCCCCCCCCCCCCCCCCCCCCCCGGCTGAGCCTTACCACTATACATGATGCTATCTTTCGCATTTATCCAGGTTTGGAATTGATCATTGCAGAGGGAATAATCAACTAAAAACAAAATAAGGTATTAAATAATCTTAAAATGATGGTTAAAGAAGTAAAGCAAAAATTGCATGCTGATGGTTTGGAGATATTCTTTACCTTCATCTTAGGCTTGTTCTTTTTTTTTTTTTTTTGATGAAAAGATCCTCAATATATATTAATAAGATGTCAACTCTGAATTAACAAGTATATGTTGTTTAATCATGTCTGGTGTAGAATGCCACTAGAAAAATGGACTTTTTAAGCTCTACCCCGAAGTATGCCCATTTGCCAAAACAAAAGCCCAAGCCTGCTCATTAGCCTATTTTTGTGTGTCAGGTTAAATATGATAGCTTATGCACTTTGTGGGACCCCCTTTGATATATACCAACCATGGATATATAGAATTGTCGGATGATAGAAGAGTCTTATTGTGGATTAGATATCAGGAAAAGAAACCAGTCCTATTGGATAATCTCAACATTTGATATAAGCGCCTTTCAAAATCTTAGTAGCTTGCTAAGTTTTTATTTTTTAGATTTTTAATGAATTTCAAAATTGAGATATGTGGTTAATTCTTGTTGGGATAGTGAGTGTGAGGGGGTTGATGATATGTGGATCTTACGATGGCTGAAATGGTTACCTGTCATTGAATCATATCCGAATGGCCCACTTGGACACATGCTAGTTACAGGAGCATAAAATACTTATCACACTCTATATATATATACAACAAAACCATGCTGGTTAGCAAATTGAAATGGAATTTTGTTAATAGAAAGATGGTTGATTGAAGAATCTCTTCTTTATTTAGTAAGAGACTGAGGCCAATGAAGGTTAATAAAGAACTTCCAAGTTTGCTCAGTTACCATCCATGTAAGGTACTGGTACAACTGTCGGCATGGACATGTGGTGGCCACTGGGTGCATGTTCTCACCACTTTTAATTTTAACAGTTGTAAATCAAACAAAATTGGAAGCAAACTATAAACATGGATTTGGAGCTGCCTCGTGTTTTCCAACCTCAATGAAATTGGAAAGACAACAGGCTGGCTTTGCCAGTTGCTACTCTCACGATTCAGTGAATTCACAAACACCTCCCCCTGATTCTCGCAGACGCACTACAACAAAATATAACGCATGCATGATCCAGGCACGAATTCCGCTCATTACTCCTCCAAACGTCCTTTCATACACCCTTGACTCTCTCTACAAAACTTTCTTCCAAAGGAAAAGAGTGAACTTTTCCATTCTTGATGGAATGGGCAGGAATGGATACACCCTTGACTCTCTCTACAAAGCTTTCTTCCAAAGGAAAAGAGTGAACTTTTCCTTTCTTGATGGAATGGGCAGGAATGGATACACCCTTGACTCTCTCTACAAAGCTTTCTTCCAAAGGAAAAGAGTGAACTTTTCCATTCTTGATGGAATGGGCAGGAATGGACTAGACCCATGTGAAAAGTCCAGACTCATCTAATGGTCTGTCATTGAATTCAAATCTAGAAAAAAAAGTCAGGGAGAATGTCCTCCCGCCCTGCTCATGGGGCTCACTTAAATCCACATGTAATTAGTCTATTAATAGAGGGAGATTTTTTATTTTTTGAACAAGAGGGTCCGAACTCTGCCTTGTTCGGAAAATAAATTATTTTCTGAGCATGTGAAATCCCAAACCCCTCTATGCACCAAGTAAATTGGGCTTTTATTTGAACAAATAGCCCTACAATCTAAAATTCTTTAATCATAATCTTAACCAATTGTGCGGGAAAGTCGAATCAAATCAATCTCACAAAGTTATCATAGATTTAATTAACATTGAGTAACGGTTCCGTGAATGTAAAATTAAGCTTAATACCCATTAATGGTATCACCAAAGTATTAAAAGGGGCTGAAATGATCAAATGTGAGACGAGTTGGCCTTATGGATTTAAATTGTAAATCCATTGGCTTATTAGAGAATATTTTCAATAAATTGAATTAAGCTATTAACATTAGACTTAAGAGTTGAATTTTGCTTGCTTCTTAGGGTGTTTTTACCATTAAAAAAGGTGCCATCATTCTAAATTTGAGTCTACCCTGACCCTCTCCCATTTTGACTGTTCATTTTCACGAATCAATTCGTGGGACCCATTCCTGATATGGCTTATCATATCAAGACTCTGGACCCCACATGGTTGGAACCGACATCTCACACATCCAAAAGCCGACACATGATTCCAAACACCGGTGGCTTTGAACGAATCGCCCTCGTCACTCGTTGACCGCCACGTGTCCTGCTTTTTCTCTCCTCTTGCCGGACCCACCAATCTCGCACGTGCCAACACGTAGTTCCTGTCTATAAACACTTGGCACCCGTCTTTCTCTTCACACTCGTCTGCTTTTCTTCTTCTTCTTCTTCTTCTTCTTCTTCTCTGTAGCCATGGCCGATTCTGCAACTCCATCGATTCCTCTTCTGACGGATGAGCTTGACATCGTCATCCCCACCATCAGAAACCTGGATTTCTTGGAGATGTGGAGGCCATTCTTCCAACATTACCATCTCATCATCGTCCAAGACGGAGATCCGTCGAAGACGATCAAGGTACCCGAAGGCTTCGATTACGAGCTCTATAATCGAAACGACATCAACAGGATCTTGGGTCCCAAGGCCTCCTGCATTTCATTCAAGGACTCTGCTTGCAGGTGCTTTGGTTACATGGTCTCCAAGAAGAAGTATATCTTCACCATCGATGACGATTGCTTTGTAAGTGGACGGAACTTTTTGGATCTTTCGGCGTTTTTAGATCTGGGTTTTTATGTTTGTGTCGTTTGGAATTGGTTTTGGGGTGAAAGATCCGATTTTTATGCGGTGTTTGGATTTGGAAACTTGGGTTTGGGTTTTGTTGTTTGGGGTGTGTGATGCATGTGGAAGAGCAAAAAATCCGGGGCAGTGTAGGGTTTGGTTATGGTGGTTTTGTGATATTCCGATCTGGTTTTTGGTAGCGTTTTAATGATGGTCGCTGGGTTTTTAGGGTTTTGATTTGTTTTGTCTTTATGGGTTTTGTTTTGGAAGGAAGCTTATAAATTGAAGATCTTTTTTAATTTTGCTGGATCTCGATCGGTTTTGGATTTGTTTTCTCAATGCAATCTCCCTCTAGTCCTTTTTATTTTCTTATTTGTTTACTGTTTGGCAAGTAGATTTGGACATTTAAAGATTGCTAGATGCTAGATTTATGCTATCTTTATTTTGAACTTGTAGATGTGCAATTAGTTTGATCTGCATTTTCTTAGTTCTCTAATTGTTGTAATGGTCATCTATCAGTCGAATTTAGTTCTATCAGTCGAATTTAGTTATCTTCTGTATACACACACACTGAAAATTATGCTTTTCTACAATAGATAGTTAATATCTGTTTGCCTGTGTGTTTGTTTATGAGTGGGATATAAGTGGAATAGCAATATGTCTAGATCATTGGAGGTCCAAGAAATTATTTAGCTTAGGGAAATCTATGCTTCATTAGATCTGTTTTTTATTTTAAAAATCAGAATTCTGGGTGGTTGTTTTGATCAACAATGTATGATCTGTTAGTTCCATTCTCATGGATCTGAGATGGTATACTGTATACGTTGGATCGTTTTTAACTTTTTAATTCACGGTTTAATGATTATAATGATTTGTAATCTGCCTTTTTTGAAGTTATGAATTGTATGGTTTCCTTTGGGAGTTTGACCCAAGTCTTTATGGATCCAGTTGCTGAGCGAAGAAGAATTGGGAAGATGTTAGCTTTAGGGAACACAAGTCTCCTTTGAGAATTCAATCCAGTTGTTTGAAACCAAGTAGTTAATCCTGTGTGGGCCTTTGGTTAGATACTGTGGTTTGATTTATGTTAGTCAATTGAGTGACGTAATGCCTTTGATTTTATGGTACTAGCAAGTGTCTAAGATGCATGCTATCTTATTAATTCTCCTTTTCAGCCTGTTTATTATTGTCAATTAATTGTTATGTTTACCTCTTATAAATTTTTCGGAAGTAAATCTTGTGATGCTTTCTACACGTAAATCTATTATCAGGGTTGTAACCTATCTTAGGAGTTTTATGGGAGACACGATTAGATCATTACTGTCCCCAAGTCAAAGGGTGAAAATGTGAGAGATTGTTTCTATAAAGTTGTAATCTCCCTAATCAGGGCACATGAATTACCACATTCAGCTCATTGATTGATTTATATATGGGGATGTAATTACATGAATTGCCCCATTCCTTGGAGATCTCTCTCTCTCTCTCTCTCTCTCTCTCTCTCTCTCTCTCTCTCTCTCTCTCTCTCTCTCTCTCTCTCTCTCTCTGTGCTATTACTATTATAGATCCTCTTTCTATCTGCTTGACAATACCCTTCTACTCCAATCTGATTTATAATATACAGCTTTAATTCTCTTGCTTTTTCTTTTCCAGAAAGGTTGACATTGTTTCTATTACTTATGGCTTTTCATGTGCAATGCATGTGACTCATGTTTATTTTGCTTGCTTATCTGTCATTGTTGTTTGTAGCAATAACATTACGATATCTCCTTTGTCCCTTAGATACTTTGTTTGAGATAAATTACATGATTTAATTCACTTAAAAATTTTTGAGGAAGTGTTGATGTCGCTAAAATTTCTGGTGGATTGAACATTCTGTAGCTTTTCTTCTGGGCTGTTTGCAGTGCATGTAGAAGCAAAAATCCTGTTGGATGCGATGTGATTTTTCGTGCCTTTTTTTGGCCCGTATCATTATCTGTTGTGTCTCAGGTTGCATTTTGAAATGCAAAGGAAATAAATAGGGGTTGAAAAGCATCCTGTCAGCTTCAGTCTATCTTGGTTTCCAAACATGCCTTAGATGAACCAGTCAATTATGGATCTAAATTCCAAATTTATGTTGTGTAGGTTGCCAAGGACCCATCTGGGAAAGAGATCAATGCTCTTGAGCAGCACATCAAGAACCTTCTTAGCCCATCTACTCCATTTTTCTTCAACACCCTCTATGATCCATACCGAGATGGTGCAGATTTTGTTCGTGGATATCCTTTCAGCCTACGGGAGGGTGTTCCTACAGCTGTTTCTCATGGTCTGTGGCTCAACATCCCAGACTATGATGCTCCCACCCAGCTTGTCAAACCTCTTGAGAGAAATAAGAGGTAGTGAATAATACATTACAAGACATCATTGTGTCATTGGTGAATTGAAGTGAACTGATCTGACTTGCTAATTTTTTTTGTTATATTGTCCTATCTTTTTTAGGTATGTGGATGCTGTTCTAACAATACCAAAGGGCACTTTGTTCCCAATGTGTGGGATGAATCTGGGTTTCAACCGAGAACTGATTGGCCCGGCAATGTACTTTGGACTGATGGGTGATGGTCAGCCAATTGGTCGTTACGATGATATGTGGGCAGGCTGGTGCAGCAAGGTATGCAACTTCTTCCATCACATGCATCCATAACTCTCCTTTTAAGGGTGACAAGTTTCCAATGTAGCAAGGTAAATTGTTCTCAAGGGCAGACTGACATAAAGGCTATTGGGGCTGCCGTACCCGTTAGGCCTGGGCCCTTTTTCGAGACCATACAAAATTTTTGGGTCAACTTATAAAATTCTGATGAAATTTTTGGGTTTTCCTTCAAAACCTATATGAAAATCTTGGTTATGCCCTACAAAACCTAACTACTTGTTTGATCCTGCACCCCTTAAATGAAAATCCTGGGTCCACCACTGATTATTCTAATATTCTTTCCATGCAGTCCCCTATCCCTTTCTTCGGCGTGACACATTTTTCTTGCGGAAAAGGGAAAAAAATAACAATGAACCGATTTTCCTCTCTGGAGAGGATTTTGATTTTCTATGTGAAGGGTAGGAATGTAGGATTGAAATAGAAATATTTGTTGCATTAAATCCTATTGTTGCACAAACTAGTCCTAAAAGATTAGAAGGCTCCAACTGCAGTCCTAAAAGATTAGAACTCTCCAACTGCAGCCCTTGGGGACTATGCCCTTCCACCAGAATGAAGGCATCCTTCACCCTGCTGAGTACCGGTGTCCTGCTGCCATCCATATTAGTGCCCTTTTCTTTTACTGGAATAAAAATTTGAAATGCTTTTTTTAGTAAATAACATATTGGAGAACGGATGTAGTTTTTTTTTTTTTTTAACATCCAAACATGGGAATTACTAACCTCTGATCCACGTAACTTTCAGGTGATCTGTGATCATTTGGGATGGGGCATAAAGACAGGTCTGCCTTACATCTGGCACAGTAAGGCAAGCAACCCATTTGTGAACCTCAAGAAGGAATATAATGGGATCTACTGGCAGGAAGAGCTGATTCCTTTCTTCCAATCCGCAACCCTTCCTAAGGAGTGCACCACAGTCCAGAAATGCTACATTGAGCTCTCCAAACAGGTAAGGGCCAAGCTCGGGAAGGTGGACCCCTACTTCCTCAAGCTGGCAGATTCCATGGTCACATGGATCGAAGCTTGGGATGAGCTCAACCCATGTGGCAATGCCGCCTCTGAGATACCAAATGGCGCTGCTAAAGGGACATAGAAAGCTCCTTCAACTTTTCTATACCTTTTAGTACTAGTTTTGGATTCATATCTCTTAGCTGTAGCTGTCTTTTTTTATAATTATTATCTGGCCTATTAGCTGTTAACTCTTTGATTTGTTCTATTTATTTTTCCATTCCAAGCTTGCTTTTGGACGTAGGAAGCTTGGTTGTAACCTCATTTACCTTTTTCCTTTTAGAGCTACCAATAAAAGGTGTTTGGATTCTATTTTTCATTTTTTTGTGGATACTTTTTAGTGATGGTGGGGTATGTCATTTTCAAGTTTTTTGTGGAAGTATTGTTTATTCTCCCATGTGGGTTGTTGGCTTAAGTCTCTTTCAGTTTGAATGTGGCGAGTTTGAATTTTGAAATGGGTGCCTGCTGGTCTTTTGGGAGGTCAGAGGATGAGGATCCATTTCTTCCCATTGGTTGACCGTGCAAGTGTGCTCTGCATTTTGGTGAGTTGTTATATGGTGGGAAGATCTCTCTAATGTTCATTGCTGGGACAGAGCTAGAGGTCAATCATGTGGCTGGATCATCAGTTGAAGTGATGTTTATTTGATACTCCATATCTACAGTGTTCTTCTGCAAAGCAAATCCATTTTAGGTCTGGTCCCAGCTCATCATTTTATCAATGGTCTTCCTGAAACAGGAAATAGTTAGGACTAGACATTAGAATAGAAAAAAAAAAAAAAAGGATCGCTGGATCTGGGACAACATTGAATCATCTCTTCTAATGTAGGGGCTAAGCTGAGGCTTGTGCTTGGGCCTGAAATTTTAAGATTGCGGTTCTGGATGGCATTCATTTGTACCTATGACGACCCGCTAGTCCCCACACACCCCAGTTGTGAATTCTTCTTACTCAACTCTACCTGGGTTTTTTATTTTTTATATTTGCGTCTATAGGGTTACCTTGCTGGTTATCTTCAACCCGGTCGTTCAACTGGGCATAAGTTACAATTTTGTGTTTGACTAATTCTGTGATGCCACTAGTATGTCTCAGTTTTTTATTTATTTCTAGGGGTGGAAAACAAGATGATGATGGATGAGGATTATAATAAGATAATTGTAGTAATGACAGCAACATCAGCATATACAACTAAGCGCCACAAACACTGAGCTATTTAGTGGCTGAATCGGTTTAAACTAAAGCTTCTCCAGACAACCGTTTTAGTCATTGTTTTCACATTATTGGCTACTAAGCATTCATTTGGACTTATCCTGTTTAGTGGCTTTTTATTGGTCCAGAAAGTAGGCATTCTGTCTCAAAATATCAAGGACAAACTCTCACACTTTGTCACTGATATGTGAGTTTTCCTTTCCTTGCATGTGTGAGTTTGTGTCTCTTGGCATGTACGAGTTCTCTCCCTTGTTTGTGGGTTCTTATGACCATATGTGCAAATCTCTAGTGGACTCAACCCTCCTTAGTTGGGATTTAAAAAAAAAAGCACTAAAGTTCAAATTTTCTATAAAAAAAAAAACAGAGTTCAAAAAGTGGCAACAGATCCAACCTTCCTCCATTGACTCCTTTGGAGTTTCCACGGGCTACCCGTGATTGATCCAATCCATTCATTCATATATCATGTCCTCTTAAGTTTTAATTGGAGCTATATAAAAATTCAGATTAATCAATTTGTAAGAAAAAAGGAAAGCGCCACCCTGCTATTATTGTAATATGATTTGAACCCAAAACCTCAAGGTTCGAATATTGAGCGCATTTCACTATTCACTTTCTTGCTGTAAATCTCATTTTTTACTCTTTGGTCATTCTTAGAGAGATCTAGCACCCCCCCCCCCCCCCCCCCCCCAAAAAAAACAAAAAATAATAAAATAAAATAAAATAAAATAAAACAACCATGGACCTTAAATCTCACACTCACTCTATTAATTGGAACTCATCCATAATTGACACTTATCCATTAGATATTTACTTGAGGCCTTTTACAATGAGAGACACAACTTGATAGATGAGAATAGACTTCATATAGCTCGGGGAACATAGTTAGAACAATACTTTGATGATGATGATGAAATAATTAGGTCCCAATTCAGGTTCTTTTTTTTTTTTTTTTTTTTTTCTGGTAAGGGTAGTATTCTTGTAACTTGGGCCTGCAGTTTTTTTCAAAAATACCCGTACATAGCGCCATAACATATTATATATACACTCAAGTATATTACGTATATTACCTATTTTATGCATGCATTTGTCATTGGCTTTTGATTCTGGTCAGGATCGAGATTCATATCTTTTTATTTGCCTTCAGGTACAAATCCAAGTCTTGATACCTGGACTGTTGGGTCGAGATCCAAGTCCAAATATAAGTTCGGATTTAGTACTCTGGTTCCAGGCACAATATAGACCCCACCCGAACACTCCCCCACTTCAACCCCGTGCAGCTTCTTTTTGTGTCAAAAGACTTGTTCATTTTCCCTATGTTTCTGTGTTAGCTGGTGGTTGGGCCTCTCATTGATAATGGGGCTTCATCTCTTTTCTTATTGTCCTTCGGTTCCCTTTCACCAGGGGAGACCAATGTTGCAAACATGCCAATATTTTAAATCTATTCCAGTAATATACTTTCTCAAAAATATCTTATTGTAATACTAATATCATGATAAATTTAATTTGCCATTGGATTTGTTTTTCTCATGATATTATCATGATGTTTACATTAATATCGTGATTTTATAGTTTGAAAAAGAAATTTCAACTTCAGATGCCCCAAGATAGTGTGAAAGAGCTTACTACATTTACAAATTGGCTGGCCAACATTTTCTGATATAGTTTTACCAAGCTTAACAGATGAAAAAGAAGGAAAATAACCTAATTGGATGCTAAATGAACTTGAATTACCATCATGATCATCATTATTGAAATGCGGGAGCCTTTTGCACTGGGCCGCATTTCTTTTTAATTTATTATATCATAAAATTTGTTTGAAACTATTGTAGCATACTATATCATTATTTTAAACATTTTTTTTTAATTGTTAAGAGTTTTCCTAAGTTGACTCCATTCTCCTCCCCTGGTGTCAAGAGTTCACAAATTAACTATGGTAATATCATTCCACTTACCATCTGCACCTCTAGAACACTACAAAAGTACATTTTTTTTATGGTCTTTTGTTTTCCTTTTTCTTGATATCCTCAATATTCTAATAATTTATTCGTTATTTCTGTACAATTCTATTATTAATTAAATTTTTGCTTTTTTTACATTTTAACAATATTTGTAGATAAAATATCAATAAGACACAATTTTGAAAATTCCCCTAAATTTAATTTCTATGGTCAATAGTAATATCCAATAGTTATATTTAAAGTCTGAAACATTGGTAGGGACGTATTTATATCTAGTACTGTGACCTGCTGGCCAATAAATCTTTGTGCCTCAAATGTGAGCTCAACCTGGTGAGGATCTTCTCATAATTGGACTTCTATTGATATAATGGCCATCTAATTCACTCCCTGTTCATCAAACTATAAAGAATTTAGGATTGGAGTGATCAACCTCATGATGGAAGACGTACCTAAGTTGGATTGGAGTCAAATTAGGGCCGATCACAATAGAAAAGGGGAATCATATGATTTGAGCAGTTTCGATTATAGAGGCTGAATCACTATGGAATTATAGAGGCAAATAATTCTCTGATAGCATGCATCATAACCAATTAATTCTCTTGCATGAAAATACAAATCCATAAATAGGGCCTGTTTCTAAAATCTGAACTGCTCAAAGTGTTACTCCTGTGTATTTGGAATAAGCTTACTCTAACCCAAATTGGGCCCACCATTAGATTCATCAGTTGTAAAACAAGTAATTAATATATAAATTAAATGCAAGGAAAGAATCACATGATTTATATGTGATCAACCTTACCATGGGCCTTAGATTGTGTGACAATTGACTTGATGACAATTCATAGAAGATCCGTAATTTTAAGGCATCCCACCACTTGCTTCGTGGAATAAAACATGTTTGTAAAAGCAAATCATGGTCCCTTGTTACAAAGTCTCCCATAAGCCGAAGTAGATAGTGATTGTCACCACTGTCAAGATATAAAATTCGTATTTTGAATTTAAGTATTGTTGACTATGTTTATAAACTAAGAATCTAATTTTTAACTGAGGGCAATAGAATACAATCAAACAAGTAGGTACAGATAGCATAAAAGGAAATGGAGGAAGTAAAATAGAATTCTAGCTTCATAGTAGTCATACATAAGAAAGGTAAACAGTGTAGCACCTTGGCATCTAGCATATGCAAATTGAAGGATCTCAATCAAACAATTGAACCAGAGTAGTGATACAGAAAAGCTGATAGTAATAACTGATTTCCTTGAAGAACAATGAAAATCAGAGCCGTTTTCTTTAGACACTGCACCTAAAACATCAATTCAATACAAGCATGCATGCTCTTAAGCACATGGATAATAAGATGGTATTTTTTCAGGGTTCACAGGTGGATTTTGTGGGACTTGGCTAAGGTTCGTCACTTATCACACCATAACTTAGTAGGGGTACTTCCTCCTCTCAATGATTCTTCTACGTTAGTCTAAAGAGAAAAATTAGGGGAGGCGATAGGTTGGGTCGGATTGGTTTGGTGGATCCAGTTTAGTAACGTGGATAACTTTGTAAGGCTCAACTTGTACTCGGCCCACTTATTATTCAGGTTGAACATGTCAACCCGAATCCTCGGGTCTAGTTGGCAATTCAAATTGCAATTAGTAGGGTTGGCGGATGGGTTAAACAGTAAGAATGTGCTCAAGCCTGAGCCCAACTTGTTTATTAATTGGGTAAAAAAATGTAGAGTTAAATCCAACCCAAAATAGAAATAGTCAACTTGAACCATGAATTACCAGTTGTACGGTTGGCGGGTCTACCATCATAAATCACTTTCATCACGTATTAATCATAGATCAACAAAGGAAGACCTTGACATCTTTTCCAAATCAGTAATCCGGAAAATATGGGATGCCTTGAGAAGCCATACATGAAGTTTTGGGTGAAATGAAGAAGGCACATGATCACAGGGCATAAAAACTAATAAAAAAAAGCACTGGTCATTTCCTACAATCTATGTTTTACAGTCTACAAATGAATATGGTTGAGTAAGAAGAGGAAAAGTGATAGAGAAGAGTAGCTGACAGTCTAAAGCACACCCCCTCTAAGCCCCCTTACATCAAATGGATTGCATAGAGGGGCTTCCTTAGATCTAATGATTCTTCCCAAATCCGTTAATTATCACAATTCACAACTCTCCAACTGGGTGAGGGCTGGTTTCTGGGATTTTGAGGAGGAATCTATTGGAGACAAACAGGTAGAGAAGAAATGGGATAAAAGCGCAAAAAGGTCTTAGGCATTGGGAAAGGCGATACACCAATAGAGAAAGTTGAAGTGGGCAAGAGAAGTAATGCCATTTTCCTCTTCTGGCTACTGAGGGATTGGTCACATCCATTACTGGGATAAGGACTTGTGATCTTAGCACAGGTCTCTTTCTCATTTCCAGACATGCAATTTCCATCCATTTCCAGGATGGCCTTGAGATGAGAAATTGATGCATATGGGCAAATTCTCTTTATGATCTTTTGTATCTGTTGATGTTTGTGAATTTGTGGCACTTTCCATTGTTTTATTTTATCCAGGTTCGGCTCTTTGTGAATTGGGCAAGGAAGATAGACCACATTGATCACATGAATCTAACCATCTATTTTTGGTCAGTGCCCAAAGAATGGCTTTTAGGTTTTAACAAACCTTGCATTTCATCCATCCATCTTCTTTTAGACAATAATATGGAAAAGGAAACTATTCATCTAAACAACATTCATTTTTAACCGTCCAAGGCAATGGACCCGAGAATCTAAGGCAGATTCAGTTTGACCATACTGTCTTTGATCCAACAGACAAAACTGACCAATGGTGCTGATCATTTGGACCCACTTACAATCCACATGACCCTCCTAATGGGAGCACAGTGAAGGAGTGTCTGGACTCTGGAGTACTCCAAAATAGCGGGAGAAATGAGAGAAACTTCAAAAGTGGTATTGAAGTCTAGGCACTGTCTCGCATTCTAGTGAATGAAATCATCACTCTGCCATTTTCGGCGGGAATTATTACAAGATTCTCAGAACCCTACCAACTTCTCCACACACGTCTCCTTCTATTTATATATTCATCCATCTCTTCTCATCAATCACTCCTCTCTCTCTCTCTCTCTCTCTCTCTCTCTCTCTGAACAATGGAACACGTTCCTACCTCAGAGCACGTTTACTATGTTCGTTGCAACTTTTGCAACACAGTTCTAGCGGTAAATGAGAGTTTACGTAGAAACCCAAATGATTTGATGTGTTTTAAGTAGAGAAGAAGAGTTTTCTATAAACACCCACGCTTTAAAATGTTTAAAGTTTAGTGAATGCTCCTTACACCAGAAATCTCCACTTCATTGTACTAATAATTGGAAGAATCAGTAAATCCATTTTTTTTTTCTACTTGGTTGTGGCTCTTTTTCATAATCAAATATATATTATTGGACGCATCAAAACTTGGTCTGATATTTGTATAAGGTTGACTGGTGTCAGTATATGATCATTTGTGAGGATATAGAGATTAGTTTTTGCTGATTATTGATGAGAATTGTGTGGTGATTAAGTGCAGGTGGGAGTTCCATGCAAGCGATTGCTGGAGACGGTTACTGTGAAATGTGGTCATTGCAGTAATCTTTCCTTTCTTACCACCAGACCCGTGTCTCAATCCCAATACCCAGCTCTTCAGCTTGGTCTTCAGGTTTCTCTCTCTCTCTCTCTCTCTCTCTCTCTCTCTCTCTCTCTCTCTCTCTCTCTCTCTCTCTCTCTCTCTCTCTCTCTCTCTCTCTCTCTCTCTCTCTTCCCAACCTACCTTTTCTTCTATCTTTTCTTATCTCATTATCAGCACATGAGATGGTCATCCTTGTCGTCGTCATCATCATCATGATCACCATCATCTTCTTTTTCTTCTTCTTCACTTTAGCCAGTTTCCACAGTGTCATCTTAACAAGAGACTTATCTTATGCTACGTTCTATATAACTAAGTACTTTGTTTCTAAATGTGTGTTCATGTGGGTTTTTCTTTTGTCACTAAGTCATGAAAATTAGAATGTTAATACATGAATTAATGCATTTTGATACATTCCATTACATTTGATACTAGGCATGGTGTAATATCTACAATTGGTTTTTTTGTTTTGAGCGATTAATTAGTTTCACGAGTAGATGCTTTTGATCACATTGCTCAACATTATCATGTTTTCCATTTCTTACTCAATTTGGTGTTTCAAAACACATTACAACTTACAACGTCCATTCCAATCTAAAATGTTGCTTTCTTCATGAAGAATCATGGCATCTGCAACGATTATAAGAGAGGCCACTCCTCATCGTTGTTGTCATCGACTTCAAGCCAGCATGTGACCCCAAATGCACCCAACGTTGTAAAACGTAATTAACTCAAACACATCTTTCTCATGGTTACATGTTCTGCTATTCATGGAGATTTCAAGAAAGCTCTGCATGTATATACATATTTATATAGTTTCTGTTTTTGTCTAGCAGCACCTGAGAAGAAACACAGGCTACCCTCGGCTTACAATCGATTCATGAAGTAAGAAGTACGAAAAATACTAGGAATGCTGTTGTTGACATATTGTTACTGTTATTAGTTGTATTTGTTTCTCTTGTCCATATCATGAGATAACCCCTCTAGTCCTCCAGAGGACTTGTAAATTGAAATCTCTTATCCTTATATCTAGGGTTGTATGCTATATATCTATCATGGTAAAGTCAGACAGAAATGAACATAAAAGAAGTGAAGAATGAAGGATACAAGTTGCAAAGATGGGACGATGACTATCTTAGGATTTTATTTACTAGGATATGACTAGGAGATCAGTTCCTACCAAAGGGATGATTGTTTGATGGTGATTTAAATGTTCACATTTACTTTTTAATTTTGGACCCTAAGAAGCTACTGATTTAAATTCCTACAAGTTCAATACAGGAGTAAAGAATCCGCCCTAAGATTAGGAAGAGCAATTTCAACACTGCAAATGATTCAAAGAGATTCTCTCTCATTATTATCATTTGGAGGAGGTGAAATATTAATGCTATTGAACAACTAAACATGCAACAACTGCCCTTGCAAATATTATTTTATGCAAAACTCATTATTTATGGATGTAAATCAACAGGGACGAGATACAGCGAATCAAAGCCATCAATCCAGCGATACCTCATCGGGAAGCCTTTAGCATGGCCGCAAAGAATGTATGTCTAAACTGAAATTAAAGCATTATCTATTGATTTACCTTTGTTCTTTCTTCCCTTTTTTTTTTCCTTCTTATTCTAGTGATGACAGTGGGCTAGATGTGATCCACTTTTGCCGAATGAACCTTCTTTGGAGATGGACGAGGAAGTTAGTACCATTCGTGGACGTGAGCATATAAAGGTGAAAGGCTAGGAAGATTCTGAATGAGTATATCATAATTTAGCAGAGTACTTAGCTAGGGAAGATCATCGGCATATGCATCACACTTATATAGATGTTTCATGCATGAAATATCATCCAAACAAGACAATTTGTTTGCTTAAAAATCCTTCTCTGGTGTAGGAATGAGCTAACAATGCTGTTGGGATGGAGATTGGTAGAAGTCAAGCACTTGGATTCCGCTTGACCACTGGGAATATGGATATTTTGTCAAGCTCTCCTCTCCAATTCTTCATTTTCTTAGTAGTGTTTGTTCAGTGTAGGATAATTTCAGGTTTAAAGGTGCTTGTTTCATCTTGGATAATTGCTTAGTGTTAAGGTTCAAACTCTTCTAGCATTTTGGTATCAAGGTCTTTGGTTATTATAAAAGTGTCATTGATATTTCAATCTTTAGAGAGAGAGAGAGAGCGAGAGAGAGAGAGAGAACACTACATACGCAGATGACTTTATGGGAACTTCCATGAGACCATTTTTTACTGACCCACGAGGATTACCTTGTTCAAACCATAAATATCATATGCCCTCCAATTGAAATGGCACACAGCATTTGATTAATCAATGTGTAAACAAGACAAATTATTGAATTAAACTCCAGTATCTTACAAATTGATAAACCCAAATATGCATATATCCTATAGGAGTGAGATTTGGATGGGCTGAATCAGGGAAAGGTGGCCGCATTTGGGTCATTAGAAGCCGTCTCGATGGAAGCTTTGACAAGCATTGTCACAAATATTAATGGTACACTTAAAAAGTACTGCACTATTAGTGTGACATATACCATCCTGAAATACTGCAATATTTTCAAAAAACAATTAAAAAATGAAAATTCTTGAGAGACAGAGAGAACAAAACTTGGCTTATTCAGCCTTCAATTTTTAAAGTTGAGAATAAGGTTGTGGGGCTTAACTTAATTCTTGCAATCATTGGGTACAGTGGGATATGAACTATGAAGGGCTCCAAAGCTTGACAGTTTTGCAATGCACAGATGGCCTAAACATAGTCTCTTTCAGTTCACCCTATCCCGCTATTTAAGGGATTTGAAGTTTGACAATACTTTAGCCTTAAGAAAAAGTTAATTTGTATTTAAATCAGTGTTGATTGCAAGTAAAATCGCTATCGGTTTAGGGTGACTGAGTGCAAATTCATTGAGAGAAGTGGAGTAGTAGTATTTCTTATTTTAGTCGCTCCCAAGGTCAGCCTAGTAAGCTAAAAGGGTGAGGAGGTATTTCTAATTTATTACTATTTTTTCTCTCAATAACACTTCATCATTCTCCATATCTAAAGTGGGACTCCGTTTAAGGAGAAGAAGGTATCATTTTAAAGTATGACTATTTAGTTAAGGGAAGACAAGGGCAAGAAGTGACAAATTTAATTTGCTATAATTTGTTCCAAGTGTTGCATACGCTAATCGGTCAAAAATTTATTCAACATTTGCTTTGGTTCGAATAGACATGGTGGGTGGTTTCGCAATAGGTTGTAGATCACCCACCCGTATCCATTGAGCTTAGGATGTTGGTCTACTTGATCATCCATCATAATTGTCAATGCAACACTCTGCCATCGACTTTTACGTATGACGTTCAAATATTGATTTACGAATTACGTACAGGCACGCTACTAAAACTTTATGAAACCTTAATCCCGTTGAATGTTGGTACATTTCTTTAATCCAGCTATAAGAGGCTGGACCCTCATGAGAGGATAGTGGACCTTAGAGAGGAAATTGAGATCATATGTACAAGCGGGCCTACATACATCCACGTGGAGGCATATGCACCCATTGGACTTTGGTCTTCTTCAAAATCATAATGAAAATTTTAATTTTTCTTCAAAAATTTACATAAGAATTTTACTTCAACATCTAAAACTCATTTGAATATTCTACATTGTTTAAAAACATAATCACCTATTTGGCTCTACACCCCTTAAATAAAAACTCTAGGTGTGCCATTGATTATATGATTATTTGCTCTACGGTGATCGTAGGTGGACCACTCATGGTCCACCACATCACGATAGGGCAATCAATCAAAGGATTCGAACTCTTAGACAGGTGGTGGAGCCCTCGCTCGAGAAAAATGGATAATACTCAAGGTGAGGTGATAAGGCTCTTTTGCCTAGAAAAAAATAGTCACCTATCAGGAGAGGTACGAGGCCATTCTCCATCCAATATTTTTAGGTGGTACTCCTTTCCACATTGAAACTGTTTTGGGGCCATTGACACATATGAATATGATAAGACCTATGATTGACTGACTTACAACCAGGGCTCACAAAGGGCCTGTTGGATCTGTCTTCAGTTCTTTCCCACCACATATGACTGGCAGGGTCATTGCCCGTGTGCATGACACATGCCCTTACCCTAACCAAGCTTAAAAAACAGTCAAGGCCTGGATTTTACCACCCGAAAAAAGAAGTCCAGGGCCGGGAGTGATGAAACTCATTTTAATTTTTTCACACTGTCACCAAACACCGAGTGTCAACAAGACGTTAACCCTCCTTTTTTTTTTTAAAGCTTAGAATTTGTAGTACGATGTCACGAGCAACCTAGTGGAGTTAGAAAATAAAAATTCTGGTGGAATTAAGAACATTGATTAATAAAAATAATAAAGCAGTGTAGGAATGTAAATTAATTAGTGAATGAAATGCATAGGAAGTACTTGACTCAAGTGGGCCATTTTATTTGCATTGTTTTGGAATACATATGAATTTATTATCAAATGAAGCTATTTATGTTGGCCAAGTGGGTCCAATCTAATTGGGTTCAGTTTCTTGGGTGATTTTCCTAATTATATTAGGACTTTTCTATTTGTTAAACAGTAGTTTTCTAATAGAATTAGGACTTTCCTTTTTTCTTAAGATAGAGTTCTTAGGGGATAAGGAAGTGATGATTATATATATGATGTAATCTGTAACCCTGGATAGAAGCTGAAACTCCAAGGCTGTGGTTTCACAGATTTAAAGAGAACCTAGTGGAAATTGGTTTCCCGTGGACGTAGGCATCTTTGCCGAACCACGTAAATCTCTTGTCTTATTGTGTGGTGATTGTTGATCTTGATTGCTTACGCACACACGCACATAATAAGTGATATCAGAGCTTGGTTCGTCCGCCGAAGATCAACGGGAAGAAGAGAGATCAACGTATTGATCTCTACTGGGCTACTGGAAGAAGAAGAAAGAGAAGGGTTCTCGGTTGTGCTGGCTATCTTCAATTAGTGGAAGATCAATTGATTGCGAATCTTCGTAGGAAATTGGGTGTCGGATTTGAGAAGAACACCGAAGGATTTGAGAAGAAGACTGTCTGCAAGAAAAAAAACCCTGCAACTACCGGTCTTCATCGTCGCCGTCATCGCCAGCCGCCGGTTGCCGTGAGCCCACCGCCCGTCGCCGTCGCCGTCGCCGCAAGCCGTCATTGGCCGCCGGGACTAGTTCGCCGTAGCCGACGAAAATAGCGGCCTGACACTTCTGCAACCTGCAGACAGAAGCGTGTCGAAGAAGACGACTCACCGTTTTCACGTTGGCTTCGGGTTTCAGGTTGGGTCAGTTTGACTTGACCCGTGGAGTATAAGCCCAGGTCAGCAAGCACAGGTCGGTTCGGGTCGGGTTGCCCTGAACTGGTCTGTCAGCCATCCAGCCCGTCAGCCGTTGACGACGTCACCAAGCTGACATCAGCCCATGTCATCGGACACATGATCAAAGGCCAAAGTTGACCAAATTAATAGTAGAATTTTGTTTTTGCGATATCTTGATCATCCGACATCCGATCGAAGATCCGTTTGCACCTACGGACTCGTTTCCAGCAAATCTACGTATTTGTGGAAGAAGATTGGTTGTTTAACGGTCAACAGGGAGTTTAACCAAATCAAAAGCACAGAAAACCATTTTTGCGATATCAGAGTCATCCAGGGTCGAATTTCAGATCTGTTTCTTCTGTCGAATTTTAAATCCGTTTCTTCCAGCGTGCTCGTATTGACGAGATATACAGCTTGGTGCAGGAGTTGAGGTCAGTGTTAGTTGTTTATTTTTTCCTGTTGCTTAATTTAATTAAGATGGAGAACAACACTATCAACATTACCATTGTTAAGCTCAACCATTCCAATTGATTGATCTGGAAACCGAAGATGGAGGATATTCTTTATTTTAAAGACCTTTATGATCCCATTGAGGGGGATAGTGCCCGCCCAAAAGATATGCAAGATGCTGAACGGAATAAGTTGTATAGAAAAATGATTTGTCACATCAGATAATGGGTTGATATAGTATATTTCACCACATGTCTAATAAAACCAATGCGAATACCCTTTAGAAAAAGTTAGAAGTAATGTATGATAAAAAGACCACAGTGAACAAAACCTTTTTTATCAGAAGGCTTGTGAACATGAAATTCAAGGATGTTGGTCAGATCGAAGATCACATCAATGAGTTCCACAATGTGGTAAATTAGTTAGCCACAATGAAAATGATCCTTGATGATGAGATGCAAGCTTTGTTGGTTCTGAGTTCTTTGCTGGATACATAGGAGACATTAGTTGTTTCCGTGAGCAACTCTACTCCAGATGATGTGTTATCCATGAGTCAGGTTACCAGTAGTCTATAGGATGAAGAAACTAAAAGGAAATCTATAGGGACAGATAATGCAAAGGCCTTTGTTACTGAAAACAGGCGAAGGAGTAAGAGTAGAGGACCAAAGGGGGGTCGTGGCAAGTCTAGAGGTGAATCATAGGACAAGTCTAGTGGTGAATCACATACCAAGACAAAGTCAATGAAATATCTTTTTTGTGGCAAGATGGGTCACATCAGAAAAAATTGCTTTGGTTTGAAGGAACAGAAAGGATCCAACAATAAGAAAAAGAATGACAGTGATAACACTACAACTACTTTGGAAGAGAAAGTAGTGGTGCTCGCCTGTGATGATGATAAGTGTTTAAGTGTTACAGATAGTAGGGTTAAGTGGGTTGTTGACACAGCAGCATCCTACCATACTACTCCTTGTAGGGAGATGTTTAATACGTACAAAGTAGGTGACTTTGGTACTGTGAATATGGGTAATATAAGTCATTCAGAAATTTTTGGTATCGGTGATGCCTGCATTAAAACCGATATTGGTTGCACAATGACGCTGAAAGATGTGTGACATGTTCCTGATCTGCGGTTGAATATGATTTCCAAGACTACATTGGATCGTGCAGGTTATGAGAATTACTTCGGAAATGGCAAATGAAAGCTCACTCGAGGGTCTCTTATTATTGTGAGAGGAAAAACGGGAATACGCTTTATAAAACACAAGTAAAGCTATGCAAATGTGTGTTGAATGATATTCACGACAGTTCCTCTCTAAATCTGTGGCATAAGAGGCTTGGTCATATGAGTGAGAAAGGCTTACAGATGTTGGCAAAAAAGAATTTAATTCCTTGCTCCAAAGGTATATCCCTTGACCCTTGTGATTATTGTTTGTATGAAAAACAGCATAGGGTTGCTTTCTCTTCGACATCAAGATTAAACTCCAATGTATTGGATTAGTATATTTTGATGTTTGTGGTCCCATGGAGGTAGAATCATTGGGTGGCAATAAGTTTCTGGTCATGTTCATCGATGATGCATTCAGGAAATTCTGGGTTTATCCATTGAAATCAAAGGATCAAGTGTTCCAGATTTTTCAACAGTTTCATGTCAAGGTTGAAAGAGAAACAGGTAAACTCTTGAACTGTCTCCGCACAGATAATGAGGGTGAGTACACATCCAACCAGTTCAGAAGCTATTGCTTGAAGCATGGAATTAGACATGAAAAGATAGTTCTTGGTACTCCACAACACAATGTGTGGCAAAGAGAATGAACTACACTATTCTTGAGAAGATGAGATGCATGATGAGATTAGCATGGTTGTCTAAGTTATTCTAGAGTGAAGCCATTCTGACTGTCGTTTATCTGATGAACAGATTTTTCTTAGTTCCTTTGAATTATGATCTTCCAAAGAGAAGATGGACAGGTAAAAATACTTCTTATTTACACTTGAAAGCGTTTGGGTGTACGGCGTTTGCACATGTACCAAAGGAGCAGCGTTCCAAGTTAGACGATAAAACAGTGAGTTGCTTCTTTCTTGGCTATGGTGGAGATGAGTTTGGCTACAGGTTATGGGATCCAGAAAAGAGAAAAATTATCAGACATAGGGATGTGGTTTTCCATGAAGACCAGTTCTTGGGAGATGTTGAAAAGATTGATAAGTCTTTTGAAACAGTTGATGGAGTGGTTGATCTCACACCAACTCCTTCTCCGATGCAGACTACAGGCGGAGAAGGTGGACAAAACGATCCGGATCGTGATGATGCACAAGGGTTGCCAGATGATGAGGGTGTTGAGCAGGGGGAGCTATAGTCTCTTCAGTTGGAAACCACGGAACCTCAAGTTAGGAGGTCTACATGAGAGCATCAACCATCAACTAAGTATCCTGCATCCGAATATGTTTTGCTTACTGATGAGGGGAAGCCAGAGAGCTTCCGAGAAGCAATGACTCATGCTAATAAATATGAGTAGATGAAGGCTATGCAGGATGAGATGAGTTCTTTAAAGAAGAACAAGACACATGAGCTGGTACAACTTCCTAAAGATAGGAATGTTCTAAAAAACAAATGGGTGTTTAAGCTGAAAAGGATGAGAATGGAAAACTGGTGAAGCACAAAGCACGGTTAGTGGTAAAAGGTTTCGCACAGACGAAGGGTATCAACTTCAGTGATGTTTTCTCTTCTGTTGTGAAAATGACTTTTGTCAAAGTCGTCTTAGGTCTAGCTGCTAGCATGGACCTTGAGCTTGAATAGATGGACGTGAAGACCGCATTCCTTCACGGCGACTTGAAAGAAGAGATCTACATAACTCAACCAGAGGGGCTTAAGGTTAAAAAAAAAAAAAAGAAAAGATGTTTTGTAAATTAAAGAAGAGTCTCTACGGGCTGAAGCAAGCACCGAGACAAAGGTACAAGAAACTTGATTCATTCATGTGAGTCATGGGTACCGGAGGATAGCTGCAGATCATTGTGTCTATGTTCGTCAATTTATCAATGGCAGGTTCATCATCCTTCTTTTATATGTAGATGATATGCTGATAGTTAGACAGGATAGCAAGTTGATTGGCAAGTTAAAAGAGGAGATGTCAAAGTCATTTGACATGAAAAAGTTGGGTCCCGCACGAACGATATTGGGCATGCAAATACGTCGTAACAAGAGTTCCAAGTAGCTGTAGTTGTTACAAGAGAAATATGTTGAACGAGTAATCAAATGGTTCAACATGAAGAATGCTAAGCCAGTTAGCATGCCTCTAGCTAGTCACTTCAAATTAAGCAAGCGCTTGTGTCCTACTACAGATGATGAAAAGGAACGGATGGCAAGTATTCCGTACTCCTCTCCTGTGGGGAGTCTTATGTATGCCATGGTTTGTACATGGCCAGACATTGCTCATGCTGTGAGTTTAGTGAGTAGATTTCTCTCTAACCCTGGAAAAGAGCATTGGGAAGTAGTGAAGTGGATCTTTAGGTATTTGAGAGGTACTTTTAAGGTGTGCTTGTGTTTCAGAGGCTCAAAACCAGTGGTAGAAGGTTATAGTGATATTGATTTTGCAGGCGAACTTGATCGTTGGTTGTCAACTTCTGGTTATTTGTTTACTTTCGTAGGGGGAGCTCTCTCCTGGCAATCGAAGTTGTAAAAGTGTACAACACAATCTACAACTGAAGCGAAATACATAACTGCCAATGAAGCAAGGAAAGAGATACTTTGATTGAAGAGATTCTTTCAAGAACTAGGTTTAAAGCAAGAAGAATATGTAGTTTATTGTGATAGTCAGAGTGCTATGGATTTCAGTGAGAATGCTACATATCATGGTTGCATGAAGCACGTTGATATCAAGTACCATTGGATTTGTGAGGTGATCGAGAAGAACTTCATGAGGCTGGAAAAGATTCACTCGGACAAGAATCCCTTGGACATGATGACAAAGGTTGTATCTAAGGGAAAGCTGGAGCTGTATTCAGAGTTGGCAGGGCTGAACTCCTAATAAGGGGTTTAGGGAGTCTTCTCATGGTCTGGAGGGGGAGATTATTGGCCAAGTGGGTCCAGACCAATTGGGTTTAGTATCTTAGGTGGTTTCCCTAATTATATTAGGAATTTTCTGTTTGTTAAATAGTAGTTTTCTAATAGGATTAGGACTTTCTTTTTTTCCTAAGATAGAGTTCTTGGGGGATAAGGAAGTGATAATTATATATATTATGTAATCTGTAACCCTAGATAGAGGCTGAAACTCCAAGACTGTGGTTTTATAGATTGGAGGAGAACCTAGTGGAAATTGGTTTCTTGTGGACGTAAGTATCTTTGCTGAACCACGTAAATCTCTTATCTTATTGTGTGGTGATTGTTAATCTTGGTTGCTTACACACACACGAGCACAACAATTTATTTGTATGAAATCGAAATACATAAGAAGTTGAAATGCATAGAAATTCATTATCAAATGAGCCTATTTTCAATTGGAATACATAGGAATTAATTGCAAATGTGTTGTTTGCTTGCATAGAAATAGAACACACTTGAATTCGTTGTCAAAGGAAATGTCTATTTGCAAGGAACTGAATTCATATGCAGATTAAAAAAATTGTAATATTTATTCAGGATAATTATAAATATTAGTTTGAAGATATCCTTGATCACCAAGTACATGAGTAGGGATATCCCCACCCACTCATGTTTTCTTTTTCTTCCTCATCTTCTTTCCTCCTCTACTCTTTTTTTCTTCCTTCTTCCTCTTCTTGCCTCTTCCTCCTTTCTCTAGAACATAACAAACACATACTCCATCCTATGTTTAGCAAAAAAAAAATGAACATCTTTCCAAACTTCATTTTAAAATCTTCATAAAAAAACTCATTTTTGGTAACCAACATACCAAAAGAAAAAAATTTTTCATTTTTTCATATCCTTGTTTAGACCTAAATCAAGGCAAGAAAACCATTTTTGCTTTAAATCTCTTTCCAGCCAAATCAAGGCAAAGGAGACGCCGAAGAAGAGGGCAGTGATGCCTTCAGTGTGGATGACGCAGACGCAGATGCAGACCGTGATGAGTTTGAGAAGTGGTGGTGGTGGAGGAGAGTGGTGACTCTGGTTGTGGTGTGAAAAACTAATGTGGGTTGGAGATTGGGTTGGATGGGCTACGCTGACATGGGGTTTTCACCTTAAGGGTAGTCGTTTAGGAAATAAAGAAGAAAAAGGAGGAATGATGATGAAGGAGTAAGAAGAAAGAATGAGCAGAGCGGAGGAAAACGAAGATATCCCCGCTCATGTATATAAGTGAGTAGGGATATTCCCACCCAACTCATATTTAAAAAACTTAAACAAAAAAAAAACTTAGGACTATTATAGTGGAATCATGTCTTTAAAGTCCTTTTTTAGATAGAGAGACTCTAAGAGGGTTTTCTCAATAAAATCCTCTATTAATTTTAATCATTTACATGTAATCAAAACAAATGTTGTCAAATGATTCGGAAGATGTACAAAATGCATATTTCAGCCTCCTCCTTTTTCTGCTAGGTTGCTAACTGGTTAGAAGCGATACTTTGAGGTCTTTAAGAAAGAGAAGAATCCTCTTTTTACGGGTTGGTCACATTCGGGAAACCACAAGAAAGCCCGATTGACAGCCATACTTGCAATGTCCGATGTGGTTGAATTTTGAGTGACACCAGTAGACTCACATATTTAATGGATGATTTTGTGCTAATCATGATTAATGTAGAATTAGGGGTTTCAATCTCATCATTATTAGAAGAATCCGACGGTAGATATTATTTTAGATAAATTGAACCCAATCAAGCCATTGCCGCCGGTATCTGGCATTGGGCAAGGTACTGAACTTGCAGATACTTGGATCATTAACACGCTTTCTAGTTAGTGGACCATCCCACTAAGATGCCACTTGTCTCTCATTGATTAGCCTGTGTACTGTGATTAGGATTGCTAGCAGAAATCACAAAATCTGATTAGAGAAAAAAAGAGGGGGAAATCCTACTTCCGAAGAGAAAAGAGAGCTTAATTGGGTATGATGCCTCACAATGTGCCCTACTATGGATCACAGCGGGAATGATCACATGCATCGACAGGTGGACCTAGTCGTTCCTACCTCCCAGACATTTTTAATCAAGCTCCAATTAATTTACATTAAGGCCGATGAATATTGTCCATTTTAGTGCATCTAACCTTATCATGGGATGCATATCCGCATTTAAGGGTAACATCAATGTATAATAAATTACGATTACTTTGCTTTTGTGAGGATTTGGACATGGTTGGATAGGACCAATGCATGCCAACAATGCTGCTGATAGAAGAAAGTTTCTCTATCGTTGATGGTCCTTCATGAAAAAGGATAGGCCGAAGAGGACATGAATTAAATTATCTGAGGATTTGGACATGGGACAAGGCTTTGATGATAACAACTTAAAACCATAAACATGTGCCATCCAACTCCCTGAAACCCAAGTTGGATATCAACTCTGTTGGACTGGTAATTTGAGTGGGAAATTCTCCCTATCTGAAGCATGGCAACAGGTGTGAACCCAGGCATCTATTTCTCCCTGGTCCAAGCTGGTTTAGAGCAATATGGTTCACCCACGTCTTTCTTGTCTCATTTGGTCTCTTTTCCATAGGAAGATCACGACAAAGTGATGGGCTCAATCAATTGGAATTAGCTTGGCTTCTAGATGCCCTCTATGCAATTCTAATTCAGAGACAGAGATTCATCTCTTCTTCAGATGCTCAACCGCAGAATTATAGGCTTGGCTACTCTCTCTTTATAATAAGACTATGCCATCTCATCTCTCTACTGGAGTCCTTTGGAATGCAATCCCTCAAGGGAGAGATGAGCTCGGAAGAAAAGCAGCTGCTGCAGTTTTCTTCCACATCACCTCCTCACTTTGGTTTGTCTGGAACGAGATCATTCACAACAGTAACTTCATCTCCACAAGTAGGCTGAAGCTTCTTGCCTTGGGATCCTTGAACATCCATGTGGATTCTATTCTGTTGATGCAAGGCCACCCACCACCCCTTTTCTTCTCCATTTTGTGAGCATCTATGCTCTCCCCTGTTGTAATTATGTTGATAGTTTTCTGCTGTTCATATTGGTTTTGCATTATTTTCTTTCGTTTTGTGCTCTTCATGAGCTTGTATTTTTAGCCTTCGGGCTTTTGGGGGCCTTTGGCCCTTTCTCTTCTTTTAATAGAAAATCTTGCCTTTTAGCAATATATATATATATATATATATATAAAGGAGAATCTCCATACGCATCCGTCCATCACCATTTTTTTCATTAGAACTCTTAGTGAGGCCCATCTATCACTCAATCCAAACCTTGCAACACATATAGGACCCCATGATAGCAACTCACCCCAAGTTTTGGTTGGATCCAAATTTATTGGACCGTTGAATTGATTGTACACTAATTCAAATAGAATGAATTTGTGAGCCATGGATGAAAGGGTTAAGGATATGTGATTGGGGCCAAATTTGATATATAGGGTGCTTTTACATAAATCTTTTTAAACCCCCCAGTCTCATCCCTTGGTGGGGTTCATAGTGGACCCCACCAAAGAGTGTGCACGAAAAGTTCATGAAGAACGCATGCACAAGAAAAGGCCCCTATATATAATTTGAGTTTTTGTTTAATGTTTCCACGGTGATCATATTAAGACTTGGAAAAATCTTTGTATAGTTGTTGTCAGGGGCCATACAATCACAATGGAGATTATGGCCCTGGCCTCGGATTCAGACAAGTCGGGTCTGGGACAAGCCCAACCTGTTTACAGCAGTACGGCTTCCCGGAAGCTGCATGTTGAACACCCCCAAGTCGGGTCCTGGATTTGGAGGTCTCATATCAATATCCAAAACTGTAAGCACAGCTATATGAAACTGCAAAAAAAAAGGGTAACAAACATGCTTTCCCGCTACGATTGTTGTTCAATGGCTAAAGAAATGACACTCATTGCACCTTTCTGGTGTTGGGACTTCGGAGACCAAAGAAGAAGCAATGTTAGCCACAAAAAGATAGCTGCTGGCTCAAGGACAGTATATGACCTAAAGGATAGAAATGCAGGGAGGCCAATAATGTTCAGCAACACCATGTAAAACCGTAAGAAGGACCTCTTACCTCACCGACTAGAGGTGGCAATTCTTAACTGCCTAAACTAGGATTCAAACCTAAACAGGCACCTTCCCCTTACAAGAGGGCATGTGTCACCTCACTTGAGGTCTATGCCCGAAGGCTCTACCTACCTTTTGAGGTATGCTTCCCTCTACTGAGGGTGGGGCCCTAGACCCTTATAGCTCGGATACCAAAAAACCAAAAAAAACAAAAAAGACACCAGGCAAAACCGTGTCCGAAGTCCCCCATGCCATAAGCATACTCCCTGATAGAAGTTCTCTTAACCATCAATGTATATCAATAAGATTGTCGGTCCCTTTTCTTCCAAATATTTACCCCATATTAAACCCAAAAAAGAAAAGCTTAGATGACCTTCAACTTCAGCGTCTGGGTTACAATGAGGTACAACCCCGACTCAAATCAATAAATGACCAACTTGATCAGACTGTTCATTCTTCATAGGAAAATGCTGGACAAAGATCACATGACTACATGGGAGCGCACCCACCAACAAAACAGCAACCAAATATTAAGCAGATGGGTGTCTTGTTATTCACCAGTCAGAATGGCGCGACACCCTCCATGGATGGATCAGAGTAGAAGATATGATGAAAAACTGGAAATACTAGTTTGCAGAAGAAAAAATAGAATTGCAGACAACTTATACAGCACATTTTTGAATGACCAACTACTACAGGCTTGTTTCAGAGATCACATGAAGCATTCACGTCTGCCTTTGCCACATTGCTTGCCAACCTCCATGTGTTCATAATATTAGAATTAGTAGTGTAATTCCATTTACATAATAAAGAAGAAGAAAGCTTAGGGCAGTAAATAGAAAATCTGCATCTTCTTGTGCCCTTTTTAATAATATAATTAAATAGAACACACACATCACTTGCACCGATGCAATATTCAACATTGGATTGGAAGTGATTTTTTTCACACACATCTAACATTTTATTTAGGGTTGACGAAGATCATTTCAATCCAATAATGGATGCTCTACTCTGATCATAGTGATATTTCAGTTAATCCCAAGTCACTCTGCTCCACCCAGTCAAGTTGTGGGCCCTATAGCGCAGACATATATGGGAAGACCCTTCTGTACCTTCCTACATATAACAATCCTCAAATACTGCTCATCCACCATAAAAGACGACCTTAGCACCTTAGGAAAAAATTTTAATCAAATTAGTCATTCAATGCTTTTTGGAAATCCCATCTTAGAGAAGGCTCTTTGTTAAATCTTTATAGCTAATGAAATCTTAAAATTAGATCGCCTCAAATCTAGTAATTTCTATATGTTTTCTGTTGGTCATCTACTGAAGAAATTGTCCCTTCATTATGCTTATTTGGTTACATTCCCAAACTATTTTCTTCATACCTTGCACTTTCTGGTGCCTTTAGGTCCCTGATGGATAGATGGGATTGTGCCCTTTTAGAGAGAAGAAAACAAAGTGGTCAAGTTGCATGGAAAATGTTGCCACCTGCAATCTCAATTGCGGGAGTGTGGAGGGGTATGTAATGAAAGAAACTGTGAGGCATTTTAAGACCAGGGAGGCAGGGACCCCTTGGTATGACGTGTTGGCTAGGATTAGATTTTCCTTGATTAATCCAAGCAAAGGAATTCCATGAAATTCAGCATCCATCTACATAGAGAGCACCTCTGGGTTTAATAATCTCTTTCCATCTTAATATAGTTGAAGAGAGGCATAACAAATATGAATGATATTTGGATTTATAAATATTTCTCGAGCGACAGCTCATACTTCTCAGGCCTGAAAATTCTACATCCATGGACATGGTAACAATGACCACCCAATCAAGCTGTATGTTTACTGGGAACAGAAAGAAACTAGACTATATAACTAGAAAACTGTAAACCCATGGAACTTATAGTTGGTGATCCATCCCATAATTATTGGGAGTGAGATACTCTCACTCTCATGTCATGGATCATTACTTCTAGGGACGACCATAACAGTCGTGTGGATGTTACTTGAGACAGCTAAGAATATCCAGGAAAAACCAACACATACTCCCAATGGCAAGATATCTACAATAATCTAAAAACTCAAACGAACTAGCAACTATGGAGCAAGGATAATTGTTAGCAGATGAATATTCATGGAGAGAAGCAGCATAAGGTCTATTCAGATTCCTGACACTACTACTAATGATCTGCAGTAGCAGTTTGATACCTGCTCAGTTGGAGGAAATTCAGGAAGTGGAATAGAGTAAACAAAAACCTTCAATACATAAATTGAAATTTCCCCATTAAATTAAAGGATGGCGCAAGAGGGAAATGAGACAATAGTTGTATCATCAATCATCAGGGACCAAAACCAAGAACAACAAAAACTTTCCTTGGAGGCTTTTTGACAGAGCCAAGGGATTCTTAGCCATTCAACGTTACCTTCAACCACCTTTCTTGAAGCCTTGATAACTTTCCCGTGGCTCACCCTCAGGGACCTTTCACCAACTTTCCAAAAGGATTTTGCATGTTGAGAGGAAAGTGCAAAGTATGATCACCTCACTAGCATCACACAGATATGCATTTGGGACTTTGGCTCATACCGTGGACAATGCCTAAACTTTCTTCCGAGAACCAAATTGGCCTTCCCTTTGCCCCGACACCTTGTTGAAGCCTGTCTTCTTTTGTCCATTCAGACATTGCCAATGTAACCAGCAATGGCCTCTTCACCTCATCATCATCATCATCATCATCATCATAATCAAAGCTTTGTCCCAACTATGTTGGGGTCAGCTACATGAATTCTTTTTCTCCATTCTGATCTATCTTGAGCCAAATCCTCAAATAAGTTGTACTCTTTCATATCTATTTTTACTACCTCTATCCACGTCCTCTTTGGCCTACCCCTTTCCCTTAGCAAGCCATCAATATGTATAGTCAAATTTTTTCTTACTGGTGCCGTTGCCGACCTACGGTGGACATACCAAAACCATCTCAAAGAGATTTCTCTAATTTTATCCCCTATTGATGTCACCCCTAGATACTCTAAAAAACGCTCAATCCTAATTTTATCCTTTCTATTTTTATCACACATCCACTATAACATTTTCATATCTGCTACATTCATTTTATGCATGTGTTGCTTCTTGATTGGCCAACATTCTACTCCAACAAGGTCATAGCTAGTCTAATCATTGTCCTATAAAATTTTTCCTTAAATCTTATTGGAATTCGTTAATCATAAAGCACACTCCAGAAACAAGCCTCCACTTAAAACGTCCCACTTTTATCCTATGTTTGACATCTTCATCAATCTCCTTATCATTGCTAGGTAACAGAATGAATCTCTTTGTGGTATTTCCTAAGCTTCAATTCTCACAATAGTTTTTGCTCTTAGTAAATGTCACTGAAATTGCAATCTATATATTTTATCTTTATAAGACTCCTTTTGAAGCTTTAAGAGATTCTAAAGCCTACCATCATCTCTCTCAAGTTTTGCATTCACATCATTTCTTGATTCATCTATTAACACTATGTCATCTGCAAACAACATACACCAAGGTATCTCCTCTTAAATATGAACGATTGATTGATCCATAACCAATGCGGAGAGAAAAGGGCTTAGAGATGACTCCTGATGCAAACCTATTTCCATTGGGAACTCTCATGTCTCTCAGCAATTGGTTCTCACACTCATTACCGCTTCATACATGTCTTTAACAATTTCAATATAACCTCTTGGAACATTCTTTTTATTTAAAACCCACCAAATTAAATCTCTAAGTACCTTGTCATAAGCTTTTTCTAGATCGATGAAAAACCATATACAGATTTTCCCTCTTCACCTGATATTTTTCTATTTTTTGAGTAGATAACTTCCATGATTGACCTTGCTAACACAAAACCAAATTAATTTTCAAATATCTTAGTCTTTTATCTAAGTTTTTTGCCCCATTACTCTCTTCCATAGCTTTATAGTTTGACTCATAAGTTTAATCGCACGATAGTTAGTACTAGTACCGTTTTGCATATCTCCCTTCTTCTTCTATATAAGTGCTATAACACTTCTTCTCCATTCATCTGTCATCTTCTATATTATTAATATCTCATTGAAGATAACACTTCTTCTCCGTTCATCTGTCATCTTCTATGTCATTAATATCTCATTAAAGAGCGTAATCGACCAAAACACGTCAATTTCTCCTAAGCATTTTCAAGTCTTTCCTGTCTTCATCTATTTCAATGATTTCCTCACTTCCACACCTTAATTCTGTGGAAAAAAAATGTTTTGTTAACAAAGTATCCTCTCTTGTTCCCATATCTCCTACATAGACATAGTATTTATTTGAAAGTGTGTGATTCCCTCCACCTTTCTTTGATGTCTTTGTCGCTCACTAGAACCTTTTGGCCATTGCTTTTAATACATCTGACATAGTCTAAGTCTCTACTTTTCCTTTTCTTTATTTTTGCAAACTTAAAAAAATATCCTTCTCTTGTTCCAAACTAATTATATAGGTCATCATATCCTTTGAACTTTGCAATGCTTTCAACTTTCATAGCTTCTTTCTTTGGCTTCTTATATAACTCATAGTTTTCTATATTCCTAGTTCCCTACCAAACTTTGTCATGTCTTTTCTCTCGAACAACTTCCTAAACCTCTACACTCCACCACCAAGTTTCTTTATTGTAGTATCTTTTCCCTTCCGACTCTCTAAAGCACCTCTTTAGCAACCTTCCTAATACAATTAGTATTTGATTCCATGTCTCTGTAGTTTCTCATTCAAAATTTCATTCTCTCTTCAATCACTTTATTCTTAAAAATTATTGCTCTTTCTCCTTTCAAATCCCTCCGCTTGTTGTAAGGCCCATTTTATTTACTAAACCTCTCTTTCTACTTCTAATGCAAATATCTAAAAGCTACTACCATATGTTGTATGGTCAAACTCTCTCCTAGAATAACCTTGCAGTCTATACAAGCCAATCAATCATATTTTCTAACTAGAAAAAAGTCTATTTGGCTCTTACTAGTTCTACTTTTACAAGTAATTAAATGTTTCTCTCTCTTTTTAAAGCAAGTATTTGCTATAACAAGGTCAAATGCTAAAGCAAAATCAGTGTCTCCTAACTCATTTTTTTCTCCTCATCCTTGTCCTCCATGCACTCTCTCATACCCTCCATTATCCTTTCCTACATGCCCATTTAAGTCCCCTCCTATGAAATTTTTTTCACTAACTGGAATTTCTTGTAGTAAGCCATTTATCTCCTCCCAAAATTGTCCCTTGACACTTTCATCTAATCCTGCTTAAGAAACATATGCACTAATAATATGAATTACATCTTCCTCTAACACTAGTTTAATTGATATAATTCTATCACCCAACCTCTTTAACCCATGATGTTCTCTTTCAAATCCTTATCTACAACTATAACCACTCCAATTTTTTGTATTGTTCGTTTCCACATAAAAAAGTTTATAACCATCAATGAGCTCATTAACTTTATCCCCTTTCCACTTTGTGTCTAGTAGATAGGCTACACTAGCTCTTCTTCTTTTCATTACCTCGACTAGCTCCATGCTCTAACTTGTCAAGGTTCATATATTCCAAGTAACAATTCAAATCTCCCTCTTCTTCTGAACTAACTTCTTAGCCACACTCATCCAAAATGGTGTCATGGCCATTGCCTACTTTCCACTACAACAGGGCGGCATTGCAATGCATTGCTAAAAGTGGGGAATGCCCTAGCATGATCTCAAATTGTTCTTATATAAAATCCATGTTTGTGTTGCAACAAAATTTTAAGCTAACTGTCAACCTATCAAACATAACCCTCCTCTTTTATCCTAGTTTGGGATTGATAGTAAAAACCATCCTCTTTGCATCTTGTCTCCCCTTAAATCTCACAAATGCAAACCTTGTGGGGACCTTTTATGAATTGATAAGCATACATCCTCTACTTTACCAAAGTAGAGAAAACTAAGAATCAGCCACTTCACATAAGATTCCATCCGGAGGTTGCAAATGAAGACTGTCACTAGCTTATCCATTGGGATCAGGGTCTTACTTTTTAGCCCTTTGGCTTCATCCAACTCCAAATGTCATCCACCCTAGCATGTTTCTAGTTCCATCAATCATTATTTTTCCTCAAAAAGAAATAAAAATAGAAGGAAGATGGATTCTCAGATGAAAAGTGTAAGTGGGTCTTCAAGCATTGCTTCTTCCTCCTCCTATGCAAAGAGATGGAGGTGCTTTGATTAGTGTGACAGAAGGGCAGGGGTGGAGCCCCTCTCAGATACTGGCATGGCTATGTAAGTGATCCATAGTTTAAAGGCCCAGGAAAGAAACATGGAAACCCAAGGAAAATGACACCTATGCGTAAGATATGATCATGTAAATGCCATAGGCTATCATAATGTGGACTGGGCGGGTCTCAAAATGACAGGTTCTCTACTAGTGGCTATTTTATGTTCGTTTGGAGCAACTCAGTGAAGTTGAAAGGGAAGAAATAGTCGGTGGTAGCTTATTTTAGTGCAAAGGCAGAATATCATGCCAAGGCAATTGAGTACTCGTGAGATGATATGTTTAAAATTCTTTCTTCAAGAGATGGGTTTCAGATATTTTCTCCTATGATGTGGGAATTTGATAATCAAGCAGCCATTCCCACAAAACACATGGAGATGGATGTCGCTTCTGGGTGTGACATCTGACATCAATGTCGGACATCAATGACCTTGAGTTCTTGACATCCATAATCCATTCAAAGATGTTCCCACCAAGGCTACTACTTGGGCTCAGCTCTCTACCATGTTGAGCAAGTTAAGCATGTATGCTATTGATTAATTTTCTAGCTGCAGGGGGGAGTGCCAAATAAGCGTACATAATGGAAAAAAAAGTGTACAATACCAGAAGCAAGGAGCAGTTGTTTAGCGGACGCTATAGGATAACCACAATGTAGAAGATCATCTCTAGAGAGATTAAATGGATAGAATACTTTGTACGTTAAAAAAAAAAGGGCGGCCCAGAGCACGAGGCTCCCGTATAACGGGGTCTGGGGAAGGCAAGATGTACGCAGCCTTACCTTTCTTTTGAAGAGGCTGTTTCCGTGGCTTAAACCCGCGTCCTCCAAAATGGTACCGGTAAGCCTTTAATGTTGGGCCAAGCCGCCCTTCTAATGCTTTGTACGTTAATCCTTGGGATTTTATTCTCATCAATTATAACCCTTACAAATTTTATTATAGGGAGAGATTGGTTCCAGAATACAACCCTTTTTTTTCAATTTTTATTTGTTTTGTACAACAATTTTAAAATTACAGCTAGGATGGTGCCATCATATGTTTAGCGGCCTAGTCTGTCCATCGGTGGACCATGATTTTTCCCTTTATTTTCTAGGAGGTATGTTGGTGGTCATGCATATCAGATAAACAGTGTAGATCAACAAGCTGTTGGCCTATTTGTCAAAACTATTCATTAAAAATACTATATGCATCTTTAGGACAGGGATCTTAAAATTCTCATCTAGATGCCACAGGAGTTTGGTCTTCAAATCCTTTGCTTGATCTTTCCTTGATTAGGGCCCTCTTGGCAGGACAGCAAGATGATTCAGAGCACCATTGAAGAAGCTAACCTACAACCTCGCACAGCCCACCCCCACACCCACCAGTGCCCCCATTCAGTTGATAGGGCAGATAAAGATGATCAGGATCATTTCTTAGGGCTTTAGAAGGATTAAAATGGTTAGAACATTTTTTAAAAAAAATAAATTATCAGAAAGAACTGTGGAAAAGTTGGTTCAATCGCAACCTAGTCAGCCCCGTCTTGGCAGAAACAGCCAAGTTTCATATGAAACACACTGCTAGATGCCAAAATGAACCAAATTTCAACTTAAGAATTTAACAAAAAAACAGAAAATTTCTTCCATCTCAGCGAAAATGAAATGAAATTGACAACATAGATTTAATAGTGCAACAAGCAAGAGATGGTTTGCAGGTGAGCAAGTTAATGAAAAAGTAAATAAATATCAGCTACCATGGTAGAATTGTTGCAAAGAAGGAAATATACCACAGAAATGCTACTTTTGTGCAGTCTAAGTAATAGGAAGGTAGCAGAAGGCCCCGCTTTCCTCCTTTACTTGAGTTGAATGTCGCTGAAGTTCTCCGCTCTGAAGCTGTGCTGACAATGGAAGTAAATCTATAGTATTATCATGTTCACGACAGAGAACAGAATCCTTCGTATTCAGAAAACTAGAGGTGTGAAAGCAGCTTTCTGCTTGGGCTTCAAAGGTAACAACATTGCTGTCTTCTGAAACCAGCACAGCACCCATGTGATCATCTTTCATCCCACGTGAAGAAAACCGGTTTGATGCCACAGTTGTTGAAGGTTGGGAGCTTACCACCAGGAGCTTGTCAGGAAATCCCACACTGTAATGAGTCTGCCTACCTTGGATGGTCAAGGGCCTTGCCATGTGAATTGCTGAAAGAGTGGATGAGTTCTGTGATTGAGTTGACAGAAGAGAGAGAGCACAACCGGAGTCTGAGACTCCGGGTACGCCTTCAATGGTTGACGATGTATTGAAAGAAGCAAACTCTTCGGCCCCTAATGAGGCATTTTGAAATATTGAGTGTGAACCAGTGTAGTCCTGGACGTATCTGTTTCCATTTCCGTAGCACATACCAACTGATGCAGTATCAATACCACGCAAGGGAGATAACTGTTTCTCCATACCATATGGGGTATGGAGCAGTTTTGGAAGTGAGTGGCTGTTCATCCCAGAAATGAGTGGCTGAGTATTAGCATCATCTTCAACTTTTACATTCCGGAACCAGTTACTGTTCTCAAATTTTACTCCGCGTACAATCCCATTTGGAAGCATATCCGAGCAAACAATGGATGCTCCAGCTGCTAAGGATGCCCCAAGATAACTGCTACCTGTGAGACAGGAATGATATTAAGACAATAAGATTAAGGGAAGACAGGTCTTAAATGCATGGCATCAAAGATACGCAACAAAATTCATGGCACTTCAAGGAAGAAAAAGATGTGTGGTGGTCTGTGTGGGGGAGGAGGGATGGGATGAAGGTTGCTAACTCAGATTTTGAATTTCCAAGTTCCCATCATCATTAACATTGTGTTCGGTTTTCTCATTCTTTGCTTAAACAAAGATTGGATGAGCTCAGTCCAAATCTCCAAGACAACTTCATGTATGAATTGATGTTGGCTAATAGACAGACGGGGATCCAGCACATAGCTGCTAGGGTTTTATTAAAGAATATGAATATCCCATCCATTGGTTAGGCAGAAGGGGATCAAGCACGCAGCTTCTAGGGTGTTTATTTAAAGAAAATAAAAATTCCAACCATTGGTAATTTGGAATACATCTGAGCAATGGCAACGATCAACTAAATAGGCTACTTACCAATTTTATAAACCATTAATTTGGGGTACAGCTGAGATAGAAACTATCAACTAATTTAGGAACATATCAATTTTATAACCCATTTAGGTGGAGTTTTGGGCTAAGTAAGGCATGAAGGAAGGATCCAAAGGAACAGCTGTTGTTTGTGTCTGTGATCCATTTGCATGCTATAATTGCATGAACATGGAAGTGGAAGCGAGAGTGAATTTGAGTGCAGTTAGAATAGTAGACTTAATCTAGTTGTCAATAAATCAAAACACTACAGTAGTGGGAACATTAAGAAACTGAATAAATGATGAGAGTTAATAGGGTGATTTTGATGCAAAGTCAATGGGCTGACACAACGAGACCCCTGGCCACATGTGAGACCTAATGAAATCTAGGATTTTGCTTCTTAGTTTATTTCCTTAATGATTTGTAATTAGGATTAGCTTTCTAATTCCACTAGGAGTCTTTGTTTAGTTTCCTAGTTTGGTAAGGATGCCATGGATTGTAGCATTTGTTTTACATAATATATGAGCATTGTTAGGTATTAGAGGTAGAGTTACAGATTAACAAAGTTACCCTTCATAGGTTCAAGGTTCTCCCCTCTTTGCGAGAGCCTCTTTGAGAAATTGTTTCATGTACTTCGGTACTTTCATCCTCTGTGATCCAAACCCTTCCCTCAGGTTTGCATCAGGTTTAAGCAGGTTAATTTAAGAAAGAGCAGTAAACTTCAAGAGAGAGAGTCCACAAAGGCATTAGCACTTTTATGCTAGAAGAGCTCTGGAACCTAAATGGATAAATGATAATCACAAGAGATGGGAGATGGAAAGACTAGTTTTACTAGGGGTGGGCTCAAAACGGTTCCCATCAAATCATTCTAACCTTGCTTTGACGGCCTCAAAGTTTGACAATTTGTTAACAGTCCAGCAAACAGTAACCCACTATTCAAACTTAAGATCCAGTCGGGTTAGGAGTTAGGCCTAGTCCTGCTCAATGGAGCTCAAATTCCTCATTCTAACAAACAATGTGAGACCAAAGAAACTTGACAAAATCTGACCTAACTCGACTCAGGCAGTTCCAACTGGGCTTGAGAAATAACAAATGATTTTGGCTTGAGCTGAGTTAGGATCAACTGAGATTCAGCTTGACTCAGGTTCAGGCTGGCCATTCTAGAACTTGGGTTCAGCTTGGGTTGGCCCTTAAAGGACTCAGGTTTGGCTAGGGTTGGCCCAAATCTTGAGCCATCCCACATAGTTTCATAGTCAGAAGTAGGCACAGAAAAAGATTGAACATGCTCATGCTCATGCTCTCTCTCTCTCTCTCTCTCTCTCTCTCTCTCTCTCATGGGTGTGGGTGGGTGTGTGCACACCAGTGTATAAATGCACACATAGGCCCAAATACCATGACATGATGAAAGCATCTTCGCAGTTCTCCCAGAGTGATTGTCCAACTGAGGTTTTCTGCGACGTTCATTGTGACCGGCAAGGCGTTTACGACAACTGCGCTTACCATCATCAAATTCAGCCAGCAAATGGAATCTGCATGTGGCAAAGGTAAAAGCATTATCTTCTATCTTGTATGAATTAGTTAATAACTATAATGATTGTAACATTGAATACAAACAGACTGCAACTGCAAAATGAAGTCAAAATAGAGAGACATGAACATAGACAAACCTCATAACTATCAAACTAATTTAAATACAGATAAAATGGTTTAGCACATTTCAGGCTATGACAGCCAAGTACTTCAAAATAGAAAAAAAAAATGGAATCCATATCCATTGTTATCTGTGAAATCCATATCCCTGGCATATCCCCAGCATGCCCTTCTCATATCCAGGGTATATCTTGGCATCATAGAGTCAGGTTACATCACAGAATTACCAGGAACTAAAAGTGAAACACTCAGAAAACAGGCATTGTGTAGCTCTCAGGGAAAGGGTAACATCCTTGATCACCAGTAGAAATGATATCCATTTACACTTTCAATATAAAAAAAAAGGGTGGCCCAGTGCACGAGGCTCCCGCACAGTGGGGCCTAGGGAGGGCAAGATATACACAGCCTTACCTTCATTTTAAAGAGGTTATTTCCGTGCCTTGAAACCGCGTCTTCTAGGACGCTACCGGTGAGCCTTACCATTGGGCCAAGCAGCCCTTCTTGTCCATTTACACTTTCAATGTACCCTCTTAATTGCATTTTGTAAACCTCCCTCAACCATAGAGGAACTATAGAAGATGAAAGAAATCCTCTCTCCCTCCCTTGACTTTCTGCTACATCTGAATCAAAGATGATGACAGTGCATCTTAATCCTTCGAATAACACTAGCTAGATTCTCACAGCTTCCGTAGGCCAGGGCACGGTTAACTCATCCTCAGTCAAAAGAGTTGTCAAAGGAACATGTGACCTTTTTTCTTCTCTTTTAGCTACAGCAACTCAGATATGTGATATTGACTCTATTACATAAGCATTATAACGTGACAGCCAACATGAAATAATAGCAACATGGACTTTAGATGAAATTTACGGATCTCAATGGCATGTTAACATGTTAAAAGTCAGAACGTAGTTGTAAAGACCGCATAGCCCAAGACACAGTTTACACACCTGAACTTGGCCTAGTGAAGTAGTGCAGGGGAAGAAGATTAGCCAACGGGCTAATCTCCAAGCCAAAAGGCTTAGGGATAAATTGTCTAGGTGTCTCACCAAAGACAAATAACACTCTCAACTGAGAACCAATGCCCAAAGCTTTATTCAATATCAAAATCTATATCTCTTGAAGAGATTACAATCTTATTTATAACTAAAACATTTTCTAAAAAAGGAAATACCTAATTCTAAACAGGTAAGAAATCCTAAATCAAATCCAACTGGAATCAAATCCAACTGGACTTGCCAAAATCAAACAATTACTATTAATATAATCCTAATACAATTCTACTATGTTTTGGGCCTGCGGGTGTGGACTTTCAATCGGGGCCCATTATGATGATGGCCTGCATCAGCTCTCCCCGGCTTGGAAAAACTCGACTCTGGCGAGTTGCTGGCTTGGTACTGCTCATATAAATCTGGATTGATCTTTTGAAAATCTGCAGCCGTAATCCAAGTAGTTTCAGAGATTGGTTTGCCTTTCCACTTAACAAGAAACTTGTAAAATCCTCCGTTCTTTGTTGAAATGATCTGATCATCAAAAACATCTTCAATTTCGTCTGGAGGGAATTGATGAAGAGGAATGCGAAAAGCTTGTTCTTCAAAGGATTCATCATTGTGGTGCCCATGATAGAATGTCAAATCTTCGACATTGAACGTGGAGCTGATATTCATATCTGCAGGAAGGTCTAGAACATATGCATTGGAACTGATTTTCTTTAGAATCTTGAAAGGACCTGCACTTCGTGGATGAAGCTTCTTGTATTTACCTGCAGGGAATCGTTCGGGCTTCAAACGAACCATTACCAAATCGCCTTCGGTAAACTCAACATGGCGTTTGTGAGAATCCGCGTGCCTTTTATATGCTTCATTACTTGTAGCGATTTGCCGGCGGACTTCATCATGAACATCTTTCATATGTTGGGCAAATTGTTCAGCATCCGGACTAGATCTAGAGTCAACTGGTAAAGGACTTAAATCAATAGGCAGACGTGGCGTAACACCAATGACAACTTCAAATGGTGATCTCCCTGTTGTTCTGTTAACAGAATTATTATAGGCAAACGAACAACTTCTTGGCATCTGCTTTATGAGAACAAGGAATAAAATGTGCCATTTTGGAGAAACGATTAACAACGACAAAAACAGAATCTACTTTTCGCGCTGTTTGTGGTAAGCCCAAGACAAAGTCCATACTCAAATCTTGCCAAGGCGCATGTGGAATAGGAAGGGGCTGATACAAACCTGTATTCTTCTTTTGACCTTTTGCAAGCTGGCATACTCTACATAATTCACAAATTCGGGCAACATCTGTTTTTAAGCGTGGCCAAAAGAAACGATCTTCCACAAGGGCCAATGTTTTATCACGCCCAAAATGTCCACTACATCCGCCACTATGTAACTCACGTATCATAAATTCACGGATAGATGTAGCAGGCAGACATAATTGATTTCCACGGAAGAGATATCCATCATGAAGAGAAAACTTTGGATGTTCTGAACCTTCACCATTTAGAAGGGCTGTATAAATGTGACCAAAGTCATTATCAGCTGCATATTCTCTGCGTATCACTTCAAAGCCAGGAACATTGACGGAAATTGTCGTAAGAATGTGAGTTCGACGACTTAATGCATCTGCGACTTTATTTTCCGTGCCAGATTTATGACGCAGAACAAAAGAAAACTCCTGTAGGTATGCACTCCATTTAACACGATTGGCGCTCATTTTCTTTTGAGAATTCAGGTGCTGCAAGGCTTCATGGTCAGAGTATAAGACAAATTCTTTTCCAATGAGATAATGACGCCAATAACGAAGAGCTTGAACTACTGCATAATATTCCAGATCATAAACAGTGTACTTCTTACGAGAGTCATTTAATTTCTCACTGAAATAAGCAACTGGATGACCGTCTTGACTTAGGACTCCGCCAATACCTACATGTGAAGCATCACAACTAACTTCGAAGACTTTGTCAAAGTCCGGAAGTTTTAGAACTGGTGCCTCAGTCATTTTCTTCTTAATTTGCTCAAATGCTCGAGAGGCAGCATTGGTCCAAGTGAACTCTCCTTTTTTCATGCAGTCAGTTATAGGAGCCATAATGGTACTGAAATTACAAATGAATCTCCTGTAAAAGGTAGCCAAACCATGAAAGCTACGTACCTCATGTATAGTAGTGGGAATAGGCCAGTCAAGGATTGCTTTGACTTTGGTTGGATCAGGTTCAACTCCGCGGGCCGAGACAACAAAACCCAAAAATACGACTGTGGAGTTCAAAAATGTACACTTCTTCAAATTAATGTAAAACTTTTCTTTTCGAAGTGCACGCATGACATACCTCAGATGATCGATATGCTCTTCCTTTGATTTGCTGAAGATTAGAATATCATCAAAATATACCACAACAAATTTGCCAAGAAAAGGTCGTAGAAGCTGAGTCATTACTCTCATAAAAGTGCTGGGAGCATTCGTTAGACCGAACGGCATGACTAACCATTCGTATAGTCCATCTTTGGTTTTGAATGCTGTTTTCCATTCATCTCCGGGCCTAATACGAAGTTGGTGATATCCGCTCCTGAGATCAATCTTGGAAAAGACAGAAGATCCAGACATCATATCAAGCATGTCATCCACTCGAGGAATCGGAAACCGATATTTGATGGTAATTTTATTAATCGCTCGGCTGTCAACACACATTCGCCAAGAACCATCTTTCTTCGGTGTTAAGAGGGCTGGAACTGCACATGGACTCATGCTTTCTCGGATATAACCTTTCTGGAGTAAATCTTCAACCTGTCTGCGCAATTCAGCATGTTCGGCAGGGCTCATGCGATAAGCAGGCAAGTTAGGAAGGGTAGATCCAGGGACTAAATCAATGGCATGCTGGATGTCCCGCATAGGAGGTAACTCATTAGGAAGCTCTGCGGGAATCAAATCTTGAAAATCATGGAGCAATGACTTGATTTCTGGTGGCGTAGAATCCTGCTGTTTATTCTCTGCTTCTTGGGTTTCTTTAGGCACAAGAGCATATACAACTCCTTGATCTTTACTTTCCATTTCAAACTTCCGCATAGAGAGAACATGAGGGTTTGATGGGGTGGTAGAAACTGCCGGTGAAGATGCTAATGGCGGCAATGGGAGAAGATCCACCACTTGTCCTTTCCATTTAAAAGAATGAATGTGCCTTTTCTGATCAGTATGCACCTCTCGATCATATAACCAAGGTCGGCCAAGCAGAATGTGAGCAATATTCATCGGAATAATATCGCACCATATATCATCTTCATATATGCCAATTTTAAAATGAACCAAGCAACGGTGGGTAACAGGGATTGAATGATCATCTACCCAAGCGACCTTGTAAGGCTTTGGGTGCTTTTCAGTAGGCAAATTGAGCTTCGTGATCACTTCCTGTGAAACAACATTCATAGCACTACCTCCATCAACAATTAAATTGCATAACTTACCTTTGCATCTCACGCGTGTCCTGAAGATTGAAGTACGTCGCCAATCAGCTTCTTCTTGTTCATTGGTGAGGAGTAGCCGACGTATAATAAGAACAGGACCACCTTCTTCTGCACCGGTAGCGGCATGAGGAGAAGGATCAGATTGAGCCTCTAGCTGTGGATCTGGCTGAACTTCTGATTGGAAATGGTCAGGAGGAGGCTCCATTTCAAGATGCTCATCATAGTCTTCAGACGAATAAGGATCTTCCTCGCAATAATAAAGATTGCGAACTTGAGGGCATGCATTAGCAAAATGTCCTGGTTGTCCACATTGATAACAACCATCAGTTCGTCGATCTTGACGAGGAGGTCCACGATTCCGCATATCTTGCTCCTGTGGCACTGTCCCCTTTTGATTTTGAGCAAAAGGACGCTAATTGGGGTGATTGTGCTGCGGTTTTGGAGGTGGACGAAAACCCGCTGGTGGAGGAGCACGATTATATTGAGGATTATTTTGATTAGGTGGATAACCTTTAGTATTCTGAAAGGCGGGGGTTCGACGAGTCGTTGACTCCCCGACTTGAGAACCAAATCGTCTCAAAGTGGATGACCGCAATTCTAGCTCAACCCGTTTTGCCTTGTTATATATATCATCAACAGTTTCAAAATCATGCATAAGGACTTCACGTCTGATTTCTTCTCGCAACCCTGTTCTGTACCGGTTGACTAGCGTGAAATCATCATCTTGAATTTTACACCGGATAACATAATCATTGAACTTCTCTGTATACTCATCCAGTGATAAGGTGCCTTGCTTGAAAACAAAATATTCTTGCTGAAGGAGACTTAAATAATTGGAGGGCAAGTATTTACCTTCAAGCTTTTCACGCATATCATCCCATTTGGTAATAGCAGGGCGTCCCATGACAAGATTATTGTGCTCAACGCTGTGCCACCAAATACGTGCTGACCCTTTCAGTTTGACTTTGACAAAGGCAACACGCTGTGCATCATCCATATGATACCAAGAGAAATAATCTTCGAGGGAATTGAGCCAATCAATGAAAGCCTTTGGATTGAGACGGCCAGAGAAATCAGATATATCAATTTTGACTCGCTTTGTGATATCATCAAATTTTGGTGCAGCAGGTGCGTCTGTAGGGTCTTTTTCAGTAAGAAGACGCTGAATGAAATCATGCATAGATTCTTGCGGGCCTGTTTCTGCTGGTCGGCCGAAATTTTGTTGGTTTCCAGCGCTAGAGGATGCTTCGGCGGCAGGGGGCCTCTGTGAACCGCGGGACAATTCTTCCAATGCATGTACTCTTTCAGACAACTCTATTAACATAGCATCTCGCTGATGATCCGAAAATCTGCCCCGATATGACTGACCGCTGCGGGTTGACATTGCTTATAGGAAGCAAAGGAAACAAAAAGTTTTTTTTTTTTTTTTTTGAGTGGGCCTGGGCTGGAGTGGGCCTGGGCCTGGGCTGGAGTGGGCCCGGGCTGGAGTGGGCCGGGGCTGAACAGGGCAGCTGCTGTGGGCCTGGGCTGAATCAGGCAGGCGGGTCAGGAATGGGTCAGGTCAGACCCGGACTGAAGCAAAGTGGGCTAGTGGCGGGTCAGCAGGTCAGCAGGTTGGCCCAAACTGATTCTGCCCAACGACAAAAATATCTGCTTCTTACAGTAACGACAGGAGGAAAGAAAAAAAAAAAGGGCGATCTAGTTTTCTTCTTCTGAGGCAGAACGAAAAGGAAAGAAAGAAGGGAGGCACCTGTTGCAGGAAACGGACCAGCAGGCGATGGCAGCCAGCGCTGGATCGCAGTGCGCAGGCCGTCGCGTCGGCGCAGCCGGCGATGGATCGCAGATCGCTGCGTCTCTGTCTCGGTTTCTGCTGCTGCTGTCTACGGCGATGTCTGGTTTAGGGGGTTTTTTTTTTTTTTTTGAATCTGGGTTGGGTTCTGCCGGCGAGGGAGAGAGAAGGAAGGTCGCGGTCTGGGTTGGGGATGGGGGATCGGCGATGATGAGGATGAAGGGAAGCTCGGTCGGTGAAGGAAAATTATTTTGTTGTCGGCTGGTGGTTGATTGCAGCCGGCGATGAAGAAGAGAGGGCGTCCGCTGCGGCTCTGTCTCGTTGTCGTCTGATGCTCTTTCTGTTTTTTTTTTTTTTTTTTTTTTTTGGTGGCCGATGGTGGGGAACAGACGAGGGATGGGGAGCCGGCGCTGCGAGGGAGAGAAAAAGGATGGGGATCCGGTGGTGGCGGGGTTCGATCGGGTCGGGGAAAAGGGTCGGCTGGGTTGGGGTTTTTGATTCTGGGTTGGGGAAAAGGGTCGGCTGGGTTGATTTAGCGGAAAAAAGGGTTCGGTGGTGGCTTTGCCGATGAGAGATGGAGGGGTGTGGAAACAGGGTTCGGTGGTGGCTAGGGGTGGTGTGTGGGGATCGGTGAGGAGGATGAGGAAGGGAAGATAGGTCCGTGGAGGGGTTGGGCTCGGGTGAGGGTGTCGGTTGTGCAGTGGTGTAGAGGAAGGGGTCTGTGGAGGGTATGGAGGTCGGGAGTGAGACGGGAGAGTTCTGTGGATGTCGGGATGGCGGTGGAGGGATGGAACGTGTTGGGGAGTTCGGGAGGAGGGGTACTGACGACAGAGGAAGAGAGGAAGAGACGAACGAAAACTGAACCACACGCATGCACGGGAACCTCGAATCGGCGACCAGACGGCGATCCGAACTTGGATCTTCGTCTCTGATACCAATTGAAGTAGTGCAGGGGAAGAAGATTAGCCAACGGGCTAATCTCCAAGCCAAAAGGCTTAGGGATAAATTGTCTAGGTGTCTCACCAAAGACAAATAACACTCTCAACTGAGAACCAATGCCCAAAGCTTTATTCAATATCAAAATCTATATCTTTTGAAGAGATTACAATCTTATTTATAACTAAAACATTTTCTAAAAAAGGAAATACCTAATTCTAAACAGGTAAGAAATCCTAAATCAAATCCAACTAGAATCAAATCCAACTGGACTTGCCAAAATCAAACAATTACTATTAATATAATCCTAATACAATTCTACTATGTTTTGGGCCTGCGGGTGTAGACTTTCAATCGGGGCCCATTATGATGATGGCCTGCATCACCTAGTCACATTGAATTTTTTTTTAATATAATTTCCTTTGATAAAAAAATAGACACCTTCTCCTAGAAAGAATGGCTCTTTCACTCCCCACTCAATACTCTCCTCTTTCCCAAGCATCAATCACATCAATCGCTCCTCATCCCAAGACATTCATCAATTCTCTCCAACCAACACCTTTTCAAAATCGTATCTTATCTTATTTCAAGAGCATTCAGGGTTTTAATGGGGAAGAAAGGGAAGAAAAACAATCACTTATGAAGGTAGGCAGGACAAACCCTGAATGCTCTTATTTCAAGAGCATTCAGGGTTTTAATGGGGAAGAAAGGGAAGAAAAACAATCACTTACGAAGGTAGGCAGGAAAAATAAGGGTTTTCAACCCTTTTGGTGCAACTCGGGCAAGTTGGGCTTGACCCAACTCAGTATGTGCCGAGTCCGAATCGAGTCGACCGAGTCGACTCGGACTCTGCCTATTTTTTAAACTTTGGCTCAAGAAGCATGCAAGTATAGTTATAAGAATTTGGAATGCGAACTTACTAGTTATTTTCAGTAGAGTATGCCAAAATCCCTGCCCAAAGATGGAACCCTTCCATTTAGACCGATTTGAACCTGAACCGACTAATATATGCATTGCCCCATGCCCAACCAGACCTGTGACAGATCCGGGTTGGATTGGATTTAACACTCTTTTTTCTAATATAAAAATAGAAGATGTAAACATGCAGGAAGGAGTGGTCAAACATGCACCCTCACAGTTGTACACTTTATCTACTACTATTTGTCATACAAAAGCTTTGCAGATGCAATTCCACTAAAAAAATTTCTATACTATAACTGCGATGAGATGGATCATACCAGCCCCATACCAACAAAATCACTACCAAACCCATCCCCAATAGGAGTGAGTTGGCATGGGTCCCCGTTTAAACTGAACCATTGCCATCCCATGAGAAACTCCACGAGAATAATAAAAACTTGTAATTGGAGGAAAGAAGGGTGCTGTAAGAACAAAAAGCATTTGACATGAATCAAGATTTTGTAAGCTTTCCTTGATTGCATTCTCTTATTATGGAACTCCAAAAGCCACCTGTGTCCCACGTAATGATTAAAAGTGTGACATTTTGGGGCCATTTGATAGCATAGAATTGAATTGCAAGGAATTCTAAGAAAGGTATTCCTAAAGGTAGCTAAAATTGAAGAACCAAACGTGGAGGTCCATAAATGGCTAGAGAATAATCTCACCTTTAGTGGAAACTGAATACCTAGCTATAACCCTAGTAAATCAAAATCCTAGAAAGTCAGGGAACCATCTAAATCTCCACCTTATATCCGTCACCCCTCACCGCTTTAATAATCCTTATTGAAACCCATTTTAACATGAATTCCTAGGAATTCAATTCCTTGCATACAAACAAGCCCTCCATGTTTATTTCAACATTGTTTTTCAAAGAATTTACAAGGTTGTCAATTGCAAAAGGCCACCAGATAGTTCATATATAACTTTCTAATTGCATTTAACCACACATTGGAATAACTCTCCCTGCATTTCAAACTTGTAAGAAAAATTAATATATAACTTTTTTTAGGTCTTCATGGGTTTGAGACAGTTGTTTGTACTCTCTCTCCCTCCCTCCCTCCTTTGTGTGATTGGTCATAGCTCTAATATTGCAGGCCACAATTTAACACGGTTGTCAAGTCTGACTAGCCAATACATCCCAAAAACTTAAGTTGTTAGGAAGCAGCCAACAAATCTACTCAACACCGCCCTCAAATGGGATGCCGTTCGAATTTGCAACCCACACATTCACACCCACAGAATACATACTTGCCCACATCACATGACCTGGGGAAACAATGTCTCCTAGGGGTTTAAACTCAAAACCTGGCATGGCTCTCATACCATGTGAAGTCCAACTAGCCAATACATCCAAAATGCTTAAGCTGTTAGGAAGCGGAAGACAAATCAACTTAATGTTAATAAAAATTAATTTTGAAAACAATGTATTGCAAAGTTCAAAACTTAATTAACATTGCCTTCCTTTTTCTTGTTTTTTATTTCTCCAGATTTGGTAACCAAGAATTTCAAAATCACTTGTGTCTTACGTTTCGAATTTCTCTATGGGAAAGTAAATAGGAATCACAATGATACTTAATATGATAACATTTTATTCAAAGTCAACTTAACAGCTGGACTAACATTTTATTCAAAGTCAACTTACCAGCTGGACAGGTAACTTATTTATTTTAGAAAACTCTGGCAAAAACCACTCTCATTCTAGAAAAACCAAAAGTCCTTTGGACCATAGCCTAAACACTTCAGATTTTCCTTCTACATGTATAACACCAAACCCCCTCCCTCTCCCCACTCCCCTCCCCTCCCCTCCCCCCCCGGCCCCTTCCCCACCACAAACTAAAAAACATCTTCAATCCAGGCCTCAAGTTCTTTCTTTTCCCCTCCATCTCCCCTTTCTACACCCCTTGATATTTTGTGCATTTTCATTTTTGACTGGCGCAAGTGGTTCAGGATCGCACTTGGGCTGCATTACCCAGTCTTGGGTACAGGACGTTGAACTCTCTCATATGTTTAAAGTTATAGAAAGAAAACTAAATACCACCAACACACTCATGGTTGAGTGGTGTTGGCACCTAGATCAATCCCTATGCCTTCAAATTTAAAGAATCACTCCTGCATAGGAGTCCAAAAGAAAAAAACTAAAGACCAAATCCTAAGGAACCCTGACAAGTTCAGGCCTTCTACCATTTGCTAATATCTCATTGCATGTACAGTAATATTCACTCCTATCCTCCCCTATTTTGACTTCTTATTGCATGTAAAACCATATGCCTTTCTATTTTCCAGTAAGCATGCTTACCTGCAGTCTTCCATTGTGAGACCCAAGAAAATATGGTACAGATCACCTAACTATAGGCTCCACATATACAAACTCAAGGCCAAAGGAAAGCTGTATATATCCAGGTCAAGAAACACACAATTCCTCTAATGACCTCTCTATTAAATGTGATATGGCAAAAATTACAGAGCGAATGTCTTCATTCCTCCAATCAGGATATTTGCTCCTACCACTATCCCAACAAGAGAAACAGCAATGAAAATTGGCTGAGTTGATATCCTAACAAATTATGTACCTCCCCGTCCATTATACTCTGAAACAGTAAAACACAACTGAGCAAAAGAAAATTTAGTTAAGCATTAAATGTGGAAAAAACAATAGGATTTCATGTACGGGATCATAGGTTAGTAACTAAGAGAGTTGAATTTTCAAAAGAATAGGGCATTCAAACTTTCAAGATAAACAAGTTTTTATAGGAAAGCACTCTAGCAGAAAAGCAAGCTATGTGCATACACATAATCTTACTGAATGGTTGGGAATTTAGCAAATTGCAGAGATCTCATTCACAAGACATGAGAAAGCAGGCCCTTAAACAGCAGTTGCCTCACTGAACTATTTATGTCATTTTGTTAATAAAGAGATGCAAATAATATAGCATTATAGAAACCATGACATTGATTTTTGGAACCAAAGAAATTAAATTATTAACATGGATTTCCATTTCAAAATGCCAGTAATGAAGTGACTTAAAAGTAAAAATATACAAGCTGGTTCTAACAGCCATAAATAGTTAGACAATGCTAAGGAGAGCAAAGTACTGACACTGAACTTGCCATAAGTGACTATGGCTATCCTAATGACATCATGCACATGTACAGTGAAATAAATGCACAAGATCCAAGGCATTCATCAAAAAGGTAAGAGCAGTGTAAGGATTTTAGTATGTTGGCTAAATTCATGAATTAGACAAAACTCTAGTTCTGGTCAAAGTTGTATTTCTATTTATTTTAGACTAGGAGTTTAAAGAGGTTAAAAAGTCCCAGAAGAGCTGGAATGAAGGTATTTAGATTAAAAATGCCATATCTCACAAACCAAGTGTCGCACATGGGTAAGCGACTTACCGTTAGAAAGTTTGTTTTGAGTAGATATCCATAGGTTTTAATATTGCATCAATCGGAGTTAAAACAACAAAGTTATGGCCTCAGGAAGTTTGCAAAAATTCTATTGTCCGAAATAACGAAACTGCCTTCATGTGAATTTCTATTTCTTTTTTAAGTGAAATTTTCTTATTTTGTGCCAAATCGCTTCTTGATTGAATTACTATTATGAGGCACGAAATTAAGGCTATAAAAAGGGGTTCTATCTCAACTCTAAGGCATCCATCTCCATATTCAAAGTTGAGATTTTACATTGGAAATTCCTTTCTCCTCTAGAGCATTCATTGAGAGACTGTGCTGAAATTGTTGAGTTCTAAAGAATATTGCTTCCACTCTCTTGTAGAAAATTACCTTTTCTCTTTAAATGGCTTATTCGTCTTGAGGGGCATCAAGACGTGTTGGATCAAGTTTGAAGAAGGCGACCAGAATGTACATGGACAAAAAGAACTTCAGTCCTTTGGGTTGTGTTCAACTGGACAAGGGTAGTAAGTAGATCTTATAAACTCTTTTTTTATAGTGCTTGATCTAAGTGTTGACCAGTGTTAGATCCTATAGTTTTTTCCTATTTGGGTTTTTCATATAAAAATCGTGTTTCTATCTCTCGTAGTTGATTGCTTTTTAACTTCAGTTAATTTTCTGTTTAACTACATATAAGAAATCCGTGTTAGGACCTTAACCTATATTAAGGTTAGAATCCTTCAAGCAGCCCACCACATAGGTTTAAAAGCTTAACAATATTACAATCTGATTATCATGTAGAAGCATGCATTATAAAAATGACAATTAAAAACCGATCACATGAACAGATGGGCCTGATGCTTCAACCATGACAAACACATGGTAGTACCCACCTGATTAACAACTCCGATTTTGCACAAAAGTGAGAGCTAATAGAGTTCACTATAAATGTGACCTGAATCCTACTTTTGCAAGTGTTATTTCGCATGTATGTTAAAATTCACAGCAAGGTAAATGATAAAGGCAGCAACATAAGCTAACCTGCTACATTGCTGACAGAACCTCTGTTCGATGCCATTCACAATAACTCTAGCAGTTTTGGAGTGAATCTCACAGACCTTGTGTCTTTTGTGGTAGTCCTTTGAAGAACTGAGGTCCATGTTACATTCATGAACTTGACAGCAAGGAGCCTGTCCATTTGAATTCCCCAATCTTGATCTCTTTATAGGGGGCATCGGTGACGGGATCGATGATGAGGATACTTTCACTTCTTTCGAAGATTTACCATTCACAGAGTCTCTGCAATCAGCCAACCTCCCCAGCTTCAAATCTATGAGAGATGAATCTCGAGTATTATACTCTCCAATGGAGCTCGACGGCCCCGAAACACCAGACTCTTCCTCCCCAAGAAACATTTTTGGGTTAATTAACCCACAAGAAGAAGAAGAAGAAACTACTCTTCCATTACCAGTGCCACCACTAAATCCTAATCCCTGGTTCCCAACTGTCTTCCGGCCGGAAACTAGCATCGCATTTTCATAACTACTTGGAGGTATCAAGTCCCAATTAGCGGGCACTTTCCTATTTTTTGCTGGAGCATCACCACTTGATGAAGAAACCATTTCATCGGATAACACAAGACCTCTCCCTTCAGAACCATAACTCCAACAATCCATAACATATAAAAGGATCAAATTCGCTTAAGTGCAGGACAAACCCAGCAAGCTCTAAGACCGAAAAACATCTCCTTGGCACTCCTTTACGAAAACCCAGCTGAAATTCTCAATGCCTGTAAACTCAGATAACAAGAAAAGAGAAAACCCATAAAAAAAAACCTCCTCAAGAAAAGACCCAGAAAGAGAAAGTCGCCAAAAATGCATAAAATCAACTAAATGGCCACTTGAATCCATTGAAATGACAAAAGCACATGTTTTTCTTCTTTCCAGCACAAAAGATGGGAACTTCCAATGGCTTACAACCATAAAATGCGAAGATAAGAGAAACCCATTAAAGTAAAGCTTAACCCAGAAAGCAAAACAAACAAAGACGGAGAAAATCTTCAAAAACAAACCTCAATTCAAGCGAGAATCATCTCTTTGCACCCACTCCACTTCCACCCCTTTTTCCCTATATATCTCTAGCGAAAACCAATTGGATCCTTTTAATGTATGGCCAGAACAGAAAAACAAAGGTAAAATCAAAACCAGAACAGGGGTTCCAGAGACTGATAAGCGGAAAACTGCTTATGATATGAAAAGGAGAGCAGAAAAAATGACGGGCTTGTAAGATGAAGACGAAGAGGAAACATCAAAAGGGGTCGAAATGCACTGCAATCTTAATCCCACATCCCCATGAAAGAGCTTGTCGTTGCCTTTTTGTAGATTTAAAGCTGCGAGAGAGAGAGAGATAGAGAGAGAGAGAGAGAGAGAGAGAGATGAGTCAACTGAAGGTCAATCCAGAGAGAGAGGATAGAAATAGGAAATTACATGTTTAGCCCATTTGTGTTGGTTTGGGAAAGTTTTAGCGTGCTCCGAGGGACACTGTAATAGTTTGTGATCACCAAATGATCTGACAAAGTGTATGGGATCTGGACGCTCAATCTATTTGGTGGTTGCTATTATGGATTCGATGGTAGCCATTGGATGGGTACTCAATTATTGGATTTCTTTTAGGTAAAAATCTATTGGGTGGTTGAAAGTCAACAATAGGAAAGAAAGTTGGGATTATGGATTGCGTGATTTTGCGAAATGTCACAAAGTTGATACATAGGAAAAAATAAGAGTTTTTTTAAATATATCTACTAAGGTTTTTTTTTATTTGTAAACACATTCTTATAATTTTAGTTCTTGTAAATTACCTTCCATGACCCCAAAATTAGTATTTCTAACGAGAATGGGTGAGTTTTTATAAAAATGACTCTATTATGAATATAAAGCCTCAGCATGTGTTTCAAAACTTTTATCAATCTAATGGTGGATCGTATGTGAATTCGATTTATATAAAGTTATTTGCTGCCACTAGATATAATTATTTGCATTATTCTCTCACTATAGAGATTGGCTTTCCTTCTTTGTACATAAGTATTCCTCTTTTTCATATAACATTTTATCTTTTGCACATGAATATTTTCAATTAAACAAATGTCATACTAGCATTCCTCATTAATATTATAAGCTTTAGAAAAAAATAAGTTTAAAAATTTTAAATTTTGCCTATAAAGATAAAATGTCAAATATGGTAAAATAAGCTCAAAAAATCACAAAACACAAAAATTAGAATATAAATATGTTTGCTTTTGAAGAAAAACAAGAATTTTACCAGCTTTCTCATTGATGAAAAGTGTATGTAGCAAATGGTGATGACACGTCCCACATAAAACCTTCCAATTATGGTTTTTGCTTTTGCCTTAAATTATGTTTAACCCTGACATGAGGGTTAAGACTGAAGACAGCCCACACAAGTGTAATGTGGAATCCCAAATCTGGACTAAACCGCACAAATGGAAAGAGGAAGCCCACAAGACAAACAGGATAGCCAACACACGTGGACAAGTGGCATAACCTGGGATCAATTGTTTGGAAACTTAGTGACATGGAGAAGAGCTACATATGGGCCTATTTATTTCTTTGGCAAAAAAGAGTACAAAAGATAGTCTAAAGGGAGGTATAAGACGCGAATTTTTTACTTCAATGATTAAAAAAGTGAAATGGAGAAGTAAAATTATGAAGAAAAAAAATGGAGTGGAGGAGTAATGTTATGATGTAACATTGCTTGTCATTTTACTTGTGACACTACTTGTCCTTTAACTCTTTCTTGTCTCTTTTATTTTTTTAATCAAACAAAATGTGTGATAAACAATAATGAAATAGATTTCTGTAATGAGAAAAAGTGCTATTTTACTTTCACATGCCTATTTTTGCACTTTCTTTAAAATTTGGCATCTACTTTATCTTTACTCTTCCACAAGCGTAAATAAACAATTGAAGCTATGTAAATAAATGAAGACTATGCGCTGAGTTTATGGTTCAAGTTACATTGCCAATTAAAAAATATATCAAGGCCCCAAACAGTTTTGAAACGGGGAGGTCTAGCTCATTAGAGAACTTCCTAACCACTCGAACAATTTAACTATAAGTACAATTTAAGTGTGAGTAACAATTTAAATGTGAGTTACGATCTTGATTTTTCTTTACTTTTACAAATAAAAGGGTACATTTCTTTCTCACACCAAAGCTATTGGTTTCTTAATAGCAGCCTTTGACGCTAGTGGGAAGAGCAATTAGTTTTTACTTGACTATACAAGGATTGAACCTCGATAGTCTGCTAAACCTCACTGGAGAGCTATTCTACCTTACTCCGAGGTCAGATTCCTTCACCAAAGGACTCCCTAATTTAACCAGAGGTCCAATTCCTCGTGGAAGGGCGAGGGTCCAACCCTAACCTAGGTACCAAAATAAAAGGCTATTGGTTTCTTTTCCCCAGCAGTGGTGTCGGCATAAAATGGTTGTGATGTAAGTACTTGGATTTGCAATTCGTTGATCATTGACACAAGATGACAAAAAGTTCACATTAAATTGAAAAGGTTATGGTTAGGATTGTCTCATCATTGCGATTTGCAGAGTTATCGGATGGGTTGTACGTGGCTGAAATTGAGTGGTTGTTTGTACAGATTTAGATTTAGATGGAGGGATATGAGTTTTTGCTCACTTCCTTCAAGGTGGGGCATCTACTTCTCTTTTTCCTCATTTGGCAACGACAATCACATGTCTTAGGGAGGGTTTTCAAAATGACCAACTACACATCTTCCTACTTCTGTTTTTTTTTTATTTTGTTTTTTTCCTTTTTCTTTTTTAAGATATTAGTGTGTATATATATCGAAAGCCTCAAAGGTTGCAATTACAAGCATCTTCCTGCATGCCACATTCGTTTTTTGTTCTTTCTCACCTTTTTACAATTAGAGGACGAGCTCGGAACTCCGAATCGCATAAATTGACTAGGTGGAATTGATTCAACTTGAGTTGCCTATAAGCTCAAATTAAATCAAATTTTAACACTTAGAGGTTAATTATTTTATGAAATTCAATGCATAGAAATTATCTTAAGACAGGTTTTAATAAAGAAATATTAAAGAAGTGATTGGTGAAATATAGAAGGTGAAGTTCTAAATTAGATTTTGATTTTTCTAGGATTTAACTTGGTAGGAGTGATTATTTTTAAATATTTTTTTTTGTATTTTCAATTGTAACCACTTTAAGAAATTTTAACATTCCTGAAAGCTAAAGTTCCATCAAACAAATAGGCCATAGGCATTGAATTCACATGCCTACTTTACAAAATAAGATTGTAATGAAAGTGTTTCTCTCTTAATGTTTATACCAGCAAGAAAGGCCTGTACTAAACTCGAGCCCAAAAATGAAAAAAAAATATATATTTAATTTTTTTCAAAATATATTAATAAAAATATAAAATTTTAAAAAATAAATATATTTCCCATTATTATTAATATTTACTCTATGAAGCAAAATGTAAATAAAAAAGAAATAATTAAAATGTGGTTGAAGATTTGTTGCAAAGAGTTCTAACATTGGTGAAAATGAGGGAGAACCAATCAAAATAGATTGACTATGGGCCATATGTTTAGGACAGATGAAAACATGGTCTTTGTGTAAATAAATGGTAAGAATTGAAATATTTATGTTGAATTAATTAAAAATATAAACAAAAACAATATGGGGAACACACACAAAAAAAAAAAAAAAAACTTTTAGATGTTGCTCATGTCAAAGTCCACCTTTTTTTTCTGTTTCAAATAAATTTTTATATTTGGAATTTCAAAGGCCTCACTGATGATGTTATTTTCAGCTATGTGCTATTTGATTGTTGAAAAAACAAAAAATGTGGGGCTCACAACGATCAAATATCACAACATAAAATCTAAAGAATGATTATCTATGGAGGTGGTCACCCGATCTCAACATATTGAGATAAAAGAAAAAACAATATCAACTATTTTCAAAATTAACTTTGAATGAACCTATATTATTTATAATTAAATCTCCTTGTACTTGCATTAAAACAAGGTAGAGAGAAAGGAAAGTAACTGCATCCAAACTAGACAAAAACCATCTATTTACGATTGAAAATTCACATAACAATTATTATGTAAAATACAATTGCTAAATTTCTATTCAAATTATTTAAAATCCAACAAAAAAAAAAGATTGAGCAGTCAACACATAACCATAGGAAAGCTTGAGTATCACTATGGTCCCCATGAGCAATGGGGCTACATGTAGCCTTCATGACCACCGCCACCAATACTCTTTGTAAAAGAAAAAAAAAGAAAGGAAAAAAAGTTAGAAAGGGCAGAGTTTAGACTTCACAAACTCTGCCCCTCTTCTTCTCCATGCATGGCTATGCACAATGGTGACAGGTGGCGCCAATATGCAGCAGAGCTCTTCCTTCTTCGATGGGTTTTGCAACCAGAACCTTTAACAAGGAATTCGTCGTCTTTCTCAATTTCTGACTATGATTGGCAACTGGCAAGGGCGACTATCTTATCAAGTACAACAACGGCTAAAGTAGTGATGATGACTTTGATGCAGTAGGCTCTCGATCCTATCATCTATTTCTTTGGTAACGATGAAGTTTTGAAAACTTTGATCTAGTCTTCATCTTCAATGGGTTTTGCAAACAGAAAGAACATTTGATCCTTCCACAGTAATGAACTCAAGAACATAACTTCTTTTTAACAGACGATATTAATGAAAGATACCTAAGTAGAGATGTAATTTAAGATAGAGTAGAGAGACTTCGGGAATTTGGTTGGCCCAATTTTTTTGAGATTTGATTTGGGTTGATAAGTTTTACGAAATAATATTGGCATGATTTTAGTTTAATGTTGATAAGCAATAAAATATTCCTTAAATTGAGAATCTTTACGGATGATTTAGAGGTGATGCACCTTTGAATTTTAAATGAGATAATTAAGGAAAGAGGGAGAATTTTAAGGAGAGTTTTTAAGACATATTTTTTCTTGATTAGTAAACGAAAACAAAGAATAAAAATGAATGATTTTAGGAAAGAAAGTTCGGATCCATAGCCCATTTGAAAGGTAAATTTCTGAGTAATTTTTTAAATATTTTTTTGAGAGGAGAAGTGCATGGTGCTTATATGATACCCTCCACAGCCTTCTCTGATTTGCTTTAATATATATAATTATAGATTGCACATTGTCTAAACTTAGTTTGCCAACAAAATGGAATCTATGGCATGGCTTCTTAATGATGTTATTGTTAAGATTCTTCTTTGGCTTGCTCTGGTCCCATTGAATCGACTCAACTCAATCGACTATAAAGTTGGGTGAGTCTGAACGGGTCTACCCAAGCATTCAGCTAGACTTTAGGTCGAGTCACTCGTATCTAAAAGGAATAAACTCGTACCATTGTGATCACTGACAAGGGCAACTTTGTCAATTCAAAAGACAGAAGAAATCTTTGGTCAATTTGTTTTGACTAAAGTTTGTGGCTAGGATAATTTTGACCTTTTTATATATTAGAATATCAGAGTATTTGTTGTACTTTTTCTTTGTGGAAGATCAGATAACATAAATCATGTTATCCCTTCCAAGCTATTGGAAATATTATATTTTATAGTTGAATTTTGTCACAGAACCACATACATGGAACCTTAGAAGTGTTAAAAGCTTTTATGTTTTTTTCCTGATCTTAGGGCACATTTGGTAACCGAGGGAGGAATTGGTAGATTAGATTTGATGGCTCTTTGACATTCTTGGAACAACATTTAATTGAGGGTTTGTACAGTTGAGGGTTGCATATTGATTTTTATGCATATTGTTGGAAAGAAAAAACTAATATTAATGTATAAATCCATAAAAAAACATTGATGTGAAAATTCTCAAAACATGAGGATTTTCAGTAGCTTAATGCCTCATATATTTATGATTGTCAAAGTAGGGCTTTTTAGGAACTAAGGCTTTTCAGGACATTGTGAAAAATGGATGAAAAGTTGTTGAGGATATGATTGCCAAATGTAATGCATATGGATTACTTCAGTAAATAACAACTCAAATCTTAAGAGGCAATTATTTATTGAGATTCAAAGAAAATAAGTTCACTTTTCTTCTTATTTTTGGTACAAAAATGGCATACTAAATCACAAAAAAGTGAAAATCACTTTTCATGTCACTGAAGAGGAACTTGACCAAGTAAATTAGGCTTGATTTTAAAAAATCGTGGCTGTTTGGGTTTTAGGCTAATTCATGTTAAGTACATTTCAGAGTAGTACTGTGCAGCATGGGTTGATTCAGGTTAGGTTCGTTTGAGTCAAGTTTAGGTTTTCACCCTTTCGTGCACTATTAGGTCAAACTGAATTAAAACATGTTTAGCCTCACGTTTAAATTCGGTTTTGCCATTCTCGAATTCTGTCCTGGATTTGGTTGTACCCAACTCTAACCCAATCAACCCGTGTAAGTTGCAGCCCATTGTCATAAATCTCAATCTTCACCAATTGTATAAGGGAAAATTTCAAATAGGCCCTACGGTTTTGCCTTATTTAAAAAATGGATACAAGTTTTAAGACTTTTCAAATTATTCCCTAAGTTTTTCAAGAAGTTTTTAATTAAAGACATCTATCTATTTAAAGCTATTTTCCAATAACTTTTTCTCATTTTTTTTCAAATACCCATATTACCCTTTATTAAAATAAATCCCTCATTCAGTAGATATTCTGTTCATTTTCTTCTCTAGCATCCTTACAACTATTAAGGACATCTAGTGTCCCCACAATGATCGACTGCACGTACTAACTAGCGTCCCTACAGTAATCGATTATATATAGTGGCTACTAAAATAATATCATAGCTTTAAATGATTAGTAATTTAATATTTAAAAAAATTGAGAGAAATAGTAGCTAGAAATTACTTTAAAATGGACGGATGTTCTTAATTGAAAACTTCTTGAAAACTAAGGGATTAATTTAAAAGATTTTAAAACTTATGTGTTTTTTTTTAAAATAAGACAAAATTTTAGGACCTTATTAAAAGTTTTCCGTTGCATAATGTGTCCTTTGAAGCAGGGACTTGAACTAGAAACCCTGATCCATTGTTTTCCAATCCTTATTTAGTTATTTATTTTTCTGGCCCATTGATTGCTCCCTCTCCTTATCAATAAATCATGCACGTCACTGATGAAAGATTATTGGGGCCATCTCATATCCAAAGTGTAGCCCACCCGATTAATGGGGGGTCATTAAAACGTTATCCTACATGGAATTTTGCACCTCAACCAAATAATTTTGCACATGCCACAGTCTAGGACACTATAATTCTTGCCATTTATAATGATATAGCCCATGATTAGGTCATTATCTTTGAATCAAATGCTTTCTTTGGAAGCAAGGGGGTGGTGTCATGGGGATGACTGTGGCCCACTTCAGTCTTCAGAGTTCCTCATGCAGCAGCTTGTTTGAGGGGCACCCAAACCTCAATGAAAGATGGAAAAGGAGCTTTCATCTATTTTATTTTTATCTTTTAGCATGGCCATTGATATTGGGATGTGACTCAACAATGGCCACGTGTCACCGCGGATCTCTTCCACGTGCCGTAGTTGAAGACGGGGAAAAGATGGAGTCACCTACTGACTACTGCACTAGCATCCATTAATGATGGTGCATGAAAGGTTTTTGATATCAAATTCATGGAATACGAACTAAAAGCTATCCCGACTTTGTGAAAAGTTGCCCATCACCCAACCACTCAGTTTCTTGGGCTCCACAAGCGATTGCGTTCAGATCTTTTGACAGTGGCACTTTCCTTATTGCTTTCACTTCAGTTTTTGTTTCTATCTCCTTCAAGCTCGAGTAGTCTTAGGGGTCGTTTGGCATCTATATCCTTGACTCTATTTTTCTTAATCAAGTTTGAAACAGATATTCCAGCATTAAAACTGTCTGGTTGGTGAATGTTGCTATCTGTTTTAAATGGATAATAAGACCTTTTATGTCTAAATGGGGAAGAAACCAAACCGATGTTTTTCGAGACAGAGGTATTCGTTTAAAGAGGAAAGATGTCTTACTACAGTGAATATTCACGGTAGTCAGTGTTTTTTGATTTTTTTGAAATTTTGGGTCCTCATGTGACGGTCTAAACCATTGGATGTCTTAATCTCCCCAAGAACAGCTGAGGTCAAATTTTAATTGTTGATGTTGCACAAATCTCGAGATATCTTCAAAAAATAATAAACCATTGGATTGACGTTTCTTATCAAGATTAAAACCATCGATCCTCTTCAGATGCTGAAAAATGACTTTCTAGTCAAATAACAGCCTTTGATTTCTTGAGAATCTCGAGAAAATAAGGAAAAACTGTGGGATTATTGATGCAAATTCTTTTAAAATGACTGCGTTTCATGTTAAGAAACTCAGTTTGATTTTTTCTATTTTTTTTTAAATCTTGGGGCCCCAAATGTCAATCCAAACCGTTGATCTTTTTCGTAAGGTCAAACATGGATGTGAAACGAATTTTCAACAGTTGATTGTGCATGAATCATTTGATATTTGTGCAAGACATGGACCATTGGATTTGAAAATTTTGTTTTTGTGGGCCCCTAGATCAAGATCCAAATAGTTGATCCTCTCCAAAAGATTAGGAACAGATAGGATGTCAAATCTCACACTTTGATTTATCAAGAGTCTCTAGAAAATTAACAAAAAAATTGTGGATTGCTAGTCTTCATAACATGTGTATTGATTGGGTTTTCATGTGATGAAACCTAGACTCATTTTTTCGTTTTTCTTTAATTTTGGGATTCTAGATTTCAATCAGAACCGTTGAGCTTCTTTATGATCTTAAGTATGGCTATGGTATGAAATTTGAACAGTTCATTCTTTGCCTATCTCTTGATATTCATGAAAAACTATAAAGAATATGATTGAATTTCTAAACTTCATTGGCCCGAATCTCAAGATTCAAACAATTTATCCTGTTTGTAAGCCCAAGGACATTTATGGGCCAATTTTGAGTCCTTAATTCTTGGTGGATCTTGAAAAACTCATGAAAAACATTGGACCATAGGATTCTAAAATGTTTGTTTGAAATTGTTAATTGGATTTACAAAACAGTCTAAAAGTGAAACGTTTATTTCATACAGATCTATTATCCACAGATCTCTTATTCACAGATCTATTTCATATAAATGAAATTTTCCAAATGGAGCTTCGGTCTTTGTAAACGTCTATTTCATAAAAATCTCTAGTCCTACGAAAATTAGATAGTAAAAACACACAAATACAGGATAGGCACACACAAAGGTTAAAAGACATGAGCTTCTCTTGAGAAGATAATTTGAATAAGTGGTAGAAACTTTTTTGGAATTACATGGTTGAAAATCGGGTACCCATAGCTCGGTTGCGCTTTCTTTCTAAGAATTTGAACTCTTAGATTTATCAAACTAGTCAGGTGATCAATAATAAATGAGACGTATTTTTATCATAAGAAATAGTAAAATGGAAAACTTTTTCGAGCATGGTTGAAAATTTGGATGCACCTTTTTAGCACGGACTATATCTGAGAACACCAGTAACTTCCGCTGCTGTGTTGCCATAAAAATTGCCAGTGTTAGTAAGCAATAGTGGTTGAGCCGACTTGCCATAGACATGGGTGGATCCACACATCATTTAATTGGATTAGAAACTTAGAATTGCTTCTTCTTGTTGCTCTCCAATTTGCAAGGAAATAATAATGAAAAGTTGTTCGATTAGTAGTCTCATGATGGGAATCTCAAAGGCGTGGCCTGTTGGTGGATTATTGTTCATTTAATATACTGAGAAGGGAGATTAACCTTGGAAGAACTTTGGAAAGAGACTGCTCCAGGGGATTTTACCCATCCACCTTTTTTTTTACCCTATGCGTGTACATTTGGGAACATATGTCCACACAAGTGAGAACGAAAGCTTATAAATACGAAAAAATAAGCCCACATGACACGTGGAAATTAAAGAAAGCTCGCACCATGGGGAAAGGAGTTGTGTCAGGGAAGGTTCATACACCGGACACCTGCCGCTAGTAACCCCATCTAACTTTTATGTTATACAATGTCTTGGATTTCTCATTGTGCTTGATCATAACCGTAGTTGAATTGATACTAGCATTGTGGCAAGCCCAAGAAAGAAGATCAAACACTTTTGTAACCTTCAATTAACAACATCATTGGTGATTTCACACGGTAGTGGCCCCAGTTTTCCTCACCGTGCCTTTCATAATTTTTTTTTTCACTGATCCGCCGGTATAACCCTTATAACTAATAGTATCAATTACTACATGATCCAGATTAAAAATAGTCAGCGTGGTCTCTATGACTGTAGTTATATCTTATATAATTGAGATGGGGCTAATTAAGTGATACTTTCCTTAATTTAAAACTAAAACACTCAATTTGGCAAGTTTTATACAATTGGTGTTGTGAAATTGTATAACAAGAATTAATGCAACAATTAATTTGAATAAAGATCAGTCATAGAAAAGGAAAGAGGGTACCCACGTACAGAAGTTAGTACATTTTTTTTTTCTTTGGTCACCAGTAGACAATACATCTTAGACATTTATTTCGGTAAAATTTATCCCCTTGTAATGGTGTAGTTGTTTTGTTTTTGGTAACTGAGGTAAGGGGGCTGACCCATAAAAGTACCTTGCCACATATGGGGTGAGAGAATTTGCACCCACACGGAGTGAGTACTCTTACATGTGAGGAGAGAGAAGCCGCACACATAGAGAGGAAAAACTCGCATATGCAAAGAAAATAGTGGGGTAGACCAGGATCAATCTTTGACCATCTTGATGAGAGCAACGTTGCTACCAACTAGATAACCCCTTATTCTCCTAATGGTTTAATCATTGGAAATGTTGCTTCATCAATCATGCATTTAAACGATGAAGAATTCTCAAATAGTATATTCGAATGGTGGAGCACCTTGAACATACCCTTTTTTATGGCATTTGTGACTTCTTAACATTTGAAGAGGAAAATAGTAATAGGAAAAGGACAACAACACAGTGGAAGGTGGAAACACAGACAACCAAAGGCTCTGTGGCCCTGTGTAAGGTTATTTTCTTCTAAGAAGATTTTCTCGTCAAAATCATAAGAAGCTTGTTGGGAATAAAAACGAACAAGAAGGTGTAAAACAGTAAAAGTAAAAAATAAATAAAAAAACCAAGTGGTCCTCCTCGCCGACATGAATTTCCGATCGGTTATTAGTTTCCTTTGCATATCTACTTGTTAAACCAAAAGCTTCCATCTTAGGGGTAGGTCTACTAGTTCTCTACTCCTTAGGAAGAATTATTTGATCGACTTGATTGTTTTGAGCTTCTCTTCAAATTGTGTTATGTGGAGATAACATCATTTCACCATAGTTGATTGGATTTATTGTAACCTTGATATACACTTTTATCTGATTTTCTACCAGCATAAGCTTCTAAAGTAAATGGTTGTTAACATGGTATCAGAGCGAGCGGGAGGTTGAGTGTTCGAATTCCGGGGCGGACCATAGAATCATCTTTTACAATAAAGTTATAGAAATCACGAACTAGATTGGTTTCATTTTATGCCCCTTCGATATTCAATTCCTCCAAGACCAAGTTCATGGGTTATTATAAGTTCTATATCACTCATTATCACCTTGGATTTACTTCGACTTGATTTATATGATCAGAGTAAAGAAACACTGATAACTTTGAAAAAACATCACCACATATAATTCACTTTATCTTTTATTAGAGGAAATCCACTCAATTTAGATTAGGTGATATCAAATCAAAGCAACATACAAGGTTATTCAAATTCAAGCCTCCAAAAATCTCTAATAAATAATTTCTTATCTCCAATGGCCTCTCACAATTGTATTGTCCGTTATGTTAACCTAAAACAAAATATAAATCCTTATTCCCTCTTGATATTATTTGCAATTATCATCTTTACTAATAATCATTGTTTGTCTGATAGAGTCCATCACTGTCGCAACCCACTCTCTTTAAGTTTGTCTCTGCGGGTGGCTTACTAAAGACAAAATCACCATCACGGCATGATATTTTAGTATCATGATAAATTTGAAAAGAGTACATTGCATATAATTCACCCAACCTTTCATTACAGAACACCCTCTCAATTTATACAAACATCAAGGTGATTCCACTTAGAACATTCTAAAATCTGTAACCAATAATTTTCGATCTCTAATGAGCACAACTTGGGCATAACCTACGAAATCAGCCTCTTGAGTCTTCATTTCTAGCCCAGTCTCTTGAAATTAGGGATGGTTACATAAGCCAAATATTTTCGCATTTCAAAATAATGCAACCTAGGAGTTCTACCCTTCCGTTACTCATGCGGAGTTCTATTTGTTTTCTCACATTAAGTGGTTAATGAGACTTCTCCCCCACATAATTGTAGTAAAACTATTAACATCAAAGCCACCATTTCTACTAAATGTTCTATTGTTTTCTCCATACTATTACAATTTGTTGAGGTGAGTGGGGTTATTAATCTCATGCATTATGTAATGAATTTTACATGTTTCATCCAATTCATTGGATAAGTATTCTCCATCGATCCCTCTATATTTTAATTGTCTTAATTATCATATTTAATTGATTTTCTACTTCCAGCATATAGTTATTGAATCTTTCTAGAGGTTCATATTTATGTCTCGGTAAATAAATCTATGTATACAGAATGGATAACAATGAACAATCTATAAAAAGAAAAATTCCTTTGGATGGGTGTTGTTTAGCCAATCCAAATAAACTGAATTTGTGACTCATAGATGAATGGTTTAGGGACATGTGATTAGGGCAAACTTGATATTTATGGTGGTCCCATATAAATTTTTTCCATCCCCTTGGTCCCATCTCCAAATGAGACCCACAAGTGGGCCCCATAAAAAGTTCTTATATTGGGTGTTTGGGAACATTTTTCATAAGATTAAAGTCATGTATATATATGATGTGGATATCACACAGCCATAGTATGTTTGTGTGCTTGAGCAACAAAGGTCAACAATCAATTACACAAAAAGACTAGAGATTTACGTGGTTCAATAAAGATGCTTACGTATATGGAAAATCAATTTCCACTAAGTTTTTTTCCAATATGTGAATCTACAGCCTTGGAATTTCAGCATATGTTTAAGTTTACAAATTACATCATATATATAATTACTACTTCCTTAGCCCTTAAGAATTCTATTCTTAGTAGAAGGAAAGTCCAAATACTATTAGGAGATTATTGTTAACAAATAGGAAAGTTCTAACACAATTAGGGAAACTACCTAAGACATTGAACCTAATTTAGTCTGGATCCACTTGGCCAACAATTTCCCCTTTATGTAGAAGACGCCCTAAACTCCTCATTGGAAGTTCAACCCTTTTAACTCTACATACAGCTCCAGCTTTCCTTTAGACATGACATTTGTTATCAGATCTAAGAAATTCTTGTTAGTGTGAATTTTTTATAGCTTTATGAAGTTCTTCTTGATCACCTTACGAATCTAATAGTACTTGACATCAACGTACTTCATGAGACCATGGTATGTAGTATCGTCACTTAAAGTTATAGCACTTTGATTATCATAGTAAATTGCATACTCTTCTTATTTCAAACTTAGTTTTTAAAGGAGTCTCTTCAACCAAAGCAACTCCTCCATTGTTTCATTAGTAGCTATGTATTCCGCTTTAGTTGTAGGCTGTGCTATACACGTCTATAACTTCGATTGTTAGGAGACAGCTCTCTCTATGAAAGTAAACAAATAACCAGAAGTCGATAACTGATGATCAAGATCACTTGCAAAATTAATATCGGTAAAGCTCCACCACTAGTTTTGAGCTTTCAAAACATAATTACAACTCGAAAGTACCTGTCAAATACCTAAAGATCCACTTCACTATTTCTTAATCCTCTTTTCCAGGGTTAGTAGAAATCTACTTACTAAACTCATAGTATGAGCAATGCTTGGCCTTGTGCAAACCATGACATACATAAGACTCATAACAGTAGAGGAGTAAGGAACATACGCTATCTGTTCTTTTTCTTTATCCATAGTAGGATGCAATCGCTTGCTTAGCTTAAAGTAACTGGCTAGATGCACACTAACTAGTTTAGTATTCTTCATGTTGAACTGCTCAAGTGCTCATTCAACATATTTCTCTTATGACAACCACAGTTTCTTGAAACTTTTATCATAACGTATTTACATGCCCAATATCGTATGTGTGGGACCGAAGTCCTTTATGTCAAATGACTTTGACATCTCCTCTTTCAACTTGCTACCCTGTTCAACTATTAACATATCATCTACATATAAAATAAGGATGATAAACCTGCCATCGATAAATTGACAAAAATAAACACAGTGATCGTAGTTGTCCTCTAGTACCCATGACTCTACATGAATGAATGACTCAACAAGAATGAATCAAACTTCTTGTACCACTATCTCAGTGCTTATTTCAGCCTATAAAGATTATTCTTCAACTTGCAAACTATTTGTTCTTTTTTTTTTTTTTCTACCTTCAACCCCTCTGGCTAAGTCACTATGAGGAAACGTAGTATTCATGTCCATCTGTTCAAGTCCAAGGTCCATGCTAGCAGTTAGACCCAAAAAAACTCTGACAAAGATCAGATTCGCAATATGAAAGAAAACCTCATCGAAGTCGATATCTTTCATTTGCTCGAAGCTTTTTATCACTAACCGTACTTTGTGCTTCGCTAGTTTTCTATTCTCATCCTTTTTTAGCTTAAACACCCATATGTTTTTTAAAACATTCCTATTTTTAGGAAGTTGCATCAGCTCATAAGTTTTGCTCTTTCTCGAAGAACTCATCTTATCCTACAAAGCCTTTATCTACTCATTTTTATCATCATGAGTCATTACTTCTCGGAAGTTCTCTTGCTCCCCCTTATTAATAAGCAAAAGATACTTTGATACATAATACTTAGTTAATGGTTGATATTCTCGAGTAGACCTCCTAGCTTGAGGTTTTGTGGTTTTTTTTATTAAGGAGACTACAGCTACCCTGCTCAACATGCTCATCATCTGACAACCCTTGTGCCTCATTACGTTCTAAATTGTTTTGTTAATTTTTTATACCTTTAGTTTGTATCGGAGAAGGAGTCAGTGTGAGATTAACCACTCCATCAATAACATTTCCAAAGAACTGGTTTTCATAAAAAATCACATCCCTACTTATGATAATTTTTTTCTTTTCTGAATCTCATAACCTATAGCCAAATTCATCACCACTATAGTAAAAAAAGATGCAATTTACTAACTTATCATCAAACTTTGAACGTTGCTCTTTTGATACATATATAAATGCCTTACAGCTAAACACCTTCAAGTGTGAATAGGAAGCATTTTTATTGTCCATTTTTTTTCTAGAAGATCAAAATTCAAAGGAACTAAAAGAGATTTATTAATCAGATAACTAGCAGTTAGAATGGTTTCACTCCATAATGACTTAGATAACAGTGAAAGTCTCATCATACATCTCATCTTCTTAAGAATAATGTGATTCATTCTCTCTACCACACTATTATGTTGTGGAGTACCAGGAACTATTTTTTCATGTCGGATACTATGCTTCAAGCAATAGCTTCTAAACTGGTTGGATGTGTACTTACCACCATTATCTGTATGGAGATACTTTAAGAGCTTACCTATTTATCTTTCAACTATAACATGAAATTGTTGAAAAATCTGGAATACCTGATCCTGATTTCAATGCATAAAATTGTATTTTTCTGAATGCATCATCGATGAACTTGACAAAAATTTATTGCCTGTAAGGTTTAAACCCGAACTGATCATAATTTACTATAATTAATCTTATTTTATTTTAATTAATGCAAAATTAGGCTAATTCAATCTAAATCTCTCTAATCTGAGGCACGGATAGATAGTTGAGTTAGGTTCGAATCTTATTTAGATGGTTAAAGGCCTTCTTGTAACTTAGAGTTAAATGGTTTTTGCATCATATTAATTGCATTATGTGTATTTAATCATAAGGGTCATCTTTCATGTTTGTGCCAACCCAATTTGGATTTATCTTTGCCTAACTAGAGTTCAATTGACTCAAATTGTAATTCTTTCAAAACCACTAGACTTGCTTGTAAATTCCAAGAAGATTTGAATTAAAAGAGTTTAAGACCCATCTCAGCTCATTTCCCTCTTTACCCTTTTAACCACTTGCTAGAGGCTCTCCTCTTCTCTCATCTTCTCTTCAAGTTTGCGGCTGGAATCTAGATTGTGAGCTCTTGCATGCAAGAGCTAAGGCTTCCATATTTTTCCTTATCACCCTTGCTCATCTTTTTGCCTTGGAACCTCCAATTATATTTTTTCTTCTTCTCTATAGCTCTAGAAGGTAAGGAGAAGTTTCTTTCTCATCTCCATGGATCTTTTTGGGTTCAATAAAGTCAAGGAGACTCAATTTTGTAATATGCATGCATCTCATACCTATTTCACCTCTTGCATATCTTAGGATTGTCTTATATTGAGGCTTTTTCTACCATTGAACCAAATAAGAATTTGATTTGGGTAAAGCACTGAGTTAAGGCAAATATAAGTGTATATTATTGTTGCATGTATACTTGATTTCCTTGGTTCTTTAATAAATCTCATGTATGATCTCTATTACAGCTCAATTACCTAAATCACATGTTAATAAAGAAACTTTAGATTAATTATTGTAATAAAGATGGGATTGGAGTTTAGAAATGGAAAAAATGATTAATTATGCATTTGATAATACTTATGATTAATATCTAGTACATGGGAGGTCAAGAGAGCAAGAGAAGAATTAGTTTGAAACTGATTCTACCTAGAGCCATAGGCTCTAGGGCCGATCGATTGGGTAGGGGTCTGATCGATTGGATTTTAATTTTGGGAGATTTGATCGATTGGACATCTGCCCAATCGATCGGGCACCCCCTTTTTTGTTATAAAACTTTAGTTTATTTATTTCCAAGGGAATCCATTGGGAGCTATCCTAGTCTTCTATTAAGATCTTAGAGATATATTTTAAGTTAATCTTACCCATAGAACCTTAAGTACAATCAAAGACTATGTAGGGTTGTCACGACCTAAGCCCCAGAAGCACGGGTATTAGGGTTAATCCAGAGGTATGACAAGCGTATTCCCGTGTACTTCACATCTGGACCGGGGTTAAGACGAAAGTACACAAAGGATATTCACATATTTACATGTGTGAGATACTTTTAACGGACATCTGTTCAAGCATTCAATATGCAAAAACCTGTAAATATCATCATAACATTTTTCAAAGGTTCTTTAGTTCCAAAATATCATTTCATGAAGCAAGATACCATTACACCAAATTAACAAAAAATATACACATCTATATGATTTGTTATGCATATGAGTTGTAATAGGATATGTCTTTACAAAAATGAAGGAAAGTTTATGAATAATAAGAAAGATTTACATAGTCTCAAAATATAAGGGATCATGAATTATACATGACAACATAAAACGAATGCGAGTCATGAAACCCTAATCATCCATAAAAACCAAAATAAAATGACTCTATGTAGATCATGTCGTACTATGTAGGTGGATTAGTTAAAGAGTATCCGCTATCCACTGAACTAGGCCTGAAAGGATCCCGAAGGTTTCCTCTGAGGTCTCCTCAATCTTCGCAAGATCAGGATTAGGATTTAATCTTGTAACACCATAGATAACCAGTGAATAAGGCTATTCAGCAATGTATAAGCATAATTAAGGTAATACGCGTTGTATCTAAAAGAATTAATGACAAATGATCAATAAAAGTTAATTCAATACACTAGGCATACTGTGCATTGAATAAATCATGCTATAAGAATCAATATGATGAAATACTTTGCTAATTGGCTACTATATTTGCCATATCTTTCTTCTAGAGATCTTTACATTAAAAGCACCAATGACTTTGCGAAAAGTTCAATTGGATTTCTACATACATGGAGTCCATAAGTTCCAAAGGCACACTACAGTGCCACCGTTCATTTACTACACCAAAGTCAACTCCGCCGGATATCATAAGGCTAAGGCTGAGTAGAGCCGGACCACTTTGATTCATGTAATTGAACTTGAGTAATTTATGCAATTCATTCATTGAAAACAATAGAATACAGTATAGTTCAATTTATTCGCTCAATTCATTGTTACTTAATCCAATGTCAATGTCAATATAAAACGTATATTACGAAAAAATTTAATTAGAAGCAATTCAAAATCATTATTGAAATAATAGAAGGCAATAATGGTAATCTAATATGTTATGTGATTAAATTAATAGAATTAAGGTAATTTTACAAACAAACCATAATCTAGTCATTCATTGTTTTTAACCGTGCATGATGATGTAGTGTAACACTCCGACCCGAGTTGATCCGGATTAGTGGGTAATTGTGTGTGTTTTTATCGCTAAGAGTGTTTAGATTTTGTTCTCCTTTGGTTTTGACTCGTAGAGAGATCGTTGGGTTGAGTTTGACTTGGTCTAAGTAGATCGAGCCCTTTTTCGTAATTTTGGCTTTTGATTGACCTTGTCAGTTTCGCGTCATTTTGACGTCAGCGCGTGTATTTCGTCGAGCTTGTCGATTGTCGTAACTGTCTTGGATCCGAATGAGTTCGTTTGCTTTTGTTGGACCGTCATTTGACTCAAACTGATATTTGTATAAGCTATTTGGCCTTAAATGTAATTTGGACTCAAATTATGTATAAATATCCCACCAACTCTCCCATTTCTCTCGATCGTCTCTCAGCTCACTCACTCTCTCTCTCACGCTCCAGCTCGTCTCTCTCTCGTCAGCTCTCTTTCTCTCCTTCTCCTTCACTGTTTCTCGGTTTGAGGGAGGAAGAAAGGAGCTCGTCAGTGTGTGTGATCCCGGTGGACTGAGCCAATCAGCGTGTGGATTTCGTTCGTGAGGCAAGTATAAGCCCAAGATGTGTGAACACCGATTGATAGTGGTTTGATTGTTGTGTTTTTATGTTTCATTGTGTTTCTCCGTATTAGACAGCCCCATTCAGTTCATTTCACTGTTATGTTTCGGTTTCCAGCCATTTCGCACACTTTCTGTATGTCTGTGATGATTTCAGGAAAATGAGCCCGCGCACTCACGGCTAAGCCGTGAAATGTGCTACGGCTAAGCCGTAAAATGGCTTGCGGCTAAGCCGATACCCAACCGTAACCCAAACCGTAGAACAGTACAGACTGTTAGCTGAAAATAACTGGATGTTGGCAATTTGACATTCTTCTACGGCCCAGCCTGATCTAAGCTGTACATTGTCTTACGGCTAAGCCGTGGACCAGGATACGGCTGAGCCGTAGAGCAAAATACGGTTAAGCCGTAAATCCGAAGGGATATTTGGGGAACCTCAGCTCAGCCGCAGTGCATAGTACGGCTAAGCCGTAAGATGCCACGGCTAAGCCGTAAGGTTACCTACGGCTGCACCGTGAGACCCTGAGAATTGAATGAAAAGGGACTAGGTTTAAGTAAAAGACCGTATATGACTTTTATGTTAGAATGTAGTTAACCTGGACATGCCCAATGGAATGTTGAGTGACATGAATGATCTCATGGGCTGTGAATCATTCATGCTTGTTATCCAGTTGTTTAGCACCTCCCCATGGGTGTTGGTTTAAGGGACTTCGGTGCACACTCCAGACACTGCAACACTAGACAATGGTGCATCGGATAACTTAAAACTACATCAACATGCACGGTTAGAGACACTGGATAATTAATATAGGATTGGCTTGTAATTGATCCTTGATTCGTATCAGTACTTGATTTGTTTGATTTGTACAGCATATTGATTACGGTTATGCCCTCTTATGTGTTCTACGCTGGACCTCTCGATTCTGTGGGAAATGCAGCAACCCCAGAGCGAAGCCCGGGTGGAACCATTCTATTATTGTGTATTGTGTCTACCGTTGCTCTACTGGAGTATCAGCATCAGTTTATGTACATTCAGTATCAGTTATCCGTATGATTTGCATTCAGTATCGGTATTGCATTTCGTATCAGTATCAGTATCCGTATCAGTATCCGTATTATGCATTCAGTATTTGCATTCAGTATCAGTTGATGTGATGCACTTCCTATTGTCCGTTCAGTATGATATGTGAGATCTGTAAGTGATAAGTGATAAGTGACATGATAAGTGATAAGTGATCGAGGTGCATCATCCGCTTGATTGTGATTGGTATTGGCACTACTGAGCCTCAGCCTTAGGATACCCGACGGGGTTAACTTTGGTTTAGTTATGTGTTTGCCTCTGCAGAGTGTTTCCGTCCTGGGACTCCGGACCCCGGGAACTAGAGACCCATGCGTGCCCTGGCCCGGTCGCTGGTGTTCTCATTCCGTCCGCTCTCGTAAGGGAGAAAATGGCCAATGTAGTAGCCACTTTGATTGTTATCTGTTTATGATTCGTACAGCATGCTTATTCATTGCATAAATTGTTTAGTATACGAACATGCTTTCTATGGATATTGCATTATGATTATTGTTCAGTATTATTCAGTATTAGACACGATTCGTGTTATCTTCTTGTTGGCTTATACTTTGCTAAGTCGTTGTACTTATTAGTTGTCTTTGTGTGTTGCAGGCTCAGATCCCTCTTCCGATCCTGCGTCGGTCGACCCGACTGCAGGGGAGGCTCGCGAGGCCCCCTCCGGCCTAGAGGAGTGGACTTGATCCATCCTCCAGAGTACGGTTTGCATCATTTTGTTTTCCCCATTCTTTGTGTTAGAGTCTCTTGAGGGGATTTTTCTGTACTTGTAAAGTGGGCATTGAGTGATACCTGTATTTTGATTGTTGGATTGTTGTAAGCCCGCTTTATTTGTCATACGTTCCTGTATTTATTATTGTTATCAGTTCATGATAGTTTGTAATCTCCTATGTCTTTTGGTATATTTGTGGTATGCCTTGATACGTACAGCTTCCGCGTTCAGTTGTTTGCACGTGTGAATGATCCCTTGTGTGTGCATGCTCGGACGGGGTCTAGGTGTGCATGCACGGGAGTACGTGTGTCACTGGTTAGACTTCCTCTGACCCCCGGTCCCTGGGCTCGGGTTGTGACATACGTATTGTATGGTATCAGAGCATTGTCTCTCAGAGCTTTGTCTCTCAGGGCATTGTCTCTATTTTAGCGTGTAAGCATGTAGGCATATAGGACGTGGTGAGATTTCGTAGTCCAGCTCTGGACTGTTGTGTGGGTCCCCTTGTCTTGTGAGTCTGTGTGAGTTACCGAGTGTGATAGCAGATTGACTTTTGTGTTTTTGCAGGCTATGGCATCGGGATCTGGAACACACAACAACAATGATCAGGGAGATAACGAGAGTGGATCAGCCGCTCCACAGCCACTTGTGAATTTCGATGAGCGCTTCTTGACTATGCTACAGGCGATTCATTCTTTGCAAGCGCAGGTCGTTTCGTTAGTAGACCGACAGAGTCAAACGCCAGTTCGGCCTGCAGAGCAGCCAGTGGTTTTTCAGCCTAGAGAGAGCGATCCGAATGCGTTATACGATAAATTCAGAAAACGTGGAGCCACAGAATTCTATGGAAATGAAGATGCATTGAAGGCTGATCAGTGGCTAGAGCATACCGGAGACCTTTTTTCTACCATTGTTTGTGATGACCGGCAGAAGGTTCTGCTTGCGGCCTCGATGTTTCGAGAGGTAGCAAAGACCTGGTGGAAGAGTGTTAGTGCAGCTTATCTGACCATGCCTAGTGAAACAGTGTGGGAGACGTTCCAGAAACAGTTCAGAAGGAAGTTCATTCCTGCTCATGTTCGACGTGTGAAGGAGGTTGAGTTTCTGGCCTTACAGCAGCAGCAGCTGACCGTCTCGGAGTATATTCACCGCTTTACCCAGTTGTCCCATTTTGCTGAGGACATGATCAATACCGAGGAGAAGAAGGTGAACCGTTTTATTTCTGGTCTGCATCCGAGATACGCGAATTTTGTGACTGCTTTTCAGAGACCAGCTACTTTCGATGATGCGGTCGACAGAGCACACGCTGCGGAAGCCAACCACCTCGCAGAGAGAGCTATGGACTTCAAGAGGAGTGCACCAGTGAGTTCCAGGGGACAGATTCAGAAGAAATGGAAAGGGAAGCAAGGCACTCCGAGTTTCTCTGGGAGCAGATGCGAGTTTTGTGGATTGGGACATTCGACGGAGAAATGTTGGAAGAAGTCTGGAGCTTGTTTGAGTTACGGATCGAGGGAGCATAAGATAGCTCAGTGCCCGACAGCTAGGCCTCTTCAGTCATCTAGATCTATGGGGTCATCTAAGTCTCTCAGTTCAGCAGCTTCGAACAGCCCCCATCCGTCTCGCCAAAGCCAGAAGCCCCAGCGTCAGACTGCTCGTGTGTATGCAGCCTCTCATGATCATGCAGAAGATGCGAAAGTGGTGGAAGGTAAAGTTCTCATTGCCCGAGCTGAAGCACATACCCTATTTGATTCGGGATCTACGCGTTCGTATGTTGCACCTCGTTTTGCGGAACAGTTACCGCAACCCCCTCAGCCGCTACGTTATGTGTTAGTAGTGTCCACTCCTGTGGGCAAGCGAGTGGAGTGTAGTGTATACTACCCTCGGTGCGACGTGGTGATAGAAGGTCGCCAGCTGCCAGTTGATTTGATTTTGTTGTCCATGTTGGATTTCGACGTGATCCTTGGAATGGACTGGCTAGCGCGGTATCGTGCCTGTGTTAACTGTTACAACAGGACGATTTACTTCGATTTTGCGAAGGGGTTTCGTTTCGAGGGCAATCAGGAGAGATGCCCGAGGCGTGTCATCTCCGCATGCAAGGCGGATCGTTTGATACGCAGAGGTTGTGCAGGATTTCTTGCTTTTGTCTCGGAGAAGAAGGAGGTGAAGCAGTTGAGCGATATTTCGGTAGTACGTGAGTTCCCGGATGTATTTCCGGAGGAAGTACCCGAGTTACCCCCTGTTCGAGATGTAGAGTTTGCGATCGATCTAGTGCCCGGTACAGCACCCATTAGTTTAGCTCCTTATCGTATGGCCCCTGCTGAGTTACTCGAATTGAAGACGCAATTGCAAGATCTTTTGGAGAAGGGTTTCGTACGGCCGAGTGTGTCACCGTGGGGAGCTCCAGTGCTGTTTGTGAAGAAGAAGGACGGTACCTTACGGATGTGCATCGATTACCGGCGGTTGAATAAAGTCACGATCAAGAACAAATACCCATTGCCGCGTATTGATGAGTTGTTTGACCAACTCCAAGGTGCTGCCTATTTTTCCAAGATTGATCTGAGATCGGGGTATCATCAACTCCGGGTGAAGGACGACGATATTGCGAAGACGGCTTTCAGGACACGATATGGACATTTTGAATTCCTCGTGATGCCATTTGGATTAACCAATGCACCTACTGCCTTCATGGCTTTGATGAACAGGATTTTCGCTCCTTTTCTGGATCGTTTTGTGGTGGTCTTTATTGATGATATTTTGGTATATTCGAAGACCCCAGAGGAGCATGAGGAACATCTACGTCGAGCCTTACAGTTGTTGAAAGAGCATCGTTTATATGCTAAATTGTCGAAGTGTGATTTTTGGCTCGAGCAGGTAGCTTTTCTTGGTCATACCATTTCACGAGATGGGTTGGCAGTGGATCAGACGAAAGTAGAGGCAGTGATGAATTGGCCCAGCCCGAAGACTGTGACGGAGATACGGAGTTTTCTTGGATTAGCTGGATATTATCGTCGCTTTATTCAAGATTTTGCCAAGATTTCAGCCCCGTTAACCCGATTGACCAGGAAGAATGCTCCATTTCATTGGACGGACGACTGTGAGCACCATTTCCAGATGTTGAAGGAGAAGCTTACTTCGACTCCAGTTTTGACGTTACCAGATGGGCATGAAGGATTCATGATTTACTCTGATGCTTCTCGAGTCGGTTTGGGATGTGTTTTGATGCAACATGGCAAAGTGATTGCCTATGGCTCGAGGCAACTTCGGGAGCACGAGAAGAACTATGCTACGCACGATTTAGAGTTGGCAGCCATCGTTTTTGCGTTGAAGATGTGGAGACATTATTTGTATGGCGTGACTTTTGAAGTGCATTCAGATCACCATAGTCTACAGTATCTCTTCACGCAGTCCGAGTTGAATATGAGGCAACGAAGGTGGCTTGAGTTGATCAAGGATTTTGATTTCCCCATCAAGTATCATCCAGGGAAAGGCAATGTTGTTGCAGATGCCTTGAGTAGGAAGTCAGAGATTCTTCAGGCCTTAGACAGCCTTTATTTTGTGAGGCATGCACAGCCAGTGGAACTGCTATCAGTGGAGAATTGTTTGACACTTGCCAGCACAGTGAGCTTTCAGCCTGACATCATTCAGCGTATTAAAGACCAGCAGTTTGAAGATGTGATGTTGAAGCGAATTCGGGATAGCATCTCAGATCGACCAGACTTTCGTTTGGAGAGTGATGTTTTATATTTCAGGAGCAGGCTTTGTGTGCCAGCAGTAGATGCTTTGAAGGAGAGTTTGATGACAGAAGCACACCATGCACGTTATTCTATGCATCCTGGAAGTACGAAGATGTACCGAGCTCTCAAGGACAGATTCTGGTGGAACAACATGAAGAGAGAAATTGCTGGGTTTGTTGCCAGATGTTTGATTTGCCAGAAGGTGAAAGCTGACCATCAGAGACCTCCAGGTTCCTTGCATCCATTGCATATTCCCCAGTGGAAATGGGAGCACATTTCGATGGACTTTGTTTCAGGACTACCCCTGACGAGCAAGAAGAACAGTGCCATTTGGGTGATCGTGGACAGATTGACGAAGACAGCCCATTTTCTTCCATTCAAGAAAGGCATGACATTTTCCGAGATGGCGAAGAAGTTCGTTGATGAGATCGTTAGACTACATGGTACGCCTATGTCGATTGTGTCAGATCGAGATAGCCGCTTTGTTTCATCATTTTGGAGAGCATTTCAGGAAGCCATGGGAACGAAGTTGAGCTTCAGTACGGCGTATCACCCGCAGACTGATGGACAGTCAGAACGAACTATTCAGACGCTTGAGGACATGTTACGGGCCAGTGTACTGAGTTTTGAGAAAGAATGGGATTTGCATCTCTCGTTGTGCGAGTTCGCGTATAACAATAGCTTCCACGAGAGTATTGGAATGGCACCCTATGAAGCTTTGTATGGACGGAAATGTAGAAGTCCTGTTTGCTGGGAAGAAGTTGGAACAAGGAGTTTCCACGGACCGACGATCATTGCTGAGACTACAGAGAAAGTTCAGAGAGCCATTGACAATTTGAAGATTGCCCGATCGAGACAGAAGAGCTATGCAGATACGCGTAGAAAAACCTTGACATTTCAAGTTGGAGATTGGGTATTCTTGAAGGTCTCACCGATGAAGGGTACGGTACGATTCGGTCAAAAAGGCAAGTTAGCGCCAAGATATGTGGGTCCATTTGAGATCAAGAGCCGGATTGGTGATCTAGCGTACAGATTGATTCTACCCGTGGAGTTTTCTGGAGTACACGACGTTTTTCATGTGTCTATGCTTCGCAAGTATGTTCGAGACCCGACGCACGTGATTCAATACGATGATATTCAGATGCAACCCAATGCGTCATACGTTGAGCGTCCGCTCCGTATTGTTGGGACCAGAGAACAGCTCTTGCGTACGAGGACTATCCGATGGGTCAAGGTACTTTGGGAACATCATGGACCTGATGAAGCCACGTGGGAATTAGAAGATCAGATGGCGCGTCAGTATCCTTATCTGTTTGCTCAGGTACGCTTTCATTCCGAGGACGGAATGATGTCCAAGTGGGGGAGGATGTAACACTCCGACCCGAGTTGATCCGGATTAGTGGGTAATTGTGTGTGTTTTTATCGCTAAGAGTGTTTAGATTTTGTTCTCCTTTGGTTTTGACTCGTAGAGAGATCGTTGGGTTGAGTTTGACTTGGTCTAAGTAAATCGAGCCCTTTTTCGTAATTTTGGCTTTTGATTGACCTTGTCAGTTTCGCGTCATTTTGACGTCAGCGCGTGTATTTCGTCGAGCTTGTCGATTGTCGTAACTGTCTTGGATCCGAATGAGTTCGTTTGCTTTTGTTGGACCATCATTTGACTCAAACTGATATTTGTATAAGCTATTTGGCCTTAAATGTAATTTGGACTCAAATTATGTATAAATATCCCACCAACTCTCCCATTTCTCTCGATCGTCTCTCAGCTCACTCACTCTCTCTCTCACGCTCCAGCTCGTCTCTCTCTCGTCAGCTCTCTTTCTCTCCTTCTCCTTCACTGTTTCTCGGTTTGAGGGAGGAAGAAAGGAGCTCGTCAGTGTGTGTGATCCCGGTGGACTGAGCCAATCAGCGTGTGGATTTCGTTCGTGAGGCAAGTATAAGCCCAAGATGTGTGAACACCGATTGATAGTGGTTTGATTGTTGTGTTTTTATGTTTCATTGTGTTTCTCCGTATTAGACAGCCCCATTCAGTTCATTTCACTGTTATGTTTCGGTTTCCAGCCATTTCGCACACTTTCTGTATGTCTGTGATGATTTCAGGAAAATGAGCCCGCGCACTCACGGCTAAGCCGTGAAATGTGCTACGGCTAAGCCGTAAAATGGCTTGCGGCTAAGCCGATACCCAACCGTAACCCAAACCGTAGAACAGTACAGACTGTTAGCTGAAAATAACTGGATGTTGGCAATTTGACATTCTTCTACGGCCCAGCCTGATCTAAGCTGTACATTGTCTTACGGCTAAGCCGTGGACCAGGATACGGCTGAGCCGTAGAGCAAAATACGGTTAAGCCGTAAATCCGAAGGGATATTTGGGGAACCTCAGCTCAGCCGCAGTGCATAGTACGGCTAAGCCGTAAGATGCCACGGCTAAGCCGTAAGGTTACCTACGGCTGCACCGTGAGACCCTGAGAATTGAATGAAAAGGGACTAGGTTTAAGTAAAAGACCGTATATGACTTTTATGTTAGAATGTAGTTAACCTGGACATGCCCAATGGAATGTTGAGTGACATGAATGATCTCATGGGCTGTGAATCATTCATGCTTGTTATCCAGTTGTTTAGCACCTCCCCATGGGTGTTGGTTTAAGGGACTTCGGTGCACACTCCAGACACTGCAACACTAGACAATGGTGCATCGGATAACTTAAAACTACATCAACATGCACGGTTAGAGACACTGGATAATTAATATAGGATTGGCTTGTAATTGATCCTTGATTCGTATCAGTACTTGATTTGTTTGATTTGTACAGCATATTGATTACGGTTATGCCCTCTTATGTGTTCTACGCTGGACCTCTCGATTCTGTGGGAAATGCAGCAACCCCAGAGCGAAGCCCGGGTGGAACCATTCTATTATTGTGTATTGTGTCTACCGTTGCTCTACTGGAGTATCAGCATCAGTTTATGTACATTCAGTATCAGTTATCCGTATGATTTGCATTCAGTATCGGTATTGCATTTCGTATCAGTATCAGTATCCGTATCAGTATCCGTATTATGCATTCAGTATTTGCATTCAGTATCAGTTGATGTGATGCACTTCCTATTGTCCGTTCAGTATGATATGTGAGATCTGTAAGTGATAAGTGATAAGTGACATGATAAGTGATAAGTGATCGAGGTGCATCATCCGCTTGATTGTGATTGGTATTGGCACTACTGAGCCTCAGCCTTAGGATACCCGACGGGGTTAACTTTGGTTTAGTTATGTGTTTGCCTCTGCAGAGTGTTTCCGTCCTGGGACTCCGGACCCCGGGAACTAGAGACCCATGCGTGCCCTGGCCCGGTCGCTGGTGTTCTCATTCCGTCCGCTCTCGTAAGGGAGAAAATGGCCAATGTAGTAGCCACTTTGATTGTTATCTGTTTATGATTCGTACAGCATGCTTATTCATTGCATAAATTGTTTAGTATACGAACATGCTTTCTATGGATATTGCATTATGATTATTGTTCAGTATTATTCAGTATTAGACACGATTCGTGTTATCTTCTTGTTGGCTTATACTTTGCTAAGTCGTTGTACTTATTAGTTGTCTTTGTGTGTTGCAGGCTCAGATCCCTCTTCCGATCCTGCGTCGGTCGACCCGACTGCAGGGGAGGCTCGCGAGGCCCCCTCCGGCCTAGAGGAGTGGACTTGATCCATCCTCCAGAGTACGGTTTGCATCATTTTGTTTTCCCCATTCTTTGTGTTAGAGTCTCTTGAGGGGATTTTTCTGTACTTGTAAAGTGGGCATTGAGTGATACCTGTATTTTGATTGTTGGATTGTTGTAAGCCCGCTTTATTTGTCATACGTTCCTGTATTTATTATTGTTATCAGTTCATGATAGTTTGTAATCTCCTATGTCTTTTGGTATATTTGTGGTATGCCTTGATACGTACAGCTTCCGCGTTCAGTTGTTTGCACGTGTGAATGATCCCTTGTGTGTGCATGCTCGGACGGGGTCTAGGTGTGCATGCACGGGAGTACGTGTGTCACTGGTTAGACTTCCTCTGACCCCCGGTCCCTGGGCTCGGGTTGTGACATGTAGTTTTAAGTTTTCCGATACATAGTTGTCTCTTTTTTGTTTCACATTGTGTCGGGAATATATATCGAAGTCCCTTAGACCAATACTCATACGCAAGTGCTTAACAAATGGACAACATTACATGAATGAGTTTTAGCCCTCAAGACCCTTCATGATGCTCAATTGTTCCATTGGGCTAATGCATAAGGTCAAGGAATTCAAGAAGTGAGGTCCTACAAAGTCTTGTAATAGTCCCTAATTAACTCTAACTTTTAATAGCTTGCGGCTTAGCCGTGGGCAGCCTACAGTTTAGCCGTAGATTGCACTGTGGCTGTCTCAAGGTTACAAAAGTTTTCCTCCTCATTCACGGTTTAATCGTATATTGGTCTATGGCTTAGTCGCACTTGACCTACGGCTAAGCCACGGCTTGGTAATGGGTTAGCTGTAGCACATCCTATGCCTTAGCAGTGGCTTAACTAGAATGATTCTTTAATTTTTAGCTCTTTGGATTTTATATCGTAGAATACTTATGGCTTAGTCATAAGTTTCAGATTTTCTAAAGTAGAATCAACACAGGTTCAGTTCTTTTCAGAACATTTTAACTTAATTTCCACTATGATGTGCCTACTTCATTCAGTCATCCTTTGTTACATAATTCATCAGCAATACTGAAACCTCATCATATGGTAACATTTAGAGAAATTTAGAAAAAGGCGGACATTAGGGCTGAATGCATATTAGGATACAGTAAAATTATAAGAATCATAAATATACCAACATGTATTGAACCAAAATTTGCTTGTACTTGCCTTGGTTTATAATTTAAATTACTACTCTTGCTCTTGGCTCAACTTGAGATGACATACCCAATTCTTGATCTTAAAACTAACATGCATGTAAGGAATGAAGAAAATGAGTACATGCTTACAAGAAGAGTCTTCTCCACTCTTTAAACCTCAGACTTGTGGAAAGGGAAAGAGGTCTTACCGTTAGAACTGTTTTGGGAGCTAAAAACCAAGACTCTACACTCCTAGTTGTAGATGAAAAGGATGATGGTGGTGGTAAGTGGAAGCCTATAGTGATATAGGCAACCATTATGGCTTTAGTTACTGAGGTGTTAGTGCTCACCAGAAAAAGAATTATGAAGTAGAGGCCGATAGAGAGTAATAGGAAGAGAAAGGTTTGTATGACTGCAGGTTCCTCTTTTATATAGGAAAATTTTTGAAGTTTATAAGAAAGTCCATATTTCTTGAGGCTCAGTTTATGTTAAATAAGGGTCCAATTAATTCAAATAAAGTCGTTTACATTCGAGTCAAGTACAAAAGTTAACGAGCTCAATGAGACAAATGTAATGATATCAATATGATATATGTATGACATGAAATCATGAATTTTAGAATGGGCTTTCACTACCTAATTAAGGTTAAACTTAATCCAAACTACCTATCCACGACCTAAACTCAGTTCGCTAGACTCCATAAGACTAAAATATACGTCAGCTATCATAATTTGTTGTTAATTAGCTAATAATCTACTAATTAATAGTTAATCATGTTTAATTGGGCTCGGAGTGTTACAAGGGTCTTAGAATTGGTACCTTTACCTTAAATAACTTAACAAACGGTAATTAAATACTAAGAAAGAAGAGTGAAGAGCTGTCGCTTATTTCTTCTTGATTTTTCGGTTGTTTCATAACGTCATGTTATAAGTGTTAGTATAAGAAGAGGTGTCCATTGTTTATATATTGTAATATTAAGATTTTGATAACATATTAACACTGGACGTTTTATGAATAGATTGCAATGAATGACCAAGGAAACATGAATCATCTTAGCTGGGGTTGACTAGTAAATATCTTTGTTAACCTCTTAATTCGAATGCATTGATATTGTTAAGGTAATCCTTGCCCTCAACATGATCTAAATCATGTACTCATTTCTATTGGATGAATCTTGAGACACAATTGAAGTTAGAACTTCTTTCGAGAGTGAGCTTCTGAGCTAGTAGAGAGGTAACCAAGGTTAAAAGGGTTCAAGTGCTATAAGCTCATTTAAGTATACATTGTTTGAGTATCAGTAATCTTGTCTAACTCTAATTTTATGACCGTATACATCTCAAGACCGATGTATACTCCTATTTAAGTAAGAGACGGTCGTTACGTATGATAAATATTAAAGTTATAAATCTTAATTGGTTTTGATACATTGAGTTGGCACCACTGAGCTTATAACTATAGGAGGTTCAATGGGAACGTCTTAGGGTGTTCCATCTGTTATCTACTGCAGTAGTTATATAAAGAGTTTGTCAACGCTCTTTAGGTAGCTAAACGGATATTGGCCTGACCGCTAATGATTTTCCATAATATGATTTGTTCTCTCATTAGAGAGAAGATAGCCACGTGGAGGCCACCTAGTTCATTATGGTATCTTATTTATGATTCCTAATTCATGCTCACTCATATGTACAAATGCCTAGTTTTCACTATTGCTTTATTTCAATTAATATGTCTTTAAATCCAATTGTTACAGTATAATTAGTCTTATATACTCTTAAATTTACTTAATTGTCGTGTGAACAGTGCTACATTTAGTGTTACAGGTATTGTAACACTCCGACCCAGCTTGACCTCGTTTAGCGGTTAATTAATCTTGTTTTCGTTGCTAATCGTATTTTGTTTATGCTTTGGTTTTCGTTGTGGGTCATGGATAGGTAGTTGGGTTGAGTTTGACCTGGATTAAGTAAACCAAGCCCTTTTTCGTAATTTTAGCTTTTCTAAGACATGGTCATTTTTGCATCATCTTGATGTCAACACGTGTCTTTCGTTGAGCTCGTCAACTTTCGTAACTACGTCGTTTGCAACCGATGTCGTGTGATTCCATTGGACCCAGAATTTGACTCAAACTGAAAATAGCATTCTAACTTGGCCTTCATTGTAATTCGGACTTAACCATTAGCTTATATACACTTCATCCATCGACAACTTACGTTCTCTCGCTCATTTTCACTTCTCCTCACTGTGCACGTGGAGTTCTCTCTTTCACTTGAATTCTCTCCTCCAAATTTCTCTCCTCCATCGATCAAGAGGAAGTTTGGGTTCCTTGCATGTCAGGTGGGTTGGAAATCTTTCTCTCATCTCTTTTCTCTATTTCTTCTTCTTCTTGTTTCCATATTGCATGGTGTGTCTGTGTTGTGGATTTCTTTCCATTCCTCATGCATGATGTTGTTTTGATTGATGTTAGGTTGTGTTTGGGCTTAGGACAACAAGTTGTGCAATTGAATTCCAATTGAGGCAAGTATAACCATAACTTGTGAGAACCCATGTTGGTATGCTTTTGATCTTGGTTAGTTCACATGAATTTGTATGGAAAAATGTGTTTACAGCCCATTTGCTTACTTATTTGATTAGTACTTGTCTATCTCCATTGGATAGTTGCAATTCTGATGCTTTCCTAGACGTTCTGTATGTGCTTCAGAATCTTGACTTCGTGCAGGTACGGCTAAGCCGTATACCACTTACGGCTCAAAGTCTAGAGAGGATAAAAATCCAGTTTTCCTCTACGGCTAGGGCACGGCTAAGCCGTGTATTGCCCTACGGCTAAGCCGAAACTCAGCCGTAGATCAATACAGGGTACATTTTCTGGATTTAACTGAGAGCCATCAATTGACAGACCTTCTACGGCCCAGCCACGGCTAAGCCGTAGAACACTCACGGCTAAGCCGTACATTCACCTACGGCTAAGCCGTATTCACACTAGACTAATGAAAAACAAGGATAGGTGTAAAGGAAAGACCGATATGGCCTTCATAATAGAATGTAGAGCACCTAGACCTGCCCAACGGAATGTGATACACCGCGTGAATGATCTCGAGGGCTGCGAATCATTCATGTTCGTTATCCGGATGTTAAGCACCTCCCCATGGGTGTTGGTTTAAGGGACTTCGTGCACCGCCCGATTCAAGGCAACACTAGACAACGGTGCATCGAATAACTTAAAACTACATCATCATGCACGGTTAGAAACACCGGATAATTAGATTAGAATTGGTTTGTAAATAAAGATGATCCGATTCCGCAGGATTTGTTGCATAACATATTGTATTCGATCATTGATCTCAACTCTCTGATATGTTTACTTATGTTCAGTTACATTCACATTGTGGTTCTTTACCTTGAGTATGCATGTATAATATGTTCACAGATATGCACGTATGATATGTTGTCACGATCTACTCAGGGTTTTCATGATTGACTCTGTATGGTCAGGCACTACTTAGCCTCAGCCTTAGGATCCCGACGGGGTGAATTTGGTATAGTTATATGGCCTTGCTGCAGTAAGGATACGTCTTGGGGAACCGGACCCCAGGAAACCGAGACCCATTGTACCCTGGCCCGGATAATGGTGTTCTTTGCATGTTATAAGATCCCTCTTTTGGGAGCACATGGCAATGTAGTAGCCACTAGTATGTACACCGCATGTATCCATTGATTCGCATAGCATATTTCTTTCTTGCATGACAGCCTAGTATACGAAATTGCTTTATCTAAATTATATGATGTTCTTTATTCTATTAGACACAGCGTGTGTTAACTTGCTATGGGTTATACTTTGCCGAATCGTCGTATTCACAGTTGTTTTTGGTGTTGCAGGCCCAGATACCCCTGCCGAACCCTCGCCGGTCGGCCAGACTCCAGACGAGACCCCCGAGGCCCCATCAGGCCTAGAGGAGTGGATGTGATCACTCCCCGGGAGAGCGTTCTTGGCATACATAGCATTGGAGTCTTGTCTTGAGGATTTTCATACTTGTAATTGGCACGACATGTCTTGATTGTATATATTCTTGTGTTCTTTTTGTAAGACCTTTGCATGTAATTATGTCAGTTCTTTCTTCGTATTCTCTTCTTGCACTGTTAGTTAATGTTTCTGATATTTACAGCTTCCGCGTACTTGTTTGGCACGTGTGAATGTTCCCTTGTGCGTGTGCATTTAGACTCGGTCTACGTGTACAGGCACGGGAGTACGTGTGTCATTAGGTTTGGCTTTTGCTAACCCCCGAACCCTGGGCTCGGGTTGTGACAGGTACATAACCCAATGTCGACACGACAGTTAATGCGGCCCCAGAGGGGACTCCAATGATGCCTCGAGGTGTAGACGAGTGGAATAAAGATGACATTTACTACTAATCATCTTATGTAGTGCATCATTTTAAGCTCGTTTAGGCTTTAGCTCAGTTCTGGCTTGTAGATAGATCATGCCATCATCATCATGCTATTTCTGGAATCATTGATTGATGGACATGTCATTTTGTATATATGTGTATGTTTATATATCTTAGTATTATGTGCATGTGGATGGACCACCTAACAGCATGTGGATGGACCACCTAACAAACTTTAGTTTAAGTTAATGAATGAATGCTTTATAAATGTCTATGACAATTACATGCGTACTTCATAGAACTTCGCTTCATTGCTTAATTAATTGACAAGTATTTGATTGATCTTCCTTACACGTACTTATTGAATCACCTTTATAGCGGTTCATACATGTCTTGACATAGAATGGATTGCAATGGGTTATGTGTGCTGCGCCTCGGGATTCACCATAACTCACAATTCTCGGGTTTGGGGCATGACATATGTAAGTATGGTGTCAGAAACATTAATAAGTTAATTAAAAGACTTATCAATCATAGTATACGTGGTGAGGACACGATAGATTCGATTAGGGAAATAGATTTTGTATGAGAAATTATAGTTTTCCTTATGCATTAAGGTGTTTGTATAAGAAATTATACAACATGATGTAGTTCTTCTTGCAAGAATCCATGATACAACTCGACTTTGCGTACTCTGGTCTCCGTGCTTGATAACCACCTTAATTTTGTAAGGTTGAACAGATCTTGTGCACCGAGACAACGATCTCCTACGATGAACTAGAAGCAACAAATCTTCTATGAAAAGGTAGAAGCAACGTCTCTAAAATTAGAAGCCTTCAGCAACTCTCTCCAATGGAAGCTTTAGAAGGAGGATAATTTCCAAAGAGTATTCTTAAGTTAGAATAATGAGATCTATATTTAAGGTTGAGAGAAAACCGCTTCTCCACAATTCATGCCTCATTAAAATAGTTCATATAGAACCCAACTTACTATTCCTGGTACAATTTAGAAACAATTCAGAGCAAAGTCACTAGGTTAAATCGCACCAGCAGATTGATAGGGTATGGGTCCAATCAATTAGGAAGATAGGCGATCGATCAGTAGCCTTTGTCGGATTTTCTGATTTTTCTTCTTTTTAGCTCTTTTGGCTACTTGAATTATAGTCCATATCAAGAAATATGAAACACAACACTAATGGCCCTAATTTTTGTCCAACCCATAATCAGCCAATACAAAAAATCCTTACATTTCCTTTAACTAAGTAATTACCCATGAAGAGCTTAGAGCCATCTCCTACCTGGGAGGCAAATGCACTACGTTTAACGACCAATCTCTTGCATTACCTTGGCACAAGAAAATTGTTCTCTGTTCCGCAACATAGGCATGAGCCTTAGGACATGTTTGTGAAATGCTAAAAATTCATTTTTACGCTAGCACGGAAATGTTTGTGTAGGAGCTACACTTAGTCATAGTATGTGTTGAGGCCTACCTTTTAGCAAGGTATGAAAAGTGCCAGTTCAACATGTTAGAGTGTTGAAAAAAAAAGACTGCGTCATCAGTGTAGTGATGTATCATTCAGCAAGATAAGTGAAAACATTACCGGGTATCTTAAGGTGGCTTTAGGGATTTACGGAATCCAAGCCAAGGTAGAGATTGTTAGGTTTTATCTTGTATTCCGGTTTAGTTGGATCAGTAGCCATTTGGTTTAGCTATAACCGATGTTTAGAGTTATGGGTACTTTAGTCATTATGTATGAATTTTTTTTATTGGCCAAAAAAGCGAGAACTATATATATTGATGTACTGTAATCTTAGATTCCAGTGGATTGAGATAGGATCATAATAGATGAGTTCTCTCCTCCATAAATATAGGCAAGGTTGTCGAACCATATAAAATGGTTGTGATCATGTGTGTGATTGTTTGATGGTATGATTGTGTGTGTTCATTGTAGTTAATTCGTTGATCGCATGTTTATTCTGCTACGCGGCTTTTCCCAACAATAGGAAATGTTTCTTTTTATGGACCCAAGGAAGAATAATTCATTTTCTTCTCCTCGTGCAATGAAAGTGTTGCAACAAAAAATGAAAAAGTGGCAAAGAAGAAAAATAAGAAGTTTTATCATGCAATTAAGGAATCCTCATCATTACACAAATATATCATTAATATCGTTAGCTTTTTAGTGATGACGTACCTAGCGGTCCATTTTCCATAAGAAAAACACCTTTTTTTGTTTATTTTCCTATGGAAGGCTTCAGATTTTGGAGTTGATTATTGTGCCTTTGGTTATTTTAGGTTCAAGATGCATTTTGATTTTTGACCCGTATGCTTGTGTTCTGGTTTGGATTCACAGTTCAGATAGATTAAGCCTTAGACACTTGGTCTTGGCCCTTTTTTCTACAATGTGGTAGTAATAAGAGAGGCAACAATTTCTTAAGTTCCGCGGAATGGAAGGGTTTATTTCCAATGAATTAATGAAGTATGACAAAAGAAAACAAAGATGAATGATCACAATGGGGACTAAAAGCGGCCACCAACAGACACCATCTTAAAGGAAGCCAACTGAACCAATTGAGATGCACCAACTAACAGGGACATCAAAATATTGTTTGAAAATCTCAAATTTGCTCAACAAAATCAGCATCCACATTTTAAGCCATATCCATCAATGCAACCCATAATTTGAATGGCTTCGATTCAAACTGATGACGGGCCGTGCTTGAGTCTGTTCATTCATACAGTAGAGAAATATAAATCATCAATAAAAAAAGTATTTAAAAAATGACTTAAAAAAAAGTTCTTCTAAAAAAAGGAAATATGAATGTAACTGAGGATGGGTACGGTCTGATGGTGGCCAAGGGGACAAAGGTTCAGTTAACATAAAACGTGAGACGAGGTCTTTTTGCCCAGACGAGCAATAGGACCAACCTAACTTTTTGAGTGAAAATGAGGCCCAATGCCTCCTGCCTTCATATGTCCCTCTCACTTGCATAAAGGAGCATGGAGAAAAAGCTGCACTTGGATAATTTATTAGAGGACCCAAAGAAAAACCCCACTTGAATTGAATTTCACAAAAGGCCAACATGTAGAATTATTCATGAACGGGGACTCTGTGTCGTCACCCTCCGTGAGAATTATTCCTGTTCTCTCAATATATAAGTAACAGGACAAAAGATGTCATAGCTTCTTCCCACTTCCACGAGGAATGAGAGGGAAATCTACTGGGGGTTTCATTATTAATGAAAGCATTTAGTTGGACAACCACACGAGAGGGTATGGATAGATTGAGATACTGATGCGGAAACTTGGCTTCTTCTCTTTCACATGTTTTCCACAACTACCAATGCTAGATGGATTTTTTTTAAAAAAAATGATTTGGACCTTTTAAATTAGCACCTGTTTTATTTTCTCAATTACAAATAAGGGTTCCTTCTGTACAGGATGCTCGCATTGTATTTTTTATTTTTATTTTTATTTTTGGGATAGACCAGCTAAGGGGACTGGGCTGTTGAGAGCATCTGTACATGTGGGGAGTGAATACTCACACATGCAAGGAGAGTGTATGTGCACATGTGATGTGTCGTCATTTGGCTCGAGTGAGAGGTAGGGTTGCCAACCAACTAGGCAATCCCTCGTTCCTCACAAGCCACTCGTGGGGATTTTTATTCCTCACCATTTAAGCTAGGGGTTCCCAGCCCCTATGCCATCTCTATTCCTACACCATTATATAGAATTTCTGCATTGCACTTTTGGGGGTGTCCCATAGGAGAAAAAGTGGTGTAAGTAAATAGTGGTGGAAAAATCTAACTCGACCCACCAACCCAATCCAAACCAGTCCCTTTAGCTAGACCCTCATGATACCATGCTGGGTTCATCAACACGATTAGTTTATGGGTTTGGCTTAGGTTGAGTCAATCTTGCTTTTTGACCTACTAACCGATCCCCAAAAACAAATTGCACTATAACCCAACTCGTACACGGCATGTTAATTGTAAGGATTGATAATCAAGTTAACGCTTTCAATTTCTGGGTGGGTAAGGGTCGGCATTTTCAACACGATTAGAATAGAGGTCAAGTTCATGTTGAAGGTTACCTAGAGCCAGAATACTGACCATAAACTGAACTTGACTTGCCTGGTCAGTTGTGACCCTAAAAAGAACCACATCACTTTCTCGCATTACACCAATATCCAAGACTATTTTCTCAGTCAACCACCACTACTGCTAATCAAGAAAGATTTTTTTACTGAAAAATCTATTTTTTAATTTCATTTCAAAAGGATGGAAATTTCCAAAGATATATCTCACTTAGAATGAACTTGCTAATGCGAAGAACCATACAAATCATCACTCTAATCAAGATCAACACCCTCAGTTATAATGTGGATCAGGTCAAACTTAAGAGACTTTTCATTTATTTAAGAAAAGATTTCACCATCAGGTAAATTGCCTTCCTCTCATCTCTGGGCAGGGTGGTTGGCTGAAATTTCCAAATTAGCAAAGCTGACCATTTCAAAATAAAAGAAAAAAAAAAAGAAAAAAAAATGGTAGTGATTATAAAAATAAAAAACACAACCAATTATCTGCAAAATTCCATCCGTTTCTTCCCTTCATTTTCTGATAGAAGGAAAATGTGACTCTTCATTTGTTGGCAAGCGGCAAGTTGCAAGCACACATCAAAACATCAACGCTTCCAACTGTATTTAAACGAAAAACTATGATGAGTCATAGTGGGCAGAGGGTAAGAGGACTCAGATCATGAGTTCCATGCTCACAAACGCCAAATGACCAAATAGTGACAAAGAACCAAATGTTGCATGTACTCGCATAGTTTCATGTCAAGTCCCTTTCTCTCTCTCCCCCTCTCTCTGTCTTAACATGGATTGCATAAAAACTAGTTGAGCAAGGCCATTGGTCCCCGAGCAATTGTCTCAAGGCTAAGTAACAATCGTCTCAAGGCCAAGTACTGCATTAATTATGATCTACCACCAAGAGAAGACGACAGCACGAAGAAAGTACATCAATAAGTAACCTCTTCCATTTTTTTCTTCTTTTCCTACTTTTAATTTGTCAACCACCAAACAAAGAAATGATTTATTTTTTTACTAATTACAAATTTGAAATGTGGAATATTTTCTCCACCTTTTCATCAAAATAAACCTTTTAGGCATCTAAATTTCTTCAATAGTGACCTATTTTCCAACTAAAATTTGTATGATTGTCTTAGATTTTATACTTTACCTTGGCTCAATTGAGGAAGTCGGAAAAAAGTTAATCACAAGTTGGATTTCTGTTACAACTGCCGTGTTAGTAACGTCTGAAGACAACTCAAGGGCTCTGTTAGATAAGGGAAGTAATCTGTAAGTCAGTTGTTTTTCTCTTCATCATCAGAGCCATGGTTACAAGTAAGAAAACTTGAGTGGATCTGGATCATATGTAAAACAGAAGAATTTTTTTAAAAAGATTTTGTCGGGGCCATGGACCTGGTTCTGCCCTTGAAGTGGGTTGATGCAATAAATTGTGAGAACCTAAATGGGGGCCATGGGATTTTTTAAGAATCCGAATGGGGCCCAAGGTCATTATAGAATCTAAGGCCCAAGGGATTTGGTAATAATCCGAAAGGGGCCCTTGGGTCATTATAGAATAAAGCACTCTGCTTAGAGACAGAGAGATGACTAATTGCTACACTATATATAACTTTTGCTTTTTGGTTACCTAGCCAAGGAGGCTAGGGCCCAAATGGAGAGTTCTTATACATAGGAAGAAATCTCACTTAAGTGGGAAAAAAAGCCTACACACGTGGGAAAAAAAAAACTTACAAAAGTGGATAGGAAGCCCACACATATGCAAAAAGAGGTGATATACCCAAGGTTCAAACCTGGGCAGTTAGATAAGAACACAAACTTCTTATCATTAGGGTAAGATTACAGTTCTTACTACGTTTTATATTACTTGGGAGCTTTAATAGTGCGCTGATAGATTTCAATAAAAAAAAACTCATGATAAAGATTGAGGCCCTACTAGTTCCATTCAATTGAGGAGCACTATCTTTATAACTCAAGAAAACATTAAAAAAAATTGGTAGAATAAAGTACACGTGGCTAAGGCGTACATGTGTGGAGTAACAAAAAAGATTTGATTTTTTTTTAAAGGAAAAGTAAAATGAATCGCGTGCATAATTATGATAAAAAAAAGTTTAGCTGTATGAAAAAAGTTTTATATTGCAGCTTAGCTGATTAGAGACACGTGTGTAAGTTGGAGCCTGACAGTAAGGAAAAAAATAAAAAATAACATAGAATACAAAGTCTAACAGACTTGTGACTACTGTTGTGATTTTCTGATAATCACCCGTTGTGCGCATCCACGGAATCACAAGATCAACAATCAACCACACACAAGAAGAGACACCGAGATTTACGTGGTTCACCCAAACAGGGCTACATCCACGGGCACAGGAGGACGAACATCTTCACTATGACAAGTAAAGCAAACAAGAGATTCCCACACTCTCACCTCATCTCTCCTACGTGGTGTGGGAACACCACGGGCAACTACTGCCGCCGCTGCAAGGTCTAGGGTTACAGACTATACAATATATAATCTCCGCTTTCTTGGCCACCAAGAAAGCCCCGGTACAATTACCAAAATACCCTTGACCTTAAACTAGTCCCTGGCTAACCCAGTGACTCATCCGGCTAAACCGGAATACAAGACATAAACCTAACAATCTCCACCTTGGCTTGAATTCCGTACAACTCCGTACAACTCAAGCTACTAGGAGATAAAACCGGCAATGTCTTCACGTACCCTGCTGAATGGCACATCACTGCACCAGGGATGCAGTCTTCTTCAACACTTTGACATGTTGAACCAGCACATGAACTTTGAGCAAAGTTCATCTCGTCAAACTCCACCTCAAACTAAAAGCTCGAAACCATTGACGAATCTGAGTGATATCTGAATCACTCACCATCCTGCCCCCATCTTCAACATCACTGTGAAGATCCAATCGCCACAAGCATGCAAGCAAACAGATCGGGAATACAAGTCCAGATGACTCCATTGCAGAACAACATCTGCCTCCGAGCGGTCAAAAAACTCCATTTGACCGGGCCTCCGATCAATCAATCAAACAAATGTTTGACAACTGCTGACGCATCAGCTCCTCCTTGCTGCTTTTCCGGCTTGGCTCTGGCAAGATGAATAACATCACATGCGATCATGTGAACCCCAAACGAACAACTTCGTTTGAATCAGCAAACCCGTTGCAACTAGGCCGGCGTCTCCTATTATTGGGTTTGCAACAACAACCAGGTCGAGTAGACCTGATTCTAGCCTCAATCCACATCTGTTTAGATCTTCTCCCAATTTCTGCATCAAGTTATAGATCTCGTCACCACGAGCACGCTGGAAGAAACGGATCTGAAATCCGCCTCAGGATGGCTCCGATAACGTAGAAACAAGTTTCTACGCTCCAATCGATCAAACCTCCTCCTTGACTGTCCAACAGTCAATCAACCTCTTCCATTGCGTAGATCTGCTCGAAACGAGTCCGTAGGCGCAAACGGATCTCTGATCTGACATCGGACGATCAAGATATCGTAGAAACAATTTCAGCCGTAAATCTGGTCAAATCTGGCCTTTGACCGATGCTGACAACACTGCTGACGTCACTGCACTATCTGCTGGGCTTCTGGAGCGGACCCGGGTCTGGTTCACCTGACCCGAATTGATCTGAACTCTTCTCGCTGGGCTCTGCGCACATGGGTCAGGTCGAACTTGAACTGACCCGGCCTGAACTTACTGGCTGGGCTGGACCGTCTGCTAACGGGTCGGGTCGGACCTGACTTGACCCGGAACCAAAACTTCTCTGCTGCGCTGGGCTGGACCGGCTGCTGACTGACTTGTTCAGGTCAACCTGACCTGAACTGATAACCTGTCTGTTCTACTGGGCTACCTGTACGGGTTGGATCTGGCCCAACCCGAACCCGAACCCGGAGCCTTCCTTGACCCTGCCTGGGCTGCACTTCTCTGCGGGTCAGGCAAACTGACCCGACCCGACCCAAGCGGACCCAGTAATCTGGGTCGTCTTCAACCCTCACGGGCGCTGCGTCTGCAACCCAGTTGCAGACGCTGCATACAGTGGCCGGCTGTGCAGATCCGGCGCAGTGGCTGGTCCGGCGACGGTCTGTGGCGGGCGGCGATGGCGACAGCTACGGCGACGGCGACGTGCGGGCGGCCGGCGATCGCTGGTAAGATGCAGTTTTTTTTTTCTCCGCAGCGACGATATTCTCCGGCCCTCTTCCTCAGATCCGAAAAATCCGGTCCTCAGATCCGAAAAATCCGGTTATACTCCAACGAAGATCGCAGCGACTGGAACCTTTTCACTTCTTCTTCTTCCCGAATCGGTTTCTCTGTCTTCACACAGAGATCTCCGACTGACGTGTGGCCCACCTACCGATCTTCTCCTATCAGATCTGGAAAACCAGATCTCCTGTTTCCACGACGAAAACAGATCCGAACCCAACAATATTCGATCACAACCACAGCGGTAACTCCAAGATCTGAACGAAACATGTGAATTCTTTTTCCTCCGATCCAAGAGAGACCGGAGAACACAATCTCATCTTCTTCTTCTCCGATGGTGGCCCAACCAGAAATCACGAACCTGATCTCAGTTAATCTTCATGCGCACAACCTCCAAACCACTGAGCGATCTCCACCTCGCTCAGAAACCCGAGGAACACCAACCTCGGCTCTAATACCAATTGTTGTGGCTTTGATACCAATTGTTGTGATTTTCTGATAATCACCCGTTGTGCGCATCCACGGAATCACAAGATCAACAATCAACCACACACAAGAAAAGACACCGAGATTTACGTGGTTCACCCAAACAGGGCTACATCCACGGGCACAGGAGGACGAGCATCTTCACTATGACAAGTAAAGCAAACAAGAGATTCCCACACTCTCACCTCATCTCTCCTACGTGGTGTGGGAACACTACGGGCAACTACTGCCGCCGCTGCAAGGTCTAGGGTTACAGACTATACAATATATAATCTCCGCTTTCTTGGCCACCAAGAAAGCCCCGGTACAATTACCAAAATACCCTTGACCTTAAACCAGTCCCTGGCTAACCCAGTGACTCATCCGGCTAAACCGGAATACAAGACATAAACCTAACAACTACTTTAGAAAATTCTACCAATCTAATATTTGATATATATTTCATTGAATGTGGAACATTGTTTGTGTTTCATTATCAACAGATTTTTCTTTTCTTTCATTTTAGGGTATATTTGTGTACATCTTGTGAAAAACTTGATTTTGCAAAAAAATTTCATTCCTAGGGGAAAAATATCTTTGACCCCATAAGAATTTGTTTTTTTGAAGAATCTTGAAAAAATCTAATCCATTTTTGCGCTTTTACAAGTGGAAAAGCAACAACACCTAATATGAAATTTACTATAGTACTGAAAACCATTTCCTTAGTCATCACTTTTCTCACAGAAAACTGACTCCACAATAGTGCCTATGGCTGAAATATATTAGCCAAAACTAGGAAACGAAAAATCAAGTCAATAGAGAGAGGTCACAGATCCTCCTATACCATAATCAACTTAGCTTCTTTCTCCTTCTAGAGGATGATATTAGCAGAACTCATGAAGGACGTGTGTCATTAATTCTCCTGTTGTTGTTGGGGTTTTTTTTTTTCTAGAGTTGAATGTAATCCAATAAACCTCCTTTACAAGCCCTTATTAGATACAAAACGTTGTAGAAATCAAATTAAGATCAAGGATACCATAAGTATGATAGCTTTTGAATCTTATTGGTGAAAAAAGGTTGACTATTAGTGCAATAACAGAAGACACTCGATGGGCCTTATAAGATGGAGAAAGATCCAAGGTTATGTCCTCTACATCACTTTAATAATCCCAAGGCGAAAAGTCTCATTTTCTAGTTCGTAGCTAGGCCCTCGAACTTGGACACTTTATGAGGAAGAAAGAGGCCTCGAGAGTCGACAAAAAAGGTTCCCTTACTACTGGACTCCTAATTTCAGGCTTTTGGGTAATGTCTCGTGCTTCGTGCCCATGCACTGTATGCTAGGGCAGGTCATACAAGCTTGGCACCGTGCAACTAGCACTTCTTGCAACAAAAGCTTTTGAAGGCCTTAACTTTTCATAATTTATGAACTTTCGCGTACGATATATCAATGGAAAGATCAAAAGATTAGACTCTATCAATTTGAAGATCTGTCCCATGTAAAATCACCTACCTTGGAATGTGTGGGTCGGAATGCCGATGCACCCTCACTTTCTCGTCTTCCGTCCTTTTGACCCTTTAAATTTGTAAATATTGAGGAGGGTAACTAAGATTCAAATTCTAAATGTCATATATTTTTTTTACTTTCCTGCATCTGTTCTTTCTAGCTGCATGGGTTGCCTTTCCACCTGCGTTATTTTTTATTGGGCATGTGCAAGTTTCTTTTCCACTTGAATGGGCTACGGTTTCGTGTGTGCATGCTCTCTCTTGGTTTCATCTCCCTTATCTGTAGTATTAAGAAAAAAATTTGTAAAAGCTACATATCTTTATCTTTTCATCAATTTCCTTATTATATCATGTGAAGTTTTGAGTGGATCAAAATAAGATATATTTGGGCCATTTGAAGTCAAATTTATGGGTCAAACTCCAATTTATGCTTAACAACAAGTCTTTGATCTTTTGATGGTTTCTAATTTTTAGTAGCTATGAACATGAAAATGGGCATTCCGGTTGGTCAGTCTGTACAAATGAAAGTGAGTTTAATGGGGTTAGTTGCTTTTCCTTTCACAGACAGAGGAAATCAAAGACATCATAAAGTCCTATAAAAAGGATCAATTTGTACAGATGGAAGTAAGTTTAATGCGCTTAATTGGTTTTCCTTTCTGCAAACAGAGGAAATCAAAGACATCATAAAGTCCTATAATAAGGATTTAACATTGAAGAGGATAGTGAAGTAATCGAGGAGGCAGCCTTATTGCGCTTGGGGGGCGTTTCTATATAGTTAGCTACAAAGTAGGTGATAGATTGAAAGGGTTGGTATCAGCCCACAACTAACATTTCAGTAACATCCCCTGTTAATCATATAGCTAAAAATCTAGGTGATCCAACCTTTAACGGACACTACCTGTAAAGAAATGCTTGGGCGACAGCTTACTAAAAGTAGAGCACATAGGCAAGGGTTTTATTACAACCCCTTCACAATAGTTCTAAAAGGAAGAAGCAATCCAAATACAATGCAAAATGTGAATCTAGTAATTGTAAAAGTCGCAAAAAAGAACTAGTCATAATAGTTCCATTTCGATATTTTCAAAGAGTATCATTAACAATTTCTGATATTGGTCAGTGCATCATTATACAATTATTAGTTTAAGCAAGCAAACATATTGGGCATATTTGTTTTGTGGAATCAAATTTCTTGAAATTTTAAGAAATGTATTTTTTTTAAGTAGTTAAGAATGAAGAAACAAATATGAAAATTTATAATTGGCTGCCAAATAATCTACCCTTTAATGGAGAATGAGTTTTGAGCCATTGCTCTCATTTATCAAATCCTTGAACCGTAGTCCATCTACATCTGTGCCTCAACCTTAAACCCGTCCCTTATTTAATACTCTTTTATTTGAATCTATTTTACCATGAATTACTATGAATTCAAATCCATGCAAGCAAAGGGGGGCCCATAGCAATTATCCTCAATCATCGTGCTTCTTCCCTATTGGAACAATGCCTTGACATTTCAAACATTACTGTAATGATAAATGTCTTCAATCAAAGCCACCAATGCCTTGCTACATTTTCCTCTTGTAAAGTGAATTAAAGTGATCGTTCAAAAGGTGGTGAAAAATAAAGAAAATGATAATCAAATAACTTTTTCTAATCATGATTCCATTCTCCTAAAAGAAAATGTTATTTGATATTCATTTTTGAACGCTGAAAGGGCTCTGATATCACTTATAGGATCTCAGGTCCTATTAAGCTACCACTTATCTCAAAGCTAATTGGTGAGAAGAAATCGAAGAACAATGATTTTATGGTCTTCTCAATTGTGTAAGGAGGCATTCGAGGATTACTCTACGCGGGTGCCCAAGGGTTGTACTAGGGATGTAAAAATTTTCTTATCTTCTTGATGGTTGGAACCTTTTTAAACAATACCCTCGTTCCTTTTAGATTTTAAAGAGCCCTTGTGATTTATGAGACTTACCCAAAAGCCACTTTTAACAAGGGGTTTCTAAAAATTTCTGTCTACTGCTACTGCTTGGGCAACTGGAAGATGAAAATGATTTCTTCAAAATCAGAACCGAAAGGGAAATTTTGAAGCAAATTGGTAAAATTTAGAAGAAAATAAACCAATAGAAGGTGACCTTATGCTGCGAATCAGTAAATGTAGTAGCGGATCAGCTAGTAAAACTGACCCCACCACAGGAGACTGTATTCCACCATTCTCTCCCTATCCACTTTTGGGAGGCTTATGTTGGAAATCGTGTGGCCCGCATGCCACGGGTCCCACGTTAGATCAAGTATAGCAGTTGCCACCAGAGAATTTGTAGGCCACAATCAATGAAAATTTTGATCTGGACCAACAAATAAGGCTGCCAATAGGTTGTAGGTTTTTGGTGAATAAGTCTTTCACTAAATGTGACTCTTTGGGATTGGCTTATGTATATCATGTGGGAGTCCTAGGAGGGGCGGGCCCAGGAAATTCAACTTGGGGGGGTGGGAGTTGTGTTCTTTATGTGAAAGTAATATTGGGAAAATTGGCAAAATTAAAAAAAATCATATTAATTTTTAGAATTTATGGGTGGTTTTTTACAAATTGTAGAAAATGGGTGAGGGATTCAGCCCCATACCCGTGTAACTGGGTCCTTCCCCCAGCCTAGAATTGGTATTCTGTTCCATCCCATAGGTTGATCCAAGCTTCCCAATTGCCGAAATGCTTATAGATCTAGGCCGTGTGTTCCGGATCTCACCCCTCGTGTTTCTTCAACTTATTCACAGGAGATATGCAAACGGCAACAACCGGATAAAAAATTCATAGTTTGTTGGCACTCGGCAGAACCTATACTGATATCAAAAGATTTTCCAAGAGTTAACTTTCTTTAGTTCTCTGGTTTCCCAAGCTTCTCGAGACCATGAGAATCCTCAACTTGGTTCCTACTCATGTGTGGTTCATAGTCCTAGGGCCCTTTTTTATGGAGGGATCAAGCGATTGATAAGTCTGTAGCTCAGGTGATACAGATCGGTGTATCAGTTGCATTGAATGATTTTGTATTAAGCTAAAAGATCAAGTTTGGGTATGGTTTTCAAAATTTCCAAACCACTGAATTTAGTGGAATTCATGTTCCATTCTATTTGATAAATATCAAACTTTTACGGGTAAACTAGGAATTAAACGCCATCGGCCAAAGCCACTTGAACCTTTTTTTTTAAAATTTTTTTTGCTGCCACAGCACCTGGTCGACATAGAACAGAGCTTACACCCAGTAACTTCTAAGGGTCCTGATTCTGAGAGAAATGATTGGAGTAAAATTTGGGCCAAAGCTAATTTATATGGCTGTGGTTTATATCTAGGGTGAGACCTCCTTTCACAACAAGAGGGCTGGATCTCTGTAACGAAGTGTTATTCCGGATCGAATCACATCAATTTGAAAGTGGTCGCATATGGATCGGTGTGACATATATTGTAGTAATCGTAGCTCAGCCCATTTAATGAGTAGGGATAACATCCAATTATATTTAATTTTTCAGGCAAGGGAATGCATTGACCACTTTCTTAACCTGACTCGCCAACTCAACCTTAACATGACCCATTAATTCACGGTTCCGGCTAACCCTTTTAATTTCCAGACTGGTTTTGGGCCTACATTGCCAAGTCAATTAATAAGCGGGCTGGGTTCTGGTCAAGTCCAAATTCAACCAGGCCAACACAACCCCAACTTTATCAGTCCTGAGTAATTGCACTTTTGACCCACAAATCCAAACCCACTTGTTACTCTAATGCTCGGGTTGACATTACCAACCCGATTAGCAACTAAAATTCAGGGTGACATTGCCAACCTGAATAGCCAGTGGGTCAGATTCTAAACCTGGGAGCCCGAATTGACCCTAACCCATTGCCACCCTACTACAACCCAACAATAACCAATTTCTTACAGGTTCTTCTTAGGCAACAAACACACATAGTTGGAGAAATCTGCCAATTAAGTTAGAAATGATCATTTCCTAGTAATAAGAAGGTTAAGCTGTTATCCAAAATCCTAACACTGCCAAGCAGATACTGAGAAGAGAGCTCGTTCATGCCAACATATCATCTCAAACATTCTCTCACTCACAACCTTGTAACCATCTCTCCCATAAGACTCCACCAAATGCATCACTTCCTCCATGGCCTCGCCCCATAACCGCACTGGTCTGAACCGGGCTCGAGCGAACCTGACCATCCACCGGTTCGCCCGCTCGTGCCTCTCCACCCTCTCCACCCCTTCGCAGGCCACAATGTTCTCGATTTCTGCCCCCAACATATCCTCCACTGCCATCCTCTCCCGACCGGAGAGGGAACCAGCTGCCGCCTCTATTGAGTCGAACAATGCGCTATAGTGGTAGAGGCCCTGGACGAACCGCTCGACGAGGCGGGTCGAGTTGTGGTCGGACTCCTGCTCGACCAACACAAACACCTTAGGGGACATGGACCTGACCATGGCAAGGAACGCATCCATCTGTTTGCATGGGTTGAGGCAATCTTCCTCAGCCAGGAGAACATGCAGGGTTAGCATGGAACAAACTGCCAATGCCTCACCAGACCTGACCTTGAGATGGTCCAAGGTCAAGTCCTTTAAAGAGAGGTTCAAAGGGTTGAATTGGAAAGGAATGTCCAAGGCCTCAGCTTCTTTGACAAGATTAGACCCCACAATATCTAAGACATCCTTGCTCGCATGAACGGATGTGATCTTGATATAGGGTGGCCCATGTGGGGACCACCGTGAGAAAGCACTGAGGATTGGGCCCCACAGGGAAGGGTCGCCGGACCCAAGGTCAAGGATGTGGATGACTCGCTCCCCGTTCATGGCATGGACTATGGTTCGGTGGATGATGGTGTGGGCGAAGCCCACATAAGGGAGAGCGCGGGTGAAGGCGAGCCGGGCGGTTCGAGTCGGGTCAGGTTCGGGTTTGGAGCGTGGTCGGGTCTGGTTGAGAGCAGTGTACACGCCGGGCCAACTCTTGACGAGGCGGGTGGCGAGTGAGGAGCCGAAGTGGGCCGCAAGGCGCTGCATGGAGTCGCCGGACAGGGATGAGAGGTGGGAGATCTGCTGAAGGCAGGCATCAGTGCGGTTCAGGTTGCCGGAAGAGGCGTGGGCGGCGCAGGTTAGGAGGAGCTGGATGAGGCGAAGGCCCTGGTCTTCCGGTTTTAACGTTTGGGGTGGTTTGGTAGAAGAGTTTGGCGAGAGGGTTAGGGTTAGGGGAGAGAAAGGCTTCTTTGGTGTTGGAGATAACTCCATGTCCAACTGCTGTTGTCTTGGTTGATATTGGGATCTTACTATTAGAAGATGGGTATGTTGATATATGTTGATAGATTGAGTTAAAGATATATGAAGGGTGTGGCATCAAGAATGTGAATTCAAGGAAGCAGGTAAGGTGAGTTTTGAGATGTTCTTTTGCTTGGTTCTATCAATCATCCCAACCTGCATGAGGACATGAAGTTTTCTTTATTTTTTTAGCTGAAGGTTGACTTCTTTTCCCTTCTTTGGGTGTCTTTAATTTTGAAAATGGAATGACAAAGAATTCAAATCCCTCTCTCCCTCTCACACGGACACACAAAACAAAGACAGAACTGTAGATGACCTTATTTTGACTATGGAGAACTACATCAGCTTGTACTCATTATGGCCAAAACAGGGCCTTCTGGTAGAACCCGGTTAGACTTCCAGTATGGTTGGGATGAAACAGGGTCGGATTTGGGTTGGTCCACAGTCTATCTGGATGCAGACCTTAGCCCTCTTTGTTGAAAGCATTTGGAGAAATTCAAATGCTTTTCCCCATTTTGCCGAAGAATTTTTGTATTGGCTCTATTAACACCTTGAGATTATTGTAGGATTGGCTAGCCAGCAATGATTATTTTCTTATTTTTTATACACTTTTTACATTGTAATTAATTAGGTTTATCTGGCTTTTAGTTGTGACAATCCCACCCTAAAACAACATATAAAAATAAAATAAAAGATAACTCAGATCATTCGAGGGAGCTTACACCTCCTTCATATCAGTGGAGGGAAACCGACACCTCCAAAATACTAACTTTATTAATAAGTTTTGAAAATGCAATACAATTCGTGTAATGAACCATTTATAGGGCTACAGTTGCTAAACAAAAAAATAAAGGGGATTCTAAATCTAAAAAGAGATTTTAGGAAAGGAGAAAGAAATCTAATCTAAATACAATATAGAAGGTGCATAAAAATTAGAAAACTAAATATTTGAGGATTGTTACAAAATTGAATACCTCAAAGTATATAATTCTAGTATACCCAAGGCTGATTAAAATTCTAGAAAGTAGAAATTTGAGATTTTTTCAGATTTTTTCATTGTAAAAGTGTCATTTGGAATCCTGCTTAAGAGTTCTCCTCAGTTAAATAAAGCCTTTGAAATTAATTCAAGGAGACAACATCTGCATGTTAAGTGTTTGAAGAATTTTTTTTCCACTGTCAGTAAATTTGCATGTAGATGAGATGTAAAGTGCATATTAGAAACTGACTTTCCTAGAATTTAAATTATTAGGTGATGGGTGGGTATTTATTCCATATCTCCATAGGTTCATTTTCTTTTAAAGTGAAGTCGATGGTTACTTGTGGATATTGACCTTTGTTTGTTTGTTTTTAATCACTTATCCAAATTTTATTAAAATAAAATTACATGAAACAAACGGGCCTAAGTTTCATCCATGCGCTACTATTGCCCTAAGTAAATGACCCATTCAACAGAGCTGGTAACCCAATTGAATCACTGAGTCAACTTTTTCTACCTACCGAGTCCATACCGACAATCTAAGACCATTCAACCCACTTTCCATTGTCTCTTTGCCTGTCTCTTTCTCTCCATTAGCAATTTTTAGGACCCGTCGAATTTGTCAGGAAATGGTTGCCATCTCTGATGATTCACACAAGGTTCCATCGGATTCTTCAATTAACAAAGTCATTTGGCGATCTTATAGATTTTCATACATGAGGATTCTTCTCCAAACCAAACAGATAAGAACTAAGTTCTTGAAATCTGATGTAACATGCTCTCTTATTTGTTTGGCAGTTCCATTTAATTACATGATTAAACTAATTAAACAAGTTTAATTGAGAGAGAGAGGTCTGATTAGTTGACGTGTATGCCGCCTTCCCACCTAATATTTCCTTGGCCTGTAGTCTTCAAAGGTGTCTTGCACCTTAGTATCATCAAAAAAATTTTTTTTATCTAATGGCTTTCATTTTCCATGTAATAGATTAGTTGATTCTCTGTACGGCAAATTACACTTCATATTACAATCAGATGAAAGGGTTTAATTTGCTTGTCTTGATCACTTGGATTTTCATGTAAGAGGCCACTGTACAAGATCATGCCTATGAATTCTACAAGGTGTAGGATTTTTGATGAGATATTTGTTCCTTTGCATAGAGAAATGCTGGGTATTTGTTTCCTTGCCTAGGTGACTGGCAGTTCTAGACAAGAACCTTTGCCCCAACAGGAATTGGGCTTGGTAATTCAGGGTTCATATTGATTTAAGTTGTGGGTTGTAATTGGATTGACATTTTCAATCTCATTAATAAATGGGATCAGCTTTGAGCTGGTATATACTGCTACTAGACCTGATAAACCAACCCAACTCATTACAGTACAGCCCAGCAACCCTATCTGAATCCAACCTATTAATGAAAGTTTTGGTTTTAAAGTGTTGGATTTTGATTGGCATTTCTAACTCAATTAAAAAAACTTTTTGGTGGGCCCCACCCTATCTGAATCCAACCTATTGATAAAGGTTTTGGTTTTTAAGTGTTGGATTTAGATTGGCATTTCTTACTTGGTTAATAAATTTTTTGGTGGGCTCTAGCTTTTGATCGAAATTGGTTCAAGAATCTTTCCAGCTTCCTTAGTTCTCATTTCCGCTTGGGATTATCCATTTTTACCAGCTTTTTGAACACAGACATTGATTTGTAAATAGACCCTGAATTTAGTTTAAAAAATTAAAAAAAACATGAACGCCATGTTAACACCAATAAATGTGTCAAATTGGATTCTATGAACCAAATAATAGTTTCGAACTTACAAAAAGAAGAGAAGATGGGCTCGGGACAATGGTTTCAAACTCAGACCAGCCCGGATAATAATAGTTCTGCCATTTTCCACACTGACTGTGACCTGTTCCAATTTGATTAATCTCCATTTATTACAGACTAAAAATAAACAAAAGCGAAAATGAACTGTTTTGGTTAGGACGGACGTTTCTAGGCCCATTTATTTGGACCCAGAGTGATGTTTGACCTTGTGAATGGTTTCAACGCTTCAATTGTGATTTACTATCTGAAAAAAGAATGCAGAGAACACATCGGACTGCCTATGAACCAATTTAGAGCTGAGCATTGTACATCAATTGTTAATATTTATTTATATATTTCTTGAGATCCATGAGTCATCAAGCTAGCATTGAAATTTGACGTCATAGCTATATGCACCCTTCCAAAGCAAATAATGGTTTGGATCTTGTGTTTTGGGCTCACAAAACTCAAAAATAATTTTTGAAGGCTAACTTCTTTTTTGCAAATATATTGAGATTAGCGATGATTCAACGACTGAAATTTATTTTTATAGCCGTGTTTGATATTGTGAGTATTCCAATAGTTTGGATCTTGATTTACTCTATCATTTTAAAAAAAAACACAAGGGACTATACATTGTGGATGCCCAATACATTGGCCGTCGACATCATTCTTCTTCCTTTACTTTTCAGCTGCCATGAGAAGGGAGTTGTGGTGTTAGGAGGCATTGACTCTACTTTTCTAAACTGGCGTGAATAGATGCTAAGCACTCTCATTTTGCAAACCTTTGCCCGCGTTAGGGACGTAGAAGAGTGGATGTTGGAAATATTAGATTTGTAAGAAGAAAGAAGATGGTGTGTATGTCCTACATGTCTCAACTTAGACTACGACAATCGTGGGAGAGGAGATGAAAAGGCACCATATGTAGAATATCAACTCTTTCAATCATTGAAAATCTTGCTCTATGACACTCAAGTTTAATAGTTTTGAAAAATATCATTTAACAAGATTTCAATCTAGGACTTGATGGTAGTCAAATTTAGACTAACTGGCAATTCATGAGTAGTAGTGTTTGTGAGGGGCATCATTTGATCATAGGTGGACAAGTGGCCGCATACTGAAGTCAGACCACATATGAATGGACGGTTCTCACTAGAATAATTATACATATATATACATGATTAGTACTTAATTAATTAGTAGGTTTTAAATACGAAACCCTTGGACTTAGATTCTAACTAAAATTTTAAATCAGTCCATGCAGTGGACTACAGACTCAAAATGGGTCTAGATCTTCAGCAAAGAACTTCTGGAAGTATATGCAAATACTTGGAGAGACTTTTGTTACCTGCCTTCTTATGTAAACTTACTTGTTAGGTATAATATAAAAATTATTGGCTAAGATTTTGACAGTAGTCTGATATATTATCATAATGTGTCTAGAATGGTAATTCTCTGATAATATTGCAACATATTTACAATATCGTGGAAAAATATCACCACGAAGAAAACTGAAAACTAAAAGAAAATCTGTATAGCTAGACATATTTCAACACTATTTTATATTATTTTTCTTTATTTTAAAATTAACTTATTCTCTTAACACTTTTGAAATAACAATCTGAATACCCAAAACTTGGAAATATCTAACAACATTTTTCTCATTGGTTTTGATATCCGTAATAACTGATAAGTGAGAGAGCACGCGTGTGTATGATGAAAGTTATAATCTTTATCTATAACGTATTATTGCATTGGTCCACAAGGAAGGAAAGAAGTAGTCCCTTCGCATAATGTTTGTGGATCAAGTCTAATGATAGTACTATACAATCACTGCCTCACAAGTTGACTAATGATGTGCATTATTAGTTCGTAGGTCCCTTACATTCCAACCCATGATGACTACCAAAGGAGGAAATAATTATGGCATTGAAGGGTCAAGGGTGCAGAAGTTGGCCATCACAACTCCTTCCTACACGAACACCTTAGTCAATGGACTTGGATCTCTCCTGACTCGTGTCTAATTAAATGGGTCGGCCCCAGATTTGGACCATTTTCGTTTCACCCCCCCCCCCCCCCCCCCCCGCCAAAAAAAAGAAATTTTATCCTCAAATATATCACCCACTCCTACGGGGTTCAATCCCTGAATACTAAGGTGAGAAGGAAGATTTCTAACTGTTGGGTTTTATCTTGTATTCCGGTTTAGGCGGATCGGTCGTCCGGTTTACCTAAAATCGAGGTTCAAGGTTAGGGGTATTTTAGTAATTATGTATAGGTTTTTTTGTTGGCCGAGAAAGTATGAACTATATATTTTGATGTATTGTAACTTTAGATCCTGAGAGGATTAAAATGAGATCATGATAAATGAGTTTTCTCCTCCGTGGACGTAGGCAAGATTGTTGAACCACGTAAAATTACTATATTCACGTGTGTGATTGCTTAATAGTTGATTGCTTGTCTTCATCGTGGTTGATTTGTTGATCGCGGGTAGTTTCCGTTGCGCCGCTTTTCCCAACAAGTGGTATTAGAGCGAGGTGACGATTGCATATGTTTGCGATTGACGGATTGTGATGTGTGTGGAAGAAGAGGATCGGTGATTCATAGCTCGGATCCATCTTCTGGACAGATCTTAGATGGAGATAAGACGGCAGTTACGAGAGCTAAGGTGAGATTGAGGACATAATTCTTGGGTATTCCAGAGAAGTTGGTTTAAACTCTCAAGGGCCACTATTGTTTGAAGATCCTCTGTAGAGGAAAGAGAGACTGGCTCTTAATTTGCAAAAAATAGAGGAGATCAGATCAACTCCTGATTTGATCAAGTGCTATGGATTGGCTACTGAATCAGAGATGCGCATTGAAATCAAAGAGGGGGTTTTTTTGTACTACTGTTTGATTTGCAAATTGGAATCGGAGAAGGGGGAGATAGAGGGACTTGTGCTTCTCGTCATAGCCGTAGAAAAGGACGTTGGTCCTTGTCATCGAACAGGGGTTTGCCGGATTGCCTACCACCACCACTACAGCGTCATCTCCGGAGTGAGATGCTGTAGCTTCCATCATCTGTGTGCCGGCTAGAGGTTGCTAAAGAGGAAAGAGGGCCCTCATTTGGTTGCAGAGGGCCTCGGTCTCCAACGCTTGTATGGACTAGTGAAAGAAGAAGAGGCTTGGGTTTCTGAACCTAGGTTGGATCTGGTCTAGGTCGGCTCGGACTTGACCCATGTAGCAGCAACCCATCACAGCCAGGTCACGATCAGGTCAGTTAGGACTTGACCCATTTGGCAGAGTCCAGCCCAGTAGCAGGCAGGGCTGACGTCATCACAGTCAAATAGGATGTTTGCCCGGATCCAATGGCTGAATTTGTTTTCTGCACTATCTTGATCATCCGATGTCCGATCAAAGATCTGTTTGGGCTTATGAACTTGTTATGAGGAGATCTACGCGTATGTGGAAGAAGATGGATAGTTCAAAGGTCAAAAAGAAGGTTTGACCAATCGGAGTGCAAAAAACTATTTCTGTAATATTGAAGCCATTCGGAATCAGATTTTAGATTTGTTTCTTCCAGAGTGCTTGCGGTGATGAGATCTACGAGGCAGACAAAAGATATTGGCAGTTTGACAGGTAGAAAAGTGGAGACTGATGAAACTGACAGATTCACAATGATAGCAATGTATTTAAGTATCATAGGCTAGATTGAGGTGTTTGATGGATAAACAACTTTAGGGATTGGTAAAAAAGAGTGTTAAACTTTGTGACATAGTAATAATCGAAAAGTGTTACTTGATGTCACAAATAAGAGATTGCTCGAATGCTTTGATGGAAAGCTTAAATCGCGTCGAAAGGATCGGGAAGGAGCGATATGCCAAAATGGAAGGAAAAGCAATAGAATCAGAATCGGAAGGAGGTAATTGTAAAAAAGCTTGGATTTGGATGACGGGGAATCATTTTTTGTCACTATAGGTATGGATCGGGTTAGTGATTCATGGTATTGGGATTTATATTCTTTTTATCATGTGTTTGAGTAGAGATTGGTTTAACGCAAATGACTCTAATTGTTGTTGGATCTGTTATTATGGGGGAGAAGGCAAATTGATAAACATTTGAGAAAAAAATTGTAGAGATCTAGGTGCATGATGATGTTATTCAAACCCTAACGGATGTGATATATGTTTTGGGTTTACGAAAAAATTAGATTTCTTTGGGTGCCTTAAACTTCAAAGGTTGCAAATGTACTGTAGCGGGTAGAGTTACGAAGGTGCAAAAGGGAACATTGATCAATATGGATGGTGAGATGGTCAGAAATCTCTACAGGTTGATAGGAGATGCCTTTTCAGGTGGAGCAGTGAAGGAGATATCAAATAACAAGGGAGAAAATCTATGGTTCAGCTGGAGTTAGATGTGATTGATCATCAGAAGATGGATTGATGGGTCTTCGATGATATCATCTAGCGGAAATCCAGGAAGACCTGAACGGAGATGATTTTCTCGGAAAAGGTAGTCCAGTTTAGGTTGGAGTAAGCTAGTTTAGCATTGGGTCATATTTAGCCTACATGTACTATGCCCAACCCACTAGAATAGGTTAGAACAGGATAGTTGTAGGTTTGATGGAAAGAACACCAGATTTGAGATAGAATGAAGGATTCACAGGTACTAGTGAGATCTGGATTTGGGGAAGTCTTCAGTTTTGTTTTGATGGATGGAAGTTAGGTACATTGTGTTGCAAGGATGTATGCAAGTGGCAACAAATGGATGGCACTTCGGAGGTTCAAGACAGTGGTGTTGAGGTCAAAGGAGGCAAATGTGGAAAGTCTTAAGTCCGTTTGTATTTGATCGACACTAGACAATACTGAGATTGTTTCTACATCCAGCCTAGAGGTGTAGGTACCACGCTAAGTTGCAGCATGTGTGGAAAACTATCTTTCAGCGATGTGCGTGAAGCACTGATTCAACATGTTAGAGTGTTGAAAAGAGAAGACTGCGCCATCGGTGTGATGACGTACTATTCAGCAACGTGTGTAAAGACATTACTGAGTTTCTCAAGGTAACTTTGAGGATTTGCGGAATTCAAGCCAAGGTAGAGATTGTTGGGTTTTGTCTTGTATTCCTATTTAGCTGGATCGGTTGTCTGGTTTAGTCAGAATTGAGGTTCATGGTTGTGGGTATTTTAGTCATTATGTATGGATTTTTTTTGTTGGAAAAAAAAAAGTAAAAACTATATATATTGATGTACTGTAACCCTCAATGCTGAGGAGATTGAGATAGAATCATGATAGTTAAGTTCTTTCCTCCGTGGACATAGGCAAGGTTGCCGAACCACATAAAATTGTTGTGTTCGTATGCATGATTATTTGGTAGTGTGATTGCTTGTGTTTGTTGTGGTTGATCCGTCGATCGCAGGTAGTTTTTGTTACGCCACTTTTCCCAACACTAACAAATTGGAAAACTCCTTATTTTCAATTGGAGGACCATCGTCTTAAAGCTGAAAAATTAATAAACTAGAGTCGAGTAACTTGAGTGAGTTTGGCAGGGCAGCTGAATGCATGTGGTTAGACTTGTTATAGGTTTTTTTTTTTTTAGATAACCCTAATACTTAGACTCGTTTTAGTTAAATTTATATGAAATCATCCGCATAATTTGAAGAATATATAGCAATTCCCTGTGGAGCCCATAGACATGTTGACAATCAAAGGAGAGAAAGGGATGTAGGTTTCAGTGTTAATAATAAAAAGATGGGCCCAATAACAGTCCATTCAAATGATCTTAGTTTAGGATTCTTAAAGTTTGATTTTTTTTAATGCAAACTCATTATTATTAAATTCAATGATGGATGATAGTCAGATCAATCACAGATTAAGAACAATGATGATTAACGGGGCACATGTCCTGCACGAAAGGATTGTATTGATTTGGTAACATGATATATATTATTTATATGTATATTTATAATACTTCATTCTAATATTCAAAGTCATTTTAATTGTAATTCTGAACCTCTCTTGTGAGCCCTATAAGACTTCGGGCTGGAATCAGCCCAGACTCGCTCAAAACTGACCCATGTAATTCGCCAATGATTGGATAGTTAGAACTTAGAATCATGCAATCTAAGTGCTTTACACAAATATAAAAGTTGACACTTGATTGTTTATATGGGCAGCCAAAGCATGATGGATCTATGCGTGTAAATGCAGTTACATTGCATGGTTCTAACCATCAAACCATTAGCACTTAAATGGATCAGTTTGGTTACATGGGTTACATGTCTGGGTTGACCCAAGAGCAGTTTAATTTAGTTGATAATACTAGAAGGATTTCATAATAGTAATATGAATGATACTAACTGCTGCGTCTATTGGGTCTTGAGCCTTAGATCCAGACCAAACCCATTCTGTCTAAATTTTGACCCCAAAACTTCAAAAGCTTTTTGCATGTGGTAAGGTTTGATTTAACTTAATTATAGTACAAGGGCACTTTTTTTAAATTTTATCTAAACTTATACTTATACCAAGTCCTGTGCATGTTATGTATAAGGACTTTTTCTTTGCTAATGGATGGTGCCATGGTTCTTTCGGTCAGACTAATTCCTTCAACCTAAGGGGAGACAGATAAATCTCCTGTACTTTAGTGTGCTAGCACAACTTGAACTCTCCAGATGAAGCAGTGGTTCGAGGCTAACTGAGCTACCCTTTAGGGGGTTATACATAGAAGGACTCGGGCAGGCTTTATTAATACACTCACTCCTTGCCATGGTTGTTAGGCATCCAAGATGAGCCCAATAGAGTAGCATAATGAAAGTTGATTTAACAGCCATCTGGTAGATCTTCTACATATTTTGCCCAGCTAGTGCAATGAGTACCCTAATTGAGTGGATTCTTACAATGAGTGGAAACACGTCATCATGATTAAATTCTTTGTTTTGCTTACATCTCTTTCCTTATATACAAAAATTGTTCGGTTATTTCCTTTAATTTACTTGCATATCTCTAATAGAGTTCCTTCCAATCGACTTGAGAGGATGTTGGGGATGGTGTACAAGGGTAGGATTATTAATCCTACATAATATCATCATCATCATTAGCGCCTTGTCCCAACTATATGGAGCTTGCTACATGAATTCTCTTACATTGCATAATTATGCTTGGACAGTGACAAACAACCCACATAACGCAATCCTCCTTCTCGAACTCCTCTAAAATTATCCCTAGATAATATATAAATCATAAATAATATTTAATGAAAAATAATAAGATTAAATTCTTTTAGTGAGTTTAATTTGAATCCGAGTATTGCATTGGTCCCACAAATATCAAACGGATGAAATTTTATTTCAATCTCTAACATTAATTGGATTCTAACATGACAGATCCAGGCTACCCAATCCTCTAATTTGGATGAACAAGGACTTCTGCAACCCATATTTGACACTCATCCAGATCTAGATCCAAAATTTAACAAACAATTAAACAATTTCATCCAAACGGACTCAATTGATCCGGCCCAAAACAAACCCATTGACTGGCCTTTTTTTGTGGGTCGATCTTCGGATCGAGGATGCCTCATTATTATAATATGATAGATCTTAACCATTAGTTTTCTGTACTCAGATAAGTGAGACAATGGATCGAATTTTCTGAATGACTGACACACCGAATGTTGGGAAACCATCCACTTGGAAACATAAAGCCAATAGTCTAGATCCTGGATTCAAAAACCATGAATCCCCATTTACAGAACAGGGAGGAATGGAGAGTACATCCTACAAATAAACACTATCTACAGAAAAAGGAGGAAGGGAAGCATGAAGCACTCCAAGATCAAATAGAATAGTAAAACTATGACACTACACATTCTTCACAACCCTCCTCTCTTTCCTACAACTGTAACATTCACAAGAACAACTCTCCAGAGAAGAAAGAAAATAAGAAGAAATGAAAAAGCTCATGTATTTAAGTGGCGTTTGCAATAGGTGCACCTCTGTTAATCCTCTCCATGTGGGTAGTCTCGTAGACAGGCAGCCCACTGGAATAGAACCCCAGATCATAGTTCTGAAGCTCAAACAGATCAGAGCTTGAATCACTCTCAAATCCATCTTCCACCTCTCCATTCCTCCTCAAATCCTTCTCTTCAATTGAAAACCCATCAGCCCAACTCCTATCCTTCTCCAACAACCCATTCCAAATGGTGGTTCTATCCTTATCCAAGACCGCATTGCCAAAGATCTTCTTCTCCTTGAGAAACCCATCACTGAATTTGAATGTATCATCCAAAGAGACAGAACCCAAGTTCTTCTTGTCACACAAAGCCCCATCCTCCTGCTTGGGCGCTGACAATATTGACCCAATTCTCTTCTGATCTGATGTAATGAAGGGGTCTTTATAAATCTTTGTGGGAGTGTGAGAGTAAGGAGGGGGTGTCCTAAAACCAGAGTTGGAGGAGGAATATATGGATTTACTAGTATCTGTTCTGCTTCCAATCCCTTGAACATGGCTGATGCTGCTCCTTCTTTTCCTCCTCCCCCCAGGGCTCTCCTCTTCATCTTTCACTGACTGGCTCTTGGACTTGGACTTCTTCTTTGAAGAGTTTTGACTGAAGAGAGAGTTCAAGAAGCTGGCCAATCTGCTTCCGGGGGAGCTCGGCTGCCTGCTTTTCTTCTCCTTGACGCTCTTCAGAACCCCTTGAGACTCAGATGGAAGTGGGGTTTGCATGTGGACGTCTAGGCTCTTCCTGCCTCCCCCCCATGCAGGCCTTTGATCTTCCTTCAAACCCCTTTGGACACCAACAGAAGTGACAAAATGGGCAGAATCTGCACCTCCTGAGAAGTACCTTGCAGCTTCGAAGACATCTAGCTCACCCGAATCGTTTCTACGATGGGTAGGCTTCTTGGTTTGCCTGTTAGCGGGGTCTGTGGTTGCCATGGTTGCAAAGGAAGGCTTGAGAATTTGAAGGTGTGGATGTTTGAGGATTTCTTGTTAGGCTTGTTGGTATTTATGGGAAGAGGAGAGGTGGAAGGAAGGAAATCAAAACGGGAGGATTTGAAAGAAAGGGTGTTGTGGTGAGAAAGTGTCGAAATGATTGATCGAAGTGGGAAAGATAATTTTATATAATTTGTTCCAGCACAACTGCTGTGAGATGGGGCTGCTTTTGGGAGAGTCCCACCCTGGGGGCTCTCATTTTTCTTTCTTATACTGGATAGGTACATACTAGCTTGCCTACGTTATGGACAATTGGACATGTCTTCCTTTTTCCCTTTTTTTCTCTGTGGTTGGATTAAAGAAACTGAAGCCATATGGTATTATATTATAGGTGGGTAGCTTCCTTTTTATCTGGATAAAGATACGAGCGACTTTGGTGGGATGGTCCAGTGAACTAACTGTGCGTCACTGCTAGTCATTTTCTCATCCATGGTTTTACGAGATTAGAACAGGGACCATTCCTTAATTAGTTCTGCCCATCAAATCACTTTGCCAGTTTGGATAGCCATTCTTATGGAAATGTTAAACATAAATCTCCAGTTACATCAAATATCATCACCATCATAAGCATTATTTTTAGTCTAACTCAACCATATGAAGTCGGCTAAAAGCGCTTTGCTCTAAAACTTTCTACTTAAAAAATAATCTGAGTAACATCAAATATGAGTCTCGAGTAACATCAAATATCTGTTGTGGCTCTGATACCAATTGTTGTGATATTCTGAACAATCACCGGTTGTGCGCATCCACGGAATCACAAGATCAACAAGAACAAGCCACACACAAGAAGAGACACGAGATTTACGTGGTTCACCCAAACAGGGCTACATCCACGGGCACAGGAGGACGAACATCTTCACTATGACAAGTAAAGCATACAAGAGATTCCCACACTCTCACCTCATCTCTCCTACGTGGTGTGGGAGCACCACGGCAACTGCCGCTGCCGCCGCCGCAAGGTCTAGGGTTACAGACTATACATATATATATAATCTCCGCTTTCTTGGCCACCAAGAAAGCCCCGGTACAATTACCAAAATACCCTTAACCTTAAACCAGTCCCTGGTTAACCCAGTGGACTCATCCGGCTAAACCGGAATATAAGACATAAACCTAACAATCTCCACCTTGGCTTGAATTCCGTACAACTCCGTACAACTCGAGCTACTAGGAGATAAAACCGGTAATGTCTTCACGTACCCTGCTGAATGGCACGTCACTGCACCAGGGATGCAGTCTTCTTCAACACTTTGATATGTTGAACCAGCACATGAACTTTGAGCAAAGTTCATCTCGTCAAACTCCACCTCGAACTAAAAGCTCGAAACCATTGACGAATCTGAGTGATATCTGAATCACTCACCATCCTGCCCCCATCTTCAACATCCCTGTGAAGATCCAATCGCCACAAGCATGCAAGCAAACAGATCGGGAATACAAGTCCAGATGACTCCATTGCAGAACAACCTCTGCCTCCGAGCGGTCAAAAAACTCCATTTGACCTGGCCTCCAATCAACTGCTGATACATCAGCTCCTCCTTGTTGCTTTTCCGGCTTGGCTCTGGCAAGATGAATATCATCACATGCGATCATGTGAACCCCAAACAAACAACTTCGTTTGAATAAGGAAACCCTTTGCAACTAGGCCGGCGACTCCTATTATTGGGTTTGCAACAACAACCAGGTCGAGTAGACCCGATTCAAGCCTGAATCCACATCTGTTTAGATCTCCTCCAAATTTCTGCATCAAGTTATAGATCTCGTCACCACGAGCACGCTGGAAGAAACGGATCTGAAATCCGACTCAGGATGGCTCCGATAACGTAGAAACAAGTTTCTACGCTCCAATCGATCAAACCTCCTCCTTGACTGTCAAACAGCCAATCAACCTCTTCCATTGCGTAGATCTACTCGAAACGAGTCCATAGGCGCAAACGGATCTTCGATCGGACATCGGATGATCAAGATATCGCAGAAACAATTTCAGCCACAAATCTGGTCAAACCTGCCTGTTGACCGATGCTGACATCACTGCTGACGTCACTGCACTGTCTGCTGGGCTTCTGGAGCGGACCCGGGTCAGGTGAACTGACCTGGACTGCGCTCTGGGCTGGAACTGACCTGAACTGCGCTCTAGGCTGGACTCTGTGCACACGGGTCAGGTCGGACCCGACCCGAACTGGCTCGGAACTACTGGATGCACTGCTGGGTTGGGCTTCTAGTACACAGACCAGGTCGACCCGACCCGACCCCGCCTGTACTTGTTCTGCTGGACTAGGCTGTCACCTCGGGTTGGGTCTGACCCAACCTGAAACCCGAAACGATCTGAACTCTTCTCGCTGGGCTCATCTTCTCCGCGGGTCAGGCAACCTGACCCGACCCGACCCAAGACCCAGAAGACTGGGTCGTCTCTCCAAACAACCCCTGTCTGCAACTCGGTGTCTGCAACCCGGTTTGCAGCGGCCGACACGCCGAGGTCTTCTGCGGCGTCGGCGACCAGCGACGTGAGGCGGCGACGGCACGGCGACTGGCAGCGGCAACGTGCGACCTGCCGGTGACCTTTGGCACCGGCGACCGGTGAGTTTTGCAGGTTTTTTTTTTCTTTTCTTTGCAGCGACGTTTCTCCGGTCTTCCCCCTCAAAGCCGGCAACCCAAAACAGCAAATCTGGCAGGTCTTCTGTTTAGAACTCCGGCAACCCAAACTCCGGTGAAGATGTGCAGTCAACACCCGAGAACCCACGTCTGTCTTCTTCTTCTTCTTCCGGTTTTGATTTCTTCTCCAATCAATCTTTGATCTCTGCGGTCAATCTCTGATCTCTGGCGAGAACTTCGAATCTGAATCTCGAGAATTTCGGATCTGAATCTCGAGAACTTCGGATCTGATCTTATCTTCTCTGATTTACCCGGAGAACCTTTCGTCTGTTTCTTCTTCAAGTTTCGATTTCTCTGTCTGTAACAAAGAAAACGAGTTTCTTCGTTGGCCCATCAGAGATCAGCGTGATTTGGTCTTCTCCCTCACAGATCTGGAAAACCAAGAAATCAAAGCAGTAGCGATTGACTCCGAGATCTGAAAACATGTGAATTCTTATTCCTCCGATCCAGCGAGACCGGAGAACCCAATCTCGTCTTCTTCTTCTCCGATGGTGGCCCAACCAGAAATCACGAACCTGATCTCAGTTAATCTTCATGCGCACAACCTCCAAACCACTGAGCGTTCTCCACCTCGCTCAGAAACTCGAGGAACACCAACCTCGGCTCTGATACCAATTGTTGTGGCTCTGATACTAATTGTTGTGATTTTCTGATAATCACACGTTGTGTGCATTCACGGAATCACAAGATCAAACACGAACAAGCCACACACAAGAAGAGACACGAGATTTACGTGGTTCACCCAAACAGGGCTACATCCACGGGCACAGGAGGACGAACATCTTTACTATGACAAGTAAAGCATACAAGAGATTCCCACACTCTCACCTCATCTCTCCTACGTGGTGTGGGAGCACCACGGGCAATTGCCGCTGCCGCCGCCGCAAGGTCTAGGGTTACAGACTATACATATATATAATCTCCGCTTTCTTGGCCACCAAGAAAGCCCCGGTACAATTACCAAAATACCCTTAACCTTAAACCAGTCCCTGGCTAACCCAGTGGACTCATCCGACTAAACCGGAATACAAGACATAAACCTAACAATATCATCACCCACATCAGCATTATTAGGAGTCTTCACTCGTAGATCTGAAGTCGGCTAAAAGCGTTTTGCTCTAAAACATTCCACTTGAAGAAACTCTCGAGCAACATCAAAGATGAGTCTCAAGTAATATCGAATATCATCAACATCATCAGTATTATTATTAGTCCTAACCCGTTGAACCGAAGTCGGCTTAAAGCTTTTTCCAGTAAAAATTTCTAATTGAAGATAACTTTGAGTAACATCAAATATAAATTGGAGCAATTTCAAATATCATCAACATCACCAGCATTATCATTGGTCCTAACTCGTTCTGAAGTAGACAAAAAATGTTTTTCTCTAAAACTCTCTACTTGAAAAATATAATGATAAAGGTAAGATCACTAACCTACTTAGAAGTTGCAAAAAAGAACCTTACATGTCTCCTTCTATGTGTTGATGATGGTAAAAAAAAAAAAAAAATCAATGGATAATGATGACTTACTTCAGCGGTAAGGTGTCTCATTCTCACAAAAAGTACAAGAGATGGCCCCTCGTACTAATGTCGGGGGAAAAGACTTGTGGGAAAGACTTTCTTAGAGAAAAAGGGCTATATTAAAAATTCACAACAATTAATTAGTTAACTTCATATGAGAAATTTAAAATCATTTTTTCAATCCAATTTAACTCATAAACTATTTATTAAATTATCCTCAAAATGATGAAAATAATGAACTTGTATTGCTATGCACAACCAACAACATTCAATAGTGGGCCAAATACATTACAAAAGAATTGCAAGTTGCGTTATTTTAGCAAATTTATTTGTGGGCACTTTAATATAAATAAAAAAATATAAATTAAATAATTTTCTTAAATGTCATAATATGGGTTTTATAATCACGTTATTCATATGTAATTTACTTTTTCATTAATCCTATGTAAATCCATATCCAGGTGACATTAATATCATCAATGTAGATTTTATAATGCATAAGATTGTGTTAATTGAAAGTTGAAAAATCTAATTGATAGGGCAGAAAATTCGTTTTGAGTGGATCTGATTTTCATTAGGTGGGTCACATTATTGGTTCCACTCACTTAATGCTTGTGAATTATCCTGATAAATAAATAAGTAGCTGGAAAAACAAAAGAAGAAAGAAAAACAATTGAAACCATATAATTCAAATGGAATGATAATGAGAGTAAATGTTGAAACTGCCCTTATGCGTTTGGAAGTTCTATGCTTTACTAAGAAAGAAAACAAGATTATTGAGGGCCAAATGAGGGGGAAAAAAATGAAAAACAAACAAAGAAAGTTGAGGAGGGGCAAAGAGGGGATAAAATCATGCTACTAGTAAGATATGTCAACCAGTTTTCTCTAAGTTAAATGGAGTCGAGGAGTTGAGCAAGAGTAAAGTGGCTCCGCCAGTGCTTTGTACTGGCAGAGCACAAATACGGCACACTATGGCAGAGTAGGTGGATGCAATGCACTGTGGTGGAGCACTCGAGCAACAGTATGCTGGCCGAGCAAGCACTGTAGTGAGGAATGTGGAGCGCTAATGACTAGCACCCTAACGATGAGCCCTCAGGATTCTAGATTAGGCATGTTTAATTAGGATTAGGTTGGTTGATCATTCCCATAGGATGGTTAATCATTCCCCCCATGCAGAATTAGATACACAATATTCATTGACATTTTTTGTTTGTTTGTTTATTTATTTATTTTTTCCTTTTTGGTAAAAGGATAGTTTTATTCAGCACAAAGAACTAAACAAACAACAATAGAAGTCTTAGAAACATAGGACTAGTTAATGCTGTCCCAATTTCAACCTTGTGAGACCTACCTATAGAGGGTTACGTATAAAATGCCACTCATTTCCTTCACATAATGGCATCTCATATTTATTCACCATGTATTTTACCAAAGGTCTTAAATTACCTCTCCCTGATTTTAGTATCCTTCACAAACAAGAAGTACAATTTTCCTTCTTCTTACTAGGATTTGTAGCCTCCTCTAAATACTCCTAAACCATTAAGTAAAAGACTACTATGCATATGTCCCTCACACTACGTTGAGGGATAATTTCTTTTTTAGACCTAATAAGATAAAAAAGGTGTCATACTTTTGTCTCCTTATACATTAATACAATCCAAAAAAGAAATTGTCCTTTACTATAATGTGAATGATATATGCATAGTAGTTTTGTCCATCCATAAGAATTGGTAGTCTTAGCTTTTTTTTCCACTTTGAATTGATACTCATTTCTACTTTTATTTTTCTAGTACCACCATATATATTTTTTTCAAATAGCATATTCTCATTGCTTGAGATTTAGCGTCTTTGTTTTACCTTTGCAACTCAAGGTTATTTCTATTAAAAATATTTAGATCATGTTTGACAACTAAATTCTCAAGAAAAATATTTATGCTTTCTACTAAATTATAGAAAATCTACGTTTGATAATTGTAAATTCTCAAGGATTTTGACTAATGAATACTTTTAGGTCCATCCTTCTCCCACTAGATTGCCAATCCTCATTCTTGCAGGTGCGCACAATGAAACAATTTTTCTTAACTATAAGAGTCAATATACACCGATATCAATGTGAAATCCTCAGGTATACAGATAGCTCATAGAAAAATTCTTCCTCCAAAGTTAGTGAGGAATTCTTACTGAAATCCCTCACCTCTTACCAAACATGCCCTATGCCTAATTATTGCTTTGTAAAAATTTCATTTAACTGTTAAGTGACACTAGTTAAGTGCAAAACATTCTACTTCTACATGCCTATCTTAGCTTTTGCTACACTGTACCAATTCTACCTGTTATACTCTAAAAAACATTAAAACTTTCGATTTGCTTTAGGATAACTCGAGTAGAAGAAACTACTGGACTAAAAAAATGTGTTGCTGAGAACAAGGGGTTACTTGGTTGGCAACCCCACATCCCACCCTAGTATCCAGAGATTGATCTTAGGACATGCCTTCCTAGGCATCAATTCTGAATTTTTGTTTTCTTCTACCTTTGACCAAGTAATGATCAAAGTATTCTCTTTTCCAAACTCAATCAAACATCGTTGTCTTGATCACAACTATGACAGTTTTATCATTCAAGGAATTTTGCCGTAGCGTGGCTTTGGTAGAACACGGTTTCCTAAGAGAAACTGAGTTGGAGTTAATTATTTAGGTTGCAACATGGTTGTGAATTTGAAATATGGAATGGTTAGTCTTTTAAGTGAAAAAGAAAAGATTCCTACCAAAAAAGATGAAAAAAATTTAGGAGAAAATGATATTTTAAAAAATTAAAAGGAACTGAAGGGGACATTAGAAATTAAAAGTCAAGGTGTTGTTTAAAGTTTGCACAAGCTAAGGGCCAGCTAGTTTGCATGAAATCATGATAGAGATTTTTTGTTTTAATAAATGACGTTAGGGAAATTATGCGTTCCTCAAGTTTTGTATGCACGCTGAAATTTAGAAAATTCTAGAGCAAACAATGACATTTCAAAAGATCAAAGCTGTAGAATGAAATAGAGAAATCCAAATGCTCCAATAAAAGCCAAAATTTTCAAAGATATGAAAGTTCCATCATAATTTTTTTAAAAGCCAGACTGGAGGAAGAATTGAGTCTGATTGGGCTCGATCGTGACGGAAACATAAAAAAGAGTTAAAATCAAATGAACGTTATTAATGAATGGTCCAACCAATTCAACAACCCTTTCGATTTTGACTAGTTTTTTTGACAATTCGTACTTTTTTATTGAATTTGAGTGGTGAAGGCAGCGGTTTCATTGAACTCTGTTCCATCAACCAGTCCAGTCCAATTTCTAAGACATTGGAAAGAATTTCATATGCTATTTTAATTTCACTGTCTCGATTTTAACATTGGGGTATGATATAGGAATTGAGTTCAGGCCAAACTACATGGGCTAGGTAGTTTGGCTTGAACCCAGTTGCTAATCACACCCAACGCACAAACCAGCCAAAAGTGAAATTTGGATTTGGCTTGTTCAAGTTCGGAGCTGGGCTTGGGTAATGTTTCGAAAACTTTTATGGACCAAGGGTAGGGTTTGAGTGGCTGTTAGCAGTGGGTCAAGTCAGACTGGCTTCCTACGCATTTATTAATTAGGCTAGAGAAGTCACCCTCCAATCCTTCTGTGTGTGCATGTGTGTGTTACCCAATCTAGGAGGTGGGACCCATTAGAGACCTCAACCCTGGGAGATCAAATTAGGTCTTACAGTATGAAGCTATTGTGCTGTGTAGAAGCGCGTAACATGCAATCAACAATCAAAGTCATACACAGGAAGAGAAAAGCATATAAGAGCACACACGAGAGATTTACGTATCTCAGCGAATTGCCTACGTCCATGGCCACAGGTGAACTTTATTATTTTACTGCACTCTTCTGCTTAGGTCTGTGGTTACAGGTTATATCATATATATAACTCTCTCTTTCTTAATTCCTAAGAAAGCCCAGTACAAACACCAAAATACCCTTGACCCAAAGCCCGGTCTAAGACTAACCCTATGGACCAAACCAGTAAACCCGAAATACAAGACATAAATCCAACAAGCTCCACTTTGGCTTGGATTCCATAGAACTCGAGTCACCATAAGAATAATCGGCAATGTCTTCCGCTCCGCGTACCTTGCTGAAAGGTACGTCCTTGTGCCCACTATCACCAAGCATAGTCGTCACTATTCAGTGATGAGTGACACGGATTAAGTCCAAGCAAGACTATCCTTAACCAGTTTCATTATGAATGCCTCAAATTGCTTGTACCATTATCTAAAAGCTTACTTCGATTTGTACAATTATTTCTCTGAATTGCATGCATGATCAGGAATCTGAAACTTTACTTCACCTGCATGGGAAGTTCTTTCCTTATCCTTGTATACCCGCTTGCATCCAATGGCCCAATTGCCATCATCAAGATATTCCATCTCTCCATCTATGATTGCTGCCTGTTGACCATGCACTTTTCTGCCATTCCACTGACTTTGGATATGTGGATGGCTCAACCGTCAATGCATATGCAACCACATCATATGTTACCAACATATCCTCGAAACCGTATCTGATTGGTGGTTTCCTCACTCTCAGCGGTCTACCTATGTGCTGTTCAGTCTGACTATCCTCAGTATCCCGAGAGGAGCTGGATGCACTCTCCTTCTAAATTAGGATGTCTGACTCCACCTGAATGGTGCCACTGCTGGTACCTACTTCTATATTCTTCACCTGTTTTCTTGCATCTAGCAAAGCATCCTCATAAAATGTCACATCCTTGCTAATGATATATTTGGGTGAATCCTGATCGGTACACCACAACCTGTATCCCTTCACCCTATAAACATATCCAACCAAGATGCACTTTATAGCCCTTGGTTCTAACTTATCCGTTTTTACATGAGCATAAGCTGGATAACAAAAAACCCCCAAGTTAGAATAATCAGCTGGATTGCTTGTCCATATTTCTTCTGGTGTCATGCAACCAATCCCCGAGTGTGGATACCTTCTAACTAAGTAGCCTGCAGCATGTACTGTATTAGCCCAAAAGTCTTTGAACAATATCGTAGTAAACAATATACAACGAGCTCTTTTTAAGATCGTTCTGTTCATCCTTTTTGCAACTCCATTCTACTGTAGAGTTCCTGTGGTGGTGTAATGTTGAACTATGCCTCTATCCTTGCAATAGTTCTCAAACTCATTGGATATGTACTCTTTGTCATTATCTGTCCTCAGCTTCCTCACCTTCCTGCCACTCTGTTTCTCAACCATTGTCTTCTATCGGTTGAATGTTTCAAAAGTCTAATCCTTCATCTTCAGTGTATAAACCCAGACTTTCCTTGAATAATCTTCGATGAAAGTCAGTATAAATCAGAACCCACCTTTGGAATAAACCTTTGAGGGACCCCACACATCTGAATGAACATAATCAATGATACCTTTCGTGCTTTGAATACTCGTTTTGAAACTAACCCTATGGTGTTTACTGAATATGCATTTCTTATAGAAATCGAACTTGCCTGTCGTTGTGCCACATAGTAAATTCCGCTTGCTCAGCATTGTCAAGCCCTTCTCACTGATGTGACCCATACGCAAGTGGCATAAACGCATTGAAACAGATTGATTGTCATCTGATGAAGACATTGTAGCTCCACCTAAAACAGTATTTTCTGACAAAACATACAAGTTTCCAACTCTATTGCCTCTCATAAAAACCAGAGCATCATTCACAACCTTTATGACTCCACCTTCAGTTGAGAACTTACAATCATCGGAGTCCAGGGCACCCAAAAAAAACAAGATTATTTTTCAGATCAGGGACATGCCAAATCTCTTCTAATGTTCTGATGATTCCATCATACATCTTTATTCTAATTGTTCCAATCTCAACCGTCTCATATGCAACATCGTTGCCCATCAAGACACTATCACTGTTGATCTCGTGATAAGTGATAAACCAATCCCTATTGGGACACATATGGTAAGAACACCCAAAATAAAAAATCCATTCATCTAGACAATGAATACCTTTTGATATCACAGAAAATGTACTATTGACATCAAAACTTGATGTTCCTTCTACAACACTGATTGAATCATTAGAGGATGAATCTTCTATTTCTTTCCCTTTCCTCTGCATGTCAGGAAAGTTCTTTTGAATGTGCCATTTTTTATGGAAATAATAACATTCAATGTTCTTCTTGTTGGATTTAAACTTGGATTTATATTTGCTCATGTCATTGGAGTCGTTTGTTCTTCCTCTTGCAATCAAACCCTCATCCGAGTTATCATTGTTTTCAGGCATGACCTTTATTTTCAACTCCTTAGAGTTCAAGGTTGCCTTTACATTTTCTTTTGAAGGAATATCTCTACCATACATCATGGAATCAACAATATGCTAAATGAGGGTAGTAAAAAACATAACAGTATAATAGCTTGGTCTTCATCACCAATTGAAACATTAATATTTTCTAGATCCATCTAAATGTTAGCAAATACATTAAGATGGGTATCAAAGGACATACTTTCTTACATCTGGAGAGAGTACAATCGTTTTTTTAGATACAAATGGTTCGTCAGAGATTTGGTCATGTACAAATTCTCTGTTCTCGCCACAACCTAGTACGATTTTCTCTTGAGCAACCTTTCACAGCACTCCATTGTTCAAGCATAACAAAATCGCTTCATATGCCTTCTCCAGCATATCCTCATTTTCGTCTTCTGACCTCGTCGTAAAAAGGGCATTCTTTCCCTTCAATGCTTTCTGTAGTTCTTTTTGAACTAACAAAGTATTCATCTTTATGTGCTACAAGCTGAAATCATTTCTGCCATTGAATTCTTCAATTTCAAATTTTGCTTCTATTTTTGCAAAATTTTTGCACTACACTGCAGATCTCGTCACTACAAACACGTTGGAAAAAATATATCCGACATTCGAGTCCGGATGGCTTCGATATCGCAGAAATAAGTCTCTACTCTCCCAACGGTCAAGCTTCCTCGTTGACTGTCAAATAGCTAATTACCCTCTTCCACTGGGTAAATTTGCTCAAAAGAAGTCTGTGGGCGGAAATGGGTCTTCGATCGGACACTGAATGATCAAGATATCGTAGAAAGAAGTTTATGCTGTCGATTCACGGTCAAACTGCTTTGACCGTACCTGCTGATGTCAGCCTTGCACCTGCTGGCGAGCTGATCTCTGCACACAGATTAGGTCAACCTCACCCAACCCGACCTGGAATGCACCTGTTGCTGCTTCCTGGGCTTCACTGCGAATAGGTCAGATTGACCACGACTCGACCCGACCTCAACTGCCTAGGCACACACCCCTCTCCTTCTTTCGCTCTGCTGCTAGTCCTATCACTAGATCTGCAGGTCCTCTTGTTCTGTTTCTGCAGCGGTGAGGCAGAAGCGACCGACGAGGTCCAGCAGTGGCTGACGGCGGCGGGCGAGCGCTCTCCGGCAATGGCCGGCAACAGTAGCGGAAGTGGTGGCCCGGTGAATGTTCCAGTGAGTTTTTTTTCCTTTTTTTTCTTTTCCGAGTTCTGCAACTAGAAATCGAAAGCTCTTCTCATTCCTCTACTTCTTCCAATTAACAAGTTACGTCTTTCAATTGGCAAGAACCAATCTACATGGCCCACTGAGATTAGACAGAGCTTGACTCGTGCGTCTCTATTTGAAGAAATAGAAGTCCCAAACCGAACCATCTCTTCTCTTCTGATTTCCTTTAGTAGCGTGTGGCCCACCCAGAGATCACAACCGATCTCTGTTCTCCTCTGCAACGAACCTTGCAGAAAACTGGATCCTCCAAGAAAATCCAACTCTGTTGATTGCAATACCACAACCCAGGCTTTGATACCACTTGTTGTGCACGTGCGGAAGCACGTAATCTGCGATCAACAATCAAAGTTACACACAGGAAGAGACAAGCATACAAGAACACACACGAGAGATTTATGTGGTTTGGCGAGATGCCTAAGTCTACAGTCAAAAGAGAACTTTACTCTTTTACTACACTCTTTTGCTTAGGTGTAGGGTTACAGGTTATATTATATATATAACACTCCCTTTTTTAGCCCCTAAAAAAGCCCAGTACAAAGACCAAAATACCCCTAACCCAAAGCCCGGTCCCAGACTAACCATATGGACCAAATCGGTGAATCTGAAATACAAGACATAAACCCTACAAAAGCTCTGTCCTTGGAGATGATATTTGCTCCTACTGCAAAACACTTTGTCCCTGAACATACACAGGGCTTAATTCCTTGAAAACTGATGCGAGATGTGGGGCTCCCATCCAATAGGGCATTGGACAAGTTCTCCATCCTGAATCCTCAAGAAAGTTAAAATGGTAAACTTGAACCCTTAACTCAAATCGGTTTCGGGTTAGATTGGGCGCTCTTAATGCTACTAGTTGAATTTTTCTCCGGCATCCGAGAAAAAAAAATGCAACTACTGGCATTGAGTTGGAGGGTTGATTTGCGAAAAACTGGGTTTATAGTTGGGTAACTCATAAATATAAAAGGTAAATCCGAACAGGTCAAGAATTGCCACCCTTGGGTCTTCGACTTTCACCTTTGAGTACCTGATTTCAACATGAGTCACTTCAACTACACACATGTATTGTAAATAGAATGTACAAATATTTGCATTTTCTACATTTGTACTCTGTAAGGCAAATCAAACCTAAAAATTTGGGTACCCAACGCAAACCGAGTCAAAATGAATTGCAATCGAGTAGGAATTTAGTTCAAAATACATACGGCTCCATTTTAAATTTGGATTTACCTTAGCGGCAGACTTAGAAATTTCTCCTTGAGGAGGCTTAATATAAAAAAATCTTTGGAGGAGGGAGCTAAATGTAAAAAATATATATTAAATTGCAAAATTTATAAAGGGATTTTGTGGACTTTTTCAAATGTGGGTGGGGCCTTCACCCTCTAGATCCTCTCTTTGGGTCCACCCCCGTTATTACCTAGGTACAGGCAATTTAGGTTGGGCTTAAGTTGAGTTAGTACTGAAGTGACCCACCAGGGTTGAAGCCCTTGGGTGGTATAGTTTACCGGAGGAAAGAGCAACTTTGTGGGAAGAAAGAAACAGAGATGATTACTTGTTTAGTTTTATGGGAAGGAAGAAGGAAGAGATATTATTACTTGTTTACCTGCCATCTAGTGGCTTTGTTTTTTTGCCGTCTACGCTTAGAGTTAGCAAGGTAGAGCATACTTGAAGACAGAGATTTGGTGTTACCCCTAACAAGGGGGGCCCACACGGTTTGCACATGAATAAATCAATTGATGATGACTACCACTACGACCATGATGGTGATGATTGCCATGAGATCAATGGTTTTTTCAAATGCACAAAAGGGGAAAACCGAACAGAAAAAAAAAAAAGAACATTTATTTTTGCCTGATAGGAAACATAATCAATCATGCATCTGTAAATAGTTGTATGTCTTATGCGTCGTCAGTTTGTTTAGGTGTGGAAAATCCTACCAGAGCAACCACAATGCCACTATAGTATGATATTAACAATAACATAGTCGCCAAGAAGAGAACAAAAATTAAGAAAAGCTGTTTCAGTCGCCTTTCTTCTCAAGTACTGAATTTGACAATACAAAAAGAAATGGGTTAAAGTAGGCATTCGATTGGAAAGTCTATAACATGGCAGTATAATTTGTTTGACAGTGAGAAAGGCAGTGTGGAGGAAGAGTGGTGGGTGTGGCCCGGCCTTATCCCCCTCAAAACAAAGTTTGCCTCCCACAAACCTGGAAGTCCATCCTTGAGAATATTATAAAACAAAGAAAATGAGACAATAAGAAAGGCAGAAACAAAACATCACAGAACTGCAGAAGCATAACCCAGCCTAAACGTGTAAATGTGGGCTGGGCCATGCCCAGGCCCAAGGGTCCCAGCTCCACATGGCTGCCGTGGTGCCCACGAGCCAGCCACCTGCCCTTTTTTTTTTTGAATTTAAAAAAAATGGAGAAAAAATTAACAATAAAGTTAACAATGACTTTTTTTAAGATTTTATCTTAAAATGAAATTAAAACTGCTAAAACAAATGCATATAAACATTGAAAAACAACATTAATTAATTAATTAATTAATTTTTTTGGTAATTTGCTCTAAATAAGACTTGGGCATACGCTACTGCAAGTTTATGAAGGTGACTTGTGCGACTTGCTAAATTGAAATTGTAACGCTTACTATGAAATATACACTGTGTCTTCTCAACAGTCTAGCCTACTCTGCCCGGCAAGGCATGGGCTTCCATCTGGGCCTTGCTCTGATGGGCCAAGGCCCACAGCCCAGGTGGGAGCCCGTGCGCTGCCCCCATATCCCAGCAGAAGTCTCAACTTATAGAGTGGCTCATTTTTGCCAACATATAGCCGCCCCATTTTTGTCTCTGGGGATATGAACAAAATTGATATATTCCAAATAGGAGGCTACAGTTTTGATATCCAAAGAATAAGTAGGCCTGCCAAACACTTCGTAACTTTTATTTCTACTCCGTTGGATTTTAAATTAAACACTATGCGGCAGACGGCAAGCCTGCTTTTTGTGTATATTTGATTTATAACTAATCCACCGTTCTGACTGCTTTAACCTATTTGACACAGTTCATGTGAATTTCTGATTTAAACAATTTTAAGACCTTTTGCATGTTTTTAAAAATGTAATTAAAAGACAACTTTTTTAAATAGGAGCCACCCATTGCCAAGCACCATCTGTCAACACCTTTCGTGAACGCACCTTTGTTGGGCCATGCTAATCATGGTAGAGATGGGAGATCAAAAGAACTACATAAGACCAACTAAGGGTATGCAAAATATCAATCCCTTTAGATCCTCTTATCCCTTTAATCCATGGTCTTGGATTTATGATAGAGAGTCCCATATACTATAAAAAAAAGGAGGGTGCTCACTGTCGGTGCTCATATCAGGGTGCTGATTGGAGGATTTCCCTTCTAATAGACTGGATGTGTAAATACACAAACACAATTTTCTTTTATTTATTATAAATTTATCATATAACTTTCATAATATGTCAAAGTTGCCTGTATTATTTTTACTTTATAACAAGTTTGCTTGTTTTACTTTTATTGTATGACAAGTTTGCATTCACGACTTTGACAATATTAGGAGTTCGTGTTTATGATTGAATTATGCTTGCCAAATAGTCTATTTAAAAGATGGTTTAAATGAATTAATTACTCTATTTTTCAACCAAATATATTTGAATCAGCTCTTTTTGCAATGGTTCTCAAAGGCTCATTATGATCACCATTCAACCTCCATATTCCCCACCTAGAAGAAGAAAAATTTTTTTCCTGAATTTGATTTACGTGGCAATATCGCTGCTTAACTGTGAAGAAAAAGAATAAGAAATTAGTGAGATAATTAGTAGGGATATCACCCTTTATGTATGCTGGTGAATGGGGATATTGTTGCTTAAAAAGAAAAAAAAACACAAAGGACTCTTGCAACCAGCATAGTGGATACTATGGGTCCTTTTTTGTTTCCAGTTAATCTAGTTAAAAGAGTTTTTCCGGTAAAATCCTTAGAAAATGATCAAAAGAATACTATAAAAACCACTAAAATGATTGTAAATTAACTATGAACTTTCCTTATTAAAAAACCAAGAGGTTGAGCTGAACTCCGAACATTAGGAGGCAGTTTGACTAAAGAAGTAACATAGCTGGAAACGGGTCGGACTGTCGTTTAAATCTTGCAATCATGCCACCTCCTGGAGGACTTTCATTACAATTAACAATGGTTTAAGTTTGGGTCAGATCCTACCATATCCAAATACACATAAACACAAATTGTCTTCAATTCTGCTCTGTGAGAGAGAGAGAGAGAGAGAGAGAGAGAGAGAGAGAGAGAGAGAGAGAGAGAGAGAGAGAGAGAGAGAGAGAGAGAGAGAGAGAGAGAGAGAGAGAGAGAGAGAGTGAATTCGGGTTTAAATTTAATAACAAATAATGAATGGTCAAGATAGCCTAGGTGGGTCAAAAAGGCCATAAATTAGATGGTTTAATTACTGAATAATATTAGGATTATGTCAAATATGATTTGATAAAGCTTTAAAGGAGATGTTAGCAAGATTGATGTTTGCTGTAGAGGAAGGAGTTTATTATTATTTTTTTGGTAATAGAGAATTCATTAAATTCAGAAAAAAATTACATACACCCTAAAATAAAACGCCAATAAAATCACAACACAACTACAAAATAGCACCACAATCAACACCCTCCCCAAAGAAATAATAGCGCTCTTTCCCGATTTACGTCCTGATTAGAAGAAAAGGAAAGTTTAGCCAAAAAAATGTGTAGCATAGTTTAGACTTCTAGGGATGTGAGAAAATTCAACTTGAACACAATTCAAAATGAGCTTCTTGATATAGAGGAAGGAGTTGTTAACTATTATTGGCTGGTCAAAATTGGAGAGAGGATCTTGAGTAATTTGTATTCAATGGTTTTCCACTTACTACTGCGGTTGAGCACATTGCTGACAAAGTATATGGACAATCGTGGCTGTCTTTTTCTTCTTCTTCTATTTTAGTCTTTTTCTAAATACTCTATGGCTTTAAAATATAAGAATGTAATCCATAGGTGTGTTTGGTAAATTCACTTCACTAATAATAGGAAGTAGGATGTGACTTCAAGACATAATAAATAAAAAAAAGTGAAATCGAAATACTACATTTCAAAAAAAATTTCTACCTTCCAAAATTAAAAAGTCAACAAGCTGCTATTTTCATCCCATTGTCTGATAAAAAAATCTATTTTTAAAATAAAAAGTAAAAAAAGATTCATTCTCAAGCCATTAAAAATAAAAACTCATTATATTATAATTCGACACATTATATTTTATTCTCTCTTGATTTGAGACTTCACTTCACCCCACTTCAATACACAATATATCCAAATAGAGGGGTTGTTTGTTTGTGTCCATTTATGTATGTAATTGAATTATATGCGTAACTATTACGCATGCATCATGTTTGTTTGGTGTGAATCCAATTCATATACGTAAAACTTATGTGTAATTGGTATGAAAATCAACTGGAAAATGACCCTTCATTTTCACATCTCCGCCGGGGATAAATATTTACGTGTTACTGTTACTGTGTTTGCAACAGCACCGTGGATGTCTAAATAGGGGTTGGAACCATATGGACCAAGAATCCCAAACCTAGAGCCAAATATTTAAATAACAACGACTCAGTTTGTTTAAAATCATTGGGTTTGCCTATTTTCAATTTACTATTTAAAATCATTGGGTTTGCCTATTAACAATTTACGATTTAAAATCATTGGCTTGGATGTGTTCTTACAACGCCACGCTTGGCCTTGTCATGTAAGCTTGTAGGGTTGGTCCAGGCCTAATTTGGAGGCCGAGTTTGGGCTTGCCTATCACATTTTGTTAACACGGACAGTTGTTTCTGGTCATCCTTTTTATGGCCATCAACTTTTCTAATCCAACTCTGGACTGTTTTTTTTTTTTTTTAACTCATACATTGGCCCCTTTACAAATGTTACTAACAATGTGAATCAACAATCAGGTTTCTGTGGCGCTTGATACACGGGCCGACCGACACGGGAGATCAACTGCTTCTCCTTGTCGCGTGAATCGGCTTTTTTCACAAATAAAGCAGAAGGCAAAAGGAGACAAGGAGAAAGCTCGTCCACTTTGCTGACAAAAAAGCGACTTCTGGATATGCAAGAATAAGATAACACGAATGGGGTGTCTTCAAGATGGGGAAACAGATGAGACTAGAGAGAGGTTAGTGAGATAGATAGATCGAACATGACATGCACTCAATCCAATACCAGGGAATCCTCTCTCAAGTTAAAAATCCTTAAAAATGGGGCTAGCTTTCCAAAGCAACTAGTTTAACAGCACTGTATGTGGGTATAGGAAGGACACGTTTTTTTTTCTAGAACCCAGTTTGTATTTGTCATGATGAACGCACAAAGATTTAGAACGGATTCAACATTATTTAAATACAATTTTCATATGGACTTTAGAGTGGCTTTTTAATTTTTATTAGATTTTTTATATGGACCCATAATTTTTATAGAATTTAGGAGTGCATTGCAGCTTGGTAGGTGCGACCTCACCCACATGCTTGTACATCGGCCGCCCCTGAAATATCTCATATTATCTTATTACATTCCCTGCCAAAAATTAAAAGAGGGATTACTTATCTTTCTTTTGCCAATGTTAGTGCAAACCATGTGACTTTATTCGGGTCCACCCCTCCACCATCATGGCCTAATGTTTTGTTTCCCACTCATCAAAGTTCACTTGTTCAAAAAAAGAAAAAAATGAAAAAGAAAATAAAAAAGGTTCGCTTGTTCATATTAACAGTGAAGGAAATCGATATATGTTTGTTTGGATGTACGTTTGTGTGTGCGGAAGATTTGCAACGAACGAGCCAATAGACACACAACAGTGACAGAACCACACGGAGATTGTGCATGATGGGTACTGTGATAACATGTATTTCTTTTTTGTAGCCACGTAGTGGACAGTTAGACCCTAGGCTGAGCCCTACCAGAAGAACGGAAGATTAGAAACAAAACAAAGTGGCAATTTGTTTGGATGGAATTGAATTCTTAGTAGATCATGGTAAAATGGGTTTGAACAAATAATTATTCATGAGGTTATTGGGTAACAATCTTTTTTTCTTTTTTAAATCAAAGACGAGATTTCTAAAGACTGTTTATGCCTCTTCGCCTGCATTCTTTAATTTTAATCAATTTTAAGCCACTTTTGTGTACATTGGCAAAAAAATCAGCTCCGCAGAATTTTTCCTCTTCCTCGAAATTTTTTTCCAACCCCAAATCCTTGGGACTCCAAGCACATTAGAATCTTGTTATAGATAGATCTTAATGTATATTTATTTGTTATTGTTTGGATTTGTATTTCACTTATGTTACAAACTGTATAAAATGTACTAAATGCCGCTTTGTTTGCATACATTAATGCTAAGGAATTCATGTCTTAAGTGGTTGAAAAGAAGAGTAAAAGGTGAATATAAAAAAATGGCCATAAAAAACCTTTCCTTTAATGAAAATTGAATCTAGGAAAGATGCAAAATGAACAGAAATATACATCTATCACACTAGTAGTTCAAATCTTAGGAGTATCAAGGTCTTGTTTACATTGCTGTTTTACGTCTACAGTCCTCATTGTAAGTATTTTTGTGTTGGCAAATTCATAGGTTGGACAAAACTTAAGTCCATTAGTGTTGTATTTTACATATTTTTGAGTATGGACAATGGTTTGGGTCACCGAATACACTGAAGTGAGGAAATAGAAGAAAAAGTAACAAATTGAAGTAGTTTTCTACAGATAATATGGATTAAAAAGGTCATATCTTACAAACCGAGCATTAGATATAGGCTTGCAACCTACCATTGGAAAGCTCGTTTCAAGAGGATTCTGTAAAGCCCAAGATCGCCTCAATCGGAGCTGAAATGAGAAAGTTATAGTCTCTGGAAGTTTGTAGAAAAATGCTAAAATTTTCACCCAGGCAGAACCTTAATCTGACCGATCAGGCAATTTATCCAACCGATCGGGCAAGTGCAGAAAGTGCGCCGACTTACGATTTTTCAGCCCAAATTGAAAGAAAACTTACTTGTTTGATGCCAATTTCTTTCCCGATCGTATTATACTTATGAGGCACGAATTAGAGGCTATAAAAAAGGGGGTTTTCTCTCAACCCTAAGACAGAGATCTCATTGTTCTGAATGAAGAATATATTTTAGAAATCATCTCCTCTAGAGTTCTTTTGAGAGTTAAAGGGCTGAAGTTCTACTCTAGAAATCCTTGTTTTCTATTTCTCTGAGTATAGAAGATTCCTGTGAGAAGTCAAGTGCTACATCTAGAATGCGTCTAGGTGATTGGATCTGTCATAGAGAATGACAGGGGGTCGTTGCAGTAGGGAGTTGTGCTAGGAAATCACAAGGTCTTTAGGTTGAGGAGCAACTGGATAAGAGTTGTGAGTATTCTCTTGTAACTTTGTATGATTCATAGTGTTTGATTCTTAACCGTGGTTTTTTCCCAGGTTGGGTTTTCCACGTAAAATCTGTATCTTTTTGTAGTGTGTGTTTGTGGTTTATTTTTTATCTTTGCTGCGTGGTTGATTGTTTGCATACATATTATTAAGATTGAATTAATCAATTCTAGAGGATCTCTCCCCGAAAAACCTTCACTTATGAAATCACAGTCCATCATTCCATTTGACCATGAATTCATGTGTATTCTCATAAAGACAATAGGACCCTTAAGTTTTTATTTAAAGGCCAGTTAATCTGTTTTGATGGAATTTAATTTATGGATATTTCATGATACAGTGGAGGTGTCCGACAAAAGATTAATAGAGAGATAAGACTTCCACGACCCATGATTGTGCCAACCTCTTGCCACTCAAACCATGAAGCAGAGGAGACACCCAGGGGATCATCAGCTAACACCACCACCAATTGCGGTAATTGCTCCCTCTGTGTGGCCCACCTACCTCCTGTCACTCATGGGCCCCATCCCCGACCAGATGTAGTCTACAATCTCCATCAACAAATACATACATGACCAACAACGCATCCAGGAGCCATGGTCGGTCACTATCTGGACAAGCCCTGGAAAAATCTTTCTCCTCCTCTCTTTTGGCTCACAATCTCCACATGAAAAGCCTACATCAACCTTTGTTCTATCTCATCTTCACAAATGGGGGCACATGACGTGAAAAAAGAACTAGGCATAGATGGGACTCATGAGAGAAAGAGAACCATGTAACACACCTTTACAACTAATGGTTCTAAGTAAGAGAAAGCAACAAGACCTCACCATCCCAGATAGGGGTTTGGTCTAGGTGGCTTGTATCTGGAGATTGGGAGACAATATGTGGGGTGGAGGAAGCACAGCGTCGACCTGTGTATGGCACATGAGCCAAAGAAGTCGCCCAAGTTCCTGTTGTTGGGGTCACCCACCTATGCCATTGTTGATGTGTCTGGGCCACACATGAACCTTGTAGGTTCCATTTAGATAAGAAGTGTCTTGTTAACCGAATCTATTACTCCTTTCATGCATGGAGGCAACAATCCATCACTTAGCCTTAAGTGATTGGACTAACAAGTTATCTTCTTTAAAAAAGTTAGGATATGTTGATATAACATTTAAATTCCAATCCAATTAAAATACTCAACATTAATTAGATGAAGCCACCACGGTGATAATGATGATTTTCTATCATCTTGTCTTTACTCTAAATATTTAGGCACTTAAAAGTATGTCATTTTAATGTTGATGTGGTGATCATTGATTGATTTTATATATTTTCAAGTTAAACGACGCTTCATATAGGGTTGAGCATGCACCAAAGAGGAGTGGCATAGGGTAGTGGCAATGAACCGCCACTTGCATGGTTGTGGGTTTCTTCAAATTGGATTCAATTACAGGTCCACATATTCGGATCTAATCATAATTAGGTTGAGTATGGATCAGGTTGGGGAATGCATGCCCGATCCCATTTATCCAATTATCTTTATAGCAATAGGCATGCTAAATATGATTTATATTTGTAATATCTTTCTCATTATAATACTCAATCAGTGCAGTTTTTTGACAAATTGATATAATGTTTTTGTGAATGAACACTTTCTTCGATCAGATCTAGAGCCTTCATATATTATCAATGGTGGATTGGAGCCAGAACCCATACTCAACAGTGGAGCTAGATCGAGCTCAAGGAATTAAACTCTGGTGCTGCTGTCTGATTCAGTTGAGTCCCGCTGACTCCATACCAATTTAGTCTTATCTGCATCAAGAGGGCTTCATTCCACGCCCAGCTTGCTACCATCAGTGGCAACAAGCATGTTTGGGCCATAATTTTGGAACTTCTAGTACACTGGATGATATCTTTACAAAACAATTAAATCTGTTGTTTATTGTATCATTTTCTGAAAATATTTTTATTTAATAAAATACTTTAAAAAAATCTCCCTTTACATTAATCGGCCCAAAAAATAAATTAAATGTGTTTCCAGACCCCAATTTAGCAAAATTATGCGCAATCGCATTTGAGTCCCAAGCCATGATTTTGACAGTGGCATTAACCAGGGGTATTACCTGGGCCAGGCACAATGAAGACCTATCCACTCTGACCTGAGTACATCCTAAACTAATTGGTTTGTTCATTTGTGGGTTACAAACTCTCACAGTTAGGCCATTCTGGAACCTGAGATTTGAAAATATATGAAATTAAGATGGGTTTCCGATTGGATATAATTTATAGTTAATGATTATAATATTAATTAGAGATGTAACTTTGAGTTATACATATTCAAGTCGAATGAGTAATTAAAGTTGTTAGTGTAAGACACCTCCAAAAAAAGTGGTGAAAAATGATTAGTGTTGACTTGAAAATCCAGTCAGATAAGTGCTGACTTCATATTTTCTAGTCTTTTTTTTTTCAGCCCAATGAAGGGGGCTGTGACCCATAAGAGAGTTCAGAATACCCTGGAAGAAGCCTACTACATGCAGGAAGAAAGTTTACCTAAGTGGAAAGGTAGCCCGCACAAGTGAGAAGAAAGGCGGGGCTAGCCAAGGTTCGAACCAAAATGTTAAGGTAGCCCACCTTTAACGTTAAGGTATTGGGCCAAACAGGCCCATGTACAGCCCATTGACTACAAAGCTAGCCCAAATGAATCTTGGTTAGCTCGGCCGGCCATGAGCACTCCTGCTTGGTTGCCCTCATAAAAGCTTGGCCCAGCTCTCACATGCCTCAAACATGTGCACAATAATAGACCGTTGTAGTAAGGTAATTTCCAACATTCAACTTACATGTGTAACCTCATGATTGTCATCAAATTTATTTCACACAATCCATCGAATTTGTAGGCAGTAGGCACGACCAAACTGTGGACCTTCCTAATGGGCTTTAACCACAGTAATGCAGAACTGAACTTGTTATCTTGTCATGTTACGCCAGGGTCAAGATATGGCATACCGAAATGCTTGCGGGGCCTTAGGCAAGGCCCAGTTTGGGCTGCCCCAAAAGGTCCAGCTGGAAATGGTAATCCATGGACTATTTTAGTATGGCTCATTCAATGGCTAACTGCGAGGTCATGTCTTTAAGGGGCCAGTAAAGGTCCTGTCGTGTTTCAACACATTTAAAGCCAATACTGCAAATGCCATTATAAGGATAATATCGAGGGGATGCAATATCAGGAAAATTACATATTTTTTATTTTTATTAGGACTTTAGCGGGCATATATCAATAAAATAAAAAATAAGTTTTAAATTAAAACAAAAAATACAGCAGAAGATCATATAAATTATTTGTGTATCGAGGGTATAAAGAAGAGAGAAAATAGAGGACCATGCGAAGAAAATATATACTATTGAAAAAGGAAAAAGTACAGTATACTTCTCATGTATTATTACTTGTTAAAATCATCACAACTTTTTTTGTTTTTTTGGTAAATCATCACAACTCTAGATATTTCAACCTGAGCTGAGGGTCCAAATGTAAGACAAGCCCATCATATGTTACCCCAAGACCTAGGGGCTAGAGATGACTAACGTTACCAGTCAATCACCAAGCAAGAGATCATGTGATATTTTTTGCTTGATGATTGACTGGTAATGTTAGTCATCACTAGCCTCTAGGTTATGGGGTAACAGATGATTGGTTTGTCTTACATTTGCACCCTCGGGTGGCAATATTATTGTAAATACTGTAGTAACATACGATGAGTTTGTCCTACATTTGGAGCCGATGGATCTGATGGCTCGAGGCCTGGGCTGCTGTGCATGGGCAAGATTTTAGCTCACCCTAGGCCCAGCCCTGCTTCAATCTTGGGGCAGTTTGTTGACATGAGAGCTTTAGTGTGGAACATGAGTAGTAGTGAAATCATGACCAATATATAGCAAAAAATTTCCTCTTCCCTACTTATTAGGTTCACTTGTCGATAGTAAAGTAAAGTGGGGAAACAATCTAATCATCCATGAAAAAAAATAAATTAAAACAAAGCACTCTCATTGCCTATTTTACCCTCCTTTTACTTCTTTCATCCAAAAAGTATGAAACAATTATTTTGTCACATCAGTCACTTTTTAACTCTCCTCTTACGCAACTCCCTCCCCAAGAAGAAGGCCTGTACAGGTGCCAATTGGTTATGGATTGAATTGCTCAACTTAGTATAGGCTGAGCCCAGTTGACTTCCCATTTTTTGGCCTAAGGTTGCAGCTCGAGAAGGCATGGTCACGTATTGAACTAGTCGTAGAATGGCCTGAATTGAATATGGTTAAGATCAACCTAATGCTTTTATTTTATTTTTGGGTATATCCCAACCTACGGCATTAGGACCCAATGAGCCCCTATTGGTGGAAAGAGGAAGCTCACTACATAAGGAGAGCCTGCACAAGTGGAAAAAAAAAGTCCTTGAGAAAGTGGAAAGAGAAACCCATAGAATGGTAAGGACAGCCCACACAAAGTGAGAAGAGTGTAACACCAAGAGATTGATCATTGGTATGTGGTTACTTTCTAAACTCACATTGCTTTAGACTAACGATCTTGAAGTAGTTCATTTCATCTCAATTTATTTATTCTTTCTAGATTGAATTTTAAAACTTCACATTTACAATCGACCATGCTACAAACACTGGTAAAATTTTTTTTTCTGAAATACTTGAAATTATCACAGACACCTTGTTTTATTTGTTACCGTTGGCATCTATGATGAGATTCACTTATAGAGAACCCTAACACAAAACAATATCTTTCACGAGGAGTCTATTTGGATAAAGAGAGAATGTGTTAATATTTTTAAGATTCAAATTCCAATTGAAAGAGTCTAATCCAACTCTCTTCTTTATCCTATTCTAACTTCAATTGGAGTCTATCATCTACTAAGCAACATGTTATAAATACATATGGTAGGATGGTTGTAGAAATATCTCAATACCAATGAGCAAAGTCTAAAGATAAGTCATTCATCACCATCTTCTCCATTAGGGCATCCATCATTGCCATGAGATTGTGAAGAGTGAATCAACGTGATTGATATCTCGTAGACAGTCATTGATCTTTGCATCAGTTGTTTGATTCAAGCCGATGCTGTCCTCATTGCGTTCGTAGTGGTCGATTTTGATCTATGCTTTCGCAATACCAAAAGCTATCAATAACAACATCTTATAGTATTGTCAGAACTTAGAATTAGGAAAGCAAAATGGCATCGATAATTTCTTAAAAAATGTAAATCCTAGGATTTTCAAGTTTTATAGATTTTAAATTAAAGAAAAAATTAAATCACACACTAATACATGGTTGATACGTCAATACGTATCTCAATTACTGTCAATAGTTATAAGTTTTCTTAAAAACCTTGTAAAAATTGATACTAGTCTTGATATCTATATTTACAACCACGAAATAAAGTTCCTGTTAAACAATTGTCATAACTCACAAGCCTTTCAAATGTTCAATAACAGAGAAACACAAACATCACTCAATGATCCACAGCCGAATTGAGTTACTTGGGGCTTATTAAGTGCCACATTATTTAAGAACAGCCTCTTACTCTGGTTGTGAGAGCTATCAGCTCTTATTTACATGTCTAGGGTTCAAAACTTAGGTATGCTGCCTCTTTAACTTGAGTATACTACCTCTTTCTATTTGTGCAGGCTCCCATCCCAATTGTATGGGCTTTCTTTCCACATGTGCGAACTCCTTTTCCAAGTGTGTGGGCTTTCAACTCTAGCAGGGGAAAAAAAAGGCTTCGTCGCATCAACCATGCCCAGTAATATAAGAAACAAGGCCCACAAAGAGAGGTTGGGAGGGGGGGTTGGTGGTTCCCTAGATATGCCAATTTACCTACATTTGTGGGCCTCCTTCCCACATATGTGGGATGCCTTGGCTCTCAGCCCCCTTGGCTGAAATACCAAAAAATAAAAATAAAAATAAAAATAAAAAACAAAAACCAAATAGAAAAAAAATCATAGATTTTTATGGGACTATTTGTGAGTCACATTCAAAGAAGCGTCTCTTATCTTGACCATAGGAGATGACGCTAGAGCAAACTTCTAGGCATTAATGTTACCTAAATTGAGAGAACTTAATAAAATATTTACCATTTTGCGTGCGTTGGAAAATATTGTAAATGACAAGGAAGAAGATGAAGGCTTCATTTTTTGTTTGACAAGAGTGTCCGGCCTCCTTGAAAACTGATTATTGTCTTGCATACATTAAGTTCCTCCTTTCTCCACACACCTGGTATGTCACGCAAGTGGCCCGAGTGAGAAAGCATGAGTTCGAAACCACAACCTCTGAATCGTGAGCTATGGTCCTTACCAACTACACTACCCTCGGGGTTAAGATGGAAATTTGTCCATTGGAAATGTGGTGGGTAATATTTATTTAGAGGTTGGTCGTGAAATTGATGGCATTGAGTTTTTTGTATATCTAGAATGTTTAATGGGCGTGCTGCGCATTATGTGCTAATTTTACTATGAAGTTTTTTTTATGTATAGGGTTTGGTTTATTTTTTAGGATTGACTGTAAAAATGGAGGTCCCCACTGTTTTTTTTTTCTTTTTTTGAACAAAGTTTTCTTTTACAAAAAAGTAATATTAAAATAAAATTTAATAAGAAGTTAAAATTTACTACCTCAGTAAAAAACATGAGAAACTTAGATAGCAATCTTATTAGGAATGTGAAAAGAAATAAAATAAATAGAATAGAGCAAAACCAAATGGCAAAGTTTTTCTTTTCGGTAAATGCCAAATGGCAAAGTTAAAAAAGTGCAATAGCTCTGTTTCTCTTATTTATTAAAAGCTAAAAGACTGAAAATCCTATTGAGATATGAAAATTAATAAGTCAACAGTTACGAATAAAAACTTAATTGTTTATGTTAAATATAATCTATGAGGAAAATATAAAAATATGAAACAGTATATGGAAACAAATAATGAAAATAGAATAAATTTGAAAAAAGACCAGAAGTTTAATATAGATATTTAGATGACTACTTGTGATTAGCAAAAAGGCTAAACAAATATAGTTCTGAAAGGGAAAAGACTAACTGCCAGCAAAAGAAAATATACGTTTTCACAAAGGGAAATAAAATCATTCATATCAATACCTAGGAAGAAATAGGACAAAAAAAAAACTCATAATAGGATGTAAAATGGCTTTAGTGCACTTTTGTTTTGATGGTATTGATTTTTCAGAATTTGAAGAAATATGTACCTAAAGTAGGTTAAATTAAATAGACAAAGATGAAGATCCCAAAATGGTCATTAAATATTGTCCCCTCTTTAATGGAAAATGGATTGATAGAAGATTTAAAAAATGAATACTCAACCATCATCCTCGTAAATGGAATCTTGAAATAGATAGAGTCCCTTCTACATCCTCACCTTGTACCTATGCCTCTTTAATAATCCTTTGTTGCAAACCCATTTTAACAAAATTCCTAGGAATTTGTTAGTTGACCTCATTTGTTTGCATTAAAATACCTGAATTGAAAACACATGATGGTTAAAGATTAATCAATGGTAAAGTTTCAAAAATGTGTGTCAAATAACATCTTTTTTTTATATTTACTTAAAATATATATTATTTGATGTTTATTATTTGCAATTCACCTTTAATTTTTTTAACCACGTATGTATTCGATTCCAACTTATCCTAATGCAAACAAACAGAGCCTTAGTCTTTGAATGAAGACTTGACAAATAAAAAAGGAATTTCTTACTATGCGAATGGCATATTAATCATCAAAAGCATACAAGAAAACAAAGATATATGTTTCACCCCTAAATTAAAAAAGAAAAAAGGAAAAAAAAAGAGACAAAATAGAATAGGGACAAAAACAGATTACCACAGGACCATCACAGGGTAACCTTGTAAACACTTGAAATTTTTAATGATTTCAATAATGCACCAAAACATGTGCTTGCATGTCTAACAACACATCTAGAACACCAAGAATTAATAGCTCCTTACCTCAGTGGTAAGAAATGCTTGTTCTCATTGGGATGGCCTTCCCCCTTTTTGGCTCTTGCATATGTGAGTTTTTATTACCTCGCATGTGTGAGTTGTATTTATGTCTCCTTAGAGGTGGACTTACATACATCTACGTGACAGCGGATGCATCTATTGGACATTGGTCAACTTTTAAAATTACAGTGAAATTATTTATTTTTGTTCAAAAATTACATAAAAATTCTATGTCCGCCCCTAAAACCTTGTTGAAAATTCTATATTTATTTCCAAAATACAATTGTCTGTTTGGGTCTATACCCCTCAAACAAAAACTCTCCGTCCGTCACAGTGCCTCCTTGCATAAATGAGTTGTGTCTATCTCTCCTCACATATGCGTGTTTCCATCACCTCGTATGTGTCAGTTGTGTTCGTGTCACTGGCATACGCAAGTTCCCATCACTTCACATAAGTAAGTCTCAAGTCTATTCCCTTAACTAGTTCAAGTAAAAACACTTCTAAAACACCATCCTTGCATGAAGTAAACTTTCTCAGACATATATATAGTTACTAATTTGGTAGTTTTAATATAGACAATTTTACTAATAAAAATCCCTTAGGTTGCTCTTGAACCTGAAAGAAGCCTGTATAGTTTGCCTTTCAAAGGAGTCCCACGGGACCACTTTGGTCTCTTTTAATATTTGTAAAAAGCAGTGTTAAATTCAACACTAGTTTTTTTATACCAGTGTCGAATTTGACACTGCTCTGTTCATCTTCAAAGTCGACAAAGCGTTATTTTTCTTCTTCATATTCCTCTGCTCAATGTTAGAAATGAACCAATTTACTTCCATTATTTTGAATTTTGATTCAGGGGCTACAAGTTGCCTCTAATTTAGTTTGCTTGGTTAATTTGCCAATCAACTTATTTGGTTTGCTTGGTTTGTTCATTGCAAGTCATTGTGACATATTGAGCAATATATAAAGTATGAAAGTTGGTGGTTTCATTGTGTATAGATTTAAGGATAGATCCTCTTGAGATATTATAATATTACATGATGTCAAAATTGGACAATGTACAAGAAAATGATTACACTTGAAGCATTTTAATTGGTATATGTGTTGCACACATAAAGAAGATGGTTTGCTTGATTTGCATAATCATCTTCTTTGATTTCCTTAGATTGCACAATCATCTTGAGGCCTCTGAAATCAATATTCAAAATAATGGAGGGATAATGATTCATTTCCTACTTTGAATGAAGGAAAATGAAAAAGAAAATACGGTTTCGATGACTTTACAGAGGAATAAAGTAGTGTCGAGATGTATAAAAAGTTCGTGTCTAATTCGACTCTGCTTTTTACAAGTATAAAAAAAACCAAAGTGGTCCCTTGGAACCTCTTTGGAAGCGAAGCTACTAAGGGGTTCTATCATGCCCCGATCTCGAAAATTGGGGATTAGAGTGGGCCCCTAGGGTGTAAATACGTAATCCGTGCCATGCGAAGAAAATATACACGGATTCCTACAAAGGAGATTTCACAGGAACATGTGAGGTAAGACCAACCACACATAGAATTAGAATTCAACATAAGCGGACCCCTGTGAAATACTCTGTAATGATCAAAAGCAAGACATAGAAAAGCACATCTTATCAACACATATACATATATACTTAAGACGTTTGATTAAACATTCTCATACAAAGAAAACCACAATTTAAACATGTTTGGTACATAAGGTCCAATTAAACATTTCTAGGTAAAAGACCACAGTCACAAACAATTCATCCAACCATAACACTAGACACTCTCTGTAGGATGACTAATAAAAGACATCGCCATCCTTCCATTCTTCTATACCCCAAGGTATCGTTGGGGCACCTTCCAGGGACGCATCAACAACCGAGTTGGGGTTTAGTTCCGTACTTGTAACACCAAGGATAGCACTGTTAATACGATGGTTAAGCAAGTACAGAGGTATATGAAACTAGCATAATGTATCAATTGAACTTAATAATATACTCCGATTAAAGAAGGCAATAACAGTCTATTAGGCATGTTGTGCATGAGTAACAATGAGTGATGAATTATAAACAAATATCATATACACTAATTGGTAATCACGAGGCTCTATTCTCCCAAAAGAGAGCATACATATGGGTTGCTAGGAGATCAAGCTAACTTCCTGAGGAGCGCCGACAACTCCTCTGTAAACTACTACATTAGCAATATAAGGATACCCAAAGGGCACAAGCCAGGTGGTGCCGACTCGGATTCACATCTTTCATAAATTTCAGTCATATTCATCAAATCGTACATAAGGAAATATCGATCTTGATGGTATATTCAATCATGAAAAGCAAAGTTAGCAAAGTAACTAATAATTAAACTATGCATACTTATATGAACTAAGAAAACTCGAACCCTCTCAACCTTGGTCATACCCATTTGACTAGCAGGCATACATTCAGTAGAAGCTTTGACCTGTCAGACACGCACTCATTAGAAGCTCAGGTCTGATTTGTCTTAGGGTTTGGCCCAGGAGAGTGGGTACATGAATAAATCCTATTGAGGGTAAGGTATCTTAATAATATGAATGCATTCGGATTGAGTAAGTGTCAAAGGAAATTACTAGCCAACCCTATACTAGATAATTCATAATCCTAAGGTCATTCACATGATGTATTTATAAAACGTCCGGTGTCATTGTGTTACCGTATCTTGGTATTACATTGTGTATATAAAAGACACCCCTTCTTATGCCAACACTTATGACGTGACATTGTGAGTTCATTTGGAAAATCGAAGGGGATAAATGACAGCTCTACACTTATCCTCCTTACCATTTAATTACCATTGGGTTATTTTGGTTATAAAGGATATGCCATCGCGAAGGCCCTATAAGGTCATTGAGAGTTCCTAATATCCTAAGTTCACAGTATTCTTACGGCTTAGCTGTGTACATGTTACGGCTTAGCTGAGTGGCTTAGGTTTTCTCCTTAATTTCAGGAACATTTACGGCCAAGCCGTATGTTAGCCTACGGCTTAGCCGTGCTAAGACTACGGCTAGGTTACGGCTTAACCGTAAGGCATTACGCGGTATAGCCATGTGTAAGCCGGAAAAGAAAGTAAGATTTTCAAGCTCTCGGGATAGTCCGCTGTAAAATTGCTTACGGCTTGGTCACAGAATGGGCACGACTTAGCTATAGTTCATTTCACAGTGCAGCCATGAGTAAGCCATAGTACAAAAGCAAATTGTGTCGCTATCTGGACTTTGAGCTGTAAACACTTACAGCTTAGCCGTGGCTTTGTCGTAAGCTTTAGAAATCCTGAAGTTAGTTCTGTAACTCAATTTCAATACGAAATTCTGAATTGAAGAGATTGTAGGGAATTCCTATAATTTCATTAGAATGTCCCTAAAAGAGATCCAGTACTCACAAATCCAACTATTCCATATTTACATTCTAACTCATTCAACACCCCATATATATATACATATATATACATTTAACAAGGGTAAAGGAGCTGTAATTTGATATTGAAAGAATACATCTAAGAGTCAACAACTTAAACACACATGTAGCATATATATACTATAATACTTGCCTTTTAACAGTGCTTGCTTTCACTAATCCTTCCTTGATGTGTGATTAAGGAAAACCTCTAATGAAAAGTGGGTTCTCTACAAGTAAGACATGCAAATGATGAATGGGATGTTGAATTACATGCATGTCATATAGTTGAGTCTTTTTTACTCTAACAAACACAAAGATGTGAGAAGGAAGTAGGCTCTTCACCTTAATAGATTGTAGCTTGTAGAAAGAGATACTCTAAGAGAGATGCATAGGGAAGGAGATGAAGAGGATGAGTGGAAGCTTTCACCGTTGCATGCAAGGCCTCCCAAGTTTTGTTTCAACGCCAAATTGGGTTGAAGATGAAGAAGGAAGAAGAGAAGAAAAGCTCTAGCAACAGAAGAGCAAAACAAAAGGGACGTTGAGTCTCTACCATTTTAAATGAAATTTTCTTGCCTTTGTATGCAAGCCCATTCCTTTGGGATATTTACGGTTTAGGTCACGTGGCCTTAATTGGGCCAAGATGAGTCCGAATCAAGTCGGGCCCAACATGAAAGATGATCTGTATGAAAAATTACACAAGAAGCCACTAATAAGGTGTCCATATGATGTAAATACAAATTACAAAAGAGTCCTTAACTACCTATGTAAGATTCGAATCCGACCCAACTACCTATCCAAGACCCAAGCCTAAAGGGCTTTGAATTAAATTAGCCTTAATAATATTTAATTAATATAAAACGAGATTAATTAGTGTAGATCAAGATTAGTAAGAATTAGGACCTTACAGGTTCTTTTGGATTCAAGAGCGATGTAACACCCCGACTCGATTTGATCCTGATTAGCGGCTAATTCCTAATGATTTGGTTGTTAATTGTGTTTTGTTCTTGTTTTTGGTTGGTTTCAGGTTATGGATAAGTAGTTGGGTTGAGTTTGACCTGGTTTAGGTAGACATAAGCCCTTTTTCTTAATATTCGATTTTGTTCGAAGTTATCATTTAGGCATCATCTTGGTATTAACGCGTGTCTTTTGTTATGCTTATTGATTTCCATAAATTCGTCGTTTGCCAAATTTGTTACTTGTTTCCGTTAGACCCGCAATTGACTCGAACTGGAATTAAATTGGAACGATTGGACTTTATTGCAAATTGGCCTTGATATTTATCTTTATAATGCCGCCGACCTTTTTCTTCTTCTTCTCTGTCACAGATCGCTCTCTCTCTCGAGTCTTCTTCTTCTTCTTCTCGTTTCTCCTTAAGGAGAGCATCGGTGCATGTCCACATTGAATATCACTTGTGTGTTTCGAGGTGAGTTGGAGGTTCTTGCAGTGTTTCTTCTCTTTCTTCTTCTTTTTATTCTCATTATCGATTGGTACTGTTCCTCACGGTTCTCTTTTCTTCTTTCCTTGCATACATGGTAATTAGAAGCATGTGGTAGTGTGAATTGAGCCCAAGGACAACAAAGAGTGTGTTAGACCCCATTTGAGGCAAATATAAGTATAACTTGGCTAAACCGTGTGGGTATGTGTTTGATTGTGATTAAGTTGAGTATTCTTGCTTATGAATGATGTTTACAGCTCATCTTGTGTTTGTTTCCCTCTATTACATGTGTTTGAGTCCGTTTGTCTACGTTTCAGTGTTTCTGTAATCAGTTCAGAAAAGACTTCTGTGTGTACCACGGCTAAGCCGTAAGTCATCTTCGGCTTAAAGCCCAGAGAGAGAAAAACCTAGTTTTCCTTTACGGCCAAGACACGGCTAAGCCGTATATTGTCCTACGGGTAAACCGTAGCTCAGCCGTGACTCTGCCATAGATCAATACATGGTGCCTTTTTCTGAATTAACTGAAAGCAAGCGATTAGCAGACCTTCTACGGCCCAGCCACGGCTAAGCCGTAGAACAGCACACGGCTAAGCGGTAGAACAAATTACGGTTGAACCGTAATTGTGGATGAACAGTAAAGGGAACCGCGGTGGAGCCGTACTGCAGATTACGGCTAAGCCGTAAGATGCCTACGGCTAAGCCGTAAGTTCACCTACGGCTAAGCCGTATCACCCCTGAAACATGAAGAACAAGGATAGGTGTAAGAATGAGACTGATATGTCCCTCATGATAAAATGTAGATCACTTAGACTTGCCCAATGGTCTGAATGTATGACATGAATGATCTCGAGGGCTGCGAATCGTTCATGCACGTTATCCGGTTGTTTAGCACCTCCCCATGGGTTTTGGTTTAAGGGACTTTGGTGCACCTTCGGATCTATGCAACACTAGACAATGGTGCATCGGACAACTTAAAACTACATCATCATGCACGGTTAGAAACACTAGATGACTAGAATAGGATTGGCTAGTGAAATATCGTCATTCCTGAAAGATAATCGGATTGCATTGCATATTGACTTTGGTTCTTGCCCTTTGATATCCGTTCTGCGTTGGGGCAAACAATTGGATATATCCTGGCTCTGTCCATGGTCAATCCCGGGTGGAACAGCGGTCTTGCATGTTTGATATTACTATTTGATACTCATGATTGGTTAATCTAATGCTTTCTACTCTGTTGGTCTCCATTACGTTGTTGATCTGCTAAAGTTGATGTGGTTGTTGATTAATTAAATTCGTATGATCTCTTGCATCTGCTTGATATATGCTTAACAAGACATGCACATCACATTCTGATAGGATATACATGTTAAGCCATGCACGGTATGTAACACTCCGATCCCCTTTGAGCCGGATTAGTGGCTCATTAGTGTGTGTTTTGTTTTATTTTATTCTTTTGGACTTGGTTTTGGGCCTTGGATAGGTAGTTGAGTGACCTTTGACCTGGAATAGGTAGTTCTAAGCCCTTTTTCGTAATTTTGCTTTTGTTTTGCTCATATCATCCTTGCATCATCTTGGTGTCAGCACGTGTATTTTGTTGAGCTCGTTATATTCCGTAACTGTGTCAGATCCGTTTGGAGTCAATTGGAGAAGTTGGACCCTCGTGTGACTCGATTTGTAAATAACCGAAACTTCCCGGACTTTGACTTAAACTCCAAAACCTTATATATATTAGGAGTCAGTTTCCAGATGTCCTCATTTCTGTGAATTTGGCTTCAACGTGCATGCAAGGAGAGCTCCACGTTTCTCTTCCACTCCTTCTCCCCTCTTCATTCTCTTCTTCGGTCTTGGTTGGTGTTGGGAGCTTGCATCTCGATTGGGTTCTTCTTCCTTCTTTCTCTCCCTGTCTTTGTTTTGGTAAGTGGGTTCTTCTCCAATTCTTTCTTCTTCTTCTCCAATTGCTTCTCCCATTCTCTGATTTCTTTGTCTTCATCTCATGCATGGTGTATCTCTTTGATTTGTTTTGGTTTTAGTGGATTTGGAGCTTGATTTCAGAGGATTTGTCAGATTTGAGGCAAGTATAAGTACAGACTTTGAGAACACACATGGGTGCTCTATTTGAATGCTTTGATTTCCATCTTCTTTAGAGTATATAATGTTTTACAGCCATTTTCTAAGCTATGAGAATCAGTTGAGCTTGTTTTATTCAGTTTCTGTACAAAAATTTCGTTTCTGTAATCTTCCCGAACTCGTATTCTGTATTGTACGGCTAAGCCGTAAATTTCTACGGTTCGCTTTCCAGAGACTCGAAAATCTGAATTTGTTCTACGGCTAGGCTACGGCTAAGCCGTAATTTGTTCTACGGCTGAGCCGTAAGCTAGCCGTGACCCAACCGTACCCCAGCCGTGAATTAATTCTCTGATCAGTCGAAACTTTTCTGATACCAGTACTCCTACGGTGAGGCTACGGCTAAGCCGTGGATTGGTCTACGGCTAAGCCGTATACTGACTGTAGCTCAGCCGTGAGATGTATCAGATCAGAGGTGGAAAAGCTGACAGTTTAGCCGTGTTCTGAAGGGAACCACGGCTAAGCCGTAGTGCATATTGCGGCTACGCCGTAGGATGCCACGGCTAAGCCGTAGGTCACCCATGGCTAAACCGTAAGACCTGTTAAATATCAGTTAAACTTAGGCTAATGGTGTGACCTTGTAGGGCTCAAATACAGGTTAACCATACCCGTACACCGGCCCGATGGACTCTTTGGATCGCATGAATAATCTGTTAGGCTGTGACTTGTTCATGTGAGCGTTGATCACTGTTAAGCACCTCCCCATGGGTGTTGGTTTAAGGGACTTCGATGCACATAAGGATTATAGTGCAACACTAGGATGGCAACGGTGCATCGAATAACTTAAAACTACATCAACATGCACGGTTAGTGACAGTGATGCAACTAGATTAGACTTGGCTTGTAATGAACCTTGAATCCGTATTAATCTGAGATGCATTGCATATTGTTTATGGTTTTGCCCTCTGTTCTGTTAATCTATGTTATGCATTCCTCAGTCATTTTGCTTTCGTTCTGTATATCTGTATTATTCTTCGCTCTGTACTCTGTTTTGATCTATGCTATGCTTTGTATATTCTCTGGCTTTGTATATCTCTGATTTTTGGGTATTCCCTGGTGGCTCTGCCCAGAGGTTAATACGTGAGGATAAGATCCGGTCCTTGTCATCGGTGAGTCCAAAGCGGATAATCTCCTTTCTTTAGCTTTGATTTGATTGGTATTAGTCTGGCTCTACTCAGCCTCAGCCCTAGGATACCCGACGGGGTTACCTCTGGCGTAGATCTCTGTATCTCTGTTTTAACTGCAGTGTTGCTTTGTCTTGGGACCCCGGAACCCAGGAAACCGAGACCCGCTTGTACCTTTGGCCTGGACAGCGGTGTTCTCTGCTCTGCTCTGCTCTGCTCTCTTTTGGAGAGAACATGGTTAACGTAGTAGCCAACTAGTTCAGTATTCTATGTTTTGATTCACATATCATGTTTTACTTCTATGCACGATTTGCTTAGTTTCCTAATATGGAACTCTGTATTTAATCTTCTGTCATTATTATATCCTCTTTGATACTATGCGTGTTTCACCCCTGTTACTTATATTTGTTGGATCGTTGTATTCATTTGTGTTGTCTGTGGTGTTGCAGGCACAGATACCTTGCCCAGCTCCCCGGCGGTCGAGGAGGCTGCAGGGGCGAGTGTAGAGGCACCCTCCGGTCTGGCAGAGTGGGCCTGATCACTTCTGCCAAGTGCGTGCATGCATACCAGTGGCTTTTATTTTGCGTTTTGGTTTTTGAGAGCTTGTATTTGGACTTTGGACTTTGGACTTGTATTCTGTATATTTTGTGTATATTGATTTTGGTGTGTATTCGGTTTTATCTCAGTGTATTTGTCTTTGTCTTTTCCGTTTCGTATTTGTTTTAGCTTCCGCTATTTTATTTTCTTTGTTGCTTGCTATGATATGTACAGCTTCCGCGTACGCTTAGTTCGCACGTGTTAGATCCCTTGTGTACGTGCATCTGGACTGGGTTTGGGTGCACGTGCACGGGAGTACGTGTGTCACCGGTTTAGCTTTTCGCTAACCCCCGAATTCTGGGCTCGGGTCGTGACATACGTATTGTATGGTATCAGAGCATGCTAGTTATAAGCATGTAGGCATCTAAGATCGTGGTGAGATGACGATATCAACTATTTGACTCGAGGTCTCATATGTTGATTTGGGGTTTGACTAACTCAGGGCCTTTTATATTTGTGTGTTGTGTTTCTTTTCCTTTTTGCAGGATGGCATCAGGATCAGGATCTCGAGATGAGAATCAACAGGGCCATAACGGTGATAGTGGATCGGTACCCCCACACATCAGTAGTGAGGAGCGGATGATGATGATGATGCAGTCTATGCAATCATTACAGGCGCAGATGGCATCCATGGTAGATAGACAGAGTCAGGCTGCCGCAGTAGCATCACCTCGTATAGATCAGCAGGTGATTTTCCAGCCTAAGGAATCAGATCCTAATGCTCTTTTCGACAAGTTCCGTAAGCGAGGGGCGACCGAGTTTCATGGGATAGAAGATGCATTGCAGGCTGAGCAATGGTTGGAGCAGACTGAAGAGCTTTTTGATACGATTGTGTGCAGTAACAAGCAGAAGGTAGTTCTCACAGCCTCTATGCTTCGGAGTGTAGCCAAGACATGGTGGAGGAGTGTTAAGACCTCATTTCAGACTATGCCCAGTGCCACAGTTTGGGAGACCTTCAAGCAGCAATTCCGTCGTAAGTTCATGCCTCTCCATATTCAGCGAGCCAAGGAAGTGGAATTCTTCAACCTTCAGCAGAGACAGATGTCAGTTGCAGATTATGTACACAGGTTTACAGAGTTGTCTCATTTCGCAGAGGACATGGTGAACACAGAGCATAAGAAAGTGACTCGCTTCGTCAACGGCCTGAATCCGAGACATAAGCGCCACGTGGTTGCTTGTATGTGGCCGGCTACCTTGGATGACGCTATTGACAGGGCTTATGATGCAGAGGCCATCTTTGAGGAGGAGCGAACAGAGGCTAAGAGGGCAGCAGGTTTCAGTGGCAGAAGTCAGTTCCAGAAGAAGTTCAAGGGTAAACAAGGCAGTTCGAGCAGTTCTCAGATAGTTTGCGGTCACTGTGGGAAGGATCACCCCACAGACAGATGTTGGAGGAAGAGTGGGGCTTGTTTCGGGTGTGGCTCTACGGACCACAGGCGGGCCCAATGCCCGAAGTTTCAGTCCTCTCCACAGACGAGACAGACAGGACCTACCTCACAGGGCAGATCCCAGCCAGCTCGCCCAGGCCAGAAGCAGAACCGCCAGACAGCCCGAGCCTATGCTGCTACGCATGAGGGCGCGGAGGAGGCCACGGTAGTGGAAGGTAAAATTTTAATTTCCGATGCAGAAGCTTTAGCTTTATTTGACTCAGGGTCTACGCGTTCGTACGTAGCACCCCATTTTGCTGTGCAGCTTCGACAGCGACCTACACCACTTCCCTACTTGTTGTTAGTATCCACTCCGGTTGGTAAGCGGGTGGAGTGCAGTGTGTTTTACCCTCAGTGTGATGTGCGGATAGCTGGTCATCAGCTCCCAGTAGACCTCGTGTTGCTCACGACACTGGATTTTGATGTGATCCTTGGTATGGACTGGCTTGCGAGATATCATGCGTGTATCAATTGCTACAGTAAGGCTATCTACTTTGATTTGGGCAGCGGATTCCGATTTGAGGGCAGCCAGATGAAGTGCCCAAGACGTGTGATCTCTGCTTGTAAAGCAGACAGGATGCTTCGTAGGGGATGTGAGGGATTTCTTGCATTCATTTCAGAGAAGAAAGATCAGCGACAGCTCAGTGAGATCCCAGTAGTCAGCGAGTTCCCGGATGTCTTTCCGGAGGATGTGCCAGGGTTGCCACCAGTTCGGGAGGTAGAATTTGCTATTGACGTGGTACCAGGTACAGCACCTATCAGTAGAGCTCCATATCGTATGGCACCTGCAGAGTTGTTGGAATTGAAGAAACAGTTGCAGGATCTGTTGGATAAAGGGTTCATACGCCCGAGTGTTTCACCTTGGGGAGCACCTGTTTTGTTCGTCAAGAAGAAGGATGGCAGTTTCCGGATGTGCATTGACTACAGGCAATTGAACAAAGTGACCATCAAGAACAAATATCCATTGCCTAGGATTGATGAGTTGTTCGATCAACTTCAGGGTGCAGCTTACTTCTCTAAGATTGACTTGAGGTCAGGATATCACCAGCTCAGGGTGAAGGATGAGGATGTTCCGAAGACAGCTTTCAGGACTCGGTATGGACACTACGAGTTCCTTGTCATGCCATTTGGTTTGACGAATGCACCCGCAGCTTTCATGGCATTGATGAATAGGGTGTTTACTTCCTTCTTGGACCAGTTTGTTGTGGTCTTCATAGATGACATATTGGTCTATTCGAAGACTGCTGAGGAACATACAGACCATCTGAGGAAGGCATTGCAGCTGCTTCGAGATCACAAGTTGTATGCAAAGTTGGCTAAATGTGATTTCTGGCTAGAGCAAGTTGCATTTTTGGGACATGTGATTTCTAGAGATGGATTGATGGTGGATCCAGCTAAGATTGAGGCAGTAGTCCATTGGCCCCGTCCTAGATCAGTGACAGAGATTCGGAGTTTTCTGGGTTTGGCGGGATATTACCGCAGGTTTGTGCAGGATTTCTCGAAGATTTCAGCTCCGCTGACTCAGTTGACTCGGAAGAAGGTCCCGTATGAGTGGACAGAGAAGTGTGAGCGCAGTTTCCAGATGTTGAAAGAAAAGCTCACTACGGCGCCAGTGTTGACTCTCCCGGATGGTAGTGCGGGATTCGTGATTTATTCCGATGCTTCTCGAGTTGGACTAGGCTGTGTACTGATGCAGAATCAGAAGGTGATTGCCTATGGATCCAGACAGCTGAAGGAGCATGAGAAGAACTATGCCACACATGACTTGGAGTTAGCAGCCATTGTATTTGCATTGAAGTTGTGGCGGCATTACTTGTACGGTGTAAAGTTCGAGGTCCATTCCGATCATCACAGTCTGCAGTACTTGTTTGATCAGCATGACTTGAATATGAGGCAGCGAAGATGGTTGGAGTTCATCAAAGACTACGACTTTCCGATCAAGTACCACCCAGGCAAGGGCAATGTAGTTGCAGATGCACTTAGCAGGAGGACAGACAGTCTTCAGGTGTTGGCAGGATTCTATGTGCTTGTGCATGATCAGCCTGTTGAGGTTCAGATGGTAGGTGACTTGATGACACTAGCTACTACCGTCGTGTTTCAGCCTGAGGTGATTCAACAGATCAAGGATCGCCAGTTTGAGGACCCCCTCCTAGTGAAGTTCAGAGATAGGAGTACAGATCGACCGGATTTCAGCTTGGTGGATGGAGTTTTGTACTTCAGGGACAGATTGTGTGTTCCCGCTGTGGATGAGTTGAAAGAGAAATTGATGACAGATGCGCACGATGCCCGATATGCGATGCACCCCGGGAGTACGAAGATGTACCGGAACTTGAAGGATAGATTTTGGTGGAACAATATGAAGCGGGAGATCGCAGGGTTCGTAGCTCGATGTTTGACCTGTCAGAGGGTAAAAGCTGATCATCAGCGACCTCCAGGATCATTGCATCCATTGCACACTCCGCAGTGGAAGTGGGAGCACATTACTATGGATTTTGTTTCCGGTTTTCCGCCGACCAGTAGAAAGAACAATGCTATCTGGGTCATAGTGGACAGATTGACTAAGTCAGCACATTTCCTTCCGTTCAAGAAAGGGATGACATTCACAGAGATGGCCAGGAAGTTTGTTGACGAGATAGTCAGATTGCATGGTACCCCAGTATCGATTGTGTCAGATCGCGATAGTCGTTTTGTATCTTCATTCTGGAGAGCATTTCAGGAAGCTATGGGCACGAAGTTGAGTTTTAGTACGGCATACCACCCCCAGACTGATGGACAGTCGGAGCGTACCATTCAGACATTGGAGGACATGCTCCGAGCTAGCGTGCTGAACTTTGAGAAGGAATGGGATACGCATCTAGCATTGTGTGAGTTTGCTTACAACAACAGCTTCCATGAGAGCATTGCTATGGCACCATATGAGGCACTTTACGGACGTAAGTGCAGGACTCCAGTGTGCTGGGAGGAAGTTGGAACTAGAAGTTTCCATGGTCCGACAATCATTGCTGAGACGACAGAGAAGGTGCAGAAAGTGATAGAGAATCTGAAGATTGCTCGGTCCAGGCAGAAGAGCTATGCTGATACTCGGAGGAGACCTTTGGCATTCCAAGTCGGAGATTGGGTGTTCCTTAAAGTTTCTCCGATGAAGGGCACAGTTCGATTTGGTCAGAAGGGCAAGTTAGCTCCGAGATATGTAGGACCGTTCGAAGTCAAGAGCCGAGTTGGAGATTTAGCCTATCGGTTGACACTTCCAGTTGAGTTCTCCGGTGTTCACGATGTGTTCCATGTGTCGATGCTCCGTAAGTATGTGCCAGATCCGAGCCATGTGATTCGCTACGATGACATTCAGATTCAGCCTAATGCGACTTACGTTGAGCGTCCGCTTCGCATCGTTGGGACACGAGAGCAGATTCTCCGTACCAGGACTATCAGATGGGTTAAAGTGTTGTGGGAGCATCACGGTCCGGATGAGGCTACTTGGGAGCTAGAGGAGCAGCTAGCGCGCCAGTACCCCCAGCTCTTTGCGCAGGTAGGTAGTCATTCCGAGGACGGAATGATTCCTAGTGGGGGAGGATGTAACACTCCGATCCCCTTTGAGCCGGATTAGTGGCTCATTAGTGTGTGTTTTGTTTTATTTTATTCTTTTGGACTTGGTTTTGGGCCTTGGATAGGTAGTTGAGTGACCTTTGACCTGGAATAGGTAGTTCTAAGCCCTTTTTCGTAATTTTGCTTTTGTTTTGCTCATATCATCCTTGCATCATCTTGGTGTCAGCACGTGTATTTTGTTGAGCTCGTTATATTCCGTAACTGTGTCAGATCCGTTTGGAGTCAATTGGAGAAGTTGGACCCTCGTGTGACTCGATTTGTAAATAACCGAAACTTCCCGGACTTTGACTTAAACTCCAAAACCTTATATATATTAGGAGTCAGTTTCCAGATGTCCTCATTTCTGTGAATTTGGCTTCAACGTGCATGCAAGGAGAGCTCCACGTTTCTCTTCCACTCCTTCTCCCCTCTTCATTCTCTTCTTCGGTCTTGGTTGGTGTTGGGAGCTTGCATCTCGATTGGGTTCTTCTTCCTTCTTTCTCTCCCTGTCTTTGTTTTGGTAAGTGGGTTCTTCTCCAATTCTTTCTTCTTCTTCTCCAATTGCTTCTCCCATTCTCTGATTTCTTTGTCTTCATCTCATGCATGGTGTATCTCTTTGATTTGTTTTGGTTTTAGTGGATTTGGAGCTTGATTTCAGAGGATTTGTCAGATTTGAGGCAAGTATAAGTACAGACTTTGAGAACACACATGGGTGCTCTATTTGAATGCTTTGATTTCCATCTTCTTTAGAGTATATAATGTTTTACAGCCATTTTCTAAGCTATGAGAATCAGTTGAGCTTGTTTTATTCAGTTTCTGTACAAAAATTTCGTTTCTGTAATCTTCCCGAACTCGTATTCTGTATTGCACGGCTAAGCCGTAAATTTCTACGGTTCGCTTTCCAGAGACTCGAAAATCTGAATTTGTTCTACGGCTAGGCTACGGCTAAGCCGTAATTTGTTCTACGGCTGAGCCGTAAGCTAGCCGTGACCCAACCGTACCCCAGCCGTGAATTAATTCTCTGATCAGTCGAAACTTTTCTGATACCAGTACTCCTACGGTGAGGCTACGGCTAAGCCGTGGATTGGTCTACGGCTAAGCCGTATACTGACTGTAGCTCAGCCGTGAGATGTATCAGATCAGAGGTGGAAAAGCTGACAGTTTAGCCGTGTTCTGAAGGGAACCACGGCTAAGCCGTAGTGCATATTGCGGCTACGCCGTAGGATGCCACGGCTAAGCCGTAGGTCACCCATGGCTAAACCGTAAGACCTGTTAAATATCAGTTAAACTTAGGCTAATGGTGTGACCTTGTAGGGCTCAAATACAGGTTAACCATACCCGTACACCGGCCCGATGGACTCTTTGGATCGCATGAATAATCTGTTAGGCTGTGACTTGTTCATGTGAGCGTTGATCACTGTTAAGCACCTCCCCATGGGTGTTGGTTTAAGGGACTTCGATGCACATAAGGATTATAGTGCAACACTAGGATGGCAACGGTGCATCGAATAACTTAAAACTACATCAACATGCACGGTTAGTGACAGTCATGCAACTAGATTAGACTTGGCTTGTAATGAACCTTGAATCCGTATTAATCTGAGATGCATTGCATATTGTTTATGGTTTTGCCCTCTGTTCTGTTAATCTATGTTATGCATTCCTCAGTCATTTTGCTTTCGTTCTGTATATCTGTATTATTCTTCGCTCTGTACTCTGTTTTGATCTATGCTATGCTTTGTATATTCTCTGGCTTTGTATATCTCTGATTTTTGGGTATTCCCTGGTGGCTCTGCCCAGAGGTTAATACGTGAGGATAAGATCCGGTCCTTGTCATCGGTGAGTCCAAAGCGGATAATCTCCTTTCTTTAGCTTTGATTTGATTGGTATTAGTCTGGCTCTACTCAGCCTCAGCCCTAGGATACCCGACGGGGTTACCTCTGGCGTAGATCTCTGTATCTCTGTTTTAACTGCAGTGTTGCTTTGTCTTGGGACCCCGGAACCCAGGAAACCGAGACCCGCTTGTACCTTTGGCCTGGACAGCGGTGTTCTCTGCTCTGCTCTGCTCTGCTCTCTTTTGGAGAGAACATGGTTAACGTAGTAGCCAACTAGTTCAGTATTCTATGTTTTGATTCACATATCATGTTTTACTTCTATGCACGATTTGCTTAGTTTCCTAATATGGAACTCTGTATTTAATCTTCTGTCATTATTATATCCTCTTTGATACTATGCGTGTTTCACCCCTGTTACTTATATTTGTTGGATCGTTGTATTCATTTGTGTTGTCTGTGGTGTTGCAGGCACAGATACCTTGCCCAGCTCCCCGGCGGTCGAGGAGGCTGCAGGGGCGAGTGTAGAGGCACCCTCCGGTCTGGCAGAGTGGGCCTGATCACTTCTGCCAAGTGCGTGCATGCATACCAGTGGCTTTTATTTTGCGTTTTGGTTTTTGAGAGCTTGTATTTGGACTTTGGACTTTGGACTTGTATTCTGTATATTTTGTGTATATTGATTTTGGTGTGTATTCGGTTTTATCTCAGTGTATTTGTCTTTGTCTTTTCCGTTTCGTATTTGTTTTAGCTTCCGCTATTTTATTTTCTTTGTTGCTTGCTATGATATGTACAGCTTCCGCGTACGCTTAGTTCGCACGTGTTAGATCCCTTGTGTACGTGCATCTGGACTGGGTTTGGGTGCACGTGCACGGGAGTACGTGTGTCACCGGTTTAGCTTTTCGCTAACCCCCGAATTCTGGGCTCGGGTCGTGACATACGTATTGTATGGTATCAGAGCATGCTAGTTATAAGCATGTAGGCATCTAAGATCGTGGTGAGATGACGATATCAACTATTTGACTCGAGGTCTCATATGTTGATTTGGGGTTTGACTAACTCAGGGCCTTTTATATTTGTGTGTTGTGTTTCTTTTCCTTTTTGCAGGATGGCATCAGGATCAGGATCTCGAGATGAGAATCAACAGGGCCATAACGGTGATAGTGGATCGGTACCCCCACACATCAGTAGTGAGGAGCGGATGATGATGATGATGCAGTCTATGCAATCATTACAGGCGCAGATGGCATCCATGGTAGATAGACAGAGTCAGGCTGCCGCAGTAGCATCACCTCGTATAGATCAGCAGGTGATTTTCCAGCCTAAGGAATCAGATCCTAATGCTCTTTTCGACAAGTTCCGTAAGCGAGGGGCGACCGAGTTTCATGGGATAGAAGATGCATTGCAGGCTGAGCAATGGTTGGAGCAGACTGAAGAGCTTTTTGATACGATTGTGTGCAGTAACAAGCAGAAGGTAGTTCTCACAGCCTCTATGCTTCGGAGTGTAGCCAAGACATGGTGGAGGAGTGTTAAGACCTCATTTCAGACTATGCCCAGTGCCACAGTTTGGGAGACCTTCAAGCAGCAATTCCGTCGTAAGTTCATGCCTCTCCATATTCAGCGAGCCAAGGAAGTGGAATTCTTCAACCTTCAGCAGAGACAGATGTCAGTTGCAGATTATGTACACAGGTTTACAGAGTTGTCTCATTTCGTAGAGGACATGGTGAACACAGAGCATAAGAAAGTGACTCGCTTCGTCAACGGCCTGAATCCGAGACATAAGCGCCACGTGGTTGCTTGTATGTGGCCGGCTACCTTGGATGACGCTATTGACAGGGCTTATGATGCAGAGGCCATCTTTGAGGAGGAGCGAACAGAGGCTAAGAGGGCAGCAGGTTTCAGTGGCAGAAGTCAGTTCCAGAAGAAGTTCAAGGGTAAACAGGGCAGTTCGAGCAGTTCTTAGATAGTTTGCGGTCACTGTGGGAAGGATCACCCCACAGACAGATGTTGGAGGAAGAGTGGGGCTTGTTTCGGGTGTGGCTCTACGGACCACAGGCGGGCCCAATGCCCGAAGTTTCAGTCCTCTCCACAGACGAGACAGACAGGACCTACCTCACAGGGCAGATCCCAGCCAGCTCGCCCAGGCCAGAAGCAGAACCGCCAGACAGCCCGAGCCTATGCTGCTACGCATGAGGGCGCGGAGGAGGCCACGGTAGTGGAAGGTAAAATTTTAATTTCCGATGCAGAAGCTTTAGCTTTATTTGACTCAGGGTCTACGCGTTCGTACGTAGCACCCCATTTTGCTGTGCAGCTTCGACAGCGACCTACACCACTTCCCTACTTGTTGTTAGTATCCACTCCGGTTGGTAAGCGGGTGGAGTGCAGTGTGTTTTACCCTCAGTGTGATGTGCGGATAGCTGGTCATCAGCTCCCAGTAGACCTCGTGTTGCTCACGACACTGGATTTTGATGTGATCCTTGGTATGGACTGGCTTGCGAGATATCATGCGTGTATCAATTGCTACAGTAAGGCTATCTACTTTGATTTGGGCAGCGGATTCCGATTTGAGGGCAGCCAGATGAAGTGCCCAAGACGTGTGATCTCTGCTTGTAAAGCAGACAGGATGCTTCGTAGGGGATGTGAGGGATTTCTTGCATTCATTTCAGAGAAGAAAGATCAGCGACAGCTCAGTGAGATCCCAGTAGTCAGCGAGTTCCCGGATGTCTTTCCGGAGGATGTGCCAGGGTTGCCACCAGTTCGGGAGGTAGAATTTGCTATTGACGTGGTACCAGGTACAGCACCTATCAGTAGAGCTCCATATCGTATGGCACCTGCAGAGTTGTTGGAATTGAAGAAACAGTTGCAGGATCTGTTGGATAAAGGGTTCATACGCCCGAGTGTTTCACCTTGGGGAGCACCTGTTTTGTTCGTCAAGAAGAAGGATGGCAGTTTCCGGATGTGCATTGACTACAGGCAATTGAACAAAGTGACCATCAAGAACAAATATCCATTGCCTAGGATTGATGAGTTGTTCGATCAACTTCAGGGTGCAGCTTACTTCTCTAAGATTGACTTGAGGTCAGGATATCACCAGCTCAGGGTGAAGGATGAGGATGTTCCGAAGACAGCTTTCAGGACTCGGTATGGACACTACGAGTTCCTTGTCATGCCATTTGGTTTGACGAATGCACCCGCAGCTTTCATGGCATTGATGAATAGGGTGTTTACTTCCTTCTTGGACCAGTTTGTTGTGGTCTTCATAGATGACATATTGGTCTATTCGAAGACTGCTGAGGAACATACAGACCATCTGAGGAAGGCATTGCAGCTGCTTCGAGATCACAAGTTGTATGCAAAGTTGGCTAAATGTGATTTCTGGCTAGAGCAAGTTGCATTTTTGGGACATGTGATTTCTAGAGATGGATTGATGGTGGATCCAGCTAAGATTGAGGCAGTAGTCCATTGGCCCCGTCCTAGATCAGTGACAGAGATTCGGAGTTTTCTGGGTTTGGCGGGATATTACCGCAGGTTTGTGCAGGATTTCTCGAAGATTTCAGCTCCGCTGACTCAGTTGACTCGGAAGAAGGTCCCGTATGAGTGGACAGAGAAGTGTGAGCGCAGTTTCCAGATGTTGAAAGAAAAGCTCACTACGGCGCCAGTGTTGACTCTCCCGGATGGTAGTGCGGGATTCGTGATTTATTCCGATGCTTCTCGAGTTGGACTAGGCTGTGTACTGATGCAGAATCAGAAGGTGATTGCCTATGGATCCAGACAGCTGAAGGAGCATGAGAAGAACTATGCCACACATGACTTGGAGTTAGCAGCCATTGTATTTGCATTGAAGTTGTGGCGGCATTACTTGTACGGTGTAAAGTTCGAGGTCCATTCCGATCATCACAGTCTGCAGTACTTGTTTGATCAGCATGACTTGAATATGAGGCAGCGAAGATGGTTGGAGTTCATCAAAGACTACGACTTTCCGATCAAGTACCACCCAGGCAAGGGCAATGTAGTTGCAGATGCACTTAGCAGGAGGACAGACAGTCTTCAGGTGTTGGCAGGATTCTATGTGCTTGTGCATGATCAGCCTGTTGAGGTTCAGATGGTAGGTGACTTGATGACACTAGCTACTACCGTCGTGTTTCAGCCTGAGGTGATTCAACAGATCAAGGATCGCCAGTTTGAGGACCCCCTCCTAGTGAAGTTCAGAGATAGGAGTACAGATCGACCGGATTTCAGCTTGGTGGATGGAGTTTTGTACTTCAGGGACAGATTGTGTGTTCCCGCTGTGGATGAGTTGAAAGAGAAATTGATGACAGATGCGCACGATGCCCGATATGCGATGCACCCCGGGAGTACGAAGATGTACCGGAACTTGAAGGATAGATTTTGGTGGAACAATATGAAGCGGGAGATCGCAGGGTTCGTAGCTCGATGTTTGACCTGTCAGAGGGTAAAAGCTGATCATCAGCGACCTCCAGGATCATTGCATCCATTGCACACTCCGCAGTGGAAGTGGGAGCACATTACTATGGATTTTGTTTCCGGTTTTCCGCCGACCAGTAGAAAGAACAATGCTATCTGGGTCATAGTGGACAGATTGACTAAGTCAGCACATTTCCTTCCGTTCAAGAAAGGGATGACATTCACAGAGATGGCCAGGAAGTTTGTTGACGAGATAGTCAGATTGCATGGTACCCCAGTATCGATTGTGTCAGATCGCGATAGTCGTTTTGTATCTTCATTCTGGAGAGCATTTCAGGAAGCTATGGGCACGAAGTTGAGTTTTAGTACGGCATACCACCCCCAGACTGATGGACAGTCGGAGCGTACCATTCAGACATTGGAGGACATGCTCCGAGCTAGCGTGCTGAACTTTGAGAAGGAATGGGATACGCATCTAGCATTGTGTGAGTTTGCTTACAACAACAGCTTCCATGAGAGCATTGCTATGGCACCATATGAGGCACTTTACGGACGTAAGTGCAGGACTCCAGTGTGCTGGGAGGAAGTTGGAACTAGAAGTTTCCATGGTCCGACAATCATTGCTGAGACGACAGAGAAGGTGCAGAAAGTGATAGAGAATCTGAAGATTGCTCGGTCCAGGCAGAAGAGCTATGCTGATACTCGGAGGAGACCTTTGGCATTCCAAGTCGGAGATTGGGTGTTCCTTAAAGTTTCTCCGATGAAGGGCACAGTTCGATTTGGTCAGAAGGGCAAGTTAGCTCCGAGATATGTAGGACCGTTCGAAGTCAAGAGCCGAGTTGGAGATTTAGCCTATCGGTTGACACTTCCAGTTGAGTTCTCCGGTGTTCACGATGTGTTCCATGTGTCGATGCTCCGTAAGTATGTGCCAGATCCGAGCCATGTGATTCGCTACGATGACATTCAGATTCAGCCTAATGCGACTTACGTTGAGCGTCCGCTTCGCATCGTTGGGACACGAGAGCAGATTCTCCGTACCAGGACTATCAGATGGGTTAAAGTGTTGTGGGAGCATCACGGTCCGGATGAGGCTACTTGGGAGCTAGAGGAGCAGCTAGCGCGCCAGTACCCCCAGCTCTTTGCGCAGGTAGGTAGTCATTCCGAGGACGGAATGATTCCTAGTGGGGGAGGATGTAACACTCCGATCCCCTTTGAGCCGGATTAGTGGCTCATTAGTGTGTGTTTTGTTTTATTTTATTCTTTTGGACTTGGTTTTGGGCCTTGGATAGGTAGTTGAGTGACCTTTGACCTGGAATAGGTAGTTCTAAGCCCTTTTTCGTAATTTTGCTTTTGTTTTGCTCATATCATCCTTGCATCATCTTGGTGTCAGCACGTGTATTTTGTTGAGCTCGTTATATTCCGTAACTGTGTCAGATCCGTTTGGAGTCAATTGGAGAAGTTGGACCCTCGTGTGACTCGATTTGTAAATAACTGAAACTTCCCGGACTTTGACTTAAACTCCAAAACCTTATATATATTAGGAGTCAGTTTCCAGATGTCCTCATTTCTGTGAATTTGGCTTCAACGTGCATGCAAGGAGAGCTCCACGTTTCTCTTCCACTCCTTCTCCCCTCTTCATTCTCTTCTTCGGTCTTGGTTGGTGTTGGGAGCTTGCATCTCGATTGGGTTCTTCTTCCTTCTTTCTCTCCCTGTCTTTGTTTTGGTAAGTGGGTTCTTCTCCAATTCTTTCTTCTTCTTCTCCAATTGCTTCTCCCATTCTCTGATTTCTTTGTCTTCATCTCATGCATGGTGTATCTCTTTGATTTGTTTTGGTTTTAGTGGATTTGGAGCTTGATTTCAGAGGATTTGTCAGATTTGAGGCAAGTATAAGTACAGACTTTGAGAACACACATGGGTGCTCTATTTGAATGCTTTGATTTCCATCTTCTTTAGAGTATATAATGTTTTACAGCCATTTTCTAAGCTATGAGAATCAGTTGAGCTTGTTTTATTCAGTTTCTGTACAAAAATTTCGTTTCTGTAATCTTCCCGAACTCGTATTCTGTATTGTACGGCTAAGCCGTAAATTTCTACGGTTCGCTTTCCAGAGACTCGAAAATCTGAATTTGTTCTACGGCTAGGCTACGGCTAAGCCGTAATTTGTTCTACGGCTGAGCCGTAAGCTAGCCGTGACCCAACCGTACCCCAGCCGTGAATTAATTCTCTGATCAGTCGAAACTTTTCTGATATCAGTACTCCTACGGTGAGGCTACGGCTAAGCCGTGGATTGGTCTACGGCTAAGCCGTATACTGACTGTAGCTCAGCCGTGAGATGTATCAGATCAGAGGTGGAAAAGCTGACAGTTTAGCCGTGTTCTGAAGGGAACCACGGCTAAGCCGTAGTGCATATTGCGGCTACGCCGTAGGATGCCACGGCTAAGCCGTAGGTCACCCATGGCTAAACCGTAAGACCTGTTAAATATCAGTTAAACTTAGGCTAATGGTGTGACCTTGTAGGGCTCAAATACAGGTTAACCATACCCGTACACCGGCCCGATGGACTCTTTGGATCGCATGAATAATCTGTTAGGCTGTGACTTGTTCATGTGAGCGTTGATCACTGTTAAGCACCTCCCCATGGGTGTTGGTTTAAGGGACTTCGATGCACATAAGGATTATAGTGCAACACTAGGATGGCAACGGTGCATCGAATAACTTAAAACTACATCAACATGCACGGTTAGTGACAGTGATGCAACTAGATTAGACTTGGCTTGTAATGAACCTTGAATCCGTATTAATCTGAGATGCATTGCATATTGTTTATGGTTTTGCCCTCTGTTCTGTTAATCTATGTTATGCATTCCTCAGTCATTTTGCTTTCGTTCTGTATATCTGTATTATTCTTCGCTCTGTACTCTGTTTTGATCTATGCTATGCTTTGTATATTCTCTGGCTTTGTATATCTCTGATTTTTGGGTATTCCCTGGTGGCTCTGCCCAGAGGTTAATACGTGAGGATAAGATCCGGTCCTTGTCATCGGTGAGTCCAAAGCGGATAATCTCCTTTCTTTAGCTTTGATTTGATTGGTATTAGTCTGGCTCTACTCAGCCTCAGCCCTAGGATACCCGACGGGGTTACCTCTGGCGTAGATCTCTGTATCTCTGTTTTAACTGCAGTGTTGCTTTGTCTTGGGACCCCGGAACCCAGGAAACCGAGACCCGCTTGTACCTTTGGCCTGGACAGCGGTGTTCTCTGCTCTGCTCTGCTCTGCTCTCTTTTGGAGAGAACATGGTTAACGTAGTAGCCAACTAGTTCAGTATTCTATGTTTTGATTCACATATCATGTTTTACTTCTATGCACGATTTGCTTAGTTTCCTAATATGGAACTCTGTATTTAATCTTCTGTCATTATTATATCCTCTTTGATACTATGCGTGTTTCACCCCTGTTACTTATATTTGTTGGATCGTTGTATTCATTTGTGTTGTCTGTGGTGTTGCAGGCACAGATACCTTGCCCAGCTCCCCGGCGGTCGAGGAGGCTGCAGGGGCGAGTGTAGAGGCACCCTCCGGTCTGGCAGAGTGGGCCTGATCACTTCTGCCAAGTGCGTGCATGCATACCAGTGGCTTTTATTTTGCGTTTTGGTTTTTGAGAGCTTGTATTTGGACTTTGGACTTTGGACTTGTATTCTGTATATTTTGTGTATATTGATTTTGGTGTGTATTCGGTTTTATCTCAGTGTATTTGTCTTTGTCTTTTCCGTTTCGTATTTGTTTTAGCTTCCGCTATTTTATTTTCTTTGTTGCTTGCTATGATATGTACAGCTTCCGCGTACGCTTAGTTCGCACGTGTTAGATCCCTTGTGTACGTGCATCTGGACTGGGTTTGGGTGCACGTGCACGGGAGTACGTGTGTCACCGGTTTAGCTTTTCGCTAACCCCCGAATTCTGGGCTCGGGTCGTGACACGGTATGATATGCATGTTCTTATGTTTGTTTGACTCCATATGGTTTGGCACTACTGAGCCTCAGCCTTAGGATTCCGACGGGGTGACTTTGGTATAGTTTGTATTGCCTTACTGCAGAAGGACATGTCTTGGGGAATCCGGACCCCAGGAAACCAACACCCATCTAGCCCATGGTGCTCTCAGCACATTTATAAGATCCTTACTTTGGGAGCATATGGCGTATGTGGTAGCCACCTAGTATGTACTTACACATTGATTCACGGAGCATATGTTAATTTGAATGCACAATTGCCTAGACTACTACATTGACATGTTATGATTATTTATGTCTTTTATTCTATTAGAGACCACACGTGTTAACTTGTTACTGCTTATACTTTGCTGAATCGTCGTATTCATGAGTTGTCCTTGGTGTTGCAGGCTCAGGTACCCTCGACCGTGTTCCTGTCGGTCATCAGTTTGCAGGGGAGACTCCAGCTGTTTCTTCAGGTTGCGGAGTGTGTTATCACTCCACCAGATTGCGACTATTCTCTGCATGCATGCATATTGCTTTCTTTCTTTTTATGTCATTGATTGTACTCATGTTTTATACATCGTGCTTGGATCCCAATCCCAATTTGTATGTTCAGACCTTTATGTCAGTCTTTGGATATCATTCTTTTTGTTTCTTGTGTGTCTCGTGTCACATGTTGATACTTATAGCTTTCGCATACTTGTTGCACGTGTGTTTTCCCTTGTGCGTGTGCATCTAAACCAGGTCTAAGTGCATATGCATGGGTGTGCGTGTGTCGCTGGTTAGGTTTTTGCTAACCCCCGATCTCCTGTGCTCGGTTTGTGACATATGTATAATATGGTATCAGAGCATTGTTGCTCTAGTGGTTCAGCATGTACGCATGTAGGCACGTGGTGAGTAAACGTAATGCTAACAGTTGGTCTTAAGTGCCAATTTGTTGGTAGGGTTGGTCGGTATGTGTTCTTTTTATTTATTCATAGGTGCTTTTTTTCGCAGGTGTTCAATCAGTATTTGTTGAGACCATCTGGCTGGAACCTACGCGTAGCGCATCGTGCCCTTGGTTAGAGCTCATGGCAGCGGACGGTTTTCAGGAGCCTTACATTGATGTTCTCCGTTGGGAGTTAGGGCACCTCAGAGGCATTCCTTTTGTTGTCCGGACAATGGCCTTGGTGGATCTACTGCAAGAAGCGGAACTGTCCCAAGACCGGTACACGTTAGAAGAGAGCATCAAGCATATTCTCCCAGACGCTTACGCGATTGTGTGTAGACGAAGGTGACTCCTGCTCTATGCATTTAGAGTAGGAGAGATTCTCAAGACGCATTTCGGCTATCCCTATACCTTCTGGACGGACAGCAGTTACATGACATTCGAAGTGTATTTCCACGTTTGTATAGAAGCCTTGCTTGCACAGCGGGATGAGTACGTCAACATGCTCCAAGGAGTGGTTATTTGGTATGTGCTGCATCGAGGACCTCGTGCCTTTATCGCACCCTATTAGAGGCGACTCCTTTCTCTTGCTCGAGGGACTGGCTGTCCATGTTCTTTTGTGTTTTGTGTCTTCTCTTTTTGTGTCAGTTAGCGGGGTAGGTGTTCCTTGTTGGTTGAAACGGTAGGAAATGGAGAGACACTTCTAGTTTGAGTCTTGAGTTGTACTCATCCCTAACTTTGTATTTCTCGTATGAGTGCATCCATCTACTTGTCTCTTGCTCTTATTCGCTGTGGATGTCGAGATGTTGGTTTCCCTTAACTGGTGTTGAGGTTGTTAGTGTGGTTGGGTAGTTAGTGCCTGTGTGATCTTGTTCGGGAAGTGTCGTCATAGCCCACCTTGTGTGAGGCGACTGATCTGTTCTTTTAGTGAGGGAGTTGGTGGAGGAGCAGCTGGTAGCCATTAGCAGTGAATCTTCTGGGTGTCGTTGAGGAGAGTTTGTAGTTCCCAATGTTACTAGTGTGATGATGAGATGCGATGTAGATGATTCCTTATCGACATTGAGTCGTATCAAGTTGTTATTGTTGTTGTCGGTTGTTTCCATTAAGGAAAGGGCAGTATCATCCTTCGGGCGGTAGAAGTCCTATGATTCTTTTCCTCTATTGCTTGGTGATCCTCATTCTCCTTTCCAGTGATTTTGTTTTGGGTCATTCCCGTACACTAGCTCTTGCCATCGAGAAGTCCTCTCGGGTTTACTCCACTGTTTGTATTGGGTCCGGTTTACTACTCAGTTCTTTCCTGTTTGTGCCTGTGCCTAGGTGACCGATGTCAGAGTTTTTCTCTCTATCCGCTTACCCCTCTGTTTCCTTGTTTCCTTGCTTTATTCTGAGGCTGTTTTGTTAAGCGTTTCTTCTTCTTTGATGTCGCTGCTTGACCCGTTTGCCTCCACTTATTGTCTAAGAGGCTTTTTGTGAGATCTTGCTTCCTTATCATTGAAGATAGATCTTTGAAGTTTCATTCGCCCGTTGCAGTAATGCATTCTCTCTAAGTTGTTCTGAGTCCAACCAGTTTTCGTGTTCTTCATGTGATTCTGATACCCTTTATCGACTTCCCCATGACCATTTGCTGACTTACAGAAGGCTTTGATGATTGTTCGAACGCCATATTCATTTCGTTGTTTATCATTGCCACTGTTCGGTTTCTTATAAGTTTTCCTCCACCTTGTTCTGTTTGACAAGTAATCTTTTCCCTCTTCCCACTTGTCTGTGGACGTATTTTTCTCGTTTGTTGTAGGCTGTCGATTTCACCATTCTTGACGAATCATAGTTTTGTTTCTCTTGTATCAATGTACCTGTCTTGTCGTAAACTTTACTTCTTTTCTTTGCCTCTTTTCTTTGGATCACGCACTCACTCCTTGCCTTCGATATATGGCTGTTTTCTATGATTGTTTCCTCGTCTCTTGACCCCTGTTTCCTTATTATCTGTTCATGAAGATGCAGGATGTTGGGTGGATCATGTCAGTGGAATTCTTTCTTTGTGGACTTTTGCTAGCTGCTATTGTGCTGGAAGTGATGTGAGCACCAGGTGAGTTCATCGGAAGATGGGGGATGTTTTCGCCTGACAAGAGTTTGCTAACTCTCCTGGTGGAGTGATCGAATGGATGTTCAGTCAGTATTGAGGAGGCGATCTAGTGGCCTAGTGCGTAGGGAGTGCTGCTTTGGTCGTGTTAGAGCTTTGCTTCACGTTGGGTTTCCTGTCGAAGTCTAGTTTGGTGGGGAGAGACGACGTCAGGGTGAGAGGGGTTGAGGATACCTGGCAACTTCCCGTGTTGGGTTGAGCTTTTCGGTTGGGCAAAGATCTGGGAAGGTTATCAGCCATCATGTCAGTTCCTCGGGGAGCAGTCCATGCTTGAAGCCGCGTTCGTGACCGTCCTCTGTTACCCGAGCTGCTGCGATGTTGTTTCGCCAAATGCCTTCGCGGTTACTCGTCGCTCCTTCAATCGGTACGAATGGTCAGCCTTGCAGACTAGAAGATGGCCGTGGAATTGCCAACGCGAAGATTAAGTTTCGGAAAGTCTTGCCTATGCAGAGTGCGATTTGTCCGATCAAGAAGACAGTTAGCTCCGAGGCCTGTTGCACGAATTGAGAATGAGACTAGCTTCAGTGAGCTGGCACACAGATTGGTTCTTCCGTGGTGTTTCTAGAAAACATGCTGTAGTCAATGTCGGGGTACGTCATCGATGTGTTCGTAACTTTCTTTTACGTGTTCGTTGTGACGACGTATGTGTGCTCTGCCAGGACGCCTTAGCTTAGAGATTCTTCCAGCACGTGGGAACTTGAGAAGCCGCCATGCCTATCAGAGCGAGTCGAGAGATCAAGCATTCTGGAGACGTCGTTGTTCAGCGGGTTGTGCCTGCAAATGTGTGTTCATTCCGGGGACGGAATGTGTCTTTAGTGGGGGAGGATGTAACACCCCGACCCCATTTGATCCGGATTAGCGGTTAATTCCTGATGATTTGGTTGTTAATTGTGTTTTGTTCTTGTTTTTTGTTGGTTTCAGGTTATGGATAAGTAGTTGGGTTGAGTTTGACCTGGTTTAGGTAGACATAAGCCCTTTTTCGTAATATTCGATTTTGTTCGAAGTTGTCATTCAGGCATCATCTTGGTATTAACGCGTGTCTTTTGTTATGCTTATTGATTTCCGTAAATTCGTCGTTTGCCAAATTTGTTACTTGTTTCCGTTAGACCCGCAATTGACTCGAACTGGAATTAAATTGGAACGATTGGACTTTATTGCAAATTGGCCTTGATATTTATCTTTATAATGCCGCCGACCTTTTTCTTCTTCTTCTCTGTCACAGATCGCTCTCTCTCTCGAGTCTTCTTCTTCTTCTTCTCGTTTCTCCTTAAGGAGAGCATCGGTGCATGTCCACATTGAATATCACTCGTGTGTTTCGAGGTGAGTTGGAGGTTCTTGCAGTGTTTCTTCTCTTTCTTCTTCTTTTTATTCTCATTATCGATTGGTACTGTTCCTCACGGTTCTCTTTTCTTCTTTCCTTGCATACATGGTAATTAGAAGCATGTGGTAGTGTGAATTGAGCCCAAGGACAACAAAGAGTGTGTTAGACCCCATTTGAGGCAAGTATAAGTATAACTTGGCTAAACCATGTGGGTATGTGTTTGTTGGCTAAACCATGTGGGTATGTGTTTGATTGTGATTAAGTTGAGTATTCTTGCTTATGAATGATGTTTACAGCCCATCCCATGTTTGTTTCCCTCTATTACATGTGTTTGAGTCCATTTGTCTACGTTTCAGTGTTTCAGTAATCAGTTCAGAAAAGACTTCCGTGTGCACCAAGGCTAAGCCGTAAGTCACCTTCGGCTTAAAGCCCAGAGAGGGAAAAACCCAATTTTCCTCTACGGCCAGGACACGACTAAGCCGTATATTGTCCTACGGGTAAGCCGTAGTTCAGCCGTGACCCAACCGTAGATCAATACATGGTGCCTTTTTCTGAATTAACTGAAAGCAAGCGATTGGCAGACCTTCTACGGCCCAGCCACGGCTAAGCCGTAGAACAGCACACGGCTAAGCGGTAGAACAAATTACGGGTGAACCGTAATTGCAGATGAACAGTAAAGGGAACCGCGGTGGAGCCGCACTACAGATTACGGCTAAGCCGTAAGTTCACCTACCGTTAAGCCGTATCACCCCTGAAACATGAAGAACAAGTATAGGTGTAAGAAAGAGATTGATATGGCCTTTATGATAAAATGTAGATCACTTAGACTTGCCCAATGGTCTGAATGTATGACATGAATGATCTCGAGGACTGCGAATCGTTCATGCACGTTATCCGGTAGTTTAGCACCTCCCCATGGGTGTTGGTTTAAGGGACTTCGGTGCACCTTCGGATCGATACAACACTAGACAACGATGCATCGGACAACTTAAAACTACATCATCATGTACGGTTAGAAACACTGGATGACTAGAATAGGATTGACTAGTGAAAGATCGTGATTCCTGAAAAATAATCTGATTGCATGGCATATTGACTTCGGTTCTTGCCTTCTTATACGCGTTCTGCGCTGGGGCAAACGATTGGATATATCCTGGCTCTGTCCATGGTCAATCCCGGGTGGAACAGCGGTCTTACATGTTCGATATTACTATTTGATACTCATGATTGGTTAATCTAATGCTTTCTACTCTGTTGGTCTCCATTACATTGTTGATCTGCTAAAGTTGATGTGGTTGTTGATTAATTAAATTTGTATGATCTCTTGCATCTGCTTGATATATGCTTAACAAGACATGCACATCACATTCTGATAAGATATACATGTTAAGCCATGCACGGTATGATATGCATGTTCTTATGTTTGTTTGACTCCATATGGTCCGGCACTACTGAGCCTCAGCCTTAGGATCCCGACGGAGTGACTTTGGTATAGTTTGTATTGCCTTACTGCAGAAGGACATGTCTTGGGGAATCCGGACCCCAGGAAACCGAGACCCATCTGGCCCATGGTGCTCTCAGCACGTTTACAAGATCCTTACTTTGGGAGCATATAGCGTACATGGTAGCCACCTAGTATGTACTTACACATTGATTCATGGAGCATATGTTAATTTGAATGCACAACTGCCTAGACTACTACATTGACATGTTATGATTATTTATATCTTTTATTCTATTAGAGACTACACGTGTTAACTTGTTACGCTTATACTTTGCTGAATCGTCGTATTCATGAGTTGTCTTTGGTGTTGCAGGCTCAGGTACCCTCGACCGTGTTCCTGTCGGTCATCAGTTTGCAGGGGAGACTCCAGCTGTCTCTTCAGGTTGCGGAGTGTGTTATCACTCTGCCAGAGTGCGACTATTCTCTGCATGCATGCATATTGCTTTCTTTCTTTTTATGTCATTGATTGTACTCATGTTTTATACATCGTGCTTGGATCCTAATTTGTATGTTCAGACCTTTATGTTAGTCTTTGGATATCATTCTTTTTGTTTCTTGTGTGTCTCATGTCACATGTTAATGCTTGTAGCTTCCGCATACTTGTTGCACGTGTGTTTTCCCTTGTGCGTGTGCATCTAGACCGGGTCTAACTGCATATGCACGGGAGTGCGTATGTCGCTGGTTATGTTTTTGCTAACCCCCGATCTCCTGGGCTCGGGTTGTGACAAGCGACATGAGGAGTTTTTACCAGTAAAATCCTCTTTAATATATTTGTATCTTTATATATAATGCATATATTACAAGGGACCCTTTCTGCCATTCCCATTATCATTACCCTATCACTAGAAAAAGGAAATTTTGTTTTCTTCTTTTTCATTTTCATTTTTATTTTTGCTATCCCTTTGCCACTAGGCTAGGCTATTCCAACTGCCTCAATTCTTTGTTCTTATTAATAGGTCTTTTCTTGAGATATGTTTGGAATTTACTCTAACTTATTTTTTATAGATGAAATTTAAGATATTCTCTCTCTCTCTCTCTCTCTCTCTCTCTCTCTCTCTCTCAAACGATACACTCTCTTTGAAGGTGTCTCGTGTAGCAGTGATATTCTCTCATCTATTTGACTCTATTATTCATCCCCCGTTCCTTTGTTATTTTCCCTAACGTTTCTTTACTGTCATTGTCTTCATTTCACTGGCTATTATATTCTATGAAGAGGAGTCTTCATGTACATATGTTCCTCACAATTTTGGTGAGGGACACTTCCTTTTTTAGACCTATCAAGGTCAAAAAGTTATGATGAGGTATGAAGTTTTGTCCTTTTACATACTAATACTTTTCAAAAAAGGAGTGTCCCTCACCAAAATGGTGAGGGACATATGCACATGAGTATTGCCCTTCTATGAAACCTCAACTTTCATCTTCCCCTCATTGGCTTTTATTATCCATGAAACCTCAACTTTATGATTATGTGATTCTTCTGTTTACTTCATGAGATCTATTCCATTGTTAGTCCTCAATTGTGATCTTCTTCTTGAGTTCTTAACTAGCCACCTAGGACCCCTTGTCACAAATTTTATTCAAAAGAAGTTTAACTTTATGTCAAATTGTGTTGTTTATAATAAATGTTCACCATTTTTCTAAAATTCTTGTCATCTATCTTGATTTTTTCCACTACAATTTTACAAATGTGATGCTATGACAAAATCACGTATTGTCAGTGGCAGGCCTAAGATTTTCATGCAAGATGGTGAATGTAGTTGGGTTTTAAAGCAAACTCAGCAATTTTAATATGGATTTTTTTTTAGGGTTGGGGGTGGGGGTGGGGGTGGGGGGGGGGGGGGGGGGGGGGTGGCTGCCCCTAGATATTATCATTAAAAGGTTTTGGGTATTTGCAATTATGGGCCCACAGTGGGAGTGTGGGATGTACTGTAACCCAACAGGGTAGAAAGAGTTATGTATAGGAAATATTGTTTTTTTTTTGTTCCCAACAAAGGGGACATGGACCCATGAGAGAGACCTCAACTATGAGGAAAAATGTGGAAAGAGAAGGTTCAACTATGAGGAAAGAAACTCGCTCCTTTCTGGAGAGGATCCAAGCAATCAAACCCTAAACTATTAGATCTAACTAAGGTGGCTACTCAAATTCAAACGCTGGGCAACTACGAAATAACTAACGCCTCTTACCACTAAGATAAGAGACCTTTCTTATGCGCAGGAGCTTGTATTAACAAAGCTTAGTGGGTTTAAATCTTCACGCTCAATACGCAAAAGTTGCTTCTACAAGTCAAATGGAAATAAGAGAAGATAAATCATATACTAGTGCTTCCATTATGGACTTAACCAATACACCAAAAGCCTCAAGACTAATGGAACGTGTCAAATCAAATATTATAACTTATTTAGGACTGTAATAGATCACCATGATTCTGCAGCTGATGTCATTGGCGGCTGCCACTTTGGGGCGATGGGTAGCCTTTTTTCTTTTTGTATTTTTCTTAAGATGGCTCTCACTTTGCTCTAGGTAGCTCTTTTTGTGACTCGAACATGAGACGTGGAGGACGTGGAGGTCGGCTTTGATACCAAATGTTATGGACTTAACCAATAAGCCAAAAGCCGCAGTATTAATGGAACGCGTTGTAACACTCCGACCCGACTTAATCCGAATTAGTAGGTAATTACGTGCGATTTTGTTGTTAAAAGTGTTTTGGTTTTGCTTTTCTTTGGTTTTGAGTCATGGATACGTAGTTTGGTTGAATTTGACCTGGTTTAGGTAGTTTGAGCCCTTTTTCGTAATTGTTGCTTTTGTTGGGCCTTGTCAGTTTTGCTTCTTTTGATGTCACTACATGTATTTCGTTGAGCTTGTCGATCTTCGTAACTGTCTTAGATCCAAATGACTTCGTTTGCTTTTGTTGGATCGTCAATTGACTCAAACTGGAAATTGTGCAACATGTTGGGACTTGTTTGCAATTAGTCTCATTTTCTCTTATAAATATCCTACCTACCCCTCTCTCTCGTTTCTTCAGTGCTCGTTCTCTCTTTGTCTCTCTCTCGTTCAGCTCTCTTTCTCTTCCTTTCCTTTCTATCTTGTGTACGTGAGGAAGAAGAAGAGCAGTGCCTGTCAGTTTCGTGTGTGTTTCCAGCGGATTGAGCAAAGCAACGACTGTGAGTTTGTGATTCCATTTTGAGGCAAGTATAAGCACAAGTAGCTTTAACACTTATTGGTAACACTGTGATTGGATGTATGTTTTACTCTTTTTGCATAAATCAGTGTTATACAGCCCTTCCGAGTGAGTTTTGTTCTTATTATTCTGTTTTCGTCGAGAGTTAGCCATTTATGTATTTCTGTAACTGTTTCAGGAAATTGACTCAGCGCACTCACGGCTAAACCGTGAATTGTGATATGGCTAAGCCGCGCAATGTCTTACGGCTAAGCTGAGACCCAGCCGTGACCTTAACCGTAGATCAATATAGGGTGACACCTGAAATAACTGAGAGTTGGCACATTTGCTACTCTTCTACGACTCAGCCTGATCTAAGCCGTACGTTGTACTACAACTGAGCCGTGGAGCAAGATACGGCTGCGCCGTAGGGTAAAATACCGTTGAGCCGTAAATGCGGATGAATAGTTTGGGAAACCTCGGCTCCGCCGCAGTGCAGCTTACGGCTACGCCGTGAGATGCCTACGGCTAAGCCGTATGTTTCACCTACGGCTACACCGTGTGACCCCCTGAGAAATGAATGAAAAGATGAGGTTTAAGGAAGAGACCTGATATGACTCTCATACTAGAATGTAGGCAACCTAAACATGCCCAATGAATGTCAGAATGACATGAATGATCTCAAGGGCTGCGTCTCATTCATGTATGTTATCCAATTGTTTAACACCTTCCCATGGGTGTTGATTTAAGGGACTTTGGTACACATTCAGGATTGAATGCAGCACTCTGTGATGGAACAACTGTGTATCGAACACCTTAAAACTACATCAGCATGCACGGTTAGAAACACTGGATAAATAGGTTAGGATTGGCTTGTAATTGACCTCGATTCGTTAAAGAAATCTGATTGCATAGCATATTGATTTCGGTTTTGCCATCTTATGTGTTTTGCGTTGGACCTCTCGATTCTGTGGGAAATGCAGCAGCCCCAGAGCGAAGCCCGGGCAGGCACAATCTACTACTATGTAATTGTCCTTGCTCCTGTGGAGTACTTGAGTTCAGTGTATCTGTTATTTGCCCGCATTCATCAGTATTTCTTTGCTTTGGTTATTCGTATCGTTATGCGCAGCGAGTATTTGTATCTGTGACGCACTTCCTATTGTTCGTTTATTGTGATAGCTTGTGATATGTGAGATCTGTATGTGATATGGATTGGGGTGCATCATCTGATTTGATTGTGATTGTCTAGTTGGCGCTACTGAGCCTCGGCCTCAAGATACCCGACGGGGTTGATTTTGGCTTAGTTTGTGTGTTTGCCTCTGCATAGTGCTCTTGTCGTGGGATTCCGGACCCTGGGAAATAGAGACCCATGCGTACCCTGGCCCGGTCGATAGTGTTCTCATTCCGATTGCTCTCGAAAGGGAGAATATGGCCCATGTAGTAGCCACTTTGACCGTTAGCTGTTTATGATTCTGCTAGCATACTTATTCATATGCACGATTCGCCTAGCATACGAACATGATTTCTATGGATCTTTGTCTTACTACTTATGCTCAGTTATTTGATACAATTTGTGTTATCATCTTATGGCTTATATTTTGCTAAGTCGTTGTACTTATAAGTTGTTCTTGGTGTTGCAGGCTCAAATCCCTCTCCCGATCCTGCGTCGGTCGACCCGACTCCAGGAGAGGTGCGCGAGGCCCCTCCGGCCTAGAGGAGTGGACTTGATCCATTCTTCAGAGCGCAGTTTGCATCATTTTGTTCTCCCCAGTCCCTTGTGTCCGAGCTGATTTTGGGGATTTTTCTTTACATTGTATTTTGGGTTCGATTGATATCTGTATTTTGATTGTGTGGGCTAGTCCTTATATTTTGTTGTACATTGTGTAATCAATCAGTCTAATCTTTTGTAATCATTGTGCCTTTTGTTATCTTGTGGTATGCCTCGATATGTACAGCTTCCGCGTACACTTGTTTACACGTGTGTTTGATCCCTTGTGTGTGTACATTTGGGCGATGTCTAGATATACATGCACGGGAGTACGTGTGTTATTGGTTAGGTTTTCTCTAACCCCCGATTTCTGGACTCGGATTGTGACACGCGTCAAATCAAATCTTTTAAATTATTTAGGATAGTAATAGCTTCATCATCTTGAGCCTGTGGAATGTATGCTTGACATACATTTACCATATCTCAATTTGACTCACCCTAATAACAACCGTTAACATAAATTAGTCGATCATGGGCAATTGAATTTTTAAGTGAACTATCTGACCTCATCTTTGTGACAAATATTACTGATATTTGATCAGATTCCCATGTAACATTCTATTTGATAGCCATCCATAAATGAGTCCTCCATCCATTCCCGAATCATCAGGCCGGCCTTGAGAAAAGTGTGGCAAAGCCATAGCTTTGAGCCCCCTAATTTGAAATATATATATATAGGCCCTATATTTAGCTAACTCTTTATACTATGTCTAAAGATAAAAAGTTCAACCCTAAACAAGAAGCTTGTTAGCTTGGGTCCAAAAGGAAAAAATAAAATTGGCTAATCTTAAATCTAAACGGAGATAGCAAATCAGCCCAAAATTGCACAAAGAAAATAGCAAATCAGCCCAAAATTGCACAAAGAAAATAGGTTAGATTGGTGGACCTGATGGTGTATTGTGGAAAATAGGGGGGAGGGGGTCCAATCTGAGAGTAAGAGAAATTTTATAAAATAAAAAGAAAAAGAAAAGAACCAACGAGACTAGGAGAGCCTTCAATGCTTTTTTTTTTTAAGATAGAAGTTTTTCAAAGTTTAAGTTAATCAAATCTTACCTTCGGTCGACTATGTCACAAGAAAGATTAAATGAATTAGCTATGCTATGCTATCTATTGAGAAAGATTTGATAGATAAACTTGATTATACAAGTTTAAATACTAATTTTGCTTCTAAAAATGTGAAAAGAGTAATGTTAAGTGATATTTTTTGTAGTTAGTTAAATTTTTTTTAGTATTGCTACTTTGCATTATTTATGATGGTTTTTCTTGCATTCTATCTAAGTGAATTTTAATACCTAATTTTAATAATATAAATGTGAATGTGTGTGTTCAGATTTTATATCGATACCAATTAATGCTGTAATATTTTGAATACTTACCATTACACCTATAATTTTATATGAATATATATATAGGGGCCTCATTGTAAAACTTCGCTTTAGGCCCCGAAAATCTCAGGGCCAGCCATACTGGATCATATTATAGTTTAACTAGGCCCATTAGATAGGAAATTCGTAACACTCTCGAAGTAATATTATTTAATTTCTAAAATTTGGATGCATAGTTCTTGAACTTGACTCACTGGGCAATTTAGAATTGCATTGAGTCAACTTGAGCAAATGAGAGTGGAGAATGATTCATGCTACTCGGCGCCCATCCAAAAATAATCCAAATTTTCAAGTTAGATTCACCCTAACTCCAGCTGAACGGTGGGTCTATTTTTTTACATTTTTTAAACGTCACTATTTTTTTACGAAGAATTCTACAAAATGCTCTTCGCAAAAAGGGGTGTTTTGCCCCTATCTAATTGTCCACATGAAAACATCCAGATGTGAAGACTACTTTATTTTTCTTGAAGAAAGCATTGATTATGTAATCTTTCTCTACTATCTCTCTTTACTGGAATTTTAAAAATTCATGTATGGAGTATTTCAAATTTTCTGAGGATTTATTTGGAAGATGCCTTAGAAGAGGAAAATACCCCCTAGATGAGAAACCTATCTCCATGCTTTGAGAGGATTCTATCCAAAATAAAGGAGCGTCAACAATCTTGGAATGGATTCACTTGCCGCACTGAACAATGGATGAAGGATCCCTAATTTTCGGCGCCTTATCTCCCTTGGGTTTTCGTAGCTTTGCTCTCTCCATAAACAAATCTTAAAAGTTGTCCAGTTGAAGTGGAATTCAAATCCTCTTTTTAATGGTGAATTTAAAATTTCAACAAAAAGCGATGCTTAGAAATTCTAAGTAGAAGAATATACCTGAGCAGTCAGAGAAATATGGGCTGGTGCTGTGGTATGACCCATCCACCTTCACGAGTAACTTTCAGTCGGGTCGGCAAGGTAACATGATGACGCACCAAGAACCCTTTTTAATTAATCACAGCTGACCGAACCGGGGCCACGTGTTGCCCCGGGGCTTGGACAGGGACTAGACCCGGCGTCGCCTTACGTGCTTTTAGCGGGAATTTTGTCGGGTGGGATCTTTTCAGGCCCTGTAATGCTAAGATGTGGAAATGGAATGTCGTGGAAATGGCCTACCCTGTGGGACTGACACATGAGAAAGGAAGGATCATTTCAGATTAGATGATTTTACTCATGGTAGTGGAATTTCCTATCGACGGTGAAATCATACATCTGCTGGATGATCTACGATCTTTGTATAGGCTAATGTCAAAAAATTTTTTGTAGCATTAATCTATATATTTATCCCAAAGATGTAGAGATTTATCGACTGTAGACGGTAAACTTGATGCATTGTGATTGGGTTGAATCATATCCCTTGAAAGATATCTCTTTTTGGATTAAATTATATTACATTTTAAAGCAAATTAAAAAAGTCAAAACTGGTCCTTATCTGGATTGAATTTGATATCAAGAAAACAAGTTTCTAGTCAGAACTAGATCCAAAATCCGAAGATGGTTTCAATTTCAGATCTAGTATGGTTCCTGCCTAGAACTAACTTGATTGCATCCCTAGTCCCAACGCATGTTTGCCTATATTACTTGAATTCAGCTTAAGCTGCCTAATTCCACTATAAGCTAAAACCCAAACCGAATCCAACATGTCATTTAAGCATTTAAGTTGATCTTTGGTTTTTCAAGTTGGGTCTAAGTTCCAAGCTGATTAGACTTGGTTTGAAGCAATAATGTTATCCACAGGACTTGACCAGACCTAACTCACTGAACCGCTCTTTCAAATGGTGTCAGCAAATTGTGTAATTCAAGTTAACTCCCAAAATTTACAACCCCAACCCTTCACCAACTTCCAATTGTGGGGTGACTGAGGGGGAATAAATCTCTTGACTGGAAACTTGCATCCCTTCAATTGGTGCCGAGAAGATAAACAAGCGAAAGCTTACCAAATGGCCATTGGATGTGTGCTAGATTATTTGCCAAACATGTCACATAATGTCCTCAGTGTTAATCTTCACGTAAGAGGCACTTCTCACAAATTTTATGAGAGGCAATTACATGTTGGCAACTAAATCCTCGAATTTCCAGACCAAGTTTTGTTGGGGATTTGAAAATTTCACATTTGACAATTGCAAATTCTCCAGAATTTGTCCCAATGGAAATCCTCATAGTAGAGTACCTTCAGATCTTGCCCTCCTTCATAGGATTTGAAAATCCTCACTTTTGCATATTTACTGACCAAAACAATTTTTTACTTCTCTTAGCATGTTGGCAGGAAGTGCTACCGTTTGGCATTAGGATAACTGGGTTGAAAAAAAACAGGGGATGGTAACCCGTTAACCCTTGGGATAAAAGGGTTGGCGCGTTTGTTTACTGGAGGAATCCCCCTTGGGGAGAATTCAGTTCTGAGTTCTCCGAGGGCCATGGAATCCAGTGGATGTCTAGGAATCCAAATGGTGGACTTGTAAAATGTTGAATTCTCTCATTCTTAACTACTAGAACTTTTAGGAAAATAAAGATTTGAGAAATAAAAAATAAATAAAAAGAACAATGTTGCGAAGTGTAAGAAGGTAAGACCTCTTATTTAATTGAGAATAACTAATGAATATTTACAGAGTTTAAGGCAGGGTGTTAACGGGCAGGGCCATACCTACCTTGATCTCGGAGCAGCCTATTTTAGGCCGGGTTTGGATATGTAATTCAGGCCTGTGTAATAATTAGACGAGGCTCAGATAAAGTGAAAGAAAACCTAAACCCGGCCTAGCATGGCCTGTAAAAGGAGTGTGTGTAATTTAATTTAATTAGGATAAACATTTACTAGAAAGCCTACAAAATTGATCAAAAGTCAAAACTAGATATGCCTCAACCTGGCCCAGCCCGGCCCATGAACACAGTAGTGCACGGGCCAGAATTCTATATATCCCCGTCCAACTCAGGGGCCTAAAAGTTAGGGCCATGCCCCGCAAATCTGGAACAAATTGTATCCTTGGCAACACCTTTTCACTATGTCACGAGACTTATCAAATAAACAATGTCATTGTATTTGGCACACTCTATTGGAATAAAGCTCGCATTGGGTTTTGAGAAAATGTAAAATGTACAATTAGTTTAATTTCTAATCACATGTGCTAATCAAATGTGCTACATATATAAACTCATCACATTGAAATGTCTTTGACTATTACTCAGGATGAAATGGTATCTTGATATGGTATGCTGTCCGATACTAGCAACAAGATGCTAGTATTTGCCAAAAAATAAATAAGGGATTTTTACCAAAAAATTAATTCTGAATTTAGATTATACCAATTGATTAAGAAAGATTTTAAAAAATCCAATTTAGAGTTTGTATTCCATCAAAAGACAAATATGCCCTCAACTTTGATCGGACCGTATTTGTGCAGGATTTTTCACTTACGGCTAAGCCGCATGGTTAAGTTGTAATGCATTTATGGCTGAGCCGTAAGTCATTTTACGGGTAGACTATATTTGCGCAGTGTCTTTTCACTTACAGCTAAACTTTATGGTTAAGCCGTAGTGCATTTACGGCTAAGCCGTAGGTCATTTTACAGGTGGACCGTATTTGCGTAGTTTTTTTCACTTACGGCTTAGCCATACAGCTATTGCGTAGTTTTTTTCACTTACGGTTAAGCCGTATGGCTAAGCCGTAATAGTCAGGTAACGATATCGTTACCTTTTTAAAAGCTTTATATGTTCAGTTTGATTCTCAAAATTCATTCTCTAAATATCTTTATACTGAGATACATAAACCATGTAGAGGGCGTAGAAATTGACCCAAATAATTTGATTTATTAAAATTTTCAAGTAACGATATCGTTATCATTTTTAAAGCTTTATATGTCCAGTTTGGTTCCCAAAATTCATTTTCTAAATATCTTTATACTGAGATACATAAACTATGTAGAGGACATAGAAATTGATCCAAATAATTTGATTCATATATGAATTTATAACTTACAGGTAACAATATCGTTACTATTTTTAACGCTTTATATGTTCAATTTGGTTCCCAAAAATCATTCTCTAAATATCTTTATACTGAGATACACAAATTATAAAGAGGGCTTAGAAATTGACCAAAATAATTTGATTTATGCACAAATTTATAACTATTAGGTAACAATATCATTACCATTTTTAACGCTTTATATGTCCAGTTTGGTTCATAAAATTCAGTCTCTAAATATTTTTATACTGAGATACATAAACTATGTAAAGGGGATAGACCCAAATAATTTGATTCATGCATGAATATAAAACTGTCAGGTAACGATATCGTTACCATTTTTAATGCTTTATATATCCAGTTTGGTTCTCAAAATTGATTCTCTAAATATCTTTATATTAAGATACATAAACTATGTAGAGGGCATAGAAATTAACCCAAATAATTTGATTAATGCATGAATTTATAACTTTTAGGTAACAATAGCATTACTTGAAAGTTATTGAGCTCTATTACGGCTAACCCTACAGCTAAGCCGTAAAAAGATTTACGGCTAAGCCGTAGAACTCACGGGCTACTATTCAAAGAGTTTTTTTTTTTTTTTTTTTTTGTATTTTTCATTTTTGGCTGACCATACGGTGAAACCGTAATGTCTTAGCCATAGAACGATTTACAGCTAAGCTGTAGTACTCATGGGCCATTATCTAGAGAGTTTTGTTTTGTATTTTTTGCTTACAACTGACTATACGGTGAAGCCATAAGTTCATTACGGTTTAACCATAGAACGATTTACGGCTAAGCCGTAGAACTCATAGGCCACAATCCAGTGAGTAATTTTTTGGTATTTTTGGTTTACGGCTGAAGAGGAAAAAAATGAAAGGAAAGAGAGATGAAAGGAGAAAAATAAGAAAAGAAGGAGAAGAAAAAGGGGATCGAGTGGGAGGACAGTAGGAGGAAAGGAGAGAGGACTTACGAGAGAAAAAAAGAAACAAAACAAAAATTAAAAATAACTGGGCATAGAGAAGAGAGAAATAGAAGGGTTGAGAGTATGAGAAAATAGAGAGAGTGAGAGAGAGGACCGAGAGGAATGCAAGAAAAAAAACACAAGAGGGTGAAGGCATTGTCAGAATAGAAAGAAAGATTAAAGGGAAAGAAAATAAAAAAGAATAAGAAGAAGAAGAAGAAGGCGTACTAGTGAAAGAAGGAGGAGGAGGAGGAGGAGGAGGAGGAGGAGGAGAGGGGCATACCAGTTCTGTAGAAAGGGAAAGAAAGAAGAGAAAAAGAACAAAAAGAATGATATGGAAGGTTTTGTACGCCTAACAATATCGTCAGCTGAGGGCATATTTGCCGTTTTAATGGAGTACGAACTCCAAATTAGATTTTTTTCTAATCTTTCTTAATCAATTCATATAATCTAAACTTAGGATTAATTTTTTTTTTGTAAAAATCCCTATAAATAAACATAGGGCCTTCTATATTTTAAGTTTCTTTTTAGGGTTTTGACATATTAATTCTTCTTAAATACGTTTTTTTGCAATTTCATGATCGAGATTTAGATAAAGTTGTAAGAGTTGCTTAACTCAGGTCAACATTGTTTTAACTTTTTATGCATCATATCCCAAATATCATTGGATAGTCCCACGATTTTAAAGGAACTCTGGTCAACATTTTTTTAAACTTTTTTGCATCATATCGCATGATACCATTGGATTGTCCAAGACATCATGGCATGGGATTTATCAATTTCGGTATCATATATTTTAGCAGATGAATTTGTTTATTCACAAAATACAAAAGATGATATTTTGTGAAAAGTAAATACACATTTGTCCACCATTTTTCTATTACTATCATTTAGAAAAAAATTCCTAAGAAATTGCATAAAAGCCATGACATCATATATGGGATAGTCTTATGATATCATGAGATTTATCGATTTCTATGAAATACATTGTTTCCATGATATCATGGAATTCGGGGTGAAAAGCTCTTAAAAAATTTTTTGACTAGTGTCAAGCGACTCTAGTAGTATTATCTGAATTTTGGTCATAAAATTGAGAAAACCAAATTTAATCAAGACTAATATGTGAAAACCCTTTTTTCTATTGTAGCAAAGGCGTAATTTTCATTGATAAATATAGTGCAGTTAACATGCAACTTTCTTAGTGATTGAGGACTAAAAAAGGAACAGAAAGAAGTGATACTCACAAAACCCAACCAAATGTAGATCACATCACATAAGGCTTTGACAATAATGAAATGGGAAATTTTCAAAAAAGGCCTTAAGTTTTTGCCTTATTTCAAAAAAGGACACAAGTTTTAAAAATTTTCAAATTAGTCCCTAATTTTTCTAAGAAATTCCTAAATAAGGACATTTGTCCATTTAAAGCTACTTTTCGGCAACTTTTTCTCTTAAAATTTTTTAAAATATCCAAATTACCCTTTATTGAAATAAATTGTTTAGTCACTTTCTTTATATTCTCCTTATTTCCTTTGCTAGCCTCACGATAATATAAGACAACTAGCGTCCTCACAGTGATCAGCTGCATATAGTGGTTGCTAAAACCATGCCATCGTTTTAAGTAATTGGTAATTTTGGTACTTTGAGAAAATTGAGGAAAAACATCGCTAAAAAGTACCTTTAAATTACCAGATGTCTTTAATTGATAATTTACTAAAAAAAATTAGAGACTATTTTGAAAAGTTTTGAAACTTGTGCCCTTTTTGAAATAAGGTAAAAACTTGAGGGCTTATTTGAAAATGCTTGTGTTACAGAAAACCCCACAACATTTTAAGTATATTCATGCCAATGCTCTCATATTATAAGATGCCATGCAACCTTTTCAGCTGCTCCCATAATAAAAGGTGTAGCCTCTATGTAACACCCCGACCTCAATTAACCAATTTAGTAGACAATTACTCTTGTCGTTAGCGTATTGTTGGAGGATTTTCTTGGGTCATTATATTTTATTCTTATTGGGTTAGATTCGGAGTCTTGGTTAGGTAATTGGGTTGAGTTTTACCTGGATCAGGTAGCTTTGGGCCCCTTTTCGTAATTTTTTATTTTAAATGAGTTTGTCATTTCAACGTCATCTTGATGTCATCATGTGTCTTTCGTAATACTTGTTACTTTCCGTAACTGACCTAGAATCATCTGGAGCCGTTTGAAATGTTTAAATACTCATTTGACTTGAATTGTAATTTGTATAACTTTTGGACCTGGTTGTAAATGGCTAAAATATATATATAGTCACCGCCTCATCAATCGTTCTTATCCTCTTCTTTTCTTCTTCTTCTTCTGTCTCCTCTTCTTCTTCGTATTCCATCTTCGCTCATGGCCGGTGTCAAGCTTCGAATTCTTGCACCAGGTTTCCTCGATTTGAGCCTAGCAACGAGTGAAGCTTGATTCGTCGTCAGTTAAGGTAAGTATAAGCAACTATTGGTTGAATAAATGTTAGTATACCATGATTGTTTTGATCATATTCATTTATTTTGTTAGTCTGTGCATAACAGCCCCTTTTGTGACTATTTCCACCTGTTAAAAGAGAAAATGAGTGAATTGGAAGCTTTGAACAGTCTGCGTTTCAGGGTGTTCTGAACCGTATGGCTCAGCTTACGGCTAAGCTGTGAGATTTATGGCTCAAGTCCAAAGAGGTGACGTTTTTCATTTTGTACTACGGCTAAGGATCAGTTAAGCCGTATAGACTTCTATGGCTAAACAGTACCTCCCCCGTGACCCAGCCTAGAGTAGGTTATGGCGGGAAGTCCAGAGACCTTAACCTGGGTTGTCTTCGACGGCTAAGCCCTAGCTCAACCGTACACAATAGTACGGCTGAGCCGTAGGTGATACACGGCTAGGCCGTAGGTTAGAACACGGCCAAGCCGTATAACCCTGAAAACGTAGAATTAAGACAGATTGTATATTGTGACCCCTAGGACCTTAGAATTCGAATCCCCTATCCTATACCTCAGCGAAAAGGAAGGAATGAATATCTTAGATGGTTTCAAGTCTAACCAAAGGCCTTTTATAAACCTCTTAGTGGCCCAATTATTAAGTTACATATTGGACTAAGAATCCCTTTAGTTACACCTTAGGATTTGATACGACAAAGCTAAAAGATCGAATAAAGACCTCACAAGGGTGTGTTAAAGACTATACCAGACTTAGCAGGCCTTTAAGATTTAGATTTCTTACCTTTAGCTTAGCCAGGGAGATTTAGGACCGACCGGTTGGTCATGAACCTCGATCAGTTGGATTTTGGTTCTGGATGGGGTCCGACCGGTAGGACACTTACCCGATCGGTTGGGTTAGTCACCTATAGACTTGTAGGAAATTAAATGAACATAACTTCTTGACCCGTTCTATACTACTTTGAGAGACCTATAGATGAACTACACTAATGACCAAACATCTGAATATCATGAATGGTCTTGAGGGTTGAGATACATTCATGAATGTTATTCATTTGTGAAGCACATTCCCATGGGTGTTGGTTTAAGGGACTCCGATACTCTTACTTATACAATGAGATACTAAAGCAAAAATAACCGAGTATCGGATAACTTAAAACTAAATCATCATGCACGGTTAGTAACAATTTATAACTAAGTTAGGGTTAGCTAGTAAAAGATCGTGATTCCTGTAAAATAATCCGATTTGCATTGCATATTGACTTCGGTTTTGCCTTCCTATCACATGGTACGCATTCTACACTGTGGCAACAATTGAATATTCCCTGAGGGCTCTGTCCATAGTTTATCCCGAGCGGAAACAGCTGATTTTCATGTTCGATGCTACCCGTTTAATTAATATGAGCTGATGAGCCTTGACATATTTTATGGCACTTCAGATAGCTTAATCTTGACATGGACTTGACTTGCATTGCATATTGATTTGACTATCGGCTTCCATGCTCTTTATCTTGTTTCTTAATCAACTGATAATTGTTTATTTGTAACGGTATTGATCCAGTGTGATGTACGTATTATATTGCCTGATTGTGGCATGCACGTACTGTACTGAACTATACTGCCTGACCGACTGACTGATATTGATTGACGTGCATCCATCTGATATGACTAACCTTGTTTGTCTGGCTCTACTAAGCCTTCGCCTTACGATACCCGACGAGATTGACATTCGGCGTATTATTGATTATTGCCGCTACAGTGTGCTCCCGTCTTGGGGATTCCAGACCCCAGGAAACCGAGACCCATTTGGCCGATGGTGTTCTCACTACTAATTGCTCTTTATAAGGAGAATATGGCATATGTAGTATCCACATAGTACAGTATTTTTGTTATTGATTCGTGTGGCATGCTTTATTCATTGCACAATTTGCCTAGTATATGAAATTGACATCTTATATGATTACCTATTACTGATTCTTTTAGACACAACACGTGTTACCTTTATGTTGTTTATACTTTGCTGAGTCGTCATACTCACTCGTTGTTCTTGGTGTTCCAGGATCAGAGTCAGTTTCCGATCCCTCGAAGATCAACCTGACTTCGGAGAAGATTATAGAGACCCAGTGGGACGGGGAGTAGGTGTGATTTATCCGCTCCAGAGAGCTCCTTGCATTCCTCACATTCCCATTTGCTGCATGCAAGTGTTTTATCTATTGTATATGTATTTATTGACTATTCTCTCATGTATTTCTTGTGAGATCTATTTTTCCCTAATGATTATGTTTATTGTGTCTTTTTATACTCTTTTGTGCACTGATACTACCTACAACTTCCGCGTACAAGGATTGCACGTGTGATAGATCCTTTGTATATGTGCACCTAGATTAGGTTTAAGGGTACATATACGAGAGTATGTGTGTCACTGATTAGGTTTTCTCCTAATCTGCAATTTCTTGGGCTTCGGTTGTGACACTCTGTTTGTATTCTTATGCATTAAGAGTCCCACATTGGAAGAGAACTCTTGAATTGGCATTTATTTTAACCTTCTCTCTCGCTTATTGTCTTTGGCTTTGTAAGGAAACTAAGTGTTGGCAAATTCATTTGGGTATGGAGAAAATATGGAAAAATGATTTATCCTTGTATTTTATATTTTGGACTATTAGATGGCCTGAAGTGAAGAAAATCAAGAAATTGCAGAGTTCCCAGACTACGCTTGAGCACCCGAGACAGAGTACCGTTTGCACTTAAGCTCACCTCATCTACACTCAAGCTTGACACACGAATTGTAAAATAACTTAGAGTTTTCAAGGTGCGCTCGAGCACGCCTCTACCTACGCTCGAGCGCACTTATTGGTTTTAGTTTCCAAACATAGAAAGATTTCCTGTTTTCTTGCCAATTAATTATGAACTATAATTCTTTCGTTACACAAAGTATGCCTACGAATACTAAACTATTTAAACACATCAACTTTTAGCCCAAGATACCTCTCTCATTATTCTAAATCTTCGAATCCTTTTTCAAATGTCTTCTTCTTCTCTAGAGTAATTCCTTTATGCGATGCTGAAGTTTTGAGTTCTTAAGATTTTTCTTCTCCTACTATTATTGGAGATTCATCTTTAGTGACTTCAAGGCGTATTGGATCAAATGTGAAGAAGACGAACGGTGTATGCATTGACAAGAAGAATTTCAGTCTTTTAGGTTACGTGTAAATGGAAAAGGGTAGTAAATAGATCTTGTAACCTTTGATCACATACTACTTGATCTTGTTAGACTGGTATTAAGTCTTATGTTTTTTTCTTGTGTTGAGTTTTCTACGAGAAATCTTACATCCATCTCTTGTGGTTTATTGTTGTTAACTTAGGTTAATTATTTGTTTAAACTACATAAAAAATGTGTTGGGACTTAAATCTAAATCAAGGTTAGAATCCTTCAGGCTTGTTATAGAATTAGGTGATGGCAACCACACATGCACTCTAGTAGTGTCGTCCTTGTATTTTTGGACCCAAGTGGCCCTAGTTCGGGTTCCAATATTATTTGACCTACGACTACGAATCATATAAAGCTCTTTTCCATCCAACCATCCAATCCGCTCTTCTCTTCTTTTATCCTGGGGCAAAAGTCCACGATACCGTTGCACATGTGTGGGTGGTGTAGTTTTCCTTTAAAATATCTTTTAAAATGTAATTCCACTACCAATTGTTTTTTTATTATTTTTTCCTATTTATTTATTTATTTATTTAACTTATCTATAATTTTTGCAAATTATTTTCCAACAGCATCTATCCGATTTTTTCATGGTCCGAGACTGGGTGTCTATTGCACATCATTTCATGTCACACCTTAGTCTAACTCTTAGTTGCCTAACATTCCAAGAGAACAATAATGACAAACTTCGTTTTAACCGGTCAGTTGTCATTGCAAAAGAATAAAGCACCATTCCTTCAACTTGCAGCGGAGAAACGATTGATTCTATTGATATTCTTCGTTTTTTGGTTTTCAGTGCCTTCTCTTGGTTGGGAATTCATAGAATGAACTAGCCCATCCAGAGGACCAGAATAGTGCATATCTCATCCATCATACAATTAATATTTGTCAGAGTTTTGCATCCGAAGAGTTTCAATGAGTAAATCATTTTAAATAAGGTTATTTTAGGGCAAAACCTTTTTTAATAGATTTTTTTTTTCCGGAGACGATAGATATGCAATGGCAATCTAAATCATCTAAGAGATAAACTCATACTGATCATGGGTGGACCTATCAGGATTTGCCAAATCACTACAAGTAGTCCCCTAACTTGGATGGGGCAACAATCCCACGAGCATAGCAGGTTGCACACAGTGACGTGGCAATAGACTCATTTATACTGCTTTGTGGTAACATTCAAGAAAGTTTCAAAATGGAGGAATTTCCTTAAGAATTATTTAAAAATCTTATATATCATGGCTCCCCGTACAAAGCACCAGCCCTTGTGGGCCCACCTAGAGATGAGAATAGAGGAATCGAATGATCTCCCTCTCCCCACTATGTGTATGGCAATAGAGGCTCTGACCATCATCCTAATTGCTTGATCAACTGCCCCCAAATTTTGACCGTGCAAATGAGTACATAGCCGAATCCACAATGTTGTCCATTTGGACAGATGTCAGACTAGGGATCAGTAACTATTAAGTAAGCCCACTATATGTGACATTGCTCGATGGAGGTTTTTACCACTAAATAACCTAATACTATACTATGGACATGTGTGATATCAAGCATATGAAGGGGTGCTTTCATAGGAGAATTTTCTCTTAGGTAAAGTAGTTTTCTGAAGTGATTTTTCTCAAAATGATGAGTTAATCCAGAGAGTATCTAAAAAATATATTCAAAAAATGAAATTGAGGATAAAATGAAAAAGAAGATGAGAGATGAGTTTTCGTGTTCTGGGTTCTTTAAGTCACTTAGATTCATGGACGTACGCACAGTAGCACCTTCAAATTCTCTATCTAACTTTATGCTATCGAGTTTCCTTTTCCGGGGTAGTTTCTCTTCTTATACTAGTATTTATTAATCAAAGTAGGATCATGGACCTCAATTTCGATCAAATTGCCAAATAGATTGCGAAGCATGATTCATACATGTTTAGGGCCTTACCTATATATAGTGCTAGTGGACGTTGTTGTCTATCTGATGTTTTACCAATAATCAACCACATATGGTGGATCAGAACGTTTTTCGTCAAAAAAATAAAAATAAGAATAAAAAAAGAAGACAACTATATTGTAGCTCATGAGATGTTACACTAATTAAAAAATGAAAAATAAAAGAGATTACTGGCCTTGAAACTGGACTTAGCCGATGCATATTGAGGATAGAACCTCCAAGATGAAGGTTCAAGGTCTCACACAGATTTCTAATATGCAATTCAATTAAGCGGAAATTCAAAGAACTATAACAAATCAATCAGCCATACAAGAAGACGACACCAGATTTTTTTACTTGATAACTTAAATACGGAAAAACAACGAGACCAATCTCCTCGATCCAAGAAAAATTAAGCATTGAGAAAAACGAATAGTTACAAGATATACTCACAATCTTTTTTCTCTGTTGAATACAATTGAAATATTGTAGTTCTTTTTGGCGACGAACATATCATTCACCATTCCCCATGCTTGACGCAACCTACATTGATGCAGCTAAAAAAAAAATGGCAATCTTCTACAAGATAGTGGAAGCAGTGATTTGTAGAAGTCCAGCAACTTTAGCACAACTCTTCAATAGATCCTCTAGAGAGAAAAGAGAATTCCAATATGTATTTTAGGTTTAGAATTAGGAACGCGTAAAGTAGATGTCATCTTGTTAGACTCGCTCTTATTAAATAATGATTTTGTTTGTGTTAATCACTTTATTAATCTTTCCAATGGGACTCAATCTCATTAGAGTTCAATATGAAGACATTCCATATTAAAAGGTAAAAAGTAGTGCATCAGGTTTGAGAAGTTTATTCGCCCAGTAGAGTGTCACTCCTCTCAACTCATACGAGTAGGGACTGAGTTAACAAAATAACAGGCGGCATGTAACTTTGCATTGAGCAAGTATTTGCACCAAATTAAGAAGTGGTTGTTGCTCAATTGTGTAAGGAGGGGATACTACTACACAATATATGATATGCATCTCTATCTTAAATCTTTGTAACTCACTTCTTTAATATTCATTATTCAAGATGAAGATGTGTCTACTATCAAATTTATCATGTACAAACATATGAACTAAAAATATTACAAAAAATGATCAATGTGAGTATAAGATAATCTCCAAGTAAAGTGAAACTCAATTAATTATTAACCATTGGAAAGAAGACATTTCTTTTATAGGTGGAGGCCAATTTGCTTGCATGAAATTGAAGACATTTATAGAACTACACGTTTAAAGAGGTTCCAAAGAATTATTAAAGCGGTGGGTGATAAATGAAAAAGGTGAAAATTTAGATGACTTTACTCTTGTGTGTGTATGTGTGTCCTCAGTTTTAGAGTCTCCGAACTTCTCTTGTGAGATGAGTAGACCTCGGGTGAGAAAAGAAACCTTGAATAAATTTGTTGAATCATCAGTAAAAAAAATTAACCTTCCAAATTTGAATTATGAAAAACTGATGCCTTTTACTACTAGAGTAAAAGATCATTCCTCACTTTCTTAAAAATTGATTAGAAGTTAATTGATGTTCTTTTCTTAACTATCAATTTCCATTTGTTTATCATTTGCTAGTTACCCTAATGCTAAAAAGTCACAAGAAAACCTGCGCATCTAGGACCGTTAGGCGTGAGTTTACTCTGCGCCTCTTGTTTTCTAAAACGACTCCAAATGTTTTTGATATGCTGCATTTGTCTGGGTTTAAGGAGGCGCCACCCAGAAATAATCGAGATCAAGGCGACGACCTTGGGAAGTTGTGTTGTCCACAACAACAACAATTCTCAATGCATTTGTTGGATTAGAGCCGACCCCCACCCCTTAAACCCACCCCACAACCACCGCTAATCCCCAGTGTCATTTCTGTGATTACAGAGACGAATCCGGGCCTTTTAAACTTATCCCAGCTTCACAATTCCCTCAGCCATCGCAGCAGCGACACGTATCGTCGCAAAAGTCGAATGTTTTAAGTTGATGTGACCATTTGTAATTAAAACAAAAAACCTATAAAACAAAGGTCTCTTCTTTTTCTCTAAAGATCTCAGCAACATCAGGAAAAAGAGCTGATTCCTTCCAACACAAATGGAGGGAGGGAGTGCAATGAAGAAGAATCCATTACAAAAGACTTTCCTCTTTCTTCCCTCTTCCATTCCATTCACATCTTCCAACACTTAGAAATCAACGAGAAACAAACGGCTTCAGAACCTTGTCGTCTATATAACTATTCAGAAAGGAAAGAAAATAAGCTATTTGGAGAGAGAGAGAGAGAGAGAGAGAGAGAGAGAGAGAGAGAGAGAAATGGGGAGAGGGAGAGTAGAACTGAAGAGGATTGAGAACAAAGTAAACAGGCAGGTGACTTTTGCCAAGAGAAGGAATGGATTGCTGAAGAAAGCTTACGAGCTCTCAGTCCTATGCGATGCTGATGTCGCTGCCATCATCTTCTCCACCAGAGGAAAGCTCTACGAGTTCTGCAGCACCTCTAGGTACATCTAAACCTTCCTTGTAACTCTTCAGATTTCTCAGATTTGATTTCTATATATCTTCTTTTCCCTCTTTCTTTTTTTTTTTTTTTTTTCATTTTCGATGTAGGACTTGTGGAGTCCCTTATATCCCGGCTATTCTTTCGTAGGTGATGGGCACACTGGATCTACCATCTTGGTTGGGAGATTCTTTCGATTTTTGTTTCTTATGCATTTCCTTTTTATCTTTCTTTCTTTCTTTCTTTTTTATTGGTTTTCAATGTGGGACTTGTGGAGTCTTTTATATCCTGACTATTCTTTGGTGGGTGATGGGTACATTGGATCTACCATCTTGACTTTTTTTTTTAATTCTTGTCAATTTTGGTTTTGGTAAGATTGGTCGCCGTCACTTCGCATTTCAGCTGAATTGGAGAGATTCTTTAGATTTTTGTTTTTTCTATTTCTCATTTGATCAGAGAGATCGAGAGATCTGCCTTGGATCAAATCTCATTGAGGATTCTGCGGCTTAGTAGTATAGTTTGGAGTTTTTAGGCTATTCTTTGGTGGGTGATGGGTACACCGGATTTGCCATCTTGGCTTTTCTTTTTTTGTCAATTCTGGTTTTGGTAAGATTGGCCGCCGTCACTTTGCATTCGATTGAATTGGGGAGATTCTTTAGATTCTTGTTTTTTCTTTATTTCGTTTGATTAGAGAGATAGAGAAAGATCTACCTTGGATCAAATCTTATTGAGGATTCTGCAGCTTAGTAGTATAGTTTGCAGTTTTTAGGCTATTCTTTGGGGGGTGATAGGTACACCAGATCTATCATCTTGGGTTTTATTTTTTGTCAATTCTAGTTTTGGTAAGATTGGCAGCCATTGCTTCGCATTTTGCAGAATTGGGGAGATTCTTTAGACTCTTGTTTCTTCTATATCTCCTTTGATTAGAGAGATAGAGAGAGATCTGTCTTGGATCAATTCTGATTTAGGATTTTACGGCTTAGTAGTATAGTTTGGAGTTTTTAGGGGTTTTATTTTATGTGGCTTTTTACATGTAGGTTGAATAAGATGGTTTAGTCATGTTGTCAATGAGATTTTTGTTTATTTTATGCCGACATGGATTGATTAAACTTTTTTTTTCTTATCAAATCAACATCAATTAGGAGTACAAGTTCAGAATGACATCGGGATTAATGGAAATTAACGTGTCATTGTCCTTTGAAAGATAGCTTTTTTTTTTCCTTTTTCCTTGATATTTGAATGTTTTTGCTGAGATCTTGTTGAGAGTGAAGTGGATTCCTGGTTTTAATGGTTTTTTATTAGATTTTGGGATGATTAGGTGGTTCGATATGTGCGTAAGCTTATAATCATTATGTCATTGTTTTTTTAATGGTTTTAATTAGACTTTGGGATGATTAGGTGCTTCGATATGTGCTTAAGCTTATAATCATTATGTCATTGTTTTTCTTTAATCCTTTTTCTTGTTGGTATTAGAAGAAAGAAAGAAAAGGTTCTTTTTTTTTTTTTTGGAATTTTTTCAACTCAATCTAGGGCTAATTAATGCGGTTCTTCACTAGAATAAGTAGGCTTATCTTGGTTTTGGCTTTTAGATCACAACGCAAAGGCCTCTTTGTAAATTGATTGCTGATATAATATATGAGGAATTCTCAAAAACTCTCAATTTAACAAAAGAGAGTTTATACCCCTTTTGGCATGATCAATAAAAACATGTCACTTCGTAAGTGCAAAGCAAAAAATAAGAGATAGTAAATTTTAAAGAAATGTTGATGACACATGTTCAAATCTCAGAGGCTAAAAAAGGATTTTTTTTTGTAAAAAACATCTGCGGAGTTTTGTAGCAGGGCCACATACATATAGTATCAAATTAATACTAGTTGTGTAGCTGCTATGATTTGATATTAAACTAATACTAATTAGTAGCAACAGTTATCGTTTCAGTTGAGAAATTCATTGTCTTCAAGGTAAATTTGGGCCTGGGCATGTCATATATATTGAGAAAAATCGTATATACGCTCGGTCTTTGGTTGTTTCACTTCTTCATCTTTCAGATTTGTTGATTTTGGTTAGTACATTTGGCCCATTCTAACAGATGCTTTATGACCTACTTTATTCAGAAAATCCAAATCTAAGAGACGGGTTTTGTAGAAAAGTGTTCTAGGAAACAGTGCAAACGGAAAAAAGGTTGACAACTCTGGAAGCTCCTTCCGTCTTCCATAGGTGTGACTACCGACAAGAAGTAAGAAAGCAAAGTGTCAATGCTTCAAGGAAATGAGATTCATACGTCATAATTCGCTGACTCCTATCATCCTGAATTATCTATGTTTACGGTTTTACTCCAATTAGAGGTTTACTCTAAATTCCTCACTTAAATGATTAAACAATCGACAAACCTGGAAAGAATAGCAAACAGGGATGATAAATGACAAAGCTGTATGACCTCTCTTCTCTTGCTATCTGTGTTCATGAAAGAATAGGAATGAGAAATTCTCTTACCTATTATATGATACAAGCCATCATAGATTGGTACCCTTTTGCATGGTAAGGATACATGTACTCGTCTTCAATCTTTGCGAAATTCACCAACTTAGGGCTTGCTTCAACAAATCTGATTTGTTTGAAGTAAAGCTGATTTTGATCTCTTTGAAACATAGAAGTTTCAATCAGACCCTTTAACAAAGACTATTTGGTATGTTTGATCCACTTTTTGAAAAAAAGAAAAAAAAAACACTTGTATTTTACCAAAGGTATATTGACAAAGCTGTTGCATTGTAAAAGTATTTCAAGCAAACTTGTCTTATTGTGATATGAAAAAATTTGTCAAAAAACTAAAAAGTAATTGATTGCTTAAGAGGTTCATGCCTGTTTGAAAAATATACCTTTTTGTTACATTCTAAAAAGGAGGTAAAACGTTTTAAAGATGATTCAATAAGACAATCACATGAACTATTTTAAAGATTCCAAAGGACTCAAGATTTTATTTGAAAGAATTTTAACCCATATATATTCAAAATGTAAACTCACTAAATGACACTATAAGCACACCTTTGCGAGTTCTTTTCTTCTATTATAACCTTTTAACACCATCTCTCAGTTACTTTGGAAAATAACATTTCACTCGTCACTGCTTCATTCAAGGTCCTTTTTTTTTAAATGAAGGACTTCATTCAAGGTCTTGAAAGGCCTATATCTAGTACTTTTCACACAGCCCCAAACCCAAAATATAGAGACTAAGGGCACTGGTAAAGCATCAAGACACTGAGTTTCTATGGTTTGGTAAGTATTTAATAAAATAACAGTTAAAAATAAAAATGAAAAAAAAATAAAAAAAAAACTCAATGTAAGTATTGAAAAAAAAATTTATAGTTGTGATTTAGGTGGCAGTATAGATCATTTAAAAGGCATAAGGATGCTTGTGAATCCAAATATATTGGGTGTGGATCCCAAGCCCAAGGGGTAGGCTCAGGGGTACATACCCAAATTTCAAGTGGTGGTAGAAGTTTAGGAGTTTTTAATTATAATGTCACTAATACCAAACAATTACTAGTAAATATGATTGTATTTGCTGAATTGCATTTTGTTTTTGCTGAAAATGAGTTTTTTGAAGAATACATTCAAAATGCCTTATATCCACAATTTAGAAAATTTTCTTTAAGTACTGCTAAGAATGATACCATTAGAATATGGAAAAAAATATTAAAAAAAATAAAAAATTACTCAAAAATAGTCCTAATAGAATAACTATAACAACATATTTATGAAGATCTAGAAGTGATGGTGGCTTTCTTTCTATCATTGCCGATAACATAGATAAAACTAGGAAAAATGAACAAACGAATTATTATTTTTTTTTAAACTTGAATGGCCACATAGTGGCCAAAGAATATAATCACTTATTTTAGAAAAACTTTAAGAATATAAAATTTTAAATAAAGTTTTATCTATTACCTTAGAAAATGTATCTGACAATAATGGAGCTATTGAAGTAATAAAAACTATAATGCCACTTTCAACCTTAATTGATGGATCTCTATTTTTCACATTATAGGTGTATGTCACATCTTAAATATTATTATCAAAGTTTGTTTGGCACAATTGGAATTATAATAGAAAATCAATGACTCTATTAGATATATTTTGTCCTCCTCACCTACAACAAAATTATGCGCTGCGATATGTAGAAGGCACGATTAAAGACCTTTAAAAATAAGTACAGCTGTTGAACATAGATGAAACTCTATATGTGATATGTTAACTAAAGCTATTTCTACAAAAGTAATACTTAATAAATTTTTACTTTTCATGCACAAGATTACTGGGTACCTGATTCTCATTGGAAAATTTGTAAAAAATTAAGAAATTTATCATATATTTTTTATAAGGCAACATTACTTTTTCCTGTGGTGTATTATCCCACCTTTAATCAAGCACTAAATCATCTTCTTGAAATTAGTGCACAAATTAAAAGACATAAAAATAATGAACTGCTTGGAACAATTTGTAAAAGAATCAAAGAAAGTTTTAATAAATATTAGAGAGAAGCCCCAATGATATTTTGTTTGTCTGCCGAATTAGATCCTTGGATAAAGTTAAAGGTGTTGGAATTTTTCTTAATGAACTAAATATGAATTTGAAAACATAAAAATAAATGCTTTTAAAGATTTAAATTTTTTATTTAGATTCACTTTTTCAATCTTATTGCTTAAGGATGGATACATAAGGGACAAGCATGGTGCCTCAACCAGATCAGGGGATGGCAAATGAGTACGCCATGTGCTCTTGGAATATCTTTTATTCCAAAATGAGTATATCCTCTGCCTCAAGTCATATTGTGATAGAGTTATCATCATATATTGACTCAGGTGTATTAGAGATACAGCCACAGGCTGCATCTACTTTTGACAATTTAGCCTAGTGGAAAACATATGAAAAAATATATTCGTTGCTTTCTACCATGGCTGATAATTTACTAATAATTTCAATGTCTTTTATAGCATCCAAGTAGGCTTTTAGTGAAGGTGAACATGTGGTGGATGATAGGAGGACAAGATTAATGAAAAAAACAATAGAGTGTTGTATCTGCCTACAAAATTGGTATTTGGTGGATAAGAGAAACTAGCAGTTGATAGAAATACAAGATTACAATCTAGGCGAAGACATCGATGATCTACATATAGATCCAAATAGATTTTTCATATTGAAAAACATTCAAGTAGAAAAGATCCAAATAAATTTTTCCTCTAGTGGAGTAGGTCGAGTTTGACCAAACCACTTAAATCTGTGTCTTCATTTTCTTTATGTCTATTTTGTGTGTATTTTACTATTCTTTTATATAAAAAATGAGAATTTTTCAAGGAAAATCAAATCACGATGGGCCACAGCCGGAATGACCCAGGCCCAGGCACGAGACTGGCCGTCCCAGCATATCATGCCGGGCTGCACCGGCACAACACAATTCATGACACACTAGATATAACACGAGCACACACACATGTATATATGCATGTAGGAGTAACAGCTCCACCAAGCAGTAGTTGGACATGTGAATCATTTTCCTACATGTGTAAAATCCAAAGAACCCCTAAGAGAAAACTATGGTGTTTATTCTATATTTCATCTTTGATTCATTTTGACATCTAACATTTTGCATTACATGTGGATTTTCAGATTATATGAGGTATATTGAGGTTATCTTTTGATTATCATCACCTGTATTGGTCATAGATGTGTGTGGATAGATCATTTATCTGACCCAAAATCAATGAAGAATTAAAATGAAAACGACTGTTAGGATAGTATTGCCTATGACAACTGCTTGATCCTTTGGTTGGATCTACAGCCAAACTTTTGGAACTTTAAGAACCCTAAACAGAACCCTAAACTAGTATCAGCGCATGCGATTCATGTGAGCATTGTGACTTTCTTTAATCATTCAAGGGAAGAGGGATGATCTCTTACTTTGTTCATTTCCTATATATATATTTTTTATGATTTTAGAGTCATCTTCCTCTGCTTTTATGTATTTTCTTAAATGGACATTTTTCCTTCTACTTCTATGTACTCATCCATTTTTACTGTTCACTAAGATTCTGAAACATTTTCTAACTCCTTTTCGTTTAGCATGCCCAAGATTCTCGAAAGGTATCAGAACTGCAGTGCTTATGGTGCAGTTGAAGCTGACCCTTCATTAAGAGACACACAAGTAAGTAAATATTGTATCTAGAGTCTCTTAAGTGTTTATCACACTGTATCTCATAAATGTCATAACAAAGTTTCAAATTTCAAATGTTCCCTTCATGTGCTGCTACTTTTTTTTTTCACATATCTTATACTTTCTAATCTTGAAACCACTAACTTGTTTTGTATTAAAAAAGGTAACTGCAATTACAAAAGAACAAATCTGTGTGTGTTCTCAATATTTTGAATTTCTGAAGATTTTCGGAACATTATACACTAAAAGCTCTATGAAGTTATTAGCATGAACTTCAAGCGTAACTGATGCGGATTCATTAGATGAAGCCAAAAAGATCACATTGTGGGGCCCAGGCACTAGCAGTTTTGGAGGGTTTTCATTCAATCCATAAGTTTGAGTTGGTTTAGAAAGTATTTATATCTATGCGTTGTGAGATGTAAAGACTGTTTTTAGTTTTTCATGTTTTTGATGGTGTATGGTTGGTTGCTTAGAAAACTGTAAGGGGAATGAATCATGTCAAGGTCGGATTTACTATGTCGCTCATAAAAACAGCCATGTTTCATCTCCAAAATCAGGTTCAAGGAGTGAAATTTGAAGTCCCTTGGTAGTGTATCCATTATTAGCCTTCATTTGGTAATGCTTTTGAGATCAAGGGAACAAGTTTCCTCTCTTGAAACCCCGTTTTCTTCCTGGATCTTTTCAGTTGATTGTCAAATTGGTACCACAGTCCAGTTCAAGATGAATAATGGCCTCCAATGTTAGACAATACTAAGCCAAATTGAAGACAGACTGCTAGCTCCAGTTGAGCACTCCTCTTCAACCAACCGATTTACCCATGCTCCCATCAACGGATCTTCAAAATTTGAGTCTCCACAAGAGTCTTAGACTCTTAACAGCAGGAGCCTTACCTATCAATTTGTTGTAATTAATTCACGTTACAAATACAAGCATGATCATATCTCTATTCTCACTGTTGGAAAAAAGGAACTGTAGTTAGGAATCGAATAAATTAAAATAAAAATTAAAAAAAAAAAAAGAACTGTTAAAGTGGAATTAGAATAGTAGGTCCTTCAGTGTGAAAGTCAACACATTTTGTAAAATTATCACAAAACTATCTATTTTTGGTAGTATTTTGAAGAGATTTCGGTTTAAGGCAGCTTTTCATTCGACCGGCATACCACCAAGTTGAGTTGATTTTCCCAAAACATCATGTCGCTAGTCTCTGGGTATTGTTAGAGATCAGTAAATGCCCCAAATCTTCCACAGAAACCAAATATTGTTTGATATCCTTTGCTCCTTGTTTGACGATCTATATATCAGTAAGTGCTCAATTGAAATGGCTAAAATAAGTGGTTCAATCAAATTCCTGTTGTGTAATCAAGCTGTTGTAACAATCAATCCAACAAATTAAAGATTGTCTCCCGTACAACTACCGGACATATGATTTGCATAACAAAAGTTTTTCCACTAAGTCTTATCGAACATGGTATCAGGAATCCAGTAAATCAAGCACTTAAATCCTATGCCTTCTATTTTACACTAAAAAAGATAGCTTAAGATAACATTATCATCATCAAAGCTTAATCCCAACTATGTTGAAGTCAACTACATGTTTTTCTATTTGGATCTATCTTGAGTTAAATCCTCACGTAAGTTGCACTTTTTCTAATTTTTTTTTATTACTTCCATCCAAGTCCTCTTTGGCATCATCTCTTCGCTTTGCGTGCCATCAAACTGCATAGCTAAATTCTTCTTTACCGGTGCCATTGCTGATCAGCGTTAGTTATATCTAAAGCATCTCAAACAAGTTTTCCTAATATTACCCCTTATTAATGGTACTCCTAAATGCTTTCAAAATTACTCATTTCTAATTTTAACTTTTTTAAGTTTACCATACATCCTCATCAAGATTCTCATCTTTGCTATATCCATTTTGTGTATATGTTGTTTCTTGATTAGGCAACATTGTTACATAGGTCATAATGGTCCTATAAAAAAAAATTTTCAATCTTGTTGGCATTTGTCAGTCACAAAGTACTCAAGAAGAAAGTCTCCACTTCAATCATCCCTTTTGTGTTTTATGTCCAATATCTTCATCAATCTCCTAAAATAATTACAACAAAAACAAAAAGAAATAATCAATAGGCAATTTTTCTTAGACACAATAAAGAAGACCAAATATTTGAACTATTTTGATGTTTGGGAAACTTTGTCAACTAGTTCATTGATTATTTTCACTAGTGGACCCTTCACAAACAAGTCGTTTGTTAATTTCACGTGTGATGTAAAAATGGTTTACATATGTAAAAAACTTATATGTTAGTCATTTACACATGCAAATAACTCACATGTAAAACAAAATCCAATGTTTGTCATTCTCACAGCTCTTCACCTATGAATCTAATTGCATGTAATAGTTCACATGTCTATCATAGATTTTTGCAAATTTTGTAATATTCATGATAAATGAAATGATGGGGTTCAATTGAACAAGCATTGTTGGCCTTCTAAAGAGAATTAACGGTTTGGATCCGGAAAAAGAAACCCACAAAAATTAGAATTCAAGATCAAATGGTCTTGGTTTATATATATATATATAAATATCTCATAATCAGTGAAAGATCAATGGTTAAGATTTCATCCACTAATCGTTTTTGGCCTTGTGAAGAGGGACTGCTGTTTTGGTAAAAGGCTCAGATGATCCAAAATTTTGAAAAAAAATGAATTGCCTTTTCCACTTGTGGAATGCACTGTAGCAATAGTGCATGCACCCAACAATTGATATGTTTTTCAAAGTTATTTCAAGATCCATGCTGAATTAATGCCTGAAATTCGACCTCTTCCCTAAAAATGGCCTTTTAAAGAGGACTAATGGTTCGGATGGTGAAAATAACGCCACAAAACTCAAAAAATGAAGATCAATGGTCTAAACTTTTTATAAATATCTCACAATTTATGATGATCCAACAGTTAAAACTTAGTACTATAGCCCTTTTTAGCCTTCTAACATGCTTAAAGGTTTGGATCATAATTTAGGGCCAAAAAATAATTTAAAAATAAAAAAAATGAAAAATTCATGATACCTGTAATGCTACTGTAGCACCGCAAAGGAAAAGGGGGTGTGGAACTGAAAATGAAAGGACCCTTTTGCACATAATTTACACACTAAAATTGCATCTTATTTAGAGACCACATGAGTAAATTTTACAAAGGAACATAAATGGTGTGGTACCATTTCACATGTAGGATATTTAAATATATAAATGGGTTAAACAAAGGACCCCTTAGTACCCACTACATTTGACTATATACTTCTTGTAAATTGGTTATGGTTAGAGTTGTTATATCTACACTCCTAATTGTACTGTTGCGATATTACTCGAGCAGAGCAGTTTCCAGGAATATTCAAAGTTGAAAGGAAGAGTTGAAGTTCTACAACGCACTCAGAGGTAGTTTTCTCTGCACCTGATTTATTTTCCGGTTTCTTTTTCTTTTTTTCCTTTTTTTGTAAATGTTTTTGGGATTACAACTTGAAATATAGTGTCTGCACGTATATCCTTAGTTGGATTTCGATATTCACAAAAAATCATTTAGATTTTGGTAATTACAAATAGCCACTTTAACATACTAAAATATATTGCTAATCACTGATAGTTCAGTTGTAAGGCCTCTCCTTTGTAGGGCTGACTCAAGAAGAATCTGTAGTTGTCATCTTGTTGGTTAAGAACTTTTGTAGTGTGTATTAGCTGGATAAGAACTTTTGTTGTGTGTATTAGCGTTTACTAGAGCCCAGAAAGGAGGGGGTCTACTTGTTTCTTGTTTTTCAATCACCAGGTCCTCGTGCACAGGGGACCATTGTTGCTAGGATTCTATTTGATTGTAGTATTGTCTGGATATACATGCAAACTGTAATTAGTGTTTGAAAAGCAGAACGGGAGGGTGACTGGTGGAGTTGTGTTCGATTATTTGGTTCAACCCGGTTCAGTCATGACCTAAAAAATGATGAGAAATAATAAAAAGAATGCATATAAATGATTAATGATGGGTCCAACGGGATCAAATCCCAGTTTTTATCATTGACCAAATTTTGCGGTTAACAACTCATATGTTGATTTTGATAAAACTGGATCGGTGTACACAACACTTCTGGTTGAGCCCATAGCAGCCAATGCGATCTGATCCTTAAGGAATTGATAACAATCAGCTTGAATATTTTTGGCAAAATAGAGGATTGTCATAATCCATTTTAATCTGGGAAAGTAATTCACTATTGTCATCCTTGACTTGGAAAAATGTAGAAATCTTCTCGGCGAAGATCTGGGCCCATTAAGTTTAAAGGAGCTTGAGCAACTTGAGAATCAGCTGGAGATGTCCTTGAAGCGCATTCAGACAACGAAGGTAAACTCAATTTAAATACATACAATCCCAATAACATTTTTTATTTACATAAAGGGTAGTTTCTAACACAGCTACACACACTTGCCCAAGACGTTCACCATCATGCATCAATGCTACATCCATGCATGCAAGGCTGGCTCTGAGATTTTCGGAGCTTAAAACAAAGTTCTACTATTGGGCCCTCTATATATTCAAATAAAATTATAGGTGTAACGGCAAGTACTCAATATATTACGTCGGTTGTTAGTATCGACATAAAATCTAAACACGCACATTCACATATCATCATCATCCCCATCATCAAAGCCTTATTCCAACCATATTAGGGTCGGCTACACGCACATTTACATATATAATTATTAAAATTGTGCATTAAAATTCACTTAGATAGAATGAAGGAAATTAGCTAAATATGGGGCCCATAACTTTTGTATCAAATTAGGGGGCCCAAAGCTATAGCTTTGCCACACTTTAGTCCGGGCCAAACCTGCATGCATTGATCCCTTGTTATTTATGTGGAAATAAGGAGCTTCACCAACTTCGCTACCACTTTGCTAGTGCTCCCCCAAATGCCAAAATTAATACCATGTGGATATATTTAGATTCTGCAATAGTTGGTTATGAGCCGCTTATCCTAGGAAATACTGATATTTGGCAGAACCAAATGCCAAATCTCCCAATATATTTACATTTTCACTTGGAAGTGTCACAATATAATATTACAAAACATGGGTAATCTGCAACATTTGAAGATGGATACTTTATGGTTAGTACCTAGCCAATTGGGGCTGGACCTATAAGACCCCAGCCATGGGGAATAAACCTACTTCTATCGGAAGAGAAATTTGGCTATAATAGGAAAAAGGCATAATCCCGCTAGAAGGGGACTCCAAGGATTGAGTCCAAGCATATGGGTGAGAAATGGGGTACCCAACTCTTTTTTTTTTTTTTTACCCCAACCAGGGGGTTAGGATCCTAGGTGATGCACAGAAGTGGGAAGAGGAGCCCATACAAGTGGAAAGGCATCCCACACATGTGGAAAGAGGAGCCCACAAACGTGAAAAGAGTGGCATATGTAAGAATAGATCCTTGGATAGCTACGTGACATCTGAGTTGCCATCCCACTAAATCTTGTTCTCTCAATTTGCATGCTTACTAACATTTCTTGAGTCTTTCTCTCATGGTATGTTTGGCAGATTCAATTTATGCTTGATCGGCTTTCTGACCTTAGAGAAAAGGTAACGTGAATTTTATTTTAGATCAATTTGTAATATCCATTTATATCTTTACTTCTTTATGCTGCTAATGTAAAATCATTGTCCTAATACAGGAACAGGTTTTGTTAGAGGCAAACAGAGCCTTAAAAAGGAAGGTAACAATATTTCTTTGATCAGTCAAAAAAACCAATTCATTAAATCAAAAAGATTTACATGAATTGGAAAAGAGAGAAAAAACAAAGGAAGGTGAGACCGAGCATCATCACCAAAGCAAAAGAACCCAACTAGGTTTTCTCCTCCCACTAGGCCATTCATGCGCCAATGCCTACCAGCAAAAAGAAAACTTGAGACAAAGTTGGTAAGGCATCAACAAGAGCAAAAGCAACAAACAAAACCCAAAAGCAAGAAAAAAGGACCACACAGTCTACAACTGAGGCCAATTACCCGAGATGAAACACCAGCAAAAGAAAAAGCTACAAGAAGAAATGTTAGCACCCACCACTCCAATAGAGTCCACTACTGAACCACTAGAGGCCTAATCAAAACCCACCCTGCATTACACCTTGTCAATGTTGAAAAGCATATCATCTAAGGATAAGGAAACAAGCTTTTTTGAGTTCCTAGCCCAATTAGCCAATCAAACCTTGACAAGGTAAGCAACATAACCCCATTCTGGCTGAATCCCTTCGAAAATAAGACGATTACGCAAAGACCACACTGACCAAACATTTGCTATGGGAATCAAAATCCATAATCTGCCTTTTTTCCTCCCCAAATTGGCGTGCTCAAGCCACTCAGCAAATCTAGAAAAGACTTAGGCATGACAAACTCTAAACCCCACCAGTTGTGTATATCAGCCCAAAGAAGCCAAACCTTGCAACAATGAAGCAGTAAGTGTGTTGAGGATTCTTCATCACCTGTACACAAAGGGCATCTGCAATCTTGCGAAGCTTGTAGCACACCAAGGTACTTCAGATGGGCCCCAGTTTTCAATCTACTCATCCATGCCGACCACTCAAGCATTTGCCCTTTCAATGGAGCCTCCTTAATCCAAATGAGCTTCCAATTTTCCACCTCACTGCCCGATCTTCGCAACAACCAAGCTCTTGTGTCTAGCATCGCATAACTGCTTGAGGAATTAGCTTTACAAATCATGTAATCTTCCTTCTCCTGATTGAAAACAGGTTGAGTAGGTAAAGACTGTAAGAGTGACTTCAGCTGATCTTCTTCCCACAAGAAAAGATTCCTCCTAAATGGTACACTCCACTTAGAATCTAACCTAGGGTGGTTCCAAAACTCAGAAACAGCTCCTTGCTTATTAGAGCATATTAAGAAGAGTCTTGGAAAGATTACTGCGAGTGATTTATTCTCCCCCCACCAATCCACCCAGAATTTTACTCTAGAGCCAAACTCCACCTTGATGCAAGTGTTCTCCTGAAAGAATTGGAGAAGCCCCTGAGATGAAGTGACCACCTTGAAAATATCCTTCTACATTCTAGAGGCCAACCATCCATGACTCCTGAAGATCCGACGAATTATCATCTATTCCATACAATTCACAGAAAACCTTCCTCTATAAAGAGGATTTATCCACAGTAAATTTCCACCACCACTTAAGGAGTAGAGCCTTATTCAAATCCTTAATATTAATAATGCCTAAGCCACCTTGGTCTCTACTATTGGTTACAATGTCCTACTTAACCAAGTGCAGTTTCTTCACCCCCTCACCACCACCCCATAGAATTTTTACTTGAAGCCTAAATAATTCTAAGGCGATCCCTTGCCAAATTCTGAAGAGAGTGAGGAAATAGATTGGGATGGCAGAGAAGACCGACTTAATAAGAGCGAGCTGACCCCCGATAGAGAGCACCCGCATCCTCCATGGAATAGCTTGTTTTTTATTTTGGAGATGATAGGATTCCACATACTCTGCCTCCTAGGATTGGCCCCCAAAGGAAGCCTAAGATATTTAAAAGGGAGGGCCTCCTCTGCAATTTAGAATGATAGCTAATTCTTCCAAAACCAAATTTGACACACCTACACCACAAATTTTGCTTTTGAAGAAATTAATCCTTAAGCCTAACATGATTTCAAAACATCGTAGAACTCTTTTTATATTAAGCACCTCCTTTATACTAGGCTCGCACAAGATCAATGTGTCATTTGCAAACTATAAATGGGTAATAGGGAAGCCACTGCACCCACTAAAACTCCTTTGATGAAGCCTTCTTCTTTAGCTCTTTTAAAAAGCCAATTCAACCCTTCCACCACTAAGAGAAAGAGAAAAGGAGATAGGGGGTCCCCTTGTCTTAATCCTCTATGCATTACGAATTCCGAAGAAGGCAAGGAATTGATCAAAGTAGACAACCTATTGAGAGAGATAAACTCCTGAATCCAATTCCTCCATCTAACCCGAAATCCCATTTGCTCCATCATTTTGAAAAGAAACCCCCAATTGACAGAATCATAAGCCTTCTCGAAATCTAATTTTATAAGAATGCCCTTCTTTTTTTTTCTTTTTTTCTTTTTTTTTTGTTTTTCCATCCATGAATAATCTCATTAGCAATCATAACGCCATCTAAAATATTCCTGCTTGCCACAAACGCAGCTTGCTCCAACCCAATGATTTTAGGAACTACCATTTTAAGCCTTTGAGCCAATACCATAGCCAAAATTTTATACGCTGAACCAATGAGGTTAATGGGCCTAAATTCTTCAACTTTGTTTGGATTCTTGCATTTCGGGATGAAGGAAGACTTGAAACATATGAGAATCTTCTTGTTATAGAAGAACTCATCCATAAAACTCATTATGTCTTGTTTAACAATATCTCAACATTTTTAAAAAAATTGAAAAAATGATGGGATATTGTCAAGGAAGGTAACAGTATGTTTATAAATTGCACCGATATTGATCAAGATATTCATGCTACTCGTTGGACACCATCTTATTTCCCTCTTCTTTTTCTTTATTTTTTATCGGTAACTGATAAATTTTATAGACAAGACATAAAAAAAGATCTCGAATAATATAGGAGGGGTTGCTTTAGACTAGTTGTCTGAGTCATACTGAGTAGTAATAATAAATAGAAGACAAGATAACGTCCTAGCACTGGAACATTTCCCAGCGGTAGGATGCTATGAGATGCCGGTTGTATTATCAAGTGAGCAAGGACTGGTGTAGCCCTTGTAATAGACATAGGACAAAGATAGACCACACAATGTCAACACAGTCCACCCAAAGGTAACGACAGAAATAAGAAAGGTCCCCACACCATGTTGAATGGTAATGGAAAACGATGTTAGACCACAAGGTATAATTCGTTTTCAGAATGTGGGACTTAAATAAGAAATGGGTAGCGCAGAGTTTGTAGAGAACAAATATTACTTGCCTAATAAGAGTTTAAGGTTGCTTTTATGCAATGAGAGGATTTTGTAATGTAAACGAAAATTTTTTTAATTTTCCATATAGCCTACTTCCTCATTGTTTGATTCAACACACGTTGCTTATAGAAAAGGGAAATAAATGCACTGATTTTTTTTTAGGGAGGAATTTGGCTTTCCATGAAAGGGGTAGGAATGTAAGATTCCTTTCTCCCATTAGTACAAACCCGCAACAAAAAAATCCTCTCATTGAACAAAAATTTCTAGGTGAAAGCTAGGAAAAAGGCAAGGAACCTAGTGGAAGGTTTTGAGTTATTCCATTCATGTATAATTCTATGGGAGTGTAAAAAATCTTAATATTGCTGGTTCTTATGAACCCTGGACAAGATCAAGTGAAAGCAAGAAAAATAATTTTCAGGACAAAGGGTTGATAAGTCCAGATTAAGAGTATTAGTTTAGGCATTAAAATTGGAGAAAGATTGTGGTTTAAACATAGCACAAATGCCAGGGTTCTAATAAAAGAACGAAATGGTGGAAGTAATCATCAACTTTGGAGTGGCTTTTGGTCCTTTTGCAATAACAGCCAGCTACTGTTCGGAGCACCTTGTGACATGAGCGAGGGCCGATTAGGCCACGAACTTGAGATAAGAGAGCTTCACCATGCATACTTAGTATGAAAACCCAATCTGCCTAGGTAATCTCGTGAAAAAAGATTAGGTTAAGTGATCTTGTGAGTCAAGAAGGGAAATCCAGAGGGGCAAGGGTGGACTAGAGTCTGGACTAGAGTGCTTTGGTTAACATTATGATGTTTCATCTATGTAGGATCTTATGTACCCATTGAGCTACCATTCCTACTAAAATCAATTTTTGATGATAGAGGCACAACTCAACGTTTTTTAAGGCATTCGATTTCATACCCATAGGCCTATTTTTAGATCGCTCATAAGAAGCAACATTGTAGCACGCCTCTACCTAACAATCCCCCATTTATGATGGCAATCCCGCTACTTGAATCCTTAACCTGGAGCTTTTATACCATTTGTAGGATCTTATGCACCCATTAAGCTACCATTCTAATCAAAACTAATTGGTGATAGTAGAAGCACAACTCAGTACTTTTTAAGGCATTCGACATTACACCCACAGGCCTATTTTTAGAGCGATTGTAGGGAGCGACATTGTAGCACATCTCTACCTAACAATCCCCCTCTCACAATGACAATCTTACAACTTGAACCCTTAACCTAAAGCTTTGATACCATTTGTAGGATCTTATACACTCATTGAGCTACCATTTCTACCAAAACCAATTGGTGATGGTAGATGCATAACTCAATGCTTTTTTAATGCATTTGAGATCGCACCCACAGGCCTATTTTTAGAACGGTCGTAGGAAGCGACATTATGGCACGCCTCTACCTAAAAGTCTAAGTCATACAATTGAAAGATTCAGGTCCTAACCCCGAACTTATAAACCAAATATTGTCTTAACTCAATATGAGGCATATCATCCCATAAAAACTTCAAAGTTAAGTATGCTTTAGCAGGAGCAGTATTAAAATTGGTGACTGCCTAGGAGGTCCTTGCGTGTGTACATGGGCAGAAATGGATAATATCATATTGAGTTGGATAGAATTGTGACAATTAGTATTAAAGCTAAGGACAACTCTGTTTCTAATATTAGCGAGAATGTAGGAACCCAATCCACCTGGATAATCCATTTAAGAAGTATTCATGTGTGCATGTAAGCTAAAAAAGACAATATCATACTGATTTGAACAGGTTGTGGCACTCAAAATTCTCTCCAAATTCTTGACCGTGAGAGCTACTTTTCAGAATTCGAATTGAGGATGCATAAGAGAAAAGGATCATGATGGCACTTTCAAAACTCAAATATTTTGTGAAATCACAACTAGGTCACTAAAAGGCACTTTTCATCCTTCCAGACACTTACGTTTGTGAAAAGAGAACTTTACTATTGGGTCAAGGGTTAGGCATCTCCTTTTTTATGGAAATAATAAAAAATCAATCCATATTCCATTGGTAAGAGACTTGGGTTGCAGGTGTGTGAGGTGCGTAAGTATTTATCAAATTAAAAAAATGAACAATTGAAAAAAGAAATGGCAGCAATGCCTAAGATTATGACGAAATAATAAATGCTTAACTTCTACCAAAAAATATATATATATATTATGACGAAATAATAAACGCTTAACTTCTACCAAAAATATATATAATAATAATAATAAATACTTAACAGAACAATTCTCTTTTCACTTTCACACTGCTGATTGCTGTGTGCAGCGAATCTCACTGTTGAACTACTTATAATTTAAAGCATACCAAGCCCTAATATATATATATATTTTTTTTATTACATTTGCAGCTAGTTGAAGCTGGTACAGAAAATCAGAATCAACTATTATGGGAAAGTAGCGGTGAAAACGCCAGCTTCAGTCGCCAAGCTCCTAATCCAGAAGGTTTCTTTCAGCCATTAGATTGCGACCCCACACTGCAGATAGGGTAAAGTTCAAGCTAATCTGATTTTTTTCTTTGGTAAAAACAAGCTCCTTAGTTAAATCTAGTTACTTTATACAGTTACCGAATAATTGTATATTCTGGTTTAACGTCTCTTTGATCCTGCTTTTGAGGTACCCAACTATAGTGGAGGAAAAAGATATATCTCTTTTTTTGAAAACAAAAAAATAATGGATGCAAAAATAATTTCACAAAACCCTATTGGATGAGGAGAATAGTGAGGAGCTTTTCTCTCAGAAACCACTTTACTCTTTTGCGCATCTCTTGTAGAGGACAAAAGTAATAATTATCTTCATGATTGGTTTTACTATGAAAAAAAAAACATTGACTTTTTGCAGCAAAAGTTATTTTTCACCACCAAAAGTGACACTAAAAGTCACGTTTCTTATAGTTATGCAATAAGTAAGAAAAACAGTTTTCTCCACAAAGAAGTGAAGAAAACAAATTTAGTAAACAATTATTTTTATTAAAAATGACGGTCATTTAACATTCTCTTTGTTTAAATCATGCTTTTAAATGGTTTTCTCCTAGAGAATTACTACTTGAGAGAAGAAATGAATCTCTAGGAGGGAATTCTATATCATTAGATATCTCCTTATTTCTACAGCTAATAGAGATCCTCTACCTGCCATTCTCTCTCCATCATTTTTTTCTCATTCAGTTGGGTGCTTAGGATCTATGTTATTATTATTATTATTATTATTATTATTATTATTTTGGTATCTTAGGCAATGGGGATAGAATGTTAAATTTACCATAATCACAAGATCAACTTTAACAGATCAGATATGAATAATACAATATAAACTACGCGCATACTTGGTTTCATCTATATTAATCGTGTGGAGAAGAACAAGCTATTCGTGCCCGTGGTTTACAACTCACTTCCACTTCTTCTTAATGCGTGCAAGTGATGAAAGAGCCAAACAGTAATCTCTTGAAGTGAAGCAAATTACCCTAAACCCATATATTTATAGATCTCTATGATTATCTCCTTTTCATCATGGAACTCCTAAGTTGATTAGGACTATTTTTCTTATTAGTAATTTTGAGTAGGAATCAACTGTTAGTTTCTAAATCCAATAAGGTTTCCAAAAACCAAATAGAGGAGGAGTCTATAATTGCTTTAAACTCCAGAGGTCGGACCCATGCATAGGCATGTGGTCAAGTGGACCACGCGTCCAATGCTAACATAGAACCCATGAGATAAGCCCACCAATGTGGGAAGAGGGCTGCATATGCAAGGATGGAACCCTAACCAATTGGGTAAGAGATGGAGCTGCTAACCAATTGAGGAACCATTGTGCAGCTAAGTGAGACAAGGAGTTGCTTATAGGGTCTATTCTGATGAGAAGAAAATGTGAAGAAAATTGTCTCCTAGTAAATCTTTTACTATGGGCTATTTCCTCCATTCTTGTTATCCATATTTTTACTCTGCATCCAAATATCCCTTTCAAGTTCCAAAAAGGTGGAGAAAACTGTCCATCTTTTAAATCTGCATTAGAGGCCATTTTTTAGTGCTTTTTTTTTCTTTTTCATTTGAATTTTTTTTTTTTCATGTGCAGGTACCATCCTATCTGTGCAGATCAAGTAACAACAGCCAACACCGGACAAAGCTCCAGCGGTTTTGTTCCTGGATGGATGTTATGATAATATATATGCTTGTGGAAGATTTGTGCTTGCTTCCTCATGTAGTTGCTATAGCTTTGGAGATGTAAAACAATAAGGGTACCTATTACTTATAGTTTTTAGTTTTTGTTGGCTAAGTACAAACAGGAGAACTACTGAATTTCCCTATAGAAGATTCTACTTATGGATATAATTTTCATGAAATGTAACTCTATATTATTGTCAGGAGGATCCTCCAATTTGCTAAATTGGGTTATACAACCTCAACATGATTAGATCCTCACTTCACAAACAACTCTTTGCTTAGCGGCAGTTCTATGAAACATTTCTTCCAACATGCCCACGACATGCTAAGATTTAGATTAAACCGCCTCTCAATCCTAATTTATCATTGACTATTGCTTTACAAAAAATTTCACAGGAATTTCAACATTGGAAATTTCTATGTGGGCTCCCTTTCCACTTTTATGGGCTTTTCTCTTAAATGTGTGGGCTCCTTTCCCATGTGAGTGGGCATTATTTCCGTGTGTCCCAGTGCCCTTCGCTGGCTTACCCAAAAAAAAAAACCTACATTGATACTCTGGCTCAAAAAATTTAGAAGCAACAATCTTAGGTGGAGGCCTAACTAATTGTCTAAATCATGGACCTCAAACTTGCAACTTACTGGTGTTGCCTTGTATTTGCTGAGAAACTCTAGTGATTGCTTATCTTCATCATCTATTGGGAAAATGTTTTTTTTTTCTTAACTAATTCTCATGTTTGGCACTTTACTAGAGAAGAATAACGTGAAGTGAAGCCTCCATTTAAAAGATATGAAAATATGTGTGGGTCATAACAAAAGTAAAAAAATTTTCAAACTCCCTACTTCTTTTTTAAAAAATGTCCAAAAAAACAATATTTTCAAGTCACTAAATGCCAAAAACCATCTACCTTTTACACAAAAAGTCAAAAAATCATTCTCAAGTTACTAAAGATGATTTTTTTTTATCATATTATGATTAGACCCCATTTGATTTAAAGCTTTTCCTCACTTTACTTTACTAGTAAACTACCAAGTAGGCCAAGCACACGGCCCTGCAATACATGTCCACCAAATAAATATGAGCGGTGTCCAACAAACAACATGTGGAGCAAATCCACAGCCAACGAACCGACATGCAAGTGGATGGGTTATGTCGAGTTGGACAAGAATGATCTTTTACCTTATTTTTATTTATATTTTAGTTTAATAGTACGTTCAAAATTTGTTTGAATGAGTTTAACACCAACTTTCCCTCTTTCCATGGGATTGAAATTTTGCTGAAGCACACCATAAAATGGAGGAATCAAAAGTGGTATACTCAAATGATACAGGAAAACAGGATATACAAGGTACCTTGTTTGCCTGGAGAAAAGCAAAATAAAGGCTATGGTACTATTAATGGAGTAAAGATGCTACTGAGAATTTCCATTGATGGGACCTCCACCAATTTGACCGATTTTAAATGTTTTCAGAACCACTTCTTAATATCATTTTCTTGTTTTTATTTGCTGTTTTGATCCTTGAATTTCTAATATCATAGATAAGTGTTGCTCTACAGAGGGTTCAGTTCATCATTCCCTCGCCCTACTTATATTATTAATCACATACACAATTTTACATTGGTGAAACACCTTAACAACCTCACAGTTACAAATGCAATAACTCTATGCAAGTTTTAAAAAAATGAAAATCTTAGTCGAAGGTGATAATATATATATATATATATAGTGTGTGAGGATACATCTATCCGTCCCTCATAAGAATATTTTTGGCAATCACACACCAACAAAATTCTTCCACCATCGGTGGCACCAATCCAGTCCAAACACAATCATGGACGAGATGGTGAATGGCCAAAAGCCTCAAATTAAGACTTAGACAAGGACATTCCAGGGTGCAACCCACCTCCTCACCTTGGAGTAGAAAAACAGCAATAGGAATAGAAAGTATGGCCTGATAAATTACTAATTCCAACTGGAAAAAGATCTTGGGCTCAAAACAAGCACTACAGGGTCACCTCTGAATGACATTGCACCAATGATCTTTGAGGCAAATGGTTGATTTTGCTCCAACTTAAAAAAAAATCGCCCAAGAACAAATTTTAGATTTCGGACTCTATATCCCCAGTACCAATAAAACCTTTTCACATTTGGTCACTTAGTCTTTACTCTAAATCCCCATGAATTCGTCCTTGTTTCCTTTCCAAAGTCTAGAATATGGAACTTTAGCACTGAAAGATTCCACGTGAAAACCACCCCAAACTCCACCATCAAAAGAGTCCTACAACTTAGGCTATAACAACTGTTAAATGAATGAAATGAATCTTGTCTTCTCCCTCTTTACCTTCCCATAAGAAAAAAAGATTCCTGTAACTAACCATGCAAACAAAGATAAGTAACAGAAGGCTAGTTCTGCAAATGATGTTTTTATCATTCTAAAAGAAAGAAATGTTATTTATCTAACATTTTGCATGATGCCCTTCAGAATTTTGCATATTTTTTAAACCCATTATATGGAGATATAGCATCATGATGAAGTACTTCAGCTGTTGGTTCTCGCTATCTGCCCGCCTGGAACTGCTCAATCCCATTCCATTACAAAAAACTAAAAACATGACCAAACAAGACACCCAAGAGAGTTAGAAGGCTTCCCCCATAAGGACCATTCCACTTCCAAAACCTTGAAACACAATGACATTTTCCTGATAAATGAGACTAACCCAGAGGATAAAAGAAGACGAAGAAGAAGAAGAAGATAAAAGGAGGTGACCCCTCCCCTTCAAAAGAAGGAAAGGAAAGAAAAGATATAAAGGATAGCTATGCACCATATTCCTTGTAAGAATCCAAGTGAATGAAATCTAAAGTTGAAAAGTTAGAGAGCACTAGCACCACCCAAGACACACAGATTCTCATCTCATGCTCTTCCTTTCCGATCCTCCTTCATCATCACCTCCACCTCCCATCAATTTGCATACTCATAGTCTTATTAGAGACACAAAGCCACTGTCACCGAATGTTCCAAGAGAAAACGCTGAAGAACAAGAACAAATCTTGAGCGATTTTCTTTTTTCCTATATGTTTCTTTCAGCTGTTCATGGGGAAGCGGTTTTCACGTGGAAAGCGCTGTTTTTTGGAAAACGAGAATACTATTAGTTGATGCGTTTTCGTTTCCTCATTGGCTGTTCACATTTCAAGTGGGGACCTTTACCTCTGCACTGTCCTATCCTGATAATTTATCATGCTCTGGTGGACTATGGATATCCAAACAACGTGCCCTAACCTTTGGCATTTTCTAAGGGTTGGTGACAAGGCAACAACCCCTGCTTCTATTTTATTTTAGCGTTTTGAATCAAATCCACGACAAGTCAAACCCCCCCCCCCCCCCCCCCCCCCCCCCCAAGGCAAAGGAAAAAGAAAAAAAAAACCCAAATATTTTTCCTCCAAGTAATCATGCCTTTATATATATATTTTTTATACCCATGTCACCGTTATTTAGGATTTAAAATAATATGACTATAATTTGATATCACATTTTTCTAATCTAAATCTCTGTATTTTTGTTATCATCCCTCCCTTAAGTGCCACATATTCAAGTGGAATTTCAGAAAAAATAATAATAATAATAAAGTAAGCATTCTTTGTAGAAACACAATCAATACTTTATTTATAGACCATCCTGGCCTTACACCCCACAATGAAAATGAATGAAACACTACCGAAAGAAAAGTCCCAAGATAGATCCAGTCATCCATTGGACAAAATCATGAACTATTGGATGATGTTTTCCTTTTATAATTTTGCATATGGGTTGAATGGCCCAGATTGGGGTCACACACGACAGAAACGTCTTCGAATTAGCACAGTGCGTGTGCATGCTTATCCATCCTCCTTCAGAGTAAAAGTATGAAGGAGAACGAAAGTTTCACTTTCCATGCGCGCGGCACCACGGTAACGTAAGGTGTCAAAACGTAGAACGGACGCGATTGAAACCGAAAACCTTGAGAATTTAGGGCGCATCACGTGAAAAGGTCAACATCCATGCGGCACCATCGTGAATTCGATACGTTTTGCAAAGGTGGGACTTTGATCCGTGGTCCAGCACATGGGGCCACATAGTTGCTTGGCTATCAGTTCTACTGGAGTAGCTGAAAATATCTCCCTGGCCCCTTGTTAATAATTAGTAAAATAATGGGCTCGGTTAGATCTTTGTGACTAGTTAATAAAAAAAATCTCTCTAGGGTAAAAAAGCAAATACAGAATGGAATTATTTCCAAAAATAGCGACCAATTTGATGATGAGCATCTATCCTGAGAAGACATAAATTTAAAATAAATAAATAAAACATAGATTCTAAGATTTCTGATTCATTATTAAAAATAATTATGAATGTTATCCTTCTATTTTATCATTGGAAATCATTGTAATCATTATCCTTTTGTTGCCTACTTAGTCATGTTTGTTTATTTTACTATTTACTATTTCCCATCAGTTCTCGTAAATATGTAAATTTTTAATGAGAATTTTAGCAAAAAAAAAATTATGTAAGTGGACCCTCAAACCATAAAACTCATCTAAGGAGTGGATGCCCCTTGGGGAGCATCGAACTCGCTGCTAGTGTAAAGTAGCGAGTTAAATGCTCCCCTGTTATCCTAAAAATCCAAAAAAAAAAAAAAAAACATTACATCGTTTTTGCCTTCTTTGGATTAGGTGAAGCCTATGTGCTCCTACAATGCCTAAGAAATATTGTCTCAAAATGTTTCTCAATAGTCATCGAGTAGAGTGTGTTTCACTCAAAGGCGAGATTGTTAGAGCATCTCCAAGTTTTGCGAAAATATAGTTTAGCCGTAGTATAATTTAAAGGCTAAGTTTTGCAAAAACACAGCTTAGCTCAGTCAAGTTTTGATAAAACACAGCTTAGCCATAGGGTTGTGTTTTCAAAAACACGGCGTACTTGGTACATTTTGACCTGCAAATACATCTTAGCTGTAGTATCTCTTTAGCACAAGCAATAAAAATAAAAAATAAACAAAATAAAAATTAATAAATAAATAAACGAAAAGGTCAAGTTTGGGTATATCCAAACAGATGTTAACTTTGCCTGGATTTTCATACATTTGTCATTTGCATAGAGATAAAGATGCTTGAGAAAAAATAGCATTCTCAATTGCATTTTAGTTGCGGGAACCTTTTAGCCAAGTGTTGCTTCCATTGTCGATCTCCATCTTACTTCCCCACCATGTCCACATTGAAATTCATGAATCATCACTTTGGAATTCCTTCCTTCAGTTGCTCCTGTATCCATATCAAAATTTGCTACATTGCGAATCTTCTTTCATGGTGGTGGAGCAGAAAAAAAATGCGTAGGTTATGTGAATCTATTTCCAGCGCCAACTAAGTCTAACAACAAAATGGATATAACCGTCTTTACTTCCAACCTTGCAATGTAGGGCACATCGAAATGCACCATTCATAAAGGAGGAAGATAAAAAGATGTAGGATTTCTCGAGTTTTAAGGGTAATAAAGGAGTATCGAACTTGCCTCTGGTTGCCTCTGGTATAAATTACTTGCGGCAAATTCGATGCTCCCCAATTAGATGCAAAAAAAAAAAAAAAAAAAAAACACCAGTGTGGTCATGGATCACTTACACCTTGGGTGAGGTTAATAGTTTTAGAATCCACTTACATGATTTTTTTTAGTAAAATTCTCTTTTTAAAACCTTCAGAAGTTGTATTTACTATCTCTTTTCTCTTTCTAAAGCTCTATTTACTCTCCACTTTTTTGCCTTCAACACATAGTACAGTTTCCAAATAAAAATGTAAACTCTTGCTTTTACTATCTCTATCTTGCAGCATAGCAACTTCCTAAGGTAAAACGAAACTCTTATTTTCACAGTAGCACAGCAGTTTCTCCTTTTTAATATAGTAGCATAGCCTCTCTTGTTTTTTTCACAGTAGCACAGCAGTTTCTCCTTTTTAATACAGTAGCATAGCCTTTTTTTATTTTAAGACATGAAAAACTCGTGACCATACCTCATAAACATTGTCGGGCTGATGGTCAAACCATAGTTACATGACACCACCCATAAACACCATCTATTGGGCACTCAAAGAAGATTTGAACCTAGGACCTCTGGAATACTAGACTACCCAACTAGTACAAAATATTTAAAAATGCATAACATAGCTGGTGTTCTAATTAGGTCTCTGGATTTCATGAAACTCACATGCAAATTAAAAATCTTGAGTTGAAGTAGTGGGGCTCGACAGTGTTATCAGTTGATTCTCAGATCAAAACCCCAAGGTTCATAGCCTCAAAAACTGTAAAGCTCTGATTACTACCACAACCCTCATAAGCAATTAACCCCAAAAAACGCCTGGTATAGAAAACAAAAAATAAGATGACATCAAGATGTGCCCTACAAACTGAACTTTGAAAAGCAAAGCCACACACGAAGAAATATCTACCATTCAATTATGCAATGTCCCACCCCGGTCTAATTAAAGAGCGATCTGAACCATAAGTGCAAATATGGAACGCAGGGGAATCATACAAAGTCTATTGCCAGGAGTTATAGATCCATCAGTTTCTGCTTCTTTCACTTTCTTATAGTCGATTGATAAGAAATCAATCCTTGGGTTGTGTTGGGCGACAATGGCTTAAATAAGCCTTTTGGGAATTTATTAAAAAAAATATTGCGGGTGTCAATCCTAATATAATTATGAATGATGAATGTTGGAGCATACCTTCTAATTCTCAGCCCACTAAACTTGGATTTTCTAATTTTGTCTCATGCAAGAAGAATCATGTTCTAACAGTGAAACCAGTGTTCCTATAGGATTGTGCAAGCCTCTGTAGGAGTTGGAGCTAAGTTGGACTATTTAAAATCAATCAAATGCTCAATTGGAGAATAAAAATTTGGACTATTTAAAATCAATCAATTGTTATAAAATAAGAGAGAAGAGTAAAGGGAGAAAGAGAGAGATCTTCTTATTGAGAGGTGTGTGTACATAACAAAGGGGAGGAGAGTTTTATGTATAGAGTAAGACTATTTTTTCTCCAAGCAACCTAATATAGTAGGATTCTAACCCAAGTGATCTCATCATCTCATGTAGGTCCCAATGTGAGCATCCACCTATGAAAATACATCTTATAACACTCCCATCTAGATGACCACCATTCAATAACAGTTACCTCATTATAACATTGCAAAGAAAAAACCCAGTGGGAAAAAAACCAAAGCGAAGAAAAACAGTACAACGTTCTACAATATCATTGACTTGGTGTTAAACGTGCATAATGCTGCCTCGTTAAAACCTTAACTAGGAAAACCCAGTGAGATAAAACCTAGAAAAGTAAAAAGAGTACAGCACACAAATATCCTAGGTAGCATACTTTAAGATGCCTCCCCTTAATTGACTACTCCCCCTGATGATAATAACCTTTCACATAGTTCGACATGTCAATCTCATATACAAGTTTCTAGAATACTGATTTTGGCAAAGATTTCGTAAACTGATCAGCCAAGTTGTTACTTGAATGAATTTGCTTGACTTCAATCTTGTTATTCTTCTGAAGCTCATGAGTGAAGAAAAACTTTAGTGTAATGCGCTTCGTCTTGTCATCTTAAACGTAGCATTCTTTAATTTGTTGAATATATGCCTCATTGTCTTTGCAGATGACAAGAACTACGAATATGTTGAGTTAAAGATTTTACCCACACACATTTCCTACTAACTTCATAGAGAGCTAAAATATTAACATGGTTAGAAAAAGTAGCGACCAAAGTCTATTTAGTAGAATGTCAATAAATGGTAACATTATCACTAAGAAACACATAACCTGTATGTGATCAATCCTTATGAGGATTAGAGAGATATCCGGAATCCATATCTTACAAAGTTATAATCTTTATAACTATAAGAATAAAACAGACATAAATATCATAATATTTGTTTGATACCAATTCAAAGCCTTAGTGCAAAAGTATATATGTAAGCATATTTAAAATGAATGAAAAACTTCATCAGAACTTCTCTCGATCTGCGGGTCAAGATAAAATTCTTCTATAAATCATCAATAGTTTCCTCAAGCTCTTCTAGAGTCCCAATCAAACTTCTACCATTGTGAACCCTTATAAGGATTTTATAAAAATACATCGGCAAATAATATTGTTTTCATACCTTTTCCTTAGATAAACATTCACCAAAATGATTACACCATATTCTTCTGAAGCACTTCAAGTCATACAATGAATGTCTTACTTGTATTAAGTACGCACTCTCTAACTTTATTTCAGGCAAAGCAAATCCTTCTGGAATTTCCATATATATATATATCTGTGAATGTTTTCAATCCCAAGTTTCTACAGAAAACCTTATATCACAAGTCTTGCCTTGTGTCTAGTAATTTTATTCATTTACAAACACCCATTTGTAACTTACAGGATTAACAATTTTTGGAGTTTGTACTATAGGTCATAATACACCACGTTTATTAAGAGACTCTAACTCTTCTTTGATAGAACTTTTTCATTTTGACCAATCTTTTCTTTGTTGACATTTATTCATAGTATGTAGTTCTGTGTCCCAACATCATCCTCATTTTCCTTTGATATTTGTGTAGCTACTGCATATACAAATGTGTCATCGATGATAATTTCATTTTTATCCCATATCTCTTTTGAATAATTATAAAGTATAAAGATTTCTTTATTATTGCGTACCCATTACCTCTTCAGGGGCTTCTAAGGTCTCTTCCGGGACTCATGTCTCTTCCGGAACATTAATTTGTTTAGGAATTTTAGAGAGATTGGATTTTTTTCATAACCTCTTATTGAGTAAAATGATGTAACTCATCAATAGTGTACAATTTGTGATAACTTTTTCGGGAGTATAATTAGGACCTAATTGCTTATTTCTCCTCTTCCGGGGCGCTGAGTCCTTGGAACTTATAGGTCTACTACGCTTCTGACGTGTAACTGATTCATTTGCTACTATGTTTGGAATTTTGTCTTACAGGGACACTAATTCGTGCTTGTTCTATAGAAACATTAATTCGTGCTTGTGTGTTCATAGCCAGTACATGTGACCTAGTCACTTTTATTACATCATTAAAAGTATCAGATAATTCGTTTGTAAATAAGTACACAACTCTATATACTTTATTCTTACATTGTGAAGTACATAAATCTAGATGAGATAGAGTGGCAGTAATCCGCATTAATTCTAGTCGTTTTTCAAGAACTCTCATATCTCCTCCTAACGATAGGAAGACTGTCTCATTAACAGGACAATCATCAAAATGAACAGTTAATATATCTCCTGTCATTGGGTCTAGATATCTAATAATTGGGGGTGAAGTATAACCAACATAGATTCCCAATCTACGTTATGGGTTCACAAAGGTCACCTTATATTCTTTGTAGAAAGAAAAGTCAATTGATGGTACTCTAAAACGTGCCTAAAAAAGCTAACAATAATTTGCCTTAAAATAACCCAAGGGGACCTAACCTATGATGCCAAAACATTAAAACCCTATGGTCACTAAGTCTCAAGCTTAGTTTAAGCTTCATGCTTAACTTTGTTGTTTTGCTCATAATCAAATGTGATTCGATTTGTGGATATTGTCTTGTAACATAGCTCTGAGGTCTGATGAGAATGTACTTAGCTTTTCTAGTATCAGCTTCTTGCTATCAATACTAGTAATGATATACAAATTATGAGTTATTATCAGTTATAATGTCCATATGTGGTACCCAATTATCCTAATGTATTTGAATCTAAGCAAGTTTTTTCGAGAACTACAAAAAAAAATGCATCTTTAATGCATATATGGGTACCATTTGGTAACATTATGTGAACTCTTTTAGAGCATTTAATTATTTGTACTGATCCAGTTATGATTGATACCTTGCACAAATCAAACACCAACTATGAGAAAATTTTCTAATTTTCAATATAGTATGTTTTGTGGCACTGTCTATCAGACAAATATTATCCTCAGTTTCATGCATTCCATGATTCATGCCGCATAAGATAATAAACGAACATAACTATTCAGTTGCATAAAAAAAATAAAACTTAAAAACAGCTAACAATTCAAAGCAAATATAATATGCAGACACAAGAAACGATGAATAAAAGAATAAGTCCTACCTTCTAATAAAAAAATTAAACTCAATATGTAAATTCACAATAGCAGTTGTAAATCTTCTTAACCATGCTTAGTTGTTCTCTTAATTTAGAAAAATGCCTTGTTAATCACCTCTTCTAGGGTAGTTATTTTCATCTTTACTGGAGGAACTTATTATGTCTATATTTTCTGGTGGTATGACCATCTTCTGGTGAATATACCCATCTAACAAAGATATAATGATGTAGAAAAGGAGGGCTTATATCATATCTTCCAGAGACATCTTATTTATCTCTTTGATGGCATCACCAAGCCGTTTCGAGTGTGTAGAGATCGATTTAACAATAACAATCATAATAAAAATAGAACTTCAAATTCTTAATATCCAGTGGCTTGACGTTCTCAATTTAAGAATCAAAACTTCTGGTTTTGTCAAGACTTCAGGCTAGAACTTCAAGTTCTTAGAACTACTGGTTTTATCAAAACTTCAGGTTTGAATCAAAACTTCTGGTTCTGTCAAAATTTTAGGTTTGAATTTATAGCCTCCACATCGATCTATACAACTTTGGATTTTTAGAAATCAAAACTCCAAGTTTGATTATAAATATAAATCTTCGGCTTCATATTACAAATCTTAGAACTTCTGATTGCAGATAATGTATTGATCTTCCGGTCCAGGTTATCTATATTCATATAGAACTTCAGGTTCTATTATATACAACTACTGCTTCTGGCAATAATAAATTCATCAAACCTAAAGATTAACAAAACCATTTAGTCATAATTTTACTGAAGGAATTATTTCAAGCATGCAAAGTAATGTAAACATACCTATAATTTAAGTAAAAAGAAATATTAGAGATATTGACCGCTATCACTGATCAAAGCTCCCCTTTTGTGTTTGACCATTAGATTATCTTTCTTTGATTTATACTGTGTATCCCTCGTTGCCAAGAATATGCTGGAAGAAACGGATCTGAAATTCGACTCCCGATAACCCTGATATCATAGAAATAATTTTCTACGCTCTGATTAGTCAAAATTTTCCTTTCTGACCATTAGTTCTATCAAGACTTCAAACATAATTTAGAACTTTAGGTTCATGAATTAGAACTTCAAGTTCTATCAAGGCTTCGGGCTTGATATTATGCCCTATTGGTTTTATTCCTGGATCTAAATATCGAACTGCAGGTTTGATTAAGAATATGAAACTTCGAGTTCATATTGTGGATCTGGAAACTTCTGGTTTTAGAGTAAAATAACCAACAGATCTTCTGGTTTGAATTCAAAAGAACTTCTGGTTCATAGACTAAAATAATTTACGGAACTTCGAATCCGAGATATTAATTCCATATAGAATTTTTAGTTCTAAATATCATATGGAACTTCGGGTTCCAATTACTTATATAGAAATTATGGTTCTATTTATGATCCATAATTTTCAATTCTATCATGATCTCTCTTCAATAAGAGATAATAAATTGTTCATCACTTGAATTAAAATTATAAATACTTGCAAATATAAAAAGAATAAAGATAAATGCATGTGTATGATTTTCAAATTAATAAAAGATCATAAAATAAGGAGAAACTACTTAACCATTGAATCGTGCTCCTTTTAGTGCCAACGTGTAGATCTGCTCGCGAGCTTTCTACAAGCGCAAACAAATCTCCAATCGGACGTTAGATGATTAAGATATCACAGAAATAAGTTTCTGCCATCGATCTGGTCAAATTTGCCTTTGACCATACTACTCGCTGACATGTGCTAATGTCAGCGTGCGCTGCTGATCAGATTAGGTGGCTGCAAACGAGTTCAAGTCAACCTAACCTGACCCGACCTACAACCTATCTCTTGGCTAGGCTCCTTGCAGCAGGTGACCTGACCTTGACCTAAACCATTCTCTTGTCTTCTTCCTCGTTACCAAACTAGGTTCTGCAACAGAACCCAATGCCCACCTGCACTACATCTGCAGCGGCGAGACAGGGGGCGACCAGAGATATCCTGCTACGGCTGACGGCGGTGGCTTCCCCGGCGACGGCAACTATAATAGCGGCAATGGTGGCCGGTTCCGGTGATTTTATTTTTTTTTTTGGATTTGTAGAATAATATAAAAGACAAAGACGGTTTTTTTTTATTGATTTCGTCCTTATCGCCTTTTCATCTACCAACGGCTCAGATCGAGAGATCTCCAACCGAATCACCTTCAGAGCGACCCGAACTTCTCCACTTCCTCTTCAGATCGAGACCCATACATTTTTGTTTCAAGCATATCTGCTTCGAGTTACAAAATCCGAGCTTCCGAGCTACAAATTCCACCTTTCCAAGGCTTGTCTGCGAGCATTTGACCACTGAAACCTCCATCTTTGCAAATCCCCACACAAAATATCAAAAAGGATAGATCTTTAGTAGAATCACAGCCGAAATCTCAAATTTCTAGGTGGAAAGATTGGTTTTTTTTATTTTAGAAGATCTAAACAAAACCCAATTCAAATCCCCAAAATCTCGATGAAAAGTTTACAAAGGAGAGATCTTTAGCAGAATTGCAGCCGAATTTCAAAACTTTTGAAGATCTACAAGAAAACCCAAAACCCCACCAAATTTCAACGGCAAAAAAAAACAGGGAAAAGGGGGAGGAAATAGAGCGTGCTGATAATGTGTTATAAAATAAAAGAGAAGAGTCGATGGAGAAAGAAAGAGATCTTCTTATTGAGAGGTGTGTGTACATAACAAAGGAAAGGAGAGTCTTATTTATAGAGTAAGACTACTTTTTCCCAAGCAACGTAATATAGTAGGATTCTAACCCTAAGTGATCTCATCATCTTATGTGGATCCCAATGTGGGCATCCACCTATGAAAATACATCTTATAACATCAATCAATTATTATATATGAAAGAGACTAATTCCACTTGGAATCAGCCTCAATGTATTTTGACCACTTCATCCAATACTGACCTCAGTGATTTAATTATAATAATTTTCTTTGCAAATCAAAACTGCTCAAGCCCTCTCTAATAGCTTCTCCTTCCAATTACATGGCTTAATGTAGGTTTTAAATAAGATTAAATGAGGAGGTACGTTTCCCATCACGACTATCATAAGCCCTCTTAATAAATCCTACAATCTCTCTCCTTAATCAATTAATCAAATCTATTACAAGGTTCCTAATCCTTATCTCCTAAAACCTTATTACTAATTAAATATCCCTAAATTATCTCTCTTCATATCTTATCTTACATATTTATATACTAAATTCACATTACAAAAAGAAAGACATGCATTAATTTTATTATAATACTTTTCGTTGAAAATCAAAATTGCCTGGGCCCTCTCTAATAGCATTCCATTGAAATACATGGTTTGATATAGTTTTTTTAAATTAGATTAGATAAGAAAGTGCCCCCATTACAAATCAACTAATCAAATCCGTTCTTAAATATTCTAATCCTTATCTCCGAAAATCTTATTACTAAATATCCCTGAGTTATATATCTCTCCTGCATATTTCTATACTAATACACGTTACAAAAAAAAAAAGTGGGCTTCGTTCAGTAAAAAAAATAACTAATAAAATCCACCCTTAAATATTCAAATCCTTATCTCCTAAAATCTTATTACTAAATACCCAGAGTTATCTCTATTGCATATTTTTATACTAATACACGCTTTTTTTAAAAAAGGCAACATTGGCTTCCTTGAGTAAAAAAATAGAGCACTGTTAGGCACATGTGAGCTCGTTGGGCATCATCATCTTTGGAATATTGGATTGCCTCTTGGAACCTTCCTGATCTTCCCTCCAAAGCCTCTTAATTGCAATAAAGTCTCTTTACTTTCTCAAATGCTTTAATGCATTTCATTGAAGTACAAATCATAATGTTTATCCTGTTATGGCCATGGTTCTAAAATACTTATCATTAACTATTGCCATGGAAAACCTTGCTTTTGTCTATGAAATCTGAACTCATCAAGATGGGAGGCGTGGAAACTCAAGAGAGAACAATTGAATAAGTCAAAGAGAAGCATCTAGAAGTGGCGTAGATAATCTTTTAGAGGTGGAGAACCTTAGGGTCGTTTGTTTCACCCCATTTACAATAAATAAAAATATCCCACATGTGAAATAGTTTCACACATTTATGTTTATTTTCAAAATTTACACATGTGGTGTGCAAATTACATGTGCTTTTGGTATGTAAATGGTAAGCAAAATGCCCCTAACATGGAATCACACCATCAGCAAAAAGATGCTGCTACAGTAACTTGAAAAACCCATCATGCCTTTTTCATTTTTTTTTTTTTGATATTTGTGGGCTTCTAAATGATGATCTGAATTGTTAAACTTATTAAGAAGGCAAAAAAACGACTATAATACCAAATTTCAACCGTTGAATCATCATAGATTGTGAGATATTTACAAAAACATCATGACCGTTAATTTTCATCTTATTTAAATTTCAACAAGTTAACAAGCGGTCTGTTTGTTCAAATTTTTTGATCATCTGAGCCTAAATTGAGATATCCAAACGGTTGAGTCTCTGTAAAAGGCCAAACACGATTGGTGGGTCAAATTTCAACCATTCATCTTTCATAGATTGTAACATATTTACAAAAAAGCCTAGACCATTTTATCTTCATTTCTAATTTCTATGGGCTTTTTTTCCCTAATCCAAACCATTGGTTCTCTTTAAAAGGCCAACAATGCTTACTAGACCAAATCTCATCATTTGATTTAGTATGGATTGTTCAGATTTTGTGAAAACTATGAAAAATATGTGAATCATTGGTGAGATTTGATTCACATTTGAAAAGATGTGAAAATAACGAACAAAAAATGATATTTTACATGTGAGTCATTTGCATATGTGAGTCATTTACATCTGTAAAGCATTTTCGCATTACATGTAAAATTAACAAACGAATGGTCCATCAACTAAGGAAAACATTTGACATGGTAGTATATTCTTGCTCATTTTGCTTTCTTAAATTTCACTAAGAATAAAAAAAAAAGATTCCATTTGCTAATTTTGTATTATGCTAGGAAAATTTAAATGAAGGGCAATGTGTTGGAATCTGGTAGTAGTTCCTGATGTATTAAGCTATGATGCATATATACATCAAAATAAGCAATGTATCATATTATATCGTATCCAATACTTTACCCTTTATGTGTAAAATCTGTGTCTCTAACGTGTCCACAGCATGTACTTATTGTATCCATGCCATATCTACGCATCATAAGTAATGAGACAACTAAAAGAAGAAGAGGAGCTCTGGGAGATGAGAAGTTGGTTTTATTTATGGGGTTTGGAGATTTGGATGGTTTCGTTAAGGGTCTGCACATGGATGTCTTTTGAGAGGCTCATCATTAGTAGGACAAGAAATAGTGGTGGTTTGAATTTTTAGATACCTTTATTTTAAGGTCGGGTTAGATGTTTGATCAGTTTTAGATGTTGAAGCTCTTCATTACTAAATATAGCTTATATTCTAAATTTTTTATAAGTTTTCTATATCTCAATATAATTTATGCAAAAATATTCAAGTTTTCACTAAGATCTCGAAAAAATGTATTAATTATTTACTTAGATTTTCATTTGCATAATTTCCAAGAAAGTCTATTATTTTGTGTTTCATGACAAGGACACAAGACATAGCATCCTTTCTATATTGGTGATTATAATTTTAACTTTATAATATATTTTTTTGAGAAATAGCTTTATTTTTTATTTTTTATAATATATACATATAACATGAAAATCATTTTTTTCTTATTTATATGATCATAAAATTAAATGATATATATATTTGTATGACTACAATTTCTTATGCTAAACATGGGGGCATTTTGCTAGTTGCTCAATTTAAGTTAATAGTCCAATCAATTGCAAAATTGAACCTCAATTTCAAAATTGAATCCTATACACTTAATATATATATATATATATATAATATTATATAAATAATAATTATTTTGAGATTCATTCAAATGGCAAGATAAAAGTTTGATGAAAGCAAATGTGAAACACACGATCATGGAGCATAGTAGTCAATTCCTATTCATTTCGGGAGAAATGGCCAGAATTTTTCATTCCAATTCATTTCAGCCCATTTCGATTGTTCATTCTGGTCTATTTCAGCACATTTCGGTTTGTAACACAATTTTCACTATTTTTTTTTATTTTTTTCTCAATACCCATATCAAGAAACATGCGTAATTTATATTTTATTTTATTTTTAAATATATATAAATATATATTAATTTTAATTATTTTAAAAATACTTCAAAATTCCAAAACATTCCATCTTGGAAGCCAAAACAAAATGATGACCAAAACAGAATTGACAACTATGGCATGCATTAACCAGAGCGTGAGATCTCTTGTACCTCAATCATGGAAGGTGAGGTTTGCGAAAAGAAAGATAAGTAGAATGAGAGACGGTCATCCAAGGTAGAAGGAGAGAGAGCTTTTGATATCTCTTACTTTTTTGCCTTGTAAATGGATTTAGGACAAGATCTAGAAGGGTGAAATCTAGAGAGGAAGCACAAGAGGAAGAGGGAGGAGAAGAGTGTTGGCCCCCTTGGCATGGTCAAATTAATAAGGAAGAGAGTGACCAAAGAAGGGATAAGGAGGAGGGAATAATTTATTTTTCAGTTCAAATTATTTTGGGATTTTTCATTCTCAGTTTCCCTCTCTTTTTTTTTATAGGCTTGATGAGAACCACTCAATGGGTGCCTAGATTGGATGGTGAGGATGAGACTATAGAGAGTGAAGATGGTACTCATAGGACTAAATGTATATATATGGTCTAGTGAGATAGTGCAGTATATGAGCTAATTTTTTAGGGCCACGTGCAATTGTGCCAATAATAAATGGCATGAGGGATTGAAAGATTATTATGGGAAGTAGGTATATATGAAAAACTAGCCCCATCCAATCATCCTAGCCGCTTCATCTTAATGACTCACATTTACAACGGTTGACATAATTCGAGAAGAATGCTCTTGTAAAATAAGAAAAGTCATGTGAGCATTCCTCACCCTATGTAAGGGAATGATGCATATTAACATTTCCCGTGTGTGTGTGTGTGTGTGTGTGTGTGTGTGTGTGCGCACTTAAGGGGGGGGGGAGGGGGGGTGGTGGACTTCATACGCATCCATCCTTTACCATTTTTTTTCCTCGAGAGTTTTTTTTTTTTAAACAACCCTCCTAGTTAAGCCCCTTAAGGTTTATGAAAACCATAAAATACTGCTGGAAGGAATAATCTAGATGAGATGTGCCTACTGGAAGGAATAATCTAGATAAGATTTGCCTATGTAAAAATTACCAACTTCATTAGGTTATCCTAACACTTTGATCTATGGCTCCAAAGTTTAATGGTCATGGGCTTTATACCAATTTACACGGGGTACTGTGTGTGTGAAATAATTGGATTGGTTAAAGGTGGGCACGATGCCCTAAAAACATAGAAGAGCAAAAAAGAGAGCATTTAAAATGAGGAGTTATATATATATAAAGAGAGAGAGAGAGAGAGAGAGAGAGAGAGATTCTCAAAAACTCCCCATTTCAAAAGAGTAGCATTTGCCTCTCTTGATTTGTCAATTGAGATTAGATGACCTCACCTTTACATGCCCGCTCATATTAAAAGAGAAAAATTAGGGATGAATAAATACTTTGACTTCCTAAATAATAGAACAAGAGGAATACATTAGCCAATTAATTAAAGCGAGTTTTTCTTAAGAAAATGCCCGGGAAGATATAAATAATATATAAGACTAATGGATCAATGTGTGCACCTCGTTGTGGGGCCACATGGGGCCTCGCCTGAGACTGGGACTGGGGGGATCAAAGTTCTTCCTACACATTTCCTCTCGGTAAAAAATCTACCCCATACCCCATATGCATCAATTTTATATGTGCCCCAATTTTAACAATGCACAATCCATTTGGACTTGTGTGCAATCGATTCAACAGTTCAGTCTATTCGAGTCCGGCAAAAAATTGGTGGACATATGCAATTTAGAAGGGGCTGTATGTAGTCCCTTTGGATGGACCAATCGATGGGCCCCACCCCAGGTGAGTACCTGGTAACTGCTATATATATATGTGGGGAGTGCTAGAAAACTCCCCTCAAGTTGGGCCCACTATGATAATCATGAAATGTCACTAGAAAAAATAATTTAGATGAGATCTATTTATGTAAATTTTCAACTCCATTAGATTATCTTAACCTTTTAGTCCATAGTCTCCAAGTTTAATGATTTTAAGGACATTATTTTCTTGTGATTTCAATCTAACGGTAAGTAAAAGTTGGATAAATATCAAATTTGGGATTTATACCAATTCATCGGAGTTAATGTGTATAAAATGATTGAATTGGCTTAAGGTCGGCTCTACGCCCCAAAAATGAGAGCAAAAATGAGAGTTTTTGAAAATTCAACACACACACATATATATAGTTCTATGAGGACCATCCTCACAATCTGTACGGGGCATAACACCTAATAGAGCCAATTTTTTTCATCCAAATGAGCTACACACATACAACTCCTACATAGACACTGAAGTTAATAGCTTGTATGGAACTATAAGAAGTGGCTTGTTGGATTGATGGTCTCAATCTAATTTTTATTGTTTGATATAAAGTGTTTCAACTTGTATACTATTGATGAAGGTGTTGAAGGAATTATATTGACTTCAAATTTAATATCTACGCAGGCCTTGCTCAGATCTTTCGATCCCTCCCTGTCCCATAATAAGTGGGGTCCCAAAGTGGGCACACTAGATGGTCCCCACAGTAAGCCCGTGAGTTGCGTGTTGACGTTTTTTCTAGGAACATATGATTCACAAATTCATGGATCCCACGATTTTAGGAAGGCGTAGATTGCCATGGAAAGTTAGTGTGCGTGTACGAAAGGTTCGGACCGGGGAATGCAACTTTCTACTGTGCGGAGCACTCAAGTCTCCAGTGTACACGCCAACGTTGTTTCTGATCCACCAATCACAAGGCGAAAACGCATCAGCAAAAGGCACCCCTGGTCCTGGTTGTTTTTAAAGAGACTTTTTCTTGCTGTCAAAACTCCGGAACCCTTCTGCTCTTTCTTCCTCTTGTTTATTCTACTTACTCTGCTCTCTGTATTTCCAGGCCCAAACAGGCAGGTAACCACTTACAAAGAGGTGAAAAGGCCAAAGCTCTCTAGTGAGTGCTAGTCCATTCATTACTTACAAGAAGAAGAACGAAAACCATACAAAAAAGGAAAGCAAGAAAGTGAAGTGAAGTAAAGTAAGAGAGAGAGAGAGAGAGAGAGAGAGAGAGAGAGAAATGGGGAGAGGAAGGGTTGAGTTGAAACGGATAGAGAACAAGATCAGTAGGCAGGTGACCTTCTCCAAGCGGAGGTCTGGGCTTTTCAAGAAAGCCCACGAGATCTCTGTTCTTTGTGATGCTGACGTCGCTACCATAATCTTCTCCTCCAAAGGCAAGCTCTCCGAATACGCCAGCACCAGTTCAAGGTTCCCCCCTCCCACCATCTCTTTCTTTCTTCTTATTCTGATGATGATTTTGTGTAGAATATAAGTTTTTAAGTTGAGCGGTTTAAGAACACGCTGTTACTCTACTTTTCTACAAAGTCTCTTTCTTGGGCGCGCTTTTTTTTTTTATAGATATATTTTTTATATATTTCAAATCATGCTATGTGTTTAATTCCCATGTATTTTAATGAGACATGCTATGTATTCAATTTTCATGTATTTTAATGAAAAATAAAAGGCCTAAATATTGTAGGGATTGAATCGATTTGAAGCAAACGAGACTTGCTGTCAGAATTCAAGCAGAAGAGTTTCTGTTACCTGGGGAAGTTACCCCATTGTATATCCACTGTGGGGCCCTGTTTCCCTCAATGAAAACCGAAGCTATCAGATTTGTGTGCGGGTGTGGTGAAAAAGTGATTTTTCTCATTTTAGTAGCTTGAGTTCGAGGTGGGTTGCATATGTGATTAATGTTTAAGTGGTATTGGGCTTGGGGCACTTTGATTGGTAATTTGGAATTGATCCGATGCGATTGCTGTGCCGTCCCTCATGTGGGAGAATCGCCCATTTCAGTGAGTGAGAACACTCTTAATAATGTGTAAGTCTCTTCCTTTTGTCTAGTGATGACTCATGAAAATGAAAATATGGACATTATTGCTTTTTGAGCAAGTCTGGTTCCATTTTGTTATGAGTAAGCTAGCTCTGCATCAACTGCTCTGTCTTTTTTATATTGGAAAAAATAGAATCCACATGTTGGACTTTTGGAAGTGTGGCCCACATGACCACACGCCCAGAGGTGGAGCCACCTTGGATGATGAAGTCATCTAGGGTTTCCCATATTGCTTAGATGTTTATCTTATATTGAATCCAATTTATGTATGTTGAACCTTAGATTAGCACCACAAACTATAGTAAATGATCAAGTGCTTTGGATTCTTCATTTGGGGTTTAGGCCTTATGTTATTATGGCCAATCACATATATGAAATTCTCCCCACTAATCACTCGTACCAAAAGCTCGAGGCTCTTAAAGAAGCGCAACATTGCCCCCCCTACCTTTCTTTCATCACTCATTTTGTATATTATGTTGGAATTATTACTCTTAATATTTCAGCATAGAAATAAAGAAACTCTCATTAGGAATTCAAAAGCCACTTTGAGAAGTCTAAAGGTTATCTAGGAAGCTGAAGCATCATGGATGGTTCAATGCTCCATGCAATAATAAGAATTTAATATAGTTGATTATCCTATTGTAACTTGCAATGTTTTTTAGGTTTTCTCATGTATCCTTTAGACTACTATATAAGGTTGTGTTTTGATTGTTTGTTTAAAGATAAGTACAGTGTGTGAAGAGTATTTGAAAAAGGTTTATCCAAGTATTTGGTGTGGAGAAGTCTCTTGTTATCTTGAGGTTTGAATTAATATACATAAGTGTTTTAGTCATTTGATTTTGAGTAGGGGCTCCGTACGGCCCTTTGGCCATACAACCCTCGCATACACAAGCACACACTCCACGCCTCCTTTACATCCACTGGAACCTCAGTATTTTCTTCTGCCAACCTTCGTAGATAGAATATAAACCTGAGTATTGGATGTTGCGAGCCTTAGTATTCACAAAAAACGAAATTCAATTTCATCAAATTGGTATCAGAGCATATGCATTTCTTCATGTTTGTCAATTTCTCTCGTTTCTACCAATCTCTATAAAATAAAATAAACTAAAGAATTTACCAAATTTTCTCCCAAAATCACACAATATTTAATTCCCTCCACTAACCAATCCTGCTAAAACCTTGTGGCATTAGTACATCCTATGGAAATACTTTTAAACACTCCTTGAGGTGGTACCTGATCAATGCATGTTTCGTGACACATTTCAATGCCAGCTTGTTTATCTTGGAATTCAAACTTGCGACGTGTTAGCTCTGATAAGATATTAAGTTTCCTCTACTAACCAATCCTATTAAACCTCAGGGCATTAATGGAGGCAACGATGATACTTTTCAATAGTCTTCCTTGAATGACTTTCAGTTGGCGCATATTTCATGCAACATTTCAGCACTTACCGTTCTTTTTGGGTTTTGAACACACGATCGACTCTGATGCCATATTAGGTTTTTTCTACTAACAAATCATACTAAAACCTTGAGGAATTAGTAGAGGCAGTCGTAATACTTTTCAATAATATACAACTACCCACAATATGTGGAGTCATCTATGGGTGTCACGAGCCGAGCCTGAGAAACTTTAATTAGGGTAATTCTCGAGGCATAACACACGTACTCCCGTGAAATTCGCACTCAGACTAAAGCCAAGGCGGAATTCTACAAAGGATATTCACCTTGTACCACGTGTGAGGAACTTTTAACGGACACATATCGTAGAAGTTATGGGTCGTGGTGTTACAATGGGCTCCATGATTTGATTTGAACTTCTACCATGGTTTGTGCAACTAGTTGGACCCCATTTTTCTCAAGTAAGAACTCATTGCCATTCTTATTTGGCGATTGACCATAATGCAAAATATTTGCCAATACTCTACAATTAGGTGATGCAAATTACAAACTGCCTGTCAAGTGATAGTTATATGCACTGCATCGAAAATGTCGGTATTGATTGTAATTGTATCCCTAAAATAACTGTATTTTATCGGCCATAAAAATATAGGCTTATTCACTCTTTAATAGTCCTTTATTAGAGCCCATTTGATTATGAATTCATTTGTATTCACTTTCATGCAAGCAAATAGACTCTTGTAAATATATTTGTAAAATCTTATTACATTTTTGCAATGGTTCAGAATCAATAAATCTCAACTAATTCATTAGATAATTATCAGACCATGATTGTGTTCAAATGTCTAATTCATATCTCTATATTACATTGGGATACTAAAAGAAAATCAAAATTTTACATTTTATGATACTTTAATTTTTTTTTTTCATTTTTGAGAGAAAGTTCAAAATTCAAACTGCAGTGGACTACTTGCATTTCAAGCCAAGGGACGCCCTCCATTGCTGTTTTGATGAATGCCACTATACCATACGAATGCTTGTGTTTCATGGAAGTATCAAAGCATTTTGCTAACGAGCTTTCTTTCTTTTAAAGCATTTTGCTACCGAGCTTTCTTTCTTTTTTCTCAACAGCATGGAAAGAATTCTACAAAAATATGAAAGATATTCCTGTTTTGGGAGAAAGAGTGATGCAACGAGTCTTGAATCAAATGTAAATGAAACTGCATAATTGATGTACTACTCGTTTTATTCCTGATTTGCATCAACTCAAGTCCCATGTTACCCCTTTTGTTTAAGAACCTTCCTTTCGTTAGCAACCAGTTCACTAGTTGACATACACTCAGAGATTTTTTTTTCCAGGAATGTGGTTTCTTGGAATCTAGCAATCTTCAGACTATGATTGACAATCTACATATAAAAATAAGGTAAAATGACATAGCTGAGGCATAAGTTTATTCTAAGAAGTTCCATGACAGGCTATGGTTTTGATTTTTGCAGGCATATGATGGGAGAAGATCTCAATGCATTGAGAGCTAAACAGCTGGTACAATTAGAACAACAGCTTACAGATGCTTTGCATCGTATAAGGTCAAGACAGGTAAAATGACCACTGTTTTGATCCAAGAGTATAGGCCTATCAGCACGTTTATTACCTTGGTTAGAAAAATCTTTTATTGGCTCAAAATAGAACGGAATGGAGAAACAGAATTCATATAGCCGACTCCAACATAGTTGGAATAAGGCTTTGATGATGATAATAATGATAATGGTTAGAAAGATCTTCTATTGTCCTAGGCCTAGTGATGTCATTATTATCAAGTCTGCATTTGATGAAAGGAGCTCGGTATTGATAAAATTGGATTTACATGGGGCTACTTTTTCCTAACGAATGTTACTTTCTCCAACCAAATGTACTATTATTTAGCGTTGCCTTATCCCCCAACAAAGTAAACATCAACCTTGTTAAGTTACTAAAAGACAATCAAATAAGCAGCGGGACAATATTTCATTGGTTAAATTAAATCTTATATGATCTTTTCATGAACTTGGCGATAAATTTAAAATTCTCATTGAGATGACAAAATATTCACCTAATTAGTCCGTTCCAGCTGAGGAAACTTAAAATGTTTCTTGATTATTTTCCATACTACACAACGTCTGCAATGACAATTGTATACATAATAATGAATACAAGAATAGATACGGAAGCCAATTGTGTTTGTTGCTGAGATCATGCAGGATATTGTTGAGAAGACTAGAGTAGGTGCGTTGTGTGGTAGTGATTGCTATCTTGTAGGAACAGTAGCCAAGTCATGCTCATCTTGTTGGGTTTTGTCTTGTATTCCGGTTTAGCCGGATCGGTCGTCTGGTTTAGTCATAACTGAGACTCAAGGTTAAGGGTATTTTAGTCATTATGTATGGGTTTTCTTATTGGCCAAGAAAGTGGGAACTATATATATTGATGTACTGTAACCCTAGATCCTAAAGGGATCGAGATGGATCATAGTAGATGAGTTCTCTCCTCCCATGGACGTAGGCAAGATTGCCGAACCATGTAAAATTGTTGTGTTCATGTGTGTGATTGCCTGAATGGTATGATTACTGTGTGTTCATCGTAGTTGATCTGTTGATCGCGGGTAGTTCCGTTACGACGTTTTTCCCAATAAATGGTATCAGAGCGAGGTGGAGAGCGCTCGTAGTTTTGTGATTGACGGATCGTGTCTGGGATGTGTGTGGAAGAAGAGGATCGACACATCGTGTTCGGATCCATCTTTCATTGGCGATGGTGCTCGATTGTAACTTGCAAGAACCCTAAGATCAGATCAGGCATGAATCGAGATCACAAGGTGGGCTGGGCGGTTATCAAAGATCTTTGTTGCAGTGCACGAAACAGAGAGAAGCAATCGGCTGTGCTTTTTGGTTCGCCGGAGAATAAGAAAGCAGTTGCTGACCGTCGTCGGTGAACTGCTGTTGCCAGATTATCGGGGAAGAAGACATTGACTGCACTGCTGCAAGAAAAAAAAAGGGGGGGGGGGGGGCTGCAACTCACCGGTCGCCGTTGCCAGAGATCGCCGGTCGTCATCAAGTGTCGGTCGTCGCCGCGAACCCGCCGTCGTCGCCAGCCACCGATGGTCACTGGACCAGTCGGTCGTTGGCGAAGAAAAACACAGGTTCTGCTTCCTGTTGGAGAACAGGGAAAGCAGAACCGCAGGTTGAAGACGACTCCCCAATCCGTCCTGGTTCGGGTCGGGTTAGTTTGACCTGACCCGCGGTTCAGCCCAGTCCAGCAGAACGAGTTAGGCCGGGTCATGTGGGTCAAGTTCAGACCCGACCTGTTCTTCCGGAAAGCCCAGCAGCATCTCTTCAGGTCAAGTTCGGGTTGGGTCATTCAGAACTAACCTAGTTACAGCAGCAGCCCAGAGAGCATCGAAGGTTCAGGTCGGGTCAGGTTCGAACCCGAGCCTGTTTATGCAGCAAGCCCAGCAGAGCAGTTCTGAGTTCCAGGTCAGGTCGGACCCGAACCAAGTACGGCAGAGAAGCCCAGCAGAGTGAGCAGTTCAGTTCAGTTCTGGGTCAGGTGAACCCTACCCGAATCCGTTTCAGAAGCCCAGTTTGTAGCAAACCGTGACATCAGCAGTGACATCAGCACAGTCAACAAGCTACTTTGACCAAATTCAATGGCTAAAATTGTTTCTGCGATATCTTGATCGTCCGATGTTCGATTGGAGATCCGTTTGAGCCTACAGACTCGTTTTGAGCAGATCTACGCGTAAATGGAAGAAGATGGGCTGTTCAATGGTCAACATGGATGTTTGACTAATTGGAGTGTAGAAACTTGTTTCTACAATATAAAAACCATCCGGAGTCGGATTTCAAATCCGTTTCTTCCAGCGTGCTCATAGTGATGAGATCTACGAGGCTGGTAAAAGATATTGGCAGTTTAATGGGCAGAAAATTGTAGGACTAAAGAAACTTACAGATTCACGATGTTAGCAATGGATTCAAGCGTCACGGGCCAGATTGAAGTATTTGATGGAGAAATGACTTCGGGGATTGGCAGGGAAGAGTGTTAGACTCCGTGACACAGCAATGATTGAAAAGTGTTACTTGATGTCATGAATAGTAAATTGCTCCGAGTACTTTGATGAAAGCTCAGATCCGCGTCGAAGGGATTGGGAAAGAGCGACATGCCAAAGTGGAAGAAAAAAACAAAAGAATCAGAATTAGAAGGAGATAATGTGCAAGAAAGCTCGGATTCAGTTGACAAGGAATTAGTTTTGGTCGCTACAGGTATGGATCGAGTTGATGATTCATTGAATTGGGATTCAAATTCTTTCGATCATATGTTCGGGTAGAGATTGATTTGATGCAAATAACTATCATGGTTGATGGATTTGTTCTTATGGGGGAGAATGCAACGGATGAGCATTTGAGATAAGAACAGTAGAGATCCAGATGTGTGATGATGTTATTCAAACCCTAACGGATGTGATATATGTTCTGAGTTTACGAAGAAATTGGATTTCATTGTGTGCCTTAGACTTCAAAGGCTGTAAGTGCATTGTAGCAGGTGGAGTTATGAAGGCGGAAATGGAACATTGGTCATCATAGATGGTGAGATGGTCAGAAATCTCTACAGGTTAATAGGAGATGCTTTTTTTAGGTGGAGCAGTGAAGGAGACATCAAATAACATGCGAGGAAATCTATGGTTCAGGTAGAGTTAGATGCGACGGATCATCAAAAGATGGATTGATGGGTCTTCGATGATATCATCTAGCGGAAATCTAGGAAGCCCTGAATGAAGATGATTTTCTCTGAAAAGGTAGTCTTGTTAAGGTCGGAGTAAGCCAGTTTAAGCATCGGGTCATACCAAACCCGCATGTACTGTGCCCAACCCACCATAACAGGCTAGAACAGGATAGTTGTAGGTTTGATGGAAAGAACACCGTGATGGAGACAGAAGGAAGAATTCACAAGGTACCAGTGAGATCTGAATTCAGTGAGGTCTTCAGTTTTGTCTTGACGGATGGAAGTTAGGCTCATTGTGTTGCAAAGATGCATGCATGTGGCAACAAATGGAGAGCACTTCAGAGGTTCAAGACGGTGGTGTTGAGGTCAAAAGAGGCAACTATGGCCACGATAGGTCATAGCGTGTGCGGAGGCGTACCTTTCAGCGAGGTATGTGAAGTGCTGGTTCAACACGTTGAGTGTTGAAAAAAGAAGACTGTGCCATCGGTGTAGTAACGTACCATTCAGCAAGGTGTGTGAAGACATTCTAGGTATCTCAAGGTGGCTCTGAGGATTTGCGGAATCCAAGCCAAGGTGGAGATTGTTGGGTTTTGTCTTATATTCCGGTTTAGCCGGATCGGTCGTCTGGTTTAGCCAGAACCGAGGCTCAGGGTTAAGGGTATTTTAGTCATTATGTATGGGTTTTCTTGTTGACCAAGAAAGTGGGGACTATATATATTAATGTACTGTAACTCTAGATCCTAAGGAGATCGAGATGGATCATAGTAGATGAGTTCTCTCCTCCCATGGACGTAGGGAAGATTGCCGAACCACGTAAAATTGCTGTGTTCATGTGTGTAATTGCCTGAATGGTATGATTGCTCTGTGTTCATCGTGGTTGATCCGTTGATCGCGGGTAGTTTTCGTTGCGCCGTTTTTCCCAATACATCTCCCCCTTAAGTTGGACGGAATGTGCAGAAACTGAAATAGTTTAGAGGGCGGGCCTTTGATCATCACATCTGCAATTTTCCCATCACTGGGAATCAATAACACACGTAGGGTGCCATATTTGACTTGTTCACAAACAAAATGAACATCAACTTCAATATGGCATGCTCTCTGGCATGCAAAACAAGTTTGGTATCAAATAGGTCGCACAAAGATTGTCACAAAATAGTGTAGCAGTCAATGTAGGTTTGATGCCAAGATCCTGAAATAAATAGGAATGCCATTTCATTTCTGCACTCGTGGAGGATAAAGCTCTGTAGTCTACCTCAGTGCTTGATTTAGAAACAATTGATTGTTTCTTAGCAGTCCAAGAAATGAGGTTGGAGCCCAAAAATATAATAGATCCTATGACAGAGCGCCTATCATCTCGGCAGCCAACCTAATCAGCATCAGAAAAGGCTCAACAGTACCCTTGATATAGCGGTGGATACACTTTATTGCCTCAAGGTGAGTAGTTTGTGGCACATGAAGAAATTGACAAACTTGATTAACAATGTAGGCTATGTCAGGCCTAATCATGGTAAGATATTTTAATGATCCAACCATACAACGATAATCAGTAGCATGAGTCAATAAATGACCATCATAGGGGGAAAGTTTACCACCAGCAGCCACCAGGGTTTAACTGGTTTACAACCATCCATTTTGAATCGGGCCAAGATGTCCATGATGTATTTCATTTGGTTTGGGAAAATAACGTATTTGTTGCAATGGGCTTGCATACCAAGAAAATAATTTAAGGAAATCAAGTTTTTCATATCCAATGTTTGACTAATTGCTACAATCAAAGAATTAATGGTGGGCATATCACTCCCTATTAAAATTTTGTCATTGACATAAATTAAAATTGTAATTGTAACATCACCATTGTTAGAATTATGAGTGTTGGCTAATTCATAAGTTGGACAAAACTTTAGGTCCATTGAGTTGTAATTTTATATTTCTTTAATAATAGATTGTGGTATATATCGCCAGAAGAACAGAAATGAATACAGCAAAGAAAACTATTAGATTTGTGAAGAATTCAACCAGAGACAGAAGCAAGGCCGGCTCAAGCTAAGGACCGCAGTCGATCGATATGCAGACCACGTCGATGCGGGGTGCAAAAGTTGCCCGGACAAATTTGATATCCACTCAAGTGCCCACTTATCTGCTCAAGCATGCGATATACAAAAACCCACTGACCTATATATGTGCGGGGATTGGTATTTTGTGTTCTACGCAAATCTTAACTCCTATATACGAATTGTGGGTAATAAATAAGCGTTCTCTCAACCCTAAAGAACCAAATCTCTTATTCTAAGTGGAGATACCCATTGGAGATCACACCCCTTCTCTAGAGTAGCCATTAAAGAGATGTGCTGAAGCTTTAAGTGCTATAGAATATTGTTTTTACTTTTTTGTAGAAAATTGTCTTCTTTTATAGAAGATTGGTTGGATCAAGTACAGCGAGCAGTGAACGAAGAGGAGTTGTACAAGAATAACTATAGTCCTTAGGTTGAGGAGACTGGGAAGGGTCTATGAGTATATCTTGTAATTGCTCAATTCATATTTGATTTTTGTTGGTCCGAAGAAAATTCATGGTTTTTCCTGATAAGGGTTTTCATGTAAAAATTGCGCCTCTTTTTCTTCATGTGGTTGATTGATTTGCTTGTTCTTTCATTTTCCGTCATTATTAATTGAATTACAATTTAAAAATCTAAGTTAGGGCCTTGAATTTTGCTGATTCTCAAACCTTCAATTGGCGTTTTATACCACTAGCATAGAAGAATCCATTTAGCTGCATCTAAACTCTAAAGAGGTAAGCTGTGAACTCAAACTTTGAAACCAAGCACATAAAGCTTGTTTCAATCCATAGACAGCTTTTTGTAATTTGCAAACATGAGTGGGAAACATGGGATCAACAAAATTTGGTGGATGACTCATGTAAACCTCTTTAACACGAATCCTATGTGAAAAACCATTTTCCACGGCAAATTGTAGCAAAGGTCAATTGTTTTTAACAGCAATAGAGAGTACAATTCATATTATTTGAGATTTTACCAATGGACTAAAAGCCTCATCATAATCGAGACCGGATTGTTGGTGATAACCCCTAGCAACCAATCTAGCCTGACACTGTTCAAGGCTCTCATCGGCCCGTTGTTTAATGTTATAAAACCACTTACAACCAACTATATTGCCATGAGGAGGAGGGACGAGTGTCCACGTGCCTTGCTTGAGAAGTGAGTTAAATTCTTTTGCCATGGCAAATCGCCACTGTGCATTTGTCTTAGCAGCGGGATATGAGGTCGGCTCCATCGGAAGATTGGTCTGAGTCACAAATGAACACTGCAAAGGGTAAGGATGATTTGTAGCAATGTCTGCTTTCTATTTGCGAGTGCCATCTTGATTTCTGGTGACCATTGGATGTCGCAGTCCCAGACTCATTTCGGAATTGTGGAGGAATAGGTGGCTGATCTATGGGACCGATAATGTCAGTAGTAGCTATGAGTGCCTGTTATGGTAAAAAGAGCTCCACGTGGGATAGAAATGGAGGATGGTGAGGTTGGTGGGGCCATTGGACTAGGACATGGCGTAATAATTGCTGCAAGATGAACTCGTAGTTTTCCGTAGGTTGTCCCATCTTATTCCACCTATCTTAATTTATTTATAATTTTTATTATTTTTTATTATTTTAATTAATTATTTTAATCTTAGCCATTAGTGTATTTCGATAGTCCAAAATTGTGTTATGTTTTATTATAGTCTATATAAAGTGATGTAAAGTCTTTTAGCTCTTCAATTATTGATGAGTAAAAATTTTGTCTGCAATGTTTTTTGGTTTTCAAAAGTCATCTTCTCCGTCTTCCTCGCTTGTAATGGAGAGTTTGGCGTGAGGCAAATATTTTTAAAAAATTTTTAGTATGGCATGAGGCCAATATTTTCAAAAATTTTTTTGGCGTATCCATTTACCTTCCATTTTTAATTTCTCCATCTCGTCCAGCCTCACATTTGGTATCCCAATCTACATCAATTGGTATCGGAACGGAACAATCCCCACAATCATAGACGTAATTACCCGCGTCCCTCTTCCATCTCAGTCCCAGCCACCACCCCACAACTTCCACACACACAGCCACGGCCCTTTGTTGAACTCCCCGATACCCCAACGAAAAAAAAAAAAAAAAAAACACCTTGGCCGAAACCCTTGCTATCTACCGCTGGAATCCTCCCCACCAAAAACCTAACCCCTTTATCTTCGATACCCAACCCATCCTCGAACCAGTCCCAAGCCCCAATCGCTGTCCAATCCCATCCCATCCCGCCTGTGTACCCAAGCCCGACGCACCTCCCACAGCCGAACCGAACCGAACCTCTTCACCCATCCTGTGAAGTCCAATCCCCACTCGCCCAACCCAAACACCAAAATCCCAATCCACAGAGAGAGAGAGAGAGAGAGAAGCTAGCGGCAGAGAAGAAAAGAGGAAAGGGAAGAAAAGAGAGAATAAGAGCGTGCCTGGTATTAGTGATTCTGCCCCACCGGTCGCTCGCCGTCAGTGCTGCCACGTTCGCCACGCCGTCATCTTCTCATCTCTAACGCTACCTGCGGCCAACCCCATCGGTGACCAGCAACGCCTAGCAGCCGGTTCCATCACCACTTTGTGAACATCCCACGAATCATAGACCACCATGCATGCCACTGCCATCACCGAGGTCGCCAACACCATCTCCTTCTCCTGCACTAGGCCCCTTGTTTTTCTTTCCTTCCTCAATCACAGCAAGTGCAGTTGTGTTCTTCTCTTGTTGTTCGAACTCCAAGACAGATTCGAGAAAAGAGTATGAACCCTCTTCCAACGTGTTCTCAGTTCACACATATTAAGCTTTTCAGTGGGCTTGAGTTTCGTTTCAGTTCAGCCCAAATTCGGTTAACTGGTATCCAAAACCCACACAGAAACTGAAAAAATAAAATAAAATCCCACAACAAGCTTGCCTTACATTTATAGCAGACCTCGTCACTAAATCATCAAAAGGCAATCAAGGCATTTGACCACTGAAGAGCTAGAATTTATTCTTGTGAATTCGGAACCATCTGCCGTCTAATTGTAAAACCATCTTCACCTGCGTGTTTGTAGAGCCAAGCAGTGAACCCTATGCGATAGCAAAGTGTGGAAACAATGTGGGCCCATATTTCATTAAAATTTCAGCCATCCATCTTCAAATAGCAAGATCTTCTCCATTCAGACTCTGATTGCCGATTTGTTTTCACCTATAAACTCTAATCAGTGAGATCCACATATCAGGTCAGTCAAATTTTGAAAAAAAAAAGTATTTTAGAAGTCTTCAATATGGCATTAGAAGAGGAATTGTTATTGAAAATTCACAATGATCTGCCGAAAATAACATATTCACTTAAATATGGACAATGGTATGCTGATAATAAAGCCTGCTTTGATCAACTTTTAAATTTTTGCCAAGGCAAGTTATATGTTGATGACTATGGTGATGAATTTTCAAGGCTAAAAGAACTATATGGATTAGACGAGGATGATGAACATTATCTCATTATCTTTACTGGAGAGCAAGTATATGGAACAATATGAAAAAAGAATGTAAAGATCTGTATGATGCATTTTGAGAAGCGATACATTTTGAGCGTTTGATAAAACGTTATCACCTCCGAAGAGCTAAGATGCATATGCAAAAAGAGAAATCTCTACAAACCATAGAAGCCCATGTTGTGGAACCAAATGTGGAGAATAGCAGTGCTGATCTAAAGGACCAAAAGCAAGGAACAGTTGATTCCACATTACATTCAGATGAAGTGGAGGAAAAAGGATTTGAGTCTCCTTCTACTAGTGTGGATTAAGTAATGTAGGTAGAAACTAAAGAAACGATGGACAGTGATGAATTGAATATAATTGGCAAACCAACTAATCATACGCTAAGTCCACTTCTTGAAGAGAAACGTATATCATCATAAGAGCAAGTTGTTGTTTCAAAGGTTGAAAATGATGCTTTAGTGATTGAGATTCCCCATATTAATTTCATCTTTGAGGATAGGCTATTGGTGTTTGAAGATTATGACCCGTAGATATATTGTCAACAAATGATGAATCTGACTATCCGATCACGAACCCATGCTAGCCTCAAACATCAAAAAAATTCATGCCAACATTCTTTTTCTACTTAAATGAAAAAATTGATTCCAGCCTCTAAGTCATGTCAAGAAGATGTAGCCCATGAAGCACATTGAGGATTTGTATGCTTAATATTTAATCCTGGAGGAATTCTCTACAGCAAGGGGAGAGTCGAAGCAGGACGAACTCGTGGTCCCCAATGGGTCGACCAACCTTTGGGCTCAACACAACTATCTTAATTTATTTAGAATTTTTATTATGTTTTTCAGTTATTTTATCTTATTATTTTAATCCTGGCCACTAGTATGTTTTGATGGTCCAGATTAGTTTTAGGTTTTGTTATATTCTATATAAAGTGATTAAAAGCCTTTCGGCTCTTCAATTATTGATGAATAAAAAAATTTATCTGAAGTGCTTTTTGGTTTTCCAGAGTTATCTTATTCCTTCTTCCTCAATAGCGATGGAGAGTTTGGCATGAGGCTAATATTTTAGGATTTTCCTGACATATCCCTCTACCTACCATCTCTAATCTATCCATCTCTGCCCGCCTCGCATCTGGTACTCCACTCTTCATCAATAATGATACGTGGTTTAGTGGCTCAAGTATGAAATTTGGGGGATGAATTTAGGTTGTTTGAAAAAGGAAAATGGGTCTCATCAGATTTCATATGTCGTGAAACAAAGACAAATCCATTGTCAAGGCATATACAACGGTATCTTTTATGGATTGTACTATATCTTGGAAAAACACACAATGCAAACTTTAGAGATAATTTGTGAGCACTGTAGTCACAGAGATATGGAAAGCAAGCACTAGAAAACACCTGAAGCTGATCATAGGTTGGTTCTTTTTGGTATAAATAGAATATGAACTTGGTTATTTAAAAGTGGTATTGGCAAGCAATTAATAAGGTAAACCCATAACTTTGGAGGACAATTACTGTTCAAGAGTAAAGTAAGGTTGATATTAGTGATGTGACGGTTTTTCCTTTCAAAGACACCATTTTGTTCTGCTATGTGAGGACTATGATGGAACTCCGCCAGGTTTTGCTGCCGGTCTCAAGCCCGGGTAAAGGAGGAAGGTTGCGTTCGGTAGGTGACAGCCAGCTTAAAACTTTTTCACAACCGAAACATGAATTATGAGAAAATGTGGAGAAACAGAATTCATGTAGCTGAACCCAACATGGTTGGGATAAGGCTTTGATGATGATGATAATGTGAGGACTATAATGGATTCAAATGAGGAGACTCCGTCACGCAGCCGGAGATCTATGTATGTTCTGATGATAGGAAGCTCCGTGGATTTCTCCGCCTCTTGTCTTTCCTACGCGAATGGAGAGAATAATAATAATCCAAACCCTAGGGCTCCCTTATCCTTATATAGACAAATCCCAAACAGTCACACTTACTAGAGACATCTTCCACCAGAAGCCAACATCCACTGATCCTATTGGGAGTCTTATTATAGGGCCCAGATCAAGTCTTACACTAAAATGGGATTGCAGTCTCTGTGGCATCTGCCCTGCTTGATCTGACGTGGGACCCGTGGCATGTGGGCCACACGATTTCCTACAATCTCCCACTTGGCACGAATGCCATGTACATCAAACATTTCTTAGTCCCATACGCATCATATACCTTGCAAAAACCTCTACAGGTAAAGCCTTGGTGAGAGCATTAGCCATCAATTCTTCTGAAAGCACATAGAAAATTTCTGTATTATTATTTTCAGCCTTCTCTCTAATAAAGTGATATTTTATTCCAACATGTTTTTATCGGCTATTAATCCTTTGCTCGTCACCATAGAAATGGTCGACGTACTATCTATGTTATTCGGACAGGCTCCTTCTCATTTATTACCTTTAAATCACACAAGAAGTATTTTAACCAAAGATTCTTCTGGACTATTGTACTGCAAGCTATATACTCTACTTCTGCTGTTGATATAGCCATGGAGATCTGTTTCTTGCTACCCCAAGAAATTGCACATCCTCTAAGGGTAAACACATAGCCGGTTGTTGACTTTCTCTGGTCTAAATCACTAACCCAATCTGCATCTGAGTAGCTGCGCAGTTCTAGGACTTCACCTTGATAACATAGGCGAAGATTCGATGTTTCTTTGATGTACCGCAAAATCCTCTTAATTATATACCAATACTATAATCTTGGGTTACTTAGGAATCTATTTACGAGACCCATAGCGAATGCAAAATCTGGTCTCATACACAACATCGCATACATGATGCAGCCCACAATTTGAGCATAAGGTTTTAATCTCATCATTTCTTTATCCTGCTCATTTGTGGGTCCTCGATCACTTAACAATTTTGTGCTCTTGCAGATGAGAGTATCAATTGGTTTACTCTTATCCATATCAAACCTTTTCAACACGGTTTTTAAATATGATCTCTATGATGAAGTCAATATCCTATTCAGACGATCATAGGTTATTTCAATGCTAAGAACATACTCTGCCTCACCCATGTCTTTCATCTCGAATCTTGAATTTAACCATTATTTGATTTCATTTATGGCTTCCAATTTATTACTAGCAGTCAAAATGTCATCCACATATAATGACAAATATAAATAACAACTCCCACTGCGTTTAATATAAAAACGTTTGTCTGAATTATTGGGTACAAATCCAATTTCACATATGGCCTACTTAAATTTTCTATACCATTGTCTTTAGGTCTGTGTTAATCCATATAATGCCCTATTAAGTTTGTACACTTTGTCCTCGTGACTTTACACCAAAAAACCCTCAGGTTGTTTCATATAAATTTCTTCTTTTAATTCGTCGTTCAAGAATGCTATTATCACATCCATCTTGTGCAATTCAAAGTCATGATATGCTACCAATGCTAATAAGGTTCGTATGGATTGGAATTTTACGACTGGAGAAAAAGTCTCCTTGTAATCTATTCCTTCCACTTATGTGAATCCCTTAGCTACTAACCGTGCTTTATATTTATCCAAGGATCCATCCTGTTTAAATTTCTTTCTAAGAACCCATTTACATCCAATGGCTTTCCAATCTTTAGGTAGATATACCAATTGCCATACTTGGTTCTTTTCAATTAATTCCATCTCCTCTCTTATAGCCTTTTGCCAACACTGCATATCATGTGCTTTGACCGCTTGAGCGTAGGAGGTTGGATCCAAATCTTGCACGGTTTCAATAAACTGCAATAATCATCTAGATATGTTGGTTGTTTCCTTGCCTGAATCGGCCTGCCAATTGGCTCATCGGGTTGTTCAATCACCTCAAGTGGGCCCTGGCCAAGAATTCTATGTCCAACATCTTTTTCGTCGGAATCCCCACTTGCTTGAACCCCCTTGCCCATAGAGATTTCATTCAATTTCACACTCTGTGGTCCTACTTTAAGACTAACCGTCGAATCCTCAAGGAAAAACACATATCGGCATTCCATGATTATCCTATTATCGTGATCATACACACAATATCCTTTAGAATATAATGGGTAACCAACGAAAAAACAATTTTTCTTCATTTTTGCTTGCAGTTTATATCTTTCTTGTGGTAGTAGTAAGACGTGTACAAGGCAACCCCAAACTCTCACATGTTTTAATTTTAGTTTGGCACCAGCCCATAACTCATGGGGTTTTGGGCACACTCTTAGAGGATACTCTGTTTAAAATATATCATGCAGTATTTAATGCTTCTCTCCGCAAATACAGCGGAAGACTCGCATGGCTGATTATTGACCTTACCATATCCATTAAGGTCATATTCCTCCTATCAGCCATACCATTTTGCTATAGGGTATATGAAGTTGAATATTCATGGATTATTCCCTCACGTGTACAATATTCTTTAAACAATTTGGAAGTGTATTTACCCCCTCTATCAAATCTAATCCTTTCTATTTTCTTGCCTTTTTTATTTTGGACTTCAGCAGCATATATTTGGAACATTTTTAAGACGTCATGTTTATGTTTAATTATGTACACATACCCATATCTGTTGTAATTATCAATGAATGTAATGAAATAGTCTTCTCCAGTTTGATTGTGTACATTTAATGGTCCACATATATCTGAATGAATTATGGTCAATATTTCAAAACTTTTAGTTCTTTTTGGAAATGGTTTCTTAACCATCTTTTCACTTATAAATGGTTCACATATGGGGTACTCAATTTTACCTAGGTCTGGTAAAAATCCGTCGTTAACCATTCTACTGATTCTGTTTTTGTTAATATAACCTAATCGCAAATGCCATAACATTGTCAAACCATTCATGCATACATTCACACACATAGAATAATCAGAAGTGGACTTTATTTCATCATTAAGAATATCCATCAAATACAATTTTTCAGAAAGAAAACCATAGACTAAAACTTTACTGCACATTCCAATAGTAACCACATTGTCTTTGAATCTAATTTCGAATCCATTCATTGTCAACTGGCTCACAAAGATGATGCTCCTCCTCATCGCAGAAGCAAAGAAGACATCGAAGAGATAAAGGGATTTGCCTGTTGGTAAGGGAATTTTGACTTTCCCTATCCCCAACACATCACAAAATATTTCATTTCCTACGTATATACTTTGTTCTCCGGGTTTCATCTCTTTGAATTTGATAAATCCAGCCTTGGTCCTTGATATGTGTCTGGTGGCTCCAGAATCAATCCACCAATTTTTTTCATTGGTGTCCACCATCATGGATTCAATGACCATTTCAACATAATCTCCGTGTTCTTTGGTCACTTTACCTTGCTGGCTATTCTCACCCTTTTTCTTTCTGCATGGAGAACTAAAGTGTCCAGGCTTCCCACAGTTAAAACAAACACCATTTTTAGGCCCTTTCCGTTTTAGATTGCCTTTAAATTTCTTTTTATTTTTACATTGGCTGTTAACGCACCACTATAACTCTAAGTTTTAACAATCTTAACAGCATTTGTAGGTGTTATACCACGGGCAGCCTGCCTTTGTCCTTTAGCAAGTAATTTAGTTTCAACCTCACTAAAGGTTACACCCTTTTAAAGGCTAAGGGTTTGAGACACATTCTCCCACGAAGGTGAAAGACTTATCAGCAAGTACATTTTCTGAAAATCTTCGTTCAGTTCCTTTCTCAGGCTGCAAGATTACTGTGTCGGACCGACATTTTGTTAATGTGATCCCTTATAGATGACCCCTTTGGTATCTTATAATTGACATATGCGCTAAATGCCTCCATCAGATGAGATTTGGAGATTTCATCATACTTGTCCATAGCATAATACCAAATTTCTTTCACTGTGGTGAAATGCTTAAACTGTTTCACCAATTCATTGGATATGAATCCGATCAATAGATGCCTCACTAATTTGTTATCAAAGGCCCATTGCTCATATAATTTATGGTCCTCCTTTGGGGCATCATTAGCGGGCTTAAGGATCAGATCAAATTCAATTACATAAGTTAATTCGTCAAAATGCAGCAACGCGTCCATCCGATGCTTCCACATTGCTAAGTTCTTGCCGTTAAAAATATCAGCCTTTGTAAGATCATACAAGGCTGATTTGGAAGACATGATTTTTATTTTTAATTAAAAGGTGGTTTAGATACCACTGACCGTATGAGGGAAAAATACCACCCTTTTGTCTGAACTAGTGGATTGTTTTTCTGTTGCTGCCAATGCGTAGATCTACTTGCAAGAATTCTGTAGGCACAAACGAATCGTCAATTTAGCTCTGGATAGCCAAGACATCGCAGTTGAAAGATTTGATGGTGATCTGTACCTCTGCCTGTGTCAGCCACATAATCTCTACATCAATGCTGACGTGGTCACGATGTCTACGTCGGCACTTAAGTTGGCTCGATCAGATTTGGGTTGGGTTGAGTCTGCACCTAACCTGTAGTATGCAGAGAAGAGAGAGAACCAGGGAGACAGATTTTCACGTTGGCCGAGGCGGGGACATCAGTCACTATCCCTGTTGCTTTGGCGCTGGAGTTCACGTGCGTTGAGGAAATAACAGCAGTTGCTGTTGTTGTGGCCTGTGGCTTTTTGTCTTCACTTGGCTTTTTTTTTTTTTTGGGTTATCAAACCAATATCAAGCCATTCCAAAACGTCCACTTTATTGTCCAAGAAAGACAAGATGAAAGAAGAGAGTTCTCCTCGAGTTCCGTGCATTGATAAAGCACATGACCCTTAAAAAAAATCGGATCGTCTTTCTTCGTGGGAGCAGAGCAGGGATGAGTCCCGTTGCAGATATGTAAAACAAACCACGAGCACCACGTAAGATCATCGATCTACTAGTATCCATGTGTCTGCTCCAAAGTCTGAACCAATAGAATACCCCGCGTCAAGCTCTGATACCATCTGATAGATCAGGATGAGGAGATTCTGTCATGCAGCTGGAGATCTATGTGTATTCCGATGATAGGAAGCTCTGTGGATCTCTTCGCTACTTGTCTTTCTTACGGGAATGAAGAAAATAATAATAATCCAAACCCTAAAGCTCCCTTATCCTTATATGGACAAGTCCCAAAGAGTCACACTTACTAGAGACATCTTCCACTAGAAGCTCACACCTACTGATCTTATCGGGAGTCTTATTATGGGGCCCAGATCAAGTCTTACACTAAAGTGGGATTGCAAACTCTGTAGGCATCTGCCTTTCTTGCTCTGACGTGGGACCCGTAACATACGGACTACACGATTTCCTACGTACAAGAAAGATATCTTGTAATGCTACACTTCTGCAAATGCAAGATAAATTGGGTGTGATTATAATCACCACCTCCATCTCAATGAAGGACTTTAATTTTGGTATCATAATAATTCTCAACCAATGCTTGAAATTGAACAAAATATGTAAAGACATTCAATTTATTATGCATAGGATTTAGCCAGGTGTATTTGCTGAAGGAATCAATGAGAATAACATAGCAATTAACCAATCATAGGAGCAATTGGAGATGGTCCCCAAATATCAGAATAAATTGTATATGAAGGAAATAATGCTCATTTATTTAAAATATAAAATAGAAGAAGAGTTATTTTTCCAAGTTCACAACCCTTCATAAACAAAAGAAGATTTTGGAATTGTAAAATGAACAGAAGACTAATTGGAAATCAACCTGAAAGTTTTGGGTGATGCATGTCCTAGACGTTGATGCCACAGAGAATCCTTTTCTTCTTTAGTAGCAACAAGAGCCAGGGCTGGAGGAGAAAGAGAATAAAGTCCACGATCACGAATCCCTTTAGCCAAGGTTCTCCAGGTTTCCAAGTCCTTGATAACACTAGAAGGTGTAAACTCAGTATTGCAGTTGTTATCAATACTTAAGCGACTGACAGAAGTAAGATTTTTCTGAAGTGATGGAACAAGAAGAACATCATTTAAGATCAATGTTTTTGAAGGAGTAAAAATATGACGAGGTGTATGAGTAATGGATAGAGGTGTACCATCCCCCACGAATAATTTGTCATGACCAGAATAAGGTATATGATTAGAAAGTTTACCAGGTTCATTAGAAGCATGGGTAGAGGCACCTGTGTCTAGTATCCAGGATGTGTCACCAATATTTCAATAGACATTGCTGCTAGAGCTTGGTCTGGTGGATCAGTTGTGGTATCTTCCTGTTGATAAGTTTCATCGAAACAACACCAGCACTAGAGAGCAATGTGCCCCGGGAGCCCACAAATCAGACACATAGGCCTTTGGGCTGAAGACGAGCCAGTAATAAGACCTCCTCGATTAAACTGAATGTAGGTTGCTTGACCTCATCCACGACCTTGAGATTGAGCACCTCAAAATCAGCCACGACCGTGACTCTGAGGTTGTTCGCCTCCACATTGAGTGAAATAGGCAGTCTTGATGGTCAGGGACTCAGGCTGGATGTTGTCATATGTAATTGTCAGAGTGCTTCTTGTGCAAGAAGCATGGGCAGCACCTTTTTAAAAGTATGGTATTTTCCCAGTGTCTGAATATTGGTAAGAACTACCTTATAATTGTGATCCAAGCCTTCGAGAATCCAGGAAACCTATCATCATCTTTCAAAGTTTTCTCAATTGCATCAAGTTCATCACATAGACGCTTGAATTGTTTGATGGAGTTAAGCATGGAAGATGTGCCCTTAACGACAGGACTAAATTTTCTGTCAGTTCTATTTCACGCATAGGCTGATGTTGAATAAAAACTTGAGTTAGAGAATCCAATTTCTCTTTAGCAGTATACAGTCCAACAATTTCTGGGAGGACATCTGAAAGTTTTTGTTGGGGGGGGGGAGATCCTCTAGAATGGAATAATTCAATCGTAATAATATGTGTGCAAACAATCAACCATGCAGCGGAAATAAAAAATCAAACCACAAGCACACACCACAAGAAGACATAGATTTTACGTGGAAAACCCAACATGGGAAAAAACCACGATCAAGAATCAAGCACTATGAATCATACTACAGTTACAAGAGAATACTCAACCATTATCTAGTTGCTCCTCAACGTAAGGACCTTGTGATTCCCTTGCACAACTCCCTGCTGCAACGACCCCCTGCCGTTCTCTGTGACAGATTCAAAACACCTAGACGCCTTCTAGATGTTGTACTTGACTCCCCAAAACAATCTTCTACACTCAGAGAAGTAGAAGACAATGATCTCTAGAGCAGAACTTCAGCCCTTTAACTCTCCAATAGAAGAACTCTAGAGAAGGTGATCTCCAATAACAATCTTCTTCTTAGAATATTGAGATCTGTATTCTTCTCCTTAGGGTTGAGAGAGAACCGTTTTTTATGGCTCCAAATTCATGCCTCACAAATATAATACGATCAGAAAAGGAGTTGGCATCAAACAAGTAAGTTTCCCTTTAATTCGGGCTGAAAAATCGCAAGTCGGAGCACTTTCTGCACTTTTCCAACTGGTCTGATAAATTGCCCGACTGGTCGGATTAAGGTTCTGCCCAGGTGAAAATTTCAGCATTTTCCTGCAAACTTTCGGAGGCCATAACTTTCTCGTTTCATCTCCGATTGAGGCGATCTTGGGCTCTACGAAATCCTCTCAAAAAGAGCTTTCCAACGATAGGTCGGATGCTTATATCCGACGCTCGGTTTGTGAGATATAACCTTTTTAATCCATATTGCCCGTAGAAAACCACTTCAATTTGTCACTTTTTCTTCTATTTCTTCACTTCAGTGCATCCGGCGACTCAAACCATTATCCATACTAAAAAATATGTAAAATACAACACTAATGGACTCAAGTTTTGTCCAACCCATAAATTTGCCAACACAAAAATACTTACAATCTCCCCATTTGGCAATTCATGGACAAAACTTTCTATACATTCAATCTACCCAAAAATAAAACCCAAAAATACATTGAACATTGAGTAAATTGAAATAACAAAAAAATTTTACCATCAGCTCTGTATCAGGTACAAAAAAAATCATCTTCAGTTCCATCTATCTTCAAAATGCACAAAAATTCTATTCTCCCCCTGAATGCAATATCTCCCCCTTTTTGTCTATAATTGACAAAGCAAATGATCATCATGCAGCAAAGTTGTCAACCTGGATCCGGCAGAAGCTCCCCCTTGATTACAGCTCCCCCTTAATTGTATCTTCGTAGCAGCACTGGGGATGGGGGCTTGATCATCTTAATCAGGGTTTTTTGCACTTAGCCACCCACACTTGTGTAGTATGATCTTTCAGTAAAGTGTGAGCAACTTCTAAAGGTAAATCAGATTTTCTAACCCCAAATAGCTCTTATCTTGACCTTTGGCTCAGACAATTGTTTTTACCGTTGCTTATACTTTGGCAAAACATGCAGCTTCGTGCAATGGGGACGAATGTGTCCTTTAACTCGACAGTGATGACAAGTGGATGTTCGTGCAGGACGTGACACATTCTTCTTTTGTAAACTACTCATTACATTATGAACATGTGCAACATGTGGAGCAGTGTGTGCAATACTTCTAACAAAAACAGAGTTACCTTTCGATTTTGAAATAGATGCACCATCATTGAAACCGAGACCGCGCTTGTCATTAGGCAGCTTCTGAATACATAAGATGTCATCTAGTATTTTTGAACCGATATTCAGCTTATTCAGAGACGCTTTTGTAGAATCCAGTTCAGACAACGCAATCTTCAGTTTTCCAGCAAGGTCTTCTTTTTCAGCTTGAACAGTCTTGAAGTCAGTTTTCAAGGTTTCAAACTCTTGCGCAACCTTCTTAAACTCATCTTTCAGTAAACCATACTTGTGACTCTCAGTAGTCAGCTTATTAGCCATGGAATTGTTTTGTCCTTCTAACAGATGAACCTATGATTTGGCATCCTCTAACTCTTTTTTAAGAGACAAAATCTCTGCTTTCCGCTTAAGAGCATCTTTTTCAAATAACTTGCTCATCTGCATAGACTTATCCAGTAAAATCCCATATTCTGCTTCCCAGTCATCTTCATCATCTGAAAGTGTAATATCAGTAGTATCTACAACAGAACTGGCATCTGACACAGTGGATCTAGCCATAAAAGCTATAAACTTGTCATTCACAATATCCTTTGAATCAGGTCCAGGGTCTTTCTCTTCCTCTGAAGAATCATCATCCCAAGTTTTTAGAGCTTTGTACTTTGGATTCTTTTTCTTGTTAGGACAGTCACTGGCATAATGACTAAGACCTTGACAATCAAAGCACTTAACCTTTGCTAATGACGTTTTCTTTTCAAATTTCGATCCCTTCCACTTTGCTTTCTTAACCTTCATAAGTTTTTTAAACTGAACCATTAACTCAGTGATATCATCATCAGAATACGAATCAGTTTCAATTTTCTTTGCAGATTGCTTCACGGATTCTTTGAAAGCTTTAAAAGCCAAATCTTTATTCTTTGCTAATTTTCCCTTATTTAGACGGTTTTCTTCAAAAGTCTGAATATTTCCAACCAACTAATTCACTGTGAGGGTATCTAAATTTTTATTCTCTTCAATAGCATCCACCTTTGAATCAAACTTTGAAGGAAGAAACCTTAGAATCTTCTTGACAATTTTACTTTCAGGGATTACTTCACCCAAATTGAAAATAGAATTGACAATATCATTCAACTTAGCATAAAACTGATTGAAGGTTTCTTCTTCTTCCATTACAATGGTTTCAAAGGCCTGATTTAACCTTTGCAGCTTTGCTTGCTTGACAGCATTAGTACCCTCATAAACAGTTTGCAAAACATCACATGCTTCTTTTGCAGTTTTACAAGTGGAAATCCGACTAAACTCATTAGCAGACACTCCATTATAAATAGCATTCATGGCCTTATTATTGCAATTGGATGCATGCTTTTCTTCCTTAGTCCATTGGGCTTTAGGTTTAGCAACAGTTTGCCCATCAGCAGTAATATTAGGTTTTGAATAACCTTCATCAACACTATCCCACACATCATCATCAATGGACTTGAGGAGCCCAATCATCCTTTGCTTCCAATAAGCATAATTTGAGCCATCAAACAATGGAGGCTTCATGGTGGATGTGCCTTCTCAATTGAGTACCATTCTAGATATCTCTTAGGATCAAACACCACAAATTAGTGCAACCCGCTCTGATACCACTTGAAAGTTTTTGTGGGGGGGAGATCCTCTAGAATGGATTAATTCCATCTTAATAATATGTGTGCAAACAATCAACCATGCAGCGGAAATAAAAAATCAAACCATAAGCACACACCACAAGAAGACATAGATTTTACGTGGAAAACCCAACCTGGGAAAAAACCACGATCAAGAATCAAGCACTATGAATCATACTACAGTTACAAGAGAATACTCACAACCATTATCTAGTTGCTCCTCAACCTAAGGACCTTGTGATTCCCTTGCACAACTTCCTGCTGCAACGACCCCCTGCCATTCTCTGTGACAGATTCAAAACACTTAGACGCCTTCTAGATGTTGTACTTGACTCCCCAAAGCAATCTTCTACATTCAGAGAAGTAGAAGACAATGATCTCTAGAGTAGAACTTCAGCCATTTAACTCTCCAATGGAAGAACTCTAGAGAAGGTGATCTCCAATAACAACCTTCTTCTTAGAATATTGAGATCTGTATTCTTCTCCTTAGGGTTGAGAGAGAACCATCTTTTATGGCTCCAAATTCGTGCCTCACAAATATAATACGATCAGAAAAGGAGTTGGCATCAAACAGGTAAGTTTCTCTTTAATTCGGGCTGAAAAATCGCAAGTCGGAGCACTTTCTGCACTTTTCCGATCGGTCTGATAAATTACCCGACCGGTCGGATTAAGGTTCTGCCCGGGTGAAAATTTCAGCATTTTCCTGCAAACTTCCGGAGGCCATAACTTTCTCGTTTCAGCTCCGATTGAGGCGATCTTGGGCTCTACGAAATCCTCTCGAAAAGAGCTTTCCAACGATAGGTCGGATGCCTATATCCGACGCTCAGTTTGTGAGATATAACCTTTTTAATCCATGTTGCCCGTAGAAAACCACTTCAATTTGTCACTTTTTCTTCTATTTCTTCACTTCAGTGCATTCGGCGACTCAAACCATTATCCATATTAAAAAATATGTAAAATACAATACTAATGGACTCAAGTTTTGTCCAACCCATAAATTTGGCAATACAAAAATACTTACAACATCTTCACTGATTGTTGAGAACAACCAAGAGATAAGAAGTTGATCAATTTGCTTTCATTGAAGGTATGCTGACACATTTGTAAATGAGGGTTGTGGAATTGATCAATGAAGGTAGCCCATGAGATCGTAGCCATTGAGCAATGGAATAAATTGTTTCTTCTAAAGAAGATAGTTGCTTTCGGTGAGTTTGACTGTGACAAGGTTAACAAGAGTTGACAGGGATTTGGTTAGCTGTTGCAGGTCAACACCAGTTGATGTAGAAGATATCACATTTGGTGCAATTCAGAAAAAAAAAGTGCCAAGGGTTCACAGGCCACTTAGTCTCTTGATACCATGAAGAAACTTAATGCTTCTTGATTATTTTCCATCCTGCAGAACGTCTACAATGACAATCATATATATAGTAATGAATCCAAGAATAGATAAGGAAGCCGGTTGTGTTTGTTGTTGAGATCATATAGAGTATTGCTAAGAAGACTAGAGTAGGTGCGCCTGGTGTGGTAGTGGTTGTTATCTTGTAGGAACAGTAGTCAAGTCATGCTTATCACCGCCCAATACAAGATTGATGACAATTCTCATATGATATACTTGATATAATTTTGAAATGGAAATGTTCAGTCGCAAGATACTTAAGATTGCTGGCATCTTCAGTGGTATTTCTGCACTCGTAAATTGCTTCTACCCATTAGCCATCTGTTAGACAAGCAAGAGTGGATCAACGTTCTAGCAGCTCTATCAGTTACCATATTACAAATGTTGCATACTCAGGTGGAAGCCTCTAACAGGGAGATGAAAGAGATCCAATATAATAGCAGACTTCATCCCTCTTACTTTATAAGCTCAAATGACTACCTTACATCTAAAAGGTAGGAAGCACGAACACGCACATAGGGTCCTCGTGTTGATGTCGGACGCCTATCAGACACAGACACGGACACGTGTCCAACACGTCAGAAAAGATGTCTCTTTTTTTTTTATTTTTTAAATTTGGACACGCAGGGACACGCCAAGAGACGGTGGGGACATGGCAAAACACGAAAGGGACACGGCAAGGTTATTTTAAATGTTTAAATTCCTCTTTTTTTTCCTTTTTTTTTTAAATAGTTGATTTTGACCAAAACCTATTGTCAAAAACAAAACAAAAAAAAGTGTTAAATGAAGTTTCAAAAGTTCATGAATAATTTAGAAACAATTTCAGACCAAATATAAAATTTTCCAAATAATCTCTCCCTCGCTTTTTTTTTGGCTACCCTCTATTTTGACTTTTTTTTTCTTTTTTGCTAGTCTTATCTTTTTTGATGTTTCAAGTATTAGCTATGTTTTTATTTTCTATTAATTATGATAGTATACTTCTTAATTTGGCTAAAAATATAACTATTTTTTGATTTTATGATTATATATAAAATACATATAGTTATTATTTGTCGTGTTTTAGCTGTGTCCGTATCTTACTTTTTTAGTATTTACCATATTGTCGTGTCTGTATCGTATTGTATCCATGTTTTGTCCGTATCCATGTTTCTTAGTTTAAAAGATTTTATATGTTACTGCAGTACGAATGCTGTGATACTCAGTTGAAAGCCCTCGAACTGGAAGATGCATGAGATGCAGTACCAGGGTATCTGCGTTAGGTTAGGTTTTAAACTAAAGTGAATCCTAAGTGCACTTTGATGTAGTGTGACAATTAATAGTGTGTGAACTATATATATTCTCTATTAGCATATAGTGAATGGGATTATCTACCCACCTAAATTGTTTTTGTTTTACTTCTTTTGCTCTTGTGAATGTATACACCCCCACACCCCCACACCGAAACTCTTCCATGCCACTCACCATCGGTACCACAAGAAGGAATTGATTACCATTGAACTACCTATCTTTTATGTTTTTTTCTTCCCATCTGTGGAAGGGAGGTACCTCACCTCTGTACTGCTAGATTAGCCATCCGACCAAAGTTGAAAAACCTTTGCTTCATTTTCTTGCCTGAAATAGATCTTTTTTTCATCATACTTAATACTAGGATCACAGAAAATGCTCGTTCTGTTGGATGTCTCTGAAGATACAATACCATTATATTTTTTTAATTATTTATATTTTAGCATTTTAATAAATGTGGTGTTGTTCGTTAATGGTGTTACTAAATATGTTTTTATTCAGGCTCAGGTCATGTCCGATTCAATAGCCCGCCTTCGGTGAGAGGTAAATATTGTTTTGCCTGTTGCTATGAGTTTTTAAAATGTTCCAGTATCATTGAATATCAATCAATTCAAACACGAGGCTGTGGCCTGTTACTATATGTACAGAAGGTGAACTTACAAGAGCATATAGACATGAAGAAGAATATGGTAACATAAAGAATTCCCATGACATAATTACCTTGCTACTGTTGGAAACTAAGAGATAGCCAGAGAGAGAATAATAGAGAGGGACAAAGAGAAATTCCTATTAATAAAATCTGTGTGTACATAATGAGGGGAGGAGGATCTTATTTATAGAATAAGATTGCTTTCTCCCCAAGCAACCTAATAGGAAAAAACTTTAACCCTAAGTAATCCCCTTATCTCATGTGGGTCCCAATGTAGGCATCCACCTATGATAATACATCTTATAACACTCCCCCTTGGATGACCACCATTCAATAACAGTTGCCTCATTAAAACCTTACAAAGGAAAAACCCAGTGGAATAAAAACCAAAGCGAAGGAAAAAGAGTACAACGTTCTACAGGATCATTGACTTGGTGTTGAACGTGCATAATGTTGCCTCGTTAAAACCTTAACTAGGAAAATCCAGTGGGATGAAACCTAGAAAAAGGAAAAAGAGTACAGCACACAGATGTCCTAAGTAGCATACTTCAGGATGCCTCCCTCTGATGATAACAACCTTTCACATAATTAAGCATGTCAATCTCGTATACAAGTTTCTAGAATACTGATTTTTGGCAAAAAACTTCGTAAACTGATCAGTCAGGTTGTTACTTGAACGAACTTACTTGACTTTAATCTTGATATTCTTCTCAAATTCATGAGTGAAGAAAAACTTTGGTGTAATATGCTTCGTTTTGTCATCTTTAATGTACTATTCTTTAATCTGTTGAATACATGCCTCCTTATCTTTGCAGATAATGCTTGGGGTACCTGTACTAAGAGGCAATTGACAAGAACTACGAATATGCTGAGTTAAATATTTTAGCCATACACATTCCCCACTGGCTTCATAGAGGGTTAAAATCTCAGCATGGTTAGAATAAATAACTACCAAAGTCTTATTTAGTTAAATACCAAAAAAATGATGGCATTGCCATTAAGAAACATATAGCATGTCTATGATCGACCCTTATGAGGATCAAGGATATATCATGAATCTGCATATCCTACAAATTTGAATCTTTACAACCATAAGAATAAAATAGAAGCAAATATAGTAGGATTCGTTTGATACCAATCAAGTATTTTTGAGTTGGTGTGAAATTATATATAGCAAATATATTTACAAATAATGAAATATCCCTTTAGAACTTCTCTCAATTTATAGGCTTAAACAAAATTCTCTTGTAAATAGTCAATAGTTTTCTCGAGCTCTTCTGGAGTCCCGATTAGATTTATGCCATTTTCATACACTTTTACTATTATAAATCCATTTAAGGATTTTATAAAGATACACGGGCAAATGGGATTGTTTTTATACCCTTCCTTAGATAAATATTCACTAAGACGATTGTACCATATTCTTCTAGAATGCTTCAGGCCGTACAAATAACGTCTTACTTATATTGAGTACGTACTCTCTGACTTTGTTTCAAGCAAAGCAAATCTTTCTGGGATTTTCATATATATGTCTGTATATGTTTTTAATCCCAAGTTTCTGCAGGAAACCTTGTATCATAAGTCTTGCCTTCTATCTAATAATTTCATTCATTTTCCTTACAAACACCCATTTGTAACCTACAGGGTTAACACCCTTTGGGGTTTGTACTATAGGTCCAAATACACCACGTCTATTGAGAGACTCTAACTCTTCTTTGATGGAAACTTTTCCATTTTTTAGCCAATCTTTTCTTTGTCGACATGCATCCATAGTACGTCGTTCTGTGTCCCAATCATCATTCTCATTTCCCCTGATATTTGTGTAGCTACCGCATATGCAAATGCGTCATCGATGATAATTTCATTTCTATCACATCTTTCTCTTGAATAATTATAAAGTAAAGAGATCTCTTTATTTATTGGGTACCCATTGCCTCTTCAGGGGCTTCCAGAGTCTCTTTCGGGACTCATGTCTCTTTTGGGACATTAATTTCTTCAGGAATTTTAGAAAGAGTGGATTTTTCATAACCTCTTATTAAGTAAAATGGTGTACCTCATTAGGAGTGTACAATTTGTCATAACCTCTTCGGGAGTAAAATTGGGACCTAATTACTCATTTCTCCTCTTGCGAGAAGCTGAGTCCTTGGAACCTATAGGTCTGCCATGCTTCTGGCATGTAACAGGTTCACTTGCTTGCATATTTGGATTTTTGTCCTACAGGGACACTAATTCGTGCTTGTCCTACAAGACATTAATTCGTGATTGTGTGTTCATAGCCTGTATATGTGACCTCGTCACTTTTGCTGCATCATTACAAGCATCAGGGTATTCGTTTATAATTAAGTGCACAATTCACCGTACTTCATTCTTACATTGTAAAACATAGATTTAAATGAGACAGAATAAGAATATTCCACGTTGATTCTCGTCGTTCTTCAGGAATGAGTTGTTCTACAGGAACAAGGCGTTCTTCAGGAACTCTCTTATCTCCCCATAACGGTTAGAAGACTGTCTCATCAAGATAACAATTAGCAAAACGAATAGTTCATATATCTCCTGTCATTTGTTCTAGATATCTAATAATTAGAGGTGTATCATAAACAACATAGATTTGCAATATACGTTGGGGGTTCAAATAGGTCACGAACCTACGATATCAAGCCTTATAAATTTAATAAGATGTTCAAGGAAGTGTACCCTAGGTTTAATAATTTGTGCTAATAGGCAAGATTTAATGGGTTCACAAATGTCACACTATATCCTTTGCGGAAAGGATAGTCAATAGATGATACTCTAAGGAGTACTTAACAGAATTATTAATAATTTGCTGTAGCATAATACCTCTAGGGTGACCTAACCTATTATGCCAAAGCATTAAAACCTTATGGTCACTAAGTCTAGGGCTTAGTGTAAGCTTTTGGCTTAACTTTGTTGTTTTGCGCATAATCGAATGTAATTCGATATTGGAGATTGTCTTGTAATATAGCCCTGAGATCTAAAGAGAATGCACTTAGCTTTTCTAAATCAGCTTCTGGCTGTCAATACTAGTAATGATGTACAAATATTTTGTGTTACCTCCACTTATAGTGTCTATATGTGGTACCCAGTTATCCTGATGTATTTAAATCTAAGCAAGTTTCATCAAGAACTGCTAAAAAAAAAAAACTAATGCACCCTTAATGCATATTTGGGTACCATTTGGTAACATTATGTGGACGTGTCTGGAGCATTCAAGTATTTGTACAGATTCAACTATAATCGATACAGTGCACGAATTAAACACTAACTCTGACAAAAACTTCTGGTTTTGTCAAATTTTCATGTTTGATTTCATGGCCTTCATATCGATCTACACTACTTTGAATCTTTAGAAATCAAAGCTCCAAGTTTGATTATGGATATGAATCTTCAGGTTCATATTCCAAATATCAGAACTTCTGGTTTCAGATCATGTATGGATCTTCGGGTCCAGGTTATTCATTGGATATAGAACTTCAGGCTCCATTATATACAACTACTGCTTCTAGCAATAATAAATTCATCAAAACTAAAGTTTCAGATAATCATATAATTATAAATATACTGAAGTAATTATATCAAGCATGCAGTAAAATATTATAGAATATATAAAAATAAATGTATGTAGAGAAACAGCAATAAAAGGTAGAACTTCATGTTCTTAACATCTAATCAAAGATAATAATAAAAATAAATAAATGTGATGAAGAATTGAGAAATTAAAGTTTAGAACATCGGGCTTTCAATTTAAGAATCAGAACTTCTGGTTCTAAATTAGAATAGTTCATGGATTTTTGGGTACGAGTTAGAACTTCTAGTTCTAGATTAGAATAATTCATGGATCTTCAGGTCCGAGTTAAAACTTCTGATTCTAAATTAAAATAACATACAGAATTGCATGTTCGGGTTATTTATTTGATATAGAACTTCCAGTTCTAAGTATCATATGAAACTTTGAGTACATATAGTAGATCTAAAAACTTCTGGTTTCAGAGGAAAACAACCAATGGATCTTCTGGTCCGAATTCAAAAGAACTTCTAGTTCATAGACTAAAATAATTTATGGAACTTCGAGTCCGGATTATTGATTCCATATAGAACTTTTAGTTCTAAATATCATATGGAACTTTGGGTTCCAATTAGTTAGATAGAACTTCTGGTTCTATTTATGATCCACGAGTTGAAATTTTATCAAGATCTCTCTTCAATAAAAGATAATAAATCATTCACCACTCAAATTAAGATTATAAATACTTGCAGATCTCAAAATTATAAAGATAAAAGCATGTATATAATTATTAAACTAATAAAAGATCATAAAATAAGGACAAAATTACTTAACCATTGAAATGTCCTCCTTTTGGTGCCAATGTGTAGATCTACTCGCGAGCTTTTCGTAGGCGCAAACAAATAGTCGATCAGACTTTGAATGCGCAAGATATCACGAGTCAAAGTTTTAAGTGTGACCTTTGACTAAAGGCTCTTATGCGTCAAATCTGGATCATCAACAATGTGACACCGGCATTAGGCTGAACCAACACCTAGGCTCAGCTGAAAGACGGGCCGGGTTCATCGTACCCAACTTGGATCGAGCGCTGGGAAAAAACAATCGATGCTTTGTTGCTGCACGTGTCCTGTAACGTAGCAGGTAATGCTAACTTGTTTCTCACCTTGCCTTTATACACTTTCCCAGGCAAGCCAGGATATGAAAAGGGCACGTGATGGTGCTTCTTTCAATTGCAACACAAAAAGGTGGAGGATGGTTGCATGTAGCACGTTGCTTTTGGTCAGGCAGAAAAGGGGAGGGAGACCGCTATCCTTCTACACGCACATCGAGGATGAAGAGGGGAAGAAAATAAAGCGTGCTGATAACGTGTTAGAAAATGAGAGATAGCCAAAGAGAGAATAATAGAGATGGACAAAGAGAAATTCTTATTAATAAAATCTGTGTGTACATAATGGGGGGAGGAAGATCTTATTTATAGAATAAAATTGCATCCTCCCCTTATCTCATGTGGGTCCCAATGTGGGCATCCACCTATGATAATACATCTTATAACAGCTACTCATTTTTATCATTAAGATGATGAAAAGAGAATAATTACTCGAAACAGCTCCACCTAAAGGACACAAATATTGCCCATGGGACTCTGCAGCAACAATCTGATGTGAAATTAAATTCAATCATTTAATACTGCAAGTACACAATTGTCCTTTTGAGACAATGGCAAGTACAGGTCGAACCCACAGGAAGCACAATTGAAATCATTTTTTATTGAAATCTATTTTTTTTTTATGATAATGACAAGAGGGATAGAAAAATTAAGCAATAATAAGACTGAAAAATTCTATATCTAAAGCACATAAGAAAGAGAAAAGAAAATGAGAAAATGCAGATCAGAATGTCATGAATCCATTAAGCAATCCCACCATTATTCTGTGCAATTGATAAAATAATTTGTCCCCCAAATCCTTCAAATCAAAAACAAATCAATGTTTTTTATTCGGATAAGTTGGCAATCAAGAGCACAATTTTTCACAATTTATTTAAGATAAAAATCTCCTTCACCTAATGAAATATTGAACTTAACTAAAGATCACTATTAATCAAAAATAGATTATCAAAGAATTTCAATCTAAGAATAATCTATTAAGAAAATATACGTGATTAAAGCATTACTCATATAAAAATTTGAATAACATAGGTTGTCAATGACAAAAGGCAGATTTATTTTTATAAAAAGCACACAAGAAAAAAGTATATAATTGAATCAAATCACATAGAATAATGATGAGAAACACTTAACTTTATCAGACACTCTGATCCATAGATCTACTACTCCATTGCAAAATATATGATTTTCATTGAGCACTTCATGGCAATTACAATTTTCTCTCACACTCTTCTAGCCTAGTTCTGGAACAGAGCTTCAGAATACTCACAAATATTTTCTTTTTTTTTTTTACTAGAAAAAGAAAAGATGAGAAAGGAGAGAGGAGAGAGAAATGGAGATGGGGATTATGGAATGGGATGGTAGTGAGGGGCATGAGAGATAGAGAGAGATGGAGTGTAAGCCATTTTCTGGTGGGTGGTGTTCCTTTTAGAATGTTTCTCTTGTCTCAAAGCACCCATGGAATACAAAGATTTGCATGGGCCTCATGATCATACAATCACTTCAAACCCAATCATATTCTCATCATCATTCCAATTTTGTTATCATATCCCACTAAGATGAGTTGGATATAAGGATGTCTGTTTCGCATGGAGGATTCCCTTCTAAAATTGCTCTAATCTTCACATGTGATGGGTTGTGAGGATCTTTGACCATAGGTTGGGAGAGATCATCCAGCTAAAAATTCTCTCTTGGATTTGACATTGTAAGTTGGAATAGGATCACCTTCCATGTCAACTGATGTGGGTGATTTGTGCATTGGATATACATGACAGGTAAGGAATAAAATTAGTCCACATGACAAGGAAAGAATAAATTATAGAGATCTTTCTCATCCAATCCGCACTGATTGTGATCTTTTCAGCATATCCACCATGTGAACATGTGTATTCCTTGGCAAACACCTACGCTTATGGATTCTTTAGTGCCACTTGAAATTGGACATTTGACTGGGTCCACCTCTTGGAGTTAACAGACCCTCTTTACACGTGTTCAAGCTCGGTTTGGCTTGACCTATGAGTTGAATTGATTTGATCACGTCACTTGGTCCCACATGAGTGTGCATAAAAAAAATCCCAAGATATGATCTTCAATTTTTTAGCACAACGAGTCTCACAATTTTGAAATTCCTTGGAATGAAGTGAGTTCCACATCTTCTTACACATTCTAATTCAACCCATCAAATGTTGAAGAGCACACTTGAAGTGGGGCCTGTCCGGACACAATTCTACTCCAATGGGACTCTTCAGAGAAAAAGCGCATAAAATACTAAAAATGCAGAAAATGTAAAAAAATCCAAATCTAAGTAAAATTGCACAAAATGGTGAAAATGAATAAAAACTTGATGCCATTCACCTAATTAAGTCCTAAAAATGTGCAAATCCATGTGTTCAACACAATCCTCACCGTTCTTCCTGGCAATTCCTTTCTCTAGCACCGGTCCACATTTCGGGTATGTACCTCCCCTCCCCTACCTCTGTCTACACAGTTTATTCAAGATTCTTCAATGAGGCCATGATGCAGAAGCCTATGACCTATGCCCACTCACGATCATTCCTAACTTAAACACTAATTGGAGTGAGATTTAGCACAATGACAATGAAGATATATTTATTACATAGTGTGCATCTTGCTTGTGGGCATTTTTTCGTCACCTAGGTGGGTGTACAACGATGGTATAATCCGAACATATTTGGCTTTGAGTTGAAGGGATTGGAATAAATTCCAAATTTTGGCATTGTCTAGATTGTCCAGATCGGAATTCCATATCGATAGGGGGCAGTATTATCGGTTCTCACAATTATGGTTGTCTTGATTAAATTGTAGTGTTGGGTAACAAGATTTATCTTTGGGTGTTATTTGTGGGTTTTTTCCTCAGCAAATACTAGATTCATACACAAAACACACCACATTGAATCCCTAACCAACAAAGCAACAACCTAGGACTCATTCATGGCCATCCATGTGGTTGGGGAAATGCCTTGCCACCATTTCATCAATGAGTTGGCAATATTTTAGAACTATTGAAAAAAAAATAAATTAATTTTAAATAATTAAATAAATAAATATATGCATAAGAAATACTGTTAAAAAAAGACTTTTTAAGATCTTTCCTTTTCCACTTTTTTCCAATTTTCTCTCTAGTTTTGAAATTTTTATAGTGTTTTGAAATGGTAGTGACTATTGTAAAAAAATATATCATTTTAAATAAATATTTTGATGTTTTCAATATACCGAGTCAGTGGTCTTTTTTTTTTAACTTGAACTCATGTACCTTTGCACACTATCTATGTCGTTCCTGACCTGCAAAGCAATAGTCGGTATCATCAAGTCAGTTCAAATTTTATTATGGTAAACTCAAACCCTCATGGCCTCTCTTGAGTAGAGGGGGAATTTGTGTTGGGCTTGTTTGGTTTTGGATGTAGGTTTTAGAACGCTATGTTTGCAATCTGGGTTGGGTTCAAGTGAATTCAATCTGGGTCACCAAATCATTTGCATACGTATGTGAATTGTACAATACAGTTATTTTTTTCTTTTTTTGGTTTTTTCGTTGGTTACAATTCATAGTATGTGCACCATAATATATTGAAATGTATGAAAATTTTAAATCTTATACTTCTTGCACATGTACTACATGTTCAAAAAAATGAAAAGTGCACTTTACTCCTTGAATTTCAATGGAAAAGTACCGTGGTTTTGGAAAATGCAGAAGAATACGTTAGCTTTGTAAAGTCTTATTTCTACATGGTCATTTCATGTCTCCCCCTTTTCTGTTGTTGTTTGGTTTTAGATAAATTTTGTACACTAAGCAAGAGAAGAACGAAATAGGGGAGATGAATAGTCCCCTCTTATTACCTTTTTCATTTAATGCAATCAATGCATCAGGGACCTGATTGTGTCTTGTGTTTGCCTTTTTTTTATTCTACTTTTATATTTTCTTGCAACTTCCTTTATTTCTGGTACTGGTTTATTTTGCATTAAGTAAAATGCTTTTATACCTATATTCTATATGTAAAGTATTTAATCGTCTCCTTAAATAGAACTTGAAGTTACTAATTAAAAAACACTTATTTTAAGATAGTATAAAAAAGCTAAGTTCAATTTGCATAATAATCTTCATATCTACTAGGGAATTTGACCGTATAAGATATGAGAGATCATGATTTTCTCAAAATGGTATTAACTAAAACTATATCCTAAATGTGGGTTTGCCCCCTTTTTTCTCAATTATACCCTTTTGTGAGATATTGCACAAACTGAACACATAAAAATTGTTTTCCCTCTCATATTTTCCTTCATTTCCACCCCTTCTTTTTTTTCAACTTTCCCTATTCTGCAAGGTTTGAAGATGGTTTCTCCATTGGTCTTCCACTTTTTCTAAAAGAATATGAAGCTTCCTTAGCTTCCTTTTTTCTTTTCCATTTGGTCACTGCTTCATTGAAATAACTTTACATTGAGGACAAGGGAAACATTCACAATATCTTGTGGAATTTTGCGGTCAATACTCCCTTCTTGGGAACTCAATGGTGTGAGAAAAGATTGGTTGGTAGACAGGTAAATGGAGAGAACCCACTTCTCCATAATCTTCCTAATCCAAGAGTGACAACATAGGCTTATCTTTACCTCTACTCCCAATCTGTTGAGTTGTTTCAAAAAATTGACTTCTGGAGTTAGCGATTGATATATGTTAGCACATGAGATATTCCATCACTTGCAGGGGTGCTTTATTTCCATTTATTCATGTAATCTAAAGATACAACAAACAAGTGGGTTTTGGTGACCCATGTGAATGGAATTGCTAAATGAATAAGAGCTTTCCAATTATTGAAATTTCCAAAATGATAATATTATGTTCCTTTTGTCTTTCTTTGATGTGTTTTGGTACAATTTTCTCTCTTTCCTCTCTGCACATATGATATCTTGAAAACCATGAGGATGTGAAAACGCCTCTAGTTCAATTCATGAAATACTTCCTCATATAACTTAGGCTCCATGCTAATAATTCTATTGACATGTATCTTCTTCATTCAGTTATTTTTTCAAACTTCAACCAAAAGTAAATTATTTACCCATTCAAACCCTCTCTCTCTCTACTCATTTAATCCTCTTGAAAACCTTGCAAAACAAAGAAAATCGCACAAAAAAAAGGGTGAAAGCAGAGAAAAATATGTGAGGGAAGACAATTTTTATGTGTTTAGTTTGTGCGATATCTATATATTCAGTTTGTGCGACATCACACAAAAGGGTATAATTGGAGAAAATAGGGCATGGCCACATTTGAAATATAGTTTTGGTCAACACCTTTTTGAAAAAATCACGATCTTTTATATTTGTATGGTCAAATTCCCTATTTATACTTCATTTCCTCAAGTCTAAATGTTCTCAGTGGCTTAGGTTGCCCATGAAAAGTATTCACGCTAGTGAAAATTAGCAATATTTTGACTATGATGTTTTCTAAATTCTAAATGTGAGAACCAAAGGGTTGCTCATAGCAACCTCTCTCTCTCTCTCTCACAGTTGCCTAGGCTTTGATCCTTGGATATGCTGACCAACCTCTCTCTCTCTCACAGTTGCCTAGGCCCTAGGCTTTGATCCTTTGATATGCTGTCATCCTCTTCCCACATGTACAAGCTCTTTTCCCATGTTTGAGCTCCTTCCCACAAGTCCAAAATGCTAGTACAACAAAATATTATTCAATGTGTTCCAATGGCGGTTAAATGCAGGATAAATGTGCCCTGTATCAGAAGTTAAGGCACGTGTTTGGTAGAAGCAATCAACATCATGGAACATTATTGCTACGTATTAAAGGGAATGATTTTTAACTTATTTATTTGTTTCACAATCACTACGAAATTTAATTAGTATTTACTAGATTTCTACTGATGTTGAAGAAGGCTGATCTTTTATATATAGCTAATCAAATAATCCTATTTTTGGAGACGGAGCATTTATCCTATGCCTTATTCTATTCAGCTTGCATTCAACAATCTTCATGGTTACCAATTCAAGCTGGGTGAACTATTTTAAATAGTCATCTACATCTCCAAAGGAAGCTCATTACTAGTTAAACTTTGGGCACATAGCAAAGTTTACGGGGCTCACTAGCCCTATCATTTAAAGTACAAGGTTTACAGTGGGGATTTGAGTATCTACCTATAAAAAGGGTTCGGTAGATAATTCCAATTAACAATAATTGTTTGCATACATAAGCCAATACAGTTTCCCTTTTAAAAGGCAAAATTCTACTTTTCTCATACTTTTGCAGAGGGAAGGCTCTGGGGATGGCTTTGTACCTTCCAACTCAAAAAAAAAAAAAAAAAAAAAAGAAAAAAAAACCAGGAAAAACAGTTCTAAACAAATAGCCAAACGCCGTTTGAGAATTATCTTTATGATAATGAAAAAGCAGAATATGTGCAAATTTTAGGCCAGATTCCAGAACATTGATTGCTCATGGAGTGTTCTTTTTTTTTTTTTTTTAGTTTTGGGGGGGGTTGGGGGGGTTGGTTTTGGTTTGGAATCTTTATAATATTTTTTGAGATTTTTCTCATAAATATCTATCTTTTTTAAGGAATGCAAGAACTTTTTTAAACCTTGCCCACTTTGAATATTTCATTAGGTGTCTCTTGGCTAGATTTATGCGTTCCATAGAACAATCCGTCGAAACATTTTGTTATATGTATTCTCTATTCAATTGAGCATCATTCATTAGTAGCTGGCTGATTCTTTGCTTAAAAGTCATTAGCTAATGAGTACAAACTACGAAGTCCCAAACAGTTAAGTAGCATAGTAACATGATAGCAAAACTAATGATCAAACTTAGTTATCATTTATTATTTAAGAATATTTTTTGGGTGCATGGATTTGCTCATACATGCATTCTTTGGACCATTTGCAATTTCTTTGTTATTTTAAAACTCGTGATTTTATGTTGTCCACGTAGAACATCTCATTAGTTTCATTGAGCAATCCCGTAGAAATACCTTGTTACATGTATTCTCATTGAGAATTGGATATTGAGTAATCATTCATTAGTGTTCTTGTTATTTACTAATAAGTACCAATGGCTAAGTACTAAGTTATTATTGTTGACTAGATTTTGGCACTACCTACTTGGAAAGTATTTTTACTAATCAAAATTTGTTTTAGGATTTTGTTCATTGATAGCTTAATAGATTTTGACTCCAATTATAATATATTAAGTTGGTTGAGTTCAATTGCCCAAATCAGACAAACCAGGCATTTGATTTTGACCAGCTAATATTTTCTACTCTCTCCTCCACTTCACTGATCATTGAATAGCCCATCAACCTTCCCCTTTAACGGTTCCATCCTTCCCGGTCTGTCTCTACACTATCAAAACCTACACCTACAAATCTTTTCAACTTCCTGTAGTCTCTTAACTCCTCCATACGGTTCCTCTCTATTCTTCTCTCTTCCTCCCTTGCCGATCATTGAATTGCCCATCAACCTTTCCCTTTGTAACGGTTCCATCATTCTCGGTCTCTCTCTACGCTATCAAAAAGCTCTAGCGGCAAATCTTTTCAACTTCATGTAGTCTCTCTATCCCTAACTAATAGGAACCGTTTCATCCCTATTTGTGGGCAGCTCTCTTTCAAACTGATGGATGTACGTGACTTCTCTTTTCATCTCCTCTGTGTCTTTGAAACCTACATCTCCTCCGCAACAGATTTCAATAATTGATGGAAATCATCGATAAAAGGCATATGTTATCACAACTCTCTCTCTCTCTCTCTCTCCATCGATATGTGACTGGACTCCAATATTCCATTGGCACCTTTATCGTCCTCTCCAAAGGCCACTGCCCTCTCCTTGGCTGTGCGGCAATGTTGTCTCAATCATTTGTGAGTAATTCCTTGGCCTTTACCACATCCACCAGACCTAAGACAAAGGTACTGCATCCCTTTTAATTATTCTTCTTTTGTTTTTTTAATTGGTTGTATATTATTATTATTTTTATTATTTTTGGTTTGGTTCCATGTGCAAGTGGTGTTTGACAAAATTGCTGTAAATAGGTTTGTTGCGTCTAATGGTTACAGTTGAGGCAGTGTCTTGGATTATAACTGTCTCAGTGCAATTATGTTGTCAAGTTTATTACAGTACGCTTTTTAATAAATTTTTATATTTTTTTATTATATCTCATTTTGCAGGTGGTCTGTATTTTTTGGCATTTCAACTATTTGGTGGAAAACCTTTGACTCTATTGTCTAGATGTTTGATGACCATTATAATTCATAATCACCAACTGACCACCTTATGCAAGCAGAACTAAGTAGGTGTTTCATAAGTCCACAAAGGGATAAATATAGAAATTGCAGAGAAATGTAATAGTAAATCAGTTGGAAATGACTGTGGCTTCAAAACAAGTTTCGTACAACATGATCTTAGCCCAATCAACGCAACATGATCTGTTCACGTGATTAGGATCATTGTAGAAATGATGCCAAACGGCACATGATCAGGACCATTGTCAAAATGCTACCAAACGAGCTGTAATTTTTTTTTTTTTTTTGTAAATAAAACGGACCGTAATTGTTATTTTGCACCGAACAATGCAGCTGATAATTTACTCCACTTTTATGCCGTACCCTTCATCGGACATTTTCAAAGTAATCCATGACTTTGAATTTATTGGAAAAATATATGCACGAATATATAACTACCCAGCCTGAGGCTAAATTTGGAAACTTGACCAAACATCTTCAAATAGTGAGTGAAATAGTTGAATTTCACTTCTTTTGGGAGAGTGAAAAAAAAATTCCAGGTGAGCTAGATCATGAGGCCATCAGAAAAGGTCCTATGGATTTTCTGCTCTTTCTACTATTATTCACAAGGCCCAAAATTATGTGGCCACCTTCTTACTCTTTAATCATCATCAAATCATTACCATCTTTAACAAATAGTTACCTTTGTTGTTGAAAATTAATTAGAGTTGAAAAAAAAAGATGACTAAAATTCATCATCGATCAAAGTTCAGATTTCAAACAAAATCAGTTTATAGATGCCATGAAAAAACTTTAGAATTCCTCGGAGCTTCGGTTCTTCCTACTACTATTGCATATAGCCCAAAATTCTGTGCCTAGCTTCTTACTTTGGGATCATCATCAACATTATTATCATCTTAAACAAATAGTTTTCTTTGTTGTTGAAAATTAATTGATTTAAAAAAAAAGATGATTAAATTTCATCATCCACCCATTTTAAATTCAAACAAATTTAATTTGTAGATTCCATGAAAAACATTTATGAGCTAGGACATTGGTATTTGGGAATGTAGAAATTAATTATGGCCTACATATATATTTATCAATCTCCACTGTTCTATCATCCTTGTCATGTAGTTTTCAGCATCTTTCTAATGATTGTGGAATCATCTTGTATGCTTATTGCCCGTATCAAGTAATCTTTCACTATTTAGATGATTGATAATATTTCACTGTTTTTCTTTTCTTCTAAGGGCTTCATGGAAAGGTCAATAGACACATATTATGGGTTAAAAAAAATATTGTGGTTATGAAACAGGATCTAATGCTACATGAATCAATCGGTTTTTGTGCTACGAAGCTTTTGCAATAGACTTGCATTTGGGTCAGCTGTAATTTCCAGTTGGTTAAAAGCATAGTTAAAATAATTCATAATTTGTAGTTTAGACTTAGTTTTATAAGGAAATTTAGTATGGTTGTATATCACAATCTGTAGCTTAATTTCTTTGTTGCTTTGTATGTTCTTGTAGGGTGACTATATTTTTTTGTTGTGAGTTGCACACGTCCTTTATTTTTTTAGTGGGCTTGCTTCTTTATATTTTATTATATTCACATGATTTGTTTACATGACAAATGAAAGTAATAAGAATTATTAGGTTTCTTCTTAGAGCTTACTAACTATAAGTATGACTCTTTCTTTCAATGAACCAGAACTTTCATATGACCTCTTTGTTGTAGGCTGATGGTATGACTGGTGCTATAGGCAAGCCATTTGTGCTCTTGGAACAAGTTCATTGCTTTAACTAGTATTTCATAGTTCATTTTGCAAAAAAAAAAAAAAAAAAAAGATAGTCATACTGATGGTCTCAAGTGTCTAATCGCTGTGTTTACCATAATTAGATATATGCATTTTATGTATAAAAATTAACTTATGTAGGATTTGTACTGCCGAGTTTACCATAATTACATATTATATATATTAAAGCTACAAGAATGGAAGCCTCTAGAAGGTGCCATATCAGCATCTTTATTATTTTTTTTTTCTAGAGCGCCACATTAGCATCTCAAAAAGTTAAGTTTTCAAAATCTCTTCCTCATTCCCTCTCTCTCATAAATGGTTATATATTAATATTACCATAGCTACTCCTAAAATCTCTCTTCTACCATTATCATATCCACTTAATACTTGCCATGTGATTTAAGAAAATATTGATTTGAAACATCAATTATTATCTCCATCTTAATTAAAGATTACGTACTAAATCTTTGGTCTAAGAAAGCAAGTTGACACGACACTACCAATTAATGTATTTTTTTTTTTATAAAAAAGCTTCTAGCATTCATTAGTCCAAAATCTGCATATCGGATGAGGGGGATCTAATCAAAATGACTCACTGATTCTCTTACAACAATCTCCTATGTTCCTCTGCTGCGATATTACAGTTTTTTTTTCTTCTGTATCATATATGTGCACATATAGTTATTTGATACTTTTTTCTTGTTTCAGAAATTGCATCCCGATTCTTTTTGACTTTTCCATCATCTCTGTTTTTTGTGGATCCAGGTAGGCATTGGATGGTTTATGTTTCTCTATTTTTTTTTTAATTTATGTTTTTAAACAGTCAGATGATATCTTTTATGATGTCTGTATGGTTTTGGATAGTGTTAACTACGTGCAGTAAAAAAAATGAATTGATAAATCCAACCAACTCAAAACCCAATTATTTAGAAAGGATATTGGGATGTGCAGTTTTATGCCATGAAAATTTCCAATCTCAATCCAAAAGATAATGAACTCCTTTTTAAAGCCTAAGTGCCACCATCTATTTTTCATCTTATTGTAATACTCATCTTTAAAAGAGAATCACGCCTCCTTTCTCCTTCTCTCTTGTGCAATAGGTGGTCTGCCCAATGGTTTTATGAAGATCTAAAGCATAATACAAGCATAATATTATTAAATTGATATATTTCCATTTCTTTTTTATTATTTATTTAGTGGGTTTTTTGATGTGGACAAACTAAGCAAGTTTTTATGGGTATAAATATATATATATTGAAGTGAAGTTTTCTTATGTAGCTACTATTATCAATGTCAGCTCTACTGATAAATTGTTTATTGTTAAAGTAGACCACTGTACATTGTACTCTCATAAAATTTAAAGTATTCAAAAATAAATTTTAAAAACATTAGATTTCAATTTTTTTTTTTCTTTAAGTGTTTAAACGTGTTGCTGGTAGTTAGTCCATTGGGATTAGAATGTTAATTAATTTGTTTTTTTTATTATTATTAGGTGTTGATATTATTGCATGATACTATTAAAATAAAAGAAAAGGAATCAGCTATTACTATTCAAGTGTTTCTCAAATCAAGTATGATTTACAATTTTATATTTTTATGCATACAATTTTTTACAAATAAAGATGTACCTATGCCGTTGTTGCTATAAATATCATTATTTATGCTGAATAATATTAAAATATTTGAGATATACTTTATTTTCTTGGCCTGGGCTCAGCAATGGCATTAGTGAGGCTCCTCAAGTTAACATTTACAGTTATTGATTAAGTTCATAGCTGTGTTCAAGGAGGAGATGGGATCAATCTATGGATATAAGAATTGAATTTCTATTTTGCAATAAATATATTTTCTCCAAAGAATTATTATCTAATGCATTGAATGTGATTTTCAGGATAATTTCATATGTAGAACTATTTCAGTAAACTCTTAATTAATTTTTCAAATTTAAGAATAAACTAAAATAGGCTACAGATCAGAGATATTACTTGCATTTCTATAGAGTATTTTCATATGTTTTTTATAGTAAATTTCAAATTTTACTATAATTTATTTTTTTGCCCGGGCTTAGCAAAAGATACCTGTGCTTAGCACAAGAAGCAACAAATTGGCATTTGCAATACGAAATTAATTATAGAGAGAGATTCATACTTTTTTAATGCATATATACTACACTAATATAGAGAACACTAAAAAAATGTAATACAAATAAAAAATAGGTAGACATTTACTTTGGAGTAAATGTGTTAATATAGAAGATCATATAATATCAAATCTCATAAAAAGTAAAAAGAAAATCATATTAAAGTTGGTTTAAAAATAAGGAACTCAACCAAACCTATAAAAGTGACATTGTGGTCTTCTAGAAAGAAGATTTATAAAATAAAATAAAAACAAAGCAATAAAATTCACATAGACATTACTCTCCGATGAAAAAAAAACTAAAGAATCAAAACCAAAAAAAAAAAAAAAAAGATCTCTATCTCTTAGATTTTTTTTATATATAAAATGAAAACCCACAAAAAATAAGAAAAAAAGTACTCTGATGGATTGAGAAAACTAAAAACTAAAGCATAAAAGAATTAGTCACCTGATTGGTTTTTTTTTTTTTAAAGGAAAATTATAATATTAAAGGGAGAAAAGAAACACAAGGCTGAAGCCCCAAAGCTACAGAAGCAACAAAACCAGCTTCAAAAGCCAAAACGAAGGAGAGAAATTGTAGAGAAAAAAATACATAAAAGATTTAGAAATTAACTCCCCAAAAATGGAGAAGACTGTCAAAAGGCGACCTTGGAACTAAGGTGGGCAGATCAGCAATCTGGTCAAAAAGGCACCTTTTGATAGAAAAATGAGAAACAACTGCATTGTTAAAAATGGAATTGTTTCTAGAACACCATATACAAAATAAAGCATTAAAAAAACCATTGCAGTCAATTTAGAAATCAAAAAAAGACTCGTAGAAGCCAACTAAAAAATAAAGAATAAATAAAAGGATATAAATTTTGGTCTAGCCAAAAAAAAATCAGAAAACTTGGATATGATAATGTACATTTATAAATAGTTCATCAAAACACATTTCATTTTGCCACCACACAACTTAATGGAATGAATAATTTTTGTTTCAATTCCATCAAGTAGCAATCTTAACTTTTAAATGTATTTAACATATAAGAATCAGTCCAACCAAAATAATTTCTACCTCATCTCATTCGATGAATGCCTACAAGTAAAGATCTTCATGGAAGGAAATGTCATAATACTCCACTCTCTCCAACTTTATTTTACTTTTACCTTTTTAAGGCTTCAAAAACACAATGACATATTAGTGAGCTACCAATATATCCATCAACAGGTAAAGGTCATCATGGCTTTAGCCGATAAGAAGAAAATAATGTTTTTTAAAAGATGAGCAATATTAGTATATTGCAATGACATTTGCAGTGATATGGATCCTTTGAAATTTTTCATAAGTCATTTGCAATAAAAAAAATTTTAAACTTTTACTTTTAACTACCCAGGTAAGCGTGTGGGGGTGTGTCATGTGTGATTATTTACCAAAAAAAAAAAACCTACATTGCTCTTTAGATTTTTGAGATGTAAAAATAATAAATATGGTTGTATCACACCTATTTCAAAAAGAAGATCACTCTTAGGAAAGCAACCATGGCCTCCTGTCAGCCACATCATAAGAAGGTCTTCTTTTAGGATTGGTCTCAGACTCCACGAAGTAGCAAATAACTTGGCAACCATTCAAATTCCCCACATGCCTACATCATAAAAAAAAACCAATATTATTTTCTCTAATTAGAAGCTAACTAATAGGAAAAATAGAAAAAAGTTTAGTTTCCCAATTTTCATAAGGAAATGAAGAGGGTGCCTCAGACTCCACAAAGTAGCAAATAACTTAGTAGCTATTCAAATTCCCCACATGCCCACATCATAAAAAAAAACCAATATTAATTTCTCTTTTTAAAAGCTAACTGATAGGAAAAATAGGAGAAACTTACGTTTACTAATTTTCATATAGAAATGAAGAGGGTGCCTAAAGTCTCGAAGATATCTGACTGCCCGTTCAAAACGTGCATGGTAGAAGAAGAAACTCACACAATGTGCACGTTTGCACGTTACCAAGATGAAGAGGAGAGTAGTTAAGGCTTGTTTTAGTAATGGTTCGGGAGAAATTAAGGGATTGGGATTGGAATGCTTAGAGACGGTTTAAACAACTTATTAAGTGAGAAGAAAAAGGAAGAGCCGAAAGGTATTTAGGAGAGGAATGTGGAGAGCAGTTTTTTTTTTTTTTTATTAGTGGTGAGCAGTTACAATCCTACATAGAATGCTTATTAAAGGAGTTAATTAAGTAAGATCAGTGGAATCTCAAGATAGTCAAAATCAATTAGACACAATTTCTAAATTGAGCAATTGAACTCAACCAACTTAATTCCTTTACTATTATTTACTAAATATAGTAAAGAATATAATAATTTACTATTCTTTTTTCTAAATATAGAATCTGCATTAATTTGTATCAATGTTGGGACTTTTATTACTTGGAGCTGCTTTCATTATATTTAATTAGCACTTACAAATCCTCTTCCAATAACTTATTTATACAACTCAAGTATAGGGCCCAACTTGATGCATGCCGACTATACTACAAGGGGTTCCAGCGATAGATAATTGTAAAATTATATTCTTGAAAGGCATATTATAGGTGGTGGGGGATGGCTACCATAATTTTATTGTCTAATAACTACAATGATAAATGGATAATTTTATTATGAATTATAGTTTATGCTTATGATACCTAAATACGATATAGATATGATAGGGACACGAGATAAATATGGAAAGGACATAGATTTTACTTATAAAAAATGAAGTGCTGGATATAATGTGATGCGATACATTGCCCATTTTGAAGTATCTGTGCATTATAAGTATATTCTCATAAGTATGTCATTTATAGTTTTTTTTTTCTACCATCTTTCAAGTTAGAGAATAAAAACATGCCTACACTCTTAAGATATAAGAATTATCGATCTATAGCACGACTCTCTAGCATATCTTTAGTTTTAGTAAGTTAACCAAATATACTTGAACATTGGCATGAATTAACATAAGAAATGGTAGCCTCTTAATTTCTAACTAAGAATAAGTAAAAGGTGTTTTTTTTATAACTCGAAGATAACTTTTTTTATTCTTACTATTGTATCTATAAGTAGCTTGAATTTTTTCCTTTTGGATTGTTTTTGATGTATTTCCAGTAGATTATAAACTTTTCTAGATAAGTTTTTGAAGGAATTTTTTTTTTTAAGGAATGAAAATCTTTTGTGCTATAATTGGTTTGGGTAACTGCACAATAAATATTTAAATAAAATAGAAAGTATGTTTTTCAAATGTTATTTTTTATTTTATTTAATGAAATTTTCATTCATCAATCTTGCAATTTTTTTTCTCTTTTATCATATTCAAAACCAAATAACTTTAGTGTTCAAATGTTAGTCTTTTACATTTATTTTCACATTTTCATTTTTCCTTTTTAGCATATCATTTACAAAATTAATTTTCTATATAGTATTTATTTTTCTATTATTTTTTAAATATTGTTCTCAGTCGTTCTAGCTTTACTTTCTGATTTAAGATATTTTTATTTTATTCATAGTTTGTTTCGTGTTTTAATATTTATTTTTGATACTTTGAAATTTTCTTTAGATTTTTATCTTTGTATTTTCAAAATCTCTTTTTGTAGGACCCGGGCTTAGCACGGCCCTTCTCTGCTAGTATCTACATTTAAGTGAACAAATACAATCACCTTTTTCAAAATTATGCAATAATTGAGGACCTGCATGACATTGAAGGGACCAATATCTACATCTATTACAGTTTCTAAAGAAAATTTGTATCAAAATCTAATATTTTCTAAAATTTTAGAGTTCTCAAAAAAAAAAATTTTTGAAAGGTAAATTTTTTATTTTGAAAGGTAAAATCTTTTTTTTTTATGTCGAATAAAATTCACACAAATACTTCATGTATAACCCTAAACATATTATTTTGGGGACTGTCCAAAACACCATTCGCGTTTCAACCTTACTACGACTACTCAATTCAGAAGTTAGGGCTCACATTCTACAGACACTTATGATGGCAATGGGAGGAATTTGAAAAATTAGCGTGAGGCTTATCGTCGGATTGATCACCCTATGAATTGTGCTATGAATCAAAATATGGTAAATGAAGGCAATATATATTATTAATCAGTGTTTCCTTAGGGTGGATCGCTCTGAACCAATGACGAGTTCAGCATTCGAGGGAGGTACACCCGCATCATATTAAAGTCTCGTGTATGTGTTATTTCCCTACAGTTAATTTGGGAGCATTGACTAAGAGAATGATGGCTGATAATGTAAATCCCTTTTGCATTCTATTTTTGGTACTGCTATATTGGCAAAATACAAAAATTGAAACCAAAACCAAAGAGATATTTTCTCGAAATCGCCCTTATTTTCAATAGAACCAATATTTTCTGTTTTTACATACATCCACTTGTGCTCAACTCACAATATCTGTCAGCAACCATAACCTGCAGTGAAAGGTTTTAAAGAGACCAAAAGAGTGTCCATGAACAAAAATTGCTTTTGGTCAACATTTCTGCAATCTCTAGGTGTTCATGATAAACAAAAGAAAACCATTCAAAACAGGAAAATTGTCCATACCTTTCCTAAGTTGGTTGACCAGAGCATAGGTGGTTTGTAAAAACCAAAGCATTTGTGAGATTGAAGATACCAGTAAAAAAAGATTCTGGTTATATATGAGTCTTTTTTAGTCTACTTAGAAAGAAAATGTTCTAAGAGCAGGCGTTTATGATGTAATACTGTTGATGCAGAAAACATCAAAATAGAGAAGTGGGGTCCAATGATAGCATGGATCCACCTTCTGGTCGAACCAACAGAAGATTGCCTCATTGGATGCTTCCTCCCCAACAATATAACAATAGAGAAGATGGTTAGATTATATATGGTCACCTGCCTTCTTTGGTTAAATCTGTTTAGGTGTTTATATAGTAGCCGTGACAAGCACTTGCAAAGTCATTGGTATCATCCTGAAGAGTTGTTTGCGACATGAATGTGCAAGGATGCTCGATCAGCTACAAGGGGTCATTTTGTATTTCAGTTTTGAGTATGATTCTCTTCTGCTTTTATTTTTATTATTATCCTTCTTTGTCATTAACTTTGTAGTTGTGTTTGATTCTCTACTTCATCAATACCACGTCTATGAAGTTGGTATTTGAGAAATAGACTCTCTGATTGATTGTACATGTATGCTTGGTGAAAATAAATTTTTGGTAGTATAGGCTTTAGATGGAAGAGGGTCCAGTGGTACACCCATTTCCTATTCTATTGTCTTCCCCTGGATTGATTATTTTCTCACCCAAGGCAGACTTCTGCAAAAGAGAATAAGTCACGTTTCCCCTTCTTTTTTTTTTATTTATATATCAATTTATCCACTTTATCAAAAAAAAAATTCAACCACTTTTCTTCACTCAATATACAATTATTAGTTACAAGTAATAATAGCATGAAACATTTGGATTGACTTGGCAAGTGAAACTGTTCTTCTCATTGTTCAGTCCACACAAGCTTATGATTAGGGAGAGATCCGCTCAGAGTTCTGTTTGAGGCATGGACCAGTAGCTTTATAATGCTTGAGTCATTATTTATGTTATTACAAGTAAATCAGTCACATAAACGCATTCTTTAGTACATTTGATATGCCTTGCAATAGGGCTGAAGGTTCCAACCCAAAAATAAAATAAAAAGAGGGAACAAAGTTGATTAGCCTGGTTATTGTTATTGTAAGACAGTAAAAAAGTATTAATCTAAGGAAACATACAACAGAGCCAAAACTCTACAAAAATACAGCAGGGAGTTCACAGCTTGCGCATCGATCAGCCTGGTTTCCATCATCTGGTAAATCTGGGTTTTATTTGCCCCATTTTTCACTTCAAAAAAATGCTTTGTATTTTCAACTAGGGAATGCCCTATAGCATGATCACAAAATATTAATTTTTCAGAATTTTACATTTGGATTGTGAAAAAAGCTTTTTATCTATTCTACCTAATGCAACCATCTTCCTTTACCCCAGCTTAGGACTAGCCAAAAAAATGGCAAAATCGGGATTAGCAGAGTTCTATATAAGCTGATGGCCCCTAAAAGGTGTAGTCCAAAGATGATATGGATGGAAGCCCTATGAATAGATTTGCAGTGCTACAGTGCAACGAGGATTTCTCCCAAGAAAGACTAAAATGGAGAAACAAAATGCATATAGCCAACCCTAATATAGTTGTGAGTTGAGATAAAGCTTTGATGATGAAATTCCCCAGGGATGAATGTTAATGAACCTGTAACATCAGGAAAGGGTAAAGGGCCAATTATAAAGAATGTGAAATGTTTTTGGCATGGTTCATCCACAAGGAAAGCATTCTGTCATCCATATGGAGGCCTCCACGCAATAATGGCTAATGGTTGGTTTTTGACAGAAGATATACAGCTCTAAATATGAATGAGTGGCAAAGTACGTGTACAAGTTCATGATAGCATTCTAACATTAAGATTATAATTTGAAAACATTTCCAAATAAAGATCATCCATATAGTTGGTTACACAATAACACCCACATTTCTAAATCCATGTGCTCTTTGGCAAACCCTAAGTTTTCATTTGAGGGGTACAAACCTAATAGACAATTGTGTTTCGGAGAGAGGTACAAACCTAATAGACAATTGTGTTTCGGAGAGAAATACAGGATTTTCATGTGGGTTTTAGGGACAGAAGTAGAATTATTATATAAATGTTTTAAATACATTCAGAGTTTTTACTATGATTTTAGAATTGGACCGAGGTTCAACGGGTGCATCCACCCCCACATGGATGTTTGTAGGTCTGCCCCTACATGTGTTTAATTGAGAAATTGATTCATTAAATCAAATCAAAGTAAAATTTATGATTGAACTTGTCATAAATGGTTATAGTTTGGATTGGAGTGGAGTGGCGTGGCACAAATGTATATTAGTATAAATTATCACACACAGTAGACAAGTTAGGGTGAAGAACTTTAGAATGCATCTGGCATCGTGCCTTTCAAATGTTCCCATATTCCCATGAGATAAGCCTATACATAATATATTTTGTATGTACAAATTAGTGCTTCAAATTTTAATCTCGCTAGAAAGAATCTCAAAATCTTAACACACTGTCATAAAAAAAACTTGGAACAAAAATACTTTAGTTTTCTTTAAAACAACTTGTTGGTACAACTTTTTCCTAATTATCACAAGGTGACTCCGCTAACTAATTTCTAAAGAGGGTTATATGATAGCAATCACAAAAGGTGAGCCCGTATTTTAATTCCTTATTTCTTATAATCGTAGGACCACATTATAAATCCTTTGAGTGTAGGCCCTATGTTTTAATTTCTAAATGAGTTATATTGTAAAAACATATATTATCTTTTAAAAAAATATTTAATCATTCAAAAAAATATTTAATCTTAAAAAAAATGTTTAATCTTTCAAAAAAAATTATTTTTTCTTAAAAAATATTTAATCTTTAAAAATAATGACAAAAGATGGAGCCACGTTGTAATTTCTAAAGGCGAGTACTGCGTAATTTTAATAATGGGTCTCTTGCTCACAATTAACAAACAGAATAGCCCCACATTGTAATGTACTATGACTTCCAAAGGTTAACAACACATTGTAATTTCTAAATGTACGTACTATATATAAAATCACAAAAAATGTGGGACTTTATAATTTCTAAATGTGGGCCACGTAGTCACAATCACAAAAGATGGACTTACACTATAAATCTTATAGATGTGAGCCCCTACATTATAAATCTTATGAATGTAGGCCCATATTCTAATATCTGAAGGTGTGTACCATGCTGTAATTTACAAAGATGAGTCCCACATTTACATTAGAAAAAGGTGGGCCCACATTATAATTATTATATAGGTAGGCCCACGAGTCTTATAAATATGGGCCCAATGTTCTAACTTTTAAAGGTGAGTATTATATTGTAACTTTTACAAGAGGGTTCCATGTACGCTAATAATAAAGTGTCGCAAACATTAAAAGGTGAGTTTCACATTTTAAATCTTATGATTCTCTTGCTTTCGTTCGTTTAAAAAAAAAAATTTACATCGTTACCAAACAAGTTCCATATGATATATTCTCAGCAGAGTATTTTAATATAAGATTGCCAAACAAATTCTGCAGAGTTAAGTCTCAACACAACCAAATCTAAAAAAAAAATTGAGAACACCACCAGAACAATGCCAAACAAGCCCTCAATTATTAATTGAGCAAAAAGGACTTTCCAACAATAATCATTTGTATTATTTAATTAACATTCATGCCATCTCTTTTGTCATCATCAAAGCCTTATTACAACTATGTTGGAGTCCACATCCACTTAACTCTTTTGTGAAGGTAAGATTTTAGAAGTATTCTTTTTAACCTTTAATTGAACCAAAAGTAATTTCTGTACCTTGTAGATGTTGCACAGATTGTGAGACCAAAACTTTCATTTGGTTTTGTAAATAAATTTATAGCTAAACTAATACCCAAAAATGTATCAACTCCAATCGTGTAGAATTTGTATGCTTCTTACAGTGATATGCACAACCTCTTGAAGCTATTAAGTCAATGACTTTGGGTGGGGAGTATTCACAAGAACTATACAACTTTTGTGTCGTCATCTGATTCAATGGTAGCTTCAAGTTCACTATAAGATCATGCTGTTTCGTCGAAAATCATCACCTACAAAAAGATAAGGCCAACAGAAAGCAACTTCAAATGTAGGCCCATATGAAGAAGGAAAGCCTATCCAATACTTTTACACTCATCAAGATTATATAGACATAATACTCATCCAACGGTGAGAATAGCACATTAAGAAAATGATCTGTAATAATCACAGTAATATTGCCAAAAAGGGTCCATCTCTGGTGGAGTTGGTTAACTAAAAAAATCTTATTGTTGCAGAAATTCTGCAAATTTTGTGAACCAACAAGTAGTTGATGATAGCTCATGAGTCAACATGTTAAGGAAAAATACTGCATTTTGCATTAAGACCATCAATTATTAAACCTAGGACAATCAAGTACTAAATTTCTATGCCATTGAACCCACATTCTAAAACGCAAAACCCCACCCACATGATGTTGAAAATGAAGAATGGGCACAGAACCTCAACATTTCATTTCAGCAGTCTACATTAACAAAGCATTTGAGCTTGCTAACTATACCCGTCATTGGTGTTAATGGGAAGCCGTTCGAATTCACAACCCAGCAGACAAATGAAACGAACAAACCAGATAAACAAATGTAGGTAACATGCCTCCCACAGGTTTCGAACTTGTGACCTCTGCTTTTGATATCACGTCAATAACCAGTGACACCAAAAGCTTGAGCTGTTAATAAACGGCATAACAATATCAACAAATGGGTCTTCACTTTGTCCACTCATCCCCAAAAAATGTAGGTATAGACCCATTTTGTGCCCTATTGTTGCAAGGATAAGCTTCGTGTTTCAGGTCTGATGATACCAGATACCTTATTACCCCATATCAACAGTGGATCTAAGTGTTAAATATAAGATAGCATTGTATATATGTAAGTTAAGTCATCAACATCATCTAATATATAATCCTTAAATCTCATAGGGTGTGTTTCCTTATACCCAAAGCAGTTATACTTCTTTAAAATATTTTTCAAGTGTAATTTTCTAATTCCAGGTCTGGTCTGGGTTCACGTACAGAAAAATCGTAAGGCATAGGACTGGTAGAACATAGGCCTGATCAGAACCCAACCCTTTTACAGCCTTAATTCATGTTCACTTGCAATCCAGATTAGTGAGCTGCGAACATTTGCTTACAATGTATAGATAAATGAGAATGGGATGAAAAAATAAAGGAAACCACAAAGAAAACATACAGCAAAGGAATGGTAAATCATTTGTCTCAATGTGTGTCTGTCAAGAGAGATTGTCAGGAAGCCAGGAAATTAAGAATGTCACCTCACTCATGAAATATGATTTTTTTTTTTGAATACCACTATAGTTTGTTTCAGGACTCTGCACATGATGCAAGATTTTGCTACACTAGGATAAACTGCCTTAACTTCTTTTCCCTTGTAGATGCATTTATCCACTACTGTGCATGCATGTCACAAAAGCCCATGTCGCAATTATTTCTAGTATTCAAACTCCATTAATGCATACAGAAAGAGAAAAATTCCTCAAGTAGGACATCAAACAAAAATTTCATGGCACAGTTTGAGGATTATTGCTTTGGTAGCTTTTGTTCATGGGCTGGTTTGGGCTGGGATGAGACATATCAGATAAAATGCCTGACCCACCGCCCTATCAGGCTGAGCCCACCTATTTATTTGATAGGGCCGGGCTTATGCCAATAGATTAGAGACTGCTTAAGCACTCACAAGATGTGAGGGGAGAATCCATGATGATATCCTAATGCAACTTATTAATATCATAGAGCTCTCTCTTGTGTGCGGCGGTCCAGTCAAATCTGGATAAGCAGAAATAATAGGCGAACTAGTGGCAGAGAGGATTAAGACTTATGATTCGTATGTTTAAGCTGCAGGAGGAAACACAGTACAACTGCCCAATGAACAGTTAGTTGTAAGAGCAAAGACAAATTCTCTAGCTGTTTTGCACTGGAAAGGTAGTGTCCGGCCTAGCAATTCTAAGGTAGACCAAGCTGCCAACAAAATCCGCTAGTTTTTGCTACTGGTCCCAAGCCCGGGTAAAGGAGGAGGATTGCATTAGGTAGGTTGACAGCCAGCGTAAAACTTTGTCACAACCCAAACATGAATTCTGAGATAACAATTTTTCGCAATAAGATTAGGGCGTTTCCCGCTTTAAACGACGCATTGTAACGTCACCCAGCTGTAGTGAAAAGTGTGTAAGGGCTACCGCATGACTCTTGGCTAGTGCGGTTAAAGAAGTTAGTCCATGAGAAGAAGAGAAGGAATAGGAAAATTAGACTTACTACTTGGAACATAGGAACCTTGACAGACAAAAGCATGGAGTTGGTGGAGGTAATGAAAAGAAGAAAAATTAGTGTGGTTTATATACAGGAGACAAGGTGGAAAGGGAATAAAGCTAAGGAGCTCACGGATGGGTATAGTTGTAGATAAGGATTTGAAAGAGAAAATTATAGGGGTAAAGAAGTTTGGTGATAGAATTATAACAATTAAACTAGTATTAAAGGAAGACATAATTTATATCATCAGTGCATATGCACTCCAAGTAGGACTAGAGGAAAGTGTGAAAAGACAATTTTGGAAAGAAATAGATGATTTAATGCGTGAAATCCCAAATAGTGATAAGATTTTCCTTATAAGGTATTTAAATGAGCATATAGGAAGAGATAATAAAGGATATGAGAGAGTGCATGGAGGGCAAGGATTTGGAGAAAAGAATGAATTCGGAAATACTATATTAGACTTTGCAGTGGCATTTGATCTTGTTGTAGCAAATACTTACTTTAAAAAGAGAGATGAACATTTAATTACTTGTAAAAGTGGGAGTAATAAGAGTCAAATAGACTTTTTTCTAGTTAGAAAATAAAACCGATTAGCTTGTAAAGATTGCAAGGTTATCTCAGGAGAGAGTTTGACTACGCAACATAGGCTTGGAGTTTTAGATATTTGCATTAGAAGTAGAAAGAGAGCGGTAGTAAGCAAAATAGACCCTAAAACAAGGTGGAGAGATTTGAAGGGCGAAAGAGTAAATATATTTAAGGACAAAATGATTAAGAAAGGAGAATGAAATCTTGAAGGAGAAACTACAATAATGTGGAATCAAATGGTAAATTGCATTAGGAATGTTGCAAATAAAGTACTTGGAGAATAAAAAAAAAACAGACATATTAATAAAGAAACATGGTAGTAGAGTGTGGAGGTTCAGGAATTTATTCGACAGAAAAGACAGTGATACAAAGTTTGGCAGGACACTAAGAGTATAGAAAATTTTGAGCTGTATAAGAAGGCAAAGAAAGAAACTAAGAAAGTAGTAAGTAGTGCAAAATTCAAAGCATACAGTAACCTCTATAATATGTTAGGAACAAGAATAGGGAAAAAGGATATTTTTAAGCTCGCAAAAATAAGAGAAAAGAAAAGTAGGGACTTAGATCGTGTCAAATGTATCAAGGATAATGAGAAAAATGACATTAAAGAAAGGTGGAAGAAATATTTTAGCAAACTTCTAAATGAAGAATATTTGGGGGATACAAGAGTTAAGGAGGATACTTCATCACTAGAGCATACTTTTCTCTGTAGAATTAGAGGAGTGAAAGTAAAAGAAGCATTGAAGTAAATGAAAACAGGAAAGGCAACAGGCCCAGATGGTATTCCGATAGAGGTATGAAAATAGTTATGAAAGATTGGGGTGAGTTGGTTATGTAGACTATTCAATAAAATACTTGTGACAAAGAAAATGCCGAATGAATGGAAAAGAAGCAATGTAGTACCTATATATAAAAATAAGGGAGATATACAAAACTGTACCAACTATTGAGGGATTAAACTTATAAATCATACTATAAAATTATGGGAGAGAATAATGGAGCAAAGATTGATACGAAAGACCAAGATTTCTGAAAATCAATTTAGTTTTATGCCAGGGAGAATCCACTACGGAAGCTATCTTTTCACTTAGGCAATTAATGGAAAAATATTGAGCAAAAAAGAAAAATCTACACATGGTCTTTATCGATTTAGAAAATGCCTATAATATGGTGCCAAGGAATTTAATTTGGTGGGTTTTGAAGAAAAGGAATATCCCCAAAGGTTACATTGAAATTTTTAAAAATATGTATGAAAGAATAGTAATAAATGTGAGAACCACATGTGGAGAAACAGATGGATTTCCCGTGACTATAGGTTTACATCAGGGATCAACCTTAAGCCTTTATCTCTTCGCATTAATTATTGATGAGTTAACTGTGCATATTCAAAAAGAAGTACCATGGTATATGTTATTTGCAGATGATATAGTATTAGTAGATGAATCAAGGGATGGTGTAAATGCAAAACTTGAGAGATGGCGGGGGGCATTAGAATCTAAAGGCTTTAACATAAGTCGTACAAAGACAGAATATATGGATTGTAACTTCAGCGGACATATACAAAGTGTTGAAACCACTATCAAAATTGAAACCCATGAAATACCACGCAAAGATTCTTTTCGGTACTTAGGCTCGATAATTAGTAAGGATGGAGAGATTAACGAAGATGTGGAGCATAGGATAAAAGCAAGATGGTTGAAGTGGAGACTAGCTTCTGGAGTGCTTTGTCACAGTCGAATGCTAACGAAATTGAAGGACAAATTTTATAGGACAGTGGTTAGACCAGCTATGATATATAGAGCAGATGTTGGCCAATTAAGAAGACGGATATTCATAAGATGGATGTAGCGGAAATGAAGATGCTTAAGTAGATGTGTGGTAAAACTAGGAAACATAAAATTAGAAATGAGCGCTTTCGAGAGCATTTAGGAGTAGCACCAATAGAGGATAAGATTAGAGAAACCCGTTTAAGATGATTTGGGCATGTTAAGCATGGGCCGGTAATGGCACCGGTGAGAAAAAGTTTGGCTATACAGGTGGATGGCCCATCAAGAGGTAAGAGTAGGCCGAAAAAAACATTGATGGAGGTCATTGATTCAAATTTAAAGAAGCTTAACTTATCGAAGGATTTAGCTCAAAATAGAACGGAATAGAGAAACAGAATTCATGTAGCCGACCCCACCATAATTGGGATAAGGCTTTAATGATGATGATGATGACGACCAAGCTGCCAACAACTTAATGATATCAGGTCGAGGCTAAAAGAGGATTACTATCAGAAACTGCTAGCTTAGTATTAAGCTCAAGAGGAGCTGTCGCTGCCTTGTTATCAGCAAATCTACCCAATGGAGAAAATCAAGGATATACTTTTGTTGAGAAAAAAGATACAAGAAAAATAGACCTCATTAGACATATTTGGTCATACAGTCAAAACAAATGATTTTCAACTGTTCAATGCTTCTATATTTACTGTTCATCTTTATTTCCTTTCATTGGATGATTAATAATACAACTAATCTAACATACCCAAGATTTCATCGTGGGGCTAGTGGGCCACCCCCTAGTCTATGTTATGTATATCCCACCATTGCTTGGTTACGCCAAATTCTCATTTAATACTATTCCTTTCCAGAATGCAACAAAACTCATCTTCATCGTGAAATGCACCAAACTGTATTTTTAAAATACCAAGCTTCAACAAATCAAATCACAAATTGTTCGTATCAAACTATTCATGATACAAAGGCTGAAGTAGCAAATCGGGTAACTATGCTTCATAACAATGTTATACTCCTGCGTGTAACCTTTGGCCACCAAACGGGGGCTTTATATATGGGCCACCCAATGAAATGATTAGTCTCATTTTTTCTTTTATGAATTCATTTGCTGCCAATAAAATTTTTTTCTTTTGAGGCGGCAGGGTGATGAAGTCCTACGTGTGTATTTTAACAAGAGCTACAACTTCTTCACCCATTTTATGTTGCCAATGAGTTGAAAAAGAAGATTCCTTGCATGATGAGGTTCAAATTAGGTGCAGATCTCTGCCAAGAAAACTGATAATTTGACGTAGAAATAAAATCATAATCGCACAAGTTTTTGGCAGCGAGGAGGATACTAATGAGAACAACTAGTAAGCAAGGTTAAATAGCATCAACACATGGCTGCATAATAGAAAATAGTGCCTTTGCCCGTCAAATGTAAACTGATAAAGGTTTAGTTGAAGAAGCACGTGTCAGATGGAAACATTTTAGGAAATGAATAGATTAGAACAAGTGGTTAGGGATGACAATGGGTCAGGTTAAAAGAAGACCTGCCCCGACCCACTCCTATTAGGGGGTATGGTACTCAAAAATACCTAATACACAATACATTAAACTTCTTTATGTTTGGAACGTTTCTAAAAATAACTTAACTCAATGGGGTACGATGACATCAGTAAAACCAAACTGCACTGACATTGCTAACTACTCCATTTGACATGTGGGACACACCTTCTGAAACCCATATTGACAACACCACACTCCTTGCATAGACATCTCTTATACATGTCTAGGCCTTTCCCTCCTTACTTTTAACAGCCAAAAGTGGTGTGAGCAAAATGGCGCTTAAATGGTGCTAATAAATATAGTGCTCAAGAGGAAATTATCCTAGATACACATTTTATATATAAACACGTGTGTGTGTATTTGCATGAGTTGAGCTCAAGCCTGCTTTGAAACATAAAACTAAGCCCAAGCTTGGTACGGCTCGAGCTTGATTTAGTTTGTTAAGCTCGGATCTGTTCTAACGATGTCCAAGCAAGCTCATTTTAGGCAAAGATCAGGTTAGCTTCACTCCTTTACAGCACAACAGTATAAGATTCAAAAGCAAAGAACAAAAAATAATAATAATAAGCGGACAGATAGACGAATCAATTAAGAAAAGCAATGGCACAAGAGAGAAAGTTACCTGACCACATATTGCACAGGTTTCACTTCTTTCCTTCCACTCATATATACAACCAAGGTGGAAATGATGCGAGCATTGAGCAATTATTTTGGGGTTTTCAGTGGTATAATCTGCAAAAAGAGGTTCAAATAAAGGTTGTTTTCAAATGCAACTATGCCTTGTTGAAAGGTTAAATTTCAGTACCTGAAAAATAACACATTCACACATTATACAGCAATGACAAATTTTTTTCCACTAACCATGAAAAGAGAATACTAAAAAAAGATTTGAGGGAAAATAACCATTTCCAAATTCTTGTCATATTGATTAGCAGCAGAGTAGGTTCTCATGTCTTAAAAATATCATGAACTACAAATATCTCAACAGCGCTGTTGAATGTTGATGTCATTCCTACTCAAGATTCTTTTTTCTACATACCCTAACCAGCTGAGAAGAGATTCTTTTTTCTACATACCCCAACCAGCTGAGAAGCAGCTGGCGACTGTTCCTTACACAAGTTGAGTATAATGAAATATAGCATAAATAGCTGCATTGTCTGTCATTTGTCAATTATCATGAAAAGTGCAATACTGTCTGTGATCATGCAATATAATATGTACATCAACACCTTCAAAAATGGGTAAATAATATGACCACCAAGTACGAACCACACATTTACAAACTTATATAGGAACCGTCACACTGATAAAAATATAGAAAAGCGGGTCCTAATAGACAAATAAATTTACAAGAAAATAAGTTTTATCAAGTCAAAAGGTCCTCCTGTAGACATTCTTTTTATCAATAGCCAAAAAACTATAATAAAAGAACAACCCAGAAGCATACAAGGAACACCAAAGGGAAGATAGACTCAGGTATCAGGGCATTATACCTAAAGTCCACATTGTCATGTAGACACATTTAACTGCCACTTTATCTTACACACTCCCAAAATGACCAAGACTTTAGATTCTGCTGATTTTTGAAACATGAACTTGTTGGACATAATTAGAAATTCCATCTGCAAAGAAGAAGAAGAAGAAGAAGAAGAATAGAATTCTTTTAATCATCAAAAACTGGGTGCATCCTTACTTTCTGTGCTTTTTAATTGTAGTTTCAACAAGTTCCTAGCTTTCAATAGCCAGGTGATTAAACTTCTATAATTATATGAATGTGTTGCGAGATTCTTAAAATACATACATTAAGACACTAACCAAAGACAATTTACCTAAAGAGTGTTGTAACAAACAACGTAGACAGATCATCATCATCAAAGCCTTGTCCCAACTACGTTAGGGACAACGACATGAATTCTATTTCACCATTCCAGTCTATCATGGGCCAAATCCTTGGATAGGTTATACTTCTTCATATCTATCCAATTATTTCTATCCTTGTCCTCTTCAGCCGTCCGCTTTTCCTTAATATCCTGTTTGGGTACTTAACTAGTAAAGTAGAGTGAAGTAAAGCCTCCTCAAAGCCTTGTCCCAACTATGTTAGGAACAACTACATGAATTCTATCTTACCATTCCAATCTATCATGGGCCAAATCTTAGATAGGTTATACTTCTTCAGATCTATCCAACTATTTTTATCCATGTCCTCTTTAGCCTCCCTCTTTTCCTTAAGATCCTGTTTGGGTATTTAGCCAGTAGAGTAGAATGAAGTGAAGCCTCCATTTAGGAGACATGAAAAGATGAGGGGATCACAGACCAAAAGAATAAAAATTCAAAATTTCCCCCTTCTTTTTCAAAAAGAGTAAAAAAGAAACCTTTTCAAGCCACTAAATGACAAAAGGTCATCGACTTTTTACCAAAAAAAAAAAGGTCAAAAAGATTCCTTATCAAGCTACTAAAGACAAAACACCATCACATTATGATTTGAACCCCTCATATTTTATTCTTCTTGATTTGAGGCATCACTTCACTTCACTTCACTTTATCGTACCATTACCCAAACAAGCCATAAGAGGGCCAACCTGTATAGAGAAACTTTTCCTTACTAGTGCCATTGTTGGCCTGCACTAGACATGACCAAACGATCTTAAATGAGTCTATCTTAGTTTATCATCTATTGATGCTACCCTCAATGTGTTCAAATGAGTTCGAGTTTAGTTCTATTTTTCCTAGTTCTACCACACATCTCTCTCAACATTCTAGAGACTTAATTCTGGAGTACTTTATTGTCAACAGCAAGATTGTTGGAAAAGATGAAGACCATATGAAGATTTTTCCTCTTCTTTAAGTATTTTATTATTAATTGTCTAAGTGAAAAGATGATTTACATAGTTGACCTCTCTAGCATGAAAGCAAATTGATTTTAGATATCTTGATCTATTGTCGAGTCATGACCCCGGCACACTAATCGTGTTTTGCAAGGCTATGACCTACCACGGGGTTGGATTGCTCTCACCAGCTAGACAATGGATCTCGGTGAGTCCATGGGGTCTAATACGCATCACGTGACTACGACTTACCATGGGGTTGTTGGATTGCATCTCACCAACCAGTCAATGGATCTCGGCCAATCTATGGGGTGTAGTAACCGTCACGTGACTACGACCTACCATGGGGTTGGATTGTATTGCATGTTATATTTACTGTATTATGACATTTGGTAGGATTATCTGTTAACTTGTTATTTACTCAATTCCATCACTATTTACTCGCTCTTTATACATCCGACAAGACCCAAATCCCTACTTTTCCTTTCCCTCATTCTTGTGACCCTAAATATATCTTGCTTTCCTTCTCGTGTTCCCAACTTATCCTTGTCAACTTTGTAGCAACATCTCTTCTCTCGAACAGCTTCATGAACCTTTACACTCGACCACCAAGTTTCTTTATCAAAATGTTTTTTGCCTGTCACCTATCCAAGCAGATCCTTTGAAGGTCTTCTGACACAATCAATCATTTGGTTTCACATCATCGTAGTTTCTCCCTCCAAATTTGATTCTCTCCCCTTGATCACTTTATATTTAAATGTTGTTAACCTTTCTCCTGACAAATCCCCTCACAGGCACCTTTTATTTACTAGCCCTCTCTTTTTACTTCTATTGCAAACATCCAAAACTATTATCCTATGTTGTATGGTCACTCTCTTCAGAAATAACCTAATAGTCTTTACAAACTAGTCAGTCATGCTTTTAGTAGAAAAAAGTCTATTATCTAGCTCTTACTAGCTCCACTTTTATAGGCAACAACAAGGCACACATGGACTTCCTAATTATACACAACAATCATGCAACATGTATCACCGATTAACCGCATTTACTGGAGCTTTAGCAAAAAGGATTCAACCAAATATGCAACTTCTATAAACAGAGATCTTTTAACATGCCCGGAATGCTCCCATGCCAAAATGATGCAGTTCATGTAAACTAAACTCTCTAAATTATGAACTGGGTCTGAAGATGATCAAGACTACAGCATGTACAACTTATTGGCTCACCAAAATAATAGAATTCAAAAGTCCTGAAGAATCAAGGCTTCCTGCTAAAACCTTTTAATCACAGATATTGATTTTCCAATTCTTAATACAAAAATGTTGGGTTAGGTTCAGTCTAGTTGGGTGTAATTTAAAGGAAACTAGCTGTTCAAATGATCAATAGAAACTTCAGACTTGGAACAGAAATCTAGAGTTTAAATTAAAGAACAAAACGTAAACACACTTTAAAATGCAGACATACAGGAAGAATTTGCCAATCAAAACTAATCTAGGACACAAAATTAGGACTAAGAACAGTGCAATCTATGCACAGATAAGGAAGTCTGATATTCTATTACAGAGACTCTAGATAGTGCCGCATAAAGGTCAGAGGACATGAGTTGAGAATTAATGAAAGAAGAAATTCAGTTTTTCAAAGGAAAAACAGATTGTAGCTGAGTTCTAGGACTGGTCCTACAATTGTGGCGCATTTGGATGGAGTGGCTTTGAAACCAAAAAAAGCTCATGCATGTAGGTCCTTGATACAGCAGCAAGCACATATCTAGCCAGAAAGACTTGAATTCCAGCCAACATGGCTGAATTACAAAACAAAGTCAATACCCTACAAATTAACCCAATGTTGAACAAGATTCAAGAAGAATACTCAAAACTTTTGAATAAAGAAATACAGTGATCACTCAAAGTAGGAAGTCTCTAAAACATCAATAGGAACATCAGAAAAAATCATAGAGATATAATTGTCCACTTGCTGTTACATGCAAGCAACAAGCCTGACAGGATGGAAATTTGGGCCTGGACATGCAGACAAGATAGCTGGGCATGATTATTGATCTGGACTTCACTCAGCTGGCCTGATTCTAGAGCTGGGCTTGGCCTGGAAACAGTTAGACTAGGTATGCGCCCAAATAGGCATATTCTGGGTGCAGCTGCGCCTAGAACAGGTCTGGTTCAGTTAGCTGCATTCTAAGGATCAGATATACTTGAGTTATGTAGGAAGCTCAAAAGTCACAACCACCTGGTGAACAATCTCCAGTTAGAACTTCGACTATAGACAGAACATTTTTTCATCCTATAAATGACTTGCACTAGGTGGAAGATTAGTGAAATAATAATAACTCTGCCAAATGAACAGTTAGCTGCTCTTCCAACCATAGCTCTCTATGACTCTATCTCACTCCAGTGTAAAATATGACTAGAAAAGGAAAACATGCTTTCAGGGTTTAAACTATGCATTGAAGAAGAAATGTTATACTATCACAATCTACCGATAGTTACATGGTGGATTTCTAGGCGCAGCAATGCCGAAACCTCCAACCATCAGCACCCTTTTGGACTATATATCCCAGCTATAACATAGAACAAAAGGAATTTGCTTCTTATGTGTATTCAAGCTCAGTTGTGTCAGTTGTGCATTCAAGTGTGGTGTTTCTTGTTTTTCTTTTTCTTTTTTTTTTTAACTTGGGTAGTCATCCACTAGATTTTAAAAAATAAAAGAAAAAAAGGAAAGAAGTAGCAAGGGCCCACGTGAAGGATTCTGCTATAAGACCAACACTAATAAAATAAAATAAAAAAGATTAAAATCAGCCGAGTCAATAATAGATCAATCCTTTAATATTTTAAAAAAATGACAAGTTCAACAAAAATATTAGACCATCCACCAGTAAAACATGGACTACCACATTTTTGCTCCATGAATAAAATTCATGTAGCTAGCCCAAACATAGTTAGGACAAGGCTTTGATGATTTTGTAGCAAACATCCATTTGCCAAGCACGGATAAGATGATTAGCAGTCACATGAAAAAAAAAAAATTAAGCTGCAGCTCATCCACAAGACTGCCAACCAAATCATTCTATCTGATCACTATACTTAAAATGCCGTATTGAGGAGCTCTCTTATGGCGTACAAATTTTACCTTCAAGACAGATGGGGCAGACATCTTCATCTTCAGTTGAAGAAAATATGTATGATTCTCCACTTATCACCTTTCTTGATAGGTTTTCAGAAAAGTCCTCTGATCCCCCCTCATAGTCAGGCCCATTCTGTTTGTCTTCTGCTCCTAAAGCGTCTAGACTAGCAGTACCGTTGCTTCTTCTAAGTGGCTGTGATTCCTCATGGAAATGACTTGAAGACTTTTCATACCTTGCAACTGGCCCATGTTGCAAACGGGAACATCTTGGGTCCACATCATATGGCAAAGGTCTTGGAGGAGAACAATATGTGTCAGGCACAGAATTGTCAAGTGAAGATGCCATTTGATGTGGAGGAGACACAGGAGCCGCGCCCTCGATAGAGGAATAGCCAGCTTGCCCTCCTCTGTGGAATAAAGCAGTATGCTGCACAAGTACAAAAGCAAGGAGGAGAAATTAGAAGGCATCATTGCATAAGGCTCTAAAAGTCCCAAAAATATAAATATAACTCAAATATCCTATTTCCATAATTACCTACCTAGTCTATCAAGATGCAACTATCACCTCCAAAATAGGAAAACAATAAAAATAAATAATAAATAAAATCTTAGATTGCATTTGGGCAGAGGGCTGAATGTTGTAAGAATTCCGCCAAACGTCAAATATAGTAATATAGTGCCTTCATGTATTGATGCCATTAAAAAAATATTAATTTACAGTGATACTGTCAAAGTACAAATATTGAGAGAGGCAAGGGTGCTATTAAGTAAATGACAGCCTAACCAGCAAGCCTATACAGAGAGGCACACGCACACACAAATCAAACTTTCCACTGATGGTGCACCACATTTTAAGAGTCAACAAACGTATGACCTTGACAGTCACCAAGATGTTCCTGTTTGCTCATGGGCAATTTTCAAGGCATGAAAAGCCTTCAAGTCATTTCCATGAGGAACCATAGCAACTGAGAAGCAACGGTAATGATGGTTGAGAAGCTTTAAGGGCAGCAAACAAATGGAATGTGCCTGACTATGAAGGGGGTTCAAAGGGTTGCTTTCCTGAACACTCATTCAGAATGGTGATAAGTGGAGAAACAATGAAACATGCATATTTCTTCAACTGAAGAAAAAAATGTCAGCCTTGGGGAGGTGAGCTCCACAGTGGCCCCTAGGAAAATTCCTTCAAATGTACTAGAGTGACAAGCCTTACTGAGCAAATATAATAGCTCTACAGGTCATTATGCTGAGTCATTCCTGCTCCATTGGCTCCATCGAGGCTGAAATGGAACACATGAGCAGCTCCCATTTAATGCAGTCATATGCTTTTGAGGTACAGAGGCGGACAAATGCAAAGATGTGAAGCAGGCTGGTTCCAAATATTGAACAAAAGATTAGTTGAGGTACTAATTGGGTTAGTTCCATGTTCTTATTCCTTGAGCTACCCCAATAAATAGAGGGATCAATGACCACTGTCTTGCCAATCCACTGGTAGCTCAGTGTTGAGGGACTTGTGTGAGTGTGTGTGGGAGGGTAAATACTTAACAGAGCAAAAAAAAAAAAAACAAATAATAATAATAACAACCACTGTCTCCCAAAGCATTCAACCATTTTGTAATTCAGTTTACATTCAAACGCTCCATAAATTGTAGACTCACAAGTTAAAAGCCTATACAAAAATCAGATCATTACAGAAGTTATGACTGTGCAAAGAAAAAGCAAATCAACAAGAAAAAGTTATTGATCTACTATTACAGCACCATGCATAAGAGCCATAATGGTAGAAGGTTCCTCCAGCGCCCATCGAACCAGGAAACAACCATCAATTGACACATAATATCATCACAGGAAAAAAAAAATAAAAGACACAGAAACGCTAGAAATTAATTTGGCCATGGGCCTGCTTCCCTCCCCTTTAGATCATATCGCGTAAAATTGCATTCATTAGGCTGAATCAGTAGTCCCAGATTTAAAGAACTCATCTTCATTTTTTTCTCCTGGGGTCAACCAGGATCAAAGATGAACATTACGGATTCTCCAACAAATAGTTCATTGATCAATAGTTACTTCATGTCTAGAACATGCAACTGAGTCCTCCATTTAACCATAGGATAGAGAATTATGTTCATTTCATTGCCATCAACAACACCTTCAACTAAAGAGTCACAGACTGAGCAAAAAATAATAATAATAAAAATAAAAGACATTATTGCACCAGAAACACAGACAGAAGACAACGAGGATGACATCGAAGGGCACGTTAATGGAAACACTGATTTCGTGGGTACAAATAATATTGCTCAGGGCATTATCAATAATGAGCAGCAAAGAGTCAAGGAAGATCAAGGACACACACACTAAAGACTTTGATTAGCTTAGCAAGGACATTGAACCTCCGAGATATCTAATTGTAACACCACTTCTAAACAATCCAATTGGGACATCAACAGTCAAAACAAGTGTTCCAATGATTCTGCAAAAAGATCAAGTTGTTGAAGTCCCCAAGATTGACTTTATCTTCGGGGATCAAACATGGATTATAGAAAGCCAACAATTGAAGCATCTACGTGTCAAATTACATATCAGAGCTACATTCATAAATCCAAAAAAGAGACACGCCCAACATGCTTTTACATGGAGAAAACTACCACATCAAGCTTCCAAGATATGTCCCTCAAATGCAAATTAAGAGAAAAGGCAAAAGTTTGTGCCATTGATTTTTTACTCAGGAGGACATTTTCCTTAACTTGCAATTGAATTCTTCCCCACATTTCTCAAGTTGGCAACTCATTGGAGTCAAGTTTTCCAAGCAGAAGAGAGTTGATGCAAGCCAAACCATGGGTCAGCCAACCCGTTGAGCCCAGTTCATAGGCCCAACCGGACATCTAGTTATTTCTAAATATTATAAGTAGTTTGGTTTTATTATGATTAATATTAGTTAGTTTCTTATTCCGTTTAGGCTTATTCCATTATTAGAAAGTTTTGTTTCCTAGGGTTCAATCCAACTCCTTTATATAAGGATGAGTAGGCTTAATTGTAACGACAAATTGCTTATAATCAATAATATTTGAGTTATGAGAGTTTTGTCTTTAGTTATGATTTTTTACTCATTGTGAGTCTGACTTAGTGGCTGAATCCTTCCTTGAATTCGATCAATCATTCGGGAGATTGGTCTATTTTTCAATCATGAATCCGGGGCGGCATCAAGATAAGTTGACCCAAAGAAATTAGCCAATTAAATTACACGGATAATGGCTGGAGTATCTAAGACAATGTACAAAATAACAATAAGAATCTTCTAAGATATTATGGAAGTATGGTATGCAAAGGGAGCACAGAAAAATAAGCAAATCATTTTAAATGGGGTTTGTACAAGTAAATACACACTTACAATTTAATATTATATGTATATATATGTATGTATGTATGTATGAGACCCAACCCATTAGGCCATTACTAAGCCAAAAAATAGGAATGCTAACATAGAATCACTCTGACAGCGATAAATGCAACAACTATGAAACAAATCAAATATTGTGGAGATCCAACTTAGTTTTATGATAGGTAGGCCTTAACTCACATGTATCTAGGAAGGCTTTGTGAATGTTACTTTTTCACTCAACCCTGTTTGCAACCATATTTACAGCAACATCACAATCCATCACGTCTTTTCTTACTATTTCATTTAAGGTTCTAACAGTCACTCTATTTTCCTAGTGCCTAGTACATGTAACTCTTTAGTACTTTGTACAGGGATTGCTTTGCGTCTTTTGTATAGATGTCCATACCATTTCAAATGACTTTCTTTGCTTCCCCCATGCCCCATCTAATGGGGCTACCTGTAAATTTCCACAGTGAGCTCAATCATAAATCTATCCTTTCTTGTAACTCTTTAGTACTTCGTACAGGGATTGCTTTGGGTCTTTTGTATAGATGCCCATACCATTTCAAATGACTTTCTTTGTTTCCCCCATTTAATGGGGCTACCTGTAAATTTCCACAGTGTGCTCAATCATAAATCTATCCTTTCTTGTAACTCTACACATCCCTCTTAGCATGTGCAATTCAGAAATATATACTTTCACAGTGCACTTACCATTTCTTTGTCACCCAACATTTAGCCCCATATCGCATTGCATATCCAATTGTCCTCTTGTAGAAACATCCCATTATCCAAGTGGCACTCATGGATATGCCCAACAACAAATGACATTTTTTTCTACTGTGACTACTCATGGAAAAGCTAGAAGGCAAAAGGAAAAATCCATGTATGTTTATATTGATTTGAGAAGGCAAACAATACAATACTGCAAAACTTAATTGGCAGACATTGAAGAAATAGCATACCATTATAACAAAATTAAACAACTCCTGTATGAAGGAGAAGTAACAAGCAAGAGAATTGTGTTGGATGGCGTCCAAGTTCCAAGTTGGAGAAAGATTACACCCGATATAACAACACAACCATTGACAACTATAGCAAGAGGAAATTGCAGATGAACCCCAGAAATTCTGTACCATCAGCAGACATGGATGGATGTTGCTAGGTCTCATAGCTTGTTGTCTCAAGACAAAGGGAGAGCCCCAATGGAAGCATGTCAACAAGAAAGGATGCCACAATTAAAGTTAAGTAGATGGTCTTAGAAAGATTGTGATGGCCATGACTAATGTTGAGTAGATGGTCTTAGAGACATTTTGATGGCCATAACTAATGTTGAGTACATGGTCTTAGAGACATTATGATGGAATGAATTGTTGGAAGAGATGTTGGTAGATGGGAAAACACACTGAAAGAGAGTTTTTCAACTTATGGTACGAAATTGAAAACTAAGAATTTTCATCCATAAGGTTCCGTTTGAGCCTCTTCTATTTATTCCCCTTGGCACTAGAAATCTAAAAATACCCACAACGAACTGCAATAGTGTGTGTTGGTTTCTTCTTCTTCTTCTTCTTCTTCTTCTTCTTCTTCTTTTTTTTTTTTTTTTTTTTGATAGGCAACGAAGAAAATATATTAAGGGAAGAAAAAGAATACAAATAAGGCCCAATCAACAAAGCAAAATGGCACTATGGTATAAAAGCACTATACCACAAAAACAAATTGCATAGTGAAAGCGATGAAATTAGAAGATCTATCAACCCCTTGCTTAGCTAAAGAGTCAGCAAAGTGTGTGTTGTTTGCAAATGATATGGTACTCATTTGAGGCAAGAATGCAAGTAAAAGATAAGCTAGAACTTTGGAGAAATGCATTCAACTTAAATGTGTTAAAAATTAGTAGACCAAATAAAAGATATATGGATTGCAATTTGCAACCTTAGTGAATCTGTTAATAGAAAAGATGGATTGATATAAAATTGATTTAGTGCTACTAGGTAACAGACTTCAATATGTAGGGACTATTGTGATATAAAACAGAAGTTTGGTTTTGATACAAATACAATCACGTCAGACAAGGAAAAGTAAGGACAAGTAGGTGTGGATGCTATGTGGTCATCCAATGTCACTACAATTGAAGGTACATTTTTGGAAGACAGAAGCTGTTCAGCAATGTTCTATGGAATTGGGAATCGGGCAACAAAGGATGAAAAATTGATGCACATTTGGCTGAGCAGTGCAAGCTAAGATGAATGTGCAAAGTTGCAAGAAAGGATCGAATTAGGAATGAGAATATACAAGGTAATAAAGGATTGTCCGTTGACATGGCTTGAAAAGTTGGACATGTAAATAGAAGGCTGAAATTACCTTCTTATATGAAGTATAAAGGTTTACAAAACCTTAGAAGAGTTAGTGATAAAAGATGTGTTAAATTGTAGACAAAGAGGATAGCTTTAAATAGGGTGGAACAAGAAAACTCACAAAGGCAACCATAATAGCAGGATTAAGGCTATGATGACAGTGATAATGCTGATTCCCATGGTGGAGACTTGACGAGTCTAGCCAGTAGTTAATGTACATTAGTTGAGGTCACCTAATAATTAGTTATGCTTTCTGAAGTATGCAAGTTGTAGAATTTCATATGCAAACATCAAGAAAGGCACAAAATGAGAGAGAGAGAGAGAGAGTTAATGTACATTAGTTGAGGTCACCTAATAATTAGTTATGCTTTCTGAAGAATGCAAGTTGTAGAATTTCATATGCAAACATCAAGAAAGGCACAAAATGAGAGAGAGAGAGAGAGAGAATATTACTTCCAGTATGCCTTCTGTTTCATTTGTTTTCTATATGTTGTGGCCTATGCAGGGCTAGGATATCACAAGAGTCCATTTATGTAGTAAACATTATGGGTTTCATGCAGTTCAGATGTCCTGATGAAGTTTATCTAGAGAGTTGGGACAAAATATAGGATCCTTTTTGTTTATGATTTATTTATGCTGGTTGTGTTTACTTGTTTTATTTTGTCTTGAGTAGTTTCTGATCTTGCCATTGGGATAATTGGGGCTAGAATATTGCTAATATATGAAAATATCACAAATGATTTCATTCTATTATCTTGAAACCAAATATTGAAAAAAATATACATCAGACCAATCTAGACTATAAGCAACAAAATCATGGTAATATTTACATGAAATTTCCCGCAAATCAAAGTACATTATATTTTATATTATAAAAAAATTTTGCATTATTGATTTATCTTACTTTCACTATCATTAACCCATAATAATCTGATAAACCTAAAAAAAAAAAGAAAAAAAAAACCGATAATAGCATGACCACTATTATCCTGTTATAACAAGGTTTCTGACCATGTGCTAGAAACTAATCTATCCTCCATGTTCTTTGAGGATTTTCTTGAGTTGAGCTATAACTCTGTAAATTAACAGGACCAATTGCAATTTGGGTATAATTAAAATTTTTCCAAGGAACAGTAGAATATAAAGCAATTAAAGCTCAGAAACCAAGGAACCAAAATTTTTCAAAACCAACCACACTTACAAGTTTCTGAACGAAGCACCTGAGGCATATACAGCATCCGTCAGTCACGTTAGTAGGTTGTAATTGTTCCTCTGAATCCTCGCTCCGCAAACAGCAGCATACAGCACCCATGTTGAAGACTTCAGTTCCTTGTTTTTGTATTCCTCAAAATAATACTTCCAGTCTCTTAAAAAATAGCCCAATATAGCAAGCACTCTTCAGTTACACTAAAAATGAGAAAAACTGTGTAAGAGAAAGGATGCTGTGCTTGAAGAAAGTACTTTTTTTCTACGAAACAGGACCAACACACCCCACCCCCCCTACAACTCTCTCTCAAGTAAATAAATCCAACTAACAAACAGGTTGAAAAAAAAAAAGCAACAACTTTACTTCAATCTCTCTTTGTAGTAAGAATTTCCCCACCTGTACATCAAGCAAAATCCACAACACACAAAACCAATATCTCAAAATCATCAAAACATCTATTTCAATGTGTTCATATAGAACAATGCAGATGGAACTCAATCAAAGAACATATTTGTAGAAATTCATGAAAACCCAATTACTCATGCATAGGAAAAAAATATCCTTTTTCACTACCTATTACACAAAATCTCAGAAAACATCATACAAACATAATCAAAATAGGCAGAAAAAGAACACCCATGAGTAAAAATCCAATCTTTTTCGGATAGGTTTGTCTACCAGAACGATCTGTATCCAAAACAGAATCCAGAACAACCAATCACCCCAGAAGATAAGAAGCTCCAATCAATCAGAAACTGTAATGCAAACACCAACAATATCTTAAAACCCACCAAACCAAGATCAAATTTTTAAAGAAAGATAGTCAAGATTATCACAGTAAACCCATGTAACGAAAGATGTTAATCAGATAAGAGAATAAAGTTAGAATAGAATAATACCCCAAGAGATTGAAGGAAAGTGTATGAGAGAAGAGAGACACAGAGAGAGGACTGGTTTTTCAAGAGCTTGAAAAAAATTAGAAGAAAGAGGACTGGGTCTTGAATACTATAAAGAATGAAACAGAATGTTGCTAAATTTGGAATGTAGGTTGGATTGTCATCTCCGAATAAGAATTGAATTCAATTTGAAATAAGATAAGTATGAAAAGGAAAGCAGCGGATTTGGTGGATACGTACGTATTTAGTAAAGCATAGGTATATCCGTAATTCACTCCCTATATATGTATATTCAATGACTTTGGTCCTGTGGGGTGAAATCTTAAACGTTGATTAGTGGGTCCAGCAATACACAGTCAGTCAACTGGCAACATGCTTAAATGATGAGTTGACAACATGTTTTTCTACTAGTCATGCCAACTATACTTCCAATCTCACAATCATCTCACAACCATTTTATATCACACTTTTCATCTCTCTCATTCATCTAGACAATATTAAAAACAAAACAAATTATTAGACCCATTACGTAACACAGTTACTAGATGAAGAGTGTGGCTAACATTTTTCTTTTTCCATGAATTTAAAATTCTAAGCAATATATTGCCAAAGTTTGTTAAACTTGATAACAATGAGGGTGAAGTATCATGAGTAGCTATCAAATAAGGGAGTTTGAATATCAACCAAGTTAACAGAAAACGAGTAAAGATAAAGGTCGTCTGTATGATTAAATCATCATTTTTTTAGTAATTTCTCATTTTTTTAATATATATATTTGGAACTCACAAACTCATGTTATAGTGTGTTTGGATGTGAGGTAAATTAGAGTAGAATAAAATAAATTTTTTAAAATTCAAAATTTCTTCTTTATTTTTAAAAAAAATTCATATTTTTCTAATTCTTTTTCAAAAAAGTCAAAAAGTTATCACTAAATTACAAAAAATATCTACATTTCAAATAAAAAGTAAAAAAAATTTTATATCAACCAACTAAAAAAAAAAGATCATCATAACCCATCATGCATTATTCTTTTTTTATTTTGGATTTACTCCACTCTATATTACTTTACCCCACATCCAAACACACATAAAGAGTTGACTGCTGAGAGAAATATCTCTTGATTAATTTTTTATGAAAACCAATGTACTATGAATATCTAAAAATTCGATGCATGTAAAATAAATGGGCCTGTAGTGAGCTTTTATCCAGACATATTGATTCAGGGTGTGTGTAACCGTTGATGAGGCGTAAAGATGTCACCCAAGAGGTTTTTAAAGGTTTTATTAAGATTTATTTAGACTAATCCACAGAGAACGGAACCTTTCCCTTTATAAAGGCTTCTCCTGGGGCAAAGTGCAAACCGCATTGATTTTGGGAAAGTAGACATTGAGCCCCACCAAAACTCTTTGTCCATGGGGAATATTATTTAGCCCTAGGGGGCTAAGACCGTTTCATTGTTTTATTTATAGGAGAATTGGATTTGTGCCAAATCCTTAGCTCTAGGGTCATAATTGGAAAACAAATTTTAAGGAAAAATATTTTACTTATATAGAAAGATGTGAAAAGTAAGGTCTGATAATTGTAAATCTCTAAGATTTAGACTATATGATATCCTCATTATTTTTATGATCCACCCGTCAGATTCTTTTCAGGGGATGTGAAAATCCTCAACCTAGAGGAAGAGAAAGGGCATAAACTTCTCAAATATTTTATTAAACATGGCCTAAGTAATCCGCTGGTATACAAATCCTAACTGACAAAGGCCATGTACCAATTACTACGAGGAATCCTCAGATCTGGAAATTTCTCAATATTGCCAAACGTGAACTAAGTCATGAAGTAATTGCTATTTTTGGCCATCTACTGACCCAGTTTGTCTTAACTACCATGCGCCAACAAGGGCTGCATGTCCACATATGCAGCCATAGCCGAGACAAGACCCCTTGGTCTGCCTCTGTCAGCAAGGACTATTGGAGAGATTATCCAATGAAGGTTTAAGTAGGATAAAGGCTCAAGTCAAAATCCAGTTATATACTGATTAAAGATTTCAGATTCTTATCTTAGTCTGATCGCTGGTTAGGCGTGGCAGACAGTCCAAAGCAGGAGTTGCTGGATTTGGGATTGCGCAGATCGAGGTTGGACCTGGGTTCACTGACAAGTCTAGACACGTAGATGCTTGTTGTGAGAGTGTGAGACGTAGGCAATTTCCATTGTCAGGTGGAATGGAAACGGCTGGCCAGATTAGGACGCACCTCAGGCCGGGCCACTATGGGCTGGTTTTGGGCTGGGGGTTCACGGTTCGTCGCACATCTTATTGGGCCCGGTCCAGAATCCATGGCCTGGTAGCTGAATGCTGGACAAGTGGACTATGTTTCATTGGGCTCAGGATTTTACTGATGGATTGTAATTAGGCTGGAGTTATTACTATTACTATTACTATTACAGCTAGAAACAGGCCTACATTTTAGGCCCAATATATAATTCAATGGGTTTAGAAAAGCTCACCTTATTAACCATGCAGACTCAAGGGTAAACCTAGGTATACTGCATCGTCCGAGAAATTTCAAGATTTTGACCTTAGAAAATTTTATGTTAGTATTTAATTTATTTATTTCACCAATGCTTGCAGCATCGAAATGAAAATTCTTAATCCACCATTAATTATATTTATTCACATTAATAAGGGACCCACCTATTTGTAAGGTGGCATATTGGTCCACAGCACTTAAAAGTCAAAACACTAGGGACACCGAAACTACATTAAATGATTGTTGGTTTATGTCAAGTTAATGGTTGCGGATTAGGTAAAAGTCTCATCTTCCGCTTCATATGTAAGTGAGAGTTTTTAGAATTCCTATAAATTTTTATAAAGACAATTAAATGCTACTAATTGTCCAACCGAAGTCAATGGCGGTCAGTGTTCGTTAACTTTTGTCTTAATAGTCCATTTTTCACCTCTGATAATGAGCTGGCGGGCCATGCTCCACTTTAAAAATGCCTTTTTTTTTTGCCCCTCTATTTTTTGGTTATGGGGCCCATGTTGAGTTAATCTAGTATTTTCATATACACTACCTTCGTATATTGGTCACATGGCCAAATTTAATAGTCATTCAATTTTATTTAACTGTTGGATTGAAATCATAATAAAATAATACTTTTAAACCATTAAATTTTAAGGCAATAGATTAAAATATTAAGATAATCATATGGACGCAAGATTTTTCATATAAATAGGCCTTATATGGATCTTCATATTAAATGGACTTCCATAGTTATCATCCACTCAATGAGCCCCAACCAAGAGGGGCGTTTTTTCTTAAAAAAACGTCTGAGCACTGTGTAGGCCTCCTCATATATATGTATATATATATATGGGGAAAATCTCCGCCGAGCATCTGATGCTTGCAATAAGGTTAAGCATCACGTTTCAAAACACTAGTAAGGTCTAACTTATGATCCATCCAAATGGACCATATGACAAGTACCCCTTGTGACAGTCACAGATCTCAATTTTGGCATCCATCCAATTGGATTGGACCGTTAAATTAGCTTACACTTATTTTGGACGCTGAAAATTTGTTGACTATTAATCAAGTGGTTAGGATGATAATTTGAGCTTCCACCACCATACATGGGTAGGTAGAGGGGAGATATTTCAATCCCTATGGTCCCATCCCCAAGTGGGGCTCCTAGTGGGCTGCATTACAAATTGGTGCTCACCTCATCTTATGTTGAGCACCGATGGTAGTAGAGGGTGGTCAGCAAAGGGGCTTATATATATATATATATATATATATGTGTTAGTATATATCCTTCCATCATCATAACGTGAGGGGTGAAGGTTGTTTACATGGCTTTTTATATTTGTGTTTGAGTATTAATCCTTTTCATATAGGATTTGTCTTTTACACATTAATAATTTCAAACATGGAAGTGTCTCTTACCCTATAATGAGGGATGGATACATAATAATCTTTTCTTATATATATAAATATATATAGCTCCTCACCTGCGCTCAATCATAGATCAAGGATGTCCACTTAAAAGGTGTGGGGCCCACCTGGGGACCCACATGGAGATGGGGATAGGGGGAATTTGAAGATTACACAAAAACCCTTCTCTTTACAAAAAAATTAGCTTTGATGTTTATCATCTCCATCTAGGCCTTATAATTTTAACAGTACACAATCCATTTGTATTGGTGTGCAGTAGATCCGACGGTCCAGTCCATTCGAATTGGTGTGCAGTAGATCCGACAGTCCAATCCATTCGGATCAGGCCAAAAATTGGTAGGCCAGTGGAATTCAATAAGTCCTTGTGTGTAGTCCATTTGGATGGACCAAAAGTGGGCTCCACATGCTCGGGCAAATGAGATTTCTCCTATCCACACGAGCTGAGGCAAGCTCTCCCATATGTAAATGATGAAGAGCCCGCCAACAACTGTATATATATTAATGAGGAAGAGCCCGCCGACCTCCTTAGAGTTTATCAACTTAAACTATAAATTTCTCTTTTTTATAATGGGCCAATAAATCCCACCAACTTGCCATGTATCTCCGTCTTTTTACACATTTACTAATTTGTAAGTATCACTCTCTTTTATCCTTATCCTTACAAATTCATCAAATTAATCCTTACAACTTCATCAAATTAATTATCTTTTTAAATAAAAAAACCAAATCAATTATCTTAATCATGAAGAGTTCAGGACACACAATGTTTGGATTTTGAAATATAATTCATCAATTTTTATTAAAAGAAATGATCCCAAGTTATACAAGCAAAACCAATGAACAACCTAATTCAAATTTTCTCAGATTTCTTCAAACATCTCTCTCCTCTAATGCATCTCATAATATCTCTAATAAATCATGCATCATTACAAATTAATTCATTTTCCATTTTAGTTTTTGCTGAAACTGAAAGGTTTGTCCTATTCATCATCGATGTCGTGATATTTGTACAGTAGAATGATGCAAATGTATGTTGCATTGTATATATCTTAGTCATATTCAAGATTCCAAGAATTGTTTAGCATCAGTGCCATATATTTATATCCATTCATCAACAAGTCTAGCTAATCCCTCTGGTTGTTTCTGCGACAAAGCCTAAATTGCTAAATTATCTACTACTACTTTTATTTTTAGTTATAAGCTTTTTACAAGTTTTTATTAGGGGGCTATTTCATTTTATGTAAATGAATACCTACAATTGTACTCCTATGGAGTGGCTAAAATTGAAGAACCAAGGGTGGATATCCAAAAAAAAAAAAAATGATCATCAAATACTGGAACTTGACTCATGGGAATATGAAATGAATAATCAACTATCACCCAAAAGAATACCAAAATTCAAGATTTCATCTACATCTTCACCTTTTATCTTTTATAGCTTTATCTACTGGTGGAATCCACCAGCCCCAGTCCTGCTCCCTCCCAAGATTTTTTAAAATCCCTTAGATTTTAGAAATTTTTATTAATTTTTTTTTATAAATGGTTAGCTTTAATTAAGAATTTGTGCTTCAAATAATATTCATAGCATATCGGTGGAAACTGATTCTTTAAATGTGATTTCTTGTATGTCTTTTTTGGAGAATGGTGTATGGAAAGTCCAATTCCTTTTCATGAAGTCAAGACTTTGTCATCATCTTTGAATTTTGAGTTTCATCATGTGGATCACTTGGCGAATGACATGGTGAATGCTTTAGGTAAGTTGGAATAGAAAAAGATGTAGCTTTGTTTACTCCTTTATAATTTATGGTTTTTATGTTGATATTTAGCTCTAATACCTTCGCAACCTTTCTTTTCCTTCATTTTCTATGATTGTACGTACCTTTCTTAAGCCTATAAAATAATTTACCATTACTAATATATATATATGTATATGTATACATATAGCTGCCAATATTAAAAAAAAATAAGTGCTATTTATTTTGCTAACTATATGCATTTTTTATATGTGGCCCTCCCGATATTTTATTTCTACGCAGTGGTCCCCCAAGGATGAATTCTTGAGTCCATCTCACTTCTTTCATGATCCTTCCATGAGCTATTTCATCATAAATTCAATGTATTTTCTACAAACAAACTTGCCTTAGGATCTACTTACGCCCCTGTAAATATGTTTAGAAACATTAAGAATAACAAGTTTGCATCGTATTTGAATATATATTTGTGTGTAACTGGAAACCTCTCTTGTTTTGCTGGATTTACCATCCATGCAAATCATCAAAAGATCTTCATAGTTCTCACAAAGGAAAAATAAAAAATAAGCGAGCAAAAAGGTTTTAGATTTAAATTCTAGGCACTTGAAAGCTCTTACTTGAATACAATGGAATATAAATGCAACCAAAATTTTATTTGCATATGTTGCATTTATGGAATAAAAAGATTCCAAATAACATTAAGACTTTTGCATGAAGAGCATATAAGGACATTTTGCCCAACAAGTTTAAACTTGCAAGGTGTCATATTATTGCCAATGCCACTCGTGACTTTTGTACGGTTGAGAATGAAGATAGATGCATACTTTATTCTCCTATCCTTATATACATGGAGTGTAGAGGGCTTGTTTTCCTGTCGTAGAATTTACTCATATTATGTAGCACAACTTGAGTTTGTTTTCTTGGGATTTAGATTAAAAGGTTTCAAAAATTGATTTGGGATCTTTGTAACACTCCGACCCGAGTTGATCCGGATTAGTGGGTAATTACGTGTGTTCTATTGTTAAGAGTGTTTTGGTTTTTGGTTTTAATTGGTTGTGAGGTGTCGAGAGATCGTTTGGGTTGAGTTGACTTGGTCTAGGTAGTTCGAGCCCTTTTTCGTAATTTTGGTTTTTGATTGACCTTGTCGATTTTGCGTCATTCTGACGTCATCGCGTGTATTTCGTTGAGCTTGTCGTTTTCCGTAATAGTCTTGGATCCGAATGATGTCGTTTGCTCTTGTTGGACCGTCATTTGACTCAAACTGACATTTGTGTAAGTGACTTGGACTTATATGTAATTTTGGCCTCTTTTTCCTTTAAATATCCCACCAACTCTCCCATTTCTCTCGATCGTCTCTCAGCTCACTCTCTGTCTCGTCTCTCTCGTCAGCTCTCTTTCTCTCCTTCTCCATTTCTGGTTCTACTGCTTGAGGGAGGAAGAAAGGAGTTCGTTTGTGTGTGTTTTCCGGTGGACTGAGCCAAGCAACGACTGTGTGAGCGTGATTTTCGTCCGTGAGGCAAGTATAAGCCCAAGTTGTATGAACACCGATTGATATGGTTTTGATGGTTGTGTTTGTATGCTTCATTGTGTTTCTCAGTGTTAAACAGCCCCTTTCAGTCAGTTCTGCTGTTATTTTGCTGTTTTCGGTTGTTTTGTTCAGTTTCTGTATGTCTGTAGCGATTCCAGAAAACTGAGTCCGTGCACTCACGGCTAAGCCGTGAAATGTGCTACGGCTAAGCCGTAAAATGGCTTACGGCTAAGCCGAGACCCAGCCGAAACCCTAACCGTAGAACAGTACAGACTGTTATCTGAAAATAACTGAGAGTTGGCAAATTGCCATTCTCCTACGGCCCAGCCTGATCCAAGCCGTACATTGGCTTACGGCTAAGCCGTGGACCAGGATACGGCTGAGCCGTAGAGTAAAATACGGTTGAGCCGTAAATCCGGGTGGATATTTGGGGACCCTCAGCTCAGCCGCAGTGTATATTACGGCTAAGCCGTAAGATGCCTCGGCTAAGCCGTAAGGTCACCTACGGCTACACCGTGAAACCCTGAGAATTGAATGAAAAGGACTAGGTATAAGCAAAAGACCGTATATGACTCTCATGTTAGAACGTAGCGAACCTGAACATGCCCAATGGAATGTCTGAATGACATGAATGATCTCAAGGGCTGTGAATCATTCATGCGGTTATCCAGTTGTTTAGCACCTCCCCATGGGTGTTGGTTTAAGGGACTTCGGTGCACACTCCAGACACTGCAACACTAGACAATGGTGCATCGAATAACTTAAAACTACATCAACATGCACGGTTAGAAACACTGGATAATTAGTGTAGGATTGGCTTGCAATTGATCCTTGATTCGTAGAAGTACTTGATTTGTTTGATTTGTACAGCATATTGATTACGGTTATGCCCTCTTATGTGTTCTGCGCTGGACCTCTCGATTCTGTGGGAAATGCAGCAACCCCAGAGCGAAGCCCGGGCGGGACCATTCTATTGTTGTGTATTGTGTTTTACCGTTGCTCCATTGGAGTATTTGCATCAGTGTTTATTGTTATTGGTGCTTGAGTTATCAGTGCTTTTTCCGGCTTAATTGCATTCAGTACTTTCAGCATCAGTATCAGCTTAGTGTATTCAGTATTCAGTATCAGTATGTGTGATGCACTTCCTACTGTTCGTTCAGCGTGATATGTGAGATCTGTATGTGGTATGTGATATGACATGATTGATTGATTAAGGTGCATCATCCGATTTGATTGTGATTGGTATTGGCACTACTGAGCCTCAGCCTTAGGATACCCGACGGGGTTAACTTTGGTTTAGTTTATGTGTTTGCCTCTGCAGAGTGTTCCGTCCTGGGACTCCGGACCCCGGGAACTAGAGACCCATGCGTACCCTGGCCCGGTCGCTGGTGTTCTCATTCCGACCGCTCTCGTAAGGGAGAAAATGGCCAATGTAGTAGCCACTTTGATTGTTATCTGTTTATGATTCTTACAGCATGCTTGTTCATTTGCATAATTGCTTAGTATACGAACATGATTTCTATGGATTTTGCATTATGACTGTTACTCAGTATTAGACACAATTCGTGTTATCTTCTTGTCGCTTATACTTTGCTAAGTCGTTGTACTTATGAGTGGTTTTGTATGTTGCAGGCTCAGATCCCTCTCCCGATCCTGCGTCGGTCGACCTGACTCCAGGAGAGGCTCGCGAGGCCCCCTCCGGCCTAGAGGAGTGGACTTGATCCATCCTCCAGAGTACGGTTTGCATCATTTTGTTCTCCCCATTCATTGAGTCTGAGTTTATTGAGGGGATTTTTCTGTACTTGTACCGTGGGCTTCGAGTGATATCTGTGTTTTGAGTGTTGATTGTTATAAGCCCGCTATATTGTCATACGTTCTTGTAAATTGTTCTTATTATCAGTTCATGATCTTTTGTAACCCATTGTATCTTTTGGTATGTTGCTATATGCCTTGATACGTACAGCTTCCGCGTACAGTTGTTTGCACGTGTGAATGATCCCTTGTGTGTGTATGCCTGGATGGGGTCTAGGTGTGCATGCACGGGAGTACGTGTGTCATTGGTTAGACTTTCTCTGACCCCCGGTCCCTGGGCTCGGGTTGTGACAATCTTCTTTACCATAGTGTAGGTAGAACAAAAGAAATTTCTTCATTTACAATGGTGAGATTTTGGACCCATGACTGGTTGTTGACAAGGCAAGGATATTGATACATACTTCTAAATGATTTCATACCCATAATAGGAGTTCCGAAATAGAGAAAATTCTATGTTGGGTTCCTCCACGAACAGGATGCTCAAGGTTAATTGTAGATGGTGCACTGTTTGACAAGAACCAGAATGCAGGAGTTGGTGATATTCTTAGATATTAGATGGGCAATGTGATCATGGCCATCAGCAAATTAGAAGATGGGATGAAAGGCGCTGATTACATTGAAGCCTTAGAAGTACTGAGAGGGCTTCAAATGATTTGTTATATTAGGGTGAGAGATATTATATTAAAAGGAGATTCCATATGGAAGGTAGATGCTTTAAAGTTTTCCATTCCAAACTTACTAAGACAATGTCCTTTGTTTAAAGAAATCAATGTTTAATTGAATAATTTTAACAACTTTAAAGTGCATTATGTAGGTAAAGATAGAAATGCAGTAGCTCATAAGTTAGCTAAGTGTGCTCAATATAGTAACGATATAGTAGTTTGGTGATTAAATAACATGTAATTGTTGATTCTACATTGGCTTCTTAATAATATTTTAGAGAGTCTTTCTATAAAAAAAATAAATAAGAAGAAGAAGAAGAATACAATGGATTATATGTCTAGAGAGGGCATTTGGATGTTTTGAATGAATGCACGAAAGAGGATAAAGGTCATTCAAGGGTCAGGCCGAGCCTAAGCTAGAGTCTTAACCATATACTACCCTCACATATGTGGGCCGAGCCAAAATCCTCTGAAAGCCTGCACTACCCAAGACAGGGCCACATATGTTAAGGGTAATTTATGTCAATCCAATACTCACTGGTGCAATTTATTGTTGTTAGTTTCAACATGAAAACAATAAGAATCTTTGTTTGTAGAACTAGAATACATAGGGTATATCGATTGAATAAATTTGCTTCTGTTTTCATGGAATTAAAATGTGTTGGAAGTACTTAACTCGAATGGGTCTATTGGTCTGCATGGAATTGGAGTTTATTGATAGAATGAGCCTGTTTGGTCATATGAAATTAAAATACATTAGAAGTGCTTGATTCAAATGGGCTTATTTGTGCAGACAATTGGAATATGAAGGAAGTAACTAATTCAAATTAGCATATTTGTCTACATTAAATTAGAATATATAGGAATTTATTGTAAAATGGGCCCATTTGTTTGCATGGAATTGGAATACGTTGGATTTCATTGATGGAATGAGTAAATTTGTTTGCATGAAATTGAAATATGAAGAAAGTAATTGATTCAAATGAGTATATTAATTGCATTGGATTGGAACATATAGCAAGTAATTGACCCAAATGGACTGTTGGCATGGAATTGGAACACATAAGAATAATTGATTCAAATAAGCCTATTTATTTGAATTAATTGGAATACATAGTTAAATATGTCTTCTTCTTTTTTGTCTTTTTTTATTTGTTTTGCATGGGATTGAATGCATATGTAATTGAAAAAATTATATCTTTATTCAGTATTATTTCAATACATATGGCATTTATCATGTACATAAAATATGCATTATAAAATGAATCAACTGTGTAAGATGATGTAAAAACGGTACTTGTAGATAGGCTTCAATGAATCACATGTGTAAGACTTACATAGGTTTTTTTTTTTAAGAGTAAGTAAGATTTTTATTTTTCAAAGAAAAAAATTACAAAAAGGAAGCATACCTTCAAAGAGGATAGGAACTTCCAATGCAGCATACGCCACAAATAAAATACGAAAAAACCCACAGCTTGGGCATCAAGCAAACTTATAAGGACAAAAAAAAAGGTTCTAATTCCAAAGCATTTAGATGCATAAGATAATCCTAAGCATTCAGATGAATAGGAGAATTTTTATCTCTACAAAGCTTTTGGATGAATTATTGAAAAATGAATTTAATTGGCTCATTTAAAATCAGATATCAATCTTTTTATTTTGAAATGTTCTTTCCAAGAGGATAAATGTGGGTATTTTAACACCTGGATGAGAGCATGATGAGTCTCTATAAACATAACAGAGGCTTGATCAAGAATAACTGGATAATTTCTGAATAATAATCAAAGGCTGAAACAATTTCATCTTCACTTGGCCGATCAGTATATCTCCATAATATGCCTGATACCATCTACCTCCTATTACTAATAGATAGTCGCGGCCCATTTGGATAAGACTTACATAAGTAAAACAACATTAATTTGAGTTGCATAATCCATGTGTCAAAGGTAAGCAACACTTTAAGAAGGCTATTTTATGAATTATTAATAAATAATATATAAATATATATTTCATATACCACATGGCTCATGGACAAAGCTGAATGCACACAAGCGCGCTTGCGCACGCACTCACACACATATATATATTGTCATATAATTTCTTGACATATAATATAATATATTTTATATTTATGGCCAGAGCAAGCTCAGCCAAGCTAATTATTCCCTTTGAGTTAGCAGGCTTTTTAAAATTTGGTCATTTCTTTTAGCTGTTTGGATATGTAGTGTAGTAATATGAAGCCTCAAATCAAGAGAGAATAAAATATAATAGGGTCTAATCATAATGACTTTAAAATTTTTGTGGCTTGAGAATGTTGTTTTTTTATTTTTTGTGTAAAAAATGGTTGGCTTTTTTGTCATTTAGTGGCTTAAAATTTTTTTTTTGACTTTTTACTTTTTTAAAAAAAGAAGGGAAATTTTGAAATTTTTATTCTTTCTATATGACCTACATATCTTTTCATATCTGCTCCACTTTACTTTTACTTCACTATAGTAAAAACGTGACCTCAGGCGTCAAGCTGCCGGGCAAGGCCGAGCTCATTCGGTAGATGGTCGGATTTTCGGGGATAGGCTTCATGTTTGGAATCATCATGAACCATAAAGCATAGGCCCCACTTTCTTCAATGAATCAAATAAATGGAAATTACCCCATTCAAAGCCACTGATAAAAAGTTAATCAATAGATCGATAGTAGCAATCCAGAAAAGGGACTATGAACTCGACCTCCCTATGGCGGTTCCTTTCTATTATTCCTTACCTGCAAACAGCAACTTGGAGCTCTCATATTTATTAGGAAGCTGGATGGATCATGAATGCTATTCTAGAATGGCATTCTCCATGTCTTCAATACACCGAGTGTTCTATGTATTCTGTTTTCACCATATATCTGTGCATATGTATAAACATATTGGGTCATATTGGATAGCATCTCTATCTTGTGAGATATCAAATAGCCTATTTTGTAAAAGGGTCTAGTTAATTAAGTCGTTAATTTTTAGTCATCTAACTTTGATGACAATATTTTGTGTTATCAGTAACAGTGCAAAGGTGGTAATTATGGGAAGGAACTAGATTGATTATAGGTAGAAAACCCTATATAGAAACCCAAAGAAGGGGATCCAGTTGGAAGGGGTGTTAAGGAGCACCTGCCACGGATTCTAGCCTAATACCCCAATGCTGTTCATGAGGTTTTGCGGTGGGGCATGCTTCATTGATTTGGAGGATTAAGGTGATGCCACACCATCACTTTTAGATATGGATCATTAAATAATGAGCCCAGCATGTTTCAAAATTGGAAATTAGGAAATCGTTACCATTGTTGTGTGGTCATGATCGTAATTTTATCACATCAATCTGCGGTCAATATTTCCCATGAGGATGAGAATAGGTCGGGTTAGTTCATATCCTCATCCTTGGTGCATCCAAACTCACATAATGTTAGGGGTTGGATCTGTCTCCAGATTTTAATCCGGCATAGGTGTCATATTTATTGGACTCAGATCCGTCATCAAGATAAATCAAAGATTCAAACCCGACTTCAAACTGAGGCAAGATTTGAACCATACCTGGATCCACATTTGAGGAGTTTTAATAGATGAAATAAACTTAACACTCCCACATATATACTTGGTAACTTGGGTTGGCTTTGTGTTTACTATTTGAGTTATTGAATCACCATATGTATGGATTTGGATCCAAAAATTATTCAGAGCCAATAACTTTTGTCTTGGATTGGGATCTTTCCATGGAGTCTAAAAACAGGTCCCTTGTTTTTGTTTTGTGCAGATTGGATTCTTCGGTTTCTCATGTATTCTTGGACCACTGACATCTTTCTTCCCATGATGGGTCTCACTTTTAGGGTTGCAAAAGACTAGTCACGAGACCATGTTGCATCCGAAGCTTACGCTATTTTCAAAGGATGGATCTAGATCCAGCACAGAACCTATCAAATGGATTTGGATCCGTGGGTAATGAAAACAAATGAAAGATCCGATTGCAGTTCATGTATGCTTTAGTAACAAGTTTGAAGTTTGGTCCTCGAGTTAGTGCGTGCATGATTTAGAATCAAGTCCAAGTTCTTACCGGATTCTATGATATGTCCCAATTCAAATCCATTTTTTTTTTCATAACCAAAATGAGATTCCAAAACTCTTGGATATCCGTTTGCAACCCTACTCTCACGTCAGAATCTCTTTGGCAGGTGCGAGTCTCAACGAATGCAAACACCCCAGTCATCAGTCCGCATATGCTATATACACTGGATAACTGGTGTATGCACTTTGCTCAAGCCCCAAGGGCCAACTTTTCAATAATCTCCTGTGTAGGTGAGTTGGTCCTACATCTTCATGCCTAGCACGTTGAAGATGAGCCCACATGTAAAAACAAAATGGGAAAGAACTCTAGAAGAAAAACAATGTAGATATAATCACAAAAGGAGAAGAAGACCAATGTGTAATCAACGACAATCAAGGAGCCTCCCTCTGCCTTCCTTCTTTATCTTTTTCCTTGTTCCCTTCCCCCAAAGGCACCCTTCTCAGCCATGGGTCGGACCACCCCCAGATGGCCAATCTTCTTTTTGAACCGGGTGATGGCCCGGGTTCGATTCCGGTCCCCTCCGGTCGAGCCAAAACGCATCTCTAATGTCGATAAAAACGATCAAACCACCGGAATTTCTAATGGAGAGAAGCAGTGCAACAATTGGAGCAAGTCTGGGTACACGCTCGGTCGAAGGATCATGATAGTAGTGGATTCAAGTGCTGAAGCCAAGGCTGCCTTGCAATGGGCTCTCACTCACACTGTACAAAACCATGACACCATGATTCTTCTCTCTGTCATTAAGCCTTGTAAACAAGGTGATGTTCTCCTTTGTTTTATCTCTTCAACACAATGGACAAACAAATATGTTATAAGTAATGCAGCTTATATATGTAACTCAATTATGGTTGTATACATGTTTTGATTGCAGGCGAGGTTTCTCAGAGGGAGAGTAACCCAAGAGGTTATGAACTTCTTTATGCCATGAAGAAAACCTGTCAAATTAGAAAACCTGAGGTAACTTCCAATTGCTTAACAAGAAAGGTGTCTTAATCCTTCCCTTTAGGCTAGTTGGGTGACAAAAATATTGCTAAAACTACGGTCTCATTTCTAGAAGAAGTGGAGGTTATGATCCCTGGCATTTGAGGGTGGAATATAGACTTGAGTACATTGGGGCAGGACCATGTTTGAAAGATGTTCTCCAAGGGGGTGCAGGATGTGTTAGAATGGATCCCTGCCGTCCATCATGGCCATGGGGCTGTCCATGTAATTCATGGTAGTCCAACCTTATGGAGGGTCGAAATTGAACTCGCCCCCTGCCACTGCTCCCAGGAGAATATTTTAGGCCCATGTTTGGGTGATCCAGGGCATTGATTTGTTGAGCTCCATCGTGGATATCAAATATTTGAACAATGAATTTGGTAGGGAGATCCTAGATGTCTATGGACTACGCAGATAATCAGATCATTTGTTTTTTAATCCTAATCTAGCCAGCCATTAAGTCACTACTAGCCAATACCTCTTTGTTGCACAAGGTCTCAAGCCCATGTACTCTGCCTCTTTTCTAGACTTATGATCTCCCATTACAAGCTGAAGTACAGCGCGGGTCAATCAGATGAATGTTCTAAATTGACTAGCACTGTATCAAACAAAGGGCCCCATGTGTGCGTCAGCTTGAATGCTTAGGAATTATAAGAAATGTATTCCTAAAAGTGACTAAGATCTATAAATGACCATCAAATGATCTCTAATTTAATGGAAAATGAATTGAGATATGGGAGATAAAAATTTTGTCAACTAGAAAACCAATTCTTAGGAATGCTAGTGTCCAGTTAGGTTGGATGATGATTTTCTACCTTTCCGAAATTCATTTTCTGTTATAGGCGAGATTATTTGGCTGTCATTTAGGATTTCACCTTTATTTCTTCATTTTGACCAATTTTAGAAATACAATTCTTAGAATTTGAAAGAATTCGAGTCAATGCAAATGAACGGTAGTTATATTACGTCTTAATAGATTATGACTTGCCACCATTTCTATGTCAATCCCATGGGGTTTTGGATACCACCTGGTGATGTTGGTTATGTTGTCTTGTTGTCTTTTTGTTTCTGTTACTTTTGTTTTCCATTATTTGTAAGGAGGCATGATTGTTCTGGTCATGTAATAGCTTATAGCATGCCTTGCAAATAAAAGCTTGTTGGTTTAATATTCCCTCTCTTTTTATGTTTTTTAAGTTTAGCCGGTATTTTATTTGAAGACAGCCATTGCCATCTCGAATGGGGGAATGATAGGATGAGACAAACACTATTTCAAACCTAGATCAAGTGATTATGTCAATGTGTACTGAACATCAGAACACATTTAGAAGAAATGGTTTGGGATTGAAACCTTAAGTGTTTGTTGTTTGCATTAAAATACAAAAAAATTTACTATATAGGATTTATGCCATAAGTAGTTGAAATGAAGACCGTAGGTCAATTTTCAAATGTGCTCATCAAATAATATTTCGTTCTATGGACATATATTCTAAGATTATAAATGAATAATCAGCCATCACCCGGCCATTAGTCATTCATTTATTATATTCATTTATTTCTATTTCCATAAAAGAAAAAGGTTATTTGATGCTTATTTTTTTAAAGTTTACCTTTGATCTTCAATTTTTACTTAAAAAGAGATCAGAACCACAAGTTGGTTGGGGCACATTGTACATTGCAATTGTTTCACCATATCAAACAATAGGAATTGAAAACCATGGAAAATAAATTTCAAGCTCCATTTCCACAAAACCAAATCCCAATAAAAATAAAATGCCACCAAAAAACTCCTACACAACCATGCCCTTATTCATGAAACAGTCCACATGAAAGTAATATTTACTCAACTCTTCTGGCCCTTTGGTGTGTCAAAAGGTTCAAGTTGAGGTCTCACTAGTAGAAGGGAAGGAGAAGGGCCCAACAATAGTAGAAGAGGCAAGGAAACAAAGGATCACCCTTCTTGTTCTAGGTCAAAGAAAGCGCTCGATGACGTGGCGGTTGCTGATGACATGGGCTGGGAACAAGTTCAACGGTGGGGTCGTCGAATATTGCATCCAAAATGCCAATTGCATGACATATGCAGTAAGGAGGAAGAGCAAAAACCTTGGAGGGTATTTAATTACCACTAAGCGCCACAAAGATTTTTGGCTTTTAGCTTGAAAAAACACTGGTGATCAAGTCTGTGAATGATAATGTTAGATATAATTGTCAGGTTAAAAGCCATGATACCCAAAACAGGTGACATCTTTGAGTGTCGTGCTTGTTCCATACTTAAATATTGCATGTCAAAAGCTGCAATGACATTGTCATATAGTACTGCTGTTTCTGGGTTTCATAGTTTGATGGTTGGGATATGAGTTTTTCTTTTCTTCTTTTGTTAATGTAAATGAAAAGTTGTGGAAAGATGAAAAAGAAGATTTGGGATTAGGTGAAAAGTGTATTGTAATTATGTGTGTCATTAGCTATGTTGGGTAAGAAATGGATATTGGGACTTTAATCATGTTGTTGGGGCTTGTTGAGCCCACCAATTGACTCAGCTCGAATATCATGGTTAGTGAGTGAAGCAACTTGATTACAGGACTGTCCTTTTGCAGGAGCACATCAAGAGTAACTATTGTTAGGTAAATGCCACGTGGAAACCCTAAATTAGGTTAGGTGATTGGTATTTCAGTCTTGGACCCGATTGTCAATTGGGCCTAGATATGGATTCCAACCTGAGCAGGATGGCCTGATTGGACTCAAACCTGAATAGTTTCACAGAATGTACTAATTAATATTAATTATCTAGTAAAAGTGGTTGTCATATATTAATGTGTTGTATGCACTCAGTGTACGAGTATTTGGCTGTGGAGAGGAATGGCCTGCAGCCAGGTTCAATTATCAAATCGAACCAGAAAAGTTCATGCCATTATTTTTGGGCCACATCTACAGAGTAATTGGAATAAAATCCCCTTAGCACTTTGTTGAATGGAAGTGTTTCATCATCGAATTGGTGCATATGAAAAGCAGGAGAGTGCATTTTTCTGCTCTTGCTTTTAGCCGGCCACGGTCAGGTCTGATTTGCTTTGTGATAACTTCGTCCATAAGGTTCGAACTTTTGACCGCTTCTTTAATAACTTTTCGAGTCCCTAGTGCTCGCCAGCATTGCAGCCAAACAAAGCCAAAAAAAAACAAGGACATGCATCCATTGCGGTCCATTTTGCAGTTTGACATTTTAGGTTTGTTGGCTTAGAACTGGGCCTAAACTTAGAAGTTATGGTCCAATTAAGATTTTTGTTTTGTTTTTTTGGTTGTGGCCCGGGGGTGGGGGGGTGTGGTGGGGGGTTGCCGCACAAGAGTTCTTCACGTAAGATGTGATCAAATTTAGTATATATTACTATTTGACCAAGCTAACTCTACTCAGAACCTGACACCCAGCCCAATCAACTTATTGAACTAACCTGGTAATTCAGGGTTGTGCTAACCAGTTTCCTACCAGGTTGGTTGGTTTGACGTTTCCAATCAAATTAATAAATGGTTGGTTCATATTGCAAATACACACATCAGCCACAACCTGCTTAACTTTTTTTTCTATAGGTGATTGCCACCCTATTATAGACACTTTTGGGCTCTAAAATAATCTATGGTTAGGCTTGACCCTTTTAGGATCTTCTACTAAGCAAGTTTAGGCCTTTTTTTTTTAACTTAAGGAAGCTTCATGTTGGATTGTGGCTAATGAATTTAATACTTACTATCTTAAGCCCATTAAGGAAAGTGGGGCAGGTGTCACGAGTTTAGACAAGCTTGTAGGACCTTACCCCTTCTCTTTCTATGGTTGGACGATTCTGATTTTCTAATCAGTGGATTTTGCATCCATGATTGTAAACCCATTGTTATTCTCATTCATTTATGGTGGACTTGTTTGTATGGGGCTTTTTTATAGAAACTTTTATAGCTCGGACGACTTGAATATAAAACTTTATGATTGTGAGAATTTTGTTTTCCCAATTCAGGATTACAACTTAATTTTTGTATTTTCATAAAAATATATATTGTAATCCGGATTTATAGTTGTGTGAAAGCACCTTTCAATTGGCTCTTTTTTTTTTTTACGGTAGAGTTTATAATACTCTTTTATTACCCTAGTTAAGGGGCTATGAATCAATGATGCTCAAATACAGCATAGATACAGCAAGGATATGCCATGCACATGACATGAGCACGAACTTTACATATAAAAAGTGAAGCATCAGATACGATATGACATAGTATATTGCTCATCTTGTAGTATCTGTGTATCATAGTTGTGAACCCAATGAACCCACTCCAATAGGAGAGCCCTTAGGTGAGGGAAGGAGACCTCGGATGAAGGAAGGAGCCCTCAGATGGATGAAGAAGCCCTTAGGTGAGGGGTGGTGCCATGCCCAAGGCTCAACCTTACACCGTCAAGTGAGAACCGGTTCTCACCAGTGAGTTAAGAGGTCGTTCATCATACTTATAATGACGTTATGAGTATGTTATCAAATGAAAATATAAAAAGCCAATACCTAAAATAAAAATAAAGAAAAAGTACCTGGTCTGATCATGCTCTAGTGTTCCCATAATGATCTTACAGCCATACTTCACAATACCATAAACATGGCTTGGCTCAACAGGGCCAGGGGATTGAGTCGATTTGGAGATTCTAACAACTATTGAATAAGAAAATCTTAATAATTTCCATAAAATTTGATCGAAGCTTAGCTGTGTCAAATGAATCTTTATGGCCCAAATCAACCAAGTCTTTACTAAGTTAACCTGAAGAGTGAAGTCTAGTCCAAATGTTGTCCTTATCGCAAATATCCATCCGCAATTATAGTTACGGGTTTGAGTTTGAACGTCATGGCTATTTATTATGAAAACTGCATCCAATAGGAGCCTGCCCATGCTCTAAAGTTTCATTCCACTTGAATCAAAATAGTGCCAATCGCTGAGCTAATGAAAAATTTTGTCTGGTTGGTTGACTTTCTAAAGATTCATTTCCAAGGACTCAGAATTTTGATGGCTAAAATGGATTATTATGTTGGACTTTGGTTGGAACTTAGAACTAGTGTGCTCTGGCCTATCCATAACTGCACCCCCTTGAAATTTGCACAAGGATTTTTTTTTTGTTGGGCTTTTTTTTTTTATTAATCTTAGGAGTCTAGAGTTAAGTTCGTTCTTATTATTGAGAATAAGAATCAAGCAAAAAAGAGCACCCTCATGTTCAGGGTGGAATTAGGAAATTTATTTTATTTATTTGATGTGTGTGTGTGAGGGGACATTTGTGTAAAAAGAAAAACCTATATTAACGACAAAATTTGTTTTTAATTTTTTTATGCTACTAAATAAATGGTAGAAAGTTATTTGATTATTCTCTACATAGAAGATTTCAATTTCAAAAGACATGTTTGTACAGTATGGGTGCCACAAAATTGGGTGAAGGTTTTGCCACTTTTCATCGCCCTCCCCAGGTGAAGTTGTTTGCAAATACTCATTTTGTCGTTAAAAATCAATGTATTTTGTCACTTTCTTCCCTGTGTGAGATTTAGAGTCCAACCCTCCTCGTCGGACAAAAAACAGCCTCTTACCCTAGTGGTAAAACGTTTGGTTATACTATCCTAGTAAGAGTTCAAACCTCATCAGAAACTTTTCCTCATCCCGAAGATTTATTATTTCACTCGAGGATCACCTCCCCCATCAAATGGTTCCCCAACTTCACCCGAGAGTTCCCTCACCAGAGGGTTAGTAAGGCTATAATACAAAAAAAAAAAAAAAAAAAAACCTTTCTCGTCGGACTTCCCTCTAGAAGAGGATATAATGTCCTTAAAGATCATCTAATGTCGAATTCCCACTACTATGCAGAGCGTATACTCTAAAGCATAATCTTTGTAAAGTAAGAGGAGACAAGGGGGAAAAAGCTGAGTCTTTAGTGATCATTAGTGTTTTTAGTCAAAAAAAAAAAAAAGGAAAGGCAGAAGGTTGTGGGCCTTGATGAAGCATAATCTACATCCCAGCCTTCCACATACATTCATGTCCATTTGCTTGCATGCTAGGGATGCAATGAATGTCCATTTATCCGATTATCCAAAGGTTCCCGCATGAGAAAAATGAACTTCGAAACCTAGTTTAGGTCTTTATTGATGATGAATGGTTCTGGTTATGAAACTCAATTTAAGTTTTGATTGTTAAATAGTTCTATGTTTTGTTCTATTTATTGGTTCCAACCAATAGACTCGGGACCTAGCCCATTTACCCACTATATGTAAAGAGGCTAGCCCAGCATTTACTTTTCTAGTTTTCCCATTCTTCTCTTCAGCAGCAACAAATTCCTCATTGTAGCCTCCAAATGAAATTGCGGAGTAAATTGAGGCATGGTGCATTTTCACTTATCTAAATTAATTATAGAGAGCGTTCAATATTCTTACATTCAGATGTTTTATCCAAGATTTCATGAAAGAAAGAAAGTGCTCACTTCTCTCAATTATGGTTTCTAGGATCTTTTTTTTTTTTTAATGACATGGGTATCCCCTTGCTCTTTTACCAAATATGACTAATTCTCCTTGTGGCGCCCACTAAAACCACACAAGTGCACACCAAGCAAATCAGGAGCAATTCCAAACACTTAGATGTATGGAGCAAAGTCATATTTTATGTCACTCCGCCAACTCCCATGTGGGTGGGGTTTCTAGTATTAGAACTTATAAAATTTTGGCTCATCGTTACTGTATGATTGGACTAGATATAAACCACTAGAGGAAGTGGGTTTCTCATAACTTGAGGTCTTAGGCTTCTACATGAGGTTTCACAAGTGGATATTATTCGATTAAATTGAATGAAAGGAAAGAAGAAAATTGGAAAAGCCGGGATTGCCAAAAAAGAAAGAAAGAAATAGATAGAACCGTTTTTCAGAACCCGTTTGGAAATTAGATCCGAGAACTCTTATGAAATCTAAATCTGAAATTAGAAAACTGTCTTTGAGTGGGAACCGAAACCATGATTAGGAAGTGATTTCGATTTCGATTTTGATTTTGATTTCGACCCTAGTGTGATTCTGGCTTGGAACAGAGCGGTTTGCAAGGACACTCCTATTTTCTTCCCCTCCTTGGAATGTTTCTTGTTCGGCAGAACCACATTCCCATTAACTTCCATTAATTAAATGACTAAAGTTGATGAGAATCTAACAAAGTCATCATTTTTTAAACATTCTCAATATCTGAAACCCCTGATCGTTTACAATGCGCAATGTTTGGGGTCCACAGTCCAAACTCCCAACAAAAGGAGACAACATCCATCTTGCCTTGATGCCCGATGAGATGTAAGAGGAATATAGCTCTTTTAGTATGGTCCACACTGGCAAGAATGCAACAGCCCCATATTATAGCCTCAAAGAAAGCAAGTCTACAGAACCAAGTAAAGAAACCCCACTACCCACTAGGGCCAAGTTGAGTATTCTTCTACTGTTGTTTAAGCTTTGGGTAATTTCTCCATTGGTCCTTAAACGGTCCAACACCAGAGAAGAAAAAGGAAACAGTATTCCAACCCAAGAGAATAAAAAGGAAACAGTGCACACATCATCATCCATTTCACCTCATATCATTTCCTGACACTGACAAAAACCACCACCTGATCTTCCTTTTCCTGTTATTGGTTTTACTTCTCTCCTCGTCTTTTCTTCATCTCTGAGTTGAAGAAAGGGGAAAGACTCCCATTCCCAATATTTTCTTCTGGGTTTGTTTCATCCCTTACCCTATCCTTTTGTGAGATGGCCTTCAGTGATCTAATCTAAGTATTACTACCGGTGCTACAAAAAGAATAAGAGTCCTCTAATCCTAACCCTAACCCTAATTAGAGGGATGGGGTGCACGCAGTCGAAGATCGAGAACGAGGAGGCGGTCAGCCGCTGCAAGGACCGGAAAATGCTCATGAAAGAGGCCGTCAGCACACGGAACCTCTTCGCGGCGGCGCACGCCGCCTACACCATGGCGCTCAAGAACACCGGCGCCGCGCTCAGCGACTACGGCGCCGGCGAGGTCCTGGACCATGGCTCCTCGGCGCCGGCGGCCACCCAGCCCCCATTCGAGAACCTCCCTCCCCCGCCGCCTCCTCTCCCGGACTATTCTCCAGTCCCCCTCGCGCGCGCCGCCAGCATGCCCCCAATCCCCCTCACCAAATCCGACCCGATTCCCGCTGATACCATCCAGGAGGAAGAGGACGTGGAGGAGGAAGATGACGCTGCCGAGCCCGCTGAGGCGGAGGCGGAGGCGGAGGCGGAGCCGGTTGCCCCGGCCTCCCTGCCGCCGCCCCTTTCCCGCCCGCAGCAGAATCCGGTCGTCGCCCCACCCCCTGCGCCCCCAGAGCCAGGGGGCACGGCCTGGGACTACTTCTTCCCCCATGTGGATGGAATTCAGGCCCATTCCTTGGCAGGAATTGAAGAAATTCAGCCCCCAACACCTCCCCTCGTTCAGGAGGAGAGTAATATCCATAGAGAACAGAAGCTAAAGAGGTGGGATGGGGACCGAGCGGACAGGAGTAAGAGCGTGGAGAAGATGCCGGAGAAGGTGGCTGTGGAGCCTCCCCAGAAGACAACCAAGAGGCAGGGGAACAGCAGCAGCAGCAGCAGCAGCGGCGGCGGAGCCAGCAGCAGCAGCAGCAGCAGCAGCGGCGGCGGCGGAGCCAGCAGTAGCAGTGGTATGACTGCTCCAGAGGGTTCCAAGAGGGTTAAGGTGCTGGCAGCATCGAATAAGAACCTTATGCAGATCTTGAGAGAGCTTGATGATCACTTCCTCAAGGCTTCAGAGAGCGCCCATGAAGTTTCAAAGATGCTGGAGGCAAATCGGTTGCATTATCACTCGAATTTTGCGGATAATCGAGGTGCCCACTCCTCTTTCTCTCTCTCTCTTGTTGTTTTGGTGTTGCATACCATGCTTGAGGCAAATTTGCTAGAATTGTTTCTCAAATTCCATTGATAATCTAATCAAGGGCCTAGTTCGTCTGTGTCAATCTGAAATATATGTTGATTGGCACTTCTGGAAATATATGTTCCTTTCCTGTATGTGACTTCTGGGAAGAAAGAAGACTGATGCAAACAAGTAGTGAAAATGAATCTATGGCATGTTTGGATGTCATGAATTTAAGGTTAATGGGATCCTTCCCACATTGCCATATGGACTTGACGTTATCTGGATGGCAATTTGTTATATAAATGTGCTTTTCTTAGGTGATGGTTAAAAAATGGTGTGTGTCTCAAATTCATAAGCTGGCTGTGTGATCATTTGTTCCAAAATTGGTGCAAGTAGAGAGCTAATGATGGTGACTGGCTTGTAGAGTTTTATGAGCAATGAGTGCCACATCAAGGGACACTTTTATGAGAGGGGTTCTACACCTGCATTAAGAGCTGGATGTTTTGGCAATGATGAAATGGCAAGAAGCCTGTTTTGAAGCTAAGGGCAGTGGGAGTTGAATGTTTGGGCAATGAAGAAATGACAAGATACCTGTTTCGAGGCTGAGGCACATATGCTAATATGGTTATGTGGAGTAACAACAAATAGGCTGAATCAAGAAAGTGTGTAAAATAGGAATCTATGAGTGTCCTGTATTTGATAGTTGTGTTGAAGGGCTAGTAATTCAAGAAGGTATTAGAAGGGGAGACCTATTAAGACATTGGGTGAAGTGGCCAAAAAACGTATGTTGGACTGTGGAGTTGCAGTGAGCTTGGCTTGGCTTATGGTCAAGTGAAGAAGCAATACACACAAAGGCAACCTTGAATAATTAGGAATTTAGACAATAGCTCGTGGCATGGTGGAGATGCTCATTATTGCAACCTTGGGGTTGTAGGTTTGAGTCACAATACAAAAAAAAAAAAAGAAAAAAGGGAATTTAGGATCAGTGTTTCACTAAGAATTAGTTCCTCTTTTGCTTACACATTCACTTGACACACACTCACACACATGCAGAGTTCACTCTTGTACTATTAGTTAGGCATGGGATAAGGATGTGATGATGGTGGTGGTTGGCTCAAATAGAAGACAAAATAAAGACATGCCATTTTCGAGCATAAATCTGGAAAATTAGAAACTGCCCTTGTTCAAAAATATTGGGGTGTACAAGGAGTTAGGAGAAGGGAGATATATTAAATATTACAAAGTTGGATGAAGAAGTCAGTCATATGTTAGATTATCTTTTTTTTTTTTTTGGGTGAAATGGTAACTTTTATTAATAAGAAGCTTTACAATATAAAAGGATTATACTAAGAAGCTGCAAAGGGAAACCTCCAAAAAATACGGTCATCACTCAAAAGGGAGCAACATAAAACTAAAAGGGGGCAAGTCTCTTAACCAAAACAGGGAAGAGAGATACCTTGTCTAAGAGTAGCAACTTCCCTCTAGTTGAACATGATGTTGTTTAAGAGATAGGCCCTAGAATCTGGGAAAGTATAGAGGCCCACAAGGCGCCACAAAATTTTATATTTATGATTTCTTTTGACGGAGAGGCAATTTATTCAAAGATCCTACAGCATTGTTGTTAGAGTCTTGCGATTCTTATTGAATCCTAAGGAATTATGGTGCAGCCCTGGATCTTCAATCGAGTGTAGAACAATCTCTCGAAGGATTGTTCAAATCCAGGTATGGATTCCAGCCCCTAGGTCACCCTCACGAGAGGAAAAACACCATAAAATAGATAAATCTCAAAGAGAACTTTAATTGATTGAAAAATAAGCATGTTCATTACAATGAAAGGCTCCTTCTTATATAGGAGGGGTTATTGCTAAAGTAGGAAAGAGTAATCCTAAACGATCATAGCTTACTAAATTAAATTAAGTAAGTCCTAATCTCAACCAAGATAAAATAGGACATAAATAATTAATTAAAACTATCTAATTAAGGATAGGGATCCTTGATCTCGGACAGATCATGGATCAAGTGGGGCCAATCAAAGTGGCCCATCAATGTCGAGCCGGATCTTAGATCTGGCCCGCATCAGCGCTCCCTAGTTTGGAAAAACTCGACTCCGACGAGTTTGTCAACTTAAGAAATGCCGGGAAGAATTCGACTACAATGTGAGGGAAACTTCCTCGTGGATCAAAAATCAAGTGCACAAACTTCTATTTTTTCTTTAGATTCGCATTGCATGACATGGCCTGAAAGCTTGTTGCATTCTTATCATCCATGTAAAAACAGATTGGAGGAGGGGCATATTTGGATGTCTGCATTGAACTTGGATGTATAATCTCACCATTAGATGCCTTGAGTGTAGCCATGCAAACAAGTCACAATCCTCAGATATCCATTGGTGGTCCCTGAAAATGAAGTCAATGTGGGAAACTTCAACAAGTTGATCTGCTTGTGAAATCACCAGATCAACTGATTTGATTTCCAAGGACCCAATTATATTTGCTAGAAGCGGAGTTACAATAAGATCTTCTGGATGTTCAATATTCTTGTTAACCTGCTCAAAGTCTTGAATATCTGTTTGTCCTTTTTCTTCCTCAACTCTTTGTGGCTCATGGGTGACATTGTCGTGATCAATATTGTTTGAACCTATGAAGTCAATGTTGCCATAAGCTTGTTCAAAGTCTTCAATTTCTTCTTGCACTTGTTCTTCCTTTGCCTTTGGTCGCTCTTGCGGCAAACTACCTTGATTAGATTCCACTTGCTCTGAATTTTTCATGAGCTCAGCTTTACCTTGACTTTGCTTAGTTATTCCATCCTTAATGTCAGTTGTCATGATTGGCATCTCCTTTGATGCAATCATGATGTCATGGTTCTGAATTTCTTCTTTTTGCTCTTGCTTTAGTTTTTCAATTGACGATGATGCTGTAGATGAAGACCGGACTATTGATGGCAATGGACGGAGTCTAATCTATTCTGTTTTCCACTGAAAGGTATATGTATTTATCTCTTTATAATGGCGTGCTTTCCAGTCAAAAATCCATGGTCGTCCAAAAATAATATTATGGGCAATATTTATATGGATCACATTACACTATATTTTGTCTTCATAATTACCGACCTTAAATGATACCAATCATTTATGAATCACAGGAATGACATATCCATTAGACCATGTGACTTGGTAGGGCTTTGGAAGTCTCTCAATTGGCAAATGAAGCTTGTCAATAATCTCTTGTGCGACAAAATTAATTGCACTACGATCATCAATAATCAAATTAACAGCTCCGTCTTTGACTCTCACCCGCGTGTGGAATTTTTTTACCGGGCCCCATTTTTCTTCTGCCTGCTCATTTGTGTTGAACACGCGACGAATAACAAGTGTAGGATTGTCTTCTCCGGCAAAAAGTCTTTCCATAATATGTGATCTTTGTTTTAGTTGAGATGTACATTGTCGCATGCGAGACTTTCTAAGCATATGTTCAACACAAAAGGCTTCTAAGTATGCCTTTTGATTAGCGTTGTAACAATTCATATTTTCCAAGATGTCTAATCTCAAGCCTCTGATATAACGACCCAGAATGTGTGTTTTAGTCTCCTCTCATTCATAGATATCTCATAGCTCTCGAAATTGATGGGTATATTCATCAACCATTAATTCTTCTTGCATCAAATTCAGAAATTGCTCAAAGTAGAATTCATTCTCAAAATACCAATCTCTGTATTTGTATTGATACACAATTCTTTGAAGTTCAATCGAGTGCCCAAAAATTCTCATGATGATTTGGATTCAAAATTCAACTGCTTGAAAATGGATAAACTGACCTGATTTGTTGATCTTTTCAAAAACAAGTGCATAGGATCAAATGGATTTGAAATCGGAGTCTGGATGGAGGAGAACTTGCGATTTGAAGATGGATGGCTGAAAATGAATTGATGACGGGCTCTTAATTGATGAGATCTACCTCAATACCTACACCACCATGTAGATACCTACACCACCATGTAGATCTTGTCACCACGAGCGTGTAGGAACAAATGGATGTCGAATCGGAGTTCAGATGGTCCTAAATTGTACTTGATCGGATTATTAAAGGAAGCTGGGCTTCTAAAATTAGGTCAACCTGTGCTAGACCTGGCTTGGCCCGAACAAAACCAAGGGGACCCTTTTTTTATTTTTTTCACAACTGAGTCGAATTTGGGCCTAACTGTACTTGGGCTGAATTGAAGCTTAAGCTGAGAAACTTGGTTCAGTTGAAATGTTGAAGGGCCAGTGATGGACTCGGGTCGGGTTCAACTGCGCACATAACATGCCCCTTTTTGAGCTTCTAAAAGGAAAAGAAAAAGGAGGGGAAGAGGGCTTCCTCTTTGCTTATGTTCTTAAACGAGAAGAAAAGGAGTGAGTAGGGAGATGGTGATGTCGATAGGAGGTGGCGATGTCAGTGGTACTCGGCGACGGCGACGGCGACAATGGCAGTGTCGTGATTGTGGTGCTGTGGCTTTGGATGGATGGGGCTGTGCTCTTCTTTCCTCGTTGTTGTTGGAGGAAGATGGAGGCGTTGCTGTGGTGGGCTGAGGTGTGACGGTTGTGTTGTAATTCGGGTATGTCGTCAATCCGAGTCTCCTTCTTCTTTCGCTTCTCTCTCTTTTTTTTTCCTTCTGCTGGGATTGGGGCTGACGAAGAGAAGTGGAGGGAAAAGGGGTTGTGGAAGTTTAGAAGGAGTGCAGTTGGGACTAGGAATGGTGTTTTTTTTTTTTTTCAAGGGTCTGGAGATAGAAATTCCAAGGCAAAGGGGTTTTGCTTTGGAAAGCGGGTTCAGTTTCGGTGATTTGGGGAAAAGGATGGGGTGTCTTTGGGATGATGGGTGTCTTTGGGATGACGGGATTAGGGTTTGGAGTGTGGGAAGGATGGAAAAGGGTTTCGGGTGGTTTTGGTGAAGGTGGTTAGGGATGGTTTGGGTGTGGTCTATGGGTCTCGGGATGTTGCGGGATTTCTGGGTGGTTGATTGGGCTACTGGGAGTTGTCTCGAGGTGATAGGGGTCTGTTGGCTTTGATGGTGTCTGGCGGAAAGGGGAGATGGGGTTTATGCTGGGTTGGGTTACAGAAAGTGGATTTTGGGTTTTAGGGTGAGGAAAGGGTCGTTTTAGGGGTGGGATTCTGGTAGTTAGGGGATGGGTCGGATGTGGTTTTGGGATGTTGGAATTGTTTGTAGGAGAGAGGAGGGTATCTGGGAAGGGTTATGGGTGTGGAGATGGAATTGAAGGTTGAAGGGAAGTTGGGTTTGGGGCTGTTTGTGTTGCTGGGGCCTTAGGTGTGATGGGGGGTGGAGATGGAAGATGAAACAGGGATGAGATAGAGGATGGGACGAAGCCTGGGAAAGATGACGTTTCCGGGCAACCGGATCTGGGCTCTGATACCAAACTAGCATCGTCCCAGATCTCCAATTGAGTGTTGAACAATCTCCCGAAGGATTGTTCGAATCCAGAGATGGATTCCAGCTCCTAGGGCACCCTCATAAGAGGAAAAACGCCATAAAAGAGATAAATCTCAAAGAGAACTTTAATTGATTAAAAAATAAGCATGTTCATTACAATGAAAAGCTCCTTCTTATATAAGAGGGGCTATTGCTAAAGTAGAAAAGAGTAATCCTGAACAATCATGGCTTACTAAATTAAATTAAGTAAGTCCTAATCTCAACCAACATAAAATAGGAAATAAATAAATAATTAATTAAAACTATCTAACTAGGGATAGGAATCTTTGATCTTGGACAAATCATGGATCAAGTGGGGCCTATCAAAGTGGCCCATCAATGTCGGGTCGGATCTTGGATTTGGCCTGCATCAAATTGATTCATATTTATGCTGTAAATCCCATTTATCAAGTGAGTCTTAAGATTTAGGTGCAACTCTTATGATTCGATATTTGCTTCATTGAATCTTTCAATTCAAGCGAGTCAGTTGAGCGACAATAGCCACATCCAAGAGGTTAATATTAATATTCTTTTACCTTTTTTTTTAAAATTTATAGCATTTTCATTTTTAAAAAGTTTTTTTTTGGGTCAATGTCTAAACAAACTTATTAATAATTTTTGCAAATTTAGGGAGGTTTTAGACATGAATAAGGAATATGCATTCAACTAAAGTATTGATTGTAGATATGGGGTTTTGTCCTTTTTTTTCCCCCTTGGATCTTTTCTTCATGAGCAGTCTTGGTTTTTTCTTCACGAATGCATTTTTTACTTTAGGAGATGTCTTAACATGTTAAGATAAGATTGATAATTTGGATTTAATTTTTATTTTTTAATTTAAAGAAAACAAGAACTATTGCAACTTGTTAAACCTAGTAGCTAGAGCTAAGGCTCGTCAATCCTACAATCTCTTTCTGAGAAAGCAGGCTGGGGAGTTAAAGGGATTGTACTCGTATGGAGGAAGGAAAGCCTTTGGGCTCAGCCTATCTAGAGTAGTGTCTGAAAATAACAATGGGTTATGGTACACTTTGCTTCCATTAATCATCTATGAAATCTTCTCCTATGGTGATGGTAGGTCTGAGATATCTGCAGATATCTTAGATTATGTATAGTTTTTGCATTTGAATATAGTATTTATTCACCATTTGAATGAAAAAATTAGAATTTCTTCATCAGGTTTCTGAAATCTTCTCCTATGGGTTATAAAAAAAAGACATTGATATCTTAAACATATTTAACCATTTATAGTATTTGCACATCAATTATGACATTAATATATGTTGGGTGCGATCATAGCAGCACTAATGCATCGAATCCCATCAGAACTCCTAGTTAAGCTTGTGAGGGTGAGAGTAACACTAGGATGGGTGACCTCCTTGGAAGTGTGATGCAGTATTGACCTCATGGCCACATGTGTAGGGTCAACTCAGATTTAGGATTTTTTTATTTAATTATATATCATTAGATTTTATTTTATGAGTTATATTTAGGATTTGGTTTCCTAGGTTGATTAGATTTTTTAGGCTCTAAGTTATAATTTCTTATTTATATGGCATTGTAGAGAACATTTATTCAGAGACTTTGATTATTGAATAGATTTGTGGATTTTATCCTGGAGGTGCATCCTCGTATGTGAAGTTTTCTTAACGATTCGAAGTGTCCCCAGGCATGTGTTTTGGCACCCTTACGCAGCCCTAACCCTAGGGCCTGTATTAGTTTGGTATCAAACACGAATGGTCCATTGCAGTCGTCTGGCGTGTTCCCCCAACCCCAGCGACCCATCTCCCCTGTCGCAATCCGGATCCTCTTCACCCACACCCTCTTCGCCAAGCCCACTCTCATCAAACCATACCCATCGGGTGAACAATGCCCATCCCAAACCCTTTCCATCTTTCGAAATCCTATCTCCACCATTTTTGTTGAGCACCATACTTCCGCAAAATCCATGGCCCTTCCAATCCCTAATCACCCTATCTAAAACCCAACCAAATCAAACACCAAACCCCACGGCCTCCTTTCATCCAATCCAGATCGCTGAACTAGAAAAGAAAAAAGAAGAAGAAGAAGAAGAAGAAGAAGAAGAAGAGAGGAGCAGCAGGAAGAGAAGGGCAAACTTGGATTGCCATAGCCGCACGCCGGCTGTTGTCGTTGCCAGAGCTGATGTCAAAGATCGAAGACTCGGACTCGGGACCCGACTAGGGCTAGGCTGAGTCCGAGTCGACTCGGGTCCCAAAAAAATTTTTTTTTAAAAACTTTATTTATTGTTAAATAATTGCCAAAAAACATAAAAAATAGAAAAATACCCTTTGGAGCCCTTCCCTTAAATCTTTTTATATATTTATGCAACGGTTGAGCGTAGAATGTGGATTGTGACTTGTGAAAATTGAAATCAAATGTGAAATATAAACCATAAACTATTAAATGAAAATTAATTAAAATCAAAATGAACTCTCAACTATGGCGTATCAAGTATAAAACTAACAAGATTCAAGTATCAATTATCAACTATGAAATAACAAATGTCAAATAGCAAATATAGTAACATACCTTAGTCCTTAACACATTCTTCATAGTATTTAATACCATGTTGAATGCCTTGCTGGTTGGATGTTGTCGTCGTCATCATCATGTTGTTGTTAACGATAGTATTGAGCGATATCAAAATTGAAGAACCCTTGTCCTCCTTGTTCTTGATAGCCTTGTTCTTGACCATAAGGATAGTGAGCTGGTGGTGGTATTTGTTGCATAGGTATCATAATGACTCCATACTACTCTTGCCCGCTATACCCATGCAAAATACCACTGTATGCACTATATTGCTCATATGAGGGATCAAATTGTGACCGCCCATAATCACCATATTGTTGTCCTCCATGTGGACTAGATGCTAGTTGATGTGGTTCTTCATGAAATTATTCTAATTGCTCTCCTCCTTGTCCACTAGCAGGTTGAGGTTCACCACCGATGTTATGGATAGTGATATTATCCTGAATTTCTTTATCATTACCACCATTATCTGGTTGTTGTGCAGAACAACCTTGATCCCCTTGTGGTGAGTCACTTTTGCTTGAAGATGATGTCTTGCTTTCTTCTTTTTCATGAGTGGCTAAATACTTTCTTGCTTGACCCTTACCTTTTGTCTTCCTCTTGTATTGGAGAGTTGGGTCCTTAAGCAATTTTTTGGCTTTAGAAAGTTTGGAATTACCACTTGAAGCTGACTTATCCTTAACCCCTGTAACACGTTCTGAACTAGAACGTGTAATGCTCAAAACATGTCATCTCTGGCTCACATTGTGAGCCTTATGAAGGCCCCTCTGCCACACTTTTGCTCTTTTCCTATGTGGTAGCAGATCTGCAAATGAGAGGCGGGGGTGGGGGTTCCGATTCATGTTTTGGGGGCTCGGTTTCATCATGATCGTACATGTATTCATCTAGGAAATCTGTATTTGGTAAAACTGCAGGCTCTCTTTCAGCCAACCAATCCTCTAAAGGATTATCTTTTTCAAATATATAATCCAAATTAATTGAATTATAGTCTCCATTGTCCTTTCTTTGGAGGTTTCTTGCCCTCATCCTCATGCTATAATGGACAAAGACTAACTTCTCCAATTTGCTATGATACTCGGATACTCCAAATGCTTGTGGTACCCGTACCGATACGATACGGATATGGGTACGGGATGCTACTAGATACGGCTTGGTTATGGCTCCTAGTTTTAGGATAAGGCTATGCAATGTTTTTGGCCCAAAATTACTATAGATTTTGTCCATTTTGACCGATTTACCCCTAAATGAGCCTCTCTCAGTTTGATCAAAAGGAAAGCAAAAAAGAAGAGGAGGAGGAGAAGGTGGCAGTGAGGAAGAAGATAACTAACTTGATATGGGTTGCTGCTTTTGTTTTGATGGGTTGCTTTTTCAACTGGGTGGTAGGCCACTGTGTTGCTTTGTATTACTATTGCTGCGTCTAGCTTCTAGCTTCAGGTGCCATGTACGCCTTCTCTTCTAGCTTCTAGCTTCATGTGCCATGTACGCCTCCTCTTCTTCTTATTCATTCTTCTTTTTTCTTTTTCGTTTGATCCTTAGAGATGCAAAAGGGGGCAAAAGAACCATTGCATTTTATTAATGAGAACGGGCCCATTGGCCTTTTTTTTTATTTCTTTCTATTTTAATGTTAAGCTACTGGGCCAACTAAACACTTGGCCCACTTTTCTTTTCTTTTCTTTTATTCTATGTTAAGATACTGTTAGCCCCATCTCATTGAAAATTTGATCCACACAATGAGCCTTGCAATATTTGAGCACTATGATAAGTATTTATATGTATATATTTTTTGAAATGCCACACCCATGTCCGTGTCCTAAAATTTTCAAGTCAGCGTATCGAAACCTTGTTCCTTGTGTTTGTATCCATACCTGTGTTCGTATCTGGGCATCATAGCTAATTTTTCCATATTGAGGCAATTCCTGGTTTTGGTGTGGATCAAGCTAAGTGTACTCCACTTTCATTCATAGCCAGATGATGATATTGTTTGGCTTAAATTTTTTCTTGCAAAATCTCTAGGGTCAGGAGCATCATCGCCAAAGCTGTTCCACCGTTTAATTGTGATTAAAATTTAAATTCAGCTGCAAGTGATTATTAATCCACTAAAGATTACTAAAAATGATCATAGAAAATGGTAATATAACAGACCTGGATTCATCCTTTTGCGAGCCATTATACAAGGCTCATTTCCAAAACTTCTAAGAGCGCCTTTATAATTCCTCAACTATAAAATTATCGAGTTAAGATAAATAAATTAGTAAGTATTAGTTTACTAATATTTTGATGCAAACAATGTGTGATATTTTGAAACCTTATTTGCTTAAGAATGTCAATTTTCTTCATCTTGTCCCTAATCATTGTCTCAAGTGTACTTTTCAAGCCTCGAAAAACTTTCTCATGCTTGGAGAAGCCCTTGCTATATGGCATGATGGGTTCAAAAGGTATGCTGCATTATATTATAAAGTAGTACATTGATTAAATTCTAAAAAATAAATCAATGTTTTAAACTTCAAACATAAAATTTAGAAATTGTGTATATCTTGATTTACATGCGGCGTGTATATCTCGATGCAATTGGTTGTTCCATCTTTGGTTAATAATTTTCTACAGCGTCTTATAATAAGTCTCATACTTTTCTCTAGATCTTGCCTCAATAGCAAGCTACACTCGATCAATTGCATTATAGACATAAGCCCATTGTAGGCTTCGTATCACCATCCACCATTTTCAACACCTTCACAAGTGGCTCGAACAAGTATGTAATTCTCGCCCCCCTATGCCAAAAACTTGTACCCAATACAATTTGGCCTACAAGTTGTGACAAATTCCGCTTTGAAAACGTGGAGTTTATGTATGCTTTACTCATCCATATCTGCATTATGTTTGCCTTATGACGACAAAAACTCTCCAAAGCCTGAAAATTAATAGCAAATCTTATAATACCTGGCCTCAAAATCTCACGACCATTATTGAATTCTCTCATTATATCAGTCAAAAACTGATAGTTGTAAATCAAGCTTGTAATGTTCTTTCTATCTTCAATAGTGTTATTGACATCTTCCAATTTTTCAGTGTCCTAACATAAGATCAATACAATATGCCACACACATCGCCCAAATAATATGCGGATACTTGTCATGTAATATCTTCCCCGCCGCCTTAAAATTTGCCGCATTGTCTGTCACAACTTGGACAACATATTGATCCCATCCATCAATCATTTGTAGTGTCAAATCCATTAAATTGAACAAATATTGAGCATCCAATTGATATCCACGTGTATCTACTGAGTGAATAAAACATGTTCCCGTTATACAATAAAATTAATTATGTGCCGCTTATTATTGCTTGTATATCCATCACACACAAGTGTGCAACCATATTCTTTCCATGTTTCAATATGGTCATGCAAGTATCTTGTATAATTTTTATGCTCCATATCAAGATATTTACTGCTACTCTCATAAGTGGTAGGAGGTTTAACTCTGGGCCCTGCCTCGACAATGGTATCCACCATGGCCTGATAGTATGTTAGGCTAGCTACATTTTGGAGGAATCCGATTATAATGGAAGAGCTTTGAAATTGCTCTACTTATCTTCAAAGCTCTGGTTTTCATATCACCCATCATAGAACTAGAAATCTTGGGTTAGTTCATGCTTTGGGTTCTATGTAAAAATAGATGCAAGGTACTTTTTCTTACTGTATCCTCAGAAGAGTTCAAAGGTACTCTTGAAGGTTTGGCCTCACCTCGTCGTTCTTCCAAACGAGCAAGTTCAGCTTCATAAGCTTGATGGCTCTCCATCATTGCCCTCCTTATATCCATAGCCTCTTTATCTTTGTCATCATCATCAGAAGAAGAATCATCAATCCTTTTCATTCTACCAACCGTTTCTTGAAATTTTTTCTTCTCTGCTTTTCTGCTTCTAAAATGTCCCTCATTTCTTTCCTGACTTCAATAGGAACACTTGGACAACCTTTTGCATCTCTTGAAATATGTGCAAGATGCTGTTTGAATCTATGGATTTCGTCACTCATAGTTTTTCCACACCATTTACATTTCACCCTATGACAGTCTTCACCAATAATCTTTCAATGAGCCCATCTAGGATCAACTTTCCTCTATTTCTTCTGTGGTGCCATTCTATTTGTTACTAAAGTAACAAGTAATTTGCACAATTTATCAATTTAAAAAATATATTAATAAATGAGGCTATTTATAAGTTTATAACTTAACAATTATCATACGCCATGATCTTTTTCTCAACCATCTAATCTAACTCTAGAAGACATGTTAGAAAGTTACAACTATAGATTATACATGCATAGATCTATGATTAGAAGCATAGATCTATGTAGTGTACAACCCATACATTAAGTTCATATAAATAACATAACAAAATATTGAAAAAAAATTGTTATATATATTTTAAATCCAAGGCAAAAATATAAAAAAAATACATATTTTCAATAAGTCTTGATTGGAAAATCCACCTACAAGCAAAACACATATCTTATCATCTTTTCTCAACTATATAGCCATGTACAAATCAATAAATATAATTTTTTTCTATTTTAGATAAAAAAATATCATAAAATTTACAACTATGGATCTTACATGCATAGATCTATGATTAGAAGCATAAATCTATGTAGTACACAACCTATACATTAAGTTCATATAAATAACATAATAAAATATTAAAAAATCATTATATATATTAAATCCGAGGCAAAAATTAAAAAAAAATACATATTTCCAATAAGTCTTGAGTGGAAAATTCACCTAGAAGCAAAACACATATCTTATCATATTTTCTCAACTATATAACCATGCACAAATCAATAAATATAATTATTTATTTATTTTAAATAAAAAATCATAAAAATTTCAACTTTATATCATGCATGCATAGATCTATGATTAAAACCATAGCTTTATGTAGTACATACTCAAAAGAGTGAGGATCTATAGAAAAACAAAGCAAATAATGAAAAATTTTTGATTTTTCTATTTTTTTAAAAAATCGAAGCCAAAAAATACAAATAAATGTATTTTCTATGAAAATCATAAGTGGAAATTTCAACCTCAACCACATCCAACATGGTATGATCCTCTCTCATCCATGTAAGCACGAAAAATAAAAATACATACCTCAAAACCAAGATTTCAATACCCCTCTTTTGAATGAATAGTGGTCTTGATCTTTGGAAGCTTGAATCTCACAAAAAAAGGTGATTTGAGCCAAGAATTAGGTAGAAAGAATCTTCTCCCAACCTCTCTTAGCCTCTCCTCTCTTTTGAAACGAGAAAAAATGCTAAAAAGAAGCCCTAGGATGCATAGTAAGTGTTGGCCGAGCCCCTCACTATGCGGACCCAGCTGACTCAAGTGAGTCCCTAGCATCTGATCTTGAGTAGGGTGGACCCGACTCGGGCTCAGCCGAGTTCGAGACGACACTCGGGTGGCTACACCGGCTAGGGATTAAAAACTCGGCTGAGTCTGAGCTGACTCGGACTCAGCTGAGTTTTTAATCCCTGGCCAGTGTTGCCGCCCGAGTGTCGTCTCCATTATTGTTGTTGCCATCTTTCGCCAAGGTTCTACTGCTTTCACCTTCTTTGTTCGGCAATGAATAGCATAACCCATCCCATCCCACCCCACCCCACCCCCCCCTCCTCCTCCTCGCAGGGTTTTAGAAACCCCTTTTCGAACCTTTTCTTTTTCTGGCACTGGTTTAGAAGAGAAGATACACATGCCAATGGTGACGCGTGCAGCCCACTTCCTTTTGGTTATTGGGCCCAAATTGATTTAGTTCAAGTCCAGGTCCCTAGTAGGTCAGACTTGACCTGATTATAAAGTCCAACGCAACGTTTGGGTCCATTCAACCATTCTGAAATGCTACAGACATATGCAACTGAGCAATCAAAGTACAGATTGATCAAATCCAACGACTAAAATCTATTTTTGAGATCTCAGGCTCATCTAACATCCAATTTCATATCTGTTTTCTTTATTGTGTTCATGGAGTGCAGATCTACACATCACGTTCGTCCATTCTTTAATTTACGATGAAATTTCGTGATACTACAATCTTCAGCATACTTAAAACATACAAATATGAAGATAAATATGGCTCATGGTATTTTAAAAATGTAGTCTATTTTCGATCATTTCTTAATTTGAAACAAGGAGACATGTCTATTATTGACTATGATGACATGTTTTCATGGCTCTAAGACAAGTGTGGATTCAAAGATGATGAGGAACATGACTCGATCAGTTTTATCAGAGGTTTGAGATCAGAAATAGTGGAGAAAATGAATGACTGTAAAAACATTTATGAGGCATATTGGGAAGCAATTTGTGTGGAGCGGATGCTTAAAAGATCTCATCTAATGGAAGTTATGCCTCTACAAAAAAAGTTGCCAGAAAAAAGAGCAGACCGTATGGCGGAATCAATGCTAGAGGATATGCAGACCAAGTGACCAGAGCTAGACACAAAAGATTCTACATCTACACTTAACCTCGAAATTTCTTCTCTGAGTAATGATGATCAAGAAGTGCAAACACCGAGGCAAGAAGAACAAGTTGTTGCTGTCCTGCACTTACATCCATTCTCTCATTGATTTTGTCATTGGGATCAACAATGGAAATTGAGAGATGCAGAACGGCTAGTCAAATATTGTGATCTGATAGTGTAATGTTCACAGAGGAGGTCTAATGCGGAACGGAATGGAGACGCAGGGCGGGCAAGGTAGATGATGGATATAGAGGGGAAAATTGGGTTAATGGATTTGGAGTTGTTGGATTTGGGGTTGTGGAAGGGTTATGGGCATGAATTTGTAGATTGGGTGGTGTAGATCTAAGATCTAAGTATGGATTGGGTGGTTGTTCTTGTGAGAAGGTTAAGGTTTGAGGAAAAATGGTAAGCCCAAGAATGCAAATATGTAGAAGAAAGATAATACCTTTGATTGAGCTCTCACCAAACTCCGATTTGAAGGCGTTAGAGAAATTGGGCTCTCACCAAACTCCAATCTCGAAGGCGTTAAAGATTTTGAGGAGAACTCAAAGAAACTTGTGAAGATCCAAAAATTTTTCATTAATCATTAATAACTAACTTAGCCAAAGAGGATTTACAATGCTTAAATAGATAAAAGCCTTAACCCAAGGACTAATCTTGACTATCCAAACATTTTGACGGTCAAGATTAAAACATCTTATTAAAACAACTTAAAGCAAATAAAATTCTAAATAAACTATGATAGGTGGGCTGGGCCCCAAAGGCGGTTCAACCTATGGAGACCATGGGTCTATCTTGCATCAATTCTTCTCTTCTTGGAGAAAACTCGACCTTAAGTTTTATAAAAGTCTTCTAAGATCAAATATCAAGTGTATAAATCCTCGATATGATTCTTGGCCTTCAATCTTTTGGCATGACTTGAAGGCATAAATTAATCTTCTCATCCAAGTAGAAAGGAATTGGAGGCACAGCTTTTGTTGATGCTTGACTTCAACATTGATGTGTGATCTAACCATCAGATGCATCAGTTGTAAGCTTTGAAGTAGTAGATCACAATTTTCTATTTTCAATAATCTATCCCCAAAGATGAAATCAATTTAAGGGACATCAATGAGTTGCACAACTTTTCGGCATTGGCTTTTTCTTCACTGGAGACAGGCTTTTTTGAATGTGGTTCTACATTCATATCCATTGGATCTTCAAATTGATTGCTAACCATATTCAAGTCTTCAATTTTACTTATTGTTAGCTTCTATTGATTGTCATTTTCAACCTTCAAAACAACAACTTGTTTTGCTGATGATGTATTTTGCTTTTCAGGAAGTGGTTGCATGATCAAATCCACGAGATGATTAGACTCCTTGTTGTTTTCTTTATTGCGTTTTTCTGCTTGTTCCACCTGCACTGAATTGATGGTGGAATCATTTATTTTCTATTTCCGTCCCTCTAGATCAACTTTGACGTCCTCCGCAATGGGTTCAACAACATGAGCTTCAATGGTTTGTGGAGATTTTTCTCTTTGCATTTTTGCTATTCGAAGATGATAGCGATTTATCAACGTTTGAAACGGGTTGCTTCTTGAAATGCTTCATATATGGTCATGCAGGCTCTCATATTTTTCTGAATGCTTAGTTTCAAACCTCCAACAAAGATAGTGCATTGGCGTTCATCACTTTCATCTAGTCCACATGATATGCGTAGCCTTTCAAATTCAGCATCGTAATCAAGAACTGATAGCTTACCTTGTCTCAAATTTAGAAATTGGTCAAAATAGGCTTTATTATCAGTATACCATTATTCATACTTAAGTGAATATGTCACTCCAAGCACGGCACGGTGCAATTGCAATGATAGCTCTTCTTCGGATTCCATATGGAAGACTTCTAAAATAATGCGCTTGTTTTCTTTTAAAACAAATAAATTAATCTCACATGTTGTGTAGATGTCTTCAAAACAAACCCACAGTATTAAACAAACCTGAAATTGAAGTCCGGATGGAGGAGATCTTGCGATTTGAAGATAATGTTTGAAATTGAATTGATGACTGGCCCTTATTGGACAAGATCTGCCGCAATACCTTCTCCATTGTATAAATATGGTCATCATGAGCACGCATGATCAAATGGATCTTAGATTCGGGATGGGTATAGAATGGGCATTAGATTTGGGGATTTTGGGATTGGGGTTTTGAGATCTAACAGATCTTGGTTTTGGGGTTTCTTGGGGATTAGATCTGAGGCCTGTGGTAATGATCAGCCATTATGAGTTGCTCTTGTGCGATGGCGATGAGGACTATGGATGTACTTGGCTGCACAGATGATGAATGCTGGCGAGGATTTGGGGGCATGGAGATTGCCGAATCTCAAATCCTAGGTGGATCACTCTTTGTCTCTCATACCAAATAATGCGGAATAGAATGGAGACACGGGCAGGGAAGGTAGATGATGGATATAGTGGAGAAAATTGGGTTAATGGATTTGGAGTTGTTGGATTTGGGGTTGTGGAATGGTTATGGGCATGAATTTGTAGATTGGAGTGGTGTAGATCTAAGCTCTAAATATGGGTTGGGTGGTTATTCTTGTGAGAAGGTTGAGGTTTGAGGTAAAATAGTGAGCCCAATAATGCAAATATGAAGAAGAAAGATAATACTTTTGATTGGGCTCTTCCTAAACTCCGATCCGGAGGTGTTAGAGAAATTGGGCTCTTATCAAACTCCAATTCAGGAGGTGTTAGAGATTTTGAGGAGAACTCGAAGAAACATGGGAAGATCCAAAACGTTTTATTAATCATTCATGACTAGTTGTGCCAAAGAGGCTTTACAATGCTTAAAAAGATAAAAGACTTATCCTAGGACTAATCTAGACCACCCAAACATTTTTACGGTCAAGATTAAAACATTTTATTAAAACAACTTAAAGCAAATAAAATCATAAATAAACTATGATAGGTGGGCTGGGCCCTAAAGGCGGGTTGACCCATGGGTCTGTCGTCCCCATGGGTCTGTCTTGCATCAAGGTCTCCAATGGTTTGATTGCACACCCACCCACACTTGGTCTGTCAAATCAACATTAGGGTCATGCTTAGAGTTTTCAAGAAGTGTATACAATCTCGAGCTTGGCCAATAGATCAAAAGCTCATCCGATTGATCTTTGACCCTTGCCAACATTACCGAACTCAAGGTCGAGTTCTTTCCAAGCTGAGGAGAATGATGCAATATTGACCTCATGGCCACATGCGTAAGGCCAAATTAGATTTAGAATTTTTTATTTTAGTAATTATATATCATTAGATTTTATTTTATTTTATGAGTTATATTTAGAATTTAGTTTACTAGGTCAATTAGAATTCTTAGGCTCTAAGTTATCATTTTTTATTTATATGGCATTGTAGAGAGCAATTATTCAATGACTTTGATTATTGAATAGAGTTATGGATTTTATTTTTGAGGTGTGTCCTCGTATGTGAAGTCTGCTTGACAATTTGAAGTGTCTCTGAACACGTGCTTTGGCACCCCTACGCAACCCTAATCCTAGGGCCTGCGTCAAAGTGCTTGTGTTTCACCCATTCTTAAAGAAAGAAATTTAATAAAAATTATTATGACCTATTAATTCATGTTAATGATGTTCTTCTTATGAGTGTATCATAGTTTTATTTCTCATTGTACTTATGTTGATATAGATGGAAAATAATTGGATTGTAAATAAAAATTTTCCCTTTTTTAAAAAAACGTTTAATTTTCTTATCTTTTTTATCAGAAAAGATTAAAAAATTTCTAAGATTCACAAAACAATTAATGATACTTTTCGATTCATCCCCTTGGAATGATTTGCGATACAGTTTCGATTTTCAGAGCAATGACCTACAGTTTCTTTCCAACCAAATTGTCCAAGTACAAGCCGGAAAGTGTATAAAAAAATATCCCTAAATAGAAATCAGTGGAAAAATTAAAACTCACAAAGCTGAGCCAAGGTGGATGAGGAAATTGCTTTGATGATGAAACCTTCTCTGTTTGCTACTTGACCTGAGATGGGATGGATGCTCTGGACATTATGACTTTGTTTGTGGGTACTAGGACAAATATGTTTGCTTATTGATGCTTTTCATCTTCGTGCTGATCAGTCTACTTATTTGTTAAATCACACAATTCTCTCTCTCTCTTTCTCTCTCTCTCTCTCCATGTTGCATCTGTAAGGAAGTCCCATTATCTAATTTTATCAGAATAGTTCTTGATAACCATGCCTGGGGTGCTGTGTCAGTATTTTAGTATGGAGTTTTATCGGGTAGCACAGAAATAGGCATAAGAAGGTTAATGGACCTCACAATGTTTTCTTTTAACCTTGTAAGATTTTGAGGAATTAAGATAATACTATTATTACCCCTTATTAGGTTCAATAGATGCAGTTCTTGAAACAGGGATCTAACTGGACTCAGAATTTGTTATCTTTATTTACCTCCATTTATCTTGTATTGTTTTTTTTTTTGTCAGCTTTCTTTTTTGGTCAAAGTAATGTTTTAATGGTTTTGATATTAACATTTATCTTGACTTGATTTTGCTTGCAGGGCACATTGATCATTCTGCAAGAGTCATGCGTGTTATCACATGGAATAAATCATTCAAAAATATGCCTAATGCTGATGACGGGAAAGATGATTTTGACGCTGATGAAAATGAAACTCATGCTACAATATTGGATAAGTTGCTAGCATGGGAGAAGAAGCTTTATGACGAAGTAAAGGTGTGTTGAATTGTTTTTTTTTTCTTCTTTGGTTGATGATGATGATGATGATGCTGTCATGTGATTCCTTTTCTTGTTGGAGTTGTGGGAAGGGAAAGGGATTGAACTTATGTGCCCTTAACTGTTTATGAATCTGTTAAGGGTTTTTTAATTTTTTTAATCTCTTTAACTTAGAATCATTGAGGGTAGTAAACTGGTCATATGCTGGCCGGATTATCAGCATATTCTCTCTGCAATATATAAGTAGACATTATATTGATTTTGACTTCTATCTATATTTCTATATTCCATATTAAGATAAAGCCAAACAGTATATTCCATGGCATGTCATACAAACACTATATTCCATGGCATGTCTTACATGTTACCACATACCAGTCTAGTTTGCCATGTGCATCATGTCATCATCAAAGCCTTATTACAGCCATGTTGGGGTCGGCTTTATGAATCCTATTTTTCCATTCCGTTCTATTTTGGGCCAAATCCTTAGATAAGTTAAACTTCTTTAAATCTGATTCAATGACTTTCATAAATGTTTTCTTAAGCCTACTCCTACCTTTTGATGGGCCATCCACCTGCATAGCCAAACTTTTTCTCACCGGTGCCATTACCGGCCTACACTCAACATGTCCAAACCATCTTTAACAGGTTTCTCTAATCTTATCCCCTATTGGTGCTATCCCTAAATGCTCTCGAAAGCGTTCATTTCTAATTTTGTCTTTCCTAGTTTTACCATATATTCACCTAAGCATTTTCAGCTCTGCTACATCCATCTTATGTATATGCATCTTCTTCATTAGCCAACATTCTATTCCATATGTCATAGCTGGTCTAACCACTGTCTAGTAAAATTTGCCTTTCAATTTCGTTGACATTCGTTTGTCACAAAGCATTCCAGAAGTTAGTATCTATTTCAACCATCCAGCTTTTATCTTATGCTCCACATCTTCGTCAATCTCCCCATTCTTACTAATTATAGAGCTTAAGTACCGAAAACAATCTCTACGTGGTATCTCATGGGTTTCAATTTTGACAGCGGTTTCAACACTTTGTATATGTCTACTAAGCTGCAATCTATATATTCTGTCTTTGTACGACTTATTTTGAAACCTCTAGATTCTAATGTCCCTCACCATCTCTCGAGTTTTGCATTTACACAATCTCTTGATTCATCTACCAATACTATATCATCTGCAAACAACATACACTATGGTACTTCTTCTTGAATATGCACAGTTAACTCATCCATAATTAATGCAAAGAGATAAGGGCTTAAGGTTGATCTCTGATGTAAACCTATAGTGACGGGGAATCCACCTATTTCTCCACATGTGGTTCTCACATTTGTTACTACTCTTTCATACATATATTTACAAATTTCAATGTAATCTTAGGGACATTCCTTTTCTTCAAAACCCACCCACCAAATTAAATCCCTCGGTACCCTATCATAGGCTTTTTCTAAATCGATAAAGACCATGTGTAGATTTTTCCTCTTTGCTCGATATTTTTCCATTAATTGTCTAAGTGAAAAGATAGCTTCCATGGTTGACCTCCCTGGCATAAAACCAAATTAATTTTCAGCGATCTTGGTCTTCCGTCTTAGTCTTTGCTCAATTATTCTCTCCTATAACTTCATAGTATGACTCATAAGTTTAATCCCTCGATAGTTGGTACAATTTTGTATATCTCCCTTATTCTTGTATATAGGTACTACAATGCTTATTCTCCATTCATCTGGCATTTTCTTTGTCATAAGTATCTTAGTAAATAGTTTACATAACCAACTCACCCAACCACTCCTAAGCATTTCCATACCTTTATCGAAATATCATCTGGGCCTATAGCTTTTCCTGTTTTTATTCGCTTCAATGCTTCCTTCACTTCCACTCCTCTAATTATACAGAGAAAAGTATGTTCTAGTAATGAAGGATCCTCCTTAGCTCTTGTATTGCCCATATGTTTTTCATTTAAAAGTTTGCTAAAGTATTCCTTCCACCTTTCTTTAATATCATTATCCTTCATCAGAACATTTTCCTCATTGTCCTTGATACATTTGACATGATTTAAGTCCCTACTTTTCTTTTCTCTTATTTTTGCGAGCTTAAAAATATCATTCTCTCGTTCTCTTGTTCCCAACCTATTATAGAGGTTATCGTATGTTTTGAACTTTGCACTACTTACTACTTTCTTAGCTTTTTTCTTTGCCTTCTTATACAGCTCAAAATTTTCCATACTCTTAGTCCCCTACCAAACTTTGTAGCAATGTTTTTTTTCTCGAATAACTTTCTGAACCTCCACACTCCACCACTATGTTTCTTTATTAGTATGTCTCTTTCCTTTGATTCTCCAAGTACCTCCTTTGCAACCTTCCTGATGCAATTAGCCATTTAATTCCACATTATTGTAGTTTTTCTTTCAAGATTTCATTCTCCATTCTCAATCATTTTGTCCTTAAATATATTTACTCTTTTCGCCTTCAAATCTCTCCACCTTGTTTTAGGGTCCATTTTTTTTACTACCGCTCTTTCTATTTTGAATACAAATATCTAAAACTCCGAGCCTATGTTGCGTGGTCAAACTTTCTCCTGCGATAACCTTGTAATCTTTCCAAGCTAATCGATCCTGTTTTCTAACTAGAAAAAAGCCTATGTGGCTCCTATTATTCCCACTTTTATAGGTAATTATATGCTCATCTCTCTTTTTAAAGTAAGTATTTGCGACTACAAGATCAAATGCCACTGCAAAGTCCAATATAGTGTTTCCGAATTCATTTTTTTCTCCAAATTCTTACCCTCCATGCACTCTCTCAGATCCTCTATTATCTCTTTCTACATGCCCGTTTAAATCCCCTCCAAGGAAAATCTTATCACTATTTGAGATTTCTCGCATTAAATCGTCCATCTCCTCCTAAAATTGTCTTTTCACACTTTCCTCTAGTCCTACTTGGGGAGCATATGTATTAATGATATGGATTATGTTTTCCTCTAGCACTAGTTTAATTATTATAATTTTATCACCAAACCTCTAACCCCTATAATTTTCTCTTTCAAATCCTTATCTACAATTATACCCATTTAATTTCTTGTATTATTCTTCCCAGCATAGAAAAGCTTTTACCCATCCGTGAGCTCCTTAGCTTTATTCCCTTTCCACCTTGTCTCTTGTATACAAGCCACACTAATTCTTTTTCTTTTCATTACTTCAACGAACTCTATGCTTTTGCCTGTCAAGGTTCCTATATTCCAAGTAGCAAGTCTAATTTTCCTAGTCCTCATTTTCTTCCCATGGACTAACTTCTTGAAACACCCTAGCTCAGAGTCATGCAGTAGCCCTTACACAATTTTCATTGCAGCTGGGTGATGCTGCAATGCGTCGCTTAAAGCGGGGAACGCCCTAGCCTTATCGCGAATTATTGTTATCTCAGAATTCATGTTTGGGTTGTGATAAAGTTTTACACTTGCTGTCAACCTACCTATGCAACCTTTCTCCTTTATCCGGGCTTGGGACTGGCAACAAAAACTGGCGGAGTTCCAGTTTGCCATGTGCTACCATTAAAAAAAGGAAGGGAAAACAATTCTGCTATGCATACAATGACTCTAATGCATCTGATTGCTTGGACAACCAAAAGAAGGCCTATAACCCTCCTTGAGATATATTTTAACCTTTTTTTTGTTTTCTCCTTTTTCATTGGTCATATGACTTGAATTGATATTTAGAAAAGAAAGAAAAGGCATATGGAGAAATGTTAGAGCTTGTAGAAGGAAGTAAGGGGAGAGAAAAGTATTAGGGTTTGTAGGGGGGAGAGAGAGAAGGTTGGAGTTTGTGTTTCATACCACACTACCCCTTCCTTCTTCTTCCTCTTTTTTTTTTTTTTGCTAGTTGGGCTACTTGTTCAGAAGTGAGACATTAACTTGAGTATGTGAAACTAAGACGCCCACACCACTTAACCATGAGTGTGTTGGCACCCCTTCTTTTATATTCATTGCTCAATAGCGTTTGTGATAAAAAGAGACCTTTTACCCTTATTACAAATAGATTTCTAAACCTATAAGAAATAGATTCGTATACCCCAATAGCCCCCTCCATAAACAATAGTGGGACCATTACTTTAGATTCCCAATAACTTGAACCCACGTCCTTGTGATTATGATTTGGATTTTTTGGTACTTTTTCTTAGGTAGAATATCATGGGAAAAAAATAGTTTTGAGATAATTAAAAATAATGAACAAATATAAAATACTGTTAAAAATCTTTTTAAAGATGTGTTATGGTCCTTTTTCTATTTTTACTTTGGTGTCTCACGATATTTTCCTTTTTTATCTATGTATTGAAAATATTGTGATATTATCATGAGAATAACATTCCAATTATATTTTGTGATATATTATCACAAGAGTTTTAAAACATCTCTTATTCTTTTGACAATGCTGTGTTAGTTTTTATCATCTCCTTATGCAGTGAAGTCATGGAGTGTAGTTGCGCTTGAGAAGAAGAGTGATTTTAAAGCTTCTTTGACATCAGATCAGTGCAGTTGATTTTTTGTACATATTTCCAGTAGATGGATTCAAAAAGAAGTGTTCAGAACTCAAGGACAACAGTATTATATTTAGATTCAGCCCGGAAGAATCATTCACTACTTTCCCAATTTTTTATGTTTGTGTCAACTCAAATGACCAGTAGGTCTAGTGTTCAAAGCCCTAGTTGACCTAGAGGTTAAATTTCATTGGGGATCCTTGCTCCTTATTCCTAAGTACCTAACCTGGTGCTGTAGGTTTTTGGAATATCTTGATGGTCACTGGCTTATACACACAACTAGGATTAAATCGAGGGACTTTTTCTCGGCAGGAATGGGGAGCATATTAGAACATGAAGAACGATCAGTGGCTAATGACTTCTAACCATATTCATTGAAGATTAAAGAAAGACCCAAAGCAGTAGTCAATACTACAATTTTCTCGAGGGCAGTAGTGGTACGTTTGATGAACTAAAATCGACTAAAATTTTATTTCAATAATTTGTTAAATGGATTCTTTGAAATGAACAGTGGGACGCATGTCTAGATGTATCAGTTCAAATTCTTGTGGTCGATTAAACTGGATTGTTTCTGTGCTAGCTTTATGAGTTTCTCAAACAACAGAATAGGTTATAGTTTCCTTGTCAAGTTAAATTAAATTTTGAGGTGTACAGTACTCTATTATTATACATTACTTTTTATTTGGTGTAATTCAAATGTTCTGCTATATTGGCCAATCTTTCTTTCTTCTTCCCTTTTTTATTTATTGAAAATTTGCCGAATCCATCCTCAACTGCTGTAACTTAGATTGCCATACACACTGGCCTTATATCCTTGGATGTAGGCATTTCATGGAATGTGGATTGCAGATTCAGTGATTGTTTCAGGTTTTGTGGGATTCATCTTTGGATATGGATTGTCTTGTAGCATGTATTTTTTTCTTTGCTCACTGTTGAAATAAAAGATTCAGGCGCTCTTCCATAATCCTGACAATACAGTGAATTTTCTAGCACTATGGTTTTTGGTCATCCGTATGAAGACTATATGATACATCCCATGGATCTTTAAGTCAGTCTGGTAATGAAATCATGAGCTTTGTCATTGGATACAATGAATGTGTTTTCATCAGTTGGGTATTGTTTTTGTCTTAGAAGTTATGGTTGCCTTCTGTTATTTCTACGAGGTAAGGCACGCACCATATTTTTATCAGAAAGCTCTGTGTTAATGATTTATTATAAAATTGTTGTGGACAGGCTGGTGAGCTTATGAAACTTGAATATCAGAGGAAGGTTGCTTTGTTGAATAAGCAAAAGAAACGTGGCTCCAATCCGGAGTCACTTGAAAAAACTAGAGCAGCTGTAAGCCATTTGCATACGAGATACATTGTTGACATGCAATCTATGGATTCAACTGTTTCAGAAATACAACGGTTGCGCGATGATCAGTTGTTCCCAAAGCTTGTTAACCTTGTCAGTGGGTAAGTTGAGTGTAGAGACATGTTATTATTCATTTTGAAGCCTTGATAGTAACTCCTGATAAAGTTTTTAATTATTTTTCGATCATCTCCTTACTCTATTTGATATCTATGTCTATGGATTATTTTATAGAAATCAATGCATGTCGTGCCCTTTTTCTATTTGGGATATACCTTGAACATGCCACCTTGTGGTGAGCACCTTCCAACTGCATTACAAACTCTTGTGGTGCCCTTTTGCGAGATATTGCTCCTAATTCCTATATCTTCCACAGTTCTCATTTCTCATTTCCCATTTCCCATACCTATTTCATGTTTTTACTATAGATAATTTACGAAAATGTTGCGAAGGTGTTCTCACATCATTGCCCTTACTTTCTTGGTTTCGCTGCTATGCCTCAAAACCTCTCTATGCCCTGAATATATGCATTTCTTATGTGCAATAATTGTTGCCTACTATTACTTAGTTCTGCCATTTGAGTCTTCATATGTCTTTTAATCCATCTCATAACAGAGAACATAATTTTGTGATTATATCTTTTCGAGTGAACAATTTTTCCCTTTTTTTATTTTTTTTCTGGAGTGAACAATGGTTGGCCTTGTAGTTGACTATGCTGAGCTTTGCATGCCATTTTTCTGGATTTGCATGGGGAAAGGGCTGTATAATTGGAAAGAACAAACTAAACGATAGGACTGTATCAAGTAGAAAGTGCCACAAGCTTCGTCTTGCTGGGGCCCACAACCAGTGTCCTCAGTTTGGGCGTGTATGCTTGTGGAGTAGAGTAGAGTAGAGTAAACTCAAAATCAAGAAATAATAAAATATGATTGGGTTATGATGACATTTTATTTTTAGTTGTTTGATAAGGAATCTTTTTGACTTTTTGTATAAAAAGTAGATGTTTTTTGTAATTTAGTGGGTGCTTTTTTGACTTTTTTTGAAAAAGAAGGGGGGAAATTTGAATTTTTAAAAAAAATAAGGGGGGAAATTTGAATTTCGAATATTTGACTTGACTTTACTTTACTCTACCCCATAAGAGGACGAAGTATGTTCTCAGCGACTCAGGTGTGGAAACTAAATGAGAGTTAGTGGGAGTACGGAATTTTATTCTTGGTGCCTAGGAAGCACAAACATGCGCCTAGGGTCCTCATATTTATATCGGACACGTGTTGGATATGGACACGGCTCAGATGTGGTCGGACACATGTCGGACACACTAGGAAACGTGTCTATTATTATTTATTTTATTTTTTTTAAAATTTGGACATGGCAAGACACGGCGAGCTTATTTTAAATTTTTTAACCCCTCATTTTTTTTCTTTTTTATTTTTTTATATTGTTATTTTTTATTGTTGAGTATGACCAAAGTTTGTTAAAAAAAAAAAAGAGTGTTAAATGAAGTTTCAAAAGTTCATAAATAATTTAGGAATAATTTTAGACCAAAAATGAAATTTCCCAAACAATCTCTATTTTTTTTAGCTACCCTTTGTTTTTTTTTTCTTTTTTGCTAGTCTCATCTTTTTTTACTTTTTCAGTATTAGTTATGTTTTTCTTTTCTATTAATTGTGACATTATACTTCTTAATTTGGCTAAAAATATAACTATTCTTTAATTTTATAATTATATATAAAGGGAAATAATCCTATAAGAACTAGTTCTCACCAATTTTTTGTGAAAAATCTAGGTGGGGCCCATCTATTTATCCAATCCAAACCTTGCAATATACAGGGATCCCCCCATAGTCACTCGCCCCAAGTTTTAGTTAGATCCAAATTTATTGGACCGTTGGATCGACTGGGCACCAATTCGAATGGACTGAATTTGTAGGCCATGGATGAAAGGGTTAGGGACATGTGATTGGGGCCAAACTTGATATATAAAGTGGGCCCATATAAATCTTTTCATCCCCCTTAATCTTATCCCCAAATGGGACCTACAAGTGGGCCCTATAAAAAGTTCTCATGGTGGGTGCGTGAGAATAGTTCTCAGAGGATGAAAGTCCATATAAAAAATATATATATTTATTATTTGCCCTGTCTTAGCCGTGTCTGTATCCTAGTTTTTAAGGATTTGCCGTATCACCATGTCCATATCGTGTTGTATCCATGTCCCGTGTCCGTATCCATGCTTCTTAGCTTGGTGTGGAAGCTTTAAAAGAAAGTGTGGACACAGTGCTCAACACATTGGAGATTGACAGTTTCTTAAATGAAAGTTTGTCTTAACTCACTAATAGAAACCAATGATGGATGTCTTGAAGATCAAATTCACCATTGATGCCTGACCTTTGGTGTCATCACCATTAGCGACACTATGAGCCTTTTCACAAAGGGACATCTGCTGAACTCCAATCTTTCCACTTAGAGGGAAAACATGAATTTCATTAAATGTGCGGAAAGGGAGTACGAGGGAGTACTTCTGGATGGGGTGGTGGGACAACTATAAAGCTAGCTGTCCAGCGCCCTATTAGGAATCCTAGATAGGTTGTTCTTTCCACTGTCTTATCTAATTACTTTCTAATCTCTCCTTTCTTATCTAATTACTAGTCAACCTTATCAATTCTCTTAGAGTCTTAGACTGCATCATTTGAAAAAAAAATTATGATTACATGCTGGGCTGGTTGACTATGAGCTAGGCCCAATGAGCCTATCAACTGAGGATTCTTTTAGGCCTTTCTTTCTATACTTAGAAGCCCATGGTCGCATCACTTAACCGAAGGAAGTTATGAAATTTGCCCGTGGTTTATTTTGCTACAATAATGAAGAAACTGCATTGAATTTATTGAAGATGGAAAGTAGGGATGCTAAGATGACTACACAAGCTGTGGGCCAAAATGACAGGGATACAGTTTGATGGGAGGAGGAAGCAATTGGAAGGTAATTGAAGGCAGATAAGGGAGGAATATAATAAGCTCAAGGATCATGATTAATTGAAGTATTACAAGTTTGGGAAGGAAAACCCAGCAGTAATTAAGAAGATTGTCTAACAGGAACTGAAGTTTGATAACGCTGATTAAAATCGACATTGGGAATTCTGTTCCTCTGTTAGAATCAATTGGAGGCCTAATTAGCCCTATGGAATGCATATGTTAAGAATAAGTAATCAAGTCTCATAGGATTTTTTTTTTGAGGCTATGTTCTTTGGCTGATTATTTTAGACAGGCCGCCGGCTCTTTTGATGTGTATGATTCAATGACGATCTTGAAAGGGGCATGTTTTGAGATGATCTGCAATTGTTAAGACTGAGGTGGTCCATCTTGTATGAGAAATGCTACACTTACTCCAGTTACTCCCCCAGTTACTCTTTAGTGCTTTTTGTGGTTCACATCTATCTAAGATGTGATGTGGGCCATATCCAAGACAAATGTGAACCACAAAAAGCACTAGAGAGTAATTGGGGTAGTAAGTGAGGGTGTAAGTGTAGCATTGCTCATCTTGTATTGGGGAGACATAGATGATATTGGATTCTCCCATGAATTGAGAGGGAAGAGGTCGTCGATGCAAATGATTTAGTCAACCTCCCATTGATGGGAAGGAAGTTTACATGGACAAACAATCAAGATAGACCTATTATGTGCATATTAAATCACTTGCCTCAAACAAATAGGAGTGCTAGTTGGCGGTCATTCAATTTGCTGTAACTTGATTGATTTCTAATTTTTCGAATGACAGAGGATATGGCAGAAGTTAATTGAAGGCAGTGAGGAGAGTTTCAGCGCTTCAGTGTTGCCAGAGTATAGCCTGACGAAAAACTGTAGAAGGCCAAGTTAGAATCATGGAATGTGGAAGAGTTTGAAAATTGATGGAGAAAAGGTTGTTTCAAGATGAAAAGGGAAAATGGGCCATTATTGAAGAAGATAGAGATTTGGAGCCAATTGGAAGCGTAAATTTGTAAATAGAAAGGCCTTGTGGGTCCTATGTAGAAAGCAAGAAGTTTCCTGGAGACACAAATCTAAAGCTCTTTGGCTGTGGACTGAGATGGTACAGATTGTTTTAATAAAAGGGTCAATTCTGGTTTCAATTACACTAGTGGAGGGCCCCGTGCGATGCACGATTAACTACTGCATATATTATTTTATAAATTATGATTTATATCTAAATTAAATTTTGATTACTAAAAGCATATGTCCTCGGTGAATGGGTGAATGATAAATCTATCTTATGGAACCCTATGCAAATGCATATCAAAACCCACCCCAAAATGTAAAATGGCAATGTTGGCCCTTTTAGTTTTGTAGTTGCATACTTGCATTTGAGTTAAAATTTACCACTCGTTTAATTAGTGAATTAGATTGGGTTGTGGTTAAGAACACATATTACTTCTGATGGTTGCTTCAATTTATGCATGGCATGACTCGACTCATTGGCAGTTGGCACCTTTTTATGGGTCATTCAGAAATGATCTAATGCACATGGTGCACATGGAGTATTTTGTGCACACATCATACTGAGGCCTACTTGGTCACCCATCTGAATGGGCCAAACATGACCCCTTAGAACTACATTGATCACAAGGTTTGGCGCCCATTCAAATGCACTGTGCTACTGGACTGATTGTGCACAAATTTTTAATAGTGTAAAAACATGAGTAGTGGCAAACCCATTAATTTTTCTTGAGGGGGCCATCCTTTTTAGTAAAAAAAAAAAAAAGGTTTATCAAAAAATTTTGGGGCTTTTTCTTGAATTATTCTTGTCTTAAGTTTAAACCTGAAATTTGTAACAGTAACTCTAATCTGAGTTCAAGAGAGGATCATTAGCATGGCATGTGTGGCATTAGGTAACAGCCCCTGATAGAGTGGCCAATTTTTTTTTTTTGGGTAGGTTCTATCACTAGTAAAAGATAAAAGAAAAAAATATTACATTCAACATTAAATAACATTGACTTTATTTATCAGATTCTTATGCTCAAGCAAATCATCATCATCATCATCATCATCAAAGCTTTATCCCAACCATGTTGGGGTCGGCTACATGAATTCTATTTCTCCATTCCGTTCTATTTTGAGCTAAATCTTTCGATAAGTGCAACTTCTTTAAATCTGAATTAATTACTTCTATCCATGTTTTCTTCGGCCTACCCCTACCTCTTGATGGACCCTCCACCTGTATATCCAAACTTTTTCTCACCGGTGCCATTACTGGCCTACGCTCAACATGCCCAAACCATCTTAAACGAGTTTCTCTAATCTTATCTGCTATTGGTGCTACCCCTAAATGTTCTCGAAAGCGCTCATTTCTAATTTTATCTTTCCTAGTTTTACCACACATCCATCTAAGCATTCTTATTTCCACTACATCCATCCTATGAATATGCGTCTTCTTAATTGGCCAACATTCTGCTCCATATGTCATAGCTGGTCTAACCACTGTCCTGTAAAATTTTTCCTTCAATTTTGTTGGCATTTGTCTATCACAAAGTACTCCTGAAGCTAGTCTCCACTTCAGCCATCCGGCTCTTATCCTATGCTCCACATCTTCGTCAATCTCCCCATCCTTACTAATCATCGAGCCTAGGTACCGAAAAGAATCTTTACGTGGTATCTCATGGGTTTCAATTTTTACAGTGGTTTCAACACTTTGTATATGTCCACTGAAATTGCAATCCATATATTCTGTCTTTGTACGACTTATTTTAAAGCCTCTAGATTCTAATGCCCTCCACCATCTTTCAAGCTTTACATTTACACCCTCTCTTGATTCATCCACCAATACTATATCATCTGCGAACAACATACACCATGGTACTTCTTCTTGGATATGCACAGTTAACTCATCCATAATTAATGCAAAGAGATAAGGGCTTAAGGATGATCCCTGATGTAAGCCTATAGTCACGGGAAATCCGCCCGTTTCTCCACATGTGGTTTTCACATTTGTTATTGCACCTTCGTACATATCCTTTAAAATTTCAATGTAACTTCTTGGGACATTCCTTTTCTTTAAGACCCATCAAATTAAATTCCTCGGTACCCTATCGTAGGCTTTTTCCAAATCGATAAATATGATCACTTAATCAATAGATAAAAACCATAAATTGCCTAAGAACAGACCCAATAAGTGAAGAGGAAAACTTGGGATGCTCTATATAGAGATAAAATTTCAAATCCATTTATTTCGAATATTCAGCAACAGACATTGACTTTATGCATTTGAGAGGGTTGGCATTTAATCATAATGATCCAGAGATGGTGAAAATACAGCCATCAAAAATAAATAAAATCCATCAAAATTCCTGAATTTTTGTATTTGAAATAGGCCAAACATGAGTTTTTATTTGATCATGCGTCCATGGCACCCATGTAGATAGTATGAGGCTATGAGCCTACATAAAGATGTTGATGATGTTGATGATCACAAAAAAGTTAAAAGAACATCCATGTATCACTAAGCATAGGGCAAATTAAGATTTTCTGTTGTGAAGAATATTATTAAAAATAAACTACAACCATTAAAAATCTCTAATTTCATTGAATGCAGTCCTGTGGTATAAAACAGAGTAGCAGCAGATGTGAAATATAAATTGGATTTCAGAAATTATAAAATTATAGAATCTTGTAAAAAGAAAGAGAAACCTTAGTAGGCAATGAAACAAAAATTTAAATCTTTGTGCGAAGAGAGAAAGAAGTCTTCGGGCAAAGGAGATTAGAGAGAGATGGGGCAGAGAGCGTGGGACAATGAGCAATTCTTATGTGAGAGATATGTTGATGAAAGAGTGACACTCTAGAAAAATCAAATGTCGTTACTGAAGAGGCGCATCTCCTTGTGGAAGAGTAGAGAGGAAGAGCAATGGGCATCCGAAATGAGAAGAGGTTAGAAATGGAGAAGGAAGAGAGAGGCTATGAGGTTTGAGGAAGAGGGAGATAAGAAGTAACCTTTCATCAAAGGAACAAACGAAGTAGCCACGGACATGAGGAAGTTTGTGTTTTTAAGGTTTAAATTTGAGAGTTATGAGTGATCCATCTACTGATGTGGCCAAATGGTAGAACATTTTGGACTCTAATCTTTTTAACCATTTAGCAACTTTCAGAAGATAGAATTTGGACTTAAAAAAATAGGATGACAGTTGTCAAGACTCAATCCTCATTAGGTTAAGGAGGTGATGGTAGTGACTCATATTGGAGATCTTTATGCTAAGGATTATGGTTGAGATGTAAACATGATGATATTGTTTCATCTTCAATATCCTCTGAATTGGCAGAGCAGCTGGAAATATCTATTGGGAAGGTTGAGAGATGGATGCATTTAATTGCCTCCATCAAAGTTTGTTGGGACTTTTTAAGAAGGAACATTTTATTTTCTAGAAATGCTGTCAAAGTATCGTAGTGTTGATGATAAATTGCAATTGTTAAATGCTACTTTTCTAACTTAGATTTTGGAGTCTTGAAGATCCCAATCTTCTAGAGATGAATTATTATAGGCCTTTTTAGCTTGGCGGGTTTCATTTACAAGCTGTTATTGAAGTTATTATCTATCAGCTGAATGATGATGCCTACAATTACTTGTTCTTATTGTCACGTAGTTAGTTTGCCACACCTTTAATGCCTAGGCATTCTGGGTGTAATGGTTAGCAACTTATGGTATCAGAGCCTACGCATCCCCTAGGGTTCAAATCCCCGCAGGGCAAAAAAAGCTGCCATACTACGTTTTGTGTACGGGCGGATGTGCGCATGGCAAAGAGGCCCTATGCTGCATCTTGGGTAAGCGTGTGATTCGTGTCCGGGTAGTGTCCCACCCGAAAGGAAGAGAGAGAGAGAGGGGGGGTTTAAGTAGTAGTTTGCCACACCTTTAATGCTTGGGCATTTTGGGTGTATTGGTTAGCAACTTGAGACTTATTAAGGAGTATTTTTGAACAGTAGGCAAATTCTAGATGGAATTCACACTGCAATATGAACTGATAAGGACCCCTGAAGAAAGGATAAGAAAGAAGGCAGTGTTTTCAAAATTGATTTGAAAAAAAAAAATGCGGCCATGTAAACTAGAAGTTTTGTTGATTTAGGAAGGCCGGGATTTCTCTTGTACCGGTACTACAATGAAAGGTGTTCTTTTGGTTGATTTAAGTTGTGTTGTACTCATTTCTTGTTACTGTCACCGGTCAAAAAATTGTAAACCAGAAGTTCCTTGACTATATGGTGGGGAGAATGGTCTTTAGATGCTAAATGGGGAGGGTGTAATTGTTGTCACAATGGATTGCAGAATGCATCTCAACAACTTCCTTATTTCTTCCCTTTGTTTTGCTTTGTTAATGGATGTTCAATGGTTAATGGATATTCATCTCACTTTTTTAAAGCAACCCGAGGGCTAAGAACCAATATCTCCATTCTTCATTCACCATAGTTGCAGGCCTAGGATCTCTTTCATATAACGTAGATGACATAGGCTGCATTATTGTATCTGAGGCAGGAAAATGGTCCAAAGATCACTCATCTGCAATTTATGGATGACACAATTCTCTTTACTTTTGACTAATCCTCACATTTTTGTAATAACTATAAAAATTTTTTGTTGGAAAATAAACAAAAACAGGACAAGTACAGCTACTAAGAAGCTGAAAAAGACTAAACATCAAACAACAAAGAAGTGAGAACTCCCACTTTTGCCAAGGTATCTGCCTCAGAATAGGCTCCCTAAGAACATGATGAAAAAAAAAAAAAACAAAAACAAAAAAAAGAACATGATGAAAAGAGACCTTCAACAAATTTGAGATATCCTGAATCTCCCCAACCCAGTCGGTCAAATGCCATGGAAAAGAAGTTTTCCCTGACCCTCATTGATATGAAGAGAAAGAATTACCTTCAATGATGGCATGAAGACCATTTATATGACCTAACTCACGACAACCAACTAGAAGAGCAAAGACTTCAGCTTCATTGGCATGACTGGAGCTTCTAAGAGTTTTTCTTGGATGCTCCGAAGAAAATTTTGGACCTCAGTTAAACTTGGGTATTGGGAAAAAGCTTGAGTGGTGGGGTTGGGGCTAAAAGGAAGACAAAATTTAACTTATGGTGGATAATTCAAATTGTGATATTGGACCTTTACCAATTACATGCTGTGGTTTGCCTTTGGGGACCAGCCCTCATTCTAAAACAATTTATGATTTGACTGTTACGAATATTGAAAAGAAACTTGCAACATGGATGGGGCAATATGTGGCATGTGGGGGCTGAATAACATCATAAAAGAAGTGTACTTTGTGACTTTGTGTTACTTTTTAAAATGCAATGTCAATTGCCATGAGATTGAACTAAAGCCAGTAGAACTTATCTGGGAAGTGGCTAAGATAATGAGCTTGATCAAATGGAATGAAGCAGTGAATTATAAAAATGGAGGGTTTTGGGATGATGATGTCCGAGCTACAAAAGCTGGTCTCTTCAAAGCAAATGGTGGTGGAGGTTTGGAGAAGGGCATGAAGTTCTATGGAGATTAATTAAAAGTAAATGTAAGAGTTTAAGAAGGGAATGGAAACGAACTTGGAGGAGTGCCTAGAAATATGATGTCTGGCTGTGGTTGTTTTTCTTCATTACATCGTGAATCCTGTGAAGCGATGGTGTCTTCAACTAGGGTGGATTTTAAAGTAGGTATTGGGTATGGTCCAGTTTGGGAGGATGAGTGAGTAGGGGAGATCCCTTTATTATCATATAATTATGATAAATATGGAAGGTCATGAGTTTATTTATTATATTTTCAGGGGGTGGTTGTTGGTGGTTGTGCTTGTCTTGTCCCGTATTAGATTCAATGTTTAACTAAATTGGAAGGGGGAAAGTGCATGTCATTCTTCAAGTCTTTTATGTAATGTTTGATTTGCTGGAATGCCGATTTGGAAAGATTTTCATTCCAAGAATGCTGTGTCATCACTGATCATATGAACTTCACCATTGGTAGAATTTTATTGGTGGAACTATCTCTAAATCTAGTTGCCGCCTTCCTTTATAAATACACTCATATAGTGGATTCCATAGCACAAATCTCATTGATGATTGTATTTCATCCTCTCAATCCAGAGATGGTGCAGGTGTGTCAAATCTCGACATTTAAAATGTCACTGTTTATATAGCCTGCCTCACCATGTAATAAGACTGTATCCCAATATCTCTATGTTTCAGATAATCCTATACTTTGGATGGAACGATTATTAGTTAAATTAAATGTCAGTGCTGATGTGTGAGGCGAAGTGTTTCAATTGCCTAATTTGTGGGGCTATGGGCTTGTTTGTTTGCATTTGAATACATAGGAATAGAATGCATGGGGTGGTTAAAATGAAAATTAAAGGTGCATTTCCAAAAATTAACAGCAAATGACATTTTCTCTTGGGGAAATAGAATAAAAAGGAGATGCTATTTGATGCTCATTTTTTGAAATTCACCTTTGATCTTCATTTTTAATCACCCATTGTATTCAATTCCTATGTATTTTGATATAAACAAACAATGCCTAAGTTAAACCTTGTCAATACGCTTTTTTCAATAAATAAATAACTATATAAAATATGGAATTATATTTTTATAAACAGTAGCAACTGCATTTTATATCCTTTGTATTCTCTTGCAGGATGGCCAAGATGTGGGAAACCATGCACTTGCATCATGACTCGCAGCTGAAAATTGTCGCAGATCTAAGAGGCCTTGACACCTCAAATGCCCCAAAGGAGACAAGCCTCCAACATTATGACAGGACCCGCCAGCTGTGCCGTATCGTTGGTGAATGGAGCTCACAGTTCCAAAAGCTGATGAAACACCAGAAAGAGTACATCCATGCCCTCCACTCCTGGCTGAAACTGACTCTCATCCCAATTGAGAGCAGCTTGAAGGAGAAGGTGTCATCACCACCTCGGGTCCCACGACCTCCTATTCATTTTCTTCTCCAATCCTGGCATGAGCAGCTTGAAAAAGTGCCTGTGGAGCTTGCTAGGGGTGCTATATCCAGCTTTGATGCTGTCATGAAGACCATCCTGGCACATCAAGAGGATGAGCTAAAGCTGAAAAAAAGATGTGATGAGGCAAGAGACGAACACATGCGCAAGTCACGGGCATTTGAGGTCTGGAGGGATAAATATCATCAGCGCAGGTTGCCCACATCAGCTGCAGATGATGCTGAACCGGATAGGACCGATGTTGACACAAATATGAAGGATCCTGTGGCTGAGAGGCAGTTTTTAGTTGACTCTCTGAAGAAGAAGCTGGATGATGAGACGGAGGCTTACGATAACCTCTGCAGGCATGTGAGAGATAAGTCACTCGGGAGCCTTAAGACGCACTTGCCTGAGCTCTTTCGTGCCATGAATGAATTCACCTTTGTTTGTTCTGTGACATTCAAGAGGCTGCAGGACATGGCACAGGCTAATGCAACTGGGACCCCAGATTGAGATGGGGGTGGTGATTGTGTTTTGTAAGATATATTTGTAGCAGAACTGTTACCCTCTTTTTTCTTGCCGTGTTTGGAGCTATTGTTGATTGTGGAAGAGACGTGGTAAGTATTTTGTGAGCCTTGTGTAGAATTTTTCAAGGCCTCCAATTTATTTTTTTATAATTCAATCTATATACACTTCTGAAAAGCAGGAGAAATAAAATAAAAAACTAAAAATTATTCCCTCAATCGCTCAAGAAAAGCGATTGCATTATGTCAAAATAAGCGATTTCTAATAAGTAGAGATAATTAAATAACAGTAGTCCAGGGGGTCCGTGTGAGTTATATCACAATATGAACGTTGTTTGGTTCGACTGGCTTGAACCCAAACCTAAGGACTTGGAACCAAATAAATGTCTGGGCGCACACCCAAATTGAGGCACAAATATGTCTATACCAGTAAATAAACTTGATTATTATTAGCATGCGCATAAATCACAGTTCTGGTCCAAAAATTCTACTCAGATGCAGAGTGTGAACACGTTTTTTTTTTTTCATTTTTTGTACCGAGTCTTTTCCTTGCCAGCTCAGCCTTTGGTGGCCATGTATTGATAGAGTCCAAAGATTCAGATGCTGTCTTTTGTTGTTCGGGTTAGATTCGTTGACTGGGGTGATTTTTCCTGTGGGGCTTCTAATCACACACTGTTTTTCTCTCTTTTTACACTAGGATTTTTTTTTTTTTTTTTACATTTTTGCCCCTGCATGAAAGGACTAAAATACCTTTGTCTCTTGCAATATTAGCTGATTATTTCTTTTCATACACATTCTTCCATCTTTCTTCCTTCTTCCCTCCAAGAGCATCTTCCCTCTTTACTCTTCCATATAAGAAAGCATCCCTAAGACATTTTCCTTCCCTCTTACATCTTCTCTCTAATAGAGCATCACTATCTAAGAGTACAAATTAGCATTTTTTTCCATTCTCATTGCTCTTTGTTCTAGCAAACACCAATCAACACTCAAATAGTGTAATGGAGGAGGAGATTAACACTCAAATAGTTGTTTTTAATGAGAATGACAGTGATAATGTGAGTGTGTTTGAAATTTATACATTTTTTTTGTTTTTTTTGTTTTTTTTGAAATTTTTATGTATCATCTCGCATGTTGTTCGGTCTTGGAAGTCCAAACATCTATATATGTGTTCGATCTGCAACAATTGAACCGAACATACATACATATGTTCGGACAGAGAAGGCCAAACACATGTGATGCGTTCGGCCATATATGGCTGAACAATGCATGTATGTTCGGCCATTTAGGGCTGAACATAAATATATGAGCTAACATGCCATTTCATTTCCATCTATAGGATGGTCCGTCTACACAATGCAGTCGAGTAACTGCTAAATGTGTAATAGATTATTCGAGTGAATTTACCACTCATGGGGTAAGATGTAAAGTTTAATAAATTTGTAAATTAATTGCATGAGTTAATATATAAAAATAAATGGTTATATATGTAGATATTGTCACAATTTGAGCCCATAAATCGGGGGTTAGTAAAAACCTAACAAGTGGCACACGTACTCCCGTGCATACACACCTGGATCTAGTCCAAGTGTACACAAACAAGGGATCATTTACACGTGCAACCAAAGTGTACGCTGAAGCTGTAAGTATCATTGCATAACACAAATGTATACAACAGGAATGATCACGATAAAAGATTATATTATTAATTACAGAAGGTACAATCAAAATGAGGGGAACCATTACACAAATATTAAGATGCAAGTATACCCCAAAATCCTGAGTATAAAACCAATGCAAACCTTATGATGCGGACCGCCTTCAGAAGAATGGATCAAGTCCACTCCTCTAGCCTGGATGGGGCCTCGAGTGCCTCTCCTGAAGTCTGATTGACCGACGAAGGGTCGAGAGAGGGATTTGAACCTGCAACACAAAAAACAACTAATAAGTACAACGACTTAGCAAAACATAAGCAACAATAAGTTAACACACGTTGTATTTATCAATTATCAAGAAAATAAACATGCAAAGATCCATAGTGGTTATGTTCGTATGCTAGGCAAGTCGTGCATATGAATAAGCATGCTATCAGAATCATAAATACATGTACTATCAAGGTGGCTACTACATTTGCCATATTTTCCCTTTCGAGAGCAATCGGTACTAGAACACCATTGACCGGAACAGGGTACGAATGGGTCTCTAGTTCCCGGGGTCCGGAATCCCAAGATGGTAGCACTCTGCAGAGGTGGTAACAATTTACGCCAAAGTCAACTCCATCGGGTATCCTGAGGTTGAGGCTAAGTAATGCCATATATACAATTTCAGTCAAATCATATGATGCACATCAATCAATGTCCGTGTCAATCGGTCAAGCAATATCACGTCATATTACAACAAGCAATACGGTACACGACGTGCATCACATTAGAATCAAGCATGAACTCAAGTCTTGAAATATTGATACCCATAAACAATTACCAATCACTACCCGAATAACCAACACAAATAATCAATGACTGGTTAATCTACGAATAAAAACATGGAATCAGCTGTCCAATCTAACTGGTCTCCATCAAGTACACAGCCGTGGTTTTGTTCTTGCTTGGGTTTCGTTCTAGGGACGCTGCTATATTTCCCACAGATTCGAGGGGTCCAGCGCAGAACACTTACCATGTGATTAGGAGGGCAAAACCGAAATCAATATGCAATGCAAATCAAATTTACCTTGAGGAATCAAGGTTATTTACTAGCCAATCCTAACCTAGTTGTCCAGTGTTTTTAACCGCGCATGCTGATGTAGTTTTAAGTTATTTGATATACAGTTGTTCACATGAAGTGTGTTGCAATGTATCGAAAGATGTGTATCGAAGTCCATTAAACCAACACTCATGGGAAGGTGCTTAATAGCTGGACAACACACATGAATGAATCACAGCCCTAACAACCATTCATGCGCTATTGACATTTCGTTGGGTAAGTCAGGTTGCCTACATTCTAACTTGAAGGCCCTACAAGGTCTCAATATTGACCTATCCATTTAACTCACTTTTCAATGGGCATATAGCTTAGCCCTGGTTTGTTCTACGGCTCAGCCACGACAAAGGTTACGGCTTAGCCGTAGGACAATTCACGGCTTAGCTGTAGCTAGAACGTAGGAGAGCAGCAATTTGACAACTCTCAGTTATTTCAAAAGATCACCCTGTATTGATCTACGGCTAGGGTTATGGCTTAGCCATAGTACAATTTACGGCTCAGCCACAGTATAGTTTGCGGCTTAGCCGTGACTGCACTAGGTCGATTTCTTAAACCTGTTACAGAACAACTGAAGTTGGGTAAAACTGAGAACAAAGAGGACAACCACATAGAGTCTGATACAAGAGGGCTGTACATCATCAAATCATGCAAGAGTAACAAGAATTAAAAACAATCAAAGCATTATCAACAAATATTCAACCCTATTGTGCTTATACTTGCCTCAAATGGGATTCACACACACACGTCGTTGTCCTTAGGCTCAATCCGCTGTCCAGACACAATTCTACTTGTCAAGCACGCAAGAAACAAAAGGAACGTTGAGTACATGCAATGACTGACATGAAAAGAAGGAGAAACAGGAGAAACACGGTGAAAACACAAGACATACCTTAGAATTCACAAGAAAACGATGAGTGCACACTCTCTTCCTTGGCTTGATCAAGAAGGAAATGGGAGAAGAAAATAAAAAGAAGAAGTGATGAGAGAGGGAGACAGAGAGTGTTCAAGGCGAAGAAGGAGAAAGAAGAAAAGTGGTTGTTGATCCCTTTTATAGGTTAAAGATGAATGAAATTTGCAAGAAAGTCCAAGCATTTCGGATAATTTCAGTTCGAGTCAATTAACGGTCCAACGAAAGCAAACGAAGTCATTTGCGTACAAGTCAGCTACAAAAATTGACGAGCTCAACGAAATACACGTGTTGACATCAAGATGATGCAAAACTAACAACGTCCGTCAAAATAAAAAATTACGAAAAAGGGCTTAAACTACCTAAACCGAGTCGAACTCAATTCGACTACCTATCCATTGCCCGAAACCAAACAAAAACAAAACCAAAACACACTTAACACCTAATTCGCTATTAATTAGGCAGTAATCCAGATTAAGTTGAGTCGGAGTGTTACAAATATTCAAGAGCCGGGATGCTTTAATCAAGTGGGCTCGTGATGTTTGCAAGAGAAACGGTATTGTCATTATAATTAAAGCCTCAAATGCAGGTAGAGCTGGTGTAAAACTGAGAATTACCCTTGCATATGAGAGATTTAAATACTATAATGCGTGCAAGTCCAATGGCAAAGGGACCTCTAAAAAGAAGATCAAGCAAACAGGCACGAAGAAATGTGGATACCGTTCACATTAAAGGGTAAGAAGTTGGCTACAGGCAATGATGGGATGTTGAAAGTTCTGTGTAATGTTCATAATCACATGGCTGCGAAGTATTTAGAAGGGCACTCATTTGCAGGGAGATTATCAAAGGAAGAGACGGAGTTGTTAGTTGATCTGTCAAAGAATATGATTAGGCCAAAAGATATTTTGGTTACATTAAAACAAAGAGGTGAACTAAATGTAACAACAATGAAGATTATCTATAATGCACGTTATAGGCAGAAAGCCTTTGAATAAGGTGGAAGAAGTCAAATGCAACAACTCTTATACAAATTGGTAGAGCATAAATACATTGAATGGCATAAGAACTGTAATAATACTGACACCCTTAGTGACATTTGTTGGACACACGTAGCCAACTTAGAATTGTTGCGTGTATTTCCACATGTCTTGATAATGAATTGCACGTACAAGACGAACCGGTATCGGCTGCCTTTTCTGGAGATTATTGGAGTTACGTCCATAGAAATGATATTTTCCGTATGCTTTGCTTATCTCCAAGCTGAATGCGAAGATAATTATGCATGGGTGTTGGGTGTCATGCGTTCTATCAATATTGATACTAATTGTGTTCTTCTTAGAGTCATTGTCACCGACAGAGAGTTGGGGCTTATAAAGGCCATCGACAATGTATTCCCAGAGAATACTTATTTATTGTGTACGTGATACATTAATAGGAATGTCTTGAGTAAATGTAAAAAGTTGTTTAAAACTAGGAAAATGTGGGACAAGTTCAATATGAGTTGGAATATGGTGATGTCTTCTTCCATAGAAGAAGAGTATAATGAACTTTTGGGTAAGCTAATTAAGGATTTCCATACTTATCCCGAAGCGCTGCAATATGTGAAAAGCACATGGTTAGATGCATAGAAGGAAAATTTTGTGTCTGCGTGGGCAGATAATTGTTTACATTTGGAGAATACTACATCAAATAGGTAATGTGAATGTTTGTTCTTGAGTGAGTCACATTTATTATGTAATATGCCCATATGAATTAATAACCTTTCTTTTTCTTGCAGGGTTAAGAGCTCACATGCACAGTTAAAGAACAACTTGGATCAAGTCAAGGAAATCTTGAATCAAACTGGACAAAGATCCATAACTGCTCCAATTGCAACATGTTATTATTAAAGCATCATTTGAAAAAAGTAAAATAGTTGTACAACACAGTCTAAGCCTTTTGATTTTAGTGAGCTTCATGGCAACATCTTAAAAAATACATTGGATAAAATATTATTAGAAAGAGAGAGAGCCGATCAAGTCGGAATTGATCCGGTCTCATGTATGTGTATCCTTCGTCTTACACATGGTTTATCTTGTGCACATGAGATTGGAGAATATGTTTATCAACAATGCCCAGTTCCCCTCAGTTGCATACATCCACATTGGTGCAAGCATGATATATTACCTAACAGTGCAATGAAGAGGTCTACTTTGGATGTTAAAGCGGAGTTAGTATTAGTTGAAAATACTTTTAATGAAGGTGATCATACAAAGCAATTGCAAATGTTGAAGAAGTTGAGAAAGTTATACGAACTGGATAGTACGTTCTTAATGGAACCAGAAGTGAAATTCAATGCCCGAGGTCGCCCATTTGTTATGGTTGATACATCAACCCAGCGTGATCTAAGTGACTTTGAGATAATGCAATCTGCATATGATAGTTACTCTCCTGTGTTTAATGAAGTGAAGGCTGTTTACAACAAGGCAAATGTATATAGTAAAGTTAAGAAGAAAGGAAAGGCGAAGGTGCATCATACAAGATCACAGGCTACTGTTTTTTACCGTGAATAACTTCCAGATGGGATTAGGTACTACATATGTGTCTTAAAAGACGTTGCAGCAGATGGTAACTGTGGTTTTGAGCCATTGCGAGGCTGCTTGGGCTGCTCGAAGATGATTGGCCACGGGTTAGGAGAGATTTAGTAAATGAATTACTTGCCCACTCAATAGAATATCAACAATTGTATGGGATTGAAAACAGAGTTCAAAAATTGATTGAGGCATTGTCATATTATGATAATTATCCCAGTTATTTCCATTGGATGACTACACCAGACATGGGGCATATTATTAATCTTGTTATAATTTGGTATTATTCCACTTTAGCATGCAACAATATCTTACCTTTTTGCCTCTTTTGTTCGTGCCACCGTCAATAGTTTATCGCAAAGAAATAGCGATTGGTTTTGTAAACGGCAGTCACTTTGTTCAAGTTATAATTCCTTTTTTTTTCGAAACATTTTATTATTTCTAAATAAATTTTCTAACTTTTATTATGTTTTAGCTCTTCTTGAACCTAGATCATCCAATTCCACCAATTGCGAACAAGTGGCGTGAATTTCATCTTCCATGTGCAAATGAATGGGCAACTGCATATACAGGTCACATTGAGCGTTTCAAAGAGCTTGTCAACTCAAATATAGCAACAAGTGAAACGATAGAGATTGGATGAACTCATTGTTGCTCATTTGGAATGTCACTCAATGGAACTAATTTGGCATGTAACTCATTTGGGATGTAACTAATTCTGCATGTAACTCATTGGACTCATTTGGAAGATAACATGCAACATTAATTACTAGCAGTACATTTGTTAATTTCATACATGATATTCGTGAATTACTTATATAGTTAACAAAAATAAAGAATCCCATCCTAAACAAAAGCTAACATCATTATGGACACATCAACCTCTACAACTCCTACTCTAGCGTGTGTAAGTACAGGATGTCATATTGGGATCCCTCACAATTCGTTGCATATCTTGAAGCGAAAGTCCCTTTAATAAATGGCGCATGCAATCAACATTAACGTACATCCCTCGTGGGTCACGATAAAAGTCAACCTTTGTCAGTGGCTCGGCGATGCTTAGTGCCTCTTAACAACGCTGCTCGTAATTTGTAGACAAGCTAGGCCCACTTGCCTCATTTCTTTTTCCCATGAGGATCGATACCTTGGGTTTTGTACTGTCCTCCATGATATCTGTGTGTACTAGCTCATATAATAGGGAACACAATCTGATGGAAATCTGACAGCCCAACTCCGGTTTGCGGGTGACAATACATGATTCTCCCATCTTTGCCACTACTGATCGGCCCATTGATATGTAATTTGATACTGCTGAGCACTTAGACCTCGATGCGCCCGATCTGGAGTCCATGGTGCTGGAGGAATAGTCTGTAGTCTTCCAAATTGCCTCAACATCCTCTATGGGTATACGGCTCCACAACCTCCAAACACCTAATGCATCCAGAGTAGCATGCAAACTCATATAATGGATGTTGCTGCCTTGAATTGCGATACGAATCCCAAGTTACCTATGTCAATCAACATAGATATCTAGTAGCACGTAAATACAAGAATGCAGATTAAGTCAGAAATTATTACTGGTGAGAAATGCAATACCTTATCATTACCCATTTCGTCAATCGTTTCTCGTAATGATTGAAGACGGCCATCTTTATTCGATTCTCTGCTCAAATGCCATAATAATGCATGAGGGTCGTGTTGAATGTACATGAGATTTGGGTTAGGAGCAAAACATGAAAAATGCTTATATATCTATGCTTCCAAGAGTGATAAATACCTGGCTATTTGTTTCACTTTATATCGAGTAGCTAACCCCAAATGCTGATAAAGATAGGCCAAAGTAGCAACATCCCATGCATATAAAGTCACACTATCAACTTCCATGAGGAAGTGAAGATAAATGACCGAAACGCATGTGCTACTTTTATGACTAAACAGTGTATATCCAAATATATAGCAAATAGGCTTTCACTGCTCGGTCAATGGCCGCTTCTCCATTAGAATCTGTCACTGCATCAAACTTATATTTTAGCTACTTCAACCTTATTGACTGACCCCGCACTTGTGCAAGCTCATCATGAACCTTCGAGTGTCGAACTCCTAATGCTCAGTTTAGTAGCACTTGAGCTTCAGAAAATCCAAAATCATCATTTTATGAAACAGTTATCTCCATCACTAGGATCTCAAGAATGGTGGCAACATCATCTAGAGTGATAGTTATCTCCCCGAAAGGCATGTGGAACGTATTAGTCTCTAGATGCCACCTTTCCACTAAAGCTGATACAATGCTCTTATTAACAGATCTGTAAGAAGTTCTGATTAACGGTGCTAAACTAGATATATCAATATTCTATCTAAATAAATCCGACTCATTAAGATGCCACATTCTGACTTTTTGGCCATGACTCAATCACTTAAGCAGAAGATGGTCCTGAAAATATGCATATACATTAAATAAGAAATAAGATATCACATTTATATGGAAACTATACAAAAACATGCCTCTTCTTCCCAAATAAATTTTGTAACGTGTGTTTGAAAACTCTTCAAGACCGAAGGGTCATTCGGCCTAACCATTTCTTCTCCATTATCTTCTTCATCCTCTTTCACCTCCTCATCTTCATTCTCTTCGAAGTTCGGTACTTCTGGTTGTTCTGGCTCTTTAATAATTGCTTTTTCAACGCATTGATGACGCCTTCTTTCAGAAGCCGTTGGACGAGCTCTAAAACTACTAGCCATATCTGTAAGTAATTCAATCACCTGTTACTTGAGTTGGACTTCCGTGTATTCATTGTGTTCGGCCCTGTCTAACCGAATATTCTTCAAAGTGTTCGGCCAAAACAGACCGAACACAATATATGTATTCGACCTATGTTGGTTGAACACAATGAATGAGGTTCGGACACTCATGATCGAACACAATGAAGAGTGTTTGATCATCAATGGCCAAACAGCATCTTTATGTTCGGCCCTGTGTGGCTGAACAGTATGCATCTTGTTTGGGCATAACGAACACCGAATGGAATGGCAAAAAAGTTCATTCTTCTATTACAATCCAAACATACAAGAACCCATTTTAATGAATAATATGGTGGAGAAGAGAAGAGAGAATACCTTTGAGAATGGTGGAGAAAGGAAGGGAGAACACCCGTGACAATGGTGGAGGAAAAAAGAAAGCTTACCTTCAAGATTGGAGAGGAATGAAAGAGGAATAGAGGAAGAATGGAGAACAACCATTGGGAAAGAAGGTATAGAGAAAAAGGGATTTTTTGTGTACAGAGAGGGATTTTTGATGTTAAAGGATATGGGTATAATATGTAAATGTGGTGCGTGTAAAGAGAGAAAAACTAAACTCACTCCATTACTGATTGTGTATAAAGAGGAATGGTGTAAGAAGAGAGAAAAATGGTGTATGGTTAGAAGCTCCCTTTCTCTTATTCATTAAAAGAAGTCAAGTCCAGTCTCCAGAAAGTTTGAGTGCTAACCTAACTTAAAAACAAGGAGCTGATCTCACACATTATGCATGCACTTTGGACTTTTGTCCAAGCAAATATGCGCATGTGTGGGGGGCACAAACATAATCTTCAGTCCAGGTCGTTTAAAATGGCTCAAGAAATTCTCGATCTGTTTTAAAGTCGGACTCTCAAAGTGTTTGATCTTCCTCCAACGAAAATGCCTTCACATACATTGAATTGACCTAGTATGATTTGCACCATTGTTTTTAGCCCGTTTAAGCTTAGTGAAAAACACCAAGGATAAAATATTTTCTTTGAAATGCAATTTCTTTTGGTATAGTTTACATTTAATAATTCATTTATATCAATAAGATATTTTTACATCTAATAATTCATTGGGATCATTAAATTTTTTTTAAAATAGTCCTCATGATATAGTTTTCTCAATTCAAGTTGAGTTATCCTCTTATAGGAAATGTTTATATGCATCCATTTCTAATCGAAAGGTACAGTGCTGAGTAACTCGAATGAGTCTTAGCGCACACACATTCAAACAAGTGCCTTTTAAATTATAGTCTGGAGTCTGTACTGCTTATTAATGGATCATCTATCAAGTTATGGTTTGAAAATGAGGCCCCAACAATGTAACTGGTCGTGGGTAGGGTTGTTTTCAGCTTTAGATATATTGGGTCAAAGGAACAATGCAAGAATCTTTTTCTGTTTTCTACTTTGTTTTTATTTGCAACGGACTTGAATTCGAGTGTCAAACCATTTGGGGCATGTTCAAAGGACCGCCAATGGGATGGTCAGAAACATGTCGTCATCGTTATGATCATTGTACCATTAAATGAACCAATTCATCTCAAGTTGACTCAGGGAGAAAAAACAGCTGATAGAAGAATCTCCACTTGGCCAAGATTGTGCCCCTTCGTATGGATGACGATCCAGGATTTTTGTTTGAGGGTTGTAGGCCCTCATTGGTAGTTTAGTATTCGGAGCAAACTATGACTTTTTACATAAAATTTTAAGAATCGCACCATGGATTAACGGATGCGGCTTCACCCACATGGCCCTACTTGGGTCTAGCCCTGACTGACTTCATACACAAGCTATAGAAGTAACCGAGCACGGCTCCTTGCTCAAGTAGCGAGGAAAGGTAGTTCTCACATTGCTATGTACGATTCAAACCTAGGAATGTTCTCTTCTTTCATATGTAGGCTATCTTCCCGCATGTGTGGGCTACTTTTCCACTAGAGTGGGTTGCTTCCGGCACATGTGGACTCTTTCTTGGGTCCTCTCAAGTACATTATGAGCAAAAAATCCCTCTTCGCATATATGAGTTCAAACTTGGCCTCCTCCTTCTTTGCATATATGAGTTTATATCACTTCACATGTGCGAATTGTATTTTGTGCTCTCATATACGCTAGTCTTCATGACCTTGCATAAGTGAGTTACTATTTGTGTTTTCACATGTGTGGGTCTCCATTACCTCGTATGTGTATAGGGGCGGACCCAGGAATTTTTTCTTAGGGGCTACTATTCAGAAAAAAGTTTTGGGAGAGTCACATATAAAAAAGAAATATAGTTTTCAAAATATGTAGGGAATTTTCTAAAAATTTTGGAAGGCCATATGTAAAAATATTAAAAATTATTAAAAACTTAAAGGGGACGTTTGGTAATAGGTGAGGAATTTCCAGTTCCATGAATTCCTTGGCACCCTAAGAAAATAAAAATCCTCACTAAAGATTTTATAGTTGAGGATTTCTCATATTCTACATTTGATTAAAACTATAAAATAACTGAGGATTTTCACAAGCTGTGTGTACTCTTTTGGTAGAGGAGTTCATAAGCCGGGCTGAGTCGGGCTAAAGTATATCCAAGCCCAGCTCAACTTTAGAAGCACTAGTGTAGGCCCAACCCAAGCCCGACACGAGCCATAAAAGTGAGGCTCGAGCCTACCCATTTAATCAATTGGGCTGGGCTGAATTGGATTTTTTTTAATCAAATTTGTGGCCATTTTAGTAATTGTTTGTACTAATTATATTAAATTACATGCATTCCTTACACATGCTAGGCTAGGCTTTGGGCTTTCTAACACTTAATCCAAGCCCACCGCAATTATTAAATGGGCCCTACTTACCTATCCAAGGCTGGCCTAATTTTGGAAACACCGGTGTGGGCGCAACCCATTCCTGACATAGGCCATAAAAGTCAAACCCTAGCCTGCCTATTTAATCAATCAGGCCGAGCCGAATCGGATTTTTTAATTAGTTTTGTGGCCATTTTAGTAATTATTTGTACTAAATATATTAAATTACATGCATTCATTACATGGGCTGGGTTGGGCTTTAGGCTCTCTATCACTTAATCCAAGCCTGGCCCAATTATTAAATGGGCCCTACTTACTTATCCAAGCTCGGCCCAAGGTGGGATTAGCCCAGATCGGGCTTGGGCTGGGGCCCATGAACACCCTATCTTTCAAATGAAGATTTAACCTCTTATATCCCTTCTTGTAGATGAAATGATTTTGAAATTCGATAGTGAGAAGTAGAACCTAGGAATCACAAGAAGTGAGGATTTGATTCTGCCAAAATCATCGAAAATTTGCTAGTATCAAACATAGATATTGATAAATACCCTGAAAATCATGTTTTCTTTTCCTTGATAGTCTTATTACCGAACATGCCTAAAAGGTTTTTTGTGAAATCTTAGGGGGCTATATGTAAAAAAAGTTAAAAAAAATTAAAAACTTTAAGGGGCTTTGTGAAATCTTGAGGGGGCATTGGCCCCCCTATGCTCACGTATGGGTCTGCCGCTGCATGTTGAGTTAGTTATGTATCCTCACGTATGCATGTGCGAGTTAGTGTCTGTGTCCTTACGTATGCATGTGTGAGCTATTATTTATGTTTTTACATGTGTGAGTTAGTGTCTATATCCTCTCGTGTATGTGTATCTCTATTGCCTTGCATGTGTGAGTTAGTGCTTGCATTCTTTTCTGTGTGAGCCTCAGTTATCTTGTATGTATGAGTTAGTGTTTGTATTCGGGTCCCAACCCTCAACTTTTTTTTTAATACATTTGCCCTTTCCTCCAATATTTTTTCATGTTCCTCGAGGTCGCAACGAATGTTCCTACAGCTCAAATTGTGGTCAATGTGTCTCGCCCCTAGAACTGAGCCGGATCCAAACCCGATTCTAGGGGTGTAAGAACTTGAGCCAATTAAAATTTTTTCTTACATTAACAATGCGAGCCCTAATTCCAAGTTGATCGAAGTCTTTCGTAAGGCTATGCTTGGTGATTAAGCAACCATAATCACACACGGATAAATTCGTAATCTGCACAAATGAGTATCATATACCAATCATAGAATAAATCTCAATAATAATAAAGTCAAAGTCAAGTACTTCGAAATAGAATAAGTAAAGTTATAATTTCAAGACAAATAAATTTAATGAATAATTAATGGCCTCAAACATAGCCTTATTATATACTCTAAAGTTCCAATCTCAACACCAACACTAGGACACCTTAGACGATGTTATCATTGCTCCACTCAACAACTCCGTTATCCAGTGGAATCTCCTGCGTAGCCTGACCCTCCAGTTCGGCAACGGTAATGGAATGTAGGCACCAAAAGTAGTGGGTTAGATTGACGTAATCTGGAAATAGGGTAAACTGCAAGCAATGATGTTAATTAATTGAATTAAAACATATTTTACATTTTGCCCTAAAATATACCGAATGCAAACCCAATGGCATGGATGCATAAAAACGGGTATCCCTACAAATACAATATTTCAAAACGAGTACTCCCGCAGATATAATATACAGAAATGGGTATTCTCGCAAATAAATATACAAAAACAAGTATTCCCACCAGATATAACAAATGGCACAACTGTGTACTATATTCAACAATACATGTTGAGCCGATAGCGTACATCCACCTCCGAACTGCAGTCGATCAGATATATATAAATATATATATGTAAATACATATGTTTACTGATGCACAATGAACCATGCTATGAAACCCTTAATCCACAATATTCAACCTAATTTCAATTTAAGTATTCAGATTACTTAATTTAAAAGTGTATTATGATCGTGTTCAATTTAAGTTCTTTGAGGATAAACACTAATCTACCTAATGGTCATAGTTAGTTAAATATGCATATGAGAACCAACCTTCTTTCACAATAGAAATGAGAATCCACGATGCCAATATCCTATTTTCACTGTGGTGCATCCCAAATCTCACATTTTCATTTGGAATTCAGTCCAATTCTTATGTTAACATTCAACAAGCTTTTCTAGAAAGAAGGAACCCATCTAATCCAATTATGTATAGTTAGTATGTTTTACAAATTGAGTATAAAGGTTTTCAAATTCCAAATCCAAACTTAATCACATTATGTTCAAAAGGGGAGGAAACAATTAAGTCCTTAATTATCATTGTTGTGAATAAACATACCTTATTATTTTATATAAAACAAAAGATCAAAATCCTAGATTCATATTCGAAATCTAAACTCAAATTACAATCCAAATTAGAATTCCAAATACATTCTAATTAATATTTAATCACACCCACTTACATCTTAATTAAATTCTAATCAAACTAAATAAAATATTAATCACAAGTAATTAAACCCCAATCATAGTTATAAACAAACCTAATTAAAATTTTAATCACACCTAATTAATAATTAATTAATTCTAATCAAGTCGTCGTTAAACCTTATAAAATATTCTAATCCAATTATAATTAATATATTAAATCTTAATTACTAACTTTATCAAAATGGGCCTAGCCCAGTTGCAACCCAGCCTAGCCGCGGCCTAGGTCCGCTAGGCAACCGGCCTAGCCAGGCCAGGCTTGTTGCCCAGCCGGCCCGAGCAGCAGGCCTGCTGCCTAGGCATGTCAGGCAGCCGTGCCGCCTGGCATGTGCACTGCCTCATGTTTTTTTTAATTTTTTAATTTTTTTCTTTATATATTTTCTTTGTTTTATCAAAATTAAAAATCAAATATCCATTATTAAACTCTAATCAAGACATTAATTCCAATCAAATAAACCATACCTTAAAGCATGATATTCAACAAAACAACCAAAAATACATTATTCACAGTTATCCATTTGCCTGGGTTTCGATGCCAAAAGCAAATCTGAAGATCAAACATTGGAAGATCAACCTTAGCTTTCTTAAAGAACTGCTATGGATTGGTTGAAGAAGAAAGGAAGAAGATGGAAAAAATGGGAAAACTCTTAGGATTATATTATGTAAAGGTTTTTCTAAATTACAAAGAAGAGCTCCTTCCTTTCTAGTGAGTTTTATAAAATTTAAAAAAATGTCTTTTGGCTTAAAAGGGTCAAATAACTCAGGCCCAAGGCCCAAGAGTATTTAATTAGCCCATCTAACCCCTTTTAACCGGATTCAAATCCAACAAACCGATTTGTTTCAAAAATTAAAAATTTGGGACATGACACAATGCCATATGAACCATATGGACTTTGGAGGCCATGCCTCTGGCGGACCACCGCTAGTTACTTGTGGCCGCATTGACAAGAATCCCATACTGGAATTCACTATCAAGAATGGGCCTTCATGGACATTCCTCGGAGAGTTCAAGTTCTGAATAAATTTGATAATCTTCTTTTTAACAAAGGGAAGCTGTACTAGTCTGTTTCACCACCCACTGTGTTTTTTCAATTAAATTTTGTGTTCATTTGATAAACATCTCTGAACTTTTTTTTTTTTTTTGTATGTTTAGTGTTTTTGTTCTTCTTGTTTCTTTCCTATAGCAAGTGTCCTATTTCGCCTTTTTTTTAAAATGAAATTTACCATTATAAAAAAATTTCTAAACTATCGTAAGCATGAGCACCAAGGGTCTTATTGCATAAATTTATGAAGATTTTATGTTGGACAATTACCAAAACAAGTCTCAAATATTTAAAAAGACCCGCAAGAGTACTTACAAACCACCCCCACCCCTCCCCCCCCCCTCTTTTTCCTTTTTTCGTCGGCAAACTGTGTTTGCATGACTATTGCCTCCGCATGCGCGACTTGTACATGGTGATCATGATACCTGCATATGCGTCACTAACATGCAAAGATACATGCGCTCACATGACTTCATAAAAAATTGTGCCAGTGCACCAACAAAAAATAAAAAAAAGTGTGCAAAAGGCAGTTTGGACAAAAAAGTTATGTGAAAAATTGAGTGAGCAGTAATCTTGGACTGTTTTTGGGATTTCAGAATTTGGTGGACTCCTTTGGGTCTTTCTAAATATTTAAGGCTTTTTTAGTATTTGTCCCATTTTATGCAAATATTTTTCATTGGACAATGATGAGGAAGTTTTTTTAATGAGTGGTTCGCATTTTAAATAATTGAAGATTCACTGCAACTAAGAACATGTTGTTTTAGTAACTTGTTCAAGTATATTATATATATTTTCAATCTAATAATGGTCCTGGAATACAAAGGCAAATTTTGCTATATCTCAAAAAAAACATAGACCTTTGTTGTGAGTAGTTATAGATTTTACAATAAATGAGGCACTAAGCCTTACGAGAGTACGATGAAAAACTCAATTGTTCATTGGAAATACATTTTGAAATTTCCAAAATATCTATTGTTTGTTTGTTGAGGATTTTATAGGAAAAAAATTCCCAAATGCCCACTACATGAAAAAAGACCTAGTAGAATTTAGTGCACAGATCAAATCCTATGAGTCTATTTTCATGTGTATTTATTTTTTTGGTCAATAAGTGGGGAGGAGCAACGATAGCATCGCTTTCCTTTTATATGAGCGATGCTATCGTCATTATTTTCTCTTTCTTTTTCTTTTTTCTTCTTAACGAAACTTTTCTCAATGCCTTTGTCATGCTTGTAGCTCTCCTGTAGAACGGTGACAAGTCCGGCGAGCATCCAACTAGACAGAGGTGGGGAAAACTCTTAAGGATTTGATATGCGGTGGTGCAAACGTCCAACATCAAAAATATTCAAGTCATGAACCTGGTATATGCGTACGACCTTGGGCTCTTAACCACACATAAGGCCTTTTTAAACCATGAGGCAAAATCATCCCATGTGCCAAAGAGGACAGTGTCATATGGATACTTGGCCCAGATAGTTACAAATGGTATTAGAGCCAAGGAAGGCTTTATTTCTGGTAAAAGAGTATGTCATGCCTGTAGCTCCCCTATAGAAGGGTGATAGGTCTGGCCAGCGTTTGCCTAGAGAGAGGTGGGGAAAACTCTTAAAGCCTAGGTATATAGTAGTGCAACTTCGCACATCGGAAATATCAAAAGTCCTGATTCTGGTATAATATAAGTACAATCTTTACATTACACATAAAGCCTTTTAAAACCGTGAGGCAAAATTGGGTTGAAATCCCATGGGCCAAAGCGGATAGTATCATGTGGGTACTAGGTTTAGGTCATTACAACCTTGCACTCATTTCCATTGATCTATATGGTTTATACAAGTCAAAGATCATGAATGAGCAATAAGGGTTGTTTGAGATGGATAAGGATTGTTGCATACCAGTCTAAGTCTAAGCAGGATTCTCACTTTACACTCCTTATCATTATTGGAAAAATAGGTTTTAACTTTGGTTTTTGGGCAAGTTTGGATGATCATAAGTGTGGGTCCCACAAATCTTTTGAGGCGGTTCCAAATATTAATGTGTTCTCCTATATGAGAAGAATAACACTAAACCATTGTTTAGTTAAAAACCATTTAGGAAATGAATGAAAAATTAGCTCCAAAAGTAACTAGTTGAAGTTGATTTGTGTTAATAATAAAAAGAGGAAATCCCACATTATTAGTTTACTAAAGGTGTGTATGTGTTTATAGATCTTTAGTTTGTTTATGAGATTTAGGCCCTAAGGGGCACCCATATTTTATCCCGAAGGGAGGACCCACATGACACCACAACCAACATGCGCGCGCCACCGTCGCCGTCTGTCCGACCGACCAACTAGCCGGCGGGTCAGGTTGGGTCATTGGCCTTCATGTAGATGGCTTCCCAATTATATTTTTTTGGAGAAAATATTTTTACCAATAGTTGTGTCTAATTTCCAACGATAGTGTCTCCTTTGTTAACAGACACAGTGAACTGTTGCAATCTCCTCCATTGAACTGGTCCAACAGACTCAGGCATAGAGAACTATTGCATCTCGTCCAGTCCAATAGTTGTGTCTTCTCTGAACTAGTGCTGTATTATTTTTGTTTCACAAAACCAAACAGAAGCATATATTCTTTAGTGACTGTTGATTGTTCAAAACAGTCACCAATTCATCTATTTAAAGCCATTTTGTTTCTGCATTTGTGCATCGAATTTCTTCAAATTTACTATCTGTTTGAGAGAGAAATAACACAGTTCTGTTTGCCAGGCAACACAGATTGAAGTGCTGCTTCTGTGTTGCGTCGATCATTGTATCCTAGGAGACAAACATTTGTTCATCGTGAGCACCGCAACGGAGACGAATTTTGTCTTAAGGACATAGTGTTGAATAATAGCCTTGATCATCATATTAACACTTTTAACTACACTTTCTGTAAGTTCAAAGTTCTTACTTTTTACTTGTACTACTGTGACTATTTTCGACATCTTAGAACAGTTGCTGTAATCACAACAGGACTTTAAGTCCCTTACAATCATCCCTTCAGTGCTGACTGACTACCCATTATAGAATGGTAGTAGAAAAACTTGAATCGTGTCTCAAAAAGTCAGTCACTTAGTGACTAGGATGAAAGTACGCTCAGTCTAGAATTTGGTACATTCAATATTGAAGGGAAGTCACCCAAGACTTGGCAGCGAAACTAACTATTTTGATCTTCTTTTGCCTTTCTCAAGTTCTCAACGAAAGGGAGGTGGGAGGGAGATCTGCATAAAGAGATGGATAAAGAGGAGGGGGAAGAGAAATAAAGAAGGGGAAGAAAAAGAAAGTAGCGACACTATCATCGCTCCTCTTAATTTATTTAAAAAAAATCGCACAAAAATGGACCCACATGATCCATTTTGTGCACTAAACTCTACTAGGTACTTTTTCGTGTAGTGGTCATTTAGGGGGTTTTGTCCCATAAAATCCTCTTGTTTCTTTCTTTCCTTTTACTATTTTTTATAATTTTTACGACCCTATCTTTGTTTTAGGAAATTAATTTGGAAAGCAACCTTAGTTGTTAGTTATGTTATCGAGTTTAATTTATCTAATCTTTATCTTAGAAAAATTATAAGTTAAAAGAGTGGAGCACTACAGTTTGAGCCCACCTATTGAGAACCCAATTAATTCAAAATGAATACCCTTCCAATCTATAAGGCATAACTAAATTTTATTCAAATAAGAATCATGTTCACAAAGTACGATTCACCATCTGGTAAAAAATCATTAGTCATATTCATTAATTATATTTTTAATCAAGTGATCAATTTTAATATGAGACCAATTCCTATTTGAGTAAATCTAGAGGATTCTCAATAAATGAGAGCATTTATTTTGGGTGACTTAAATTTTCGATTGCTGGGCCATACTTGAGAATTGCATTCATTCAACGTGGAGATTTCACTTCAAAAATATGAGAGATCGATTGGATGACAAGTAATTCTACAAGGGAGCTTCTAAATGTACACGAGTTTTGACTTAATACACAGCCTTAATAATAATAATAATAATAATCCACAAAATACCTCCACCCCCTTCTCTCCTACACACTTTCTCTCTCCCTCCCTCATCCCCTTCCTCACCTCCGCTCCGACCGCCAACAAGCTCCTACGGTGGAGGGGGACTCCCTTTTTTCTCTTCCTCTCCCTCCCTCTATTCTTGAGGGGGACTCCCTTCTTCCTCTTCCTCTCCCTCCCTCTATTCTTTCTTTTTCAATCTCCTCCCTCCCCCTTTCTCACCCTCATCAACGTTTGGGATGTTGGGGAGGGGGAGAAAGGGGGAAAGACGAGAGAGGAAAGGAGAGGGAAAGAGAGGGGAAAGGGGGAGGGAGAGGAAGAGGTATAGGGAGAGGGGAGTTGCCACGAGAGCTCGCCGTTGATTGGAGGGGAGGTTGGGGGGGAGAGAGAAGGAAAGAGAGAGAATAGAAGGAGGGAGAGCGAGCAGAGTCGGCCTTCATTGCCGAAGCTTATTGTTGGCCGAATGGGAAGTGGGGAAGGGGAGGAGGAAGGGAAAGAGAAAGTGTGGAGGGAGTGGGGGTATTTAGGAAATTTTTAATTATTTTTAAAGGCTGTGTACACTGTAGGGGTGTACACGATTTGGATTGTATTGGATTGAACATAATCCGTTACCAATCCATTAGCGATTGATTAAGAGTTTTGTAATCCGTAGCCAATTCAACGCCTATTAAAACCCGAATTGTGGATCAATGGTTCGGTTTGGTTAAAACCATTCAATCCGTTATGGATAAAAAGTAATGTCAAACTATTTAACATTAGCTTCAATAATATCATATGAAACCTAGAAAATTCAGAATAACAGTCAATGGCATGATATCAAAATAAAAATATAACATAAAATCTTATTAAAAAAAATAGATCATAAAAGTCATAACTTCATTTTCCCAATGGCTTCTCAATCTATATCTTTGGGCTTCTCATATTGAAAAACAGAGAGAGATATTATGCTTCCTTTAACATCAGATTTTTAATGGAGATATTATGATATACTCATATATGGAAATATGTTCAACATGTCACTTTAACATCAGATTTATATTGGATTACATAGCATGTTAGAACTCCTTCATGGCCGGCGACAGATACCTTAACTGATGATGAGTTGAAAAATATTTTTGTGTCTAATCAACCTAAGTTAGCCAACTAAAAATGGTGATTAGCTAAAGTGCAAAAATGACAGACCAAAAAAACCTCCAGATGCCTAAGAAGAGAACACTTCAAGAAACAGAATCAGAGATCTGATTAGAAGGCTCCAACCACAGGTAGAAGAATGACTCCATTGCAAAATCAAAGCATCTCAAATCACCACAAAAAATGCCAATGACCTAACAAGACTTCTCAAGAACGGTAAAATCACCTCCGATGAATCAAGCGTACCCTTGATTTCATGAAAAAACGCAGCAATTACATCCAAATGCAAGGAAATCAAAAGCCCTAACCAGTCCGGGCCATGTGGACATTAAAAAGTAAAGTGGGGTTAGACTTCGAACTAGACTCTTATAGTAATTTTCGAAAAAAGTTCAAAAGGCTTTTAATTTTTAAAATAAATAATAAAAAAATATGATTAGTGGAAAAAGCTCCTTTTGTTTCTGCCTTCTAGAATCCACAGAGGAGTTTGGGTTTTGTTTCAGTGTTTCAATTTTCAACGTAAAATAGGGCCTTTTGGGTCGAGAAATAGTGTCCCAGTGGGTCTTACATATATAAAATAATATAAAAATTGACAATATTCATATGCATACATCCCTTATTAAAATGGTGATGGACACTTCATATTTGGAAAGTATTAATGTGGGGAAGGACAAAACCATCACACTTATTACGCCGTTTTTACCTTGTTAAGTTTAAAAACGAAAGTGCCCCTTACCATTTTGGTGAGGTATACTCTATATTTGAAAAGTATTAATATGGGAAAGGATAAAACTATCACAGTTATTACACATTTTTTTATCTTATTAAGTTCAAAAAAGGAAGTGTACCTCACTAAACTGGTGAGGGATATATGCATATGAATATCCCTAAAAAGAAAAAAAATATATATTAGATATTATAAATCAATGACTCAATTCTATTTCAATATGTGAATAAATGATGAAATCCATTACCGAACCATTTTTGTCACCAAACTAATAACTATTGGTTAGATTAAAAATCTGTACACCGGATTGATTCGATTTTATGGATCGATGGATATTTTGTACATCAAAACTCCTAACTTGTGTACATATGCAAGCAATCATCCCTCCTGCAAAACATCAGGCTATTGGCCCACACGGAAAGCGTGAGCGAGCACCTGAGACGATCCGGACAGGCGCGAAGCGTGGTGTGATCGAGCCTCCAAGCCCGCAGGAAAGCCTTGGATGAGAACCCAAAGGCTAAAGCCCTAGTCGTTCTTAAACCCTAGCCCAGCGTTTTCTGCGTTTCCGTCTTCTTTCGATCTGATCGACCTGCAATTCTCTCTCTCTAATTCCTCCCATGGCGAAGAAGAAGAAGATCGAATCAGACATGAGCAAGAAGAAAAAGAAGAAGACGAAACGGTTCCTCTCCGCCGCCAACGCCATCCACATGAAATCCAAAAAGGACAACTCAAGCTCCAATCCCAATCCCTTCGAGACCATCTGGTCCCGTCGCAAATTCGACATCATCGGCAAGAAGCGCAAGGGCGAAGAGCGTCGAATCGGCCTCGCTCGATCTCTCGCCGTCCAAAAGGCTCGCTTCTTCTTCTTCTTAGCAAAATCGTAGCTTTAAGTTCCTGCAGAAGGAAAAACGGTTTCTTTAATTTGTTCATTGCTTATTTGTTGCTGCAATTGCTGATAACAGAGGAGGAAGACGCTGCTGAAGGAGTATGAACAAAGCGGCAAGTCTTCTGTATTCCTGGATAAGCGCATTGGGGAACAGAACGAGGCGCTTGGAGAGTTCGACAAGGCCATCCTGCGTTTTCAGCGCGAGCGGCAGGTGCGTTTAGTTCCTATGCTTGTATGACTCTTTTGCTTTATACTTTAGTGTTTTTGGACTTGCTGAAGATGTTATGAAGTGTTTGGCTTTTAATGAATCACATCAAGAGTGGAAAAAAAAAAAAAATCTGTCATCTACCATTCTATCCCCCAAACTTTCCCTTGGAGGTTTCGCGACATCATTTCACCCAACTGCAGTTTCTTTCATCTCCATCCCATAAGAGATTGATTTATGTAGATGCATCTAGTTTCTTTGCAACTGTGGTTGTTGTAATCATGATTAGGAATGTACTATGAACCAGAAGGTTCTCCAATGTAGATTTAGTAAGTGAATCCCTCTTCTTAAAAAAGGAAAGAGAGAGGGAGAGAGAAAAAAAGAGGAATACTGCCTGTTCACTGGTGTTTGGAATCTCAGTTTTTGAGACAATTACTATTCATTTTATCGCCTGAACACTTTCTCTACTATGCATAGAATGTAGAGTCGTGTTTCCGAAACCCCCTCCCTCTACTAAGTGAGTTATCTTTACTGCTTAGTAATTTAGTGGTGTTGATTGTCTGTGCCTCTTCTTTTACTGTTTCTGCTTCCATGTAGTTCATTTCTTGTGATTTGTGCCTTCGGTTTTTCTTTTTATGTTGACAAAATCCGCCGGTAATGTTGGGAGGAAAGAGGATAAAGGAAGTGGAGAAGCAGCAATAAGAAAGCTTGTTTATTTAATTTTCTCCATTCGTTTTTTCCTGTAAAACTTTTTGTTTACTATTTTTTTAAAGAGTTTGAGTTTTTTTTTGTCATTTTTTGTTCTATGAAATCATATCAATATTTATCTTGTATCTCATTTTTTCTATTTTTTCATGTAATGGATTATCTCTGCCCTATATGAAGCTTACCTTCTATCTTCTATTCCTGATAAATTATTTTGATTCTCATGTCTGTACAATATGATATGATCTTCTTTTTTCAGTCAAAATTGGGCAAGAAAAGCAAATTTGATTTGTCTGACGGGGAGGAAGAGGATTTCTCTGCCATAACAAGAAGGGATGATTTTGAGGATGAAATGCCACTAGACGACGACAATGATGTGGATGTTGATGAAACTGAAGGTATGTATGTGTGTTTTGCAATGATGGATCCATTTTCCATTTCCTTAAGTAGATTAGGAGGTATCCAAACTTCAGACTAGATGTATATAGATTGTTAAATTCTGTTTCTATTTGCAGTCTTTGAATTGACTGCCTGTGAGTAGGAAACTTGTTCACAATCATCATTGTCTCTTTTTTCCTACCATTTATATTACTGTAATTTATTGCAAACTAAAATAATGGATTTTATTTTATTCTTCGAGAAAAGCATATCTAAAACTATTGGCACTACTGTTTCTAGAGGAAAAAAAGGGAAAACTATGAGCACGTGAAATAAGAGGAAGTGACTAACTTACCATTAAAAAGAGGAGAAAAAAGAAAAAAAAGCATATAATCTAACCTCTAATGCTATGATTACCCTTTTCATATTCAGTATTCGCTTTCAAGTTTCTCTAGTTGGTTTAACCTTTAACACCTTTTGATCTCTGGAAGGAGATCCCTGGAAAATTTTAACTGCTAACAATGTTTTGTCTTGTCATATGAAAGAATCTTCCAGTAGAAAAAAGGGTGGCCTATTGCATGAGACTCCCGCATAGCGGGGTTTGGGGAGGGCAAGATGTACGTAGCCTTACCTTCATTTTGAAGAGGTTGTTTTCGTGACTTGAACCCGCGTCCTTCAAGACGCTTCCGGTAAACCTTTACTGTTGGAGGACGCTACTGATAAGCCTTTACTGTTAGGGCAAGCCGCCCTTCTAAAAAATCTTCTAGTAGAGATCCTTGGAAGTTTACTTCTACTAATATGGTTTTGTTTAAATCCTTCATAACATTTTCTAGGATAAGAAAACTGTCATAGATAATTTTGAGAATTTGCATGGTATTAATCTGGGAAAGTTATTTAGGAAATGAGGGGCATAATGATCTCTATGAGAAAATTGTAAAAGCTAAGGGTAGAATCAAGGTTACAACGGTTAGGATTGTATTAGGTATAAAAATTCTAAGTATTGTTTTTGTTTATGCACCATGAAGGGGGTTAAGCTCAACTGATGTCGAGACTTAATGGATGGGTTAGTAGAAAATATACCCATTGAGCTAAGGCATTATAATTGGAGGATTTTAGGAGATCATCTTATTCTTTCGGACCCTTTAGGGGCTGTTTGTTAATTTAACTGGGTGAGTGAAGTGAGGTGAATGGTTATTTTAAAAGATAAAAAAATGAAAAGGGTTAAATCAATCCCATGATGAAATTTTGTCTTTTAGTGAAAAGAGAATGTAACTTTTTGACTTTTTGTGTTAAAAGTAGATTTTTTTTGTCGGTTAGTTGTATGAGAAAGTAGTTTTTTGACTTTTTGGTGTAAAAGGGTAGAAGAATTTTTTTGAAATGTGGTATTTTGATTTAACTCTTTTAGTTTATTGTATCTTAAAATGAAAGATGACTTTAACTTTACTTTGAGGTGAAAGTAACAAACACGCCCTTAAGTATCCAATTGGGAATGTGGCTGAGTTGATGGGCTTGCACCTTGGGTTAAGTGAAGCACATCGTTTGCACATCTAGCATATCATAGTGGAGGCAATCTTGCATTGTGCCATCCAATGGTGTAGTTAGGAATTTTGGTTAATGGGATCATTCAACAAATTACCGTCAATGTCAAATATTTTTATCAAGACCAACTTTCACATGATACCTTGTAGTATCATATATTTTCAATAACATTGAGAAAATTAATTCAAAATTATTAAATTACAAGTAAGCAAAAAAAAAAAAAAAAAATCTCGGGAACATTAATATTATTGCTCACATTGATACTATTGTTTTTAACAAACGTTTGATACCATATTTGAACTCCTAGGGAAGTCAAAAAGAGAGTGTGATTTTTAGTTGAAGTCAAGAGTGACCTTAAACTAAGTTTTGTTTCTTCAAAATTGACTCCTAGCATGTTCTTTTTTAACAATTCTAGTGGGGTCAATTTACGTAAAGCCTCCCAAAGGTTTTCATATTACTACATGGGTATGCATTTTTTTACAAAATTCAATGGGGTCAATTGAACCCACTGAGCTACATGTAGCACCGCCCATGGTGCCATCCAGTGGACCTTTGATCGATGAGTAATGCCTTGGGTTTTCTTAGACATATTTGAAAACGTCCTAGACCTGGCTCTAAATGACTCTTTAAGTCATGTGAAGAGGAATGCAAATGAGGACATAGATTTCCTAGATAATGAGGGAGTTGGTTGTCCTCAGTTGACTGTCAGCAATTGCTTCCTGATCCAGATTGATTACGTCACCTAATTCTTTTGGGGCATTGTATATCTTTTGTGAAGGAGAGGGTTTCTCCTTTTTAGTGAGTGAGCTTCTGTTCCTCCACCTTTTCCCCCTATTTTCAGTATAGTTCTCTTATACCATACATTTCTAATTCATTATGACTTACCATTAAAAAAGAAGGCATTTTTGTAATAGTATGCACGTTTTCCTACATGTGTGCATTTCATAATTTTATTACTTGTTCTATTCAATAGTTATTGTCTTGTTTGTGTTGCTGTCATCAATTGTGTCGTTCTCTTCTTTCTCCTATTTCAGGGAATCCTTCTATTTTTGATGAAGCAAACAATCCATTAGAATCTAGTTTGTTGGAAGAGGACGAAAATGTAAGTTCCACTCCACTACTTTTAAGGTATATCTTTGTAGATATATATATGTATGTATACTAATGACATAAATATATTCGACCTATGTATTTGTTGTGATTCTAGACCACTAAATTATGTGGAAAGTTCTTTCACCTCTTGTTATTTATCTCTTTGTTTTACATTTCATCTATTGATTCTCTTGAAGTTTTTTTAGATTGACCGACGACTGTATTAATTTGAATATGGACTTATGGAGTTAAATGCCTTTATCTACTGAATTTTCATGTAATATACTTTGCACTGTTGTTGTCTTCCTACAAAATGTCAGATTATTCTGGTTTTATCATTACAAAAAATTTTCACATGCCATGTGTAGCATACGTTCTTTCATTGCGAGGAAAGCTGGACTTTATTTATTTGAAACAGAGGATTGGGAGTTTGCATCCATTTTTAAGGGGTGGACTTTGTGTTTTTTATCTTATTGCTTTGTGATTTACATAATTTAAAACCTTACTATCAATAAAAATGATTACCAGAAACGTTGCTAACTTGGTTTAGGTTTAGGAAGATTCACATAATATGTTTCATGCGATGATCACTGTTTTATGTTAGTTACATTTGTTTGCTATGCTGTTTGTTAATTAGATCTTCTGACAGACTCTGTTTTGGAATCCCTTTATTGTTTTGTTTTGATGTTTCTATTAAATATCCAGTCTAGTGTCGTTAGGGTCACAGTATGCAATGCCCCATTTATAATATTTATTGCACTAACGGGGGTAAAGATGATTTGAGTGCAAGAATTTGAAGTGAGGTTCTCAAGTGTCACTAGACAAGGATGGCGGGCAAGTGGGAGAGGAGCAGCTCCTGTGACTGAATTTGAAACTGTACTGTCTTCTGGACTCTCCTGTCAGAGGAGATTTTCTGATTATTTGCCTAGGTTTTATGCTTTTCAGTTATTGATTTACTGTCCCTCCGAATACCAATTAAAATTTGATTGGTAGAAGATTCCTGGAACATACATATGAAACAATTCGGTGTCTTTTAAAGTCCCTTTTGAAGGGGATGCTGTTATTATATTGATGGGTTATTTTTTTTTTACAAATATTTGGGCGATACAAGAGTGGAGGAGGATACTTCATTACAATAGTATACTTTTCTCCGTAGAATTAGAGGGGTGGAAGTGAAGGAAGTATTGAAGCGAATGAAAACAGGAAAGGCAACAGGCCCAGATGGTATTCCGATAGAGGTATGGAAATGCTTAGGAGAGGTTGGAGTAAGTTGGTTATGTAGACTATTCAATAAGATACTTGTGACAAAGAAAATGCCGGATGAATGGAGAAGAAGCATTGTAGTACCTATATATAAGAATAAAGGAGATATACAAAATTGTACCAACTATTGAGGGATTAAACTTATGAGTCACACTATGAAGTTATGGGAGAGAATAATAGAGCAAAGACTGAGAAAAAAGACTAAGATTTCGGAAAATCAATTTGGTTTTATACCAGGGAGATCAACTATGGAAGCTATCTTTTCACTTAGGCAATTAATGGAAAAATACCGAGCAAAGAGGAAAAATCTACATATAGTCTTTATCGATTTGGAAAAAGCCTATGATAGGGTACCGAGGAATTTAATTTGGTGGGTCTTAAAGAAAAGGAATGTCCCAAGAGGTTACATTGAAATTTTAAAGGATATGTACGAAGGTGCAATAACAAATGTGAAAACTACATGTGGAGAAACGGGCGGATTTCCCGTTACTATAGGCTTACATCAAGGATCATCCTTAAACCCTTATCTCTTTGCATTAATTATGGATGAGTTAACTGTGCATATTCAAGAAGAAGTACCATGGTGTATGTTGTTCGCAGATAATATAGTATTGGTGGATGAATCAAGAGAGGGTGTAAATGCAAAGCTTGAGAGATGGCGGAGGGCATTAGAATCTAGAGGCTTTAAAATAAGTCGTACAAAGACAGAATATATGGATTGCAATTTCAGTGGGCATATATAAAGTGTTGAAACCACTGTCAAAATTGAAACCCATGAAATACCACGTAAAGATTCTTTTCGGTACCTAGGCTCGATGATTAGTAAGGATGGGGAGATTGACGAAGATGTGGAGCATAGGATAAGAGCTGGATGGTTGAAGTGGAGACTAGCTTCGGGAGTACTTTGTGATAGACAAATGCCAATAAAATTGAAGGGAAAATTTTACAGGACAGTGATTAGACCAGCTATGACATATGGAGCAGAATGTTGGCCAATTAAGAAGACATATATTCATAAGATGGATGTAGCAGAAATGAGAATGCTTAGGTGGATGTGTGGTAAAACTAGGAAAGATAAAATTAGAAATGAGCGCTTTCGAGAATATTTAGGGGTAGCACTAATAGGAGGTAAAATTAGAGAAACTCGTTTAAGATGGTTTGGGCATATTGAGCGTAGGCCAGTAATGACATCGGTGAGAAAAAGTTTGGATATACAAGTGGAGGGTCCATCAAGAGGTAGGGGTAGGCCGAAGAAAACATGGATGGAAGTCATTAATTCAGATTTGAAGAAGTTGCACTTATCAAAAGATTTAGCTCAAAATAGAACGGAATGGAGAAATAGAATTCATGTAGTCGACCCCAACATGGTTGGGATAAGGCTTTGATGATGATGATGATGATGATTGGTTATAGAGTCCTCTTCATTCCGGTTAATTTTTTATCCAATCTTATGCAACAGAAGTTTCAAAATGGCCTGAGTATATGATACTCTTTTAACTTTTTTTTTTTAATAACATATGGATATGACACTTATATCTTCTTGACCTTCTAATGAATGGTGGGAAAAAGGACCTCCAATCTTTCCAGTTTCTAGGAAGAAACTTTTCTATTTATGATAGATTGCTCAGTAAATTTTTAATAATTACAAAACATAGGTAGAATAGGCCATTTTTATTAGAAGCATTTGGGGCTTATTCCTTGAGGTGAGCCTTTCCAAAGATGGCATGTGCCTCAGGTTTGAGAGCACATGTCTCACCCTATGAGGCATATTTGACACGTACATCATAGGCAAAGTGTGCACTTCATTCGTGCTCCATATTAGGCGCCATATGCCCCCGTCATTGCATCTTGTTTTCAGGAGAAGGAGAAGGAGAAGAGAGGAAGGCCAGCCAGGCTTTTTTCTTTTGGGGTGGTGAGGTGGTCGTTTGGCGGTTTGCAATCTTAAGACTTTTATTTTTGAAGTTTTAGACTGTTGTAGCTTGATTTAACTTATTGTTTTTATAATATATCTCTTATTGTACTTACTTCATTATTTATTTAAAAGGCACATGAGGTCCACATGTTGGTGCTTAATCCATACTTTTTGAGTAATTGGGATGCCTTGCCTCATGCCTCAACGTTTTAAGACATTAGAATAGGCTTTTAAAAACATGAGCATCATCATTAACCTTGTGGTTGCATCCCATTCAATTGGGTTAGACAATGACATAAAACCTATGGATGTGAATATTACATGTTTAGAAATTGCATATGTGAAACTCATTAATGCGTTTGTTTGGGAGCACCATTTTTCATGAGTAAACATTGAATGGTTCAGATTACATATAAAAAATTATTAGCATCTAGAAAATTTATGAAAGGACATGAAACTAGGCGTGCGTTTGGTAATGTGCCATTGGGATGTTTCCATGTTCTCGCGAGATAAGCTTGTAGAAATGATATTTGGTATATGAAAAATATTGTTCCAAATTTTGGTCTCGTGGGAAGGAATCTTAAAATCTTAACTTGCTAGTACAAGAAACTTGGAACAAAAAAACTTTGTTTTTTTCAAAGAACAATTTGTTGGCACATTGGTTTCTACTTATCTCAAAGTGATTCTTATTTAATTTCTAAAGTGGGTCATATGTTAACAATCACAAAAGGTGGGCCCATATTAAGATTTCTAATTTCTTATAATGGTGGGATGACATTACAAATTCTTTGATTGTGGGCCTCATGTTCTAATTTCTAAATATGAGTTATATAGTAAAAAACATTATCTTTCAAAAAAAAATTGATCTTTCAAGAAAAATACTTAAAATTTCAAAAAATAATTAATCTTTCAAAAAAAATATTTAATCTCTCAAAAAACATAGTTAATCTTTCAAAAAGAAAATTTAAACCTTGAAAAATATTTAATATTTTAAAAAATATTTAATCTTTCAAAAAAAATCAATCTTTTAAAAAATATTTAATATTTCAAAAAAATATTTAATATTTTAAAAAATATTTAATCTTTCAAAAAAATAATCTTTTAAAAAAAATTTAATCTTTCAAAAAAAAATATTGCAGAGAAATATTTAATTTTTCAAAAAAATTAATATTTAAAAAAAATATTTAATCTTAAAAGAATATTTAGACCTTTAAAGAAATATTTAATCTTTCAAAAAGTATTTAAGATTTTGAAAACATATTTAATATTTCAAAAAAATATTTAATTTTTCCAAAAATATATGTTATCTTCTAAACAAATATTTAATCTTTCAAAGAAAAAATCTTTAAAAAAAATTAAAAAAGGTGGAGTCACATTTTAGATCTTATGATTCTCTTGCTTTTATTTGTTGGAGAAAATTTTTTACACCGTTAACAAATCAAGTTTTGCATGGCATGTTCTGGTCAGAGTATTTTAATACAATGTTGCCAAAGAAGTTCTGAAAAGTTTCGTTTCGGCACAACCCAATCTCAGCATAACTAGATCTGAGCACAAAATTGGGAACAACAGGGGAACAATGCCAAACAGGCCCTAAATGTTTGGGGTTTAATGGGTCAACAAAAGATTTGAACAACTTAGATTAAAATTTTGGGGCCCGCTGGAGTTGCACAAAAGTAAAAGTCTGACAGTGTTTTGTAACATCAACCTGTCAGATGCATCTCTTATACTGGCACTCTTCTAGCCAGAGAGGTGTTCAACTCTTTTGCACACCTTTAGGTGAGTAGATTTTCATATGAAAATAGCCTCATTTTAATCCCATTTTCACTCCTCATTGATGCATAATTGCACATGATGCGTAAACGAGCACAAAAAAATGTGACCATGTTTGAATGCTATGCATGTGTATCATTCACATACGTAAATAGGTGCAACCAAAAGACCTCCAAGGGGAATCATTAACATACGTAACTTGTTCATTTTAAACAGACTTAGCATGCTATGTATGGTTTTTTTTTCTCTTTTTTTCTTTATGCATCAGCATGTGTTTAGTTTGTTTAATGCTCTATCCTTTGAAAAACATTGTTCTGTATATGCACTATTTACTGAATTATATTTACATCTTCTCTTTATTTACAACATTGGTTAGCGATGTTGACTCAGATTTTTGTTTCCAATGATTTTCCCCATTGCAGAAACATAAAACCAAAAAACAAGTAATGGAGGAGATTATTTCAAAGAGCAAATTTTACAAGGTAGCTCTACCTGTCTATTTATTAGCGTGTGATTTTTTCTTTTTTTGCCAACTTGATTATTTTTATGCTTTTATGACTGTACCTACACTAAAACTTTCAGGGTTAAGCAGATCTTCTTGAGTTTCTTTTCAATGTCATTAAGCTCTAGATTATATTTTACTTCATTGAGGCAGTTATGGTTAATAAACTTAGTGAGACTGGGGGTGATCCATTCTAGCAGGCATTGGCCCTTGCACTGGTCAGTCTGATTGTTCGAGGTCCATGTTGGAATTATATGTGGCATGTCTTTGATAAAACCTCATTTACCATAGCATGAAAATTAAGTATCTCTTCTGTTAGTTTTGTTTTCATCTTGTTGGATATCTCCAAAGAGACTGCTTTTTGGTGTTAGTTTCACCTTGAAGATATTTATATGTGCTAGAATCAAATATATTCAGACTGACAAATTCTCAAAAACAGCCCCTTCACGACCACTTTTCTGATTTACTATGTTGGCCCAGGCCATATGCCCTGGTCAGTCCAACCCCATTATGCATTTATTTTCACTGAATTTGCCCTCATGATTTGAACGGCATTCACCAACAGATTCAATCACAAAAGATCTGCACAATGTAAAGCCATTAAACTTTGGGGCTTATGTTCAATGAAAGAAAACTACGAACATTCTCTCATGGTTTTAAAACAGGAGGATCTGGAGCTGCAAACGTTCAGCTAACAAGTTAGCAGACTATCTTTCAAAGTTAGATTTCCCTGTGTATACAAACTTTAATTTCTCTCTCCCCCACTATCTTGCAGCTATATATCAAACTGAGAAAGATCGGGCTACCCTGTCTCTGTATGAAGCTCATCAATGGCATTCCCCTATGAATCAGGTTCTGGTGCCTCACTCTGGTCTGCCACTCATGCCTGAAGATCAGAATAGTCAAGTTGACGTTTATAATCAGTTCATCTAGTGTCGTTTTGAGCCATTGGGATGGTCCGGGTTGAGGTCTATGTAGGGGGTGGTGTATTTAGTCTAGTTGTGTTTTGTTGTTGGGTGTCTGGGTTCTTTCAGTTGTTCCCTTTATTTCTTTTTAATGAATCTCCAACATTTTGAATCTGAAGTCAATCCTGGGTCCAATCCTCTTTCCTAAAACTTAGACTCACAGTCAGCCCATTGTGTACTATGCCCTAAAGCCAAGACACATGATTCCAGACTTAATACTGAGAATAATATAGTTTTGACTAATTCAACAAAATTCTTTTTCCAGGCCCAGAAAGCAAGGGATAAGGAAGAGGATCAACATTTGTTGGAACAATTAGACAAGGACTTCACATCCTTGGCAGAATCTGAAGCATTGTTATCATTGACTCAACCAACCAAGATGAATCCTTTGAAGGCCCTTTTGAATAAGGGCAGTGCAAATGAATCTGAGGGATTCTCCACACTTGCAAACAGTGAATCTTCAAAGCGGGTATGACACTATGCAGATATGAAGTTTCTTTACTTTTTCAATGCTTCATTCTAAATTTTCTTTTTCCTTGAATGGTTCATTCTAAAATTTTCTGTAGAGGGTAATTCATTGTTGCAGAGTTGCAGTTACGGTTCTTAGTTGCAGTGCCCCATTATCTGCATATAGATGCGTTGCAAGTTATAATGTATAATAATAACTATTAAAATTGGATGTAAAAATCCTCCAAGATGTCTAAATACTTTTTTTTTTTTTGGCAAATGATTGCAAACAAAGAAGCTATGCCTATGCTAATTTGGATATGTACCATGACGTTCTTAGCTTGCAGTGCTCCATTATTATTATTATTATTATTATTTTGTTTCTTCACAGTTGTTGGGTATGCTACTTTTCAAATGCTGGCTGTTTCTGTCACATCATGGCTGCCAGTAGCTGAAGATTGTTTTGCCTTGTTAAATGTGCAACCAACATAATTGCCTGAAGACTGTTGCCTTTTGTGATTTGAGTGTACCGGCATAATTATCTTTTCTGGGTGACAATTTCTTTTTCTTAATATAATTATTCCTTTTATTATCTTTGTTCATTCATTTCTTTGTTCTGTAAAGCAATGGTTCTTCTTATATCTCTTTGGGTCTATTTGAGGGTGTTAACAATTGATAACAAGATGCTGATCCTAGCAATTGTTTATATGCTGCTCAATGAGGTCTTGTATCATTTTGCATGTTCCCTTGATAGATCTGGCTGAGAATGAGTGCTGTTCTTGCAAAAGGTTAACCGATGAATGTGCAGTTTCCATATAGAAGAACCTTCTACACCGCTACTCCAGGCCAAAGGGGCACTTTCTTTCCCTATAAGTTGGAACTTCATCATTCTACTTCAGTCATGGTTTAAATAAAGAGCATTACATAATGGTTGGGCCCATTATGAATCTGTTTTGGCAGCCACCTTTTCTGATATTTGAATGTAATGGCCTGAGTCATTAAACATGTTGTAATTAAAACAATATGCAATGGCATATTATATATTTGTATTTAATTTACGTCTATAGCACCCTAAAATGCCCTTGGTAGGGGCAAGTTTTTAAATCTTTCATTGTATAATTTTTTTTTAAATTTAAATGAGAAAGAACAAAGTGTACAATGATGGAGACTGGGGCCAAAATGTTTGCCCCTGTTTGGATAAATGAGGAGTAGACTAGAATGAAGTAGATTTTACATGAGGCGTGAAGTGGAGAAGAAGTGGGTTGAAGTTAAGGTAGATTAGTTCACTTTACTCTGTTTGGATGCTTGATGTGAAGAAGGGAAATTTAAAAATATTTTGAAGTAGAATTGACTTTTACTTAAGGGAATTGAAGTATTTAGGGTTGAAGTTAAATGGAGTATATATGGGCTGAAAACAATACTTCATCTATTAGGCCAGACTCATCCAAACAGGGTAGAGTTGAAATTTTAAGCTGTTGGGCCCATTTAACTTCACTCTACTCTATTTTTTGCTTATCCAAACAGGCCCTTGTTTTTGAGAGATGGATTCAGCCTAAATTTGCTTAGAATCTCAGGCTTTTGTTTAGGTTAACGGTACAGCTGGTGATACTCTTGTATAAACAGAAAATTATACTACCTATATATATATTTTCTTTCTTGCATTCTAGCCATAGGATGGTTTTTATTGATGATGTTTTAGCACTGTAACTCATTTGTACCGATCATTATGTCTACTTCAACTGTATAATTCAGCTCTATATTTTTCTTAGTTTTATTTTTCAATTGTAACTTCTATAAGGCAACCTATGGCACCATTACCAATGACATTTTGTCATATTCTCATCATTCTACTTCTTGCATCTTGTTTCTTTGGCTTAATGTGATCAAACAAAGGCTAGTAATTCTATTTGTATTGTTGTGATCTGGTTTGAAATGATTTCTAACTTTATCAGCAACAGATTTTATGTTCAGGCTAACAATACTGCTTTTCAGGAACAACCTGATGCTTATGACAGACTTGTTAAAGAGATGGTGCTGGATATGCGTGCACGCCCATCAGACAGGATAAGGACTCCTGAAGAGATAGCCCAGGAAGAAAGAGAGCGGCTTGAACAACTAGAGGTTCCAATTTCTGCAATCTTGCTCCTTACATGTTCATTTCTTTGTACTATTGTTAATCTTTTAAATAGCAGACCACACTTGAAATCTTATGTAGGTCAAAATTTGGATTCCACAGCGTGAAAGATGTTTGTTGTCTTTCTATCAAACAATTGATTTTCTAGCATTCTAGTTGGGGTAGAAAGTGTGAGGTTTTCCCCCTGCAGGAATCTGTTGCCTTGAATTGAAAAGCATTGTTTTTTGGCAGTGAGATGAGCATGTGGAGCCTACCTACTGCTAATCCAAACCATCTGACAGAACTACCTGCTTAAGACTTGGCAATCACTTTAATTTGACAATTATCCAACTGTTAGCCACCACTGATTAATCACCCTAAACATTTCCCTTGTAGAACCTTCAAACTTAGAGCTTTTAAATTGGAGGGTTAGGATCATCTGAATGGCTTGATATGTGGAAACATAGTTGTGAAATTCTTTTCGTCTCTTTGTTTCGGTCAACATACTGAAACAAAATAGCCCTATAAAACTTTTGGGCCAACTTTTTGGCCAATTTCTGAAATTTAGATGGATTTCAGAAATTTCGGCCAATATATATTTTAAAAAGGTGTTCCTTCAATTTTATTTTATTTTTCCCTAAAAGCCCCAACCCTACCCTAAACCCTCCCCCTCTTTATTTTTTCTATGCTAGGCTATTGGTCAATGACAACCAAGGCTCACCATATTTTAGCCTTAAACTGAAATAAAAAGTCCACTCAAAATAAATCTCTAATCAAATTTCTCTCTCTCTCTCTATATATATATAGAAACTTGAATTTCTTTTCTTCTGAAACATAGGTCCAAAAAGTTCCAACGAAATTTCTGAATTGGCCAAACATTTTCATTTGGAGGCTAAACCGAAGTTACGTTTGAAACTAAATTCACAAACCAAAATGACGTTTGAAACGAAATTCACTACTATGTTTTGTAACCTCTCATCCATATCAAAACTTCCCATCCACGCATTTCAAGGAAAAAAAGGGAAAGAAAGAAAAATGAAAAAGACAAGAAGGAGCCCTTCCATCTACCGTACCCCACGATTGGCTTGTATTCAGGGAGCTCCATGAACTGGGTGTATCTCTTACAAGATATTGATGCTCTTTTGGGAGTAGCCTTCATGTATATGGCTGGGTGTGCGCGTGCTTGTGTGTTTTCTAGTGGAGACCAATCTCAGAACTTTCACACACAACTTGTGCACTCACACGTTATTGATGCCCACCTAGGTGTGCTATGGATACCATAGGGAAATACTGTGAATATGACCCATGATGCACAAATACTTTAAAATGGGCTACAGATCGTGTTGTATCATATCGAATACTTCACTTTTTATACATTAAGGTTAGGTCTGTCCCCTGTCTCGACCCTTCTAGGACCTATGATGCTCGGATATGGCAGACACGGCAGGGACACGGATTTTACAGATAAAAGTAAAGTATCAGACTTGATACGTCACAATACGGTGCTCATTTTGAAGTATCCATGCATCAGAGCACAGGACCCTACTTTCGTGGGACCCACAGTCGGTAATGAGTAATGACCTTTTGGCATATCCTTGCCATATCCATGCCGTAACTGGGCATCATAGGATATGACAGATATACAGATTTTATTCATAAAAAGGGAACTGTTGGATGTGATACATGGATGCATGGCCTATTTTGTGGTATCTATAAATCATTTTTCTTACCCAGAAATGTAATGAATAACAGCTTTTTATGTTCATACAATTGTGGGTGTAATTTTCTGTTAATTTTCTTGTTTACCCAGGAAGAGCGGCAGAAAAGGATGCTTGCAGTTGATGATTCTGATGATGAAGGCAGTGAGGGTGGGGACGATTTTAATGGACCACAGACAAGGAAGTTGATATCTGTTTCTGGTGATGATCTTGGAGATTCCTTTTCTGTTGATGATGAATTACCAAAGAAAAAAGGCTGGGTTGATGAAATTCTTGGCAGCAAGGTTCTGGTAAATCTTAGAAATGAAAATGCCGATTCGTCTGAGGATGTGGAAAGTGACCATAATGACGATGAGCAGGAAGAAGATAGCGACGAGGATAACAATGATGAAGAAGGGAGTGATGATGATGGAGAGGAAGAAATAAGTGGTAATGTTGAGGGTGATATGGGGAACATGTTATCCATGGAGGAATGGGAACAAAGCGATGATGACAATGTCAGTAATGATTTTGAAGAAGATGCCGCAATGGAGTTAAAAATACCGCAAAAGGTGAATGATGACAACAGAAAGAAAATAAAAATAGAAAAGAAGGATTCTCCAAATGCTCGGGAAAGAAATGCCTCTGGAAAAACACATTCATCCAAAGGGGGGTCGCTTCCATTTGTAATTGAAGCTCCTCATAGCCTGGAAGAATTGTCTTTGTTGCTAAACAATCGGTCAGATGCTGAAGTGGTTGAGGCAATTAACCGAATTCGTGCATGCAATGCAATCAGGCTTGCAGCAGAAAATCGCAAGAAAATACAAGTATGATTTCTTGTACCTAACTGTGTAACTGGTTTGCTGATGAATCTTTTGTATTATGTTTGGTTGCTCCTGTTTTCACGCATTAGGTATATATTGTGATGAGACCAGTTATGAGAAACAGAGGATCCATCATTCTGCCTTTCCCATATTACACTGAGAACTTCTTTCTTGTTCATTTTCTGTCTAATCTGAAATGAGTCAACTTAACTGATTGTAACCTGTTTATACACACCATAAAATATGCACTTAGATGTATAGTCTATGGACTTTTTAGAAGTTTCTGAACACATCCTTTACATTCTATGGAGCTCTTTAATCATCTTGGGTTAATGCTATGTTTGGACTAAAGGCAACATTTTTAATGTTTCTGTCTTGTTAATGATTACATTGTTAGAATCTTAGTTGGGAGGCAGATATTGTTTATGTTGAAAGTTTAGAGGAAAATGTTGAATTTTGTGGTGTTCCTATCCTTGCCTTTGAACTGCCACCAAAATAACTATATTTTAATATTGAAAAATTGCTAATTATGCTTATCATTTGCATCAATTGTGTGAATATTTTTAAATATTTATTTCTGAGATACTAGAAGTTAATTCAAGCATTAATTCATGTGCAGGTTTTTTATGGTGTTCTTTTACAGTATTTTGCTGTTTTAGCAAATCAGAAGCCATTAAACTTTAGGCTGATGAATCTACTGGTCAAACCGTTGATGGAGATGAGCATGGAGACACCATATTTTGCAGCTATCTGTGCTCGGCAAAGAATTCTGCGGATAAGAACTCAATTCTGTGAGGACATCAAGAACTCAGGTCACAACCTTCGACTTCTGGAGTAAATTGCATTTTTGACTTGTCTTGTAGGCTAGTTTTGGGTGGAAAAGGTCCTATATTGGTCAATATTTGTTTTTCTTTTAATAATTGATTAGAAATATATAGTTTGAATTGTCCTTCAATAATTCTTAGAAAGTAACATTTAGTCTTCCAATGTTTATAGCATTACATCTGATGGCCACTATGTGATAACATTTACGCTTTGAAGTTGTTGATGTATTAAACTTGTTTTAGCGCACCTGATGGTAGCAAATTTCTGTTTTATCTCATTTTCAAGATAACAACTGTTTCTTTTCATTGATGAATGGTTTCTATTTCCATCTGTGCAGAGAAGAGTAGTTGGCCATCACTGAAGACATTATTTTTGTTTAGACTCTGGTCCATGATATTTCCCTGTTCGGACTTTCGTCATGTTGTCATGACGCCTACAATACTATTGATGTGCGAGTATCTGATGCGTTGTCCTATAACGTCAGGCCGAGATATTGCTGTTGGAAGTCTTTTGTGCAGCATGGTACTCTCTGTAAGTGTAAAATACAGGAGGCAGCTAATTGTTTTCTTTAAGGGATTGTTGAATGAGATGATGCATAACACTGCACTGAACAGTCTGAAACTTGAATATTGGCAGTCTTAATGTCTGTACTCTGTCGTCTCCCCATTCACGCAAAAAACTTCATAGCTACTTATCTGTTGTGCTTACAGTTTTTTTTTTCTTTATTGTATGATTTTCTTGTTTTATTAATTAATTTGTAACCCTAATGCTGGTCAACATTTCTCAGATCTTTGTTATTAATTTTAATTTTTAATCTTTTTTGAGTTTCTCGAAGCATAATATGATGAGGGCTAGACCCCTATTATATTGTTAATTTGTTATGGCAACTCATCAGCACATGCAGCATCTTTTTCTGTAATCAATCCATGCATAGTATCTGCAGACATTAGTCTAGATCATTGAAATCATTGCAGGCCGTGTGCTCGCACGCATGTTTCCACATGTGTGCTCTTGTGTGGTTGTGTGCATGTGCTTGCATGTGCGTGCTCCCACTTTTGATCATGCTTCAAAGTATCATTTGTTCTCATGCTTTATTAACATCCACTTGGTCGTTCCTGCATTTGGTCCCCTCTCTCCTGCTTTGTGCTAATAAGGTGTAGTCCTGTTGATTGTTGTTTACAAGTAGAAAAAAAATAAAATACTTGCATTCATCTTTTTTCTTTATCATGTGAAGGTCCATATTTATAATATGATCTTCTATGTAGTGATCATTTGTGTGGTAATAGAAGCTGAAATTTAGATGCCTTTATCTTAGCTACCTGGAGGAGGAATAGAAATGACACTTCCTGTAACAGGGAATGTTCTGAATGCAGGCATACTTTTAATTAAGTGAATAATTCTATGAAGAAAAAAAAACAAATATCATGGTAGTATTGATGGTCCCCAGATACAGTGTGGATATGGTGATCATACGCAGTGGATAAGGAAGGACATGGATTTAAATGAAAACACATCAGGTTAGTGACCACAATGCCCAGTTATGGCATGGATAATTCGATATACTATGAACATGCTGTGGATACAGAAGGAACATGAGTTGTACGGGGAACTGACGTATAAGAAATGATGGAATACAGATGTCATGCCCATTTTAAAGTATTCTGATATCTTATGGTAAAACACAGAATGTAGTCTTTCTAATAATGGGAAAGAATCTCTAGTACCTAAGTCTTTTGATACCCCTTACTAAATCAACCACTTCCTTTACTCACCTAACCACTTGACTGAGAATTGAATGTTTCAAGAGAAGGCCAACAACTCAATCTTGTTGAAGATGATCTCTATGAATGTTCGAAGAAGGAACCAACTCCTTAATTTTGTTGAATATGAACAGCTTCTCTATGCTTTGTCCAAATTCTGAAGCCAAAGACGTAACAGTTTCAACCCTTATCCATTTCTTCAGTGCCTTGCCTGTTGCTTCTTTGGTTTTCCACTGCATTTGGGTCTATCCTCACCCCACTATGGCTTCATAAGTGTTTTGTCATTTAGCAGACTTTGGTTCAGTACCAAGATTTGTAACTAGTGCAGGTTCAATCTGGGAGTTCATGTGTTTATCAGGTAGGTCAAAAGATTTCTTATTTAGTAAAGGGAGGTGTCCATAATTATCCTTGTGATTGTCATCTTTTTTCTTCTTGACATAGTATAAAATGTTCAGAAAAGTGGTTCTGCTTTAACCAGTTTGACTATAGAGTAACCAGGCGGATCTGCGACATTAACAGTTCTGATCTTTCCATGAGGTGAGCTAAACCTGGTTTCGGTGACCTAGACACAGTATCTGACTGGCTGAATCATGAGCAGTCCAACTTCAAACTCTGGCTTCAATTTGTCATGTTATGTATTATTGTCAGCCATTGACTATAGGTATTATAGACATTGATTCTGAACAACATGAAGATGGAGAGAACTTTTATTTCAATGAATATACGAGGATGCTAGTGCGAGCTTATCCAATTTGTGCGGCTAACTATAGTGTTGGGCGTGGCCTGTGCGACACTTTTTTTTTTTTTTCAGAAAATGTGGGGTCCTTATTACAGAGCTTCATATCAACCTTATTCAACTCATTGTTTGATTCATTCCTCTTCAAACAAATAATGAGAAATCCTTTTGTTGCTTGCCTCCTGATTGTAAGACAAGTTCCTTGATGTTCAGATCTTGTAGCATGGGTGGTTGCCAGTCATTGACGTAAGCTCACCTTTAGGTTTGAGGGTTTTTTAGGTAACTGTGGTCCAGAGTGTTTGTCAAAGCACCTGAATATTTCTCTCCATCTCTCTCATTATTGTGGTTGCTTGGGAATTCATTAAATGTTCTTATGTTGTTAGTATTTTAATTTATCATTGGTACTCAAACAAATTTGTTACTGTAGGTCACTAAGCAATCTCAAAAGTTTTGCCCTGAGGCTTTAATATTTCTGCAAACTCTACTGATGTCAGTTTCAGAGACAGAATCTGTATTGCATCAAAATTCCCAGGTACATGTATTGAGTGTTCTTGCCTAGTTTTAGAATAACAAGCTACCGCTATTTGTTCCCTCTCCCCGATGAATTGATCACTTCAGTGGCTTTGTCACCACCATAAGAAGTTTGCTAATATGACATGCACATTTGGATGTAGCCTCACCTTTTGGGGCACACATACCTGGTATATGTTTGTTGGTCCAAGATGTCTATCAATTGAGTTCATTGTGTGTGCGCTGGTTGTATGGATTGGTGGAAAATAAAGCAACATAACTGTCCAATGGGCTTCATTCTGTGTGTACATGTTTGGCCACCTGATTAATGGATCCACCTGATTTTTCTAGGTCATTTAGTTGGTATTTGAATATCCAATGTCCCATTCGTGGACTTAGCAATTAGCATATTCCAGAATGGTGGTGCATTATTTTCTTAATATTACCTTATTCACCTTCTTATTATTCTTTTAATTTGATTCTGGCATTACAGTGGTATTATTTCACGGAGATCAAAACATTGAAACCTTGGCTACAAATACGTGGTCCTGTCCACGACATTGATTCTCTAGATTTCCTCATGGTCATGGACATGCCGTCAGATTCGCTTCTTTTCAGCTCAGATAATTTCAGGTTAGTCTATTGTAGGAGTTGCTGATAGCTGTTGATGGCCACGAAAGTTTACACACACACGCACACACACACACACACACACACACACACTCTCTCTCTCTCTCTCTATATATATATATCTCTATATATAGACAATATTCAAGTATATACATCCGTCACCAAAATGGTGAGGGACGGTCCTTTTTTGGAAGGTATTAATGTGCAAAAGGACAAAACCATCATACCTCATGACACCTTTTTGGCCTTGTTAGGTCTAAAAAAATGAAGTGTCCCTCACCAAAATGGCAAGAGATGTATGCACATGAATATTGTTCATATACATATATATTTATATATGGACAATATTTATGTGCATACATCCCTCACCATTTTGGTGAGGAACACTCCTTTTTTGAAGTATTAATGTGCAAAAGGACAAAACTATCACACCTCATGACACCTTTTTGATCTTGTTTGGTCTAAAAAAAGAAAGTGTTCCTCGCCAAAATGGCAGGGATGTATGCGCATGAATATCCCCCTATATATATAGGCTGGTGCTCTCCTTAGTTCGAGCGGATGGGAGAAATCCCATCCGCCTGAGCATGTGGGGCCCAGCTGCGGTCCATTCAGATGGACCACACACAAGGGGCCCCTTGAATTGCACACGTTATCCAAGTTTGGACTCCATCTGTTATGACTGGACTGTTGGGTCGACTGCACACAATTCGAATGGACTGTACACCATTAAACTTATGGGGCCTAGATGGAGATGATATAGATCAACGATGGTGCTGGTTTTTTGCAGAGAGAAAGGCCCCAGAGAGAGTTTCAAATCCGCCCCATCCCCATCCCCATGTGGGTCCCTAGGTGGGCCCCACACCCTTGGGTGGACAAGCTTATCCTCAGCTTGGGCTGAGGATAGCCCGCCCCACTATATATATAGTGCAAGTCGTGCACATCCATGTGCATGTGGGTTGTGGGGCCCACGTGGTGGCCCACCTCAGAATGGGGCATGGGGGATTTGAAGATCTGCCTGAGCCCCTCCTATGTACAAAAAATTCAGCCCCGTTGGATCATCCTAACCCTATCTTCTGGGCTCACAAGTTTACTCCATTCGGATGGGATGTGCGGTCGATGCGATGATCAAGTCCATGCAGATTGGTACACACTTTGTGGGACTGGTGGAATTTTTGTTTTGGGGGGTTGGGGGTGGGTTTGGATGGTCCACTTGGGTGGACCATCAGGTGGGCCCCACTATGGGTGCGCAAAATGCGTACTCTGAGAGAGAGAGAGAGAGAGAGAGAGAGAGAGAGAGAGAGAGAGAGAGAGCGCACGCACCAACTCACCTACAAGGTGGAAGCCTATTTGTATTTGTTTGCTGATGGATGAACAATATTTTCTTGTTCGGTTTCAACAGGGCTAGTGTGCTTGTATGTGTGGTTGAAACGCTGAGAGGATTTGTCAACATATATGGAGAATTAAGCTCCTTCCCAGAAATATTCTTGCCAATTTCCACATTAATGCATAAACTGGTAAAACAGAAGAGTATACCAGACTTGTTGCGAGACAAAATGACTGATGTTGCTGAGCTGATACAGAAGAAGGTGAATGAACATCAGATGCTGCGGCAGCCTCTCCAAATGCGGAAGCAAAAGCCAGTGCCAATTAAACTATTAAATCCAAAATTCGAGGAGAAGTATTTACTCTTGAACTCTTTTTTTTTTTTTTTTCATCTTATTAGTCTCTACTCTCTGGTATCTTTACCTGTCTACCAATCTGAGGATCTAAAAGGAAAAACTAAAAGATTAAAAAAAAAATCATATGGATGTGGACTATTGGTGATTCTTGCAAAGAAAGAGGATGGTAGTCTGCAGATACCCTTTGGTAGAAAGTGTCTGGACCTCGCTACAAAGTTCATGGGTTTTCAATAGTTCTTGCAATAATATTTTCAGTTTATTATGGTTGGTGATCTTTTCCAAAGTACAACCGTACTAACATTAAGACTTCTATTGTTGCCTTGGGTTTTAACATTTTTTTTTTTTTTTTTTTGCCTAAAGTTTTCCATGGTTTTCTTTTGTAACATTTGGGTGGTTCTCTTTGTCTTGTTTCTCTTAGTTCATTGGTTACCCACATGTTTGCTTACGAATGTGGCCTTTGGTTGAAACATCTGAGCTTTTTATTTGGTCATTTCCTTCTATAGATGCCCCGGCTCAGAAGTCATACTAGAAGTCATACTGTATGGTTCATGGTGGTGGAAACCAATGGGTGGTTGAGAAACAGCTGGCCATGATTCTATTTGCTGTTCGTTTGTTTTGTACTATTGTTGCCAATAAAATGAGTTGCCCTATCTGTATTTTCGGTTGTGGTCATCTTGAAGACAGCTCATATCGTGCATGTGCTCCAGCCTTCATGGCATGATTTGCCTGGATGAGAGGAACACCTTTTATTCTATGCATGGAGCATTAACAAACTCATCACTGTACCTTGCATTTATTAATTATAGATTTTCTTCGTTGCACTCGTCCATTATGTCATTTACGTGCTCTTTCTATTATTTTTTTTATTTTTATGGCTCACAGGCTTTCATTTCCACTTTAGCTTCTAATAAAATGCATGATTATACAGCTTTGTGAAGGGTAGAGATTATGATCCTGATCGTGAACGGGCTGAGAGGAAAAAGTTGAAGAAACGTTTAAAGAGTGAAGCAAAAGGTGCGGCTCGTGAACTGCGCAAAGATAATTATTTCTTATTTGAGGCGAAGGAGAAGGATAGGTCATTGTTGGAGGAGGAAAGGACAGAGAAATATGGTAAGGCACTGGCTTTCCTCCAAGAACAGGAGCATGCTTTCAAATCTGGGCAGCTGGGAAAAGGTCGGAAGAGAAGAAAGTAATGATGTTGTTTGTTGTTGTGCCTACTACTTCTCAACTTGTTGCGAGGCTTTAGGTATGCCGAATCTGCACTCCTTTTCTGGTTCTTGTGCCTAACAATTATTTTTGGTTCAATTAATGATGATTGGATATGGTCACGGATACAGAGAAAGGCACTAGAGCACTTTAGTTCCCAAAATCTAGGACACAATATGGATATGGTGGCAACCGAGTGGGCTGGACCGAGGATTGTCCAAACTAGTCCCTCTGGCATGATTTTTGTTTGCCTTGTATTATACTATCTATGTCAACTAAGTTAAGCTGGTTTAGGCCCAACCCTTTGGGCCTTCAGATGGACACAGCCCTATTTCTTCGTGATAGATATTGGCAAAAAAATGTTATGCATTAGCCCTACTCTTTTGCCTAATGGCTTAATCAAAGTTGGCTTGGCTTGGGCAGATCTGAACTGGCCCAGCCCTGTTGTAACTGCAGATGGGGGGCACTGGAATCATAAATAATACTTTGATCATGGCTTTTGCCAACAGTGGATAATTGTGAATCTAAAAATGTTTGTGCTCACAAGTATCCATATCAAGTATTAGTTAACATGATACAGAATGGAAATTAATGCCTTTTCCCCTTTTTGAAAGGGAACTTAGCACCTAGGCTGGTTGAAAATTAAGTTCCATTTTTCAAAACATATAAACATTCTATTGTTATCTGTTTAGGGATTTCGTAAGCAGCTAAATCTAACCATTCATATGTACGTTACCGCCTTGGAATCATGTTTTTGCTGTTGGCCCTCAAAATTATACATAACTAAAATGCTGCAAAATTCTGGAGACATGGCTTGTATTTGTCTATAATAAATGAGATGCTTACAGATTTGTATCAATTTACTAATATGAGTAACTAGTAACTATGTGGGTTGTATAGGTGTCTTGAATTGGTGCAAATTGTAATTTTCAAGTCAACCGTATTTTTTAAATCTTGATCTCACATGTATGCTATGTTGGAATTCTTTCCCAGAATGCCAATTTATGCAACCAAGTGTTAGCAAGTTATATGATCATTAATGCATTGAAGTTGTGGGGCTGCTTCTCTCTCCTAGTATTATAGACTGCTATAGTAATAATAAGCCGAATATAACAATCATGGAAGGCCAAGTATAATCCTCTTTTTGGAGAGAAGTACTTATCATGCCTTTCCTAAGCCCAGACAAAGGTGTGCTATATAAGATAGGTGGTCTACTTTAAAAACATGCCACTATTACTCATTAGCTCTACTTTGATGGAAAGTAGAACTGACACCCCATGGCCCAGATAGATATGGGATTATTGGGATTTGAGGTTTCAATGATGGTGGTGATGTCAGAGAAGTACACTACTCATACTGCCCTACCTTCTCCTTCCTGAACTCGCCTTTCTTCAAACAGCATACACAGATCAACATAGCATCAGAATGTGGAGGATCTTCAGATTCATAACTTCAATAAAACAAAAACCTCTAGTCATCAGGGCTGACACCGTAAAAAGGTTGATGTTAATGGCCATTCAGACATAGTTGGGTTGACAAAAACGTGGTCATTGGGGTGCGAAGCACACAGTTGGGTTGCTCACACGCTTTTGATAACTACGTGCTGTTGATGTAATTTCCCTTTTGATTTGATTTGTTTTAGCTGTATATTTTTTAAATTCATGATTCAGTAATTTTTTGTAAGAAATTCCTATTTCCCTAGATTTTCCTTTTCTTGGAATCAGATATTGCAATCTGAGTGCGTTTGTCTTTTTCCTTAGAATAAGATAATGCAAGCCTCAGGGGAAATTTGTCTTTTTATCTTTTAACTTGAGATGAATCATTTCAATTTATTCTAGGATTTTATTGGTCAAAAATAAAAAATTAAACTGTCAAGTTACTTTTTGTACAGTTGTACTGCTAGTCAAGGGAGGTTCTGGTAAAAACCTAAAATTAGGGGCTTTTTTGAGGTTTTGTGAAAATGTAGGGCCCCTTCTATAGAAAAACTCTTTATTTTTTTTAGTCTCAATAGGAAATTGGATATGTAGTGTGGTGCATTTCAAAGTTCAGCATCATGTTTCTAATGGCGTCTGATATATGGTCACATCTTATCATGATCGTTTTATACTTGGGTTTATATGTTGAAAACACGAGTCTGAGTTTCTTTCTGTGTGTATCCACTTATACCTAAATGGTGCATACAATATTCTGCTTGCTTATCAAAATTCAATGCTTGGATAGTGCGCTTGCTTATCAAAATTCAATGCTTGGATAGTGCAAATGAATACTTCCACTTTTTAGTTATACTTTGAAGGTCGGCATCCTTTCTCAAACCTCCAGTGCTTATACCCCTCAATGGAATGAAACTGAAGACAACATGGTGTAGTAATCAAGCGCTCATATGTCGTAGAATCCGAGGTTGGGTTTATTGGGCCTGCCTTAAACCAATATGCTTGGTTTCAATTTGCTTTTACCAATGATATAAGTCATGTTAAGAGAAAGGACAAAGCACCTGGCTGGGGTCTTCATTGGCAAATTGTTGTAATTTACGAACTAGGACTTACTTTCCTAATCCAGCATAGTACCTTTCATCCTTTTGTTTTTTGGGTGTGCATGTAATTATATCATTATTTATTGTTAAATTTTTGTGGACTTGGATACTATAATCCTGATTGTAGTCACTGATTTATATGTTTCTGTTAATAAACTGTGACATCTTTGCTTTCCATATTTTCTTCCATTTTGCTAATTTTGCATTATGGTATTATAGATTTCAAGACTATAATCCTGATTGTAGTCACTGATTTCAATGTTTCTATTAACGAAATGTGACATGTTGTTGCTTTGTATTATAGATTTCAAGATTATAATCCTGGTTGTAGTCACTGATTTCAGTATTTTTTATTAACGAAATGCAACATATCATTGCTTTCCATCTTTTCTCCTATTTTGCTAATTTTTCATTATGGTATTATAGATCTCAACAGTCAACAGCAATGTGCTCAAATCTTATATGAAATCAGGTTGTTGAAGGAAAGTGCATAAATTATTAGAGAAAAGACAAAACAATGTGACTTCTCTTTATATAGAGGTCTTAGCAGATGACAAATTCAGGTCATATTAGCCAGAATGGGATGGGGCTTTGGATGCATCTTTAGCAGTACATTCCAATTCGCACGGCAGATATTGGACGGAAAAGCTTGATCAAAGAACAAACAAGATCTTATAATTTTGTTGTGTTGATGTGTATGAGATCCAAATTTTGATCTGTCTTCATTTACTTCCTAGTAATTATGATTTAATTTATTTGTAATCTTGACATTTTTTTAGCTCCAAATTTTGATGTGTTTTTGTCCACTTCAAGTACTTATCATTTAAATTATTTGGGGTACTTGGGTTGAATACTCAAATGATGCACCAAGTTGGAAAAGGGGAAGTCCGGATCCTGTCACTTTGAGAATTTGAGAAATCCTGTTCGTCCATGGACTACTAGTAAAACTCTGAACCGATAAAAATGATTAATTAATATTAATAATTTTTTTAATGATCTAGGGTATTTTTTGCCAACTCAACTTTTGGACCTTTGGCCTCCAACCTTGAGGTTACTTAATTCTGACGAGTAATAACTATTTACAAGGGGTACATGTATAATGCAAGGGGCGGAAGTTGAACTTAAGACCTTGGGGAGCAAACTCAAGTTTCAAATCAACCGAACCACTGCCTTGAAGGCTCAAAATAATTAATTATTGTTGCTTTTGTATGTTCTCTTGGCCAAAATTTATTTCCAATAGGATCAAAGGTCAAACTGATAACATGTAAAGCATTTTGTTACTTATAGTTTGTATTTTTTTTTTCTTTTTTGATGACTCAAGGTATCTCTAGCCAGTCTAGCCTTTAGACCGTTGGCCTCCAGTTAGGAGGATGACTTAATTTAGACGAGCAAGGATTATTTTTTGTAGGGTATATATATGACCGCACACATATTATTTAGATAATGCAAAAGGTGAGAGTCGAACTTAGATTGTATTTGACACAACCAGTTTCATAACTGTCCCAACTACTATTATAGCGCAATCCTAAGCAAGGTTGAAAAACTCGTGATATCCAGCTTTGTACATATTGACTCGGTGTCAAGTCCACAACTTAGGAGTCATACTTTTTTAATAATGATTTAAAAATATTAAAATTGGATCTACTTATAGAATTTAGATATACATATATTTACATGTAATAATAATAATAATAATAATAATAATAATAATAATAACCATTTTGGATTAGTAAATAAATTACATTTTGATCCATCATTTTTAAATCTCTAACTCTAAACCTCAAGTATTAAGTATTTATATTTGATGCGGTGGGGTTTACGCTATGTGATTGGCAAAGTCAAGAGCCAACCGTTAGAATTTCTGAACTTTGATTTTAGGTCAATAAATGAACAAAAAGGGTCATTTATTTTGAGTAGTTCAATTATTGAGGAAATTTTTTATTTTGAGCAGTTCAATTATTGAGTAAATTTTAATGCCTTATCGGGGGTAACTATTATTCTTGGTCTCAATATAGGGACATTGTAAGTGATAATAATATAATGATTGCGATATAAGAAAGGATGTTCAATTAAAGTAGAACATTGACTATAGTGGTTTTAGGAGTTCCCCGGTAATGGCAATTAGAGTTAATTCTATAAAAAAACAAAAAGCTGTTGCTTGCTGGTGACCTTCCCATTCTGTCACCTTGTAGGTGACCCATATGTGCCACCTTGATCCATGCAGGTCATATCAAGCGCTCTGTCGGGAACAGGCATCCTGACATTTAAATGAACACTTGTCAGTTCACCTAGAGCTTGTGGTGGCATGGACCATAAGAAACTCTGAAAGATGATTTTCCTTTCCCTTTTATTTTTTAAAGTCCGGTTAATTTTTTCTTATGGTAACCAGAAGTGGCCTAATCTTGACCTACTATGTCACCAAGAAATGCATGTCATTCTTGTGGACAATGGTGTTTTATCCAAGATAGCCACCCCTCTCTACAGTGATACGACGGAGCATGATTTGTTCACTCCCCGGTTATAGGTTAAAAACCTTAACTAATTTTATTTTTTGGGGTTGCTTACTATTGTCCACAACATCCAACTATTTTATGTTGCATGCCCTTTATGACATTGGTTCCTCTTGGGTAAGTTGTCCAGCTGTTTTTCATTCCGAATGACTTCAACAATGTCCTAGAAAAGATGAAATTTTAGCCTTCTTGGTACATTTTGATCTAGTTGTACCACTGACATGAATTTCAATCAAATTTGTGTGATGTACACATTTGGATCGATCAAATCCAATGAGACGGTCTACATAAATCTGATGTCAGTAAAATTGGGCGCGGCAACTACAGACCGGGAGATACAATTATAAATTTTTTTAAGTGGTAACAAAATATCATTAAAAAAAAAAGAGAGGTAAAGAATGATAAGCAGGAGATCAAAGGAAGGAAAAAGTGAGAGAGAGATGCACCAACCCAACCTCAATTACGTAATTACACCTGCTCAAGGAATTAATTTATCAACCCCTTGCTTGGCTAACATATCTACTATTGAATTAACGGATTTAACCTCATGACGAAAGGTGACATCCAAATTAGTTGATAACTGCCTAACTTCATTAAACTAAAATTAAAATTTCCAAGAAATGACCTTATTAAATACCCACACAGTGACATTAGAAGAATCACTATCCACAAGAAGCACACTACCATATTTTCTAGAGAACAACGTAAGACCTTTCAAAATAGTTAGCATCTCTAGGTGAAGGGTGTCCATTCTTGCCCTTAGATTATGAAGAGTATCAAGTGTGATATTCTCCTTAAGAGCATTGAGTTCCACAATCTTCTTCATTAAGGGTGTCTATTCTTGCCCTTAGATCATGAAGAGTAAATCCATGTGACTATTGTGAAGAGTGAATCCGTGTAACTGATCTCTCGTAGACAGTCAGGGATCTCTGCATTAGTTGCTCGATCTAAGTCGACTGTGTTTTGATCGCGTTTGTAGTAACCCTGTGATCTTGATCTAAGCTTCCGCAACCCCTAAAGCTATCAATTATCACTCTCACAATCCAATGTCTACTGATACTCATGTAAGATCTGGAAAAGTAATGTAGTCTATGATACTTGTCTCTTTTCATCAGGACTGGAGTCATGGAAACCCTTTGGAGAGAATGACAACATTGTTCCCTTGTCCATCTCTCATACGGTCTTTGCATTCAGCAACCAACAGTTCTGCCACATTGATTGGAAACCAACAGACCCAGGAAGGGATATCGGCCCACAAAAGAGAAAGCCCTGGCACAGTAGCACTAGCACATAGCATCATGTGCACTACCTCTGTTCCTCTTTATTATTATTATTTTTTTCAGATTAAGAAAGGTAGACCGAAGGACCTTATGAATTGTGATTCTGCTTTGTCCTCAGCAGTGTAGGTGGTTCTGGGACTATAATTTTTCAAGAGATGGGCAGAGCTGGGCCCCATGTGGATGGTTCATTGTACCTTTTTGATCAATTGGAAAGTACATGAAAAATAGTTTCTTTATTATTTTCTCAATCAGATTGTTATGTTGAACATTCTTGTATGAGCCAATGATCTGCGGGCAATCAATCAGCAGTTGGGGGCAGTCTTATTGTTGCAGTTTGTGTATGAGGCCAGTCCTGGATGGCCCTTTGGCTAGGTTCAATAATTGGTGAAAGCTACCGTTTCAGGTGGTCATGTCTGCCCCAAACGAAGGCTTATGTGAGAAATGGTACCTTGATTTCCACTGGCAAGAACAATAAATGTGATTCAGTGAGCCCAACAAAAACACATGGGCCTGGCTGTTGATGGACCATGGCTGCATTTTACACAGCCACTTTTTTTATACACTTAGACTTGATTAGTGGAAGTTTGTTATTAATAATTTTCATCTTTACCATTCATTTGAAGTTCACTGACCTGGCAGTTGGGGTTTGACAAACAGTTGATCCGTTCTTGTTTTCTCACCCATCCATGGTGGGGCCTCCTATATCTACTCATTTCCATCACATAATGTTCATCAAAATAATATGATTGTCATATAGGATGCTTCCAAAATCAAGCATGCCGTTCATATCAAGCGAGGCCAAACTCTCTTACAACTTTCATCATGAGAGAATTGAGAGGCTGACCCAGGTCCCTTATTGGTCCTACAACGCACTAGATGGGCGCACGTAGTTACTTTATTTCACAAGTGCATGCACAGATAAGTGCACCATAAAGATAGACCTTGATTTACTGCACCAAAGTAAGAAAGACAAGATGAATGATCCTAAACTTTGGTTTTTATTAGTATGTGTCAAATCCAAGCATCCAAACTATATGCAGACAGCAGATAGACCCAAACAACATGGCATCCGTTTTGGGTCTAGGCGTGGGTCCAAAGAGGGTTTGAATCTTAGGAGCCATTTATGTAATAAATAAACCTACTCTCTTTACAAGACAAGAATTCAAACTCAAGCACGCTTCACACGTCCAAACCGAACAGTGTGGCGATTTGGAGTGATATGTCTTGGTCAAATTTGGTTCTAGTAAAGAAGAGAGAGTACTATATATATAGTAATAACAAAATTTTATGTTTACATAATATATAATCATAATAATATATATTTTAGGCATGGGTACATATTTTATTCATAGGTTAGGTTAGGGTAAGAGGTAAAACTCTAAGCCCCTTGCAAGACCTATTTGATGGATGGCAATAATGGGGACCAGTTTGAAGAAAACGTCTCACGATATATATGGTTTCAGGCAAATATTATCTTAATCAGATTAACAAATTATTAATTCATGGTCCTTAACGTTTAACGATTTCTTAAGTCATATTTATATATTAGTTTAATCCAGTGGTAAATATGATTCAAATTACTGTCAAAATAGGATTAATTGCCCAGGGGATTAGTGAGTTTTCAACCGGCCTAGGTGGGCCCCATCCAAGAACCATGCAAGGTACATTTGCAGGGAGGATAATCCCCTGCATATAAAATATTGAGTTTGGTGACATCACTGTCAGATCCGAGCCCAAAATTAGATAGGTAGCCCCAAGCAGAAGCCTTGACCTACTTGAGATTAAATGAAATGAAAATGAAACTAAGATGATGCCAATGGTGGCTGAAAAACACTAGACATGAGAATCATTTGTATAATTAGAGGACCCTTGATGATGGCGATGATGGTGGGGCCAAGAATAAAAAAAAAAGAAAAAAGAAAAAGGAAAAAAAATTAGATTCTTTATAGACCAAGAAGATCCAAGATGATGGCCCAAAAACAACAAATGCAATTATAGTTTACTACAAGACCCTTCCAACTTTTTCTAAATTTTTCTTTCCCACCTTCACTTGACAATTTACAAATAGGTACATGAAAGCCTTTTTATACTAACCTTCTTTGGCACTTCCGTCTTTCTCTGTTCCTGTCTCGGCACAAGCACACGGATTCCTTCCTTTGATAGTCAAAGCCCATTCCTAAGATTCATTCAATCTTGCAGGAACTCACCCGGAATCCACAGAAGCGAAGCTTGTCATTTCCTCTGAAACAGAGGATCCCAGATATATACATAGCAAGAGAGCTGAGATTTCGAGGAAACCTCTTGTATTTGGCTTCTCTATCTCGTTTGAGATGTGGGTTTTTCTGGGTTTCTGATTTGCTGGTGGGTTGTGGGCGAAATCGGCAGAAATGAGGCGGCGGCAGGCCGAATTCCGGCGCCCAGTGCGGCGGAGGTTGTCGGGTTGGATCGTTGGGCTTCTTGGGTTCTTTCTCGCTGGTGCTCTGGTGCTGTTTGTCCTCCACCATCGGCATCAGGACCGATTTGAACCGCTGTTACAGGTATGGATGCGAATTCTCATTGCGATTTAGACTCTGTTATTTTGATTGAATGTGTTTTGGGATCATGTTTGGTTTGTGGAGATTGATGGGTTCAGGGTTTGATTGATACATAAGTCTTTTGATTAAACCTATGAATATTTGGAAGTGAATCTGATAAATTACCTAATTATGATGATTGATTGTGTTGCAATTGAATTGGTTGGCGTTATCGAATTGGATAAAACAAAGAGTAAAAATGGATAACCTGCTTATGCTTACATATTGGTTGTTTTGGTTTGATGTGTTATGAGATTGTAGTGTTTGAATGATTGATCTGATTGATGCATTAGTGTCTTTCATACTGCTAATTCTTATTGGAAATTTCAGAAGTTGGAAAGGGGTAACTGCATGATGTGTGTGTTATGTTGAGTGGTGCCTGAGCTGAAGTTTTTTGTAATCATAAGAAATGAGAAGATCTAGTTATTGGAAAGAAAAGGGAGAAAAACACCATATCATGATTTCAATTCGGTTGTTTTGATTCAGCATATGATAAGATTTTAGGGTTAGAAAGATTTGATTTTGCAGATGTACATATGGAAAATTACTGGGAGCTGTTTGATAATATATGAACAGACTGCCTGAGTGGTTAACTGTGTTCAAATTTCCACTAGATCTTAGATCTTAGAACACTGACCCGTTTTGAATAGATGATTCTTGAATTTGGTTTCTTAAATTTGGAGGAGTTAGCTGATACCAGCAAGTTTAAAACAGATGAATGGGTTTTGGAGGTATCACATTTTGGGATCAAGGGCTAACTGAAATAGACTATCCATTTTCTATGTTCATTTTTGCATAACCATATACGGCCTTCATCTATTTTCTTAGATATTTGTATGTTTGTTTATCCTGTTATGCTGTATTACTTCACAATGATGTCACGAAAGTTACTAAGCTAGTCCTAGTGAGGTCCACTAAGTGGCCCAAACTCGAAACTACACCCACAGGATCTCAACAATCTCAAGTTGTGTATTGGCATCATCGTTATCTTTGTGTTAATCTATCTAGTGTTATGAGTTTCATCACTTTTGTCATAGATGCTTGCTAAAATTGTAAAGAAAAGGGTACACTTGCAACTTAGTACTCAAAATACTGTAACCCATGTTCAGCATCTAACAGTAGAGGTTGCAATTAGTGATATGCTAGCATAAGTAACATCCTGTGCTTAAAGCAAGGTCATGTAGACATGAATCAACTTAAGTATAATTACGAAAATAACAGTGGTACTACTAATATAATCTATAGTCCATTTTCAAGAAGTTGTCTGTCTGTATCTAATGTACTCTAACAAAATCTGGCCATTAAATCTTTTCCACAAAATAAAAAAAAGGAAAGTCCATTAAATGAAAATTTTCATGTATTTAATCTATTATAAATTATAATACATATGATGTGGTCTAAAAGATGTTAAAAAATGTAATTCTATTACACTATAGTCTATATGTGAATTTTGGCATACTTAATATATCATGAAGAACGAGATAAAATACAGCAATCTTCTGTAGGCAGTTTCATGTCTATTGGATGGTGTTTATTTTGTTATCACATCAACACATACATGCACAAGGGAATATATGAATTCATCATGATTATACTCCAGCATAGTTTTCCGATGCTGTGAGTTAACTAGACTTAGAAAGTTACTGGTTTGAGTCAACCAGGGAACTTGGCAAGTATACTAGGTGGTTCAGTAAGATTATATTGTGTATGTGTATACCTTTATAAATAGAAATATTTCTAATAACTAAAATATAGTAAAAGATGTAGAATCCAAAATTATATAAATTTCTTATGAATTGCAATTTCGATTTCCAGTTTTCATTTATGCATTTTCTGGCTTCTTCCATTTTACTGACGTAAGATTCATATACAATTTTTTTCCATAAATTTTTAAGGGCAAATTGTCTCTGGACAACTAGGCAGACTCAGCCAAACCAGGACGCATTAAGCTAAGTCAGAAGTTGACCAGGTAGCTTAGTCAAGTTTCAAGCAGAACTCATCCGGATCGAGCTCATCCTAACCTAGTTTCTTAGTGTGTGATCTAGTTGAGTCAACTTAGGTGGGTTCCTGGTTGACCCCCTAGGTTGGAAAACTATGCATTAGGAAATTGACCAGGTGGGTCAACTGAGTTTCAACCAAACTTTGTTTATACCATGTTCAAATCACTCTGCTCACCCAATATGTGAACTGATTGAGTCACTTGGTGGGATCCTAGCTGACCCAATGGGTTGGGTGAGTATGTATGCTTGTATACCACCATGTCATACTTTTTTTTTTTGTTGGTAACAACACATTATGTTAAGGGAAACTAGAAAGACACAAAAGGCCCTAATAGAGGAAAGGGCAGAAGGCATAAGAGTTCCATATAGAGGAGGAACACAAAGAAAAATCAACCAACACAATGAAGAACAACAACAACAAGACCTATCCACCCCTTGTTTGACTAAACGATAATGCTCTAATCTATAATGACCACTAGTCATACATACATTGCTACATTAACATATCGATAACCAAACATGTCAAAAGGAACCATAAATGCCACAAACGAGATCAGGAAACAAAGAATCCCTCTTGTATCATATCCAGTATATATGAGTTAATAGGGCGTGTGATGACTTTGACAAAACTCATAGCAGATTTGGAAAGTTTTCGTTGTTGTATCCATGGGGGTGGGGTCCAACTCATGTTCATCATCATCATCATCATCATCATCAAAGCCTTATCCCAACCATGTTGGGGTCGGCTACATGAATTCTATTTCTCCATTCTGTTCTATTTTGAGCTAAATCTTTCGATAAGTGCAACTTCTTCAAATCTGAATTAATGATTTCCATCCATGTTTTCTTCGGCCTACCCCTACCTCTTGATGGACCCTCCACCTGTATATCCAAACTTTTTCTCACCGGTGCCATTACTGGCCTACGCTCAACATGCCCAAACCATCTTAAACGAGTTTCTCTAATCTTATCTCCTATTGGTGCTACCCCTAAATGTTCTCGAAAGCGCTCATTTCTAATTTTATCTTTCCTAGTTTTACCACACATCCACCTAAGCATTCTCATTTCCGCTACATCCATCTTATGAATATGTGTCTTCTTAATTGGCCAACATTCTGCTCCATATGTCATAGCTGGTCTAACCACTGTCCTGTAAAATTTTCCCTTCAATTTTGTTGGCATTTGTCTATCACAAAGTATTTCCGAAGCTAGTCTCCACTTCAGCCATCCAGCTCTTATCCTATGCTCCACATCTTCGTCAATCTCCCCATCCTTACTAATCATCGAGCCTAGGTACCGAAAAGAATCTTTACGTGGTATCTCATGGGTTTCAATTTTGACAGTGGTTTCAACACTTTGTATATGTCCACTGAAATTGCAATCCATATATTCTGTCTTTGTACGACTTATTTTAAAGCCTCTAGATTCTAATGCCCTCCGCCATCTCTCAAGCTTTGCATTTACACCCTCTCTTGATTCATCCACCAATACTATATCATCTGCGAACAACATACACCATGGTACTTCTTCTTGAATATGCACAGTTAACTCATCCATAATTAATGCAAAGAGATAAGGGTTTAAGGATGATCCTTGATGTAAGCCTATAGTAACGGGAAATCCGCCCGTTTCTCCACATGTAGTTTTCACATTTGTTATTGCACCTTCGTACATATCCTTTAAAATTTCAATGTAACCTCTTGGGACATTCCTTTTCTTTAAGACCCACCAAATTAAATTCCTCGGTACCCTATCATAGGCTTTTTCCAAATCGATAAAGACTATATGTAGATTTTTCCTCTTTGCTCGGTATTTTTCCATTAATTGCCTAAGTGAAAAGATAGCTTCCATAGTTGATCTCCCTGGTATAAAACCAAATTGATTTTCCGAAATCTTAGTCTTTTTTCTCAGTCTTTGCTCTATTATTCTCTCCCATAACTTCATAGTGTGACTCATAAGTTTAATCCCTCAATAGTTGGTACAATTTTGTATATCTCCTTTATTCTTATATATAGGTACTACAATGCTTCTTCTCCATTCATCCGGCATTTTCTTTGTCACAAGTATCTTATTGAATAGTCTACATAACCAGCTTACTCCAACCTCTCCTAAGCATTTCCATACCTCTATTGGAATACCATCTGGGCCTATTGCCTTTCCTGTCTTCATTCGCTTTAATGCTTCTTTCACTTCCACCCATCTAATTCTACGGAGAAAAGTATACTCTTGTAATGAAGTATCCTCCTCCACTCTTGTATCGCCCAAATATTCTTCATTTAAAAGTTTACTAAAATATTCTTTCCACCTTTCTATAATATCGTTGTCCTTCACCAAAATATTTTCCTCATTGTCCTTGATACATTTGACATGATCTAAGTCATGTTACCAATTAAAAAAAAAAAAAAGAAGGCATGACAGCTTTACTAAAAAAGGATTATCCTATTACCATTAGTTCATGAGCTATGACCATTGGCCCTACTAGATGCATGTGGCATTCGATATTGAAATGAATCAGTGAAGACAAGTTGCATTATAGGAAGGTCCTTTGGCATTAACAAGTGCATAGGTGGACTATAGGTAAGAGTTGTACCAAAAAGCATCCTTGTTGGTTATTTCTAGTCATCAAATCCAAGAAAATCATATTGATAGTCTGAATTTACTCAATTTGATCATCAATTTTAAGATCATACTTCAAATAAATATGAATCTAATGGAGCTACTTTTTGGTACATCCCTAATCCACTGCCTACCTAGGACTAGTGAAATCCACAAAAAACATGTCCCAATTAGCTAACTTTTTATTTATTTATGTATTCCTTTTTAGCAAAAAGCTAATATGACTCGGAATGGATTTTGCTAAAGTTGGCTTGAGAGGAATTGATGAACTCATACATAGTGCTTCTGTAGTGCATTGTAGTCATTTTCATATCAATTAGAAAAGTAAGAAAAAGGATAGCCCTAAAAGAAAGAAAGAGAACTGTTGGGTTGCAAAAATGCCTATTGAGAAGTGAAAACAACTCCAAATGTTTTTCATTCCGGTCTAGCCTGGTTAAATCCTTGGTTAGGTTGCACTTCTTCAGATCTATCCTTACTACTTCTATCCATGTTTACTTTGCCCTATCCTATCTCCTTGAGGGCCATCAACCCATGAAGAAAAACTTTTCCTCACTGGCACTATTGTTGGCTTGCATTGCACATGTCCAAACCATCTCAAACGAGTCTCTCTTAATTGATTATCTGTTGATAGACTTAACTCAAAATGCACTCATTTCTGAATTTTATCTTTTCTTGTTTCACCACACATCCATCTCAACATTCTCATACCCACTATATTCATTTTTTGCACGTGTTGTTTCCTAACTGGCCAACATTCTGATCTACAGGTCATAGCTGGTCTAATTTCTATGTTGTAAAATCTTCTTTGTAATCTTGTTAGTATACACTAAATACAAAGAACTCTCTCTCTCTTCAAATTTTCCATGCATTCCACCTAGGTCTTATCTTGTGTTTGACATCCTCCTCAATCTCTTCCTCTGTACTAATTATGGAGACAGGGTCTTGGAAGGACTCTCTTTATGGTATCTCTTGAGCTTAAGTTCTCATTGGAGTTATATCTCTTTGCACCTCCCCATTGAAGTGCATAAATGAAAAAAGATAAGATGTGACAAACTGAAACAAATATCTTATAATTTCGTACTATTCTTTTTTGGGGGTTTTCCCCTCTTCATGCATTCATGTGGAGAAGCAAAAGACAGTAGAGCTACCAGAGTGAAATGGGCATCAACATGAAGATTTGAAATTAGGGCCCATTTTGCCAAAGGTCAACCCAAGCCTATGGGCACCAATCATCCAGATTATTCTTCTAAATAGTTTTCTAATTCTTAGTTTAGGTTAATGATGAGCAGTTTTGCCATTTGTCTGTGTTTGTTATTCTTGGATAGACAATATTATAAGATCTTATTATAGTTCATATGATATTAGAGGCTAGGATTGGAGTTATGGCTTCCTTAGTGAAGAAAACCATGCAAAAGGTGTAAAGGAATGCACACTAGTAGCTGATGATGTTGAGTGTGTTTGAACAGTAAAGTAGTTTTTGGGTAACCTTTTGCGTGTAGGGCTGATTCAGATTGCAAACAGCTAACCGATTCTTCGATTATTAGGAGTTTCCGACCTGTGATAATTGGGTTTGGGACCTATTTTAGGTTCTGATTCATAAACGAGTCTAGGTTCGGAACCCATTTTTGGTTATGATTAATAAATGTGTCTGGCTCCGGATCCATAAAGGTTTTGTGGACCTGAGACCTAGTATGAGAGCCTTTACTATTGCAAATTATAGCTCAAAATCAACTTTAGTTCAACATTTTTATATTTAATTTTAAAGATAGTAGGCTTGATGCATTGTTAAAGGTTGAACAATATCCTTAATTTAAGGAAAGAAAAAAAAAAGTTAAAAAGAAGTCTGTAACACCCCGACCCAGCTTGATCCCGTCAAAACTAATTTTGGAACTAGATACAAATTCTCTAGTTAGACCTGGTTCTGGAATTGAATCCAGGTCCTCTTATCAGAACCTTGTCTAGAACCAACAAAATAGTTTTCAAATCAGAACCAGTTCTAAAACTAGAACCACCATTTAGAAACGGTTCAAGGTCCGGGTCTTGCATGATTCTAGCCTGGAACCATTTGCATCCCTAGCTGATTACACCTTTGAATCTGTGCTCTTTGTCATCTAAGGTTGATTCATGTCTTGTGCATGGTGTTCCATACACCTCAAAGCCAGGACGTGGTATGCATGGGATTCTTGCATCTTTAGAATCTGTCATCTCTTTCGTAAGGAAAAGGTAACCTCAAAGTCCTGAGCCAATTATTTCACAAGCAAGGACAAAATTCTTTTCTTATTAAGGGTTGGAAATAAATGAGATAGAAGGTTAGATAATTCTTTGATGGTTGATATACGGATGTTGGAGTTGTCATAGGGGCCCATTGATCATGATCATCATCAGATTCTTGTCCCAACTATGTTGGGGTTGGCTAATAGAGGCCCATTGATCATAAACTTGTTTTTCTTGGTTAATACTCTTAATTATTTTAAGGTAGATTATTATTATTATTATTATTAGTTTATTTTTTAAGCCTTGGACATTTGAATTGTACTGGGTTTTGATTGAAGGTTGGCCTAACTATCAAATTGGAACGATTTCATCATCTTGTTGGTAATCAAGGGCTCACATTAGACCCTTCATCCTACATCAGCAGTGTCACAGAAAAAGGAAGTGTGTTCTGCTTCTTCTTTGCTTCAATCTTTCTTCATTTGCCACTCTTATATTATATACCAATACAGTTGAAGTAGTAGGTGGACAAAAGCACCTGCCTTAAAGTAGAAAAATTAGGTTGCAAACAAGGCCTTAACTTTTAAAATTGCAAATGTGGTTGTGGGCCCATTTGGTGCCAAATCACTATAGTAGGGCGATTGGAAGGTCTCCTTATGGATTATTAGTGGGGCATGATCATAAACTTATATTTAAGTGCTTCAAAGATTTAACGCTTTTTTGACAAAACTCTGGGGCCCTTAAATAGATGATTATGTTCAATAGTCTTCCCATGTGGGGCCCAATCCTCATCCAAAACAAGACCATCCAATCTTCCCTAACCTAGTGGTTGGCATCAACTATGGGGGGCCCCACAGCCATGTTCATGAGTTATGAAGTTGTGGCAGGTTCATGCCTAATATTTTCCGCTATCATATACATTTATATATCAACAGTATCCAGTGGCTGGATGTTGTCCCATAAAAAATGGCTTCTTTCAGTGTGTCATTACCTGGGTTCATGACAACAAGGGATAAAGGGCAATGGGAAGTATGGACATGGATCAAGGGTATTAGAAATATCAGGGTGATCAAATGATTCTAGACCTTAGATAAAAGTTAAGGATTCAAGGATTTTTTTATACCGATTCTTGTAACCTTAAGAAATCTTGATTTGATTATGATAAAAAATGCAATGGTGACTAATGTTGGGTCTTTGTCGAATTAGGATTAGTGCTAATTCAAAGGGGATACATGTGAAGGGACTGGATTGATCATAGGTGGCTCGCTATATGAAAACAAAGAAGGGCATAAAGAGGGGGCCTCCAAGAAAATTTGCCACTATACAATGAGAGGGGTTATTTTTTGGCCATTGTACCATGTTGCCACCTTGAATATGGTCTGCAGTGCTACCTTTGATCAATGTCATCAAAAGTGTGATTGGGTGTATGACACCTTAGGCACCAGCACTCCTTTGAGCCTTTCCTAGGATTCAGGTGAGGCCCCAACATTTGGGCTCATGCTTGGTGTGCCTAGGTTCATGTGCCCAAGTTTTCTTGAGCTTGCCTTAGGGCTTGGGCAGTTCTATTGGGATTTTTTTTTTAATTCTAAGTGGGTATTTTATATTTCTCCCCTTAGGATTTATGTGAAGGAAAAGAGAAGCCTCTATGAAGGCAAAAGAGAGAAAGGGGAGAAAAAGGTGAGAGGAGGGAGGCTTTTACACTTACATTTGTTTGTTTTCTTCTTCTTCTTTGCCTATGCAGTGGACTGACTGTCACAGCCTTTGTTTTTTTTTCCTTTAAAAAAAAGAATTCTTTTTTTTTCTTCATCATCTTCTACATCTTCTTTTCCTTTTTACGTCATTATGTTCTTCTCCTAATCCTTTTTTCATTAGCTAGATTTTTTTTCTTTTTTATTTCATTTTTATTTTTGAATAGTCTCTTGTAGAAGGGTGGCTTGGCCCAACGATGAACGCTTACTGGTAGCATCCTAGAGGACGCAGGTTCAAGTCACGGAAACAGCCTCTTCAAAATGAAGGCTAGGTTACATACATCTTGCCCTCTCTAGACCCGCTACGTGGGAGCCTCATGCACTGGGCTGCTCTTTTGTTTTTTTGAATAGTCTCTTGTATGATAAATTGATAATTTTAAAGGGTAAATAAACCATTTTGACCTAGTGGATGAACTGGAGGAATATCTTGGCAAAAATAACAGCTTAAAAAGATGATGACATGGAAGGATATGTTGGTATGAAGTTTTATTAATTGAATTCAGTCCATGTAGTCATGAAAAACCGAGACGTTCTTATATCAAACCTCATTTTCTTCTTTTTTGAAGTATTTAGAGTTTTGACTTGTGAGTTTTGACTATAGTTGTTGGTACTATGGGTCCTTTCTTCTTCTCATTTTGTTATATTTTATATTTATGTTTTGGACAAGCTTATGCATTGATGATGCAGGATATAAATTGGGCCAAATGCCTTTCTTTTTTTAATTCAATAATGGTGTATACTGTAGCATAATGACAGAATCTAAAGATTACATGTACATGTGCTTAGTTCCTTTTTCTTGTTAAAGTTGTCCCTCACAAAATTAGACTCACCCTACGCATTTACCTTGAGTCTCAGGTCCAGCTGGCTTGGCAGTTAGTGTGCACCTTACACCTAAATTGCCTTTGATGACACCCATTAGATATTAGTTACTGGATTGAATAATCCCAGGTGGCACAATGAACTTTAATCATGCCTCTTGGAAGTTTTCAAGAGTAATAATAATTCTGTGATGGAGGTGGTTGAGTCCATGACTTGGTCAGTCTCAGAATGGGCAAGTATGTGAAAGGAGCATTGTGGAGTTTCTTTGGAAGATCTTAATAGATCTTGGTCTTCTTTCTTTAAGGGTAGTTGCAGTGTTAAACCCAGAGTTAGGGTTGTATGGATGAATCCGGCTCCTACTCTGAAGTAGAATTTTGATGGTAGCGTTATTCGATCTTTATGAAAAGGAGGGATTGGAGGAGTTATAGCTTATAAGGGATTGAAATGGTAATATTGTAAGGAGCTCTCTGGGCCGATTGACTCTTTGGATGCTAATGAAACTAAGTTGTTTGCTATTCTTGTTGCTTGCCGATAGTTACTTCGGATGGGTGGTTATAATCTATTCTTGAGGGAGATTCTTTATCGGTAATTCAGTAGTGTTTAGGGAGCTTTTCTCATCCTTGGAGATTGGCAGATTGAGTGGAGGAGCTGCACAATATTTCAAGGAGGTTGGGTGCTAGTTTCTATCATATTGTTAGAAAGGAAAATGTTGTGGTCGATAGTCTTGCAAGGGAAGGAGTTTTTCACTCTTCCATTTATTTTGATGTTTAGTTCTTTTTTGTTTTCTTTTTGGTAGTTTTGCATTGGCTGTGTTTTTGTCACTTTTTGGGTTTTGGTGAAATAAAATTCTCATTGTTATAAAAAAAAAAAAAATCATGCCTCTTGGAATGATTCGACCCATTGGCGAATATCACTCTGATCTATGTGACATGTGAGCCATCTACCAATCAAGGTGGTCATTTCTAATAGTTTGGGTGTCAAAATGGGCCTCATTATCCAAATTGGATACTTATAGGCCGGGCTATATATATCATTAATGTTGAGGCAGTTTTGGGTAAAGTTGGACAAGTTAGAGTTGGCATGTTGGAACAGATAGACTGTGATGAGGAAATGCTCTAAGGTAGCAGATACTATGAAAAAGGGAGGATAAACGTAGCTCGTTCACAATAGACAAAGTGCAGGGGGAGAATGCTAAGGACTTGAGATCTCACCCCTGTGGGTTTTTTTTTTTTTTTTTGAACTGTTGGCACCATCCTTCATTGTCTCCATCAACCGGGGAGAAAGGGGAGAACAGTTCAAGGAGTTATATTCACAAACCATTCAAAAAAACAAAAGAAAAAGAAGGTTTTGTATTCAGGAAAGAGTAATTCGACACTGCACTAGGCATTATAGTCTATAGAGATCTAAAGGAAAAGATTCTAACTTTAAGAATGATAGAGTTATAATGGTTAAGATGATATATTTGATTGAAAAATGATAAATGTTGCTGTAGCTGCTAATGCTTATACATCCTAAGTGGATTAAGTGAAAGTTATAAAAGGAAATTGTGGGAATCAATGAATAGGTTAGTAGAGGATGTACTTAATGGGGAAAGTATTGTAGTTTGGGGAGACTTTAAGGAAGAAAGGAGACGGTTATGACGGAGTGCGTGGAGGATATGGTTTTAAAATTATGGAATGAGATGGGGAAAATTTTATTCTTTTCATCTTTTTATCTTGGAAGGGCCAACATATGACTTTTTTTTAAAAGATAAAACATACCTTTTTTTCGAAAGATAAAACATACTTCTTTGTTGGGGGTGGTTTGGGTGGGTGTTGTGGCGGGGTGGTGGGGAAGGGTTGGTTGAATCTTTGTCTGGCCCCAAATAGGTATTCTCATATGCATAGGGTTAGACCTCGAGGTTTTCTTCTTTGCAGGTTCTTTATTATGAAGAGAGATTTTGAAGATGCTCTTAGACAGAGGCAGTTCAACAGGGACTGACAACTGCTTTTCATTTTTAATGAATTTAGGGGTATATATTTTTATTGTTGAGGCTCCTTTTTCCCATTTTCATAGGAAGGCCAATGAGCACAAGCTTGCCAATTCTGGGCTGGAATGTCTGTCTCTTTGAATTTCCATCTTGGTGGGTTAGTATTGTCCTAATAAATTTGCTCTTTTATAGGTAACTCATAACTTTCATTAAAAAGAGGAAAAAAAAAAAAGACTACTGGGTTGCTATTCTGTGTTGATCTGCAATCTCCAACAATGTCTTCCCTTTCCTGTCTGCTCCACACACGTCTGCATTTCTGATGTCAATTATCAGAAGTCTAGTCTTTGTGAAACTAGATAAACACAAGTATCTACTCTGGAAGTCCCATTTTCTTCCTGTGTTGAAAGTACATGGCTTGCAGGGATTTGTTGATGGATTGATGCAGGTCAGACTGATGGACCCAGTCTTAAGTTTTAGTTGATGCAGGCCAGACTATGGACCCATATTAAGTTGTATACCTGAAGGTCCATGCCCAATAAGGCTCGATAAAGAAGAAAGTCTGCACTGTCACATTTCCCGCCTTCCTTTCAAAGTCTGCAGGCTACTAGGGGAAGAAAACATGCAGCGTCCTAATAAAATTCCTAACTACCCTTTGTTTAGCCAAGGAGTCCGCATTCCATTATACAACTAGCTCTTTTATCTCGTATGGTACTTTTGTTGATCAGTATGAATCACTCCTTTTTTTTTCCCTTCAAAAAAGATTGTTAATTTAACATGAATGAAATTGAATTTCTATGATTTGTTCTAATTATCCAGGAGAAAGATGTGACAATTGAACACATTCCTCATGAAGCTTTAAATTTCACTGAAGAAATTTTAAGTGCAACCTCCTTTGCCAGGCAATTGAGTGATCAAATGACTCTTGCCAAGGCTTATCTAATCCTTGCCAAAGAGCATAACAATCTTAAGCTTGCTTGGGAATTCAGCTCTCAGATCAGGAATTGCCAGTTGTTATTGTCAAAAGCTGCTATGAGAGGCACCTCTATCACTGTAGCTGAAGCAGAGCCTATTGTTCAACAATTATCCTCTCTAATCTACAGGGCCCAAGATGCTCACTATGACATTGCAACCACAATTGTGACACTCAAGACCCACATCCAAGCCCTAGAAGAGCGGGCCAGTGCAGCGATGGTACAGAGCACGGCATTTGCACAGTTAGTAGCAGAAGGACTATCGAAGAGTCTCCATTGTTTCCACATCAAGCTGCAAGTTGATTGGCTTAGAAATCCTACATTGAAGAAACTGGCATATGAGCAGAAAAACTCTCCCCGATTTGTCGACAACAACCTCTATCATTTTTGCATATTCTCTGACAATGTGCTGGCAACTTCTACAGTCATTAACTCTACTGTCTCCAATGCTGACCACCCGAAGCAGCTCGTTTTCCACATAGTCACAGATCAGATCAATTATGAGGCAATGCAAGCATGGTTTCTCATGAATGATTTCAAGGGTTCTGCGATCGAAGTGCAGAACATGGAAGAGTTCTCATCTTGGTTAAATGCCTCATCTCCCCCTGTTTTAAAGCTTCTTCGAGACGAAGAAAGACTGGCAGGCTACTTTGCAGATGCTCAAAATCAAAATACTGAAGTAAAATTTCAGAACCCAAAGCATTTTTCCTTGCTGAACCATTTGCGGTTCTATCTCCCGCAAATATACCCGTCATTGGAGAAGGTGGTGTTTTTAGAAGATGATGTTGTCGTCCAGAAGGATCTAACATCTCTTTTCTCCTTGGATTTGCATGGGAATGTGAATGGAGCAGTGGAGACATGCCTCGAGGCATTTCATCGTTTCTACAAGTACCTCAATTTCTCCAGCCCGATAATCAGCTCAAAATTTGATCCACAGTCCTGTGGGTGGGCATTTGGGATGAATGTTTTTGATCTTGTAGCGTGGAGAAAAGCAAATGTGACTGATCGGTATCACTACTGGCAGCAGCAAAATGCTGACCAGATGCTATGGAAGGCCGGAACCCTGCCTCCTGGCCTCCTCACATTTTATGGGTTGACAGAACCACTTGACCGGAGATGGCATGTGATGGGATTGGGTTATGATGCCAATATCGATGACCGACTGATTGAGAGTGCAGCTGTTTTACACTATAATGGGAATATGAAGCCATGGATGAAGTTAGGTATCAGAAGGTACAAGCCTCTATGGGATCGGTATGTGAATCACACAAACCCATTCCTGAAAGATTGTGTCATGCGTTGACATGCTTCTTGTTGAGTCGCTATTGTTTTGGCTGGCATCTTCAACGTTCAAACAGTTGATAGATCAGAGTTGCATCATTTTTGCGGTGTCCGAAGCCAATAACAGTTTCGGCTCCGTTAGGGGCACTTTTCTTTTCTTTAGTCATTAGAAATTCCATACATCAAAAAGCATGAATGTTTTATAGTTTTGGTGGGGCTGGGATTCATTTGGATTTAGGATTCTTTGAATGGTAGCAATTTTTGTAATAATATTTATTTTTTAATTTATATAGAAGTGGCTTGGTCTGCAATTTTTTGTATTCCAACCACATCATTTGGTGATGATTGTAAAACAAGTGCTAAAAGACCCATCATTTTTTTGTGGGCTCTTCTCACAAGCTTTGGGAAGTGTGCTTAGCAAAACTTTGTAATCTGTGGTGGCAGTGTTTTACTATCAATTGGAAATGAGGCTGAACATGATTAGGGGTTGCTTCCGTCAATTATCTTTTGAAATGTCAACGCTAATGCAAATCCTATTAGCCGTTACACTGTTGCTCATAGGAGCTTCCCCACTCCCACCACACACGCGTGCACACAGAGGCTATACAATTTGTAGTTTTAGAAATAAAGGTGATTTAGATTTGCATGGATCCGATGTAGTCACTTTAGTGTTAGCCAGGGCTATTTCTATGCTAAAGTTGTAGTTCAGTCCTAACTCTCTGCAACTGAGTCATTGCAATCGAGTTGATTCAGGGAGTTTTGATTCCTTATCTCCTTGTTTTCCAGCTACTCCAACATGCTCAACTCAATGTTAATGGATAAGTGTGTTAGTTGACAAAAGAAAGAAATTGATGATATTAGTGACAGATATGCAAAGGCTTCACTAGGGGTAGATTGGATGTTCTGACATGAATTCCTCAAATTCTACGAAATTCAAGGAATCATGAATCTATCTCCATTATCTTGTATTTGGTTTTTGCAAATCTACGAATTGATGAATTGTACAGTTGTGGCTAAAATAAAATTGCAGTCAATGGGTTTACCATGACAAAAGGTTAATTGCAATTGTCTGAGCAGAGTGCTGAATTTAAGCTCAATTAAGTATGGACAAGCAGTCCTTGACCTACACAGACTGGAGCGAATCTCCTTTCATTATAGCCCACCCGACACTTGTGATCAAGCATGCTAAGGGTAGGGTTGGCTGGTTGGTTCAGGAATTGCCACCCCCACATGTGATCCACAATCAACAATGACAAGATTGTATGTTTGGCTTCACTAGGGGAAGATTGGATGCCCCATCTAGGTTTTTAACTTGGCAAAAGGAATATGGGTGCAATACCATATGAATTGATGAATCCTTATGAAGTGTACAGTTGTGGCAAAAATAAAATTGCAGTCAATGGGTTTACCATGGAAAAGGTTAATTGCAATTGTCTGAGCGCAGTGCTGAATTTAAGCTCTGTAAAGTAAGGACAAGCGGCCCTCGACCTACACAGGCCTTAGCGAATCTCCTTGATTCTAGCCCACACGACCTTAAAGCATGCCAACGGTAGGGTTGGCTGATTGGTTCAGGAGTTGCACCCCCACATGTAATCCACAATCAAGAATGACAATATTGCATGTTTGACTGCCGCCAGATCCAGGTTTATTTCTTGGCCATTCTCAATCAGCAGTGCGGGCCATGACTTTCAATGATACAGATCATCAACCCAAGAATTCCATGTATACAAAACTGAGGGTCTGATGATGCCATGCTCTCCTCAAATAGCTGTACAAACAAGACTCCAGTGAATGAGATATTCACGTGAACATTATTTTATCGTTTTCGATCCGGTCGTTTTCCACCTTTCAAATCGTGGCCAGCAGTCTCTTCCCGTGAACCGCTGGGGCTCAACTCGTCCTTTTGGCCTTTTCTTACAAGAAAGCAAAACCCACTGCCCATCCATAAACAAACGACACACAAATGCAGCATTGGATAAAAATCCTCTTTCAGTTCCGTCTTTTACAAGACATTTTCTAAAGAGGCACAGAAATTTGGTGGGTCATGGGTTTCCAACTCAATTCTTGTTTTCAGAAAACAGAGCGAAGATTCCTATCACAGATTTTCTGATCAGTCTCATCAATGGAGGAGTGGAACTGTGTACATTCATGTTTCTATACTATCATAAATGTGGGGCCTATTATGGATGATGATCGGTTCCACTAAACGTGATGTGCCTTAATCATGTTGATGGGTTTGTCATAAACATCTCCTGTATCTATAATTTTAGCCCACTGATCAAGTCATAAAACAAAACAGCTATCAAAGGTGGACGATAATGTTTCTAGTTGAAGATGAGAGCACGTTGCCAAGGTGGGCAAAGTGCTCATTTTTGCAACCATACAGTCATGCTGCCTATAGAATAAAGATATTTATGATCTAACTTGAAATTTTAATGTCTTCAATCTTCTTATCTTCAGTAATTTCTTCAAATTTGCCCACCGTTTAATCATGTAAAGGTGAGGTCATGTTGGCCCACATATATAAATCAACGGTGCAGGAAGGTGTAAGCTCAACTCCAAGGCACTGCAATTCGTCCTATAAATAATATGCTCAGTGGCCACAGGTGTCCCTACTCCCTAGATTTCAGAGAAAGAGCAGCATGAGAATCCTATGGCTACTGATTCTCACTCTCTGCTTCTTCTCTCATGCATCTGCAATCAAACATAGCAAGAAGAAGCTCCCATCAGCGGTCGTTGTGGGGAATGTTTACTGTGACGCATGCTTCACCAAGGAGTTAATAAAGACTAGCCACTTCCACTCCATTTCAGGTCACTTCCACTCCATTTCAGGTTCATGCCTCATTTAAGTTCAAACCATATGAGATTTTTTACTAAATTTTCTCCCTGTGCTATGTGTGTAATCTAGTCCTTGTATCTTGTAGGTGCTTCAGTTGCAGTGGAATGCGGAAAGATGGGACTAAACTCCGGATTCCAACTGGAGGCAAAGACAAATGAACATGGAGAATTCAAAGTACGCCTTCCATTCTCAGTTCGTGAACATGTAAAGAGAATTAAGAGATGCCGGGTTAAGTTGATTAGCAGCAATGAGCCTTCGTGTTCAGTGGTTTCCATGGCTACTTCTTCCTCGCTACGTCTCAAGTCGAGAAATGAAGGAATTCACATATTCTCATCTGGGTTTTTCACCTTTAGACCATTGAAACAGCCAGAGATTTGTTATCAGAAGCAGAATGAATTACGAAAACTTTCTGGGGTGGTTCCAGATAAAAAACTAGTCCATCCAGACTTGTTTTTTCCTCCTCCTACTATACCATTTTTGCCATCACCCCCTCCTTTTGGCCTACCACTGCCACCGCTCCCCTTTTTCCAACCCCCGCCCCCTCTCATCAGTCTTCCTCCAATCCCATTCTTCACACCACCACCACCACCACCATTCTTCAGTTTCCCTCCCCTTCCATTCTTCACTCCACCACCCTCTCCACCGCCGCCATTCTTTAAGTTTCCTCCACTCCCACCTTTTCCTTCAATTCCGCCACTTCCACCATTGCCCTTCTTTACTCCACCACCACCACCACCTCCTCCACCACCCCCGCCGCCAGTCTTCCCATTTCCTCCTTTCCATTTCCCGCCTCTTCCACCGCTTTTCCCTGGAATTCCCCCAGCTTCTCCATCAAAGAAAACTTCTCCTTGATTTAGCTTTTTATGTGTAGTACTGTCTAAGAATAACTGTTTGCTTTGGTGTAAAATGATTACAAGTATAAATGCATATGGATAGTTAAATTGGTATGAAGATTTTACTTGGTGTACGTACTAAGTTTAATTACTGATGTTTGTGAATGGAAGGAAGATACAGGGCCAAACAAGATGTATAAATATATATTAAAGGAATTGTAGAATGAGAAATTGCCAACATTTGTTTTCTCTATGACACATTTGCTGGAAACTCTTCTCTGGATTGAACATTCAATTCTTTACTTGGAGTCTGTGAATGTTGGAAGAAAACACCATGTTAATGGTACCTTTGAAACTAGTTAGATTGCTTCACATGGCATGCTGATTTGCCTAGACTATGAAATTACTGTGCTGCCTCTTGGGCGATTGTGATAGCACTTAATTCGCTCCATTTGGCGGTCCATCGTAGCTCTCAGATTCATCACTTGCCTCTGAATGCTCTAACACATATTTGAGCAGAAGTTGGAAAACATGTTCATTTGATAGAATGGTTAGAAATACATTGAATTCTGTGTTTCTCCAATATTGAGGATTCCTTTGAATTCATCATCTAAATTACTAATCTTACGAGAAGTACTGCTTAGTAGATTGTCCCATGTGCACTAATATCAACTTTCTCTTTAACACAGGCAGTTATATGTATAAGTACTCTCCAATTGCATCATTGATGGCCATGGGATATGGGGTTCCACGTATTTGATGGAAACTTTACGACAATTATCATCTAATCTTATGCTTTGTTTAGCACAATGAGCATTCTTGGCTTCTGAAATCAAGGACATGTTTGCCTTAATCCTATTCAATTCTTAGGATTTCTTAGAGACTGGGCTGATATCAAAGGGGGGAAGAGTGAAGGATCAAAGCAGTGATCTAGCAGATATCATCAAATTGTCTCCCCCAACCCTTTACATAATAGGAAATGATTGCATCCTGCACCTATAAATAATTTCCTAGGAATTTGATGCCTGCTGTAGATCTCCACTCTTAACCAATGGGAAAACTACTCTCCTGCTGAGAATTCCCTCTCCAGTGTATTAGAGCCTAAATTAGTGCAAAGAGTTTGTGCTGTACATTCAGGCCACTCTCTTCTAGGTTGAAGAAAATTTTTTTTCCATTACATGGGATGTGATGGGGCCATTACATTGTGTGTCACCCGTCATTGTAACCAAATTTGATGAATTGAAATTGATTCAACCTTAAAATAGGTTAATCAAACTCATTCTTAGTGTTTTATTTATTATTATTATTATTATTTTAAATCCTGTTGTGCATTGGGCGAACCGTGACTCTTGGAATTGGTGTTCTGCCAGTGGACTTTTGAGTTTCCGGGTTTAGACACATACGTGATCTTGATACCTAGGAATTAATTGCTTAGAGCTCTCTCATAATAATAAAATCATTACATTGCTTGTCCCTTTTCATCTGGGGAAGAAAAATAAATCCTTAATGAATGAAGAACGCACAGCCCTGTGTTAAAAAGGGGTCTCACCTTGGTAGACTTGCAAGATTGATCCACCCGCTAACCTCCTTACTGTTAATCATTGGTAAAACCCACTCAAACATTTATAAAATGAGTTGGTTGCAAAAAAAAATTTTCTTTGTTTTTTCAATGGGGTGTTAAAAAAAATCTTTTGGGGACCAATGGAAAATGACTGTAAAGGGAATTCATTTGATTCCTAACTTGCTATGAACAGACTTTTGTTACTTTACCTTGATAACTAGAGCTATCCCATATTAAATCTTTCTCCATATGTATCCGCTTGATATGGGCCACTCAGGTATTTTGATTATAGAAAGTCACCGTAACATTACTCTTGACTCCTACTTTCTTTATGAAAGTAGCACTCCCACCCAACATGGGAAGGTAAGGTTACAGCAGACGCTGATCAATGATAGAGTAGATGTTTGTACTTGGCTGCAATAGGACAACAGCTCCAGAGTTATCTCCAACGACTACATGAGGCCACATGTTCTGTATCCTCTAGTAACATGACAACAAGGCACAAGCAAGCCAGATTACTCATCAGAATAGATGGCCCTCACATGTATGCGCATTTTATATTTCACAAATTTAGCCCACTAAAATATTCCTGCTGGACTTCTGCGCAAAGTGTCTGCAGTTGGTGGATCCATCTCTTGGTTATTTATAAGGCTATTTAGGCTTATGGTAATAAATGGTTGTCGGTTAACGAAAATTATGTAGTTGAGGGAGGTTTTGTGTCTCAGGATGTGTTCTTTAGGAGAAGTCTGCGTTAGTAGGAGGAGTCGGAGTATGCAACTTTGTTGAGTTTATGTATCTTTGTTGATTTCTAACGTTTTTATTTCCAAAAGAGAGGCAGATCAACTTATATGGAAGCTACACTCATTTGATCTTTCCCCTACAAAATCATTCTATTAAGGCTTAGAAGTGGTGCCAGTCAATACCCATGCCTATTCTCTTGTGTGGACAGGGATGACTCCGCTTAGAGTAAAGACTTTTTGTTCGCGTGCAATCTCCGAAAAAGTGTTTATAATGGAGTTTCTTAGGAGAACATTTATCTTTTCAAAGGACTTCTTCGAGCTTGTATCAGCTCTGCGGGCTAGACTCCGGGGGAGTCGATGATTTGTTTGGTGCCACCTACTTGCAAAGAGTGGTTTCTTGGTGTTTCCTGTGATCGCTTGGAGGTTTGTTTGGAGGTTGTTTTCCTTTTTTGCTTGTGGGTTAGTTTTATGGATGATTATTCCTAATGCTATTTTGTGGTTGATAAGGAAAATTAGTAGTGATAAAATCTGTAGAGGTATATTGACGACTATGGAGGAAGTGGTTCATTTAGTGTATCTGCACTTAGTCAATTGGGCTTCTTGTAGAAAGGGTTTCGATAGCTTGAAGGTGGATGGGGTGTTGGGCTTCTTGTAGAAAGGGTTTCGATAGCTTGAAGGTGGATGGAGTGTTGGGCTTCTTGTAGAAAGGATTTTGATAGCTTGAAGGTGGATGGGGTGTTGCATAATTGAGAGGCTTTCTTTTTTGGTGGCGCCCCCATGATTCATAATGGTTTTGTGGGTCCTACCCTTTCTAAGGGTTTTGAAGTTTGACGTAGTGGGGGCGGCTAGAGGTATGCCGGGTCCTGTTGGCATTGGAGGGTTGCTTCAAAATAGCGATGGCATCTTCTTTGTCTCTCTAAGCCCATGAGCTAATTCCATGAAATCTAATGAGGCAGAGGTTGTGTCTATTTTAGAAGCTCTTTGGATCGTGCTTCTTCTTTTCTCTCCAAGCTTGTAGAGGAAAGCGGCTCTTGGAATGCCATGTCTTGGGTGTATTCTTCTTCCCATGCCTCTTGGAGACTTCAAAAAAAAAAAATTTTTTTTAATGAGAGAAAATGTTTTATCTTCTTCAATGGATGTTGAGTTTCATCGTTTTAGGCGGTCGGCTTTGGCCAAATGAGGGGGTGAAGAGGAGGTTTCCATTTGTGGCCACTATGTCGTAATTTTTATACTTATCTCCTTTGTTGTGGGTTTTCATGTTGAGGTATAATGCTTTTATATCTTCTTTCTCATCAGTTGGTAGATGATTGTTTCTTTGTTTCTCTTTTATTTCAAATGAAATCCTTTGTTACTTGTCAGAAAGGATATATATATATATATATATATATATACAAGCAACTACTTATTTGTGTTTCGTGGTGTTTCCATTAAATGGACCCGAAATTATAGTATTGCTGATTGAATTGGGGAGAAACATTTCATTTCATCAAAATCGTACAATTTTTGTCATTGTAATGAAATTCCCTTTTCAAATTAAAATACCGTGAAATAGCTTGAATTCCCAAAATCTTTTATCATATCAATTCCCTGTTATTCCAATGGAGCACAAAATAACTTCTTGTCAAAATACCATCACCATGTGAAATTGAAAACTTTACAAGTGAGAAATATAGCATTTTTCAACCATTCGATCATTTTAAACTTACATTTCTTCTAACATTGAGTGAACAAATCCAAACATGAAACACAAGATTACTAAACAAGCATACCATCTTCACACTTCCTAACGGAAAGCCTGCGAGCCAGAGGTCTTGGAATTCTAGATCACAACTCAAAAGTGACTTGTAATTTACAAAAATGTAAATAGTTCTCTACTAACCAACCTCCTTTCAAGCTTTGGACCTCATACACGAAACATTCAAAGTTGGCCACAACATCCAACCTCCTTAAAGGTGTTCTCAGCGTAGGATCGATCAGGGGCATTACATGCAAAGTATACACCATTAATAGGCACGTGGTTGATCAAGCACCATCAATTCTATTAAGACCTAGAGATGATCACTGTCAACTTGAGATGGACATGGATGGTTAGGTGAGATTGGCCTACCTCAAAATCTAAGTGAACCGAGCAATGTTCCCTGGCAAGGTGGGTGATACAAGGGGAGTGAGCAAAGGGATGGGAGCTTTAACAGGAGCCTTGTCATGACTAAGCGATAGCAAGGAAGAAGACGACGAGGACGAGGACGAAGACGATGAACCGCTTAGAGCACCCCCATCCATTTTGTTTTGACCAAGGTTTTCTGGTTGAATCCGTGTCTTGAGTTGAAGAGGAGTAGGGGCCTGCCTTTGTAACCGGCTCAAAGACCTCCTCATCAACAAACACTCGTCTTTGAAGACACTAGTGTGGAAGCCAGGAAATGCAACATCTGAGTCCTCCATTTTGCAACCTGTTCTGGAGTAAATGGACTCATTTATTTGCTTTCCTCGGCAATCTAATGATACCCAAATCAATAAGAAGAAGGCTAGAAAAAAAAAAGTTTTTTCTTTATTCAATACATGTGGGTTTGTTTGACTTGGATAAGATAAGAGTTAACAAGCTAGGTTTCATTGTAGTTAAGATTTGTTTTTTTCCATTTCTAACTAGTTGCATGTGTTTTGGTGCGTGTTTTGGGAGAGTGAACCATGTGAAAGAGGCATGCCATCACGTGAGATGGGAAGCATCTCTGATAAAATAATAAAAGTTTTTAGAGATATGAGGTTGGGAAGCACATGAGTTGCCAATACCAAGAATGATTTTGCCTATGCAATTAATGAATTAATTAAACGGAACAAGTTAACTAAAAACTAAACAGAGATGCTCAGATGTTGTTTCAATGTGAAGCAATATAATACTGCAACGGAGTCAAGGGGATTCCAAATGTCCTAATATATATCCCAACGGTTTTTTGTAACAATCTTTTGCCAAAAAAACGTTCCTCTTTTCCTTGTTCCTTCTTTTCTATGGCTTGGTAAGATACTTTTTTTTAAGGAAAAACAAAGATATTATTGATAAGAGATCAACATAGAATAGATGATTACATATTGTTTAATCAGATCTAGACATGAAAACCACCAGACTAACATTTCTTCCACAAACCGAGCATGCCTTGCAAGCAAATGGGCCACTGCATTCTCATCCCTACCCATATGTAGAACTTCAAAACTTTTGAAAGAATTCAGCAAAACTCTCATCACGTCAATCAAAGGGCCCCGCTTAGATAGAAATGGAGAAGATTGTTTTAAAACATTTATCGCATGTAAAGAATCACTTTCAAGAATAATAACGCTTGACCCAATATGAAAAATCATCTAAATACCCCTTACGGCTGCCAAAGCTTCAATATCCTCAACTTCTTCAACTTCATTTTCTACCTTATTGATATCCATCAACACCTCACCCCTCTCATTTCTTAGCACCGCGCCCATACTTGCCTTCTGGATCTTCTCGAATACTGCTCTATCCACATTAGGCTCTAAAACACCCGCAAATGAAGGTTTCTACCTTAAGGCTTTCTCTTTGACAGAGGTCTTGTGAAGCAATTGAGAACATTTAAACTCTTGAATTAAAGACACAACTCCATCAATGACGAACCACGGATCAAGTAGGTTCTCATTATGTATAACGAGGTTCTTTCAATGCCAAATACCCAAGTCAAAGAGAAAAAACTTTCTAAGTCAACTTTTGGTTCCTTTTCAAACAAATCCTATAAAACACACCAAAGTTATGATCGTAAAAAAAAATCCACTCTAGGAAAACAAGCCCTCCACACCCGAAGAACATCAAGGCACAAACATAAAGCATGCATATAATCTTCAGACTCACGTTTACACAAATCACATGTGATGATAGAAAAGACCTTTTTTTCATAAGATTTGTTTTTATTGGCAATATCTCCTTGCAAGCTCTCTAGGCAAAGGTCTTAATTTTATTTGGGACTTTCATATTCAATATGTGCAATCAAAACTTCCTCCAAGCACCCGAGTTTGAACTATCACCCAAACTATAATTCATCCGCAAATTAAGCGCGACCCCATAAGCACTCTTGACAGAAAACTTACCTGATTTGTTTTCAGCCCATATCAGTACATAACCCGACATACTAGGACTCAAAGGGATCTTCAGGACCACATCAGCTTCATAAGGGAGGAAAATATCCTGAATCTTCTGCATATCTCACCATCTAGTGTCTTGGTTAATAATGTCCTTTACTACTGCATCCTCTGGTAAGACTCGTCTAGGAGAGGTAACCATATAGCTTAAGGGAGTTGGTAGCCATTTGTCTTCCTAAATCCGATTAGATTGACCGTCACCCACCTTTCATCTACATCCTTTTAAAAGAATCCTTTTAGCTTAAAAAACTCCTTTCCATGCAAAAGATGGATTTCTGCCAACAGATGGTTAGAGAAAAGGAACATTTAGAAAATACTTTGCCCTGAACACCTTATAAAAAAGGGATTGTTGATTGTGTATGAGCCTCCAACCTTGTTTAGCGAGGAGGGCTAAGATAAAATCTTTCAAACTGTGATACCCCATACCCCCTACATGTTTTGATTCACAAAGTTTCTCCTAGCTGGCCTAGTGGATCTTCCTTTTATCATTACGTTGACCTCACTAGAATTTGGCCATTATTCTTTCCAACTCTTTGCAAAGCCCCATTGGTAATTTAAAAAAGCTCATAGTATAAGTAGAAATTACTTGAGCAACTGCGTTAACCAAGATCTCTTTGCCAGCTTGAGAAAGTAACTTTTTCTTCCACTCTTAAAGCTTCATTCATACTCTCTCTTTGACATTTTGAAAAGTCCTCCTCTTGGATCTCCTAACTAAGGATGGAAGCCCCAGGTACTTCTCATATTGTTTAATCTCAGCTACCCCTCAAGAAACTTTTATCATATCCTGAACATCTTGCTTTGTATTTTTGCTAAAAAATAATGAAGTCTTCTCTTTGTTGATCTTTTGGCTTGATGCTTCCTCATAGATATGAAGGAGGAGCTGCATATGAAGGTTTTCCTCCCGGTTTGCCTAACAAAAAAGAAGGCTATCATCTGCACGGAATAGGTGATCAAGTTGAGGAGCCCCTGTACATATACTAAGGCCTGTGATCTTTCTCTCTTGTTCAACCTCCCTCAAAAGAGAAGTGAGTCCCTCTGCACATAAAAGAAACAAATACGAGGAGAGAAGGACACCCTGTCATAACCCCTAGATGGATGAATCACATCTTTCAGCTCACCAATAATCATAATAAAGTAAGACAGTGAGGAAATACAGCCCATAATCAAAGAGACCCATTTCGAGTGGAATCCTAACTTCATCATTACTCTTTTTAGGAATCCCCCACTAAAGTCTACCATAAGCCTTGCTCATATCAAGTTTAATAGACATGAATTCCCTTTTACCCCTCCACTTCTGTTTTAAAAAAGTTAGTAGCCTCGTACGCTGCCATGTAGATATCAAGAAATTTGTGAAAAACCCTTCAACCAACATGCCCAATTTTGAATTATTCCACAAGTAGTCCCTTTTTTTCTTTATTATTATTATTTATAAGACAATGAATCACGATCTAAACTGTTAAAAATGTTTATAAGTCAATGATCATTAGGAAATTAAATTTCAGCCGTTGGATCATCGCCAACATCAAGATATTTGCTAAAAAAAGTGAATTATTTGCTATTTTTTAAAAAATTTTGTAGGCGTCAAACACAAAATCCAAACGGTTAGATCTCATTGGAAGGATAAACATTGCTATGGAGTTAAATATCAAAGCTTGATGTTTTGTAAATCTTGAGAAATTTGTGAAAAACGTTCAACCATTGATTTAAAAAAGTTTATTTAAAATAGATTTTCATATTACCAAACACACGTTTTGAATCTAACATCTTTTTTTTAAAATTCATTTTTCAATGACTCTATTTTGAATGGGTCTATAATAAAAACATTAGTGATGCCGAACAAGCCCTTCACTTCGCTAAGATTAGAGCTGGAAATGGGCTCAAACTTGCCTAGTTTGCATTCCTTAGTTGTGGCCCCCGGTTTTGTGGCCATTTGCGCAGCCAGTACGTTTGGTTATAGGCTTTTATAGCCCCTAATTCAAGCCTGGAACTGCACGTTTGGAGTTGAAAGTGTCACAAAAAAGAACTAGCTTTTCCAGACCTGTGCGGAAAACAGTTTGCGATGACTTTGTTTGCTGTGGAAAGCAATAATATTTTTATGCAGAACAGATTTTCTTAGTCCTACAAAAACGTGTGGAACGTCGTGCTGAGTAGCCTGGAATGGCTGGCCATTGCAGGACTTTGGAAAAATAGGCGCACCCACGTTCGATTTTAAAATTTGATCTAGAAAATAGCACTGGCTTAGCTCACAAAGTCATACTTGCAAAATATACCAAATCAAGCCCGTGAGTCTGTGACAGGCTAAAGCGGGTCCTGGGCTGTCTCATCCAAGTTTCAACCCTGTTAGAAATGTAAATAATTGCATTGGCTGGCTCCTTAACCTCAACCAGATGCCAAACCAACTGTGTCTACGGTATTGGTGGCATTGTCTAAACTGACCCACAAAGCTAAACCGAACCCGTATATCTGGGTTTGTTGACTGACAAATTCAACTCAATTCATAAGAGTGGTTAGGTTTGGGTAGCGGCCAATGTACATACTGGCCAACCAGTCAACAAAAGCTGAGCTAATAATTCATTGTACTAAGATCCACTAGCATGACCTAATGGTTCTGGGTTTGGAGTGACATTACCATCCCCATCATAAGTGGAACATGGCCCGAGCCATTGTGGTCACTACTTTCTATCACAATGTTTTCTTTTTAATGTTTTTCTTTTCTTTTTCAATTGTTTCCTTTTTTCTGCACTATAGTCACCTTTTGGAAAATGTCCATTTTCCATGAGTTGAAAAGAAAAGAAAGTTAAAATCATCATTTGGAGTGGTAAAAGGTGTATTTCAAAGACTTCGCCGTTTTACTTACTGTAGGACCCATGGGTGGCTCGACAATTGGGTAAAAAAAGCCTTTGTTTTAGATCCCCCAAAATAAATAAATAAATAAGGCCCAAAAAAAAGTAATTCCTATCTCTCTCTTTTTTCAATCCCAAAAATTAAGGCCTTATAAAAATAATTGAAGCAACTAAAATCTTTTTAAATTAAAAAAAAACAATTGTCATCATTTTGTTTCTTATAAAAAATAAGGCCTTATAAAAGTAATGGAAGCAACTACCATCTTTTTACATTCCAGAAAAAACAACTACTATATTTTCATATTTCAAAAAAAAATTTAAAGCTCATTTTCACCATTGAAAAAATGTTGCTATTAAAAAAAAACAGAAAACCCTAGAATCACAACAAGTAAGAAATCATTCTTCTATTTTGAAAAAATTCATAGAAGATAACTTCACATATAATATTTTTTCCTTTTTATATTGAAAAAGTTGTATCAAATTCAAATGTAATCCATATATATATCACAAAATTAGATCCTATGGTTCTATGCTTTTAAATTTATTTTTAATTCCAAGCCAATATTATATGTTAATTATAGTTAGTGTTCATTTTATTTGTAAATATTATTAGTTATAATTTATAAATATTGACAATACATATAATTGTTGCTTCTACATAAAGAAGCTTTTCAAAATTAAAATTAATAAAATCCTAATTTAGATCAACAAAGTTATATGCAAGATTAAGTGGATTAGCCATACTATCAATTAAAAAAGATATGTTAACAAAACTTGAATATAAAGACTTAATTAGTAATATTGGATTACAAAAAAAGAAAAAATAATAAATTTTAAATAAAATATTTATAAAAATATTAAAAATATAAAAAATGCCTTATTTAGAATTATCGCTTTAAGCCTCAACTTGATTCGAGCCGGCCCTGGGTCGGACCTAAATAGAGATAGTTTTGAAACCACAAACCAGTATAATAGTATAGTTAAAGTTTAGAATAAGATGAGATCAAACATCTGGAGCCCACCTGGGGACCCACATGGTGATGGAGATGAGGGAGATTTAAAGGACTCCCTAAGATCCTCTTCTATGAAAAAAATAAACTCCGACCGTGGTTTATCATCTCCATCTAGGCCCAAAAAATTTAATGGTTAACAGTCCATTCGAATTGGTTTATAATTGACTTAACGGTCCAATAAATTTGAATTTGATATAAAATTGGTGGATATGTGCAATTTAGAGGGGGGTTGTATGTTTGATCCATTTGGATAGGCCAAAGATGATCCCTAAGGGATTATGCTTACGGAATTTCTTATATAAGCTTAAGCTTAGGAGAGGCTTGCCATATATATATATATATATGTATTTCAATTGAATATAAAGGTACCAAAGCAAACTGTGCTAAAGATTGGAAGGTTCTCATTTTAGTACCAATTTTATCGGATGTCTTGGAAGAGATTGAGTTCTCATTTTTGTGACTACTGAGGTTTACCAATGACAAAAGATGAATGAAAAAATCTATATATTTTTTTAAATCAAATATGGTTTGCTACAAAAATTAAATTTAAGGATCTCGACTTATGCATTAAATAATAAATAATATAAAAGTCCAAAAGTGTACCTTGCAACATGATATTGATAACGAGTAATAATGGATTGCCTTTTTGAAATAGAATTTTCTCCTATCTCTCTTCTCACTCCCTCCAATATGCGTGAGTATTGATGGATACTTTGCATAAAATTGTGAGTAAGAGAGTAAACCAAAAAAAGAGAGTAAACCAAAAAGTCACTCTTATAGATAACCCTAATTAAAAAAAATTTCTTTCCATAAAAAGATCCTATTAAAAGTAAGTTTCCTTAATTCCCTCAAATATTAGCCAAACAAGAATTCTAATGAATTGGATTTCCCAAAAGTAAACCCAAGATAGATTTTACTAAATCAAACTAATGGAAAAAGCATATTAAATTAATAGACTCAAGAAGTGGAGCTCAATATTATTAGACATGTGGTCTTGAGGATGAGTTGCGTCTAAGAACTTTTCTTTTAATGGGCGAGAGTTGTAACTATTCCTTTTGCAGCCATTGGTTCTTAACTATTCTCTCTTTGTTTTTTTTTCTGGAAAATCGTCAGGAATATATCAAAAGTGTAAAAGAGGACTCCCATTTTTATTTTTATTTTTACCTTTTTCTTTACATGGGGTTCTATTTGGCACACTCACCCACCCCACCTGTGTTCCTAACCAGCTAACGAAATATTATAGGAAGAGCACTCACATGGTATAAGACCATCCGAATTTCGGGTTCACCTGGGTTAGGCCAAGACCATCCATCTGGTCAGCCCAGTTATTTACTCGTCGGCCATTAAAGTGCCAAACTTTTGCTCCGGCTCAACCAGAGATCATGCTAAAATCAGCCAAGTAAACAGTACCTAGCTTGAGTTTAGCTCCAGTGAGCTGCAGCAATCCATTACCCCTACCCGGCTAACCCCATCTCTTTCAATCACGTTCAGAATTTATTCTTTTCTACAATCAATTAATTTCAAAGGTCAAGGGTCTACAAGTCTAGATTTGTGCACCTGGATAGTGGAAACTCTTAAAGAAAGCAGACAGCATGTGAAATAATCAGAGTGCTAATGTTGGACTAGATTCTACCTGTTTAGTCGGCCAATATCACTGAAACCAACGAAAACGGGTTGTTTGACCGGGTTTCAACTTGTTATTGGTTTTTTTTTGTCTTTATTCTTATTTTATTTTATTTGTGGCAAATGACACTGAGATCAAATTGGAGCAACCAAAAAGTTAAATTCCTCCGTTGTAATTAACTGTTCCCCCTTTTTTTTTATTGGTAGCAGAGGAAGATCTTTATATACACTAGGGACCGAAAAAATCACCTCAAAAAATTTTCTTTTAAAGGCTTTCCATGTAAATAAATTTCTGTGAATAATAAAAACAATGTATTCCTATAGGTTAAAAATGAAGAATAAAAAATCAATAGCCAAATCAAAACTACAGAAGAAGAGATATGAATACTCAGGGAAATGAATACCCGGGGCCTAAGCGGTTAGAGGCATTTCTGAAGTAAATTGGTCCTGATGAGGATTTGTGACATTGGTTTCAAATTTTGTCCCATAAACATTCTAGATGCTCTATTTCATACCAAAATTCTAAATATGAGTCTGCTTTTAAAAAAGCCATTCTGAATCTCTTGAATTCACATAATTCCAACATGCTCAATAAAATTTTACATGAGGAGACATAACACACAAGAAGAATTCACGCAAACAAATTTACCCTAGAAATTTAAATTCTCGAAAAGTTAAAGTCCGTCCTCCTCACCACCATATATCATTCACCTCTCATCTCTTAAATAAATCATTTGATGATAGACTCCTGCATTTTCTATCCAAATAAACATGCCATATCCTTTGATTTAAAGAATTGAATTTCAATAATATCAATAAATGCCTTCTTTTGAATGCTGAGAATATATATATATATATATTAGAAAGTTGCTACTTAATCAACTCCAAAAGAAAATTCAACTAGCAAGATTCTTCCAAGCCAAAAGCTGTGACAACTGTGATATTCTCATCAGCCAAAATGTAATTTTACGTGACCCAGATTCATTAAATAGAGTAGGCACATCCCTGTACACAAATCTGTGGCTGCATCTTAATAAAAACCACCAAGTCAGGGGAGGGTCCAATTATGTTCTAGTCATAGCCCAACAGTAAACGGCCTCTCCTTAATTTCCTCCCAAAGAAAATTGCTTCAAAGCAATCAGAGGTAGAAAGAGCGTGAGACTCTTCCTCCAAATTAGTGGGCTTCCAAAAAATAGGTCATCCATCAATTTCTTAACAAGCCATGCTATGAAGGGACAGCACATGCCACAGTTGAAAAATCATTTCTTCTTTTGAATTTTGACCCAGACATGAGTGAAAAAAGCACATGACCCAGATTGTTTAAAAATACATTCTTCTTTGAATGTAGCAGCACATGGCTGAGTTAAGCACATCACCTATGAACATAATTCAAGAAAATGCAAATAACAATCAGGACCTTAGACTATTTGTTTTGCATTAAAGTGGTCTAATGAGCTCCACCAAAGATTAGTAGAAAGATGAAATGTGAATTATAAGAGGTAGGGTGAATTATATAAGAACGTAAAATGGGTGGGGGCTTGACTTTTTGAGGATTTAAATTACTAAATTGATAGCCGGGTATTCTTTTCCAATCTATTCTTGATTCACCTTTCATTTAAAGAGATATTATTTGATAGTCATTTTTTTATTCACATTGAATCTCCATTTTAACCACTTACGCATTCTACAAAAACAAAAGAGCCTTTAAAATAACAAGGTTATATTTAGGCGTGCTGGAGGATTTGAGTGTAAACGACAGCAGAACAGAGGCTCTGCTTTACTCTCTTTTTTTTTTTGTTTTGGAATTCTGCTTTCCACTTAATTTGCAAGTTCAGTGGTACCAAAGCTTGGTTTGGTTTTGATAAACTTAAAAAGGCTATTGCCGACCAGTGTGGTAGCCCACCAAAAACAAAATTGTGGGAGGCTTTGAATCCAGCACAAGAACATGTTTTGCCAGCGCTTAATATTTTGGTGTAACAGATCTTTTCCTCTTAATATCATATGAAAATATGAGATCAGTGTAAGACTCTGCTGTCCTCAAGCATCTTTCTTCTAGGATTGGATCCACACTGACCGCAACACAATTCAGTAATTGGGAAGCATGAACCTGTTTTACAAGTCCTCTTGTGCATGCATTGCAAAGTCAGAAAGCAAAAAAAACATAATTCCTGTAATTGAAAAGAAGTGGAATTATATACAAGGATGGGACATTTTTTTTTTTTTTTGTCTTACTGTGTGCTGACTTTACATCCTTAATTACACAAGCCCAGCACAATCGATCCTTTTAGAATTGCAACAACATACTGCTTGAGATTTTTCAATTTCCACATTTGCTTTCGCAATCTATTGGAGGATGGATCAATTGGAACAAAGATAAGGAATATGGGGAAGTGAACAGTTTAATGAGGCACTGACTACAATACATGTAAGAAGACTCCTTGGGTATTGTTTATCCAGATCATTGATCCAATAGGCCTACGGTTGATGAGGAATTAAGGATGGCCCATGAAACCAAGTTTTGAATATCATTACCGTTCTTCTTCATGGACGTGTTCAACTGGCCATAGGTGTGCAACCCACAGATCACAAGATTCTAATCTTAGAATCTGGTTAGAATCTTGTGATCTGTGGTGGAGCCCATCAGATATATGTCATGGATAAGAAGTACTTACATGGATGAGAGATTTTTGGCAGTCCGGTTTTGTATGTGTTGCTAATGGAGGTGTGCTGTGATGAATTTGAGGAACATTTACATCGTTGGACTGTGATAAATCAAGATTATGGTCTGACCAGGCCAAAGCTATAGAGAGACCTTGGACATTGACTTTATAAGGCCGCCAATTAAAAATCTGGTCATGGACTCTTGTGGAGGAGACTTGCTGTACTCAGGGCTACCTCTCACTTGCAGTATTGTCTGGCCTATTGCTTGCCGGATGGCATCAATGGTCTTGGAATCAACAGGATAACCAGCTGCATCACGTACGTAGAAGGTGTTGAATGCTTTGTCACCTCTAGTTGTGACTTCCGCTCTGATGACAGACAGGCTGTTCTCACGGAAAATGCGAGTAACATCAGAGAGTAAACCAACTCTATCAGTCGTGCACAACTCCAGCTTCAAGCCCTAAAAGAACACAATGATACATCAATGAATACAGAAATGGATTGAACAGAGATAAAAAGAAGTGGGTGTGCAAAACAAGAGGAAATGTAAGATACACTATGACAGGCAATTGCTTTCCAACATGTAGGCATCACATTTTTGTCATGCAAATTGTTCACGAGGGTCACATATGGATTAATTGCAACCATTTGTTAAAATCATCTACTTTGGGAAGATGGCTTAAGAACATTAGATAGGAGTGGTAGAGGCATAGCCAACATCAAAGAGAACACCATGTCAAAGGCTTGTATTACAAAAGAAGGGCTTTCCAGTACCATTAACCATCAGTGGGTTGGTACACAACAAGTACACTGAAATAATATGTCACCATTTTTTTCAATAAAGTCTCATATAATGGCCCAAAAAATACCAATGGGACACTAAGCATTTCATTAGTTACTTCAATCAGCTGTCTTACAATGCCAAGTAAAACCTCTACTGTGATTCCCAAATTGCATGTCATTTAAAATTAGTCAAAACAAAACCACTTGCAATTTGGAGTGCATCCAAATGCATTTTACTATGTTAATGCAAATTAAAAAAAAAAAAAAGAGTTGCAAGGTAATAGAAATTGAGAGAAAAATTATATGAACTCATTTAAAGCTTGCAGTGCAAACAAAAAAGCAACTCCACACTAAATAAATAACTCATCAAGCAAACAGATTACAAGGAATAGTCCACACCTCAGATACTCTTCTCTCAATTGCTGCTTCGAGACATTCAATAAGTCGTTGTCTCTCCGCCTTTGAATTGAAAGGGCACCCATCGATATGTCTTATATAGTATTCCTTCAGGATTGAAAAGAACGGGTTTAGTATCCCTTCAAGATTGAAAGAAACAAAAAATAGCTTGTATACCATTAAACCTAGAAAAAGAAAAGCCACAAATTAACCCACAAAAACAGAAACAGGTGTTTCAGTATTCAACTTATAACAAACCTGATAAGCATCACGCCCCTCAGTATCCACTTTTCCATGGAAGACCACATAATCCATGTCCGTCAAGGTGCAAACTATGTCGAAAAGGAGCTTTGTCCGATCTTTACATCGGATTGTCACCAAAGAATAATCTTTGTCATACCAATCGGCAACAGTCACATTAGGCCTCTGCTTCTCATCTGTCACTTCATGATCGAACCTCTCGAAATCCCGATCAGCAAACATCATTTGATGAAGCCTTCGCTCTGGGTGGGTGGCCCCCAACGAAACTGCGGTCTTAGATCCCCTAGTCTTGTTGTTCCCTTTCAGTACATAAAAAAGGCGTTCCTTGATTGTAGCAAGCCTTTCAGGTTCAGTAATTGCATAACCAGTTACCTCATCAGTAACATGCATCACAGCAGCAGCTCTCGTGTTATGCGTCCAAACCTCAGCAGTCACCACATTGCACTTAAGGCTGGTGAGGACGGCACTAACTTCAGACAGCAGTCCAGGGCGATCAGTCCCGGTCAATTCAATAGAAGTATGGGTGATTGATTGTCCAAGCCCTACACGTCTTCTCAATGGAGGCACAAAACTGGAATCTACACCTAGACACTGCAAACAAGACCTCAACATCAGACTGATGAACACAAGCAAGCATATCTGCAATGTCTGAGAGTATTTGCTGTGCAACAAAATGAACTCTCCAAATTTTGTGATACAAATAGTTAATACTGAACATACCAAAGAGATATTCCAAATATCTTCCCATTTGGATGATCATAGATGCATAGGTATACTGCATGCAAGGAATATATTGAATAGCCATAATCATGTGATATGGAATATTTGAGAGCATAGTACATAGTTCAAACGATAATGTGGCCACCAGATCAGGGCGGCACTTCTAAAATTCCTGGATTGATAAAATAAATACACTCTTTTTTTTTTCTTCTTGTTTTTTGGATTGAGCATCATATCGTAACAATATGTTCCATTCCATATCTCTCTAACAAAGAAGGGAAAAAGGTAGACAAGTAAAAAAGAAAAGGGAAATGTGTACAAGTAAAACACCATATCTACCTTCCGAATATGATCAAAAACTCCTTCATCTCTGATCTTATTTCCATTTAGATCAGTCACATTAAAAACTGTCAACATTCAAGAAAATCACTTTCAGTCAGCTCAAAGTACAAAATATTTCTTAATCAAGATTAGCTGCAGATGAAACCCACATAAAAAAAATGAAGTAGAGTAATTAAAAGGAACTTACCATCCATGAACCATCCACCATCAGAAGAAATATAAGCTTTAACTATAACGAGATTCAGATCAGTAAGGATCTGTACAACTTCTAGGAGGATTCCATGCGTATTTGCACTGTCAACCTTCCATGAAAAATAAAGAAAATACCACATAAAAATCAGGAGAAGAGCTGATGGAATTTAGTCAGATTACTCAAAGTCCCAAGAGGAGCAGAAATGGAAAAGGAACATTAGAAGTGATACATACCCTTATAACCGTCGCATTCTCGCATGCCTCATTATCAAATACAACTCTGAGGCAGGAAAAAGAAGAAGAGAGAGGAAAGTCTCAGATTTTGGTGATTCTGGGGGGTGTCCTAATTCTACTTTCCAACGCATAAAAATTACAATGACAAATCGACACAATATCACATACCCTGGTGGATTCATCCTTCTGACTAACTTTTCATATTCATCATGCATTTCCAATGAAGAACTCCACCATGGCTCTGAGAATAAAGGAATTTACAACAATTTCAGACCAAACCCATGAACAGAAGCCTCAGAAATCAACAGAACAGAAAATAGGAAATATCAAACCATAAGTTCGAAAAACTCAAATAACTACTACAACAACAACAACAAACAATAATAATATATGAACAAGCCATCAACAATCACAGACTAAGGGAAGGAAAAGAAACTTTCAAATTCATAAACAGGGAAAGGAAAGCCTATGAATATGAAGACTAATAATTCTTAAAAAAAATCATGACCAGTAAAGGGGAAGGGATGAAACATCCGAAGAACCATGACCAAAACAAGCAGAAGATTAATAGCAATGAGAAACCCATAAGTTTTCACAATCCAATAGCCCAATCCACAAAACCAAAAACCCAAAACATTTATCAAATCTATAAAAAAAATGTAGAGAAAAGAAAAAAAAAAACAACAACAACAACAACAACAAAAACCAAAAATAACACAGACCCATCAACAAAAAGCTCGGATAAACACCAAATCTCACAGAAGAAAGACAGCCCATTGCACTGCATAAATACAAGACAAGCTACAAAACACAGAAATCCATCACTGAAAATCACCAATTAAGCACCAACAAGCACACAAAACAAAGCAAAGGAAATAATCAATCACAATCACCATTTACACACTAGCTATAATCATAACACACTTACTCCAACGAAACAAAACGCCACAATTCCCAAAAAATAAATAATAAATCCCACCGCCTCCTCGAATCACCAGCTGCAAACTTAACAAGGAAAAAGAAAACACACCCCAGAAATACAAAATAGAAACGAAATTCCATAAACAACCCAGTGACAAAATTACCATTCAGAAGAAACAAATGACCCCATGAAAACCCAGTACCCCAGAAAAACCACAAATTGAAGCCAAATTCGAAAACAAGAAGAAGAAGAAGAAGAAAAAAAAACCCACAACCAGAAAAACTGATAGAACCCATAAAAAAAATTAGAAAACCAAAAACCCCAAAACAGGAGACACCCATGACAGCCCAACATCCAAAACAGCAACTTGAATGACAAAATAACACATACCCATTTCCCCAACAAGATTTTCTTCTTCAACAGACTGTCTTCCTGAGATTCCCTCTCTGTCTCTCTCTCTCTCTGTACAGAGAAAATGAAAGTGTAGCTGAGAACAGAGATCGTCTACCTATCAAGACCCAGACTATAGAATCCAAAACCTTCAATTCCAAACGTACGTAAATGGACTCTCTCTCTCTCTCAAAAACAGAAAGCCAAGGCCACGGCCGCCTCCTTGAAAGCGTCGTGTTCTTATCCCTGTTGCATGTCGAGTTATAAAAGGAGATGAGGTGAGTTTGGTTCCGTTTAAAGTTAAAATGGGTGTCTATTTTTCATCTGCTTTGATATGCCCACTGCGGAGTAGAGTAGTCAGTAGAGTAGAGCGTGTTTCGCCTGTTTTGTACCTCTCAATGAGTGGAAACTCAACACCGTACCAATGTGGATGGTGCGAACCTGAACATACAAACCTTCAAAAAAGTTGGTCTAATAGTGGGCAAAGAATTATCCACGCCTGCTCTCATCTCAGCCATCCATTGCCACCAATACACTATCACCATTCCGCAAGGATAATGATCCGCAAGATCGATTCAAACATCATTCCACTGTAATTCTAAACGGGTCTAGGTTTCGGATCTTATCCGGATATAAATTCAGAGCCGAATCTATAAATATGGGCCAAATTTGAATTCACCACGAAGCACATTTGTATAGCCCATTTTCTACAGATAAAGAGTATAAAGTGGAAATGGAAAACCCTTTGTACAGCGTTGAAAGTTATAAGGTTGGTGTGATCAATTTTTATGGAGAAAAAAGCAGAAAAATGAATTAATTTTTTTGTAATTTTGTAGAAAATTGTTTCTAATATGAGTAGGTCGGACTTGGCTTTTCGTAGAAAATGAAAGTTTTTCCTTTCTATGAAACTTATTTTTGCACACATAAGCCCTGATTCTTTGAAATTCAATTATGTAAATCACAAGCCCTGAGTATTTTTCAAAGTGCAAATTCTGTTTTACAAGAAAAACAGGCTGCAAATTTTACTGTCACTAGAATGTTAATCGGATGGTTGTCAAATTAGAATACCTAACCAAATAGAGAGCACCCATTTTGTGTAGTCTTGAAATGGACGGCAGACTTTTTTATAAGTTTTGACCAATAGGGGTCACGACCGGACAAAGTCCCGTCGTGATGGATTCGGCTGCCCTTTTTTAGGTAGGGCTCCGTTTTAGGTATCCGATAAGCAAATTAGAGAAATTAGCATAATGAGGCACATGTGTTTTTGCAAATTAGATGGAAGCCGACCTAACTTCCATCTCAATATTGGATCACATAACTAAACATCCCATGCTTCCACAAGTTTGGCCCAATCAATCTGGTCCGTAACTATTCATCCAAAATGGCATGCTTGGAGAAGTTGGGCCTATCCAATCTGGCCCATAATAACTCATCTAGAATGGCATGCCTGGACAAATTTGGCCCATCCCAAGCAAGATTCGAAAACTCTTTGAATTGACTCTTGACTCTCTCGAGTCATCTTGTTTTGACAAAATACAAGTCCAATATTAGGGAGACTCGCACAAGTCACCTCATTTTCTTAAGTTTCTTAAATTTTGAACTATTTGATAGGTAAATCTTATTTTAATCAATTAATGTAAATATTTAAGTAATTATGCATGAGATTTGAAGTCAATAATTTAAAATTGATGACTGAGAACTGAAATTTGGAATGTATAATAGGTCTTTTACAACCAATATTTGGTCTAGAAGATTATGTCACATGCAGTATTTTTTCTTTTATTTTTCCTTGCTATAGTAGTTTTCTTGCATATATAAATCTATTAATCTGCATTGATTATCATGAATGCATGTAATTAAACATTTATTTATATTTTATAAATATTTAATTTAATTTTTAAATATTACTAAAATTATTTAAAAAATCATGACTATCCTCTCTCCCCACGTGGACTCTATGCAAGCCAAAAATTTTATAACGGACACTCGAATTTGAGTCATTAGTTTTCCAACCTTATCCCATAGACTTATATCTATCATGGCATAGGGCTCCTCAGGCAATCCATGGGTGATTGAATCACTAGATAAGATATGGAAAGTTGCCATGCTATGTTTCCTTCATTGCTTAAGCATAGGACCCTGATTCTCTAGGGCTGTCAATAAGGTAGGCACTCAAATTCCAAATCAATACGGGGTCACTTCGATCCCTTGATCTTATACATGGCTTGGTCCTCATCAAAACATTATCCATAGAATCGTTGGGCCACAATTTAAGGTTGATCGAACAGTGTGAGAATCTAATCCACATAGCTTACCGGCATGATACCCATCCATCAGACAAGGCTACAATACCATAAGATTCGTTTGATTTTATTTTTGCAGAAACTGATCTCCTCCAGTGTTTTCAGATAATAATCGATCGACTAAGCTCGTCCCGTGTGTAGTCCCTACATGCTCACCTCCTTGTAAGTTGACTGACCATAGGAAGCTAGGAACTGATCGAGTCTAGAAAAGTTAAGCTATGCAGAAAATTAGTTTAAGACTGGAGCCCCAGCCGGCACTCCCAATGATGGAGATCTCATCCACTAATATCACTTGGCTGTGCATCTTTGATTATATTTTAGATCATATTTTATCTTGGTCAAGCAAAACTTGATTTTGAAAATTGTGAAAGGTTATCAATAATTCTAATGGCCTATACTAGAGATTCAATGATGACCTCTACTGTTCACTGGAGGAAGGAAACAGATAATCTATTGCATGCCACACAATTTATTGTTACAACTTTGGTCTCCGAATTCTTTTAAAAAATGTTGAAATATTAAAAATTTGCGGTGTTCACAAAAGTGTTGAAATATTGGGAAAATGTCATTATTAAATTTTTAGTTTTATATGATATTTACATTTTATTTCGATTTAGTCCCTTTTTTTCATCACCATGATTTCAATCTTTTTAACATTTTGAAACGTTGCTATATTATTGTGAAAATTACATTGTATTATTTCATTAAATTCAGTGTGCAAAATGGTTAATTGATGACACTGCCACAACAAATTTTCCATTAAAAATTTAATATTTAAAGCTTGTATGCATGTGCAACTCTACTTCTATCGCAAGAAAAAAATTGATGTAAAAATCTTGGTTTTTGATGTGGAGTCATGCATCAAACGATGAATAAAGTAAGGATGCAAAAAAAAAAAAAAAAAAGCAAGCTTCCTATCCTTTAATCATCTGGGAACGTGTAAAAGCTTGTATGATTGCATGATATTTTCAATATTTACAAAGTTGAAAATGTCATTGGGAAATTGTGATGTCATCACGGATGAAATGGGGTAAAAAGTAATACTTCCGCATCTTTTTCAACACTTTTGTGATAACACATTAAAAAAAAAAACCTAAAATGAATGACAACTTGTCCTTCCCATGGGCATGGGGTTCAAACTTTACCCTTACGATTTTTCCACTATTTGGTTAATAGTGTTGTAAAATAAAATGAAGTGAAGCCTTAAATCAAGAGAAAATAAAATGAAAGGGCCTATTTAGTGAGCTAAGAATATTGCTTTTTATCTTTTTTAAAGGAAAAAATTTTGAATTTTTATACTTTTGATATGACCCCTCATCTTTTCATATCCCTTAAATTAATCGTTCATTTTACTCCACCCTACTAGTTAAACACAGAATCCATTTTCCTTCCCATTAACACCAAACTATTTCGGAACTCTAAAATTTCTCTTTTTCGCTTTGAAAAACCTTTTTACGAACTACAATAAATCGAATCATGTAAAACTGTCATATTATTTTCTCTCTATCACAAAATCATTGTGTTTCACTTGTCATCTTGCCCTAAAACCATCTCCATATTTTCCCTATATTATAATTTTTATAGAGTTACAACTTATTAATGATAGCATAATGGACTATCTTATTGCTTGAGAAGTAAATCATTTTAGACCTTCTAGGAATGTGGCCTATTAAAGAGTGGGCTCCACCCTATGGGGAGTATTGAAAAGTAATCATATTGAATACTACATTAAATTAAATGTTGTCAATATGGTATCAGAGCCAATCAGTCGTAAGTTCGAATTCCAAAAGGAACAACACGGTATAAAAAAATAAAAATTAAACATTTTTAATATCACAAAAAGTGCATCAACTGAGTTCTACCTATAGAAATGTATTGAAGAGTGGATCCCACCTGAGGATAAGTATTGAAAAGTAATTATACTACCTCTACTAACACATCGAGGTTTTGCTGACAATGGTTAGCAAAGAAAATTTAAGAAAAAATAGCAAATACTCTCTTGTACTTTAACCCAATTACAAAGTGCTCCCATCAACTTTAAACTTTTGCATTAAACCACCTTAGATTTAAAACTGAAGTGCCAAAATGACAGAATTCGTTTATTTTGATAGGAGTTTCTATTTAAACACACACAATTTTTTTTATTTTATTAACTATTTTTAAAAAATAAAAACTTTTCTAAAATACCTCCAACTTTTTCCTCCCCTCCCTCTTCTTTGCTCTTCCTTTCTCTCCCTCTCCCTCTCCCTCTCCCTCCCCTTCTCATCTCTATTCTCTCTTTCCCTCTCCCTCTTTCTTCCTCCCTCCGCCTTCCTCCCAAGTCTCTCTGCTGCTGCAGGGAGCACGACTATCGTATGATGCTCAATCTTAAGTACTGGCCACCTATAATGAGTCATACATTCCACATTTGGGGGTCATCTTTCTATGATCTTGGTCATTAAATGGTGGAACCCACCTTGGATTGGCAATAGGATAGAACTCTCCTGTGAGCAATCCCATACAACCAATTGGGTTGGTATTTTCTTATACATATATATAATTTCTCTGACAAAATATTATTTTACACAGGTATTTATTTTGCATATATGGATGTTCGTATCTTTTCTTCTCTATCGATCCAACAGCTGGGCTCATCTAATTGACAGCTAGAGCTAGCTTTGTCTGGTTGGTTACCTGGCATGGGTGGGGACGACTTAATAGATAGATGGTTTGGATCATTAAATTTCTTGTCCAAATGCAACCTTGTACAGAGTGTTTCGTTAAGTTAATATCTTTTTTAATCATTGATTGAGCATTTGTAATTTCCTAGGGATATGTGCAACAGTTTTTCCTTATGTAGTCATCTTATTATGCCTTTTATCAGAGTATGGTTTCAGGTGACATGATTGAATCTCCTGATTCTATATTTGAAAGTCACATTTCTTGGCATAGAATAAATTAGAGTAAAATTAAATATTTGAATTTCAAAATTTTCTCCTTTTTTCATAAAAATCTAAAATTCTCCTATTTTTTTTAAAATAAAAGTAAAAAAGCAACTACTAAATTATAAAAAATATCTATTTCTATACAAAATGTTAAAAAACATTTCTTATCAAACAACTAAAAATAAAAAGTCATCAAAACACGATTACATTTTATTTTTTCTTAATCTTAAGTTTACTCTACTCTATTTTATTTTACTTCACAAATAATCAGGCATAGGTTCAGAATTAATAATCTCCTCCCTTACAAAAGCCTCCTATTTGGGAACAAGAATTTGGTACATTGCATGCTTCTTCGGAGTCTAGGGCTTTTATGGGATCATCCTTGGATTGGATCGTCCCTTTTACAGCCTGCATCAGGGAGTAGGGGGAGCATAATAGGTCTGTCCCACGCTGTTGGATTGCAGCTACTTTTTCTATTCACTAGGGCCCACAACTACTGCATGATCATGAGACCCTAATGATTTTTAGCCGACCTTTGATCTATATTAAGATCTTTCTGATTCATACTTATTGTGTTTCGCTTGGATCAAGATGGCCCCATGGCAGCGTTCACCACTAATATTAGTTGCAGATGATGTCGGTCAACCCGTATATCTTGCAATCAATGTGGGTCAACTCATTTAAGCCCACTCAAATGTAGGATCTTGGCTTCCTTCTCCTTTCAAATTCTCCCAAACGGAGCTCCTGTTCTGGAACTTTCTTCTTCTTTCTTTTTTTTTTTTTTTTTTTTTCTGGAACATAATTCGAAGTACAGTGATAGTGCAGTGGTATGTAATTAGTTAGGTTTTGGGAGATGAAGTTGACGCTACTAAATAGAGGATTTAGAAAGGGTCCGTTGAATTTGGAGTTATAGGGGATTGTCCGGTCTCTCCAAAGTAAGTTTAGGGGTTTCGAATGGATGTGAGAGGGAGGAAGGGAATCAAAAGCCCAAATAGAGAAAAAAGATAATTTAGTACTTTTACAAGTTATGTTAATAAACACCCATTTTGCACTTTAGTTGTGAGTTTAGTTAGATTTAATACAAAAGTTTAAACTATGAAAGAAAATTTTTAAATCTGGTCTAAGTATAAAGAGGTAGACTACTATTTTTCCAAAATATAATATGTGCCTCATAACTATATTCCTAAAAGGTAGGGCGCAATTGGATAATTAAGTCTACTGGGACTTACCCATATATGGTTAGGATATATCTCAATAGAAGTGTCATATTTTTTTCATAGAAAGTTTCAATTAAGTAGATCTCTTATTTGCTGGGTACATTAGGATGTTCTTAACTTATTAAAAGAAGTAATTTACCAAAAAAAAAAAACTTATTAAAAGAAGTATCTCACGATGAGAAGGAAATGGTTGAAAATTCTACATGTAAGGATTAGGAGTAAGTGATCGGGCTAATAGAGTTAGATAGCAAGGAGCTGTGTAGGAATGACCTAGCCTCCAAAATTATTTTTCTCCTTTGGTTTTTGGCAAGGGAATACCTGCAATCGATAAAGTCGATTAACATAACTTAAATCCTCTTCTTGTAACACTGTGGACCAATCAATACGTTATATTGATCTTTATCTTATCGACTTCTTTTAATTTACTTAGTGCCTTTTATAACAAAAAGAAAATAACACATATATAGTTACAGTTCCTCTCTCCACCAATTCTCTTGACAAATGATATCACGTTGAAACATTAAAAACTAAAAATGAAAGAACTTACTAATCTCCACTAAAGGGAATTTGAACAACCAAAGATTTGTGCGATGCCGTCTTTCCTCATGAAGTTTGGTTAGTGTTTACATTAAAGTTGTGCTTGTGTTATTTAGATTTGTCATTATTATTGTAAATCCAATTTGTCGATGGCACTCCTTCTATATTAACTACAGGACATCAAGCCCCCGACGGAGGTATGGTACTCGAGCTATTAGGGAGAGAGATTAACCACTAGTGCCGAAAAATAGTGCGGAAAGAGTTAAAAAGGAAGGATAACATATATAGGATTTGGATGAAAATGGTCTTATTCTTCTTCTAAGGATGTTTGTTATCACTTCTTAATCAATTTACAACATTATTGAATAACCATAATAGTAATATATCATTTACCATGAACTTACTTCTTTTCACTTTGTAGGATCTCAAATCCCATTAAGGTATTACTTTTTCCAAAACTTTAAGTTAAGATGAATGGTAGAATCAATGGTTTTATGGTCTTCTAAATTGTGTTAGGAAGCATTTGAGTATCACTCCACACTGGTACTTGAGGGTTGTTCTAGGGACTCAACACTTGTTTTTTTTAACCTTATCAACTACACGAAGTGATCGTTCACTCATCCCAATGTATCAAGTCAGAGCTTTTCCTCCCATGAGCAAGTCCAATAGGCGATCACTCTTTGACATTACCAGTAGTCTAATACATATTATAGATCCCATTAAGATAGAGACCGCCAGCACGCTAATGATAATGGTATTGGCACAAGCCGGTCTCAGTACAATTAAATCTAAGCACAAAATTGATAACAACACCGAAACAATGCCAAACAAGCCCCTAGTGTCACACATAAGCCTGAGGAACTACTCGCATTAAAGTACCACTCTTAGACTAATAGCTCAACTTAACCAAAACTATATAACTAACAAATTGGAGACTTTATTAAGTACTCTTTTTTATGCTTGGCTCCATTGTCACAATGTTTAGGCCCTTTGGACCCTAGTCCCTCCTCTCGGTATCTGTAAGGTTGGTCTTGGCAATCGGCCAATGGTGGACCCAAGATTTCTGTGGTAGCCAATGGTCATAATATTATTTTCTTTATTATTTTGCCGTTTGATGGAAACGAGGGCTTACTTCTGATGACAGCATAGGTTTATTTCCAAATAGTTTGAATCCATAGGGGCTTGATTCTCAAATTGAACTGGGGTTATTTCTAGGTCCGACTCATCCCCAAAACTAAACACATTGGTCCACTTCAATATATTGGTCCAATCCAACTCTTTCACCCTTCTATCTAATTTATTACAACATCCAGTACTTGAAATGCATGCACCCGGAGACACGTGATTGTGTTCCTTGAGTCCACCTACTCCCTCCTAATTCCTCTAATCAATTTAAGACCCTTTCCCTCCTCCTCCAAATTAACAGTAACCCAAATTTGATACTTATCTAAATATTGTAGATCTTTTAATTAATTGTAATTTTTTAATGAACACCACATTTTAACTAATACGATTTGGACCACTTTTGCACACCTCAAAAATTAAGTCTCTTTTGATATAGTAGTTGTGATTTTTGCTCACAAGAAAGTTACAGTGTGACCTTGATCACCTCGAGTCATTCTTGAATGTAGGCTACATGACTTGGGCCAACCCTAAGTTAGGAAAGGCGAAGCTCTTCTTGAAAATGATTTAACATGCACATATTAGAATATAAAAAAGTAGTAAAGTTATAGAAACTTAATAAAAAAATTAAATGGGTTAGGAAAGTGGAAAATCTTCTCTAATATTTTCAATGTGCACTTGCAACTTCAAAAATTGATCTCATAAATATTTTTCGATAATGCAATTTAATAAATAGCTCATTTGTTCTCATGGAAGTAAATTCATAATAATTAATAGTAAAATATGTTTCAGCAAATAAATATTAACGAAGTCAATCGTGGAGGATATATAAGGTGAAAATACAAATAAGACCTTGATTTTCCTAGAGATTATTTTATTTAGGTGATTATTGGTGGGCAATTTATGAATCATTGCTTTTTTATTTTTATTATTATTATTATTTTGCTAAAATGAGTCTTTAATTTTGTTTAATCAACTTTAGCTACTGTTAAAACTACATTTTTCAGAATTACTAATTAATATCGAAGAAATCCAAGATATTCATGGATCTCTCTCTTGCAACACCACTGGCAGGCAGCTTTAACAGTTAAAGTTCGGTGCTCTGCCCCCGCACGCAAGCGTGTCTCACGGCGCATAACTGGTACATGTCCCGGGCACGTGGTCGGGCGGCCGTGCCTGCTGCCTTTCCTTTTCTACTCTCTAACACCAATCTCCTCTCTCTCCAGGCCAGTCAAAAAGCAAATATATATATATATATATACAATATATGCTAATTATCTTATGATTTTTTTTTGTGCATGGGCCCACCAGTGATGACTCTAGATTATTCAAAAAACCTGTGTATTATCTACCATTGAGTTTACTTCAATAAATTTAGTAGATCATAATTGTTAGACTAATTACAATAAGTTAAAATTAAATGTTGCGGTCTTTTTTATCAATTAACATTAGAAAAACCCCTAAACTCAGTTAACATAAAGAAAACCCCTAAATACAGTAAATGTTATGCGCATAACATAGCTAACTTAATACATGATTTACTCATGGAGGTTGTAGATTTGAGCTGGGGCAACAAGTAATTTATTTGGCTTTTTCTTGCGCAAAGGGATTATTCGAGTTCTCCAGACTGCGACACCCTCTATTAGCAAAAAAAAAAAAAATTTAATACAACAATTATAATATAGCATTTAGTATACTTCCAAACAAAAAAATATGAAAAAATTAAAATTAAAATTAAAAAAAAAAAACAAACAGGCATGGGCGATAAGGAGAATTCGCCCAGATGGGCAGATGCACACTGATGGGCAAACGGACATCCAATGAATGATGATGCTCTTCTTGTGGTCCACCTAGGGAGTAGTCGTGCGTGGATGATGCTCCTCCATCCATCAACACGTCTACTTAGTCGGATGCATGATGGAAGGGACATGGCATCCTTTTTTCTACGCACCAAATCCATTAACCTATCTTCCTACCTCCTTCCGTCCTTGTTTTTTTCCTAGCCATATACACATGAGACAGCCACTGCCTGCACAACCTACATGGGATCGGTTTTATTTTTCTAAGGTGATTTTATTATTCTAAACTAGCGCTGATTCATTTATTTCTGTGGACCTGTCTATCACGTGTATTCCAGATCCTTATATTGGGTCAACTAATAAAGTTCTATTTTTTCATCTCAATATATATATATATATATGTATCAAATTCTCATATAGGTTTTATTTCTTCAAATCTAATCTAACTATTTTCATTTATGTTCTTTTCAATTTATTCCTTTCTGTCTAAGAATATCATCGACTTGCATGAAAAATTTCTACCAAAAACAAAAAACTTGCATGAAAAGATCATTCTTCATTGGGACTGTTGCTAACTTTCATTGGACCCTGTTCAAATCATCCTTAACAATATTTAATTAATTTATCATATATTGATGTTATCCTTAAATACTATTTGTCAAATCTAAAATGCCTTAAAAAAAAAGTGACTTTAGTGATCCACATCCATATCTATATAGTTAAACAAAGAATTATTCGCTATTGTGGCAGTAATGTAATACACTACCATGAAAAGCTAATTAACATCACTGGATAAAATTATCAACAAAAGTAACTCCTGTGCTTAACACCGACAAAACCTTTGGTATCCTTTGTGATTCCCCCACGATTTCCCTACAGGTATGTTCTAATACCTTGATTTTCTTTCATTTATTCAGCAAGTAAGCATATAAAAACTTAATACTATTTTATTCAAACTAACTTCTACATCAATCTAAACTCTACTTTTAGGTGATTGAGCAATTAATTAGCATCCTGGACTGATCCGTATCCACCTGATTATTAACACGTGGGCTGCTTATGATTAAATTTTAAGATTTTAAAAATTAACCCCTAGCTAGACAGTAGACAAGGGCCTCTTCCATATCATTATTATAATATGCTATCCCCTCCATGCCAAACATTAAAAATAAAGTATCAGATTGTCCCTATACATCATTTAACTAGGTTAGAGAAGATGTAACTGTAATTCGTTTTTTGCTAATTATTTCTTGTAGAAGTTGATAGTAGCAACAGTTAAACATCACATCACTTTGACCAAACAGTCGACAACGACCGAGCAGTATCTGATAATTAACTCTGGAAGACTTTATTTTTACGTGTATGTTACAGTTTATGAGAAGACTCGCACGGGATCACGTGACGGACGGCCGAGCACGTGATTCTCCTACAGCTGGCGCCCACGTGGTTGTGTACCTGTGCGTCACGCTTTACTCACGTGTTACTGTAGCAACCCTGTGACCATCAGGCTGCTTAGGCCTGGTGGGCCCTCTCCACCTTGAACTCATTTGGAAACCTGAAGACTCGTTATAATCATAAATCACTGGTCATGGCCTACACCTGAAATCTCAACTGTCCAATGGGCCATCCCATGTATTTTATGCCAAGAGGAGTGTGGTCCAGTTCTGATTTTGTTTTGATCATGTGTTTTGCACGTTGTTCACTTTCTTGAAATTTTGAGGGAAGCACAAAACATTTGAAAGTATTTATCGTATTAGCAATTCAGATTTAAGAGGTAGAACAGACATGAATGCCTGTTTGTTGGTGGCAAAGTGCAAAAACATGTACGGTAGAGTTCTTTCAACAGTAAATTTTACCTTTGCATGTTTAGTGGGCCAAAATATGTGTAGAAAAGTAAAGTTTCAGCCCCACAGAAATTTCGATCTTTACTTTGCAGCTAGCAAATTGTATAACTCGAAAAAGACAGGTGGGATCTAATACGGAAAAAAAAAAGGGAGAAGTGGTTGCACAAAAATATTTGAATAATTTTCATTTTTACTATAAATTTCTCTAGTCTCACAAACACACACCTTAAAGGTGAATTTTTTACTTATATTTTTGGAAATATAATCTAGAAAAGATAAAAAAATGAATATGTGACACTCACTATGTAGTAGTTCAATAAATAGAAAAGTGAATGTCGTATCTACATTTTCACATTATGTTTTTCACTCTAACTCTATATCCTTCAACCATCACCTCCATTTCAGTCGAGTAATTTAGTAAAGAGAAAATTGAAGGTTATATCTACATCTTTACTTTATGTACTCCACCCTATACTCGTATCTTTCCCCCATCACATCTTTTGATAATCTTTTGGAAGAGTTCATTTCACAAAAAATTCTAGTTTTGTTCAAATCTTATGTATTTTAATGCAAATAATAAGTCCTAAGTGCCAGTTAGTTTGTCCATATGAAAAATAATTTTCTAAGAATGTTAAGAAATACATTTTGAAAAGTGATTAATATTGAAGATACGAAGGTGAATATGTATTGATCATCATCTTCAAAGCTTGTTTCAATTATAAAATATACGTAGATAATTATCTACTATGGGGACATGGGAAACACATATCCAATCGTAACATTATGAAAGTTAAGAGTCATACCTATGTCTCCACAATTTATTGTCGTTTTTTGATTTTTTTTATAGTTATTTATCAAAACTTATTATTTTATCGTGTGTTTTGATGGGTTTAGAGAAGTTCTACACGGAGAATTGGATTCTCTTGTTATACCATGATTCAAATATGGTGGTAAAATGTTGAAGCCCAAATATATTAATCTATTTAACTATCCAAATTGCCTAGAAGCTACTTTAATTGAAGTATTAATTTACAAAAATATAGAGGCATTTGAAGTGTTTTAGATTAGAATTTTATTGATATAAGAAACCATCATAGGAGCAATGTTATGTTTGTCTAAGAGGTACTTCTCATGGAATGCCTAAAAGGTAATTTTTTTTCCACTACATGGGAGTTCTCATGAACCTTAGAGCCTTCAGGAATTAGCACTCATTGTGATTTGATACTAATATGATTTTTTTTATTATTTTTTTAAACCCAACTTAGGGGTTTGGATCTTGAGACTTACACTAAGATGATGAGAACTCACACATGTGAGGACACAAACACAACTCAAACATGCGAGGAGCTAGGAAGCTCGCCCATGAGAGGAGATACAGACACAACTTACACATGTGAGATGATTAAAACTTGCACATGCTAGGAGATATAAATACAATTCTTAGATGTGATGTGATGGGAACTCACACATGAGAGGAGACACAAACACAATCCACATGCGAGGAGATACAAACCCAACCCATACAAACAAGTTGATTGAAACTGGTAAATGCGATGAGACATAAATGCATAACATAAATGTGCTGTGATAGGAACATACATGCGTGGAGACGTAGATACAAATCACACATTGAGATAATAAAAACTAGATATATATCCAAGGATGGGGAGGATAGGTTCAAAACCTGAACCTCCTAATAAGAAGAGGCACCTCTTACTACACTGGTATGGAGATATTCTCGATACTAATATGAATTAAAATTATTATTGCATTTAATTTTATAAAAAAATATAACCCAAAAAATTGTTAAACTCTAAAACCCTAACATTAATGGTCGTGATGATTTAATTAAGATGGTCTTTGTCCAACATCAGATCCTCAACTACAAGAATTTTCCATCAAGACGAACTAGAATGCATTGAAGTGGTATCTCTTAGTCGAACGCATTGAAAATTGAAATTCCCACATATGTTCACAATGGACATTATCCAATGGGTATATTACAATAAAGCCATTAAATTCCATTGCTATTCTAACTGGCAATAGAGAGTTCACTAACTTCTAATTATCACATCTACCCTATCTAACTATTAATCCTCAAGTGTTTTTGGTGGATCCTTGATTATCAACAGTTGATCGATTTTCATATTGCCACAGCCCAATATATAAAGGATTTGGCCTTGTTTTTATCTTGGAGGTAAATTTGCTGGATCTTCAGGTGTTTTGGGTAAACCGCTGATTATCGACGAGTTGCTTGCATATTGCAAATCATAGTCCAACATATAAAGAATTCAGGCTTGGTTTCATCTTTGAGGCAAATTTGTTGATTCTTCCAGTATTTTTAGTGGACCATTTATTATCAACAGTTAATTTGCGTATTGTAAGCCACAGTTCAACATATAAAGGATTTGAATTTGTTTTTATTTTGGTGGCAGATGTGCTAAATCTCCTTTTACGAACATCAATATAGTTGGGGGACATTTATTTCCTTAAGAAAAAACATGACCCACGGCCCAAGCAATCCATCCAATCGAAGTATTATTGAGATGTTTTCAAGCCAACCCTCATCCACACCCCTCTCCTTATTGAGATCGCCCTACTTGGTCCCTGCAAGCGAATGCGCATCATCTCTGTTAAGGATTTTTAACACCAATTAACACTTCAGACTAATCAAATTCAAATAATGTTAACAACTGCTTATCAAATCCGATAGGTAGTGACCTTTACTTTACACATCTATTTAATAAAACCGTACTTGGACGACAGTATATTAGAATCAAACCATAATCAGATTTAGGCTGAATCAAACCAAAAGCACGACAGTATAATAAAGTACTGACTCTATGAAAACCATGTATTACTGGATGATAACATATGGACGTGTCTTTTACAGGTGATGGATGAAGCCAACAGCCAGTTGACTACTGTTTGAAAACAGTGTGGGGCCCATCATCGTACAAGCCTAGTCAACATCAGGCAGGGATGGGGAACATCCTAGCCGAATCGGCTGGTGAGATGGGGGCGAATGTGAAAACGTGCACTATCGACCGCTGCTTTCCGGAAAGCTTTCAAGTGGGAAAGGAAGGACGTGCGTGGAGAGTGGCCCACTTGCGACTGGCCTTTTGGCCTCAGCTTTGGCTTCAGCTTTCAGCGTCCATGAAGAGGCACTGGGCAGGAATCCGCGACACGGGTAATCTACCCACGTCAGCCGGGCATCTGTCTACGTCAGCTCCCATAGTCCAACGGTGCTTGGGAAAGTGGGACACGGGATTCCGTTCCAAGGAATCAAATTTTTAAAAGAGATCCCAATTCCCTGTCCCTCTCTCCTGCCATCTCCTTTCTCCCTTCTCCCTTTCCACCACCTCTACGTTCATTTCTTCATCTACCACCTCTACGTTCATTTCTTCATCTGTCTTTTTTCTATTATCTTTTTTTCATACAGATACAACATAATTCATATGGTCTGCTCCAATGTAGTTAAAAAAAAGTTCGATAATGATGATAAAAAATAGACACTTAACATTACTTTGCGACTACAAATTACATTTGGAATATTAAAAACACGGATTTTAAGCTAGTAGTTTTCAAATAAATACAAAATTTAAGTCTTTGAAACGTAAGAAAAAGTAGGGATAAAAGTAGGGATAAGTGTTTGCATAAATTATGCAATTAAACTTTTTGGATATGTTAGTCGACAAAGATGTTGGACCTTTTACCTTTTAAATGGATTGATCCTATATTTTTTTCATTTATTATGTCTTGTAGCCGATGGGGTCCAAAGATTGTGTGGAATTTATTAGAAAACAGGAGAAAGTGACATTACAGGCATAGTAGGAAGATATGAAATCGTTTTGAAAATGTGTGTTTGGTGGTGGAAGGGGAGAGTTGGATGACTATAAACCCCAACCTTGAAAAATAAAAATTAAAAGTAAAAAGAAAAGGAGAATGTCCAATAGCCGGTCTCTTCCATGGTTCCACCTGATTGGTTGGTAAGGGTGGGCCTGCTTGCTGGAAAATGGAAAGTGGTATGTCAAATTACTTGAAAGGCTTCATCTTTCATAGGAGGGCTGTCACGCCTCGAGTCCGAAATTAAGGTAATTCGATTTGGCCGAGGCGTGAGCACCACATAATCCCACAGTAATCCATATTGTATTAAGGCAAATATAAATTATACAAGAGAATTTTTTTTCCACATTTCAATGTGCGAGGAAGATCTATGAGCATGAAATACTTAATGTAACCTACGGAAAATGTAGGTGCTAAACACACCCATGAACCACATGTAATAGTAATGAACACAATAAATACCTATTTAAACATTCTATAATAAACTGCATAGAAAGATAATGGATTCAATATGATTCATATGAAAGTCTATATGTCTAATGCATACTACGTAAACAGTGCATACAATAAAGTGCATAAGTATGGGATGGTTAAAGACCAATAATAATACATGTCCACCAATATAAAAATAAATACAAGTCTATCAAATAAAATATGATGGCGTGATTAGTGGAGTATCCATATCACCAGGATCTTAAATGTCATAACCGTGACACGCTCTATTGTGTATGTCTAATAAAAAATATTATTAGGTATCCACTCTACTAATCCTGAAAGAACCTGGGTGGAGTCCTTCAAATGCGTGACGACAACTAAGTTTGGGCCAAGATCTGCTCCTACAATATCAAGAGTAGCACTCTAAGCACAACAACTCAACAAAAACTAATCAAGTAGTAAATTACATGGTGTGCCAAATAGAGTTAGGACATTATGACTTAAATAGAGGTCAGAAAGTGCATCTAGGTATCTTAGCATATAATTAAACATGCGTATAAAGATTATAAATAACAGGGAATATACTTGTAAATTTGGCTATCCACATCACTAATATCCTCCCAGCATAGAGAGTGGTAAAACGGGATGAGAATCAAATAGTGTAAGGTCCCGAACAAACTTAATTGTAATTTATATTAATTAAACTTAATTTTAATTAATTCAATGTATTATAGTTTTAATTTATCTTATTTTTATTTATTTGGGTCTCAGTTGGATAGGTAGTTGGGTATGACTAAGACTAGGTAGGATTTATGGCCCATTTTAGTACTTTTCATGTCATGGAGCATGCATCAATTGAACTCATCATTTAAGCATTCCTTTGGGTTCATTAAACTCATTTGAACAGGCCCAACAACTTTCTTTTGACCCCAAAAAGATGTGGATCCATTTTGAATTACTTAAGCTTATGTAGCCGAATATTCACTTAATCCATTAAGTAAAAAACCCACTCAGATGTATATAAACTCAAACTAACCCATTTAACTCATTTCACTCTATCAGTCTTCACTCTCCCTAACTCACTGCTGAAGAAACTCTCTTCTTCTCACACGCTTATCTCCTCTTCAAGCTTGGAGCTGGAAAGTGGGTCTTAGAGCCTTGCATGCAAGGGCATTTAGTTCCATCTTCTTCTCTATCTTTTGATAATCTTAGATTGTGGGGGACCATCTCTTCTTCTTCTCTAAAGCTCTCTAATGTCAAAACTCCATCATTCCGCTATTTCTTTGAGTTCAAAAGAGTCCAGGAGACTTAATTAAGCAACATGCATGCATTTTATACCCATTTTATTAATTGCATGTCTTAGATTATCTTCTGTTGAGGCTTTTTCTACCATCAAACCAAAGGAAGAGCTTGATTTGGGTAAAGCACTGAGTTAAGGCAAGTATAAATATATATTTACTACATGCATGGTTTATTATGCTGATTTTTGATGAGTTCTCCATTAATGTCAAGTTATAGCTCTTCTACCCTTTAATTAAAAAATGTGAATGATTTATTAATGAAATTAAGAATGTATAATAGAATGATTGATGCTAAAGAAGTGTAGAATGGATCTCAAATAGATGGGGGAACAGAGGTTCCATGCAGGTATTAAAATAAAGAAGAAGAGTGTTTGTAGCAGAATTTCGAACTGGAATTTTGGAAAGTGTGCTCGAGCGTATGAGCACGCGCACGAGCGCCTATGCAATTTTTTGATGAAAAACACGTTAGTAGTCTTTGTCCAAAGATAGACACAAAATGCGCTCGAGCTCATTTGGACCCCGCATAAGTGCATAAGAGACCTAATAAAAAAACTCGTCAATCAAAACTTTACTAAACCAGAGCCATAAGTGCACGAGCGCACATAGGGCTGCACTCGAGCGCGCTTGTCTAATTTTGAAAAGTTGTTTTTAAAAGTCACTTTTAACCTCTATTTAAGGCTTTAGAAAGACGAATTAAAGCCAATGTTATCCTTAAGATTATAAATACATTCAAAGACCATGTAGGACCTTCAAAGTGGTACCTTTACCTCAATTAAATTAGCCCAATGGTAATCAAATACTGAGGAGGAAGTGTGTAAAGCTGTCACTCATTCTTTCTTGATTTTCCAGTTAGTTTCTGATGTCATGTCATGGGTGTTGGCATAAGAAGTGGTGTCCATTGCTTATATAATGTAACACTAAGATTTTGGTAACACATTGACACCAGATGTTATATAAAAATACACTGTACTGAATGACTAAGGAAACACGAATTATCTTAGCTAGAGTTGGCTAGAAATATCCTTGTTAACCACTCAATCCAAATGCATTCATTTTGTTTAAGTAAACCCTCAACATGATTTAATCATGTACCCATTCTTCTTAGTGAACCTTAAGGCACGATCAGAGATGAAGCTTTTACTGAGCATGGGCCTATGAGCCAAAATAGGAGTAGCTAAGGTTCAGAGGATTCGGGTTCTATTAGCTCATTTAAGTATGTATTGTTTTATTATCAGTTATTCTATTTAATCCCGACTTTTATGATTGAATACAATCTCAAGACCGATAAGCTCTTCATGTACAAATATGAGATGATCGTTACGATTGATGATAAGTAGGAATTATATTAATTCGGGACAGTCTTGATACGTTGAGTCGGCACCACTTAGCTTGTACCCTTATTAGGTTTGACGAGACCAATTCGGGTATTCCATATATTACTACTGCAGTAATTTATGGAGGCATTAGTCGGCGCTCATCGGGTAATTAGATTGATCCCCTTGTAATTTTTCCCACAATATGATAAATGCTCTCCTTAGAGAGAATATAACATCGTGGATGCTAACTAGTATGTTACTTTATCTCCAATTATGATTCGTTATTTATGCTACATTCATATGCACGACATGCCTAACTTTTGTTATTGCTCTCATTTAATTAATATGTCTTTAATTCAATTGATACAACATGTTATTTTTCTATACACCTATATTTGTTAAACTGTTGCGTTTACAGTGTTACCCTTGGTGTTACAAATAGGTCTAAGTACCGATTCCACCTCTGACGTACCCATAAAGGAGTTTCCAGAGACTTCCTATGATATTTTGGGGCATGATAGGTTATACTATTTGTTATGCATCATGCCATTATATTATATTATTATTATGCTACCTGATTTTGATAGACATATATATCTCTTATTTAGATTATGTTTAGGTTCTATGCATTTGGTTACAACATGTATCCGTATTTTGGATCATTCACATAGACACTTGTATTTTGGCCATGTTAGTTTATGCACAGGATTATATTTCATATAAAAGACTATTTAAGTTCTATAACTTTGGCTTACAATTGAAATTTAATAGACTTAGGTTATGTTTAATACCATATGTCAAAATATGAATTGTATAAGATATTGTTAAGCACAAGTAAAAATACACAGGTGTCCACAAATGTTTTAAATGGACATGTGTCACATGTCAGTCTTCACACATGAGTTCTATGATTTTTCCTTTGCGGTGGTTCGTATGTGTCTTAATAGTGCAAGGATTACCACGAGATTTCGTACGATGTGCATTAAGGGTCACCCTAATCACATAATCTCGGGCTCAAGGCATGACAGGTAGTGAGCCTGATTACCCAGCGGAGCGTCACATACTCCTATCAGGACCCACTTGTAATGGTTTATAATATCAAACTCATACGCAGTTTCGCCAGACCTCATAAAGTCAAGCTTAGAGGTGCCAACTCTATGAATCAATAATATGATGAAACATACCATACAATTGTGCATATCATACTTACTGGTCATAACTTATTTGCATATCATGTGAAGGTAACTAAAATATATTGTTACTAAATGCGGATAACAATAAATAAGAACAATATAACGAAAATGAAGAAGATACTGAATATGACTGAAAATAATTTAACTAAACATAACTGAACATAATTAACACAATGAACATAACTGAACATAAATGAACAATTAAGATAAGAGAAGGTAATGTATAACAGTAGATATAAGTTTCTGATTTATTTAAGAGACAAGGATTGCTTACAAGCCAAACTATTCTAAGATGCCTATGTCCTTAGCCTTCCCTTTCAGTGTGACAATAAGACGACCAATGTCGATGTTACCGAAGTTCTTCATGTCGTCTTGTATATAAATAAGAACATTAGATTTTTATATTCACATTTGAGGGTATGACATTAGAATCAATTGGAATATCTAACAAGGAATGCATGACAATTAGCATGTTCCCCATTTACTTCATTTAATTTCGTTGGTCACGTGTAAGTTGTAAGGATTCCAAAAGTTAAGTTGTACACAGTCATAAGGTCTACTTAGCATTCTAATATAACACTTGACTCCATGATCAAGCTTAAGGTTCCCTAAGATATACTTGTCATCATTAAGTTAAGCTATATTGTTGTAAAAACAAGCTTAGTAAAAAGGGCTTTTTAAGTAAAATAAAATAATCAAATAAATAAATAATTTCTAAAAAACAGGGCTTACCTGTTCGATCAGGTATAGGTTCAATCAATCGGAGCCAACCCAGTCAGGTAAATCAATCGATCGGACTCGGTGTGGGTTTTTACCTTTTTCAGGCTATCTGGGTCCGAACTTCCCTTGTTCATTCCCTAAACTTCACCTATATGAAATCCATCATACATACACTAAATCCAATCTTTTTAAGGTCATTTCCACTTCTATTCCCTTCCTATTCATTCAAACCCATTTTTTTTCTAAAATATAACATTTATTCTTAAACCAAAAGACATTTTATATTAAAGAAACATGGACAAGATGAGATGAAAGCATGCATTAGAATAAAGATTAGCTACAGATTCAATAACATAGCTCATCATGCCATTATTCACATGCTTAAACTTGCCTTAAGTGCTCTCAAATCCAAAGCTAAAGCCCAAAATGGAGAAATTCCCGAATCTATTAACTCACCCAACATTTTATTAATGAAATGACATGAAATAGAAAAGAAAATATTAGATGAATGCCATGAGAGGATGAATAAATAAAGCTAAGCTTAGGAAAACTAATTACTACACTATTTAATAGCTCAAATTTCAAAAAAGATTGAGATGCTCACCTTGGGAGATATGCCAATAATGAAAGGAAGATTTTTCCTCCAATCTAAACACCAAATGAAAAAAATAAAAGTAATGAAGAAGATGAAAGCACCCTCAAATGGGGGATAAGAGTCTCAGAATCACTCAATCTTGGCATGGAAGGGGTATAAGAGATATAATAGGAAGAGCTTAAAAGTTAGGATTCTTGTCTAGGAGGCACAAGAGTACTCTCTCTTGGGAGTAGCAACCTTTTATAACATAGGGTTGCTTGGTAATTTTTTGAAATTTGCTAGCAAGTCCTCTAGTTATGCCTATTTACATGAAGGGTTATAAAGAGAGTTCTACGTAGGTAGCTTGTCTTAAGTGGGTAGAATCCACCCTAGATGCAAGATGCTCATGATAAATACTCATGCTATTATGAAATGTTGCATGATTAATTTAGTTAAAATCATCATTAGTTTATGAACTACTTAAACTAAATTAGGGTCCCACCCATTCTACTTACCAAAGACCTAATTAACACCAAATATAATCAATTAGCATAAATCATGCAAAATAAGGAAATAAACACCTAATTTGAGGATAAGACGTTGCATGGGCCATTGAAGGACAAGATTAGTCATGGCCAGCTTTGTCCGAGCCCCACCATCAAAACAAGTGGGATTGGTTGGCATTGCTGGAGCCCATCGAGGTTCTACACTATTTAAGATACTTTTCATCCCTTGTGCGTTGAGGTTTGGGTTTTTTGGGTAGCTTAAGAATTTAAAACATTGTCTCTTTTTCTTTTGAAATATTGAAAGGATTTTTCCTCCACCCATAAGATATGGGAAAGAATCTTTTAAGAATATCTTATGTGATTTTAGCAATGCAACCCTCTTCTCTTTCCCTCTCATATGTTTTTTTTTCTCTTTCCTTCTCACATGTTTTCTTTTCCTCTCCTTTTCACTTAAAAGATCTTCTCGTTGCATCTTAGAGGTGTAGTGCTTGAAATGATGATGAATGTAAAGGAATCAAGTCCACATTTTCATTCAAATATACAGAAAAATGGGAAAGTAATTACAAGTTATCATTAAAATTTCTTTGTTTATATGGGTTCAATGCTCTAACCTTGGGGATATAAATTGTTTACAAGTATTAGAGAATCATAGTCCCTCCACTGGTCTCAAATGTGATACAAACTAAGAAAAATTGAAAAAATTACATGAAAAGGAGAGAACATATAGAAAATTGAAATGCCGAGGTCAGTTACTGTGGCCCACGGTCACTAGCAATGGACCCATGATCACTAACAGATGTGGCCAATTTGGCTACTGTTTGCCTCCATTTCATTTCTGTTTGCTTCTGCAGTACTTCTAAGGTGCTGAAATCTGTGTTTTTTGGTTTTGGGAGTCATGAATGACAATCAAGAGTGCCAAATCCTATCTTAAAATCATCTATGATCTTTGGTAGTTACCACTTTGATGTTATGGATGGTGTTTGTGCAAATTTGAAAAAGTTGCTTTTGTGCAAGCAATGTGGCCAAAGTTATATGATTCTAACCCTATAGTTTTCAAGGATTAGAATGAGAAATAATTGTAGTTCATCATTATTTTTCCTTTGTATATATGAGTTTAAATGCTCTGACTGTGGGGATGTAGGTTGTCTACAAGTTTTGAAAAATTTACAACCCCTCCCTCTAGTCTCAGATGTGATCTAAACTTGGAATTTACAAGAAAATACATGAAAAAAGGGTGAAGATTGCGAAAAAAGGAAAACAGGGAGATGGTGACAATGGCCCATGGTCACTGCAACAATGGCCAAAAAACCACTATTTATCTAAGTTTCTATTTTGTTTCGCCATTGTGACTTTTTTAGAGTGCTGGAGCTTGCTTTTTTCAATTCTTAGAGTGTTGAATCATCACCAAAAGTGCTTAGTGTGGCCACAAAATCGACTTATACCTTTGATAATCATCACCTTTTGGTTACGAACTGTTTTTGTACAAATCAGAAAAAGGTGCTTAAACAAGCAAAAATGGAGTTAAAGTTGTGTCATTCTAAATTTAGAATTTTCAAGGAATAGAATGAAGCCTAAAGAAGCTTGTTCACAACTTTTGGGATAGCCCAAAACCCCTCCCAAGTAAGAAAATTAAAGGAAGAAGATTTTATCTAAATGGCCCTTGCATATGTCTTCTTTGAGTGAGATGTATGCATCTTCTCTTTCTTTGAACTATTTCTCACCTTAAGTTAGCTAAAAGGAGAAGAAGAAGTAAGCTTGAAGTGCTTGCTTGAAGTGTTTGAAGTGCCTTGGAAGCCTTGCAAATGCTTAGGACTAAGCCTTTAATGCTTGTAAGTAACGTGAACTTGCTTTGATTGCTTGGAACTTGATTCTAATCTTGCTTCAACCCCATTTTCAAAGCCCATGTGTGCTTTTTATAGGCTTCAGAAGAAGTTGGGATAGTTCCTAACAGTTTTAAGAGAGTTACACTCTGAAATAAAGTGAAATAACTCCTAAAAACCATCGAAAACCAAGTCAAAGGTGTCTGTGACTGTAGGCCACGGCATGGATAAGGCCTAATTTTTTGTTTTTACATATGTGACCCATTTTCATCAGTTTGGGGCCCGAACGATGACCAATCTTCATCAAATTTGGAGCAATGATTTCTAACACTATTTTAAGTGTATCATAGAAATATTAGGCTGTTTTGACCTTTTGAAGTTGGTTGACCCTCCTGTTGACTTTCTATGAAAATGGGCCATTATTTTAGTTGTTTGATCCCAAATGACCTCGTTTTGATTTGAAGCTTGGAGGAGCTGATGTTAGGAGTATCTTAAAGTGTCCATCCGAATTTCATATAGTTTGAATTTGTGAAATTAGGATTTCAAACAGCGACCCACTTTTTGCATGTTCTAAGTCACTATTCACCTTACATTATAAGCAATTAGCTTATTTTCCATCCGAATAATGTTCAATTGACTTGAAATTTTTTGGAATTGACTTTGAATATATTTTAAGTCTTTGATCTAAATTTCATCAGCTTTGACCTCCTAAAAGTAGGACTTTGGTCAATGACCTCCTTGACTCGGAAGTCACAGACTCCTAACTGACATATCATTAAAATAGACTCAAACGAAGTCGTTTTGACTTAAAAATTTGTAGAATCTCCTTTGAACATGACTAAGGCTCTGTACCCAAATTTCATTAATTTCGATCATCTAAAAGTAGGACTTTAGCCAGTAACTCCTTACCTTGGGGGTCACGAACTTAAAGTTGACGTGTTTATTGACTTTGGGTCAAATGACACCCAATTGACCTGAAATTTTGCAAATCCACTCTTAAATATGTATTGAGTTTTCTTCAAGAGTTTCATCTGGTTTAATCTTCAAGAGGTATCACTTTTGCACAATGGCCCTAAAGAGTTTTAATAGACAGCCATCTAAATTAAGTTTGAGTCCAAATGTTCTGGAACTTTGAAGGATAGTCTTTGATGTACTTGAAGGTATTCCGGTAAGTTTCAACTTGTTTTGACATATAAAAGTGTTAATTTACATAGTGACTCCAAAAAAGTTAGCAGATAGTCACTGAAGCTTGGTTTGAGTTGAAAGAAAGTCCAAATACTTTGAAATTTTGAAGTATCATTTCTCAGCATAATTTGGAGTTACCATGTGATTTTCAACCACTTTGGTACCCCAAAAGTTTGAGTGTGTTCAATGACCCCTAGACTTTGAGCTAGGGAACCTTGAATTTGAAGTTTAGTGAGTTGATTGACCAAATGAAGTTCAGTAATGCCTAAACTTGAATTGCTATACTCTGAGCTCATTTGAAGTCTTCTGAGTAGATTGCATCAGCTTTTGAACCTCTAGATGTAGTACTTGGCTTGTCATTTCACAATCCTAAGGTTTATGTGCCCTTGGTTTGGAATTCGCTTGTAATGTCATCACTGCAACGTTTGTACTTTTTATGGGTCAATAAGTGCCCCCTCGAAGTGCAATGATTAAAGTATGACAATCATGGTGCCTCAAAATAGCCAATTTGTGGGAATGATAAATGGCTTGATGAAAATGCAGTTTTGTCAAGGTAGGCTGTAGGCCTAAACAAAAAGTTTTGAAATTTTGATAAAAAATCATGAAGGGTTTGATGATGGAATTTGGTAAAAATATAAAGGTTCTAATTTTCTTTGCCCTATTATTTACAAATATCAAAAGTAACATTTCTATGAGGATTGTGGGGAACACCCACAAAAAGAAATCCCTGAGGTATTTGAAAATTTAGAATTGATGAATTTGGTTTTGGATTTTGGATTTTGGAGATGGATTTGATTTTCTCTTGATCTATTTGTTACAGATATCCAGAGCGGCATCTTTATGGGGACTGTGGGGAATACCCACAAAAAAAAATCCCTGAGGGTTTAAGAAAATTCAATGTTTGGTTTAAAATGGATTTAGGTTTGGATTTTCATGGATTTTTTGTTCATTTTCAAAAATCAAAGTTAAGGTTTTGACTTTGCTTAACATGAGTTAACAAGAGATGGAATTTTGAAAAAAATTGGCTTTTGTGTGTTTTGATTCAAAACAATTTGAGATGATGGCTCAAAATTTGGTTTGGCCTAAGGTAATTTTGAAATTTGGGTTGGTTTTTTGGAAAGAAAATGCCCCCCCTTTTTTTTTTTTGAATAACCCTAAACCCTAAAAATAGGTTCATTTTGTTGTGGAAATTTTATTTCTTTCGTAAAATACCCAAAGTGGGTCCACCATGTGTCGTAGGGATTTTGAATGATCATATTTGAGGAAGTGGACCACTAACAGTGGATCTTACTTCTAAAAATCATAATGACCGCAGGTAATGAAGTTAGTGCCTATGTGAATTTGGTCAAGTTTGGACCTTACTGCTAAACAACTTGTGTTTGTGGGAAAATGGGTGAAGGCATCAGTGACAGTGGACTTCATCACTTTGCTTGTGGAGATAAAGAGTAAGGCAGTAATGACTGTGGCCTAATGAGTGAAGTTATGGACCCCACTGCTCCACACGTAGTGTCTGTGGGAAATTGAACTTGCATCGTGGACCCTGCTTGACCACGCTGTGACCCGAAATGGAAGGCTATAAATCGTGGACTTGAAGAAGATTAAGAGAGTGAGCCACGAGATAGTGGGTCCTACTGCACATCACGTTGGTGACTCTGGGAACTCGAGTGAAGCCTCGCATACCTGCACACGCTATATAATGCTCATGTCCCTATTTTATCTTTCATTTTATTGTCTTTCAAATTTTCTGAGTTGTGGCCGAGAGCAAGAACAGCAGCAGGAGAGCATCTCCTCCAAGCTTTTTCTTGTAATTTTCTCCCTCTTGAGTTAGTTTTTATGGCAAGTATGCATCTTGAACTACATCTTTTCTTTGTGTTTTATCCATGGTCGAATGGACACTATTGATGGCTCTTTTTTTTTTTTTTTTTGTTTGATTTTGTTCTTGAATTCATGCACAACATTTTATTTTGGTTTGATGAGCACCCCAACTCCAAACTGCAATTCATCTTCGTCGTGGGTTTATGACTTGAAAACGAGAATCATGAGCATTACCCATGGTCTTATGGAGTTCAATTCACGGGGGGATTGAGTATCAGCCTTGCTCTTTATCCTTGGTCTCTTCTCTTTTTGTCTTTGATGCAAGAATGCTACCCTGGCTCCTCCTGTATTGCTTTTGCTCAATTGAGCATTATCCTAGCCAATCCCATCCACAGCTTTTACTGTCCGCGGGAGTCTCAAGGCCACCACATTGCTAACGAAATGACTAATTGAAGGTGATGAAAAAATTTTTTCGAGTGAATTTGCTTCAAATATTTTTGATGCAGTGCTATTTGCTTAGATATGGGGACTGCCCGAATACAGTCCTGGTTCCAACCATTACTGCCTTGGCTAATCCCATGGTGACGGACCACCTACAGTCATGGCCACTGTATGTCTTGGACAACCCCACGGTCACAGGCCGTTCATGTGATGCTGGCCCTCTTCATGACAACTGAATAGGATTGCGGCTGTAGTTTCTTCCTTTCTTTTTTATTTTCTTTAGAAATGTTTTACACTGGATATGGTCAAGCAAGTGTTATAGTTACGAATAACAGTGGCTGTGAAGTGCCACGGTCACTGTTTTGAGCAATTCTTTTTATTATTATCATTATTTGGAAATCCTCTTGATGCAAGATGTGAGATGGCTCATAGATATCACCCCAATTCCAACACTAAGCCACTGTTGTCTTGGTATGCTCACAGTCACCACTCATTAGTGACTGTTTAGACCCTTTTTTAAGGGCAACACATGGAACTTTGAACTTCAAGATGTCTTTGGATAGCCATTTGTTTTTTTCAAGAGATTTTAAGTGAACAAGCTCTATTTGGGGGAACGTATGCCTTTGGTAGAGCTTTAGGCCTGATCTTTTCACTGTTGAAATTAGTGGAAGGCACACCTACATGCTTTGCTTGAATATTTGACACAATCTCAGCACACACCCGGCTCTTACCAAATGTGAGAAGCATATGGAGCTAAGAAATAATAGCCTGCTTTATTCCTAGAATAGTGCCAGTAGACGTTGAGTCATCACAATCTCTATGGGAATTAGTAGTTTGCCGATCACTAGTATGTTGTGAACACGGACTTTATCACCATGGCTTCTATGGGAATTCATTCATGGTCATTAGTATTGAGTATGCCTTCGACACACTTCGTTTTGTTTTTTATGAGAAAGTTACTCCCTTTAATTCTCAATAAACATGAGAAATATAAACCACCTGAATATGAGTGGCCAGTTAAAGAAACTGATGAAAATAGGATAAATCTCCGATTGAGTAGTTGGATGTAGCTTTAAATGAGCTATTTTACATTGTTTTTCTCAACTACAACTTTTAAGGCTAATTTACCTTTCCTTGCCTTTTTCGATGCCGACCTGAGGTGGGCTCTCCGAGTTAATTTGGGTGCTGCCGACCATCTTTGTGGAAAACTAAAGGATATAATATCACCTTCCGATCATTGATGATAGTTGATGATCTTTGTTTTGAAATTAACTTTACAAAGCAATATGTCCTTCATTAACTCTAAAAATAGTGCATTTTCGACCTCCCACAAGAATGTCTAATGGTCCCATCATGGCAAATCACTATTTGGGACTTTGTTTGAAGAAATTCGTTAGAGATGCCGTCTCGAGGATGTGGAAATCCTTTAGTCGGCTTTGAAATTGAGTGTAGAGAGTAAAACATTCTCCAATAGTTGTAGGTAAGTCTAATGAAACTACGGAGAGTGACCGAAAGTGGTTGTAACACTCCGACCCGAGTTGACCCGGATTAGTGGGTAATTGCGTGTGTTTTTATCGTTGAGTGTGTTTTGATTTTGTTTGTTTTTTGTTTGAGTTGTAGAGAGATCGTTTGGGTTGAGTTTGACTTGGTCTAAGGAGTTTGAGCCCTTTTTCGTAATTTTGGCTTTTGATTGACCTTGTCAGTTTTGCGTCATTCTGACGTCAGCGCGTGTACTTCGTTGAGCTTGTCATTTCTCGTAACTGTCTTGGATCCGAATGAGTTCGTTTGCTCTCGTTGGACCGTCATTTGACTCAAACTGATAATCGTGTTAACTAATTGGACTTGTTTGTAAATTTGGCTCAAATTAAGTTATAAATATCCCAACCACTCCCTTTTTCTCTCGATCGTCTCTCAGCTCTCGTTCTTTCACTCTCAGCTCGTCTCTCTCGGTCCAGCTCTCTTTCTCTCCTCTCCATCTTTGATTCGATTGCTTGAGGGAGGAAGAAAGGAGCTCGTTTGTGCGTGTGATTCCAGCGGACTGAGCCAAACCACGAAGTGATTCCATTTGTGAGGCAAGTATAAGCCCAAGATGTGTGAACACCGATTGATAGTGATTTGATTGTTGTGTTTTTATGCTTCATTGTATTTCTCAGTGTTAGACAGCCCTATTAAACTCATTTCACTGTTATCTTGCTGTTTCCAGCCGTTTTGCACAGTTTCTGTATGTCTGTAGTGATTTCCGGAAAATGACTCCGTGCACTCACGGCTACGCCGTGAAATGTGCTACGGCTAAGCCGTAAAATGGCTTACGGCTAAGCCGAGACCCCGCCGTAACCCAAACCGTAGAACAGCACAGACTGTTAGCTGAAAATAACTGGATGTTGGCAATTTGCCATTCTTCTACGGCCCAACCTGATCTAAGCCGTACATTGTCTTACGGCTAAGCCGTGGACCAGGATACGGCTGAGCCGTAGAGCAAAATACGGTTGAGCCGTATATCCGGATGGATATTTGGGGAACCTCAGCTCAGCCGCAGTGCATATTACGGCTAAGCCGTAAGATGCCACGGCTAAGCCGTAAGGTTACCTACGGCTGCACCGTGAGACCCTGAGAATTAAATGAAAAGGGACTAGGTTTAAGCAAAAGACCGTATATGACTTTCATGTTAGAATGTAGCTAACCTGGACATGCCCAATGGAATGTTTGAATGACATGAATGATCTCAAGGGCTGTGAATCATTCATGCTTGTTATCCAGCTGTTTAGCACCTCCCCATGGGTGTTGGTTTAAGGGACTTCGGTGCACACTCCTGACACTGCAACACTAGACAATGGTGCATCGAACAACTTAAAGCTACATCAACATGCACGGTTAGAAACACTGGATAATTAGTGTAGGATTGGCTTGTAATTGACCTTGATTCGTATAAGCATTCTGATTTGCGCAGCATATTGATTTCGGTTATGCCCTCTTATGTGTTCTGCGCTGGACCTCTCGATTCTGTGGGAAATGCAGCAACCCCAGAGCGAAGCCCGGGCGGAACCATTCTATTGTTGTATTGGTATCATTGTTATCATTGCTCCACCGGAGTACTTGCATAATTGTTATTAGTGCTTGAGATTGTTAACTGCTTATCGGCATTCGGTCTTGTTATTGCATTCAGTATCCGTATCAGTTTATGGGATGCACTTCCTATTGTTCGTTCAGTATGCTATGTATAATATGCGAGATCTGTAAGTGATATGACATGATTGATTGATTGATTGAGGTGCATCATCCGATTGATTGTGATTGGTCTTGGCACTACTGAGCCTCAGCCTTAGGATACCCGACGGGGTTAACTTTGGTTTAGTTTAAGTGTTTACCTCTGCAGAGTGTCTTGTCCTGGGACTCCGGACCCCGGGAACTAGAGACCCATGCGTGCCCTGGCCCGGTCGCTGGTGTTCTCATCCTGATTGCTCTCGTAAGGGAGAAAATGGCCAATGTAGTAGCCACTTGATTGTTACCTGTTTATGATTCTTACAGCATGCTTATTCATTTGCATAAATTGTTTAGTATACGAACATGCTTTCTATGGATATTGCATTATGATCATTGTTCAGTATTATTCAGTATTCGACACAATTCGTGTTATCTTCTTGTTGGCTTATACTTTGCTAAGTCGTTGTACTTATTAGTTGTCCTTGTGTGTTGCAGGCTCAGATCCCTCTCCCGATCCTGCGTCGGTCGACCCGACTCCAGGAGAGGCTTGCGAGGCCCTCTCCGGCCTAGAGGAGTGGACTTGATCCATCCTCCAGAGTACGGTTTGCATCATTTTGGGTTTCCCCATTCCTTGTCTGGGAGTCTGTTGAGGGGACTTTTCTGTAATTGTAATGTGGGCTTGAGTGATATCTGTATATTGTATTTTGATTATTTGGGAGCCCTCTTCCGTAACATACGTTCCTGTATTTGTTATTGTTATCAGTTCATGTTATTTTGTAATCTCCCATTGTCTTGATACTGTGGTATGCCTTGATACGTACAGCTTCCGCGTACAGTTGTTTGCACGTGTGAATGATCCCTTGTGTGTGTATGCTTGGACGGGGTCTAGGTGTGCATGCACGGGAGTACGTGTGTCACTGGTTAGACTTTCTTTGACCCCCGGTCCCTGGGCTCGGGTCGTGACAGTGGTTGCCAACAGACCAATGGCACTCACTTTTGTTTTCAATGCTTTAAAATTGATGTTGCCTTTTATTGACTCTGTTGAAAATATGTCGTATACTTTCACATGATGTACTTTTCATACATTTTTTAGCTTGTTCTTGCTTTGTGTTGCATATAGCTGTTGTCATGCTTTGCTTGTATTTGTGCATGCATTTCTTGCGTTGGATACTGCAACTTTCGTGCTTAAACACGAATTAAATTGCCCCCTAAAAGGTTTTAAGGTACTCAAATACCTGTTTCGACCAGGAGCCTCAGTTCTGGGACTTAAATGTGCATTGATGCCAATTCTTGGTTTCAAAACCGAGTATTATTTTCTCATTTTGGCATCTTGCTAAGGCAAGATGCTGTTGAAATTTCGGTAGAATTCCATGCCTTAGTTAATTTTGTTGTTACAGATATTTTTGTCTCATTTGTTTGTCATGCAGACAAAAAAAGCAAAGCACCTGTGACTTCAACTGTAGGAGCATTAAAAAGCTGTGCAAAAGGTAAGGTTGCAAGTGACCCCGATCTGAAAAATCCAAATGAAGTATTTGTTGCTACCTTACAAAATCAAAGAGCCAGAGCCCTATCAAGGAGGAATTGATACACATACTGGTGTTTGGCGAATAACATCGATTAGGAGAATAATGATAAAGTGAGCTTTGACAAGCCACGTTATATATTTAGAGATACCACGAAGGAGAACCTGAAACAACTTGCTGATAGCGCATAGTGTCGTTATGTAGACTCAGTGGGAGTTTCTTATGAATTGACCATTGTTCAGTCTATCAGGTGGTATTTAACGGTAATGTCGATGGATCCAATTGTCCCAACAAGGAATGATCAATTTCCATGGATGAAACATCACATCCATTTCAGAATTGGTAAGTTCATACGCCAGCCTCTATATTACTTCATGGAGTTCCTAAGGTCTGAAATAGAAGCAATAGAACCATGTTGTCATGCCCCGATCCCGGGAATTGGGGTTAGGATGGCCCCACGCGGTGTGCATACGTAATCCCATAGTAATTTGTGCATGTAAACGTACACACACAAACCACTACAAGGGATATTGCACAGGAACGTGTAGAAAAGTTCTCCAACACGTTAATTTACATTCAATAGTAAGCGGAAGCCTATGTAATACATCTGTAATGATCATAAGCAATAACAAACGAATTATTATAACATTCATAAATAAGTCTGTCCTTTACCATTTCTCATTTACAAGATAACCGTTAATTAAGCATGAACAAAATCTTAAAGTAGAAACAGGCCTATCCAAACTTAAGCACTCAACAAGTATCCCGTTGTCGCTCTTCGTATGATGACTAACAGAAGGCGTCATCTGCATTACCCTCATCTAGTCCCCGAGGTTTAGTACCTGTAACACCAAGGGTAGCACTGTTAGCACAATGGTTAAGCAAGTATATAGGGGTACATAAGACTATCATACCGTATCAAATGAAGTAAGAGTATACATTGATTAAAAGAAAGCAAAAATCGTACACTAGGCATGTCATGCATGAGTAAGCATGAGTAACGAATCATAAACAGATTATCATACAAACTTATTAGCAATCACGTGGCCGTATTCTCCCAAGAGAGAGCATGTCATCTAGAAGGAGCGTGCAGATTCTAGGGGATCAGCCTAGCTTATTGAGAAGCGCCGACAACTCCTCCAAGGACTACTGTAGTAGCGATATATCGTATCATACCCAAAATGGTCCCGTCGAACCTAATAAGGGTATAGTTAAGTGGTGCCGACTTAACGTATCAAGACTGACTCAAATGCATATATTTTATTCATCTTAGTTATACTTGTCATATCATACAAACCAGGAATTCGGTCTTGAGATTACATTCACACATTCATTCATATCTGATAATCAATTCATGCATATTTAATAGAGCTACATGTGTTGAGGGCATAGTTTCTTAACAATATGGATGCATTTAGATTGAGTAAGCATCAAGAATAATTACTAGCCAACCCTATGCTATATAATCCGTGATCCCGAGGGCATTCAACATGATGTATTTATAAAACGTTCGGTGTCATTGTGTTACCAAATCTTGGCATTACATTATATAGTGCGAAGGACACCTCTTCTAATGCCAACACCCATGACGTGATATCGGGAATCATCATCATCATCATCATCAAAGCCTTATCCCAACCATGTTGGCGTCGGCTACATGAATTCTACTTCTCCATTTCTTTCTATTTTGAGCTAAATCTTTCGATAAGTGCAACTTCTTCAAATCTGAATTAATGACTTCCATCCATGTTTTCTTCGGCCTACCCCTACCTCTTGATGGACCCTCCACCTGTATATCCAAACTTTTTCTCACCGGTGCCATTACTTGCCTACGCTCAACATGCCCAAACCATCTTAAACGAGTTTCTCTAATCTTATCTCTTATTGGTGCTATCCCTAAATGTTCTCGAAAGCGCTTATTTCTAATTTTATCTTTCCTAGTTTTACCACACATCCACTTAAGTATTCTCATTTCCGCTACATCCATCTTATGAATATGTGTCTTCTTAATTGGCCAACATTCTGCTCCATATGTCATAGCTGGTCTAACCACTGTCCTGTAAAATTTTCCCTTCAATTTTGTTGGCATTTGTTTATCACAAAGTACTCCCGAAGTTAGTCTCCACTTCAGCCATCCAGATCTTATCCTATACTCCACATCTTCGTCAATCTCCCCATCCTTACTAATCATCGAGCCTAGGTACCGAAAAGAATCTTTACGTGGTATCTCATGGGTTTCAATTTTGACAGTGGTTTCAACACTTTGTATATGTCCACTGAAATTGCAATCCATATATTCTGTCTTTGTACAACTTATTTTAAAGCCTCTAGATTCTAATGCCCTCCGCCATCTCTTAAGCTTTGCATTTACACCCTCTCTTGATTCATCCACCAATACTATATCATCTGCGAATAACATACACCATGATACTTCTTCTTGAATATGCACAGTTAACTCATTCATAATTAATGCAAAGAGATAAGGGCTTAAGGATGACCCTGATATAAGCCTATAGTTACGGGAAATCCGCTCGTTTCTGCACATGTGGTTTTCACATTTGTTATTGCACCTTCGTACATATCCTTTAAATTTTCAATGTAACTTCTTGGGACATTCCTTTTCTTTAAGACCCACCAAATTAAATTCCTTGGTACCCTATCATAGGCTTTTTCCAAATGGATAAAGACCATATGTAGATTTTTCCTCTTTTTTCGGTATTTTTCCATTAATTGCCTAAGTGAAAAGATAGCTTCCATAGTTGATCTTCCTGGCATAAAACCAAATTGATTTTCCGAAATCTTAGTCTTTTTTCTCAGTTTTTGCTCTATTATTCTCTCCCATAACTTCATAGTGTGACTCATAAGTTTAATCCCTTGATAGTTGGTACAATTTTGTATATCTCCTTTATTCTTATATATAGGTACTACAATGCTTCTTCTCCATTCATCTGGCATTTTCTTTGTCACAAGTATCTTATTGAATAGTCTACATAACCAACTTACTCCAACCTCTCCTAAGCATTTCCATACCTCTATCGGAATACCATCTGGGCCTGTTGTCTTTCCTGTCTTCATTCGCTTCAATGCTTCCTTCACTTCCACCCCTCTAATTCTACGAAGACGTGACATCGGGAATTCGTCCGGAAAATCAAAGGGGATGAGTAACAGCTCTGCACTTGTCCACCTTTTAGTTGATCCCCATTGGGCTAATTTGGTTAAGAAATAGGTGCCATATCTAGAGCCCTACAAAGTCAATGAAGATTCCTCACATCCTACATTCACTGGGTTTTTATGGCTTAGCCGTATACAAGGCTACGGCTTAGCCGAGTGGCTCAGGTTTCCTTTTTAATTCGATGCGCATTTACGGCTTGGCCGTATATTGACCTACGGCTTAGCCGTGCTAAGCCTACGGCTAAGGTTACGGCTTGGGTATGGCATGGCCGTAACAGAGTTCACGGTGTAGCCGTGTATGAGCCGTAGCTAAATCCTGGGTTTGGGGCTCTCTAGAAGGTTCACCGTAGAATAGCCTACGGCTTGGTCACGGGGAGGTTACGGCTTAGCCGTAGTACATTCCATGGCTTAGCCGAGTGTTAGCCGTAGTGTAATTGGGCTCTCTGGATTCTGAGCCGTAGAGACTTACGGCTTAGCCTTGAGCTTCGCCGTAAGCTTCAGAAGTTCTGAAACTGATTTTGCAGCTCGGGTTCACTTGCAAAACTCTATCATTTGGGTTTCCAGTGAGGGTTCTTATACTTCTAAACTCCATAATAAGTCTTACATATTCTATATCATCAATCTTGCCTAATTATACTCATTATCACCTAATTCCATACCTATGTGTGATTATTTAAGAGGAAATGAGCTGTAAGTTGAACATTGAATGAGCAATCCAAGAATCAATCAAATTAACACACATACAGTACCATACATACTCTAATACTTGCCTTAACACAGTGTTTGACCTTACTCAACTCCTCCTTGGTGTGTGGGTAGGGGAAAGCTCCCAATCTAAGATGGGTTCTCTTGAATCTGTAACTTAGAGAGAGAGGATGCCAAAAGGATGAAGAAGAGGAGGGATGGAGGCTGTCACTGTTGCATGCAAGCACTAAATCCCCCGTTTCTAGCTCTAAGATGAAGAGAAGATGGAGAATGGATGAAGAGAGGGGATGGCTCCAACGAATACAGAATAAAACAGAGGAAGAAGACATTGGGGCTTTATAAACTCAATTTTCCTACAGTTTTTGCATGCAAGTCCCAGTTTCTTGGGATATTTACAATTTAGGTCACATGGCCTCAATTGGGCTAAGACGAGTCCAAATCAAATTGAGCCCAACATGAAAGTTGACCCACAAGATGAAATGCACGTAATGCAACTGATGAGGTGTCCATATGATGCAAGATTAATTACGAAAAGGTCCTTGACTACCTAAGTAAAGTTCGAACCCAACTACCTATCCAACTGAAACCCACTAATAATTTAAAAGCAAGGTGAATTAAGACTAATTATGCATATTAATAAGAAAAACAAGCTTAATTAGTATAAATTATAATTACGCCAGGTCGGGACCTTACACATGTACTCTAAGCCTTGCAGTGGGTACAATGATTTCAAAATTAAGTATAGTTAGGCTTGGTATCCATACTGAAGATGGGAGTGCCTGGCTCGGTAGAAGACACTAGTCTAGTAAATGGTTTAATTGCATTAGAGACTATCAAGGTAGGGTGACTTTGATCAAGCACTATTATGCAGAGGATTTGAAAGCGATCGAAATCTTCGACGTTATAAATGCAATCACACAGAAAGTCCCTTGCGAGAACAAGAACATATGCAGGGCTATTTTGGGGTTGTTCTGCCTAGCGACCAATACCTTTATTACTTTGAACATGGAGCTGGGGTTCTTTTTATGAGAAGTAAAGAAAATATTTGGTTTGGCACCATACGGTGAAATTTATGATGAAACTATTCTACCTAGTGAAGAATTGGCCACCATGGATAACAAACTCCAAGCTGCATATTATCTCCTTTTTGCTTTTGAAGATTTAATCCAAATGACTAGTAGGAGTTGAGGCAAAGTTGTCCAATGGATGAATTAGAATTAGGTAAAGACTATCACTAGCCCTTTCTTCATAAATAAGGGCAAAAATTTTAAAGGGAAAGAAATCATCCCCTAGTATGGACCCTAAGAAGGACCCAATAGTTTTCTATCATGAGAATCCGAACTTCCTACCATGTATTTTTGCTAAGTATTCTGACTTGAAGAGGAAGTGCTGGCTTGCTACATTTTTAACGGCATGGTTGTCTGATATTCTTTTTCCGAGTTCTGAAGGCGACCTTAGGCCTACTTGCTTATATCCAGCGCTTAGAATGGCATTCGGACACAATCTTGCCTTGAGCCCTATTTTCATAGCATATATGGTAGTTGAGCTAAAGTTATCAAGTTTTACCGCCAAATAGGGGAAGCCTTTCAACTGGTATTATGTTGAGTATTTATTGTACACTTAGTTCACATACCACTGCAATGGGCTTCATTCACATAGCAGTGCACTAGGGAGCATCTACATGGAAGGTGTAGTAGGCATTAGCTGTCTGATCAACACCTATTCCATGACTAGATTATGCCAACATTTGCATAATTTTAATAATTATGTTGCCTCTCGTGATGCTGTGCCCAATATTGAAGCTCTAACTAGCATGAGAAATGCCATAGAACCATTGATTGACAAGATTGGAAAGGGTGGTCCAGATGTTGGCTTATCCGATGAAGAAAAGAGTTGGTTCTTAAACTTGAGACCTGCGGATTTGATATATAAGAAGAATTCATATATTAACATCCAACCTTCTATATCTGCTAGGTTTTGCAAACAATTTGACTTTCATCAAGCCGTTGTGGGAGCACCTGGCCAGATTGAAGATACTATTGGTTTTTTGTAAGTTATTCAAAATGCTTGGAAATTCTATCAAGCGCTTAGCACTGGGCTCGTTTTGGCTACCCTTATCTCGCAAATCCTAGATACATGAGTGGTTTCGCATAATGGTATGCCAAAAGTACCACCACCATTGTTGAGATATATACGAGCAACCCCCGCGTCAAATGTCATCCTTTAGTTACTTCCAAAAAAGGAGACAAGGTGGAAAAAGATCGTTTCATTGTAGTCAACTTTGAGAATTGGCTATATGATGTTGATAAATGGCAAATTAGCTTGGTGACTGGATCTGATGTCTGCAAAGCTCGCCGCTCTTTGAGAGGTGAAAAAGATAAGAGATTTTTGCCTCTTCCTAATATGACTACAGTAAGGATGCAGCTAGCTGTAGATGAGAACTTATAGGAGAGCGGGAATCTCACTGAGATTGGGCAGGTTGGTAAAGCTGCGTAGTATTTTGGATTTACTTCTTGCTCTGCTAGAACCAAAATTTTGGTTGGCGAGCAAACAAGGAAATTTGAAGAAAAAAAAGCCATCATGCATAGGGCCGTCGAAGCAGACTTGCTCGCTGAAATTTTCCAAAGACTACTACTACTGCTTCATTACCACAAAGGCACAAATAGTTCCAAGTCCAGTAGTGGTAGTTCAGTCAACCGAAGTAACAACCAGATAGAGGCCACCTGTTACAGTGCCAATAAAACCTCTAGTGGGTTCGGTTCTGCATAAGAAGCTTCGAACTATATGTTCAAAACATGTAACCAAATCCCTTATCAACAAAGGAACTCCTTCACAGAAGAGAAAGGTTGAAAACCTTGGAACTCGTCGTTCCCAAAGGCTAAAAGCTGGTAACACTTCTTTATTTCTTTGTATGACACTATTATTTGATTTTCTTTTACTTTAGTTTTGATGTTTACATTGTTTTATTGCAACCTTATCAGCTTAAACTTTGATTGTTGGAGGAGTTCCATAAAAGGTGGTTGAGATCTTTAAAAACTATAACTCAGACGAAGGCGATGAGAGAGATAGTGGCTTTGATACTCCTACCATCGAGGAATAAACCAATAGCGACATTAACATTGAATTCGATTTTGAAAAAGACATGTTTGACTAGGCAATGACACCTAAGTCTGGGAGAAGAGCTATAGAGGATATACGGACAGAGTCCATTGCTATGGAGAAATCTGGTGATGATGTGGGTGCTGTTACTACTATTGATAAAGCAACTGACACCGATGTACCCATGGGCCAATTTTGGAGCAGATGAGTAGCGGCAAAGTTTAGATGGATGCTATTGCTGCTTCTGAAAAAGATGCTGTCCCTCAGACCAAGCAGCAAAAGATTCTTCCTGAAATTTCTGAGGGACCAACTGCTGCAGTCTCAATGGAAGAGGGACAAACTTGCAAATACTGCCGAAGGAATTCAACAGATCCATCTCCTGAAGGTAACTTTTGACTAGATTGTTTGGAAATGGAAATTTTTATTTCGACATTGTAATTTGATCTCATTCATTCCTTCTTAGGTATCAAGTGGTGGAGAGCGCTCTTGTTATGCCTCCCACTTCAGTGAGAAAGCCTTTTGGGTCACCAATTGTAAAGCCAGTAGGAAAAGGGAATCTTGAAGCTTCGATTGATTTAGACAATATCCCTATCCATAGCGGATTTCTGGAGGCATCTATCACCAATACTCAAAGCGACTTATGAAGGTTCCTCGAAGACTTCTCGTTAGACTCACCTAACAAAAGTGTTAACAATGATCTAGAGTTATCATTGGCGCTCACTATTCCGCCGATCAGCATTAATCCTGTGGTTGTACTAAGTGTAGTTCCATTGGTGAATTTGGATTCGGACTCAGGATCTCAGGTAAGTGAACCTTTCACGGCTACTGATATGCCAAGAACTGATGATGTACCAAGGGTCGATGAAGCTTTGGATGTTCAGACAGAAACAAGAGTTGAAGCCGTTGGCATAGTAGAAAGGGAAGCTGATATTGAGATGGTCCCAGCCAAGGAGGCTATCATAACAGAGATGGTCACAGCAAGGACTAGCCCCCTTGGTTAGAGGAAGTTGGTTCTTGAAGGTGAAGCTGTAGATCCTATGGAAGACGATACTCCTGCAATGCCAGTCGTTAGTAAATTGCCTCCAGTTACTGGTAGCTTCATGCCACCTAAAGCTATGACACCTCCAAGAGTTCATTTCAGGGCCAATCAATTATCTCCAATGAAAATTATTGAAGACACAACTGTATAAAAGATATCAGATGAAGCTTCTGCTACTGAAGGTTAAGGATTCCGCAAAGCATTATTGAATGTTATGGTAACACTGCATACAAATAGGGATCCTTCGGCCACTTTGTCTTCACTAAGGTCGCATGACTCGCCTTCTGTCCATGAAGAAGTAGTGGATACTCATGGGGGAAGGGTGTAAATGTCGAGAAGGAAGAAGATGAAAACTCAAGCTTTCAGACTCAGTCAAATTTGCAAGAGTGAGAGTCAAATCTTTCCATCCTTAAGGAGCCCAGTTTGTTTGGCAATGCTCCTAAACCCCAATTTGCCCAAAACTTTGCCATGAAAATAGTGATTTATAGAATCTTGGCCATACTTTTCCAAGGAGATTTTACCCCTGAGAAAATCCAAGGTGCCAAAGCATTAGCCGATATGTTGATATCTTCTCATGCCTTAACTGATTTGAGTGGTATTCGCGATGCTTTTTTTATTTTCTTCAGTAAGTGTCACAACCCGAGCCCAGGGACCGGGGGTCAGAGGGAGTCTAACCAATGACACACGTACTCCCGTGCATGCACACCTAGACCCCGTCTAAGCATACACACACAAGGGATCATTCACACGTGCAAACAACTGTACGCGGAAGCTGTACGTATCAAGGCATATAGCAACAAACCAGAATGACATAAGAGATCACAAAACAACATTAAACTGATGACAAGAACAATTTACAAGAACGTATGACCATATAGCGGGCTTACAACAATCAAAAATCAAAATACAGATATCACTCAAAGCCCACATTACAATTACAGAAAAATCCCCTCAATAGACTCGGACTCAAAGAATGGGGAGAACAAAATGATGCAAACCGTACTCTGGAGGATGGATCAAGTCCACTCCTCTAGGCCGGAGGGGGCCTCGCGAGCCTCTCCTGAAGTCGGGTCGACCGACGCAGGATCGGGAAAGGGATCTGAGCCTGCAACACACAAAGACCACTAATAAGTACAACGACTTAGCAAAGTATAAGCAACAAGAAGATAACACAAATTGTGTCTAATCATGAGTAATAGTCACAGTGCAAGATCCATAGAAATCATGTTCGTATACTAAGCAGATATGCAAACGAATAAGCATGCTGTAAGAATCATAAACAGATAACAATCAAAGTGGCTACTACATTGGCCATTTTCTCCCTTACGAGAGCGGACGGAATGAGAACACCAGCGACCGGGCCAGGGTACGCATGGGTCTCTAGTTCCCGGGGTCCGGAGTCCCAGGACGGATCACTCTGCAGAGGCAAACACATAAACTAAACCAAAGTTAACCCCGTCGGGTATCCTAAGGCTGAGGCTCAGTAGTGCCAATACCAATCACAATCAAATCGGATGATGCACCTCAATCAATCAATCATGTCATATCACATACCACATACAGATCTCACATATCACGCTGAACAAACAATAGGAAGTGCATCACACATACTGATACTGAATACTGAATACAATAAGCGGATACTGATACTGAAGGTACTGAATGCACATAAGTCGGAAAAGAGGCACTGATAAACTCAAGTACCAATAACAATAAATACTGATGCAAATACTCCAATGGAGCAACGGTAAAACACAATACACAATAATAGAATGGTCCCGCCCGGGCTTCGCTCTGGGGTTGCTGCATTTCCCACAGAATCGAGAGGTCCAGCGCAGAACACATAAGAGGGCATAACCGTAATCAATATGCTGTACAAATCAAACAAATCAAGTACTTATACGAATCAAGGATCAATTACAAGCCAATCCTACACTAATTATCCAGTGTTTCTAACCGTGCATGTTGATGTAGTTTTAAGTTGTCCGATGCACCATTATCTAGTGTTGCAGTGTCTGGAGTGTGCACCGAAGTCCCTTAAACCAACACCCATGGGGAGGTGCTAAACAACTGGATAACAAGCATGAATGATTCACAGCCCTCGAGATCATTCATGTCATTCAGACATTCCATTGGGCATGTTCGGGTTCGCTACATTCCAACATGAAAGTCATATACGGTCTTTTGCTTAAACCTAGTCCTTTTTATTCAATTCTCAGGGTTTCACGGTGTAGCCGTAGGTGACCTTACGGCTTAGCCGAGGCATCTTACGGCTTAGCCGTATTATACACTGCGGCTGAGCCGAGGTTCCCCAAATATCCACCCGGATTTACGGCTCAACCGTATTTTACTCTACGGCTCAGCCGTATCCTGGTCCACGGCTTAGCCGCAAAGCAATGTAGGGCTTAGATCAGGCTGGGCCGTAGAAGAATGGCAATTTGCCAACTCTCAGTTATTTTCAGATAACAGTCTGTACTGTTCTACGGTTAAGGTTACGGCTGGGTCTCGGCTTAGCCGTAAGCCATTTTACGGCTTAGCCGTAGCACATTTCACGGCTTAGCCGTGAGTGCACGGAGTCATTTTTCTGGAATTGTTACAGACATACAGAAAGTGTACAGAACGACTGAAAATGAGGAGCTAACAGTAAAATAAGCTCAATAGGGCTGTCTAACACTGAGAAACACAATGAAGAATCAAAACACAACAATCGAATCCATATCAATCGGTGTGCATACAACTTGGGCTTATACTTGCCTCACAGATGGAAATCACTTCGTTGCTTGGCTCAGTCCACCGGGAAAGACACGCAAACGAGCTCCTTTCTTCCTCCCTCAAGCAATCGAAACAGAGAAGGAGAAGGAGAGAAAGAGAGCTGACGAGAGAGAGCGAAAGAGACGATCGAGAGAGAAACAGGGAGTTGGTGGGATATTTAAAGTATAATGAGTCCAAATTTACATATAAGTTCAAGTCACTTACACAAATGTCAGTTTGAGTCAAATGACGGTCCAACGAGAGCAAACGAAATCATTCAGATCCAAGACAGTTACGAAAAACGACAAGCTCAACGAAATACACGCGCTGACGTCAGAATGACGCAAAACTGACAAGGTCAATCAAAAGCCAAAATTACGAAAAAGGGCTTGAACTACTTAGACCAAGTCAAACTCAACCCAAACAATCTCTCTAAAACTCAAAACCAAATAAAAACAAAAGCCAAAACACTCTTAACGATAAAAGCACACGTAATTACCCACTAATCCGGATCAACTCGGGTCGGAGTGTTACAGTAAGCTTGAAGAAAAGACATTTGGGACAGAAATGTTGATCATACTAAAGCTGTAAGGTCCAAACCCGAATTAATCTTAATTTATAATAATTAATCTTATTTTGTATTAATTAATATTTGTTTAGACTGATTTAACTTATAACTATTGGGTTTAGGTCATCGATAGGTAGTTAGATCGGATTCAAACTTTATTTAGGTTGTTAAGGACCTTCTTATAATTTAGAGTCACATAGTTTGCATTATTTGAAACCACATTAGTTGCATCATGTATCTTTCATCTTGTGAATTATCTTTCATATTTGGCCTAACTTAATTTAAATCCATCTTGGCTAAATTGAAGTCTATTTGACTCAAACTGTAATTTCCTTAAAGAAAATGGACTTGCATACAAATCCCTAAAAATTTTGAATTAAAAGGGGTATATTTATCGTCCCTCTCCATTTCCTTTCTTCTCTTTTTTGCTGGAGCTCTATCTTTTTCACTCTTTTCTCATCTTCACTTCTAACTTGAGCTGAAAAACTAAGTCCTAAAGCTTGCATGTGCTTCACTAGATCTCAATCTTCTCTTTCTTCATCTTCTTGTGCATCTCCTTCATTGAAGCCACCAAATTCATCTTTTGCTCACAATCTATAGCTCTTTAATGTAAGAGACAACTTTCATTTCATTCCCTTGAGTTCAAAAGAGTCAAGAAGACTCAAATGATCAACATGTATGCATTTTACACTTGATTCACCACTTGCATGTCTTTGCATGTAATTGGATTTGCTTCTATTGAGACTTTATTTACCATTAAATCAAAGGAGAGGCTAGTTTTCGGTAAAGCATTGATACAAGGCAAGTATAAGAGTATATATTAGTACATGCATATCTAAATTTGTTGATTCTTAAAGTGATAACTCTAAATGCAAGTTAACAACTCATTCACCCCTTGATTAAGTACATATATAAGTTGGATTAAGTGATAATGAGTATAAATATGTAATATTGATGATATATGGGCAATGCAAGACCTATTATGATAATTTGGGAGCAAAAGAAATCTCATTGTAACCAAAAGTGAAGAATTCTGTATTAAACTCGTGCTTTAGAAACAACTTCCAGAAATTCTTAAGTTTATGGTAAAGCTCACAGCTAAGTCATAAGCGTTCTACAGCTCAAAATCCAGATAGCTCAAACTCTGTATTTGAACTACGGTTAACCCATAGCTAAGCCGTGAAATGAACTACCGCTAAGCCGTGAAATGAACTACCGCTAAGCCGTAACCACCTCGTGATCAAGTCGTAAATCATTCTACGATGAGCCTTCCAAAGAACCCCAAAAGCTAATTTTATTCTATGGCTAAGCCTTTGCTAAACCATGGATTGTAGCCATAGCCTAGCCGTGGCCTGACTGAAGGTTCTATATGGCTAAGCCATAGACCAATATACCTCTAAGCCGTAAACGCGTGAGCAATTAAGAGAAAACCTCTGCCACTTGGCTAAGCCGTAATCTGTATACGACTAAACCGTAAGAACACTGTGAACTTAGGAAATTAATGATTTCCAAGACTTTGTAGGGCTTTAGATATAACACCTTTACATCAATTAAATTAGCCCAATGGTGATCAAATGATAAGAAGAAAGAGTGAAGAGCTGTCACTCATCTCTGCGATTTTCTGGACAGTTTTTCGATGTTACGTCATGGGTGTTGGCATAAGAAGAAGTGCCTTTCGCATACACAATGCAATACTGAGATTTTGGTAATATAATGACACTAGATGTTTTATAAATACCTCGTATTGAATGACCTCGAAAATATAGATTATCTAGCATAGGGTTGTCTAATAACTATCCTTGATAATTGCTCAATCTAACTACATTCATATTGTTAAATAACCTTACCCTGAACATGATCTATTCATATACTCATTCTTCCTGGTGAACCTTGAGGCAAAATTGGTGCGGGAGCTTCTATTGAGTGTGTGCCTATGAGCCAACATGGGTTTAGCTAAGGTTGAGAGAGTTCGAGCTCTATTAGCTCATTTAAGTATGTATTATCTGATTATCAAATTACTTGTTCAATTCCGATTCTTATGACTGAATATGATCTCAAGACCGATACTCTTTTTATGTACAAATGTTTATGTATGAATGTGAGATGATTGCTATGATCAATGATAAGTATGTATAATATGAATTTGAGATGGTCTTGATACTCTGAGTCTGTACCACTTATCTTAAATCCATAGTAAGATCGATGAGACCAATTTGGGTATCATTTATGTCACTGTTGTAATAGTTTACGAAGGAGAAGGGTAGCACTCCTTGGGAAGCTAAATTGACCCCCTAACAATATTTCCCTCTGTATGTTATACGCTTTTTTCAGAGAAAATATAGCCCCGTGGATGCCAACTAGTATAATATGATATTTTATTCACAATTCGTTATTCATGCTAATTTTATGCAGAATATGCCTAGTTTACGATCATTGCTCTATTTTAATCAATATGTTCTCTAATTCAATTGATACATCATAATAGTCTTATATATCTCTATAATTGATTAATCGTTGTGTTAACAGTGCTACCCTTGGTGTTACAGGTACCGGACCCAACACCAATTCGGCGAACAACACGCCCCAGAAGAAACCTCAATGGCACCTTGGGGAGTAGATGAGTTGAACGAAGATAACTTTTTCTATTAGTCATCCTACGAAGAGCGTCAATGGGTTTTCTTGTTGGGTTGTTTAGTTTAGACATGCTTGGACTATAGTTATTTTGTGGTTAGAGATTTGATAGATATGTTGTTTGGATTTTGTATATGTTTAAATATTTGTTGCTATGTAGATGTGGATGGTTAAGTAACAGACTTCAGGCTTATTTATGAATGGATGATGTTATTTTTATTATTGCTTATGATCATGACAAGTGTATTTCACACCCTTACGCTTTATTGTTGAAACTTAATATACATGTTTGTTGGACTTCCTTACACGTTCTTGTAGTGATTCGTGCATGTCTTCATATGGTGCGGATTGCTACGAGATTATGTATGCACACCTCGGGGGCCCATTCTAATTCCCAATTCCCAGGATCAGGGAGTGACAAAAGCTTTTCAAGATAAAATACTAAAGCATAAAGTCTAGCTAGTTGCAGAGATCGAGAGTACTGATGAAAAGATCCTGGTGCTAAATGAAGTGAATGCCAAGACAACATAGGAGATAGCTGTATGTATGACTGCTTGTAAAAATATACAACATCAGATCATCGTGTTACAGCAGCAACTCTTTTCTTTGGAAGATAATATTGATGACTTGAATAGATCCATTTCAGAGAGCAATCAACATAGAGATAACCTTCTTGCTCGTTCAGAGGTGAAGTGGATTGCTTTGGATGATTTTATTCAGTCTCTGGAGAGTGAAATGAATATCAAACTAGATAATATTGACATCAATACTGCCGTAACTGCTTATGCAAGCTACAAAAGGCGTGCCTTGATGAAGGTGTGCTTAAGGTAAGGAGGCAACTGGAGAAATTCCTGAACTGATTCTCCCTGCCGCAGCTTCTATTTGGCTTTTTTTCTTTTTTTTTTTTCATTTTGATTATATTGGATGGCCATATACATATTGACTCCATTTCTTGTAATGAATCTCAAATGAATATTAAAGGAAATTTCCTTTTATTTTGCTCCACTTTGTCATTGGCATGGAATGTTTAGTATAATTTTGGATGTATGTTTATATGGTTTGTATGGATAATTTGGATGTGTGCATGGTTTAGGTGGTTTGTTTTGTTTTTTATTTTTTCAAACTTGTATGGGGTGTAACTTGCAATCTTTTGGATCGACAAATCAACAAAGAAAAGGAGTCATATAAATAGGCTTTATTTGGTGCCCTTGTATGAGGCGTTCTCCAGGGTCCATGACTTGATCCTTTTGGACAAAAGTTTGGTTTTAAGGTTTCTCTGGGTTTTAGTTATATGGGGTCTGCGAAAGACTTGTCTCCATATAATAGAGGGTAACTATATTACGTCTGCAAAAAGACATGTTCTATACAGTTGAATCTGGCTATACAGGGTAAAAGGACTTGGTCTATGCAGTAGGATGTTACAAGGGGTCTCATAGGGACATTATCCAAATAACGAAAGTTGGCTAGAGGGGCCGATGCGCCTTATTCTCATAGTCATTTTATACAAGTTTGAGGGATTTTGGTTAGGAGTCATAGGTTGTGAGGCTCAAATCCAAAAGTTTTAGGGGTGAGAATGTATACTGTATATGGTTTAGGTATGCCAATGACATTCAAATGTAGTATTTCTTGAGAAGTTCTCCATTGATAGGCATTATGCATTTATCTCCTTCAAGTGTGAAAAGTACGCAGAAGCCGTTGAAGTAGACCTTGTCGACAATGAAAGGCTCTTCCCATTTGGATTCAAATTTGCCTTTTGACAAGTGTGTGGAGAACATTGGCCTTTTAATTACAAGGACTAAGTCTTCTTTCTTGTAAGCTTTGTATTTGAACATTTTGTCAAACAACCCAGCCATACAAGCTTGATATAATTCAATGCTTTGTCAAGCAGGGAGCCTCTTTTCATCAAGGCTTTCCAACTCTTGAAGTCTGAGTTTAGTATTCTTTTTTTCAGTGTATTTGTTTATCATAGCTACCCAAAGAGAAGGAGGTAGAATTTCCAAGGGTATCACAGCTTCACAGCCATAAACCAAGGAAGATGGTATTGATTTGGTTGGACCACAAACTATAGTTCTGTAGGCCCACAATGCTTCATGAACTTTGGTACTCTAACTCTTTTCATTGTCAGAGACCATTTTCTTCAGAATTTTACAAATAGTCCTATTGAAAGCTTCAACAAGTCTATTAAGTGCAGAGTTATTTGCTGTAGAAGGATAGCAATGGATTCTATACTTGTCACAGAATCTATAGAATTTGTCATTGTTGAACTAACAACTATTGTCATAATGCAGATGTTTAGGCACCCCAGAATGACAGATGATATGAATCTTAAAGAAATTGAGGACCGTATCTGTTTTAACTTCTGCAAAGGGCACTGCTTCTGCCCATTTGGAAAAGTAATTCGTTGCGGTCAAAATGAATTAATAACCACGTTCTAATGGCAGATTAATTTTTCCAACTATGTCCATTCCCCAAGACTCAAATGGCCAAAAGGTAGATGTAGAATGTAAATATTCTAATGGTTAATGAATGCAACCACCGTGAATTTGGCATTCATTACATCTTTTTGCAAAGCTGATAGCATCAAATACCATGGTAGGCCAATAGTAGCATAACCTTCGAATTTGGTCATGCAGTTTTGGTCTAGCCTAGTGTGCACTACATAGGCTAGAATGAACTTCTTTGAATGCTTGATTTGCTTCTTTTGGTAGCAAATAATAGAGAAGAATTCCATCATACGATTTGTGATAAAGAGTATTTGAAGGCAAATTAAAGTGAAACTTTAGAGCTCGTCTTTGAATACTAATTCTGCCTTTAATATTCTCTAGCAACACTTCATGAAGAATATAATCAATAAAAGGGTCTCTCCAATCTTTGAATGAATTTTGAAAAGATGAAATCTGATTTTTTATCATATCGAAGAAATCTGCTACTGGTTTATGGGCATCGAGTGGAGGCAGAAGTTTTCTTTGGACTACTTCCACCACCATTTTGTCATTTTTAAGTATCGACATTGTGGCTGCCAATTCTGCTAGTGCATCTACTTTGACATTTTGATGTCTTGGAATATGGTAAAACTTAATTAGCATAAATCTTTTCTTGAGTTCACAAGCTTTGTTGAATAAGGAAATCAAGTCTAGTTTCTTCACTTTATACTCAAGATTCATTTGTTTAATTAAAAGTTGTGAATTTCCATAGACTGCAAGCATGTTGATGCCTGATTCCAAGGCTAGTTCGAGACCCATAATCAATGTTGTGTATTCTGCTACATTGTTTGAACATGGCTTGATTAAAGAGAATGAGTGAGGGACATGGAGTCTTTCTGGGCTATAAAAAATGATTTCAACTCCTGAAACTAGTTCTTCTAGCTCATTAGTTCTGAAAGCTCCATTAAAATGCATGATCCAATACAAGTTTGGATCAGTGGTGAGTTTCTATAGTTGTTCAATGAAGAAGACTGGCTCGTCAGGGAGATTGTCTCTGAATTCAGAATCTTCCTAGAGTAGATGTTCTGCTAGAAAATCAGCAAGAGCCTGTCCTTTTATTGCCTTTGTAGGGGTATATCTGATGTCCTGCTGAGAGAGAAGAATAGACCATCTGGCTAAACGATCACTCAGTGCTCCGGCTTTTGTCACTAGTATCTTCAATGGGTTGATATTGGAAACCAAATACACCACATTGGAGAGGATGTAGTGATGTAGTTTTTGTACTGCAAATATCAGTATAAGACATTAGATGATAATTATGTTCAGCACCAATCAGCATCCGTGACAAATAATAAAGAGCTACCTCTTTGCCTTTGTCATTCTTTTAAGCTAATAATGCCCCCACTAATTAATTATGTTAAAGAACAAAAGATGTGCACACAGTATCCACACTTAAATTGCACCTCCACTAATTGAAGTAGGGCCCACACTTAAATGGATCGAATGCTAAGAATATGTCTTTTAAATAGAGAAAGAATGGTGGTTTAGTTATAAGTTGGCAACCCATTTTTCACCCTGATGACTAAGGATTGACCTTGATCTCCTTTTCTCATACATGTATTCTCACTACCTTCATGTATAAGTTCTCTCTCCTCGCATGTGTATGTTCCACTCTCTCCTTTAGTTAGCTAATATTTTTTATAATCCAGCTGAGGGGCTAAGACCCAAATGTAAACACAACTCAACGACTTAACTTACACATGCGAAGTAATGAGGACTTACACATGTGAGCACACAGGCACAACTCACACATACAAAAAAAAAATAGAAGACACAACGTAGACATGTAAGGTAATGAAGATCCACACATGTGAGGGGGCAAAATATATCTCACATAAATAAGGTAATGGGGACCTACACCTGTGAGAAGACAAAATACAACTTGCACATATAATTACGTAATAAAAACTCAAATATGCAAAGGAAGGAGAGGCTAAGATTGAACCCTTTACCTTCTAATGAGAATATGCACTTCTAACTAGTTACCACTAAGGTAAGAAGCCGATAGATGGGCACCCTTAAAAAAATAAAAAGAAAGAAATGTTGACTTCTTGAGTTAAGGGGGCTAGATAAATAGGCAGACGGCACCCCTTTAACAGGTAGGAAGCGAAAAAAAGGAAAAAAGGAGCTAAAATGGGGCTTACTCATGTTTGGAAAAACAGCAATGTAGAATGCTAGAAAGTATGATGAGGAATGGGGAGCCAACCAACTCAACTACCTTGGTTCCCCTTCAAACGGAAGTTTTTTGGTTTTGGCACCCCAATGAAGAGGGATGGGTCCCATGAGAAGGTTCACATATATAGAAACAAAAGCCCATATATGAGAATTAAAGCGCATATATGTGGAAAGGAAGCCCAAACAACAAAAAAAGATGGCATGTCTAAGGTTCAAACCTTGAATGCCTAGGATAGAACTGATGCCCCTTACCACTTGGGTAAAAAGCCATTCTTTCCTTAAAAGGAAATTATTGACTTTTTCTTTAGGGCCAGGTGTGCGTTATATAAAACATTAATTTTTGGAGGGGCCAAATGTTAAAAAATTTAAAATTCCATCAAACTTTACAATGACAAGTGCCTAACACCTCACAGTTTCGAAGTCTTCATCCGCGCAAAAAAAAAAAAAAAAACCTATAATTTCAACCATACCTTTAGATTCTTCAAATCCTAACTACATTCATATTCCTAATCATGACACCAGTAGAATCAGCAACAAACAGTTGATCGGGAATCTCATTCACGAAAAGAAACTTCACTAGTCAATGGCATTCATTCCCTATTTCCAAGATCAGAACCCTAACATGTGGGAATGTCAATATGTAATGGAGTTGCAAGGAACCTTTTTCCCTTTGAGTGTAATTTAATCTAGGACAGAGGGGACACTTGTACTTAAGAATGTAAATGTATTACAGTAACCAATTTGAATTGTAATGAACAAGGTGAGTACAGGGCCTCAAAGATTCCCAAGTTGCAAGCAAGAAAAAGTTCCATGTGGGAACAAAGGTACAATTTCCTTGTCAGGAAATTGACATTGGGTATGAATAAAGTTGCAAAGCTGCATTTTGCAACTTTAAGTTAAGATCAAAATTGTTTAATACTTGAAGCCGTGCGATTTGGGAATAAATTCTGTACCTTTGTTTTTTGCAATGAAAAAAAAAAAATGTTTATACTTAAGAAGTTAAGATCAACATCGTTTGAAAGCTCGGCCTCGGAGACCTTGTTGGAGTGTGACACATATGACCACGCGCCACTTTGTTGGGTCCAACTGGATGACCAATTCTCCCAAATCACTATGGTTGATTTAGATCCAGAAGTTAACCCTTGCTTTAGTAAAAAAAAAGGACTCTATAGATGTTCTGAAAATGGGATAATTGGGTTGTGTACTGTGTTTGCACTTGATATTAGGACTTGTAAATAAACGGGCCGGGCTTAGATATGCTTATGGGTAGCCCAAAGTAGCCCATGGACACACCTCTCCATGACAATGTGGATTTATATATAATAACAATCAAAGGACAAGTGAAGTTTTCTGTCTAATGAAACTATTATGGGAAAGAGAAGAGAACCCTTCTAATTAAAATCCCTCAACTTGTCTGGAAAAGTAGGAAAGACTGGTTGCAACTTGTTAGATGTGGATTAGGGGACCCATTATAGAGTAAATAATATGGTGTGAAATGGCCAGACCCTCTTTGTGCCTTAGTGGAGGTATATAGATAGATAGTTGGTTGAGATGGTGAGATCACTTAACCCAATTAAAAAAAAAAGAATAAGAAATTCAAAAAAAAAAAAAGTGAACACATACATATCTGGCATGCCTCTCTTGTGCTCCATTTCCTTTCCTACCTATGGTGGTAGGTGTGTTTGTAACGCACTCTTCCCATTTAGATTGAAATGGAAGGAAAAGATTGGGCTCCACAAGCACCCCAACTAATTTGCACTGTACCCATCCAACCATACAATAAAGATGGAATGAATATCTAATCATGGTTACAGTGTTTCAATACATAATTGCCATATTGCTATCTTACCTTGGTGAATCTCTGGTACACAAAAACAATAAAATCTAATATAAGCACTCGTTGCTTTTCGGAGGGCAGATGGATGCTTTCCTGACAACTCGAGTAAAAAGAGTTACTTTGCTTGGATAGGATCAATTGTTCATCATGGTAACCCTGGAGAAATTGGTGTGGTAAATGTCAAAGTGCTGGCATGGAATTATGGTTGTCTAGACATTTTTGTTGTCGTCGTTGGATCTTTACCAGGTGGGCCAAGTTCTGACGATGTTAGCTGTAAGGAACAGTACAAAGAAGGGTGCTGGATTGGTGGTCCCTTTGTACCAAACTTGCTCCATTTTGGTAGTGATCCACGTGCTTGCCAGCATCAGATCAAACGTCAATGCATTTGCATTATTTTGGATCTTCTAATGAGAAAAATGTAGAATTGCCAGTAGAGATGACAATGGGTGGGATTTAGCCTATATGTCAGGACATTCAGAGTCCCAGACCCAAAGACCAGAAATGTCTTTGGCTCAGAACCCAGGTTCAGGTTCAAATCAAGTCACAATTTTAGGAAGCCATCTTCATTGGGTTTCCGTCGGGCCGGTTTCAACTTTTAATTTGGATCTCAGGGAGGAGACCAAGCAAGGGTTACCCTATTGATTGGATACCCCTTTTCTCATGTACCTACCTAGGGTTTCTCTTCTTGTGATGGGGGGGGGGGGGGGGGGGGGGGGGGGGGGTGGTTTAGAAAGATACCCCTACTTGTGTATGGTGATGGAAGTTTGAATCGTCTTCCAAAATAAGTTTAAGTTGATCCAACGGTATACTCCATTTAGATGGATGTCAATTGGTGACTATCCCGTGGGATCCATTTTTATGATCCACTTGGATGGATCATAAATTAGGTCCCTTTGGTGTTTTGGCGTGCGCTACTTACCTTAACTTGAGCACATGGAGGAAATTCCTACAAATAGAGACATTTATAATTAATGCATGCATAGTACTTTTATTGCTGAAGGTGTGATGGGTACAATGAACCAAAACTTTGGGCCCACTTGGGGCGATGATAATCAAGGGAAGGTGAGGGATGAAATATCATTGAGACCTACAAGGGCATGCAATATATCAACCTCATTAAACGCTCCTGACCCATTGATCTATCCCTTTAAATTTAATAATTTTAGAAGGCTTTTTTTTTATATCAATCCAATGATGAGCATGGTTGGTGAGTTTCAAACTAGAATTGTGCAATTCAAGTTGTGGTTTCGGGGGGTACACCATATCATTCGCCATACTGTATATGTATTCTGAATATGTTAGGACACTGGAGTTTTATTTACGGGGAATTGAGTATACATAGTAACATGCAAACTCATTTTTGTGGTGCCCACTTGGGACTAGGGGTGCAGGATGAAAAATCTCAATAGGACCTACAGGTACGTCAACTATGAACATTATTATATCATCCTAATTCCTTAATTATGTCCCTCAATTTAGAAGGCATAATTTTCTTGGATTATCGTACTCCAACGGTGACTACAGTTTTTATGAGTGTAAACTTAGGGTTTATGGTAATTCACAAGAGTTAAGTATGCTTGAGCTGGGGTAATTTGATAGTAGGTTGGTCAGGTGGCCCAGAAAATGGTTGGACCTCACATGAGAACTGTGTGGATCACATATAACATATTTGTATAAATAAAAATGGATAAATTTCTTTCGTGTGCAATTCACCCCTGTTACTTAGTGAAGAACTACATGGACCTAGAGCTAGAACCGAATGTAATATTGTCCCATCCCTAGCAACAGACCCAAACTCAGGCCGGACAAATTTGAGTCCAAAATTAGTGCCCAAATCCTAATTTCAGGCATCGGTCCGGGTAAACGGGTATCTAATGACATATGTAATCAATTGACTGGGGACGAGCTTACCAAACAATGCCTGCTTTTAGGTTTTAAAAGGTTGTATTACAGAAGTTAGGGGTACATATGGGCAATTCCAGCCTCGGCCGCGTTGGTCTGGACTCACTCTTTTTGCACCGGGTGAGCTGAATCTGCACTTAGATTTCTGGGTTGCAGTTAAATGGGTCGAGAGAGGCGGTTTTTGCTGAAAGGCCCGGCCATAGCCGACTTAGTAACATAATCGACATGAAGGGTTTATGTTTTTTCAGAAAGCGTTGCGCCTGGACCACAATTTAGGCCCCGTAGCTTTCATCAGAGATTGAATATTAGGCTTGGGAAACTTTAATTAGGCTTGGGAAACTTTAACCTGCAAGCCTGGCCCATGGGCCACCCAATAGAAGTTCATCAGAGTAACACGGGTTTCATTCTATGGGTGGCACATGGAATTTCCAAGCCCAACCCAAACCTCACGGGATAATTGAGGGGGTTGAGCCTCCTTACTCTAATCAATCAATGGGCGTGTTGGACTTGGGTTGGGTCTGTACTCGCTAGTGGACAAGACAAGTGACCCCTTGCACTCGATCAGCCTGCCAATCTGATGAAACGGACCCATAAATTCAAGGGTTTAGGTTAACCTTCTAAACTACATCGCTGGGCCTGAGATTTTTCTTTTGGTACACCAGCTGAGGGGTTGGGACTAGATATAGTCCCTAACACACACATGAGAGATAATGAGGACTCACACATGTGAGCACGCAAACAATGACACACACACAGGTGAGGTAATGAGGAGTCGCATATGTGAGGATACAGACACTGACTCACACAACAGAGGAAATGGGACTTGCAGATGTGAAAAAACAAAATTCAATTCGCACATATAAGACGATAAAAACTCACATATGAAAATAGGGGGGAGGTTAGGTCTGAGCCTAAGACCTCCCGATGAGAACAAACACTCCTTATCACAATATTGGGTTAAAATTAAGTAGGTCATTTATGTCGGCATGTTTATACACGTTCCACAGAAGTGGAAATCAGATTTTTGCTTTTAAAGAATTACAAAACTTACAGGTAAGAATCACATAATCAAATGGGGTGGATTTTTCACAATTAGCTAGTTTTCATCATGAATTTTCAATCTCTTACGTCATTCATGGTTGACATATCTCCAGAAAGGTTCTAAAAAGTTAACTCATATACTTTACTATCTTGCTAAACCATTATCTTTCTCTCTCTATTTATATATATATATTAATTTATTTGAGAGTTCATTGAAAATGATAGCTGTCTCTATTGATCAATGAATTTATCAATAACAAACTCACAAAAGTAGTAAAGTAGAACATGAGTACTAAACCCATAAAAAAACTTATTTAATGCAAGTGCAATCTCTAATCTAATCAAGATAGTTATACACTTACACCAGAACCATCAAACCTTTCTAGAGTGAGACTATTCAACTTCTCTATCATAGAAGGACTCAGATAATTCAGCCAACCCCCACCTCGCCCTTCCTGAAGAACACATCATTAGTATTTGGTCTCTCGTTTATTCCTCCGATCTTGTTCACCTCCAAACTGCTCAAATTCTCAAAGCTACAAAGCTTTGATATTTCCTCTACACAACACCCCCACCCCCCCCACAACACCATCTCCTCTTTCACTGAGAAGGGGTGTCCTAAGAAATCAGCCAACCTCTTTAAATAAGAGCAGAGATCTCCTTTCAAGTCCTCATACTTTAAGAATAACACCGTCTCAGGCTTTTTCAAGCTCTCTGTCCAATACCCCAACACGTGATCCCAATAGGGCCCATTCTCAGATACACCCATGCAGAACATCTCAAATGCCTCTTCCAGTCCAATGGGTGGCCCTCCCACATAAAATGGTTTCAATTTGTTCATGAACTGCCAGAAGGAGATGAATGCATCTTTTGGGTTCCTGCACAAGTAGACTATGCTGCAGCCAGACTTGATGACCGACTCCGGCAGCATGCCACTGGGCACGTGTGTGGAAAACAGCCGAGGAGAGGGGAGGAAGGCGAGATCGGGGACGGCCTGGCCATGCGCGCAGAGGTTCAGCTCTAGGGAGGAGACCAGGGAATGAGGGTTGTTGGTGAGGAGAGGGTGGCAATGATAGTTGGAGTAACACACTCGGTTTACGATGGCAAACATGAGAGCCTTGAGCCAAATTGTGCCTGCTTTGGGTGTGCTGATGAGGAGTATATCTATGTGGCGAGCTTGGAAGTGTTGGTGCCAAGACAGGAGACCTTGGAGCTGATCGGGGGAATACCAGAAGCCTTGGTAGTGAAACAGATGGGAACTTTTCCACCCCTTGTGGTTTGGGAGGGTGGAGAGGAGTTGTTTGAATTCATGGTCTTGTTCCTTCTCTTTCCCTTGCAAATCTTTGGAGGGGGTTTCAGATAAACTCATCATGAATGGATGAAGATCAGTAACAATGGTATATGCAGTTGCGAGCTGCTTTCTTATAAATAATCCTCACTGCCAGTCATTCTCTAAAGTCACTTCCACATGAATTTCCCTTTCTCACACTGGCCATATAAAAATTTTAGTTTCTTAGTTACGGATTAATAACTGCTGTGGTCGGCTTTCTCGTGCAACCGTGCAAGTTGCATAGATTTGAAAAGAAAAAATTTCGTAATAGGGCTTTAAGTTTTTGGTACATTTCAAATCAGGAAAAAAAATAAAAAGCACATTTCAAAATGTACCTTGAGTTTCCATTTTTCATTGAAAACAGGACAACCGGACGGATTTGAGATTGGCTGCAACTTTTCCCATTAGTTTTTCTTAAATCTCGAAAATGATCTTATTCTATTGGGGGAGCGCTGTTTTTAGTCTGGAGCAGCGAAAGAGATGAGTATCAAGTCGATGGTTGCCTTCGCTCGCTAATGCACATGGATTTAGGAGTTGCTCTGCCCAACGCACGTCATTATGGCTGACATCGTCGATGCAATCAACAATTACAATTGATGGTGGGATCAACAAGATTAGGATATTCTTAATGCATCTTCCATCAACAATAACCCAACTGCCCTCCATAACCCTCCATCTTCACAACTAGAATTTTCCAAGAAGTGGAAACCACGCAACATTCCTCCCCTTACAATGACGTCCTTAGAGAAGACGAACAACAATCATAGCTTCGAGCTAAAATCCGCCACCCACGCAAATGGTGCCCACTCCGGCAGCCCCTCCAAATTGATTTGAACCTTGAGGCATGTGGGCATGTATGTGAGATGGGATTGCTGTAGGTAGTAGAGTGTTAGCGGTGGCCATGTATGCTAGGGTGCTAGTGTTGGGCGTGTTGTGTGTGTATGAGAGTTTTCTTTTGATTTGCAATCTGATATGACGAGAAGGTAGAAGATTGGTGGGAGTTTTGCTTTCCATTGCTTGGAAAATGCCCATGTTCTTCAAAATTGCCACACCACGTCCATGTCCCTCAAGATGGCTCGGTACCGCGTCGGCATTGTCCACCCCGCCTTCCATAGGTCACATTTTCTCAACAGTTGGGTCAGTTTTTCCACCCCAGTGGTGGGTCACCACTCACCACCCATGCATGCAGTACCTTCTGTTCTCCTTTCGAAGATCTGTCCAAACAATAACAATCACCAACTTGTGGCTCATAGCCTTCGAGCACTAACTGACCACTGATTTGTCGCTCAAGCTTGCCAGAGATGCATAGGGGTTGTCAATGGAACTACAGTCCGCGGATCAAAGTGCCAGAAATGATACCCATACAAAGATAACGGCATTTTTGAGATTTTAATATATAAAAGAATGGAAAAATCAGCTGGTCCTATATCAAGCTTGTTGCCTTGATTTGAAAGAGAAATGGAAAATTTAAATGCCATTTTGAAATGTTAATTTTAATTTGTCTTGATTTGAAACGTATAAAAATCCTAAGCCCTATTTTGAAAATTTTCCAATTGAAAAATGTCACAAGAGTCGCTTAGCTGTCCCTTCTAAAGTTTTTTGAGGATCTTTTGCCAGACCAAAGAATCATGATGGTTTTTTTGTTTTGTTTTTTTTTTTTTGTTGTTGGTTGGGGGGGGGGGGGGGGGGGGGGGGGGGGGGGGGGGGGTGGTTTGCTTTGTAAATGAAGAAGAGGGGAAAAAAGAAGTAAATGAGTGTATTAGAAATAAATTAGGAAATTTGTTTGAGTTAAACAAATACTGCTCGTTGAGATGTTGTAAAATGTTGGGATGGGAGAAAAGTTTTTCTCAAGTGAAATACATTTTTCCTTTGTTGTAATTTATGATGCAAGATATTTCAAAATGAACATTCTATGGTGTTGTATACGGTACCTCTCTTTTCACCTGTAAAATCTATCTCTCTGCTGCTTCAATGGTGTGCCTTTGTGGTATCCATGTGGCCTAATTGGGCATTATATAGGTAGGGATCTGTTTTTGGGGAGAAAAATTAATAATTGCTCAAGTTACTATTGTAGAAAGATGGTGAAAATATTCTCCTAAAACGGCCTCTTGTGAAATTGTTTGTTATTAGTAAAAATTAACGTTTAACTAGCCAATAATTAATTTTATTTGTAAATGCTTTTAAATAATGCTCTTTTGCAAAGTTTTCTCCATTTAAATGCAGCAAACTGGACTATTTGAGAAAAGGGTTAATTCTCTATGCAAGGCAAGAACCCACCTTCTTCTCATCACTTTGATTTCTTTGTTTCCTCTCCTCCGTCAACACCCCTCTCCATCAACACCAAACAATTATTATCAAGATTGCCACCTCACAGTACACAATTTTTTACCTTTATCATCAGCAATTAAATAATATGGATTGCTTGCGAGCAAGAAAAGATTGGTTGGATCTTGTTAGATATGGATTACGGGACCCATGACAGAAACATATCGTGTGAAATGCAACACCCTCGTTGTGGCTTAATCTTAATATATATATATATATATATAATTACTTGAACTTGTGAGATCACCTAAGCTAATTTAAAAAAATAAAAAATAAAAAAAATTCAGTTGTGCCAAACTTGTTCTATTTGGGTAGTGATTGAGCTCGAAGCGTGATGTGAAATATAACGGATTCGAGTTCAACATTCACACACTGCAAGTATTAAGAAGAATATGAAATAATTACAGTTCATCATTAATCTCTCTTTGTTTACATGGGTTCAAACGCTCTAACCGTGGGGATGCTAGTTGTTAACAAATTTTGAAAATTTACAATCCCTCCCTATAGTCTTAGATGTGATCCAAACTTGAAATTTACAAGAAAAAACATAAAAATGTAAAAAGTGGAAAATAGGAAACGAGATGAGTTGGAAGGAGGAGAAAATTAGTACAAAAGAGAAAGTGGAAAAAGTTAAAATATTATCGGCCGATATTTTAAAAATACAGGCCAATATATAGATAAACACCAATATTTTAAAATATCGGCAGATAATTCCCTATAATATAAGGTTTTTTTGCCGATATGAGACTACGACCAATTTACAGGCCAATATCGAACCCATATGGGCCGATATCGATGCGTATCGGCTGATATGAACCGGTATCGACAAATATTTTAAACTATAAGCTCAACTGACCTAGTGAGGACTACAGTTTGCTTTCGAAGGTTGTGGGTTCAAGCTATACTACCACACTGGGGCTATAAGAGTATTAGCCAATACGAACCGGTATTGACAGATATTTTGAACTATAAGTTCAACTGGCCTAGCGAGGACTATAGTTTACTTTCGGAGGTTGTGGGTTCAAACTACACTACCAAACTGGGGTTACAGGGAATTTACCCAGCTCTGCCGGGAATTAATCCAACTCTCAAAATTGGTAGCAATAGCCATAAATAATAATAATAATAATAATAATAATAATAATAAAGACATTTAAACACTCAGACTAAAACCATCAAACTTTTCTTGAGTAAGACTATCCAGCTTTTCTATCAACGTAGGACTCAGATAATTCACCCAATCCCCCACCTCACCCTTCCTAAAGAACACTTCATCGGCAAATACGTGTGATTTGGCATTCTTGTTCCCCTTTACATTGCTCAGACTCTTAAACCTGCAAAGCTTTGTTGTTTTCTTTATTGCCCCTTCTCTCTCCTCTTCCACCGAAAAAGGGTGGCCTAAGAAGTAGGCCAACTTCTTCAAATGAGAGGAGAGATCTCCTTTTCAAGTCCCTCTACTTTAAGAATAAAACCCTCTCAGGCCTTTCCAACCTCTCCTTCCAATACCCTAACACATGATCCCAATAGGGTCTAAATTCGAATGCACCCATTCAAAACATCTGAAATGCATTTTTCAATGAAATGGGTGGCCCTTCCACAAAAAAATGGTCTTAACTTGTCCATGAACTGTTAGAAGGAGAGAAACACATCTTTTGGCTTCCAGCACAAGTTGTCATGCCCCCAAAACTGGGTTGGATCCAAACTCTGTTTTAAGGATGTAAGAGTTAGGGCTAATTTAAATCTTTTCTTGAATAACAACACCGGCCCTAATTCAGGGTGAATCGAAATCCTTCGTGAGATTATGCTTGTTGATTAAGCAAGCATAATCACACATGAAACCAAAATCCATAATTTGCGCAGCTGAGTATCGAATTCAAATCATATGAACAACCTTAATTATAATTAATAAATGGTCAAGAATTCCGAAGAATAACAATTAAAATTATAATTCTAAGACAAATGAATTAATGTCTATACTAATGGCCCCAAACATAGCCTTATTTCAAAAGTTTACTGTTTTGAATCTAAACACCATCACTAAGATACTTCAGATGACATCATCGGCACCCCACTCAACAACTCCGTCATTTGGCGAAATCTCCTGCATCTCCTAACCATCGGATTCAATGCCTACAACGGGACCTAGACACCAAAAGTAGTAGGTCAGATTGACGTAATCTGATAAAAGGTAAACTGCAATTAATAATATTAATCTATTGAATTAAAGCATATTTTACATCTTGCCCTAAAATATACCGGTAGCATGAATGCACAAAAACAAGAATACCCGCAGAAATAATATACAAAAAAGGGTATTCTCATAGATACAATATACAAAAACCAGTATTCCTGCCAAATAAATGGCACCACTGTATACTATATCCCATAGTACACGCTGTCCCGATGGCATACAACCACCTCCAACTGCAGTCGGCCAAATATATGTATATAACTACATACTATATGCGAATGCATAAATCACAATATCCAACTTATTATCAATTTAAGTGCTTAGATTGCTTAATTTAAAGGTGTATCATGATCGTGTGTCATTTCAAGTTCTCCGAGGGTAAACACTAATCCACTTAACGGTCATAGTTATTTAAATATGCACATGAGAACCAACCTTCTTTCACAATGGTAATAAAAGTCTACGATGCCAATATCTTACTTTCAGTGTCTATCATGTTGTGCATCCTAGATCTCATATTCCTATTCTGAATTCAATCTAATACTTATGTAAACATTCAACCAGCTTTTCTATAAAAAAAAAAGATGGAACCCATTTAATCCAATTATGTAAAATTAGTGTGTTTTACAAATTGGGTAAAAAGTATTCAAATTTTAAATCCAAATTAAATCAAATTACGATAAAAAAGGGAGGGAACAATTAAATTCTTAATTATCATTGATTTGTATTAAAACACCTAATTATTTTATGTCAAATAAAAAAGAAACTAAAGCCCGAATTCAGATTCGGAAATTAAACTCAAATTAAAAATTCAAACTAGAATCCCAAATACAATCTAATAAGATTCAATCATCCCCAATTACATCTTAATTAAATTCTAATCGAACTAATTAAAATATTAATCACAAGTAATTAAACTCCAATTAAAATTATAAACAAACCTAATTAAAATTCTAATCACACCTAATTAAAAATTAATTAATTCTAATCAAGTCACAATTAAACCTTAAATAATATTCTAATCCAATTAATGTTTTAGACCCTAATTAATATTATAATTAGATTGGGCACATTAGAAATCAGCCCAGTTGGCTTGCACAGGCAGCGCCTGCACTGCTACTAGAATTTTTTTATTTTTATATTCAATTCAAAATTGATACCCATTATCAAACTGCAATCAAAACCTTAAACCCAATCCAATAAATAAATTTTAAGCATATAAATCAAAACAACAAAAATTACATTATTTATAATTACCCACTTGTTCGATTTCAATGCCGAAAAGCAAATCTGAAGATCAAACAGCATGCAAACCTCATTCCCGAAATCAAATTACAAATCAAATCCTTGGTTCCCTCGGAGAGCTGCTGGGGCTTGGTTGCAGAGGAAATGAAAAAGATGGAAGAATTGGACGTACAAAGAAAGATAATCAAAAGCCTTTAGGGTTATATTATGTAAAAGTTTTTCTAAATTACAAGGAAGAGCTCCTTACTCTTTAGTGGGTTTTACAAAATTCCAAAAAAGGGCTTTTAACTTAAAATGGTCAGATAACTCAGACCCAATGCCCAAGAATGTTTAATCAGCCCATCTTAAATGGGCCTTACATAAAACTACCATCCATACAAGGATCTAAATATCTAAAATGACCTACTACGCATCCATCTAACCTGTTGAACCCGACTAAAACCTGCCAAACCGATTCAACCCAAAAATTAAAAATCTAGGCCCAACACAAGTAGACCATGCGGAAGCATGACTCCAAAATGGACTCTGGCTGCGTTGGATGGGGGATGTGTGTGGCAAACATTCTGGGAGAAGAGAGGGAGGCAATGTCTTGAAACTGGCCATTTGCATAGAGGTTCAGCTCTAGGAAGGGCAACAAGTGATGGGGGTAGTGCGTGAGGAGAGGGTGGTGATGACAGTTGGAGTAATGTATGTGGTTTACAATGGTGAATGCGAGAGCCTTGAGCCAAACTGTGCCTAATTTGGGCATGCTGATGAGGAGTAGATCGTTGCGGCGAGCTTTGAAGTGCTGTGACAAGTGGGGAGAGCTTGGAGCTGATCTGGGGACTACCAGAAGCCTTGGTATTGAAACACATGGGAGCTTTTGCAGCCCTTGTGGTTTGGGAGAGAGGAAACGAGTTGTTTGAATTCACGACCTTATTCCTTCCCTTCCCCTTGTAGTTCTCATTCTTCGAAGGGGGTTTCAGATGAACTCATCATGAATAGATCAAAGATTATGATATCATGGTGTTTATGGGTTTATAATTCATACACTTTCTGCAATTAGCAAGTAAATTCGTTTTTTTTTAACATAACACAAGAATGATGATCATCATCAATATCATCAAAGTTTTATTTCAACCATGTTGGGTCGGCTATATGAATTCTGTTTCTCCATTCCATTCTATTTTGAGCTAAATCCTTAGATAAGTTAAACTTCTTCAGATTTAATTTAATGACCTCCATCAATATTTTGTTCAGCCTACTCCTACCTCTTGATGATAACATGACATAAGAATGATATTTTTTAAAAAGTAAATACACATCTGACCACCACTTTCCATGATCTCTAAATTTGGAATATAATTTCTCTAAGATGCTGCATGTATAAAATCATGACATCATGGAATGCATTAGTTTATGTGACATACATTTTTCTCATGATATTATGAGATCTAGGGCAAAAAAGTTTTAAAAAAATGATGACCATGGTGAAGTGATTTTGATAACATTATCTGAATATCAGTGATAAAATTGAAAAAAAAAATGGATTTAAAGAGTATTAATATATCAAAACCCCTTTTATAAAATTAAGATCCATCCAGCCAAGATAGTGCCAATATAGAAAACTTATTATCTCAACATAGGAAAGATATTATTCACATTTAGGTTTGTCCAAGTGTCCAAGAAGATAAATGAAATGAGTAGTTGCTTTGCATCTTCGCCCAACTGGAGGCCATGTCATCAGCAGTGGTGGAGGAGGTCGGCGGTGGATGGAGTACGAGTTGCTGGAGGAAGGTGAGTCAGTTGGAGCTGCACAGGCCCAAGTGGATGACGTGGCAATTTGTTATAGGGGCTCACTCCCCAGTCTTTGGGCTGCAATTGACATTAGAGATTGTCAGTGGCCTTTAATGAGTAGGGGAAAGAGCCTTTGAAAGACTTCATTATTGGGGAAGGTTGGCAGAGGAGCCCTGGAGGTACTCTGGTAGCTCCCCATATACAACGATCTGATGGATAGACAAGTGAAAAGGCTGAAAGGCCCAGCTGTTTTGTGGGGATAGGCAAAGTGAGTTTGACTCTTCACCTAAATCTTCTGTGGCTGAAGAGGGCTGTAAGTAAAGGCCTGTGAACGAGGGATCTAGCGCTGGTGGTTCTGGCATGGCTCATGGACTCGATAAGTCTAGTGGTGTTGATGCTACTCAAACTTATTTGTCCCAGCCGCTTTCATCTAAATGTGTGGAGCCTCTTTTGGGTGGGCCCCTTTCCTCACAAGAGGGTTTTAGAGTTATGCCTTCTAGGTGCAGAAATAATAATAATAATAATAATAATAATAATAATAATAATAATAGTAATGTTTCTGGCCTTCATTTTAGAAAAGGAATTTTCTTGGTCGTGCACCTAAGTCAAGAAGTTTTCCTATGGTGATTGCTAAGCATATCATATTCCTGGGTAAGCAATGGATTAAGCCTTCTGGCATTAAGGGTCATGATTGCAAGTTAAAATTTTTAAGCAGGCATCCATTAGAGGAAGCCACGAGCGGTTATCCCTTGGCTGGTGAAGGAAGGGATCAGTTGGTGGTGGAGGAAAGGAGCGGTCTTAAGGATGAATTGGCGGTGGCTAGAGAGGAAGCAGATCAGGTGGCTGACGTGGGAAAATGCTTGGGTCTCTCCTTTGGGGTAGATGAAGATGCAATAAAGAAGAGGCTCATTCAATTGGAGGCCAAGGAGCCCAGGGGTAAACTTCAAAATATCTAATTTCATTTTTGGGGGTTTTATTTTATTTTATTGTTATGATTATTGTTTCTTTAAATGTGCGGGGCTTTGGAAGGCCTGGGAAAAGGCTTGTTGTTAGAACTGGTCAGGAAACATAAAGTTGATTTACTGATATTACAGGAGACTAAAGTAGCATCTGACATTCATACTATTGGTCGAGATGTTTGGGGCAGCAGTGGGTGTCCTTGATTCGGTTCCATCAGTTGGGTCTGCCGAAGGATTGATTTCGATTTGGAACAAAAATGTTCTATTGGTAAAGGACGTTCTGAAAGCTCAAAGAGTATTGGCAATCAAAGTCCACAGGGCTAGTGACGGTTTTGTTTGGGCTAATGCCAATGTTTATGGACCAAATGTGGAGGCTAAGAGATCTATATTCTTAGATTTGTTGGCTAATTTTAAATCTCATTGGCACATGCCTTGGATCTCTGGGGGAGATATTAATATGGTTAGACTTCCTTCGGAGATGAAAGGGGGGAGCTTCATCAATAGGTCTATGGACTTATTCTTGGAATTCATTAATATCAATGAGCTGGTCAATTTACCTTTGCAGGAAAGGAGATTTACGTGGACTACCAACAAGGAACAAGCAGCTATGAGTAGGATTGACAAATTCCTATTCTTTAAAGAATGGGATGACCACTTTGAGGGCGTTATTCAATTGGTTCTTCCAAGGTTGATCTCTGATCACTATCCCATCAAGTTGTGCTCTAAAGTCTTGGATTGCGCTCCTAGGCCGTTCTATTTTGAAAATTGTTGCCTACAACATAGAGGTTTGCTTGACTTGGCTCACTGTTGGTGGAATGTGGTGGACGTGAGAGGGAGTGCAGGTTTTAGAGCTTGCAAGAAACTTTATGCGCTCAAAGAGAATATCAAGATGTGGAATAGAGAGGTGTTTGGTCGGGTTGATGGAGCTTGAGAAACATTGACTAAAATTGTGGAAGATACTAATAAAGAAGGTGAGAGTTGCGAGTTCCGACCCAATGAAGTTATTGTTAAACAAGATGCTTTGAGAAGGATTTGGGAATAAAATCGTATGGAAGAAGTTTTGTGGAGGCAAAAATCTAGAGTTACCTGGCTCAAGGAGGGTGATAAAAACACTACATTCTTCCATAGGATGGCTAGTTTGAGGCATAAGGTCAATTATGTGGGAAGAATTCGTAGATGTGGTAGAATTTTTGAGAGTCCTTAGGAAGTCAAAGAGGAAGTGGTGCGGTTTTTTGAAGTCCTTTATAAAAATGGGGTAGATGTTAAGCCTAAGCTTGAAGGGCTCTCTTTCCCTTCAATTTCTTCAGAAGATCTAACTTGGTTGGAAAGGGAGTTCGAAGAGGATGATATCTTTAAAGCCTTAAAGGAATGTTGTGGGGATAAGGCTCCAGGTCCAAATGGTTTCAATTTCTCCTTCATTAAAGTAGGGTGGCAATTTCTTAAAGAAGATTTTTGTAGCTTCCTTTTTGAATTTCACCAAAGGGGCAAAATTAATAGAGAGACGAATGCGACATTTTTAACTCTTATTCATAAAGTATCAAATCCTGTGGAGTTAAAGGATTATAAACCAATTAGCCTTGTCGGTTGTTTATATAAGTTGTTAGCCTAGCTTCTGGCTAACAGCTTGAAGTGTGCCTTACCTAACATAATTAGTCCCTTTCAAAGGGCTTTTGTTATGGGTAAGCAGACTCTTGATGGTATGTTGATTGCAATTGAACACATTCATTCAAGGAAGAAGTCTAAAAGAGAAGGCGTAATATTCAAAATTGACTTAGAGAAAGCTTATGATCATGTGGAATGGGATTTTGTTGACTACATGCTACTTAGATTTAGTTTTGGGGAAACTTGGCGTGAATGGATCCATGAGTGCATTTCTACTACATCTTTTTCTGTTTTGATTAATGGTTCTCCATCCAAGTTATTTAAGTTTTCAAGAGGAATTCGGCGGAGAGACCTCTTTTTCCTTTTCTTGTAGACGATTGTGCTAGAGGCTTTGAGCTTGCTTCTGGTGAAAGCGAGAGAAATTGGGATGATTGAAGGTTTTGAGATGTGGGCACAGTGGAGAGGTTATCACTCACCTTCAATTTGCTAATGATACCATTCTCTTCAGCTCAACCAAAAAAGAAGAGATCTTGACTCTTAGGAAAATTCTTCAATGCTTTCAGTTGATTTCGGGTTTGAAGGTTAACATCTCTAAGAGTGTTCTGGTGGTAGTTGGATGTTCGGAGGAAACCACTTGAGTTTTGGCAGATTTAACTCAGTGTAAATCTGGAAGGCTTCCCATCATTTAACTTGGTCTGCCTATTGGAGCAAAGCCAAGTTCCTTTTCAACTTGGGATCCAATGATTGAAAATTTTGAAAGGAAGTTGTCTTCGTGAAAGAAGAGGTACATGTCTTTGGGTGGGAGAATCTCTCTTATTAAAGGATGTTTATCTAATATTCCTACTTATTGTATGGCTTTCTCTAAAATGCCAAAGTCAGTGATTAAGCGATTGGATCATATTCAAAGGAACTTCCTTTGGGAGGGGCAAGGTGACAAAAAGAAGTTACACTTAATGAAATGGAGTGAGGTGATCATGCTAAAATGAAGCATGAGCCTTGGTCTTGGGAGTTTAGAAAATAAGAATTGTGCTATATTAGCCAGATGGTGTGGAGATTTGGGGATAAAAAGAGGCTCTTTGGCGGAAGTGAATTGTTCATAAATATGAAGATGATAAGTGGGGGTTGTGGTGGCCTAAGCTTGGTCCTAGTTACCGTAGATCTGGCATTTAGAGTGCAATTGCTTTTGTTGGGGATGCATCTAATTCAAAGGGGGAGAACTTGTACAATGGAGTGGGATTTGTTGTGGGGGATGGGACGATGGTTTGATTTTGGTTGGATGATTGGAATGGGTGGGGATCTTGTCTTTGTTATTTCCTAAGCCTTTTAGAATTATGATAAATAAGGAGGCTTCTGTCAACGACTGTGTTAAGGTGAGGAGCGAGTGTATAGTCTGGACTGTATTATTTAGGAAAAGCCTGCACTCTCTAGAGCAGGTTGCTCATCAAAAATTATTGAGCATTCTTACTAACATATTTATTTGCAGGGATTTTAAGGATTCTCGAATTTGGAAACACTTTGTGTCTGGAGACTTCTCAACGAAGGCCTTTTACAAAACATTAAAAGGAAACCTCTCTCACGGGTTTTCTTTTTTCCTTGTGTGGTTGTGATTGGTTCCTCCTCAGGTGAAAGCTTTATATTGGTTAGTGGTGGCAAGAAAGGTCCCTACTATGGATAATCTGAGGAGGAGAAGGTTGACATCCAATACTTTTTCTGACATTTGTGTGATGTGCAGCAAAGAAAAGGAGTCTATCAACCATCTTTTTCTTCATTGTGAGGTGGCAGTCAATGTGTGGAGCAACCTCATTAGTAGGTGTGGTATTGCTTAATGTTGCCCAAAGGATATTGCAGATGCAACTAAGTCCTGGATGGGAGGGCATGTTGTTGGCCATGGGCATCTCTTGTGGAGGATTGTTCTTTTTGCTATCTTATGGTCCATTTTAAAAGAGAGGAACAACAAAATCTTTTTGGGCTCCTCCTCTTATATTGCAAATTTGATCTCTAAGGTTACTTAGTTGCAAAATGGGCTTTGGTTAGAAAAGAGTTCTCCAACTTCAGCTTTGACGATATTTTTTCAAATTGGGAGGGTTGTATGGGATGTGGCATAGTTAAGGTGAAAGTCACGTCTTGGTCTTCCTCACTTAGTGGGGAATTAAGTTCAATGTGGATAGTGCTTCTAGGGGTAAATCGGGCTAACGGAGGTTGGGGGTGTGCTCTGCAATAGTAAAGGTGAGATTTTGCTTATGTTTTCTAAGCATATGGGTGTTTATGATTCCAATAAAGCGGAGGTTCTTATCATTTTAGAAGCTCTTAAGCTGTTTTCTAGAAGATGTCATGGTGGGTTTGTAGTGGAAAGTGACTACTCAAATGCGATTACTTGGGTGTCTAATCAAAAAAAGAATCCTTAGAAGTATATTTTATTAGGTTTGATCTAAGTGTAGCACTCCACAGTTAGAAGTTAATCACTGACAAGCATAATGATTGTTTCTATCAAATATTTGCCATTTATTTTCAGTGATTAATTAAGGGTTTGTGATTTTTGTTACCAATCGCAAGATTTCTATCAAAATGGGTGAATTGGAGATCTAAAGAATGGTTAGATAGTAATTAGGATTAGATCCTTTTCTTATAGATTATCTTAAATTTCCACAATATTTAGAGTCACTTTCACATGAGTTTTTTTGTTATATTGGGTATCTGAAAATAGGATTCTAACGGATTAATGCCTGCTAAACTTGGTTTTTCTTTTGCAAATTATAAAAAATTGAGAATGATATCAGTGTGGCTTGACTACCTTTTTTTTTTTTTTCATTTTTTTGACGATCTTAACCATGGCCCCCAATAGCATTCATTTTTCACTCACTCAAGAAGAAGGATAAAAAAGAAGTAAAAGAGTGTAAAACTATTGTTTGATCGACTATCTTTTGCAAAAATCTAGCGGAAAATTTTTCTCCTCAAGCGCGTAAAGAAAACACATTTGTCTCTTGTGAAATTATTTGTTATTAATAAAAATAACATTAAACTATTCAATAATTAACCTTTTATTTGTAAAATGCTTTTAAAATGTTCTTTTGCACTGGTTTCTCCATTTAAATATATAATCACTATTTTAGAAAATGGTAATTTTTTATGCAAGGCAGGAATCCACCACTTCGATTCTTTGTTGATCTTCTTCCTAATCAACACCAAACAATTGTCATCAAGATTGTCACTTGATACATAGTTTCTTATGTCCGTCATCGACGACGAACAATTGTTATCAAGATTGCCACATAATGCACACCATCTTACAATTGTCTCCCACATACTCATACACACCTCTATATGTTCAGCACCAAATAGTGGTTTCAAGATTCCACTTGATACACGACACTTGCCACTTCACACTTGCCTGTTACAGCTTCATACACACATTTTTACATATTCTGTCGAAGCCATATGTGTTCAAAGTATACACATTTTCTGTAAACTCGATTCATCATCATCACCGTCACAATTTGTTGTGGTCATCTATTGACATGGCTTAAAACATCAAAGAGACGAAACTATTGTGGCAATTGAAGGAATCCATGAAATACGATAAAGAAATTTATTCAAAGATACCACAAAGAAATTTATTTTGAAAATTTGAAGAAGATATCAAAGTTGAGGTGATTGGACCAATTATCCTCTTTATCTTCTTTTTTACTAGCAAATTATATAAACTTCATATATTATTCAAATGAAAGGAAAAAATGAAAGGAGAAAAAAAAATCTTTCTTGCCTTTACTTTAATGAGAAATTTGCATTATGCCCATCTCCCCCTTCTCTAGTACTCAAGCTCTTTCCCTCTTCATATATCAAATCATAAAAGATAAAATCATTCTCACAAACTGTTTTTTTTTTTTTTTACTTACTTGGCTCAGTGCCCAAGTTAGAGGAAAGAAAGTCACCCACCAGGGATCGAATCTTTATAGGTAAGATGGTTGTGGAAGCTAATGGGTGAGGTGGGAGTGAGAGCCTTTTACCGGTAGATGCCCTCTTGCATTAATAAGATAACAGGAGGCCTTTCTCATTCAATAAAAAGTACAAAAAGGAAACTAAAAAGGCAGCTGATTTTTTGCTTCGAAGCAACCCACCTAAGTTTCCGCATTAGTGGCCCCACTCTGCCACTTGATGAATTGCTATGATCAAAACAGACATTGCAGAACACAAGTTGGGCCCTTCATTGGATGATCAATACGTGAGCTTTTATGGGTTCTAATCTATATTTTGTGGCTGTCTAATCTAAATGTACATGAGCTTTTTTATATGTCCCCCTTTTTTATAAGTACATGAGCCTTATGTTTTCTATGTAAAGAACTTAAATACATGAGTTATAGAATATGGTGTCTAATCTATAAGCCAATAGGTTGGGATTCTAATCTATGCATTTGTATTATATGTTATGTAAGTTATTAATTATTCATGCTTACCATTTCCGATAAGATAAATTATTAGAATATGAACCACAACTTTCAAAGATAAGCCTACTTTAGTTTATTAGTAGATAATAATAAGTATTTATTTTATTTCTTAAATTATTAGAAAAATATGATTCTTCTGAGTTACCGTGTTGACTTTTCAACTTATTATTATTTTTTAAGTGGGGGAGTTCAGTCTAGTCTCAGTTACAAGTTTGCAAACCTTGCATGAACGTGGATTTGATCCTTCTCATTTCAATCGACAACAATTTAATGCTCAACAGCCTTTTTGTAGCAAGATTAATTGATTCTCAACTCACCTTCGATCTTGGTCCTCAATTTGAAGCACAAAACCGAAGTGGTCAAATTTTGGCAAATTCGAAAGTCATGCTGCAGCCCTAGAGTATTTCTCCAAGCCCATAATGTAGCACATGTTAGATCCTTCAAAAAGGCAGGACACACGGCAGATCGGTGCTGATCTAGATTTTTCAAATCAACGGTCCGCAACGGCTCAATTACCCCAAACACATCAACATACATCACCTTAATGGCGGTGATTTTGATGAATTCAAATTTGTCTACATTCTTTAGAGATGTCAAACACATAGCTGTGGCTGTTTTCATATGGACAAATCTGAATTACACATACATACACATACGAAAAAAAAAAAACACCAGACCAAAGTTACTACATCAATCTGACTTAGAGCCAAGGTTTTCTTCCAGAGCAGGGTTTCTCTAGACTTAGACAAATCCAGGCCTGGCCCGATTTAGACACACAACCCTGTATCTGGTCCGAGCCTGCCATGGGGCATAATTGTTGGCCCGAGACTGCCCATTTAGCCTATCGGGCCGGGCTGGATCTGACTTTCTGTCACTTGTTGGCCTTCATGAAAATTATTTGGACATATTAATTACTAAATTACAATCACTCCTTACTTGGACCAGGCCAAGATTTGGGGTTCCTCTTACTTAATCCAAGCGCAGATTATATATTCAGGACCTGCCTAAGTACTGATATCCAAAGCGTCAACCTGGCCCTAACAAGACTGCGCCCGAAATGGGCAACGATATACTTCTAAGATGAGTTATTTGTTCATCTAACAATTGGACACGTGAAGAACCCTATAAAATAGAAACATTAAAAAGAAAATAGAAAACTAAAAAGTCCTCATCCCTCTTCCCCATTTCAATCTTGGGAAAATTTTACACAGGTCTATAACTTTTAGCTTATTTTCAAAAATGTACATGAACATTTGAATATCTCAAACGGTAAAAAAGTTTCCTCCAATGTTTTCAGTTATCAAGTCCTCTCCATAAAAAATACCCATGTATCATTTTTTAAAATTTTCTCTATAATAGATCATTTAAGAGAAATGATCAAGTGCTACCCACATGACCTAGTGGGGACCACATCAACTGTCTTATGTATAGACAATTTAAAAATAAGGGGATTCCACTGAAGGCTAAAAACCTACATTCATTAAATTACTTTAATTAAAATTGCCAATTTTGAGGAGAAAAGCGGTTAAAAAAAGACAAAAACTATCATAAGAGAAGGGTTGTTGTCAAAAAAAACAAAAAATTTAATGCCATTGGATTAATACCAAAGGATTGATCATTGTGTGAAAAAGAAAATAATGTGATTCAATGTTAAATTGTTATTCTTTCACATCAACAAATTGAAATGCTTTATATTAGCTAAATTTAGGTACAAGCCCAGAAACTCCTTAGGCTCTGTTGTTTTAAGCCAAAGCCCAAGAGCATGTGTTAATTTGAAATAGGAATATGTGGTATATAAACGGAAACATATTCCATGTGTTAGTGTGAAACAAGAACATATATAAAAACATGATATATATTAATGTGAAATAAGAACATATTTTATGTGTTAATGTGAAGTAGGAACATGCATCAAAATAAAACCATGTGTTAGTGTGAAATAGTAGTGTGAAATAAGAGCATGTTAATAGGAACATAAAAACATGACCATGTGTATGCATAAAAACAAGACAATGTGTTAATTTGAAATAGAAACATGAATTATCTAAATAAGAACATGTTTCATGTGTTAGTGTGAAGCAAGAACATACATGAAAATAGGATCATATTTAAGTATGAATAAGAATATAAAAACATGACTATGTGTTAGTATAAAATAGGAACTTGCAGTATGTAAATAGAAACATGTGTTATGTGTTAGTGTGAAAAGGGAACATGCATGAAAACAAGACCATGTGTTACTATGAAAAAGAAATAAAGAAAAATGAATATGTATTATGTAAATAGGAACATGTTCTATATGTTACCAATAAACAGGAGCATACATAAAAATAGGACCATGTATTAGTGTGAAATAGAAACATGAAAACATGATCATATGTTAGTGTGAAATAGGAACAGGAACATGTGTTATGTACATAGGAATATGTTCTATGTGTTAGTGTGAAATAGAAACATACATGAAAATAAAATCATGTGTAATTAGTATGAAGCAGGAACACGTAAATAGAAGCATGTAAATAGAAACATGAAAACATAACCATATGTTAGTTTAAAATAGGAATATGTGGTATGTAAACAGAAATGTATTCTATGCGTTAAAATGAAATAGGAACATGCATGAAAACAGAACTATGTATTGGTATGAAACAGGAACATGAAAATAGGAATATTTGCTAATGTGAAACAGGAATATGAAAATAGGAGGATGTGTTAGTGTAAAATAGGAGCGTATTCATTGTGTTTGTGTAAAACAAGAATATGTAAAAAGGAACATGTGTTAATAAATAGAAACATATCCCATGAGTTAGTGTGAAATAAGAACATACATAAAAAAAAGGACCATATGTTAGTGTGAAACAAAAATATGTAAACAGAAGTAAGTAAACAAGAACATAAAAACATGATCATGTGTTAGTGTAAAACAAGAACATATGGTTTGTAAATAAAAACGTATTACATGTATTAGTATGAAGTAAGAGCATGCATTAAAACAGGACCATGTGTTAGTATGAAATAAGAACTTGTAAACAGGAATATAAAAATAGAACCATTTGTTAGTATAAAATAGGAAAATAAAAATAGGACCAGTTGTCAGTGTGAAATAGGAACATGTGCTGTGTAAACATGAACATGTTCAATGTATTAGTGTGAAAAATAGAAACATATGTTATATAAATTAGAATATATTTCATTTATTATTGTGAAATAGAAACATACATGAAAATAAGACCATGTGTCAATGTGAAACAGGAACATATAAACATGAACATATAAATAGAAATACTGAAATATGACCATGTGTTAGTATGAAACAAGAACATATAATATGTAAACGGGAATATGTTCTATGTGTTAGTGTGAAACAGGAACATGTCTGAAAATAAGATCATGTGTTAGTGTGAAACAGGAACATGTCTGAAAATAGGATCATGTGTTAGTGTGAAATAAAGATATGAAATTGTAATTATGTTTAGTATGAAACAGGACCATGTATTAATGTAAAACAGAAACATGTAGTATGTAAATAGGAACATATTACATGTGCATTGTGAAAAAGAAATATCAACTTGATGTGACACAAATAGAAACATGTTTGAAATTAATGAAACAAATTATAAGATTATAAACATCAACATGTGGTCATGGTGCATAAAAAAAGAAGTCGCTTGCCAAAAAAGTTATCGAGAACCCACACGAAAAGTCGCTGGTTGCCTACCGGGCGCTAGTGGTCGCCGGCCGACTATCAGTGGTTGCTAACTGGATGTAATAGTGCTGGATTGTTATAGTGTTGGCCGAATACAATAGTAGTCTTTTAGTGTTTCAGGGGCAAAAATGTCCTAGTGGACTTAAAATCTTTTTGGAGTTAGACTCAAAGCTACATGACTTTTAAAATATCGATTTGGGCCTAAAAACCTCTTATTTAAAATCTATTAAAAGAAAGTGAATAAACATGATTGGCCAAGAAGACCCATATTGGAAAGTATTCCAATTTCATTCAACATGTGCTTAACACTTAAGCCACATGCCTCTACAAAAGAAAGAGGATATCAAGCCAAAAGTCATCCATCCTACATCCCATCTCACGCCCATCCCCTTTTTCTCATCTTTCCATCACAATTCCAATATAAAGGTGGTAGGCCAACTACTTTGGATCTCATCCACTCCATCCTTTCTATCATCTTTAGTATCTTTGTTGTCCAATTATCTTCCCGTGGTGTGCAACTTGATGGTTGAAGATTATGGATTATGTGCAAGTCTAGTCTTCTTCTTGATGTCTTTGATCTAGGGTAAAGGTAGTTTTTCTTTTTCTAATTTTAATTATTATTGGGGATTATTGGTTGTATTGGTCCATTTTAATTAACGAGATACAGTTAGCTAGTGAGGTAAAAGTGTCCCGCCTTGTCACGGCATCGTATTTTCGTGTGTGGTGACAATATGCACTTAGTGCAGTGTTTTCGATGTCTTTTGTTAATTCCGCTAATTAATGCTTTAACCTCTATAATAAAAGAAATTAGAATTTTTTTTATTTTATTTTTTATCTCTTTAATGCACTATTTATTTTTTTATTTATTTAATGTAAATTTTTACATTGGTGGTTTGATCTAGTTTATTGTTTTGCAGTTTCTAGTTTTTAGGATTATTTTAGTTTAGGATTTTTAAATTTGAAATTCATTTGAATTTGTAATTTTTATTTTAGATTTGAGATTGTAATTTAACTTTAATTTTAAGTTTAATAGTGGTATTTTGTATAGATTTTCCTATAATAGTTCTAATTTTCAAATAAGGTGGGTTTATGTAATTCATAATTCCCTCTGAATATGATCCCGACTAACTAGGTAAAACTACAATTAAGGCTTTGCACTTGGGGCTCCCAATCAATCTACTGTAAAAGATCTGCAAACTAGGTTGCATATTATTTGTCCAAATTGGACTATCCAACATTCATTATCTTCAAGTTTCACCTTCCGCATTACTTGAACGGAATCTATTAAAAGGAAAATAAGATGGCTTTGGATCTAAAGTAGTCCCAACTATTTGCTAACTTAAGGGGACATCCAGCTACAAATAGTCCACAAGTTGGATGTGATGTTTTATTAGGCGAAGGGCCATCCTCCATAAAACCCTCCCAATTGCCTCTCTTCCTGTAATTTTGTTAGGGAGCTTCTAAATGTACTCTAGTTTGGACTCTTTCTATACAGCCCAGAAAAAAAATAAAAATAAAAATTTCCAAAACACCCCTACTCCCTTCTCCCCCTACACTTTCCCTCTTTCCCTCCCTCCTCCCTTCCCCACCTCCTCTTCGGCGAACGACAAGCTCTGGCGGTTGAGGAGTACTCCCATCTCCCTCTTCCTTTTCATCTTCGTCCTATTCCTATTCCTCCTCCCTCTTCCCCTCTCTCTTCCTCTTCCCCTCCACCTCCCTCTTCCCTCCCTCTTCCTAGAGGAGAGGAGAGAGGAAGGAGGGTGTAACATCCCGACGCAGCTTGATCTCGTTTAACGACTAATTAAGGTTGTTTTTGTTGCTGATGGTGTTATATTCCTATTTTAGTTTTGTTGTGAGTCATGGATAGGTAGTTGGGTTAAGTTTGACCTGGTTTAGGTAGACCAAACCCTTTATCGTAATTTGTATTTTTCCAAGATCTCGCCAATTATGCATCATCTTGGTGTCAACACGTGTATTTTGCTGAGCTCGTTAAATGCTATACTTGTGCCAGTGGCAAAAGATGCCGCATGGCTCCGTTGGACCTAGATTTGACTCGAACTGTAAATGACCTTAAGCATTTGGACTTGGTTGTAATTTCCCTCAACCTTATCCTATTTAACCCCTTTCACTGACTCCATTTTCATCTCAGTCTTCCCAGTTTCTTTCCCTTTCTCGTGCGCACTCTCCCTCTCTCGATTTCTCCTTCTCCTTTTGATTCAAACCAACAGACAAGAGAGAGCTTGGCATTCACGTGACTCAGGTATGTCTAGAGGTTGGATTCCTCTTCTCCCTTCTTTTCTTGTTCTCCATGATTAGCCTCATGAGGTTTTTCCTCTCCTTTCATGCATAAGAGCTGGGGGTGGTGATTGGCAGTGATTTGAGCCCAAGGACAACAAGTGGAGCGTTAGAATCGAATTGAGGCAAGTATAAGCATGACTTGTATGAACCCATGATGGTATGTGTGTGTGATTGAAATGATTGTCCATGATCTTATATGTATAGCATGTTTACAGCCCAGTTGAGTTCAGTTCTGCTCCTTTGAGTTCATTGGTTTCCCTCGTTTCCAGTTATTCTGTAATTCTTCCGAAATTGGCCTTGCGCATTCACGGCTGAACCGTAAATTGTGCTACGGCTAAGCCGTAACATGTAGTACGGCTAAGCCGTAAGCCTCACCATGACCCAGCCGTAGATCAATACAGGGTGTTCCGAAAAATAACTGAGAGTATGCAAATCTGCATCTCTTCTACGACGTGGCCACGGCCAAGCCGTGTCCTCTCTTACAGCTAAGCCGTAAGGAACCTGCGGCTGAGCCGTAAGGTCCCTTACGACGGAGCTAAGAGAAATGTATAGGTGAAAAGGGTAGAAAAGGAAGAAGACTTGGTAGGGCCTTGGACCTAGAAGGTAGGTGACCATGACTTGCCCAATGGATTGTGAGATTACTATGTGAATGATCTCGAGGGCTGTAAATCATTCATGTTCATTATCCAGCGGTTAAGCACCTTCCCATGGGTGTTGGTTTAAGGGATTCGGTGTACTCTCAGGTAGAATGCAACACTAGACAATAATAGATAGAAGACCTTAAAACTACATCAACATGCACGGTTAGAAACACTGCATAACTAGAATAGGGTTGGATTGTAAATACCCTTGATTCGGTATGGATTCATTGCATTGCATCTTGCATGTCAAGTATTGACCTCCATTCTTTTAACATGATTATGTGATTTCGTTTACACGTCACTTGATAGATTAATTGCTATGTTTCTGACACATTGAGTATACACGTATGTTGATAATGATTATGCACGTATGATATACTTGTTGGCATGTTTGACTCAAGGTGTAGCACATGATTGATTCACTATGGTCAGGCACTACTCCGCCTCAGCCTTAGGAGCCCGATAGGGTGACTTTGGTAAAGTTATATGGCCTTGCTGCAATAGGGACACGTCTTGGGGAATTCGGACCCCAGGAAACCCGAGACCCATTTGTACCCTAGCCCGGATAATGGTGTTCTCCTCATGTTTACAAGATCCCTCATTTGGGAGCATATGACATGTGTGGTAGCTGCCTAGTTATGTATAGTGTATGTATTTTTGATTCACTAGAGCATATTGTATTCTCGCACGATTGCCTAGTTTACAAGCATTGACATGTTATGATTTACTTCTGTTCTTTAATTTGATTAGAGACAGCATATGTTATCTTGTTATTGTTTATACTTTACTGGATCGTTGTATTCATACTTGTCCTTGGTGTTGCATGCTCAGATACCCAGACCGACCCCTCGTCGGTCAATCAGGTTGCAGGAGAGACCCCCGAGGCCCTATCCAGGCTAGAGGAGTGGGCGTGATCCCTCCTTTCGGAGAGCGTCAAGTCCTCATTTTGTATACGGGTCTTGATTCTTTTGAGATCTATCATGCTTACATTCATTCATGAGTTGTATTCAGTATTTTGTTTCATTTTGTAACACTGTCAGACATAATGTATGTAACTTCCGGTTTTCTACTCTGTTCTTACATATTATGTTGTGATGTTTTGATATCTACAGCTTCCGCGTATATGTTTGCACCTGTGAATCTTCCCTTGTACGTGTACATTTGGACCGGTTCTACGTGTGCAAGTACGGGAGTACGTGTGCCATTGGTTTGGCTTTTGCTAACCCCCGACCTCCTGGGCTCGAGTTGTGATAGAGGGACAAGAGAGGAGAGCAAAAAAAGAGGGAGAGGGAGAGGAGACTCCCCCTTTGGTGTCGCTGGAGCCCATCACTGGTCAAAAGGGAGGTAGGAAAGGGGGGAGAAGAGGGAGAGAGAAAGTGTGTAGGGAGATAAGGGGATAAGGGTCTTTTGGAAATTTTCATTTTTTGAGAGAAGAAAGGGGCTGTATATAAAGAGTTTAAACTGGAGTACATTTAGAAGCCCCTTGTGTTATCATACGTGGAGTTGGTTTTTTTGTGGATACACATAGTTGGCTAAACGTCCTAGATGACTTTTTCTCCACTCTGGGTTGGTAAGTTGAGACCTTTTGGGCTATTAGCCTTTTTGTGAGAACTTTTGTCTATATCTGTAAATATGTTTTGTAAGATGCTTTCATATTAATGCAGTTCCCTTTCATCATGAAAAAAAACAAACGATTCTCTGAATTTCAGGAACACAACATCAAATGATTTTCAGAAGAAAAATAATCTCTAAGTTTCACAATCAAAAACCACATATTTCAAAAGCACATCAGCAAATGAAGTTTTTATTCCAAATCAATAGAAAACAGATTCTCCATATTTTCACAATACACTAAGAAATCTCTTTGTTTCAGCGAAGTGTCATAAAATGAATTTTAGAAAAATAATCTCTATGAATTTTAGAAAAATAATCTCTAAGTTCCACATTTAATCACCACCAAACTTCATCCAACAATTGTTCAATATTTAGGAAAGGGCCAAAGGGCATTTTGGGTATTTTAAAAAAAGAATCAAAATTTGTTGAAAAATTCAATTTCTGGCCGGCTGTCTAATTTGAAATCTAAATAAAAAACTTAGGCCTTCATTTAAAATACAAACTTTTTTTGTCCTATTTTAAAATTTGGGCAAAACTTGAGCCCGTTTTGAAATTTTTCATAAAATTACTAATGTGCCCGGCGATTTTTACCATCCAATTCATGACTCATTAATAAACAATATTTTTTGTGGGTTTCGGTCAACTAGATGTCTTCTGGGTTAGGCTCGGGCTTCGGAAATAGAGAGTTACGTTTTCTTATGGACCATTAAATCACAACTGCACTCGTTTTTAGAAAAATGGTCTGCTTTGAATGTTTAAAATGAAATTAAAGTAAACCATGTCATATAGTCAACATATTTCTTCTTTATAAAATAAAACCGCTATATCGAAGGGCATTTACGAGCGTGCATCTCTCGCCATATAAAAAAAACAAAGTTGATGTATGACCCACCACTATATGGTGAGGGACAAATTTATAAAAGCCATGGGTGCTGGGCCACACTTAGCACAGGCCATTGTTTCATAGTGCTTACTTATCATGTATTTGACACCTTGATATATATGATGTATGTGTGCATTTTCTTTATTCTTTTTTATAACCTTTTAAAAGCTACCCAAATGCTAAAAACTTGGGCACTCCGGTATGATTTATGTCACTTCGACTCAATCGAAATTGCTAAGAGTAATTAATTTACAATTTGAGAAAGTTTTCGTAAGGTATGTTCAAGTTTCATTTGGTCGCATTTGGGTTTTAGCTATTAACCAAGTACTTGGCTCGCTTGAGTTGCACCCTGATTTACTCTTCATAAAAATCTACAATATTTTTTTATCCATGTATTTTTAAACCTTCAACACATGTTACAATGTTCAAATTATTGCAAAACTTAGAGAAAAAAAAGTCATTTTCACATTTTAGGAATGCAACGCTGATCAGTCTTTAAAAAATTTGTGGAGTTGTGTGACGCGCAAATTAACAAGCCCAACAGGTTGGTTGGTTTGTTTGTTTTTCAATTGGCTGTTGATCAGGAGTGATCATACTTGTAAACCTAAAGACCATCCCAAGAAATGTTGTTGTCAGAGAACCAATAAGAAATGTACTTTGATTGGTGGAGCATTGATTTCTCCCAGAGGATGCACATGACCACATCGCATTGCTGATTGACGAGAGTGGATTTTGCATCGAAGAGACCCTCACCAGTTCCAACCAGATTGATGGAATCCAGCTGTTGGAATAAACTGTTTGCTTTAATCCAATACAATCGAGTTTTCCATCCTACTTACATCCACGTCAATTGCAGCTCAGCAAACCTCCCTCCAGAGTCCTTAACGTATAGGGGTGTTTGGATGTGGGATAATGGGGAGATAAGATAACAGGAGATAAGTTATTTTTTTTTTATCTTATCCGGTTTATCCCTATTTGTTTGCAATTTGAGTGGATGGGATAAAATTATCCTAGTCCCGATGCAATAGTAGGCTTAAGCTATATTACCTGCACGTGGGATAACTTAGACCCCCATACTAGATATTAAGGAATGGGCCAATTCCTTGATTTTTATCCCTTGTCCACCTTAGTTGGCTTTGAGTGGTGGGTGAGGTTAAAGTTTTTAGATATTTTTATCTCTTATCCCCTATTTATCTGGACACAACTAAACAAACGATTGGATTCACCTTTAAAAATGGAACCCATTCCATTTAATAATACCATTGGATGAGCTTGAATGGTATTAACTATCCAATCCAACAAAAAATTTATCCTACTTCTAAATACACCCATAATCTATTGCAAATCGGAGAAGAACTCGACATTGGTGGACTCGACAAAATCCAATTCTCTCAAAATAAATGCCCTTAGGGTAAAGTTTTACTCCAATAGGAGTTAATATAAATAGCAAATTGACCTTTTGATTAAAAATATGGTTTGCACAATCTTATTAATATTCATGGAGAAAATAATTTTGTGAGAATTAGTTCTCACCATTTTTTTATGAGAACTCTAGGTGGAGCCCATCTATCACCAAATCCAAACTTTGCAAAACATAAGGACCCCGTGGTAATCATACACCGGAAGTTTTGGTTAAATTCGAATTTAATGGACCGTTGGATGGTTGTGCATCAATTCGAATGGACTGAATTTGTTGGCCATATATAAAGGAGTTAAGGACATGTGATTGGGGTTAAACTTGATATTTGATGTGGTCCAACATAGATCTTTCCATCCCCCTGTCTTATCCCCAAATGGACTCACTTCTCATGATAGGTGCATGAGAACAGTTCTCATAAGATCAAGCCCCTATTCATGGGTTACTTTATTTTTATCAAAAGATTAATCTTACAATGGAACTAACATAGGGGTAGAGCTTTTTTAAAAATTGCAAGGAGTTCTCAAAGGGAAATTTTGACATTTTTCTAGTTTGGGTGGGGCTCGCACCCTAGTCCCTTATACTTGGGTCCACTCCTGAACCCATGCTTACTGGGGTAAAAATTTTAAATACCATGTTTATTAACTATTAAGCAGTATTTATTTTAAACGACTTGAATTTTTAATAGATGAGCCCTACTTTAGAGTTTCACTCATCCACTTCAAAATTTCTTTATAATTCAAAGCATTGTAGGATCCATTCTCTGTTGATCAAAATGACCCCAAAGCATTTAATATTGAGTCCGTCGGATGATTGAGGATGTGAGGCTCTCATGAAACAAATGAGAGAGTGAAAGACAATTATAACTTCACACTTGGGTCCCCCCATTGAGATATCTAAGCATCCCAAATGAGCAACTCCTCTTGTATGAGATGTGGCCACATTTTGATAATAATAAAAATTAGTCTCAACATAAAATTGAGAATATGTAAAATTCATGAATAAACTAAAAATATATATAAATAAATTTATATATTTTATATATGGATAATACTAAGGTGAAAAGAGTTCTCGTGGAGTTACAGTAAAAAACTTTTTATGTGGCCTACTTGTAGATTCCATTTGGGGATTGGACCAGGGTGGATGGAAAGATTTATGTGGGACTATCATAGATATTACGTTTAGCCCTAATCACATGTTCCTATTTCCTTAATCCATGGCTCATAAATTCAATCCATTTGGATTTGTATATAGTCGATCCAATCCAGCAAATTCGAATCTGACCGAAATTTGGAGCGTATGACTATCAAGGGGTCCCTATATATTGCAAGGTTTGAATTGGATGATAAATGAGCTCCACCTAAAGTTCTAATAAAAACTCTTGTGAGAATTGTTCTCACATGAATATTACTATTTTATACTACCAATTATACACTTAATCCTAAATCAACCTTTATTAAAGTAAAATTCGGCCACATCATATATAATGGAAGAGTTCATTCAAGTGGTCCCTCTATGAATTTTACACTTGCCCTAGCCATCCATCCCACAAGTGAGAGCCTCAGAGGACCCAGCGGGCCACGGCCTGATTTGGTCCCAGGTGGACTGGTGGGTCCAGCGGATATGGACTGTTTAACTAGCCCCAAAATATTAGGATTCATCCTGTACATGTTGTAACCTTATAAAAACTTCTGCAGTGCTTTGTGCGGAGACTAAAACGAGACTATAGAGAGGCAAAGAGGTAATGGGGTGGGCGATTGCTCTCCATGGCGGAGGAGGCGATATCCCGCGTTCTGTGCCTCCCCACTGCATAGAGCCGCGTGTTACTGCCCTCCGCCATTGCTTAAGCGTCGGCGTCTCATCTCTCAAATCCAAACAATCTCCTTTAGACGTCGTCGAGCTGGTGGTATACTTTTTGATCAAGTTCTAACACATCATCACCCATCTCTTCCCTCTGCATTTTCATTCTTCGTTGATATTTGTTGTTTTTCATGTGCTGCTTAGACTGTTAAAGTGATAGTTTCTTCTCTCTCTTGATTTATCTATTTAGATCTGTATAATAAATGCTAGATTTAGTATTTTAGATAAACTCAAACTCAAACTAAACTGTAGCCCGTGTTCTTGAGGAAACCGTTATATATGTTTTCCTGGCACTCTTTCATTCATCCAACTTACAAGCGGCGAGGGACGGCCCTACATGTTAGCACACAGGTGCAACTACACTCACGTGATTTGAGAAAATTTTTAAATTAATTTTAAAAGTTTTAATTTTAGCATTAGGCTTCTCCCGCACCACCCAAACCAAAATAGTGGACTCAGGATTTTTATTTGGGTGGGGCCAAATTTTGCTCGACTTTGATACAAATTTTTCATATTAAAAATACCAAAAGAGAAAATATATAGCATTTAAGATTCAAAATATTTAACTATATCAATAAATATACATTTCTCTTATCAGAAGTCATTTCATCTCTAAAACAAACTTTTTATAGTTGCCATAGATGGTTTTTGATATTTTGAAAGCGTTCAATAATTCTCTGATAATCAATGGTATTAAATATATTCTTGTCAATATATGCCCCATGGTGATTTGGTCATCTTTTGACTTTTATATATGCTTAGATTTGTAGATTTACGGCTTACAGTTTGAATTGGGTTTAGGGAATTTAGAGTTTGAAATTAGGATTTGAAGATTAAGGGGTCATTTGGCAAGTATAAATATTGCCTTTACTTAGATAAAAGAGGTTTCAATTTGAGTTTTAGATAAATAAAACTATTTGGATGGTGCAAAATTAAAGACTAAACGAAGCAGACAACAGACATGTATGTCTTTTTGGAAAGGGCAGAGAAAGGTGGTTTTTTTTTAATAGAGCATTTTGTCTGAAGCAAGCAGACCCAATGCTACAGTATTAGAAAACGCCTCAATGTGTTTTTATTTTTTATTTTTAATTCTGGGATACCAATTCAAGATTTGAACCATTGGCTGTCTTTACAAGCCAAAGAACGGCTATGGGACCAGATTTGATCAGTTGATCATTCACCAATCTTGAGATATTACTGAAAAAATGTGAGCCCTTTGATTAATTTTTTTCAATTTGTTGGCCCCATTAGGAAAATATAAACATTGATCCTCTTTCGAAGCTCAATAATGGTTAGTATGTCTAATCTCCATTCCTAATTCATTCTGGATCTCAAAAAATCTGAGAAAAACTTGGGAGTGTTCATTCACTTATGCATAAACAATTTGGGTTTTCACTTCTGAAAACCAGTTCTGATTTTTTAAATTTATTTTTCAGTTATGGGTATCTTAATATTAATCTAAACCATAGAATCCAATTGCCACATACGGTTTCAATTTTTCTTTCATCAAAGCAAAGTGGGATTTTCTTAGAGAGGATTTTCTATAGTTATTTATTAGAATTTCATCAAAGGGGTAGAATCAACAAAGAGATGAATGCTCTCCTTTTTTAACTCTAATCCCCAAAGTGCCTAATTCTATCCATTTAAAGGATTACAGACCCATTGGCCTTGTGGGTTGTTTATAGAACTTATTGACTAAAATTTTGGCGAATTGCTTGAAGAATAGCCTTCATCATATTATTAGCCCCAAGGGGCATTTATTGTGGGTAGGCAAATTCTCGATGCTGTGTTAATTGCAAATGAACTTATTGGTTGTAGGAAGAAAGTTAAAAAAGAAATGCTAATTTTCAAAGTGAAATTTTGTTAACTACATGTTGCTCATAGAGGGCTTTGGAGAAATTTGACATAAATGGATTTGTAAATGCATCTCTACTACTTTCTTTTCTATCTTCATTGCTCTCCTTCTAAATTGGGTCAGTAGGGTGGGATTTGCTTCGACCATGTATTTAACCAAGATTGCTTCTTCAACCAAGATGACCTGGGGCGGTTGAATGGGATTTGCAATTTCAACCATTCAATATATATATATGTATGTGGCAATTTCAAAATTGATCAGGGGCGTCCAACTGTAGGTCCCCCTCTGTGTACAAGTGGTGGGATTTGAATCTCAATGGTGGAAGGTCTCTAATATCGAAGTAAATGGGATAGTCCCGGTTCAGTCAGTTTTCCTCGTTGCCGTTGACTGCCATTCTATGGCTCAGGTCCTTAGGGCTCAAGGTCATCAACGTTTTTGACTATTTAGATACACATGAATATTGCTACATGCGTAGATGTACGCATGACTATTTTTCACTGTACTCTGAAGATGATTTCAGCCAATTCCAACATGATTGGAATAAGGCTTTGATAATGATGATAACTCTAGAGATAATTTCACGACTTTCGTCCTTGTTGGTTGATGGGTTGGGAGAAATATCTTTCAAATTTCATCATTTTAAACCAAAGTTGCATCCATATAGAGCATAGTTGTCTATTTCATTTGTGAACCCCATTTCACTTTAGGCTCTAGCTGAGATGTGTTGACGGGCCTAGAATTTCATTCAAACATTAACAAATAATATATATATGTGCTACATATATAAAAATATACTAAAATTTAAAGATAATATACATTAGTAAGGATGTAGAGATTAAAAAAGCTATCAAACATAAGATAAAAGAATAATAATTGCAGTGGAGACTTGTTTTTAGAGTACTTTATAATTGGTACATACCAATAAAAATAAGAAAAGTTTTTTACCAAACAATGATTAGATTGACTAAGATTTATAGATAAAAATGTTGATCAATCAAGAATAAACACATGCGCAATATATATGTAAGAGAGATGAGAATGTTGAGGTAGTTACAAGGTAAAACTAAGAAGGTTAGAATAAAAAATAACCATTTTTTAATATGTGGTAAAATAAGAGAAAATCGTTTTAGATGGTTTAGACAAGTACAATGCGGGCTAACAACAACACCAATGTGGATAAGTTTTTTTTTTTTTTTAGTTTTTATGTGGGTTGATGGCCCACCAACAAGGAAGAGATGTAGGCTAAAGAAAACTTGGATAAAAATAATATTAGATATGAAGAAATGTAACCTATTTAAATATATATATATCAGAATGAAGAAATAGATTCATGTAGCCTATTTCAACATTGTTTGTGAACAAAGCTCTAATGATAATGATATAGATTATATGAACTTAATTTATTTTATTTTACTAAATGAATTATGTAATGTGCATTTGTACATACTGAATGAGTAATTTATAAGTTGTATCCAACAATGTAAAATTATACATGCTAATATTAGTAGTAGGTACAGTAGCGTGGTCATATTTAACTACTCTAGTGTATATCTTTTTTTAACTGTATGGGATAACATCGAATTCGATGCTCATGTTTTTATCCCAACATCGGATTCATTGCTCCGCTGTTAATAATTCAAAAAAAGAAAAAAAAAACACATGAAGCCTCTTAAAACAACAGCATATTCTCGACCTCAAGGCTGGTCTTCGTCTCCTCCCTCTTTGACCTGGCAACAGCGATTGGTGCAACTGCAACGGCGTACGGTTTTCGGAAGAAACAGAGAGAAGGTTAGTCTCTGTGCAATCCCACTGCTGCACATTGGAAAGAGAAATTGTGGGTTCTGTGGTTTTGAGGAAGACATCCGGAGAAGAAGAGGGTTTTTTTTTAACCCCTGCTTTCACGATGGAGTCTGTACTCATGCATGTTCCAACATCTCTTCTTCTCTTTCCCCTCCTTGCCATAGAGAAAGTTCAAGGTCAACGTCGTACACAACCGTCTTCCTGCCTCAGCTGATCTTTCTTTGACCAATCATAGTCATCCAATGCCCATTTCCGGTTTTGCTTTCCACCTACCGTCCATCATTCAGTGATTTTGTTTCCGTGCAGACTCATCTTTATTCCCATTGTTGAATTGACCTATAGGTCTGCACATCGGCGGACTGCACCGCTCCCATCACATCGATCATTGCCGCCGGATCAGAGAGGGATGAGACCGAGACCAGCTTTGAGATTGAGAATATGTTGCTGTTTTGAGAAGCTTTTTTTTTTCTTCCTTTTATAGTGAGCATTGGTTCCGCTGTTGAAGTCAAAACATGAGTATTGGATTCGATGCTCCCCACAGAAAAAAAGACACATCAGAGTAATCAAATGTGACAATTTTAGTGCACTTATTGCTAATATTGTTATTATTTTTTTATATGGAGAGACTTATTATGATTTTTTCGATAAAATTCTCTAAAAATAAAATAAAACTTAGGCCCAAATAGATTGAAATGCTGAAATGGTTGATTGAAATGCCAAAATGCATAATTAAAATTTTCACACATGTAGTTTTGATATACAATGGAGCGATTTCGGCTTAATCAAATTGAAATCGACAACAATTGCATGGAATTTGGTGCATTTGGGATAGCGTCGAAATGTTGGTGATCCGAGTTCCACCTTCATATGCTATTGTGTGGGCTTTTCTTCTTACGTGTGAGAGCTTCCTTTTCACTTGTATGGATTTCCTTTCGACATGTGAGGGTTCTTTTTCTGTCTTCTTATTTGTGCGTGCTCTTTCTTATATCCTTTTCTGTTTTCTTAACAGGGAAAAGAAAAAAAAGGAACCTTATTTATGCTATTGAAGTCTATTTAATACTAATCCTACAGCTGGGACTATGGCTATTGGACTTAGGAGTGATGATACTTGAAAACTTAAAAATCCACACTAAGGGATGAGTGGAATGGTTGACACTCGCAAATTAAAACTAAAACCGTGTTTTATTGTCAGAGCACCGAATAAGAAATGTGCTTTGATTAGCGGAGCATTGATTTCTCCCATGGTATGGATGGGATGCGGAAGCACATTTCATTTCTGATTTCTGACAGACGAGATTGGATTTTGCATCGAGGAGGTCGAGGAGGAGGAGGAGGAGGAGGAGGAGAAAACCTTCACCAGTTCCCAACATACGAGTGGAATGGAAGGACTCCACGTGGCCGCTAGCTTCTCGCTTACAAGCGAAGAAGCTTTCTCCATTCAATCCAGTTTGGTATCGCAGGAAGCTACATCCACGTCAGCCGCAGCTCAGCAACTCTCACCCGTATCCCGATCCTCGGGCGTTTTTGACTTGGAGAAATGCTATTCTACATGTAGTTCAAGCGTCCTTTCAATGTAAAAGGTATTTTAAAACTTAGCTCTAAATAAGAGTTGATTACATCGCAACATTGGCTGTTTGATTAAAAAAATTATGATTAAGATAGTCTTATGCATATTCTTTGATCATATTGTTTAATCAAAAGGTTGCTCTGATATATAATCAACTCATGTTAGAATAAAATCTACGCGTACTTACTTATATACTTACGAAGACATATATTATCAACAGTAAAAAATTTTTGAAGAGAAGCCACACCAATAAAATTCTCTCCTCAAACTTAGAATTTCTTACTCTCCCAACCAAATGACGGCATATCCTTTCCATCGGTTTGCTAAAATTAATTTGACTTGAAAATTTATGAGGCTCTCACCCATGAGCTGAGCGAGTAACAAAAGTATAATATCTATAGCAGAGCTCATCTATGAAAACATTTAAACAGTTCAAATAAACTGCTTCTTACTCTATTATAGTAGGAGATGTGATCATGTTTAATCCCGGCTAGCTCAGTTGTAGTTACAACTGCACTACTTGGGAAGCGGGGCCACTATAAAAACAAATTCTAGAAAAAATAAAAAAGAAAACGAAAAGAAAAGAGATATTACCATATTTTACTTTTTATGTATTTGTACATGTATACGTTGCAATTGTATTTGTACGCGTATAAATGAGGTCTGTAGTGCGTTGCGGAGAGAATAGAGGGAGAGAGGGCAATGGGGTGGGCGATTGCTCTTCATGGCGGGGCAGGCGATATCCCGCGATCTCTGCCTCGCCTCCGCAGAGAGACGCGTGAGGCCGCCCTTCGCCATTGCCTAAGCATAGGCGTCTCAGCGCTCAAATCCAGACAATCACCTTTAGACGTCGTCGAGCTCGTGGTATGTCACCACGCCCACGCCACCCATCTCTTCGCTTTTCATTATCCATTTTTTTTTTTTTTGCATCTGCTGCCTTCCATATGCTTGTTGGAATTCCCCAGTGATATTTTCATTTCTCCCTTCATCTCTCTACTACTTGCATAATATATGATATGCATACCATGTGCTGAGAATTGAGAATTGGTATTTTATTAGTAGATGAAGTAAATGAACTCAACTGTAGCTCTTCTTCTTATGAAAAACTTTATCTTTTTGCAAACTTTATCTTTTGCTGGATCTTCTGCACTCACATATATGTCGATTTTCTTGGGGTTGGCATGGTGGGTGACACTCTTTTTCTGTCCATCAAACTTGCAAGTGGTGGGTTTCAGTCTTGATGGGGGCAAGCTCCCTAATATCAAATTGAAATCGAATGGTCCTGATGTAGTTAGTTGGCATTTTTGTTTGTGCCACCGTCCTCTGTGCTATAGGATTTCACAATTTCCGTCCTTGTTGGTTGGTTGGTTGGTTGGTTGGAGATATTTTAGGTCTGATCCACCACATATTTTGTCTCTTTGATTGACTGTACCGGGCTACCAGCAGTTTTAGCTCTCTCTGTGGCCTGGTTTAAATGTGGTACAAGTGTTTACAAGCCTGATCCATGTAATTATTGGGTTTACTAGTTTTGTTTGTTTACTGGTAACATGGTTTGAGCATGCAACCTGGTGGTTGCAATTATAAGCACCTTATGACTATGCCAGCCCTCTATGCAATTGTGCTTACCACCATTTATAACTCCATTTCAATTTGGCTCTAGTTGAGATATTTTGACTGATTTGGAATCTTGTTGAAACATTTGGGAGTTTTGTTTAGGAAAAATAAAAAAAATAGTATATAAATGTAGAAAATATGAAAATATATTAAAATTTAAAACTAATATTTAGATTAGTAGGGATGTAGATATTGAGGAAGATGTCAAACATAAGATAAAAGTAGGATGGTTGAAGTGGAGATTTGCTTTTATAGTGCTTTGTGATCATTGCATACCAAAATGATAAAAGGGAAAATTTTACTGAATAGCAATTAGACCAGTTGTGACCTATAGTGTAGAATGCTGACCAATCAACAAGAAACACATGCACAATATGATTGTAACGGAGATGAGAATGTTGAGGTGGATATGCGGTAAAACTAGGGGGGATAGCATCGGAAATGAGCATTTCTCGGGAGCATTTAAGGCTAGCATCTAGTTCATAAAATAAAAGAAATCTGTTTGAGATGGTTTGGACATATCTAACGCAGGCCAACAACAATGCTGATGAGGAAAACTTTGGTATGCAAATTGATGGCTCACCAAGGGAAATGTGAGGCCAAAGAGTATGTATATAAAACTAGTAACAATAGATTTGAAAAGGTGCAACCTATTGGCAGATTTTTTGAGTCAAGATAGATTAGAGTGGAAAATTTATATAGCAAAAACCTAGCATAGTTAGGACAAGGCTTTGATGTTGATGATTATGATGATATAGATTATATGCCTTTTATTTATATTGCTAAATCAATGATGCAATGTGTTATTTCTACATGCCAATTGAATAATTTATAAGCTATGTGTATGCCACAATGTACAGACATGCATTCTCAAATCTCAACTGAAAATATGACATGTTCAGTTTTATAGTCTGTATGCAGTTTGGAGCTTTGTGGATATTTTTTAAAAATTTACAAATGACCGCTCTTCTTTTACTAATAGGATAAAATAAAGTTAAATTTGGGTCGAAATAAACTAAAATGCGAAAAGGAACTAAATCTGCCAGTAAAATTTTCACAAATGTAGTTCTGTTTGACTATGGTACCATTTTGGCCAAATCAAATCAAAATTGACAACTACTTTGTGGAGTTTAGTGTGTTCGGGTAGGGTCAGGATGTTAGTGATCCAAGTTTCAACTTTTCATATTCTTGAAGTCTATGCCAAGTGTATCAATTTCTAGATTAGAGTTTAAATTATTAAAAAAATTTACAAAAGTTATCAATTATATGTTGACACTAAGTACACAATCCAGAGCTGGTACCAAAAACATGTCTACAATGGGGAATTCTGAAGCTATAATCAGTTTTTGTTTACTGTTCTTCCATGAATCAAATGGTTATTCAATGTATTTATGTTAATATCAATTAGTTGGGCATGTTTTCTTTGATTGACATTTATGTCTTCTTTTATCATTGGCTGGTGGAAGTATCATTCAACATTATATATCCGTCAAATTTAGGTGGAATATTAGAAAATGGTGCATTTTCTGTATATTTGTCATATATTTTTATTGAATTTGTATTTTATTTAAATTGAAGAAATAAAACAACATAATGCATAGGATTTCATGGTAAAATGAGCTCCATGGAAGGATCATTAAAGAGGTGAGGGGTGAGCTAATGTGGTAAGAGGTGAAGGATATAAGATGGAGATGTAGATGGGAGCTTAACTTTCCTAGTTATTGGATTTCTAGGCGTTGATACATTCTTGTTTTTAGTTTTAGTTATTGAATAGATTATCATCATGATGATTGAAACCTTATCACATTTTTTTGGGCTTTGCTTTTCTACCGTAGACTATGATGCCTAGATACTAACAAAATGGACAACATATCCATATATCACATCATATTTAGTACTTCAGGTTATTGGGTGTAAGATCCATGTCATTGCCATATCCATGGCATGTCCTTTCTGCATCCATGCTGCATTTGGGCATAAAAAAGCTGTCAAATGCATGAATTTAATTTAGAATCATTCCCCTGATAAATACACAAGTAAAGCAAGCCTGAGTATCTATAAATAGACATCTCTAGGTTCCTTACAGTACAAAGTCCAATGGTCATGGTTTGGAAATGGTAACATCTATGGAAAAGCTACCCTTGACTTCACACTCCTTTTTTATTTATTTTTTGTTTTTTTTTTTTTAATTTTTTGGCCGTATAGATTTCTTGGTTTCCACCACATATGTAAGGAAGGTTCTACCTATCTTTCTAACTAAATCTGCCTTCCACAGGTGCGTGAGCTGGAAAATTCTCCACATTTCAACGCTGGTAGAGGTTCTGTTTTAACTACAAATGGAACAGTTGAAATGGAAGCGTGTATAATGGATGGTAATACGAAGAAATGTGGAGCTGTTTCTGGTCTTTCCACTGTTGTTAATGCCATATCTCTGGCACGAGTTGTGATGGAGAAAACCCCTCATATTTATCTGGCTTTTGATGGGGCAGAAGCTTTTGCTAGGGAACAAGTCAGTGCTATTTGAGTGCATCTAATTTTCTACTTGTTCATCTCATGCAAATGCGATTTGACTATGCTTCCTATTTTTTATTTTCACTTGCATGCTTATTAATTGGTAAAGGTTAAAATCTCAATAAATAATTTGAGTGTCATTCCACTTGGAAATGCATTTGAAAATGCTCCAATATTAAGCTTATCCACCCACAAATTTAAGTTTTCTCAATTGAAAGCAATGATCACCTGTTTATGTAAATTGTGCAATGTTGATTGAAGTGTTTGAGTGGTACATTTGGTAGGGTGTTGAAACTGTTGATGCAAGTCATTTCATCACTCCTGAAAACATTGAAAGGTTAAGTCAAGCAAAAGAAGCCAACAGAGTTCAGGTATGGCCTTGATTCACTCTAGAGATGCAATCATGTATCCTTTTTTTTTTTTTGCTTTTATCATTCAGTAGTTGTTCAGATTTTGTTAACAATGAGTATTTAGTCTCCTTCAGTGAATCATCAATTTTTCACCATTCATCGATAGGGTGTGATTAACTCAATTGGGAATTAGTCACACATAATGGCATGATTGAATCTTGATGATAAATCACTAGTTGACCTTTGTACATGTGATGCTGAGGCACTTCATGTATGGTTGGTGGAGGATTTTTTTTTTTTTTTTTTGATAATGGTGAAAATTTTATTGCCAAAAAAAAGAGAAAACAAACAAGGCTAAAACAGCCTGAAGAAAACAAAAAAACAAACACAACTAAAAAACGTACAAAGAGCTAAACATCAAAAGAAAGAGAAGAGCGGGATACTCCCTCCTTCACAAGCCTATCTGCAAGAATTTCGCTTCTCTATGAACATGAAGAAAATGAGCATCCAACTTTTGACTAATATCTTGCACATCCTTCACCCAATCAGCAATCCTCCAAGGATGAGAAGATCGACTAGAACCCCACTGAATTGCTGAAAAAGAATCACCTTCAATGATGGCCTCATTAGCCTCCAATTTCAACAATTCCCTACAACCAATAAGAAGAGCAAAAACTTTCAGCTTCATTTGAATCCAGGCCATCAAAAGGACCAGAAAAGCTTTTGACAACATGGCCATCCCAATCTCTAATGGACCCTCTAATACCACCTCTGTGAATAGCAGATAAATAACTACATAAAAATTTAGCTTAAGGAGACCATGAAGCAACTCTTCCAAGAAACAGTAAGCCTAGCTTTAACATGACAACCCCCCCTTCCATAGAAGCTATCCAAGACATATTAAAATCTTCTAACGAAACACCTTTAAACTCCTTTCTCCTACACACCCACTCCGAAACCGTCCAAATAATGCACTGAATAACCTCCCCCACATCTTTACTTTGATTTCTAAAAACTCTATTGTTCCTTTCCAACCAAAGCTTTCACAAAATAGCATGCAAAACAGACTTCCATAAAATCCTTGCCCGGGCAAACTTACATCTTAGACGTCATTGAAGAAAAAGATCTTCAACTATTCTTGGCATGACCCACTCCATATCAAACAAATTAATAATAGTCATCCAAACTTTATAGGCAAATTTACAATGAATTAACAAATGAGGCACTGATTCATCATCTTTTAAACACATCTGACAACCATTAACAAGTACATGATTTCTTCTTCGAAGGTTATCAATAGTAAGAATTTTATGATGTTTCGCTACTCAACAAAAGGCCAGAACTCTAGGAGGCACCACAGGAAACCAAAAACGCTTCCATCTTTCTGCTATTGGATTTGTATCCACCAAAACATTATAAAAAGACTTCACATAAAATTGGCCTTTACCTTCTAACTTTTAGATTCTAACATCTGCCTTATTAACAGACAGATACACCTTCTCAAGCATTCCAAGCAACCTTGTAAAGTCACTTTGACACTTAACTATCCCATAAGTTTCTTCGGAAAGAGAAGTCCCAAACAACATTTCCATTCACAAAACCAAAATTCTTCTTAACAAACGCATGTTGTCTTTGATCCAACAAATACAAATTAGGGAATAAATCAAGCAATCTCAACTACCCACACCATTTATTATGCCAAAACCTCACCCGCCGCCCATTATTAACCCATAAGCGAATCCATGGCTCAAAATCACCCTGCACAGATAGAACAGACTTCCGAAACCCAGAAGCTTTATAGTGATGAGCATGGATATAAATATCGGTCGATACGTAGCGTATCGGCCGATAAATCGGGCATAGCGCCAATGGGCGCTACGCTTTTTAAAAAAAATCGCCGTTCACATGTGTATCGGCCCGTATTGGCTGGGGGGTTTAAAATCCCCCAGCCGATTTTTCTACCCACCTTTCCCTTTCAATATTTATCTTCTCCCCTCTTTTCTCCCCTCTTCACAACTCCAAGCCCCTTTCCTTGCCTCCATTTTTCAAATCATCTCAAAAAAACATCAAAATCATCAACAAAAACATCAAAAACATCTAAAGATTAAGGTGGCATTTAAGATTCAAGCATCAAGCTCAAAAAAGGTGAGTTTTGAAGCTTTTTTTTTTTCTACTTTGTGCTCTTTAAGTAGATTAGTATATTGTTTTTTTATAAAGTTTGAACATAGTTTATCTTTCATTCTTGAATGAATCTTGATGAAATTTGTTTATAACATTTTTTTTATAAGCCTTAAGTTACTATTTAAGTTGACATAACTAAACAACATGAATTCATATGAAAAACATTTATTATTCATAATCTTTTCTATTGATACGGCGATACAGGATCTAATGCAATGAGGGGACCGCTACATACTCATATACTAGTTGCTTTTGCAAAACAAACACATATTCCATCATTTTCCAATATCCTGGATTTTCTGGAATTTTTTCGGATTTTTTTGAAGACTTTTTTAAATCACACTGCTACGCCGCTACCGCTACGTATCGCCCGCTACGTATCGTTTTGGCAACGGGCCGCTACGCCCACCGCAACCGCTATTTGCATCCTTAGTGATGAGAGGGCACATTCCTCATTAGCTAAATTATATTTACAAATTAAAATCCTTTTCCACAACCCCTGACCTAGATCCCCCACCCTCCATAATCATTTACCAAGCATTGCTTTATTTACCTTATCAATGAATCATATACCCAACCACCTTGAGATAAAGGCTTACACACAGAATCCCATCTAACCAAATGATATTTGCGCTTGTCAATAGAATCATTCCAAAGGAAATCGTGCTGACACTTCTCTATCTTCCGCAAAATACTTTTAGGACATTTAAAACAAGAAAGATAGTAAATAGGGAGGTTTGAAAGAACTGACTTGATGAGAGTAATTTGACCACCCCTAAATAAATACTTACCTTTTCATGAGCTTAATTTTTTTTTAATCCGCTCCAGCATCCCCTCCCAAAGCAGAGTTTTAGGCAACCCCAAACATAAGGGGAGACCCAAATACTTCAAACTCTCTTCTGCTCACACACCAATAAACTCACATTTGCCAAAATTGATTTTCAATCGTGAAAGCAATTCATACCATTTCAATAACAATTTCAAAACATCAACCTAAAACAATGAAGCATCACAAAATATAATGGTATCATCAGCAAATTGTAAATGAGTTGCTTCAATAACACCATTACCAATGCCAAATCCTTTTATTAACGCCCTTTGAGATGCTTTCTCCATTAACGCATGCAAAGCTTCTGCAACAATAACAAAAAGCATAGGAGATAAAGGGTACCCTTGCCGAATACCTCTAGAACTTTTGAAATAACCTTTAGGAGAGCTGTTAACCAAAACTGAGAAGTGGGTAGAAGAAACACAATTATGAATCCATTGGCACCACCTCTTACCAAAACCCATCCTAACCATCACATACTAAAGGAAACCCTAGTCCACCATATCATAAGCCTTTTTGAAATCCAATTTGCAAATTAAGCCAGGACACTTTTGCCGATATCTTGAATCTATACATTCATGAGCTATAAGCACACTATCAAGAATCTAACGACCATCAACAAAAGCACCTTGATTATCTGATGTTATCTCTGGAAGCACCTTTCTTAATCGATTAGCCAAGACTTTCGCTAAAATTTTGTAGATACTCCCAATCAAACTGATAGGCGAAAGTCCTTTATAGAAATCGCACCGTCCTTCTTAGGAATCAAAACAATGAAAGAAGCACCCAATTCTCCTGCAATAAGACCATTCTTATGAAATTCATCAAAAAACACTTGTAAATCACCTTCTATCAGCTCCCAACATTTTTGGACGAATACTATAGGAAAGCCATATGGACCCGGAGCTCGATCCCCTCTAAGAGAAAAAACAACTTGCTTTATTTCTTCTTTGTTAAAACGCTCTTCTAAAAAGGACGCCCTTAACTAGATAACTTCCTAAAAAAAACCCCATCCATCTTAGGCCTCACTCTAGCATCACCATTATATAGATTCTTGAAAAAATTAACAATTTCTCTTTCGATGTCTTCTTTTTGATCCCAGACTCTACCTCCTATAGATATAGAATGAATATAATTATCACGGCTACCGGCAGATGCAGTGACATGGAAGAATCTAGTATTCCTATTACCTACTTCCAACCATTTATTACGAGAGCATTGCTTCCATTTGAGTTCATCCTGAAAAAGCAACAAAAAAATTGCTCCTTAAGATTATTCCTCCTAACTCGATCATCCTCTTCCAGAGTCCCTAAGATTTCCTTTTCATCTACACCTTGAATCTTGGCTAAAACCTGATTTTTTATAACCGCTATATTGCCAAAGACTTCTTTCCTCCAAGATTTCATATTTTTCTTGAGAAATTTCAACTTCTGGGCTAACTGATAACCCTTCCAACCACCTATAGAAAAAGATGTCTACCAATCTTTAACACAATCAATGAACCCCTTTTCTTCCGACCACCCAATTTCAAACTGAAAAGGTGGAGGACCCCAATCCGCCCCTCTTGTTTCTAGTAACAAAGGACAATGATCGTAGACCGACCTTGCTAGAGCTCTTTGAGAACAAATAGGAAACAATTCCATCCACTCTGTAGACAAAAGAAATCGGTCTAAATGACTCATGACTGGATCATCTTGCATATTTGACCATGTAAAATCAACCCCTCTCGGCGGCAAATCAACAAGATCATGAAGACTAATCCAATCATTAAAATCCCACAAAACTGGACTAACCGAGCAACCTCCTCTCTTCTCACTAGGAAACCTTATTGTATTGGTCTAATGATGTGGGAGCATTAATATATGTACAAATATTATGAGCCTAATACAACAGGATTTAATAAAAGCATATTTAACAAGTATCTACCAACACCAAGCTTTATAAATATCATATTGTAAAAGCATTTTCAGAACATGATGAGCTTTTGCAAGAATTCACTATCTAGGTCTCTTAAATTGAAATGTGCATGTAAGTTGAGATACATTTTGGCTTTTTTTATAAGATATTAATCATTAAATTAAATTGATTTCCAATAGAATAGTCAACATGTGACAAGTTCTTAGTTACATATTCTATAGATATTCAATAACTATGAGTATCCTCCTATGAGGATATGATTTAACCTCATTAGTCTCATGTCCTGCCCAACTTTGCTTTTGTCCTTAAAAGTTCCAACTCCTGATAAGATCTACAGATGTTGGATGTTGAGCTACATTTTACAATCTAAATGGTTCCTCTTCTAATCAAGCCCATTGCGTCCTGTTTTTAATTTTTGTAATTTTGATCCAAATAGGAAAAGCTTTTTTTAAGATCATTGATGAACCTTATCAAAGAGATCAGTCTTTATGCACCTAATTTAATCTATGCAAATTGGCTGAAATTTCTTCCAATGACCTATGATAAATCTCAGGCTCCCAACAGTGATTGTATCTCTTTCCTAAAGTCTTGTCAAACTACATGAACTTAAGGTCCCATTTGCATGTCCTCTGTACACTGTGCTTTGACTGCTTCCTTATGGTTCCCTGGGAAGCTCCTTTGACACACACACACACACACATTGTGATATGGGCCCCACTTATCACCAATCCAAACCGTCCACATGAGACCCCCCTGAATTACACTAAAGTCCCTTGGTTTGCACCATCTGAATAAAGTGGGCCATTGGATTGAGGATCAAATTTGTTTTCTTTAGTATAAGTCATTAAACTTGTGGGCCATAGATAAAGGGGTTAGAGGCATGGGATTGAGCCTAAACTTGATAGCTAGGCCCAAAAGATGGCTCTTTTTATCCCCTTGGTCCTGTGATGAATGGGACCTCGGGTGGTCCCCATCATGGTGTCTCTCACTGTAAGCAATGCGAGTTAACTCTCACTGGACCCATATGTGTGTGTGTCTATATATCTATACATATATATATATGAGTGCTACACATTGTCTCGGTGTTTTTTAGGAGAAAACTCCCTTCCATGGGCTCCCTTTCTCTTCAGCGGTACACAAATGTGACCTTATGGATTTACCCTTTTTTTCATTGTTAGTTTCTTTTAAGCTCCTGGTATAGAGCACTGAATTTATCTGGCTTACCATGTAATTTTCACCCCGAAGTGGTTCTGATCTCCAGAATGTTCTCATATTTGGATATGATATCTACAAAATCCTCTTTCCCTTCTCTCATTGGATGGAACAAGTTAGGATATTCATAGGGGAATGAAGAGGCTTACGTGATGGAATCTGGGAATAATAAAGTTGATTTGCCTATTTCGCCATTTTGCAATTGGTGAGTCATCACCCAGCTGCATCAACGCTTTCTTGTTTTTGGCGGGGGAGCTTGTGATTCCAGGGGATTGTTATTTAGGTCTTTTTTGTTTTTTGTAATTTTTCCTAAAACCCTAGGCGTCCTCTTTGATTCCTAGAGCATTATTGCATATTCTTATTGACTCTATCAATTGTCCTTAGATCTGATGTTTTGACTTCTAATTCTTCAAATCATAAAAATTGTTAAATCAATGAGAATGGACGATATCATAGATCAATTTAATGGCTGAATCATAGTTACCTAATTCGTTTGGATGAGTGCCGAATCACAAATGATTCAAATCAAATAAATCGCTATTTGATTTGTTATCATTCGGCAAACCCAAAATTCATAATTCACAGAAAATCGAAACTTCCAAGTGAGGAACCTCAAAAATTGCAGTTCCCAACCAACTCGCAATCTTCTTCTCATCTTCTTCCGTTGATAGTAGAAAATCTCTCCAAATCTCTTTTTGAATCTTGCTCACTGATCAAAATCCTTCTATCATCTCTCTCTCTTTCCTTTTGCAAGAAAGGTCTCTAAAAGCGAAGCAATAGAAAGGAGGACTCAATACCTCCTTATTTACATGAAGCTGCCCTTGTGTCTCATGTATTCTGGGCAATAATTCCTCTAGCCCAATAAAATTTCTTTACAAATGGCCCAAAATCAGCAGATCATTTTCATCACCATGTCTATAAAAAAATGTGATTTGACTTTCTTATTATTTTAACCGTATGCCTTTATTTGATGGTGGATATAACCATGGTAGAACTGAAATTCTCCTACTGATAAAACAATGTGTTTTATAAATTCTTATCGTGGGGTCCTTTTCTAGTGGTAAAAATTAATAACATCCATACGATAAAAAGGGTATTCATCCATCCTTTTCTAACCCATCCAATTTTCGAATTACATAATATGTCGAATTACGAACTGCGAACTCGAATGCAAATTGATTGAATTGCGAATCAGGTAACTATGGGCTGAATCACTAAACCACTTGTGAAGAGGACACTGTTCAAGACTAATAAATTAAGATCCTATTCTTCTTAATTAAGTTTTCAACTTCTTATGCTTGACAGATTGATTACACACAACCCATTTCAAAAGCGGTACAACAAGATCCAACAGCTGACGAAGGCGACAGCCAAATTGGAACTGTTGGATGTGTGGCTGTTGATGGGCATGGAAATCTGGCTGCAGCAACTTCCACAGGTGGGCTTGTGAACAAGATGGTTGGTAGGATAGGAGATACTCCTATCATAGGTGCAGGGACATATGCCAACAGTTTCTGTGCAGTGTCAGCAACAGGCAAAGGTGAAGCTATCATTCGAGCTACTGTTGCCCGAGACGTTGCTGCACTTATGGAATACAAAGGTCTCTCTCTCAAGGCAGCTGCTGCTTATGTTATTGACCAGTGTGTCCCAAAAGGCAATGCTGGTTTAGTTGCTGTTTCTGCCACAGGAGAAGTCACTATGCCATTTAACACAACTGGTATGTTTAGGGCTTGTGCTACAGAAGATGGGTATTCTGAAATTGGAATTTGGCCTTTGGACAGCAAAGAGTGATTCTTCCATGCAGTAGGTCTGAAAAGATAACTGATGAATCTGAATAAATTAAGGATTGTGCTTTATCTGGCAATTTGAACTTAATGTGTTATAAATGGCAATTGGTGAGCTGTAACGAAGTGTGATTGATTGTATTAGAATCCTCTGTCGTATTTATAGAAAAGTTTAAGTTTCAACGAAAGCCATCTTTCTCTCACTTGAATTGGACTTGGTCACCAACAGCATCATAAATTTCTGTCTCCTCTGGTAAACTAGGACCACCAACAGAATGCATCTGGTCATTCAAGACACTCTTGAATTATGTATCACAGAGATAAATTTGGCCCTCGTGGGAGCTCACCTGTTGTAGAGCAATCAAAATGGGAACTGCAAACCAGTGTACAGCGTGGGTGAGCATTTGGACATACATTAGGAACTTTGACTGATTTGATGAAAGTTTGAAACTTTTCCCCGAAACACAGTTCCATTATTTTTGCATTTGGAGTGGCATTCAAATACTAAAAAAACTACATTTCTCAAAATCCTTTTGTGCGTGGGTGTGCACGCCCCTCTTTTGTGACCATATCTAGGTAGCCCACATCAATGTAGATTTCATAAAACCTTATTTTGCTTTCTCGGGGGCCCTATATGTGAAGCTAGTTTGTTTCACTCCGAATTTGGGGCTGATTACTTTCCTGTTAGGTGAATGGTCAGTCGGTTGCAAGTGGGCCTAGCTTAATATGCTGTACACATTGTATATGGGATTTAAGTCTTTACGCCCAGTTTCCCTGTCCAAACAAGTCATGGGCCTCACAAGGTCCATTCTTTTTTCTTCTCTTTTTTCTAGAGGGCTGCACCACGCCTCACCACACCTGGTTTCATGGGTCCGCTGGGTCTTGAGGCAACAGAAGGTGGATCATGTGAAAGCAAAGGGGATGAAACTGAAACTCTAATATTCTCCTGAGCTGCAGAGGGAGTTATTAAGGTTTAAACTTTGAACATGGAATGAAATAGAACCAGACAGTAATCTGGAAGATGGATGAATGTATAATCTGTTAGAAATGTATTATTTATCCATATGAGACTCCTGACTCATACAAGATATGCTCACTTAGAAATAGAACACACAGAATATCACTTGGAGATGGTTTTGATATGCTTTCAGAAGGCCATAAACTGCCCCAGTGAGACGGTCCAAGGTTTATAGTGGAAGATGCTGGAAGAAGAGGGAGTATTCAGTCTAGTCTCTCGTTGGGAGTGCTGAAAAAAGGATGGCATTGTGTAGAGCTTTTGAAAGCATGGCATCTAATAGGGTAGACTGTAGAGTGACATAACGACATTCACATATGTGGATGTGTAGTCTCTTTTTTTCTTTTTTTTTTACCAATCTCAAATTGATGAGACAAGGCTTTGATGATGATGATGATAATGATTTATATTATAAAGCATTTAATTTTCACCTCTTGCTAGGGAAGAGGTTTTTTTTTTTTTTTTGGTTGTGTGGCATAAATACTCATAGCTTATCTGATAAGATGGACTATTTACATGGGTATATTGATTATGTAAAACTCATACCAGGAATGATATGCAGATCATTCTCCATAATGAAATCCACCATATGGATCATTTGGCTCGCCAAAAGGTTACCTTTGTGAAATATTGTTTTTGTCCTGACCTGTTGGTTAATGACAGCGCTTTGACAGTCACCCTTCATGTTGGGTGATGGCTAAGTCCACCATCTTGCAATTGGAGGGTGCCTGATTTCTCGAAACAGCAGATCCACTATGGATGTGGGGAATCCACTATGGATGTGGGGAACATGAAAGTGGAAATTCTCCACTAGGTGAACAAAGTAAGTAGAAAGTTGGAGGTGGAGAAAACCGAAATGGTGATTTCATCATGAGGTAAAATTGTGCCTTTCCTATTCTTGTTGAGTGCTCTCTCCAACGAGTTGAATCAAACAAGGGCAAAGCGTTGGCATGCAGGCCCCATGTGGGCCTACAGCTATGAACATAAAAGGCCTCTATGGCTCTATGTTTGATCCAGTCAATGAGATTGGCACCAAACTCACAAAATCTCATCTGTTCCAATCCAAGGACTTTTGCATGCTGATTCTTGTCCATGCTAACTAACATGTTCTTCATCAACAGCTAAGGCCAATTTTGCAGAATCGTGTGAGAGCTTTCTGGATCTATTCTGGTTGGTCTAATTTGGATCAATCCAGGTTCATTACTACTAAATGCAAAGGCCTACTTTTGAGAAGCAGTCATAGATTTCCACGACCCTGATATTGTAAATCTTGTTAGAATAGAAAACAGAAGACTAGAGGGAGAGAGAGAGCTCTTATTTATGAGATTTCTGTGTGTAAATAATAAGGGGGAGGAGGATCTTATTTATAGAATAAGATTCCTTCCTCCTCAAGCAACCCAATAGGGAAAAACCCTAACCCTTATAATCTCTTTATCTCATGTGGGTTCCAATGTGGGCATCCACCTATGATAATAACATCTTATAATACTCCCCCTTGGATGACCACCATTCAATGACAGTTGCCTCATTAAAACCTTGCAAAGGAAAAACCCAGTGGGATAAAAACCAAAGCGAAGGAAAAAGAGTACAACGTTCTACAGGATCATTGACTTGGTGTTGGACGTGCATAATGCTGCCTCGTTAAAACCTTAACTAGGAAAACCCAGTGGGACAAAACCTAGAGAAGGAAAAAGAGTACAGCGCACATATGTCCTGGGTAGCATACTTCAGGATGCCTCCCCCTGATTACTACTCCCCCTGATGATAACATCTTTGTACATAATTAAGCATGTCAATCTCGTATATAATTTCTAAAATACTGAGTTTTGGCAAAACTTCGTAAACTGATCAGCCAGGTTGTTGCTTGAACGAACTTGATTGACTTCAATCTTGTTATTCTTTTAAAGCTCATGAGTGAAGAGGAACTTTGGTGTAATGTGTTTCGTCTTGTCATCTTTAATGTATCATTCTTGAATCTGTTGAATACATGCCCCATTGTCTTTGCAAATAATGCTCGGAGTACCTGTACTAAGAGGTAATTGACAAGAACTACATCTATGCTGAGTTAAATATTTTTTGCCATACACATTCCCCACTGGCTTAAAAATCTCAGCATGGTTAGAATAAGTAGCTATCAATAGTCAATTTAGTAAAATATCAAAAATAATGATATTGACATGAAGAAACATATAACATGTTTATGATCGATCCTTATGAGGATCAGGGATATATCCTGAATCTGTATATCCTACAAAATTTGGTTTCAGTCATAAAACAGACATAAATATCATAGCATTTGTTTAATACCAATCCAAAGCCTTAGTACAAAACTATATATGGGAAGCATATTTATAAAGAATAAAAATCTCATTAGAACTTCTCTCGATCTGCGGGTCGAGATAAAATAGTCAATAGTTTTCTCGAGCTCTTCTGGAGTCTCGATTAGATTTATAAACTTCTACTATTATAAATCCATTTAAGGATTGTATAAAGATAAATAGGCAAATGGGATTGTTTTCATACTCTTCCTTATATAGACATTTACTAAGACGATTGTACCATATTCTTCTGGAATGCTTCAGGCTGTACAATAAACGTCTTACTTATATTGAGTACGTACTCTCTTACTTTGCTTCAGGCAAAGCAAATCCTTCTGGGATTTTCATATATATATATATATATGTCTGTGTATGTTTTCAATCCCAAGTTTCTACAGGAAACCGTATATCACAATTTTGCCTTTCGTTCATTTGCCTTACAAACACCCATTTGTAACCTACAGGGTTAACACCGTTTGGGGTTTGTACTATAGGTTCATATATACCACGTCTATTTAGAGATTGTAATTCCTTAATGGTATCTCTTTATTTTGGCCAATATGTTCTTTGTCGACATTCATTTATAGAACGTGGTTTTGTATCCCAAACAACATTCTTAATTTCCATTGATATTTGAGTAGCTACCGCATATACAAATGCGTCATCGATGATAATTTCATTTCTATCCCATCTCTCTCTTGAATAATTATAAAGTATAGAGATCTCTTTATTTATTGGGTACCCATTGCCTCTTCAGGGGCTTCTAGAGTCTCTTCTGGGACTCGTGTCTCTTCCGGGACATCAATTTCTTCAGGAATTTTAGAGAGAGTGGATTTTGTCATAAACTCTTCTGTAGTATACCTCTTCTAGAGTATGATTGGGATATGATTGCTCATTTCTCCTCTTCTGGGGAGCTGAGTCCTTGAAACCTATAGTTCTACCACGCTTCTGGCGTGTATAGATTCATTTGTTGCCATATTTGGACTTTGTTCTTCAGGAACACTAATTCGTACTTGTCCTACAGGGACATTAATTCGTGCTTGTGTGTTCATAGCCGATACATGTGACCTAGTCACTTTTGCTGCATCATTAAAAGCATCAGGGAATTCATTTGTAATTAAGTGCACAATTCTCCGTACTTCATTCTCACATTGTGAAGTACATAAATCTAGATGAGATTGAGTGGAAGTATTCCACATTAATTCTCGCCGTTCTTCAGGAACGGATTGTTCTTCAGGAACAAGGTGTTCTTCAGGAACTCTCTTATCTCCTCCTAACGGCAAGAAGACTGGCTCATCAAGATGACAATTAGCAAAAACGAACAATGAATATATCTCCTGTCATTAGGTCTAGATATCCATTAATTAGGGTGAAGTATAACCAACATAAAGTCTACGTTGTAGGCTCATGCAAGTCACAAACCTATGATATCAAGCCTTATAAATTTAATAACATGCTTAAGGATGTGTATCCTAGGTTTAATAATATGTGCTAATGGGCGGGATTAGATAGGTTCACAAATGTCACACAATATCCTTTGCGAAAAAGATGGTCAATAGATGGTACTCTAAGAAGTACATAACAGAAGTATCAATAATTTACTAGAGCATAGGACCCCTAGAATAACAAGCTTCTGGCTTAACTTTGTCGTTTTGCTCATAATCGAATATGATTCGATTTTTAAAGATTGTCTTGTAATATAGCCTTGAAATATAAGGAGAATGCACTTAGCTTTTTTAGTATCAGCTTCTGGCTGTCAATACTAGTAATGATGTGCAAATACCATTAGGTAGACTCTTCAGGAGTATTCAAGTATTTGTACGGATACAGCTATGATCGATGCCGTGCACAAATGAAACACTAATTCAGAGAAAAACTTCTGGTTTTTTCAATGTAGTGTGTTTTGTTGCACTGTCTACCAGACAGATATTATCCTCAGTTTCATGCATTCCATGAGCCACAGAGCAAGTAATAATAAACTCACATAACTAGGTAATCGCATTGCAAAAATAAAAGTAAGAACAACTAAACAATTCAGCATTCAAAGCAAATATAACATAATATACGGGGGATTAAAAATAAGTCCTAGCATTCAACAAAATATCTAAGAACTGAACTCAATGTTCAAACTCATAAAAGTAGTTGTAGGTCTTCCAGACTATGCTTGGTGGTTCGCCCAATTTCCAAACAAAATGCCTTTTCAATCACCTCTCCTTGGGTGGTTTATTTCATCTCTACGGGAGAACATATTATATCTACCTCTTCTGGAGGGATTTTAATTGACTAATCTGGCATTTATTTCAAACATTGGGTGTATGACCATCTGCTGGTGATCATCCCTGTCTAATGGGGATATAATGGCGTGGAAAATAAAAGCGTATGCCATATCCTTCAGGGATATTTTATTTCCGACTTCGATAGTATCACCAAGCCTTTTAGAATGTGTTAAGATCGATTTACTAATAACAATCAAACAAAAATAGAACTTCGGGTTCTCAATATCCGATGACAAAATATAATGAAGAATTGGCCAATCAGAAAGTTAGAACTTCGGGTTCTCAACTGATGAATCAGAACTTCTAGTTCTGTCAATACTTCAGGCTAGTGATAGAACTTCAGGTTCTTAGAACTACTGGTTCTATCAAAGCTTCAGGTTTGAATCACAACTTCTGATTCTATCAAAACTTCAGGTTTGATTTCATGGCCGTTGTATCGATCTACACTACTTTGAATCTTTAGAAATCAAAGCTCCAAGTTTGATTATGAATATGAATCTTCAGGTTCATATTCCAAATCTTAGAACTTCTGGTTCCAGATAATGTATGGATCTTCAGGCCCACGTTATTCATTGGAAATAGAACTTCAGGTTCTATTATACACAACTACTGCTTTGGCAATAACAAATTCATCAAGACTAAAATTTCATATAATCATATAGTGATAATGATACCTAAGTAATTATATCAAGCATGCAGTACAATGTTATAGAATATAAAAATAAATGTATGTGAGAAACAGAAATAAAATGTAGAACTTCAGGTTCTTAACATCCAATCAAAGATAATAATAAAAATGTGATGAGGAATTGAGAAATTTGAAGTTTAGAACATTAGGTTCTCAACTTAAGAATCAGAACTTCTGGTTCTAAATTAGAATAGTTCATGGATCTTTCAGTACGAGTTAGAACTTCAGGTTCTAGATTAGGATAATTTATGGATCTTCAGGTCCGAGTTAGAACTTCTGGTTCTAGATTAGGATAATTCATGGATCTTCAGGTCCAAGTTAGAACTTCTGGTTCTAAATTAAAATAACATACAGAACTGCAGGTTCAGGTTATTTATTCGATATAGAACTTCTAGTTCTAAGTATCATATGAAACTTTGAATACGTATTGTAGATCTGAAAACTTCTGGTTTCAGAGTAAAATAAACAACGGATCTTCTGGTCCGGAATCGACGGATCTTCTAGTCCGGATTCAAATGAACTTCTGGTTCATAGATTAAAATAATTTACGGAACTTCGAGTCCGAATTATTGATTCCATATAGAACTTCTGGTTCTAAATATCGTATGGAACTTCGGGTTCCAATTTCTTGCATAGAACTTCTGGTTCTATTTATGATTCATGATTTTCAATTTTATCATGATCTCCTTTTGATAAGAAATTACAATTCATCACTCGAATTAAAATGATAAATACTTATAGATCTAAAAGGAATAAAGTTAAATGCAGATTATCAAACGAATAAATGGTCATAAAATAAGGAGAAATTACTTAACCGTTAAAACGCCCTCCTTTTGGTGCCAATGTGTAAATCTGCTCGTGAGCTTTTTGTAGGCGCACACGGATTGTCAATCGTACTTCAGATGGCGAAGATATAGCGACTTGAAATTTTTGACAATGATCTACAATCTACCTACAATATAAAAAAAAATGAGAGGCAAGTGTACCAAGGATACAGAGAACGGTGTTAGCTATCCCTGTGGCATTGTCGGGTGCTAGCGGCGCCTGTTGCGATCAGATCGGCTAGAGTCGATCCAATCTGCACGGGTGTTGTGGCGGGGTAACCTTATCCAGTGGGCACCCATTTTTCTTCGTTTCATCAAACAATTCCATTGCAATGTTTTGATTTCTCGTCTTAAAGAGACCATTCATCAGTGAGTTGAATGTGCAAACATCAGGTAAAAGGCCTTTAACAGACAGACCACGAGCAAGTTCTGTAGCTTTCTCTACCCGATTCTCCTTGCACATGGTATTGATCAACGTGTGATAAGTGACCATATTGGGAAAACAATCCCTTGAGATCATCTGATCCAAGACCTCCATTGCATCTTCAATCTCACCCGCTTTACACAGTCCGGATATCAGCATATTGTAAGTAAAGATATTAGGGTCAAACCCTTCCTAAACCCTGCGAGCGCCAGCAAATCCCCCAACGGGCTTGGAGTAAGATGGCATGGGGGCGGCCGCGGGCTCCGCCTGCTTGACGCCAGGGAGATCCACCATCCCGAGAGCAGCGAGCATGTCGATGGTCTCCTTGTCGACCTGAATGACGTCGGTCTTGATCGCGGACTTGTCGGGGACGAAATCCATCCTCCACTCCCTCTCCTCCTCCTGCAGCTTCAAGGAGATGCCTCGCATGGGGCCTCGCTGGATGCGCTTCATGAGGTGCGTGGAGAATCCATCGATCTTGTTGCGGAGGCGCTTCGACGGGATGATTGCGACCTCTTCCAGGATCTTCTTGTTCTTGTGGAAATCCAAGGTCATGCGAGAGTAGTACCTCTCGATCACCAACCGAGACGACTTCTTCACGGTCTTGGTGCGGACGCGACCCATCTCTGATGCTGTTGCTGTTGCTGCAGAGAAAGAGTTTTAGGGTTTTGGGGTATGAACAAAATGATCCGCTGCTGCTGCTGCTGCTTGCTTGGTCTTTTCAAATCTGATCTAGATCTCTCATAATCTAAATACCAACCATGGCTATTTTCAGTGGCGATGATGAAACTGCACCCTTCTTCATCGGGTTCCTCTGCTTGTTTTTTTTTTTTTTTTTCTGGAGTCACGAGGCCGGAGCTCATCGTGCTGATAACGTGTTAGAATAGAAACAGAAGACTAGAGGGAGAGAGAGAGCTCTTATTTATGAGATTTCTGTGTATACATAATAAAGGGGAGGAGGATCTTATTTATAGAATAAGATTGCTTCCTCCTCAAGCAACCCAATAGGGAAAAACCCTAACCCTTGTAATCTCTTTATCTCATGTGGGTCCCAATGTGGGCATTCACCTATGATAATAACATCTTATAACAAATCTATATTTAAGGTCCTTTTTTTTTCGGAGACAATGCAATATTCAGTCAGATGGCCCGTTTAAAGGCTTATTAGCCCAATGTCATCCGATTTTGTTGATTGTATGGAGAGGCCCATGTACCAGGCCATTATAGCATTCTCTTGACATAATCAAACGTCTATATTTAAGATTTAGGATTTAGGGTTTCATCAAGCATTTCAAAGATAAGATTCGAGCCCACTCTCTTTTGCCCCTCAAATATATTAATGGAACCACTGTTTTTGTGTTGGAGCCTACTTTTGAAGCCGGCAAGGAACATAAAAAGTCCAATACAAAGCCCATGAGATTATGATTCGATTTTGCACCTATGTTTTGAGCATGAGTGTGATCCTATGTAACCACCAATGGGTCCTACCAGGAGCCTTCCTCTGGAAAGAGTAAAACAAAACGAAAAGAATGTACAAATCTTGAGTTAGGGCTGACGGTCGGATTCGATGTTGGGGTAAAAATATGGGCATCGGATCCGATTGAGAAATGTGCTTTGATTAGTGGAGCATTCATTTCTCCCAGGGTGTGGATTGGGATGCGGAATCACATCTCATTTCTGATTTCTGACTGACGAGATTGGATTTGGGGTTTCATTTCTGATTCTGACTGCGAAAGCAATTGTATTTGTACGCCTACAAATGAGGTCTGTAGTGCGTTGCGGAGAGAATAGAGGGAGAGAGGGCAATGGGGTGGGCGATTGCTCTTCATGGCGGGGCAGGCGATACCCAGCGATCTCTGCCTCCCCACCGCAAAGAGGCGCGTGAGGCCGCCCTCCGCCATTGCCTAACCATGGGCGTCTCAGCGCTCAAATCCAAACAATCTCCTTTAGACGTCGTCGAGCTCGTGGTATGTCGCCACCCATCTCTTCGCCTTTCGTTATCCTTTTTTTTTTTTTTTTTTTTGCATCTGCTGCCTTCCATGTGCTTGTTGGAATGCCCCAGTGATATTTTCCTTTCTCCCTTCATCGCTCTACTACTTACATAATACATGATATGCATACCATGTGCTGAGAATTGAGAATTGGTATTTTATTAGTAGATGAAGTAAATGAACTCAACTGTAGCTCTTCTTCTTATGAAAAACTTTATCTTTTTGCTGTCTTTATCTTTTGCTGTATCTTCTTTGTCGATTCTCTTGGGGTGTGTATGGTGGGTGACACTTTCTGTCCATCAAACTTACAAGTGGTGGGTTTCAGTTTTGATTGGGGCAAGCTCCCTGATATCAAATTGAAATCGAATGGTCCTTGAGAGATTTAGAATACTAGGATTTATTTTAGATTGCGATTCGATTACTACTTCTTTGCGGTGGAAAAATAATAGTAATCAACCACACAAAGAGACAATACACAATTTAACGTGAAAACCCTAATGGGAAAAAACCACGAGTCTAAAGTGAATAAAATCAATCACTAACTTCCGTAATACAAGATATACTCACAACCTTATTGTCAGTCCCTCGACATGAGGTATTGTTGTTCTTGATAGATCTCTACAGCACGGAGTCCCTCGGTGTCCTACTATTAGTGCCTTGATCTTCACAAAAAACGAGTCTCTTCAACAAGAAAACAATCTTCTACAAGGAAGTAGAAGCAAAAAATCTTTTATAATGAAGTAGAAGTAACAAATCGCCTACGAAGAAGTGGAAACATCAACTCTAGAACTTAAAGCCTTCAGCCCAATTTCTCATGGAATCTTTAAACAGTATCTCCAATATGATCTCTCAACTAAGAATATGGAAAAGGTATGTTTAGGTCGAAAGGAACACCCAATTTATAACCCCACAATTCGTGCCTCATTAAGATAGCCACTGCAGAAATCAACTTACTAATTTTTGCATAAAAGGAAACAATTCCATAACAGGAAAGTGGATTTCTGCCGCATTGCGCTCGAGCACATGTGAGTGCCCGCTTAAGCACGTGCTTTGTGCTTCTAGTTATTTTGTATTCGTCTGTCAGGTTTTATTACAGTCTTCATGGGCTTGAGCGTAATCGCCTCTGTCTAGGCCCGCTCGAGTGCATGAGCATATCTGCTCGAGCGCATGCACTGTTTTCTGTTTTCTTCAATTTAGCACTTCTTGCGACGCAATCAACAGCCCATACTTAAGAATATGAAATGTAGATTCCTGGACTCAAGTTTTGTCCAATATATGAAGTAGCCAGTTACAAAAAATCCTTACAATCCTGATACAGTTAGTTCGCATTTTTGCCACCGTACTCTGTGATATAGGATTTCACAATTTCTGTCCTTGTTGGTTGGTTGGATGGAGATATTTTAGGTCTGATCCACCACATATTTTGTTTCTTTGATTGACTGTACCAGGCTACTAGCAGTTTTAGCTCTCTTTGTGGCCCGGGTTAAATGCGGTACAAGTGTTTACAAGCCTGATCCATGTAATTATTGGGTTTACTAGTTTTTTTTTTCTACTGGTAACATGGTTTGAGCATGCAACCTGGTGGTTGCAATTATGAGCACCTTATGACTATGCCAGGACTCTATGCAATTGTGCTTGCCATTTATGACTCCATTTCAGTTTGGCTCTAGTTGAGATATTCCAACAGGTTGGGAATCTTATTGAAACATTTTGGATTTTTGTTTAGGAAAAATATCAAACAAATAGTATATAAATGTAGAAAATATAAAAACATAATAAAATTTAAAAATAATATTTAGGTTAGGAGGGATGTAGATATTGAGGAAGATGTAAAACATAAGATAAAAGTAGGATGGTTGAAGTGGAGACGAATGCTTTGTGATCGATGCATACCAAAATGATAAAAGGGAAAATTTTACTAAATAGCAATTAGACCAGCTATGACTTATAGTGTAGAATGCTGACCAATCAAGAAGAAACACTTGCACAGTATGACTATAGTGGAGATGAGAATGTGGAGGTGGATATGTGATAAAACTAGGAGGGATAGCATCAGAACTGAGCATTTCTCAGGAGCATTTAAAGCTAGCATCAATAGTTGATAAAATAAAAAAAAACCCGTTTGAGATGGTTTGGACATATCTAACGCAAGCCAACAACAATGCCGATAAGGAAAACTTTTTGTAGGTAGATTGATGGCTCACCAAGGGAAATGTGTAGGCCAAAGAGGATGTCTATGAAACTAGTTACAATAGATTTGAAAAAGTGCAACCTATTGGAGAATTTTTTGAGTCAAGATAGATTAGGATGGAAAAATATAATTTATGTAGCAAAAACCCAGCATAGTTGGAATAAGGCTTTGATGTTGATGATTATGATGATATAGATTATATGCCTTTAATTTATATTGCTAAATCAATGATGCAATGTGTAGATTTCTACATGCCAATTGAATAATTTATAAGCTGTGTATGCCACAATGTGTAGACATGCATTTTCAAATCTCATCTCATAATATGACATGTTCATGTTTTATAGTTTGTATGTAGTTTGGGGCTTTGCAGATATTTTTTAAAAAATTGCAAATGACCGCTCTTCTTTTACTAATAAGATAAAATAAAATAAAATTTGGGTCGAAATAGACTAAAATGCCAAAACGAACCAAATCTGCAATTAAAATTTTCTCACATGTAGTTCTGTTCGACTATGGCTCCATTTTGGCCAAAGCAAATCAAAATTGACAACTAGTATGTGGAGTTCAGTGTGTTCGGGTACGGTCAGAATGTTAGTGATCCAAGTTTCAACTTTTCATTTTCTTGAAGTCTATTTCAAGTATATCAATTTCTGGATTAGAGTTTAAATTATTAAAATGAATTACAAAAGTTGTCAACTATATGTTGGCTTTTAAGTACACAATCCAGAGCTGGTACCGAAAACATGGCTATAATGGGGAATTCTGAAGCTAGAATCAGTTTTTGTTTACTGTTCTTCCATGAATCAAATGGTCATTCAATGTATTTATGTTAATATCAATTAGTTGGGCATGTTTTCTTTGATTGACATTTATGTCTTCTTTTATTATTGGCAGGTGGAAGTATCAGTCAACGTTACATATTGGTTAAATTTAGGTGGAATATTAGAAAATGGGGTACTTTCTGTATATTTGTCGTATATTTTTATTGAATCTGTATTTTATTTAAATTGAAGAAATAAAACAACTTAATACATAGCAATTCATGGTGAAATGAGCTCCATGGAACTGTCATTAAAGAGGTAAGGGGTGAAGTAATGTGGTAAGAGGTGAAGGATATAAGATGGAGATGTAGATGTAGATGGGAGTTTGACTTTCCTAGGTATTGGATTATTGTTTTTAGTTTTGGTTATTGAATAGATCATCATCATGATAATTGAAACCTTATCACATTTTTTGGGCTTTGCTTTTCTACCATAGACTATGATACCTAGCTAGAAAGCACGGACACACGCCTAGGGTCCCCGTGTCTGACATGCCATGAAGTGTGTCTGTTTTTTTTTTTATTTTTTTTTTTTAATTTGGCCATGGCAAGGACATGGATGGACACGGCAGGGACATGTGTCCTGCATATACCATTTGGATATGGCCCCAATTTCAAGATACGACACACGCTTTGTCTGAGATGTCACTTTGTTAAAAAAATAGGGGAAAAAAGCTACCAAAAGAAGTGAAGCAGGAAAAAGAAAAGAAATAAAAGAAAAAGAGCAGTACCTGGCGAACAATGCAAGAGCAGCGAGCAGAATTTCCGTTGAGCAGGACAAGCAATGTAGAGAATTAACCGAGCAGCCATCGTTCTTTCTCATTCTCTTTCCCCTTTTTTTCTCTTTTTGTGGTCATCTCTCTCCTCCTGTGTAATGCAAGTGCTCTCTCTTATACCAATCTGTCTGTACTTTTTGTCAATGTAAGGTCTTGCTCTCTCCTCCCTATTGAAAGCTTTTTGACAGATCCAGCTGTCTTGTTGACTTCTCCATGCTCTCTTTCTCTTTTATCGATTTTTTATTCTGTTTATTACTTTTTTTTAATGCAAGGACACTCTCTCTCCTGTCTGGTGAGAGCATTTTGACAGCCCTAGCGATCTCTTCTTCCTATCTTTTTACCCTATTTTTTAATGCAAGGGTTCTCCCTCTCTCTCTCTGTTGAGAGCTTTTTGGCAGCTACAACCTGGCTTTTCTTTTTAACTCAATTATTTGTTGATATCTCTGGCTGTCTTGTTTTTTTAATGCACTGCTTTTTGCTTCTGCATTACTGAGTATCTTTATCAAAACCCACTTGAATGCAACATGTGCTGCTTATAAAAGCCTAATTAATTTAAAATCTCTATAATGTATGAATATACAAGCCCTAGTTATGTTTTTTTTATATTAACTGTGACATTATGCTTCTTAATTTGGCTAAAAATATAACTATTCTTTAATTTTATGATTATATATAAAATATATATTTATTATTTGCCTTGTCTTACCCGTGTCCGTATCCTAATTTTTTTGGATTTGCTGTATCGCTGTGCCCGTGTTGTGTCATATCCATGTCCTGTGTCCTTATCTGTGCTTCTTAGATACCTAGATACTTACAAAATGGACAACATATCCATATATCACATCATATTTAGTACTTCATTTTTTGGGGTGTAAGATCCATGACAATGCCATATCCATGGCATTTCCTTTCTGCATCCATGCTGCATTTGGGCATAAAAAAACTGGCAAATGCATGAATTTAATTTAGAATCATTCCCCTAATAAATACACAAGTAAAACAAGCCCGAGTATCTATAAATAGACATCTCTAGGTTCCTTACACTATAGAGTCCAATGGTCATGGTTTGGAAATGGTAACATCTATGGAAAAGCTACCCTTGACTTCACACTCCTTTTTTATTTATTTTTTGTTTTTTATTTATTTATTTTTTGGCCGTATAGATTTCTTGGTTTCCACCACATATGTAAGGAAGGTTCTACCTATCTTTCTAACTAAATCTGCCTTCCACAGGTGCGTGAGCTGGAAAATTCTCCACATTTCAACGCTGGTAGAGGTTCTGTTTTAACTACAAGTGGAACAGTTGAAATGGAAGCGTGTATAATGGATGGTAATACGAAGAAATGTGGAGCTGTTTCAGGTCTTTCCACTGTTGTTAATGCCATATCTCTGGCACGAATTGTGATGGAGAAAACCCCTCATATTTATCTGGCGTTTGATGGAGCAGAAGCTTTTGCAAGGGAACAAGTTAGTGCTATTTGAGTGCATCTACTTTTCTACTTTTTCATCTCATGCAAATGCTATTTGACTATGCTTCCTATTTTTTATTTTCACTTGCATGCTTATTAATTGGTAAAGGTTAATATCTCAATAAATCATTTGAGTGCCATGCCACTTGGAAATGTGTTTGAAAATGCTCCAATATTAAGCTTGTCCACCCACAACCATGTCAGATGTTATGTGTATTTGTTCAGTGCACTTGTATTATCGTTTGAAGGGTATTTATCCAATTCACATGTTTTTGTATTTTTGTTTTCTCAATTGAAAGCAATGATCGCCTGTTTCTGTAAATTGTGCAATGTTGATTGAAGTGTCTGAGTGGTACATTTGGTAGGGTGTTGAAACTGTTGATGCAAGTCATTTCATCACTCCTGAAAACATTGAAAGGTTAAGTCAAGCAAAAGAAGCCAACAGAGTTCAGGTATAACCTTAATTCACTCTAGAGATGCAATCATGGATCCTTTTTTTTTTTTAATCTTTAATCATTCAGTAGTTCTTCAGATTTTGTTAACAATGAGTATTTAGTCTCCTTCAGGGAATCATCCATTTTTCACCATTCATCCATAGGGTGTGATTAACTTAATTGGGAATTAGTCACACATAATGGCATGATTGAATCTTGATGATAAATCACTGGTAGACCTTTGTACAATTGATACTTAGGCACATCATGTATGGTTGGGGGAGGTTGGTCTAATGATGTGAGAGCATTAATACATGTACAAATATCATGTGCCTAATACAACAGGATTTAATAAAAGCATATTTAACAAGTATCTACCAACGCCAAGCTCTGTTAATATCATCATGTAAAAGCATTTTTCAGAACATGTTGAGCTTCTGCAAGAATCCACTATCTAGGTCTCTTAAATTGAAATGTGCATGTAAGAAGAGATACATTTTCGGCTTTATTTATAACATATTAAGTTGATTTCCAATAGAAGAGTATACATGTATTTGACAAGTTCTTAGTTACATATTCTATAGATATTCAATAACTATGAGTATCCTCCTATGAGGATATGATAACCTCATTAGTCTCAGGTCCTGTCCAACTTTGCTTTTGTCCTCAAAAGTTTCAACTCCTGATAAGATCTACAGATGTTGGATGTTGAGCTACAGTTTACAATCTAAATGGTTCCTCTTCTAATCAATCCCCATTGCATCCTGTTTGTAATTTTTGTAATTTTGATCCAAATAGGGCAAGCTTTTTTTAAGATCATTGATGAACCTTATCAAAGAGATCAGTCTTTATGGACCTAATTTAATCTATGCAAATTGGCTGAAATTTCTTCCAATGACCTGTGATGAATCCCAGGCTCCCAACATTGATTGTATCTCTTTCATTAAGTCTTGTCAAACTACATGAACTTAAGGGCCCATTTCATCTGTGTCCTCTTTACACTGTACTTTGACTGCTTCCTTATGGTTCCCTGGGAAGCTCCTTTAACACACACACACACACACACACACACACACACACACACACACACACACACATTGTGATATGAGCCACACTTATCATCAATCCAAACCGTCCACACGAGACCCCCCCTAAATTACACTAAAGTCCATGGTTTTGCACCCATCTGAATAGAGGGACCATTGGATTGAGGATCAAATTTGTTTTCTTTAATATAAGTTGTTAAACTTGTGGGCCATAGATAAAGGGGTTAGAGGCATGGGATTGAGCGTAAACTTGATAGCTAGGCCCAAAAGATGGCTCTTTTTATCCCCCTGGTCCTGTGATCAATGGACCTTGGGTGGTCCCCATCATGGTGTCTCTCACTGTACGCAAGGCGAGTTAACTCTCACTGGACCCATATGTGTGTGTGTCTATTTATATGTGAGCGCTACACATTGCCTGGGTGGTTTTTAGGAGAAAACTCCCCTCTATGGGCTCCCTTTCTCTTCAGTGGTACACAGATGTGACCTTATGGATTTACCCTTTTTTTCTTTGTTAGTTTCTTTTAAGCTCCTGGTGTAGAGCGCTGAATTTATCTGGCTTACCATGTAATTTTCACCCCGAAGTGGTTATCATCTCTAGAATGTTCTCATATTTGGATTTGATATCTACAAAATCCTCTTTCCCTTCTCTCATTGGATGGAACAAGTTAGGATGTTCATAGGGCACTGAAGTGGATTTTGTGATGGAATTTGGGAATAATAAAGTTGATTTGCCTATTTTGCCTTTTTGCAATTGGTGAGTCATCACCCAGCTGGCTGGGTCAACGCTTTCTTGTTTTTGGCGGGGGAGCTTGTGTTTCCAGGGGACTGTTATTGAGGTCTTTTTTGTTTGTTGTAATTTTCCCTAAAACCCTAGGCGTCCTCTTTGATTCCTAGAGCATTATTGTATATTCTTATTGATTCTATCAATTGGCCTTAGATATGATGTTTTAACTTCTAATTCTTCAAATCATAAAAATTGTTAAATCTATGAGATTGGACAATATCATAGATCAATTTAATGGCTGGATCATAGTTACCTAATTCGTTCGGATGGCTGCCAAATCACAAATGATTCAAATAGAATAAATCGCTATTCGATTCGTTATCATTTGGCAAACCCAAAATTCATAATTCACAGCAAGTCGAAAGTTCCAAATGAGGTTCCTCAAAAATCACAGTTCCCAACTAACTCGCAATCTTCTCTTGATCTTCTTCTGTTGATAGTAGAAAATCTCTCCAAATCTCTTTTTGAATCTTCCTCATCGATCAAAATCCTCCTATAATCTCTCTCTCTTTCCTTATGCAAGAAAGGTCTCTAAAAGGCAGGAATAGAAAGGAGGGCTCAATACCTCCGTTTTTACATGATGCTGCCCTCGTGTCTTACGTATTATGGGCAATAATTCCTCGAGCCCAATAAAATTACTTTTCGAATGGCCCAAAATCAAGATATCATTTTCATCATCATGTCTATAAAAAAATGTGATTTGACTTTCTTATTATTTTAACCATATACCTTTATTTGAATGGTGGATATAGCCATGATAGACGTGAAATTCTCCTCCCGATAAAACGTGTTTTATAAATTCTTATCGTGGGGTCCTTTTCTATTGGTAAAAATTAATAACATCTATACGAAAAAAAGGGTATTCATATTGAATGGTTCAAATTTTCTATAAATGGGCCCAAGTATAAAGTTTCACTTTTCTCATTTAGAAGAAGCATGGGTGAAAGCATCTGGGCTCACGGTTTGTATATGCTACTGAGACTACGAATATAAAAGGTGAGATACTTCAAGCACCTGGGCTGCTTTAACAACCGTTTCTTTTCCAAAGCTTGTTTTAAATCAACCACAATGATTAGATGGAACATTTTTTGTTTGAATTAAAATTTATTTAATCATTTTGCAAAATTTTTATGAACATGTCATTTTTGTATGCCTTTTGCAGCATCTAAGAACTTTTGTAAATTATATATGTTTTTTAAATTAGACTTATAATCATTACCAGCCATTTTGAATTATATATTCGAATTAGTGAATCGAATTTATTGAACTCGAATTACAAAGTAAGCAAATAAAAAAGCGAATCAAATGAGCCTACCCCATCGAATTTTCAAATTACATAATATGTCGAATTATGAACTACGAACTCAAATGCGAATTGATCAAATTGTGAATCAGGCAACTATGAGCTAAATCACTAAACCACTTGTAAAGAGGACACTGTTCAGGACTAATAAATTAAGATCCTATTCTTCTTAATTAAGTTTTCAACTTATTATGCTTGACAGATTGATTACACACAACCCGTTTCAAAAGATGTACAACAAGATCCAACAGCTGACAAAGGCGATAGCCAAATTGGAACTGTTGGATGTGTGGCTGTCGATGGGCATGGAAATCTGGCTGCAGCAACTTCCACAGGTGGTTTTGTGAACAAGATGGTTGGTAGGATAGGAGATACTCCTATCATAGGTGCGGGGACATTTGCCAACAGTTTCTGTGCAGTGTCAGCAACAGGCAAAGGTGAAGCTATCATTCGAGCTACTGTTGCCCGAGACGTTGCTGCACTTATGGAATACAAAGGTCTCTCTCTCAAGGCAGCTGCTGCTTATGTTATTGACCAGTGTGTCCCAAAAGGCAATGCTGGTTTAGTTGCTGTTTCTGCCACAGGAGAAGTCACTATGCCATTTAACACAACTGGTATGTTTAGGGCATGTGCTACAGAAGATGGGTATTCTGAAATTGGAATTTGGCCTTTGGACAGCGAAGAGTGATTCTGCCATGCAGTAGGTCTGAAAAGATAAACCGGTGAATCTGAATAAATTAAGTAAGGATTGTGCTTTATCTGGCAATTTGAACTTAATGTGTTATAAATGGCAATTGGTGTGCCGTAAAGAAGTGTGATAGATTGTATTAGAATCTTCTGTGGTATTTATAGAAAAGTTTTAAGTTCTAACGAAAGCCATCTTTCTCTCACTTGACTTGGTCACCAACCGCATCATAAATATCTGTCTCCTGTGGTAAACTAGGACGACCAACAGAATCCATCTGGTCATTCAAGACACTCTTGAATCATGTATCACAGAGATAAATTTAGCCCACGTGGGAGCTCACCTGTTGTAGAGCAATCAAAATGGGAACTGCAAACCAGTGTACAGCGTGGGTGAGCCTCTGGACATACATTAAGAACTTTGACTGATTTTGATGTTAATCCATGATTTGCCAGCCTATTGGACCCAAGACTAATAAAGTCCAGTAGAGTAGAATAGATCCCATTATTAGTAGTTGCTTTAGTTGTTTTCTTAATATCTGAAAAGTCCAATCATGTTTAGTTTAGAACTTGAATTAGTTGATTCCTTACTTAGAAAATATCTTAGTTATAAATAAAGATGTAATCCCTCTTCATGGAATACATAGACATTAATATTAAATAAATATTTGAGTTCAGTTCTCAGTTGAGAGAATTATTGCTTGTCTTTGGTGAGGCATCTAAACATTTTATCCTTAAGCCTTTTGGCTTGGAGATTAGCCCAGCCCATTAGATTTTCTTCTTGCCTGCGCTGCTTCAATTGTTATCAGAGCAGAGATCCAATCTCGGATCGCTGTCCGTATTGTTCTCCTATTCGAGGTAACGTATTTCATCCTCGTTAATTTTCGTCATCACTATCTCCTTATTATCATCATCTTCGTTTATCATCCTCACCATCACAGCCCACCAAACCCCTTCACTGCAAATCCCAACAGCCACTATCCGACCCTAAACCCTTCCTACCCAAGCCAACCCAAATCCGAAACCCAGAAAACTAAACCCATTCCCGATCTCCCTTAATTCTTCTCCAACCCATCCCTGCCAACCATAATCCACATTCATGTTCACCTACCAAATCCCACTTCCATCTTCCTCCACTGTCTCACCCAGCAGACCCCACTCCGAAACCCTACTCACAATCAACCTACCCCCGCAAGCCCTAAATTATTAATCCCATCTCCAAAGAGACTCTCAAACCTTAACCCCACCATCCCAAACCAACATCATCGCTAAACCCATCAGACGAGGCCCATCACTCCCTCTGATTTACAACCCCATTATAGTCATGAAACCCAACCCGTCCTTCATCCCATCAAACGATCAACCCCCCCACCCACACCCACCCCCCCCCCCCCCCCCCCTTCGACTTTTCAAACCCATCCAGAGCAAAAAAAGAAAAAGAAAAGAGAAAGCCGATAGAGAAAAGGTAAAAGAGAAAGAAGAAACAGAGAACGAGAGCGAGAAGAAGATGACGAGGTAGAAGATGTACCGTGCACCAATAAGTCGTCAGCATCATCACGCCGCCATCTCCGCCCGCCGTCACCATCTCCAGCATACACCAATCGCTTGCAATCTCCCATCTCCATCTCAGTTAGTCAACAGTAGCGATAAAAACCCTTTTCTTTCCTTCAAAGCCTCAAGCACGAGTCTCTCCCATCCTTTGTTTTCTATTGACACATCAAGCTTGAGAAGCACACACATGTGTGGGTTTTCCCTTGGGTTCTAGTCGGGTCAAGCCCAAATCTTTAGTTGTATTTGGGGTTAAAGTCCGGCCCAAGTAGTGCTTCTATAATAGCTCAAGTCATGCTCGGCCTAGTTAGCTACAAACAAAAAGTACAAGTGTGCCCGCCCAACAAGGAGTCTACCTCAACCAAGCACGATCAAGTACTTTTTGCTTGACCTATCTCAACCGTCGATTCTCCAAAGAGTGATATCTTGGCCATCTAACATCTGATCAACAATCCATCTTCCCGTGCATAATTCTGTCGATCAAGCTATTAGGTCAGTCCCTTTTTGAAAATTATGTTCTTACATCAAAGTCACTATGCAAATCTTTGAACTATTTGATGAATTTCAAAGCATGTTGGATGAGTATAAATATGGAGATTGGTATTATGACAATAATGTCTACTTTGAGCAATTCCTCAATCTCAGGCAGGCCGATTTGACAATTTATGAATATTTAAATCAAATTTTGAGATTGCACCAAGTTTGTGGCTTGAAACCGAATGAGCTGCATGATATGACTCACTTTGTTAGAGGTTTAAGGCCAGATATTCTTGAGCATATGAAACCTTGCAACAATGATCATGAAGTATATAAGGAAGCTATTCATGTTGAGCATATGCTTCAATGGTCCTACTTACAACAAGTTAAGCCTTAGAAAGAACATTCTCCGCGACGAACAAGAGATCATCTAATGGAAACAAATTTTAAAGGAAAAGATACTCACATCTTTGTCATTCGCAAACTTCTCACCACCAATGAAAGGGAAGACAAAGAGTAGAAGCAGACTATAATATTTCGGACGCGAGTAAGGTGTGAAGACAGGTTAGCCAATCTGGTTATTGATCATAAAAGTGCTATCAATTTTGTTGTACAAGATGTTATTGACAAACTCAATTGGCCTACAGAGACTCTCCCAAATTCTTACAAAGTTGCATCGTCTAATGTTTTTGTCATTACTGTAACTCACAGATATCTAGCATCTTTCAAAATTGGTGTATATGAAGATAGCATTTGGTGTAATGTAATTCTCATAAATATCACTCATATTCTTTTCCGACAACCATGGCTTCTTGATCGGAAAGTGCAATATGACAAAGAGAAGAATATCTATTCCTTTTCTTGGAAAGGATGATATGTTAACTTTACTCCAGTACAACGAGCAACCTCTTCATCTACCTCATCACCATCAATTAAAGAGTCAAAAGATGAACGCAGAGAAGAAACAATTCAAATGATGATGTTAACAAGCTCATTCAAGGACAGAATGATCTCATGACAACTTCCAATAAGGAGCAAGAGGTAAAGCAAGATGACGTACAAGCGAACATTAATCATCCAAGAGAATACATTAATCATCCAGAAAATCCAATTAGGTCGTTCACAGTGAAATACATTATTCCAGTTATCTCACAAGCAGTTCAAGTTGTTGAAGTTCCCCACATTGACTTCATCTTCAGAGATCACATATGGATATCTGACAGTCAACACTTGAAACATTTACTGGTCGGTTCACACATCCAAGCTCCATACAGAGACCAACAGTAAGAGAACATTCCGATCTCCTATTACATGGAAGAAAAGATTACACAAAGCTTTCAAGCCATATCATGAAAATGTCAATCTAAAGACAGGACAAAAGTTTATTCAAATAATTTTTGACCTAGGTGAACATTTAGAGAACTCGAGAACGAATTCTTCTCCAAGAAGGGGAGAACTGTTGCAGGCCAGATCCATAATTGGCCAGCCTATTGGACCCAAGACCAATAAGGCCCAATAGAGTAGAGTAAATTCTATTATTAGTAGTTGCTTTAGTTGCTTTTTTAATATTTAGAAAGTCATCATGTTTGGTTTATGACTTCTTATTTGATTTGAATTAGCTGTTTCTTTAGTTAGAAAATATCTTAATTATAAATAAAGATGCAATCTCTCTTCATGGGATACACAGACATTAATATTAAATATGAATTTGAGTTCGATTCTCAGTTGAGAGAATTATTGCTTGTTTTTGGTGAGGCACCTAGACATTTTATTCTTTAAGCCTTTTGGCTTAAAAATTAATCCGTTGACTCTTCTTCTTCTCTGCGCTGCTTCAGATTTAATGAAAGTTTGAAACTTTTCCCTGAACCACACAGTTCCATTAATTTTGCATTTGGAGTGGAATTCAAATACTAAAAGCACTACAGTTCTTAAAATCTTTTTATGTGTGGGTCTGCGTGCCTCTCTTTTGTGACCAGGTCTAGGTAGCCCACATCAATGTAAATTTCATAAAACTTCATTTTGCTTTCTGTGGGGCCTATATGTGAAGCTAGTTTGTTTCACTCCCAATTTGGGGCTGATTACTTTCCTGTTAGGTGAATGGTCAGTCGGTTGCAAGTGGGCCTAGCTTAATGTGCTGTACACATTGTATATGGGATTTAAGTCTTTACACCCAGTTTCTTTGTCCAAATAAGTCATTGGCCTCACAAGGTCCATTATTATTTCTTTTCGTTTTTACCACAGGGCTGCGCCACGCCGCACCACACCTGGCTCATATCATCAGTCTGCTGGGTCTCGGGGCAACAGAAGGTGGATCATATGAAAGCAAAGGGGATGAAACTGAAACTCAATATACTCCTGAGCCACACAGGATGTTTTTGAGGTTTGAACTGTGAACATGGAATGAAATAGAACCAGACAGTAATCTGGAAGATGGGTGACAGTAGAATCTGTTAGAAATGTATTATTTATCCATATGAGACTCCTGACTCATGCAAGATATGCTCACCAAAAAAGAGAACACACAGAATATCGCTTGGAGATGGTTTTGATATGCTTTCAGAAGGCCAAAAACTGCCCCAGTGAGACAGTCCAAGGTTTATAGTGGAAGATGCTGGAAGAAGAGGGAGTGTTCAGTCTAGTCTCCCGTTAGGATTGCTGAAAAAAAGATAGCATTATGTAGAGGTTTTGAAAGCATGGCCTCAAATAGGGTAGACCGTAGAGTGAAAGAACAATGTTCACATATGTGGATGTGGAGTCTTTTTTTTTTTACCAATCTCAAATTGATGGAACAAGGGTTTCGTCGTGATGGTGATTATAATTTATACTAGCAACAAAGGCCCATGTTAAACCCGGGCCCAAAAAATGCGAATATATTTAAATATAAGATTCATTGAAACATTAATAAGAAAAAAATTGAATCTATTAATCTTTATATTTTCAATTTAGGAGTTAGATATGTATACATGATAAATACAACAAGGTAAAAAAAAATAAAAGAAAGATGTTAATCTTTTTATTTTTTATTCATCTTTTTATTTCCACTCTCTCTTTTTCTTTCCCACTTTCATGAGTTTTATTAATATTTTTAATTTAAAATGTTTTTGAGTAAGGGTATTATGCTAGGATATCTCAATCTATCATTTTTAAATCCTTAAATAGAAAACAATTTCTGTCATTAATTAGTAATAATTGAGTTTCTCTTAAAATTTTATTAAAAAACCTAAGAAACAACAAAGGCGAAATTAATTCTTTAGGATTTTCTTTTTTTCTAGAACGTCACGTCATCTTCTAAAAATATCAAAAAAAAGGTTTTTCTAAAATCTCTCCCTCTCTCCCCACCGTTTTTGCATCATCCCCTAAAATCTCTCCTCTATCCTCTTTTCTCTTATCTATTCCATTTATTCACCAAAAATCTCTCTAGTTGAATAGTATTCAAACCTCTTCCTCGTCAATTCAAATTTTCCCTTAAAATCTCTCTTTCCACTAAAATCTCTCCCTATATCCATCATTTCTGCATCACCCCTAAAATCTTTTTATCAAGATCACGTTACCCACGATGAGTGAAAGTTTACCTGGTATAGCTCCAGTTCAGAGACCTTCAGATGTTGGTATTATGTAATGTGAATGGGCAGCTATTACAAAGTCTTTATAGAATGCTCCTGGTATTTTTTTTTTAATCTATAAATGCTCCTGGTAGTGTGTTACTTCTTTATCTATGGACAGCTTTTTAGTTTGACTTCTGATAAATTCAATTGTGGTAAGATGGCACTTGATATGAATTTACTGCTGCAGAAATTGTAGATTCATGGACCTTAGCCATTACATCACTTTTTTAGGTGCCCTCCCTTCATGCGGAGCACATTTTTGCTAATTAAGATTTGATATGAAATGACCTATTATGGATGTGGGATGCCTATTGCCTAGACTCCCAAATGGACATATATAGAGTTAATCTGCTTCAAATACATGGCTGAGAGTTATGTCTATTTTATGTGAATAGTCATATATGCCTAGCAATGCAACTAAACATTACGTTAAGACTTGTGAGAAACATTTTAGCATATTCTACCATACAACTTTTTTTCCTTTTTTTAATGAAAAATATTGTTCAGGAAAAGTAAATAATAATAAATTTCATTAATCTGGGGCTTTGTTGTAGACTCAAACTCACTCATACAGGCATACTTTATAATTGAGGCTCTATTCCTATACTCAAACTCAATATGTAAACACACATTATAATTTAGGTGTTTTTCCTATAAAACTTTTTAATTCTTTATTTTTTTATGTTTAGAGTACTTTTCTCCACTTTTTTTCCTTTCATAATTTGAGCGGGTTACTCAAACGTTTCTAACAATGTTATAGTGCTACTATTATTTTATGAATAATTCTAAAATTTCAAATAGGATCAAATATTTGTACTTTGTTGTGCTTATTGAGAAAATGTATTTTGTCTTTTCATTTTTAGGTGATATATATTGACTTTTGGCCTTTAGCTGTTGTACTTTATTTTTACAGGATAACTGCACTTTTGGCCAGACTAATCTCTTCGCTCCTAAGTCGAGTCAGGTAAATCCCCTTAAGTGTAAAAAGAACCATTTGATATTCAAACTTAGTAAGAATATTAGATTCAAACTTTTTGATTTATCTTCTCTAAAATTATACTTATATTATTCAATTATCTCCACCGATATAGCAAATGCACTAAATTAATTTATAAATTATTTTATGTTACATTAATATAATATTCAATTATCTCCACCGATTTAGCAAATGCACTAAATTAATTTATAAATTATTTTATGTTACATTAATATAATATTCAATTATCTCCACCTATTTAGCAAATGCACTAAATTAATTTATAAATTATTTTATGTTACATTAATATAATATAATATTTAAGTGCAAATAATACGACAAGTTTTAAAATGTGACTCTTTTATTATAGGACCCGGGCTAAGCACGGGCCTTTGTTGCTAGATGATAAAATTTTAGTAGGGAATAATCATGGGTTCAAGATCATTCAATCAAAGGCGATACTAAATTAATGTGACAATCCACATGAAAGCGAGGATTTGAAAGCATACACCCATCCACCAATACTTCACATAATAAACACATATAGTTGCCAATATTGACCAACTCATAGATGCAATGAAATATGACTACAAACAATTGTGTGGATTTAGTGGGTAATAATCATGAGGTCAAGATCGTCCAATCAAAAGCGATTCTAAATTAATGTGACGATCCACATGAAAGCGAGGATTTGGAGGGTGTTAATGATATTTCAATTAATTCATAAATGTTATCTACAAACATAATGAGATCTGTTTGTTATTTTTAATAGGGAAGCACATCCTAGACTTGAGGAATTCAGGTTTAGAGAGAGAGGGAGAGATTTTAGGGGATAAAAAAAATCATTTCTTAATATTAATATTTTTAGAAGATGACATGGCGCTCTAGAAAAAAAGAAAAAAAAATTTACTGATGTGGCACTCTCGAGAGGCCTCCATTCTTATAACTTTAATATATATAATTATTTAACATTTATTTTTCACCTATTGCTAGTGAAGAGTTTTTTTTTTTCTGGCATAAATACTCATAGCTTATCTGATTAAGAATGGACTATTAACATGGGTATGTTGATTATGTCAATCTCATACTAGGAATGATATGCAGATTGTAACACTCCGACCCGAGTTGATCCGGATTAGCGAGTAATTGCGTGCGATTTTGTCGCTAAGAGTGTTTTGGTTTTGTTTGTTTTTCGCTTTGAGTCGTAGAGAGATCGTTTGGGTTGAGTTTGACTTGGTCTAGGTAGTTTGAGCCCTTTTTCGTAATTTTGGCTTTTGATTGACCTTGTCAGTTTTGCGTCATTCTGACGTCATCGCGTGTATTTCGTTGAGCTTGTCGACTTTCGTAACTGTCTTGGATCCGATTGACTTCGTTTGCTCTTGTGGGACCGCCATTTGACTTAAACTGATATATGTGTAAACCGCTTGGACCTATATGTAAATTGGACTCAACTTAAGTTATAAATATCCCACCTACCCCCTTTGTTTCTCTCGATCGTTCTCTCTCACTCTCAGCTCGTTTTTCTCTCTCTCTGTTCAGCTCTTTCTCTTCCCTTCTTCGTTTCTGATTCGTGTGGAAGGAGGAAAGGAGCTCGATTGTGTGTGTTTCCCGGTGGACTGAGCCAAAGCAACAGCGTGATTCCATTTGTGAGGCAAGTATAAGCCCAAGTGGTATAAACACCGATTGGTATTGTTTTGATTGTTGTGTTTTGGTTCTTCATTGTGTTGATTAGTATTAGACAGCCTTATTACACTCATTTCACTGTTATTTTGCTGTATTCAGTCGTTTTGTTCAGTTTCTGAATGACTGTAACGATTCCAGAAATGAGTGCGTGCACTCACGGCTACGCCGTGAAATGTGCTACGGCTAAGCCGTAAAATGGCTTACGGCTAAGCCGAGACCAAGCTGTAACCCTAACCGTAGAACAATACAGACTGTTAGCTGAAAATAACTGAGAGTTAGCAAATTGCCATTCTTCTACGGCCCAGCCTGATCTAAGCCGTACATTGTCTTACGGCTAAGCCGTGGACCAGGATACGGCTGAGCCGTAGAGCAAAATATGGTCGAGCCGTAAATCCGGATGGATATTTGGGGAACCTCAGCTCAGCCGCAGTGCATATTACGGCTAAGCCGTAAGATGCCACGGCTAAGCCGTAAGGTTACCTACGGCTACACCGTGAAACCCTGAGAATTGAATGAAAAGGTTTAGGTTTAAGCAAAGGACCATATATGACTTTCATGATAGAATGTAGCTAACCTGAACATGCCCAATGGAATGTTTGAATGACATGAATGATGTAACACTCCGACCCGAGTTGACCCGGATTAGTGGGTAATTGCGTGTGTTTTTATCGCTAAGAGTGTTTAGATTTTGTTTTCCTTTGGTTTTGACTCGTAGAGAGATCGTTGGGTTGAGTTTGACTTGGTCTAAGGAGATCGAGCCCTTTTTCGTAATTTTGGCTTTTGATTGACTTTGTCAGTTTTGCGTCATTCAGACGTCGTCGCGTGTATTTCGTTGAGCTTGTCATTTTTCGTAACTGTCTTGGGCCCGGATGAGTTCGTTTGCTTTCGTGGGACCGTCATTTGACTCAAACTGATGTTAGTGTAAACGGTTTGGACTTATTCGCAATTTGGACTCAAATTAAGTTATAAATATCCCAACCACTCCCTTCTCTCTCTCGATCGTCTCTTAGCTCTCGTTTTCTCACTCTCAGCTCGTCTCTCTCTCGTCAGCTCTCTTTCTCTCCTTCTCCATTTCTGTTTCTGTGCTTGAGGGAGGAAGAAAGGAGCTCGCTAGTGTGTGTGATTCCAGTGGACTGAGCCAATCAGCGTGTGGATTTCGTCCGTGAGGCAAGTATAAGCCCAAGATGTGTGAACACCGATTGATAGTGATTTGATTGTTGTGTTTTTATGCTTCATTGTGTTTCTCAGTATTGGACAGCCCCATTGAGTTCATTTCACTGTTATTTGTTACTTTTCAGTCGTTTCCTTCAGTTTCTGTATGACTGTGACAATTTCAGGAAAATGAGTCCGTGCACTCACGGCTACGCCGTGAAATGTGCTACGGCTAAGCCGCAAAATGGCTTACGGCTAAGCCGAGACCCAACCGTAACCCAAACCGTAGAACAGTACAGACTGTTAGCTGAAAATAACTGGATGTTGGCAATTTGACATTCTTCTACGGCCCAGCCTGATCTAAGCCGTACATTGTCTTACGGCTAAGCCGTGGACCAGAATACGGCTGAGCCGTAGAGTAAAATACGGTTGAGCCGTAAATCCGGATGGATATTTGGGGAACCTCAGCTCAGCCGCAGTGCATATTACGGCTAGGCCGTAAGATGCCACGGCTAAGCCGTAAGGTTACCTACGGCTACACCGTGAGACCTTGAGAAGTGAATGAAAAGGGACTAGGGTTAAGCAAAAGACCGTATATGACTTTCATGATAGAATGTAGCTAACCTGGACATGCCCAATGGAATGTTTGCGTGACATGAATGATCTCATGGGCTGTGAATCATTCATGCTTGTTATCCAGCTGTTTAGCACCTCCCCATGGGTGTTGGTTTAAGGGACTTCGGTGCACACTCCAGACACTGCAACACTAGACAATGGTGCATCGAATAACTTAAAACTACATCAACATGCACGGTTAGAAACACTGGATGATTAGTGTAGGATTGGCTTGTAATTGACCTTGATTCGTAAAGGTATCTTGATGTGTACAGCATATTGATTACGATTATGCCCTCTTATGTGTTCTGCGCTGGACCTCTCGATTCTGTGGGACATGCAGCAACCCCAGAGCGAAGCCCGGGCGGAACCATTCTATTGTTATATTGGTATCAGTGTTATCATTGCTCCATTGGAGTACTTGCATCAGTTACGAGTCAGTGATTGTGATCGATACTCATTGTCAGCACTTCTTGTAATTGTTTATGTACATTCAGTATCAGTATATGCGATGCACTTCCTATTGTTTGTTCAGCATGATATGTGAGATCTGTAAGTGATAAGTGACATGATATGATTGATTGATTGAGGTGCATCATCCGATTGATTGTGATTGGTCTTGGCACTACTGAGCCTCAGCCTTAGGATACCCGACGGGGTTAACTTTGGTTTAGTTAAGTGTTTGCCTCTGCAGAGTGAATTGTCCTGGGACTCCGGACCCCGGGAACTAGAGACCCATGCGTACCCTGGCCCGGTCGCTGGTGTTCTCATCCTGATTGCTCTCGTAAGGGAGAAAATGGCCAATGTAGTAGCCACTTGATTGTTACCTGTTTATGATTCTGATAGCATGCTTATTCATTGCATAATTGTTTGTATACAGACATAAATTCTGTGGATATTGCATTATGACTATTGTTCGGTATTCTTCAGTTTTAGACACAATTCGTGTTTTCTTCTTGTTGGCTTATACTTTGCTAAGTCGTTGTACTTATGAGTTGTCTTGTGTGTTGCAGGCTCAGATCCCTCTTCCGATCCTGCGTCGGTCGACCCGACTCCAGGAGAGGCTTGCGAGGCCCCCTCCGGCCTAGAGGAGTGGACTTGATCCATCCTCCAGAGTACGGTTTGCATCATTTTGGTTTCCCCATTCTTGTGTTGGAGTCTATTGAGGGGACTTTTTCTGTACTTGTAATGTGGGCTTGAGTGATATCTGTATATTGATTTTTGATCGTTGTAAGCCCACTATTTTGTCATACGTTCTTGTATTGGTTCTTATTGCCAGTTCATGTTATTCTATAATCTCCTATTGTCTTTTGGTATATTGTGGTATGCCTTGATACGTACAGCTTCCGCGTACAGTTATTTGCACGTGTGAATGATCCCTTGTGTGTGTATGCTTGGACGGGGTCTGGGTGTGCATGCACGGGAGTACGTGTGTCATTGGTTAGACTTCCTCTGACCCCCGGTCCCTGGGCTCGGGTTGTGACATACGTATTGTATGGTATCAGAGCATTGTCTCTCAGAGCTTTGTCTCTCAGGGCATTGTCTCTATCTTAGTGTGTAAGCATGTAGGCATATAGGACGTGGTGAGATTTCGTAGTCCAGTTCTGGACTGTTGTGTTTGGTCCCCTTGTCTTGTGAGTTTGTGTGAGTACTTCGTGTGATAGCAGATTGACTTTTGTGTTTTGCAGGCTATGGCATCGGGATCTGGAACACACAACAACAATGATCAGGGAGATAACGAGAGTGGGTCAGCCGCTCCACAGCCACTTGTGAATTTCGATGAGCGCTTCTTGACTATGCTACAGGCGATCCATTCTTTGCAAGCGCAGGTCGTTTCGATCGTAGACCGACAGAGCCAAGCGCCAGTTCAGCGGCCTGGAGAGCAGCCAGTGGTTTTCCAGCCTAGAGAGAGCGATCCAAATGCGTTGTACGACAAATTCAGGAAACGTGGAGCCACAGAGTTCTATGGTAATGAAGATGCATTGAAGGCTGATCAGTGGCTAGAGCATACTGGAGATCTCTTCTCGACCATTGTCTGTGACGACCGGCAGAAGGTTATGCTTACGGCCTCGATGTTCCGAGAGGTGGCAAAGACGTGGTGGAAGAGTGTTAGTGCAGCCTATCTGACCTTGCCCGGTGAAACAGTGTGGGAGACGTTCCAGAAGCAGTTCAGAAGGAAGTTCATTCCTGCTCATGTTCGACGCGTGAAGGAGGTTGAGTTTCTGGCCTTACAGCAGCAGCAGCTGACCGTTGCAGAGTATATTCACCGCTTTACCCAGTTGTCCCATTTTGCTGAGGACATGATCAATACCGAGGAGAAGAAGGTGAATCGTTTTATTTCTGGTCTGCATCCTCGCTACGCGAATTTTGTGACTGCCTTTCAGAGACCAGCTACTTTTGACGATGCGGTCGACAGAGCACACGCTGCGGAAGCCAACCACCTAGCAGAGAGAGCTATGGACTTTAAGAGAGGTGCACCAGTGAGTTCCAAGGGACAGATTCAGAAGAAATGGAAAGGGAAGCAAGGCACTTCGAGTTTCTCCGGGAGCAGATGCGAGTTTTGTGGATTTGGACATCCGACGGAGAAGTGCTGGAAGAAGTCTGGAGCTTGTTTGAGTTGCGGATCCATGGAGCATAAGATAGCTCAGTGCCCGAAGACCAGGACTTTCCAGTCATCCAGATCTATGGGGTCATCCAAGTCTCTCAGTTCAGCAGCTTCGAACAGCCCCCATCCGTCTCGCCAGAGCCAGAAGCCCCAGCGTCAAACTGTTCGCGTGTACGCAGCTTCCCATGATCATGCAGAAGATGCGAAAGTGGTGGAAGGTAAAGTTCTCATTGCTCGAGCTGAAGCACATACACTATTTGATTCGGGATCTACGCGTTCGTATGTTGCGCCTCGTTTTGCGGAACAGTTACCGCAACCCCCTCGACCGCTACCCTATTTGCTAGTGGTGTCCACTCCTGTGGGCAAGAGAGTGGAGTGTAGTGTATACTACCCTCAGTGCGACGTGGTGATTGAAGGTCGCCAGCTGCCAGTTGATTTGATCTTGTTGTCCATGTTGGATTTCGATGTGATCCTTGGAATGGACTGGCTAGCGCGGTATCGTGCCTGTGTTAACTGTTACAACAGGTCGATTTACTTCGATTTTGCGAAGGGGTTTCGTTTCGAGGGCAATCAGGAGAGATGCCCGAGGCGTGTCATCTCCGCATGCAAGGCGGATCGTTTGATACGCAGAGGTTGTGCAGGATTTCTTGCTTTTGTCTCGGAGAAGAAGGAGGTGAAGCAGTTGAGCGATATTTCGGTAGTACGTGAGTTCCCGGATGTATTTCCGGAGGAAGTACCCGAGTTACCCCCTGTTCGAGATGTAGAGTTTGCGATCGATTTAGTGCCCGGTACATCACCCATTAGTTTAGCTCCTTATCGCATGGCCCCTGCTGAGTTACTCGAATTGAAGACGCAATTGCAAGATCTTTTGGAGAAGGGTTTCGTACGGCCGAGTGTGTCACCGTGGGGAGCCCCAGTGCTGTTTGTGAAGAAGAAGGACGGTACCTTGCGGATGTGTATCGATTACCGGCGGTTGAACAAAGTCACGATCAAGAATAAATACCCATTGCCGCGTATTGATGAGTTGTTTGACCAACTTCAAGGTGCTGCCTATTTTTCCAAGATTGATCTGAGATCGGGGTATCATCAACTCCGGGTGAAGGAAGACGACATTGCGAAGACTGCTTTCAGGACACGGTATGGACATTTTGAGTTCCTCGTGATGCCATTTGGATTAACCAATGCACCTGCTGCCTTCATGGCTTTGATGAACAGGATTTTTGCTCCTTTCCTGGATCGATTTGTGGTGGTCTTTATTGATGATATTTTGGTGTATTCGAAGACCCCAGAGGAGCATGAGGAACATCTACGTCGAGCCTTGCAGTTGTTGAAAGAGCATCGCTTATATGCCAAATTGTCGAAGTGTGATTTTTGGCTCGAGCAGGTAGCTTTTCTTGGTCATACCATTTCACGAGATGGGTTGGCAGTGGATCAGATGAAAGTAGAGGCAGTGATGAATTGGCCCAGCCCAAAGACTGTGACGGAGATACGGAGTTTTCTTGGATTAGCTGGATATTATCGTCGCTTTATTCAAGATTTTGCCAAGATTTCAGCCCCGTTGACTCGATTGACCAGGAAGAATGTTCCATTTCTGTGGACGGACGAATGCGAGTGCCATTTCCGGATGTTGAAGGAGAAGCTTACTTCGGCTCCAGTCTTGACGTTACCAGATGGGCATGAAGGATTCATGATTTACTCTGATGCTTCTCGAGTCGGTTTGGGATGTGTTTTGATGCAACATGGCAAAGTGATTGCCTATGGCTCGAGACAACTTCGGGAGCACGAGAAGAACTATGCTACGCACGATTTAGAGTTGGCAGCCATCGTTTTTGCGTTGAAGATGTGGAGACACTATTTGTATGGCGTGAACTTTGAAGTGCATTCAGATCATCATAGTCTACAGTATCTCTTCACGCAGTCTGAGTTGAATATGAGACAGCGAAGGTGGCTTGAGTTGATCAAGGATTTTGACTTCCCCATCAAGTATAATCCAGGGAAAGGCAATGTTGTTGCAGATGCCTTGAGTAGGAAGTCGGAGATTCTTCAGGCTTTGGACAGCCTTTATTTTGTGAGGCATGCTCAGCCAGTGGAACTGCAATCGGTGGAGAATTGTTTGACACTTGCCAGCACAGTGAGCTTTCAGCCTGACATCATTCAGCGGATTAAAGACCAGCAGTTTGAGGATGCGATGTTGAAGCGAATCCGAGATAGCATTGCAGATCGACCAGACTTTCGTTTGGAGGGTGATGTTTTGTATTTCAGGAGCAGATTATGTGTGCCAGCAGTAGATGCTTTGAAAGAGAGTTTGATGACCGAAGCACACCATGCACGTTACTCTATGCATCCTGGAAGTACGAAGATGTACCGAGCTCTCAAGGACAGATTCTGGTGGAACAACATGAAGAGAGAAATTGCTGGGTTTGTTGCCAGATGTTTGACTTGCCAAAAGGTGAAAGCTGACCATCAGAGACCTCCGGGTTCCTTACATCCATTGCACATTCCCCAGTGGAAATGGGAGCACATTTCGATGGACTTTGTTTCGGGTTTACCCCTAACGAGCAAGAAGAACAGTGCCATTTGGGTGATCGTGGACAGATTGACGAAGACAGCTCATTTTCTTCCATTCAAGAAAGGCATGACATTTTCCGAAATGGCGAAGAAGTTCGTTGATGAGATCGTTAGACTACATGGTACGCCCGTGTCAATTGTGTCAGATCGAGATAGCCGCTTTGTTTCTTCGTTTTGGAGAGCATTTCAGGAAGCCATGGGAACGAAGTTGAGCTTCAGTACGGCGTATCACCCGCAGACTGATGGACAGTCAGAACGAACTATTCAGACGCTCGAGGACATGTTACGGGCCAGTGTGCTGAATTTCGAGAAAGAATGGAATTTGCATCTCTCGTTGTGCGAGTTTGCGTATAACAATAGTTTCCACGAGAGTATTGGAATGGCACCCTATGAAGCTTTGTATGGACGGAAATGTAGAAGTCCTGTTTGCTGGGAAGAAGTTGGAACAAGGAGTTTCCACGGACCGACAATCATTGCTGAGACTACAGAGAAAGTTCAGAAGGTCATTGATAATTTGAAGATTGCCCGATCGAGACAGAAGAGCTATGCAGATACGCGTAGAAGAACATTAACATTTCAGGTTGGAGATTGGGTGTTCTTGAAGGTCTCACCGATGAAAGGTACAGTACGGTTCGGTCAAAAAGGCAAGTTAGCGCCAAGATATGTGGGTCCATTTGAGATCAAGAGCCAGATTGGTGATCTAGCGTACAGATTGCTTCTACCCGTGGAGTTTTCTGGAGTACACGATGTTTTTCATGTGTCTATGCTTCGCAAGTATGTTCGAGACCCGACGCACGTGATTCGATACGATGATATTCAGATGCAACCCAATGCGTCATACGTTGAGCGTCCACTCCGTATTGTTGGGACCAGAGAACAGCTCTTGCGTACGAGGACTATTCGATGGGTCAAGGTACTTTGGGAACATCATGGACCTGATGAAGCCACGTGGGAATTAGAAGATCAGATGGCACGACAGTATCCTTACCTTTTTGCTCAGGTACGCGTTCATTCCGAGGACGGAATGATGTCCTAGTGGGGGAGGATGTAACACTCCGACCCGAGTTGACCCGGATTAGTGGGTAATTGCATGTGTTTTTATCGCTAAGAGTGTTTAGATTTTGTTTTCCTTTGGTTTTGACTCGTAGAGAGATCGTTGGGTTGAGTTTGACTTGGTCTAAGGAGATCGAGCCCTTTTTCGTAATTTTGGCTTTTGATTGACTTTGTCAGTTTTGCGTCATTCAGACGTCGTCGCGTGTATTTCGTTGAGCTTGTCGTTTTTCGTAACTGTCTTGGGTCCGGATGAGTTCGTTTGCTTTCGTGGGACCGTCATTTGACTCAAACTGATGTTAGTGTAAACGGTTTGGACTTATTCGCAATTTGGACTCAAATTAAGTTATAAATATCCCAACCACTCCCTTCTCTCTCTCGATTGTCTCTCAGCTCTCGTTTTCTCACTCTCAGCTCGTCTCTCTCTCGTCAGCTCTCTTTCTGTCCTTCTCCATTTCTGTTTCTGTGCTTGAGGGAGGAAGAAAGGAGCTCGCTAGTGTGTGTGATTCCAGTGGACTGAGCCAATCAGCGTGTGGATTTCGTCCGTGAGGCAAGTATAAGCCCAAGATGTCTGAACACCGATTGATATGTGAGATCTGTAAGTGATAAGTGACATGATATGATTGATTGATTGAGGTGCATCATCCGATTGATTGTGATTGGTCTTGGCACTACTGAGCCTCAGCCTTAGGATACCCGACGGGGTTAACTTTGGTTTAGTTAAGTGTTTGCCTCTGCAGAGTGAATTGTCCTGGGACTCCGGACCCCGGGAACTAGAGACCCATGCGTACCCTGGCCCGGTCGCTGGTGTTCTCATCCTGATTGCTCTCGTAAGGGAGAAAATGGCCAATGTAGTAGCCACTTGATTGTTACCTGTTTATGATTCTGATAGCATGCTTATTCATTGCATAATTGTTTGTATACAGACATAAATTCTGTGGATATTGCATTATGACTATTGTTCGGTATTCTTCAGTTTTAGACACAATTCGTGTTTTCTTCTTGTTGGCTTATACTTTGCTAAGTCGTTGTACTTATGAGTTGTCTTGTGTGTTGCAGGCTCAGATCCCTCTTCCGATCCTGCGTCGGTCGACCCGACTCCAGGAGAGGCTTGCGAGGCCCCCTCCGGCCTAGAGGAGTGGACTTGATCCATCCTCCAGAGTACGGTTTGCATCATTTTGGTTTCCCCATTCTTGTGTTGGAGTCTATTGAGGGGACTTTTTCTGTACTTGTAATGTGGGCTTGAGTGATATCTGTATATTGATTTTTGATCGTTGTAAGCCCACTATTTTGTCATACGTTCTTGTATTGGTTCTTATTGCCAGTTCATGTTATTCTGTAATCTCCTATTGTCTTTTGGTATATTGTGGTATGCCTTGATACGTACAGCTTCCGCGTACAGTTATTTGCACGTGTGAATGATCCCTTGTGTGTGTATGCTTGGACGGGGTCTGGGTGTGCATGCACGGGAGTACGTGTGTCATTGGTTAGACTTCCTCTGACCCCCGGTCCCTGGGCTCGGGTTGTGACAAATAATCTCGAGGGCTGCGAATCATTCATGACTGTTATCCAGTTGTTTAGCACCTCCCCATGGGTGTTGGTTTAAGGGACTTCGGTGCACACTTTAGACACTGCAACACGAGACAATGGTGCATCGGATAACTTAAAACTACATCAACATGCACGGTTAGAAACACTGGATAATTAGTTTAGGATTGGCTTGTAATTGACCTTGATTCGTATAAGCACTTGATTGTTTGATTTGTACAGCATATTGATTTCGGTTATGCCCTCTTATGTGTTCTGCGCTGGACCTCTCGATTCTGTGGGAAATGCAGCAACCCCAGAGCGAAGCCCGGGCGGAACCATTCTTATTGTGTCTTGTGTTTTACCGTTGCTCCACTGGAGTACTTGCATCAGTTATGAGTCAGTGATTGTGATTGATACTCATTGTCAGCACTTTTTGTATTTGCTTATGTACATTCAGTATCAGCATCAGTTTATGTACATTCGGTATCAGTATATGTGATGCACTTCCTATTGTTCGTTCAGTATGATATGTGTGATATGTGAGATCTGTAAGTGATATGCTATGCTTGATTGATTGAGGTGCATCATCTGATTTGATTGTGATTGTTATATGGCACTACTGAGCCTCAACCTTAGGATACCCGACGGGGTTAACTTTGGTTTAGTTTATGTGTTTGCCTCTGCAGAGTGTTCTGTCCTGGGACTCCGGACCCCGGGAACTAGAGACCCATGCGTACCCTGGCCCGGTCGCTGGTGTTCTCATTCTGTCCGCTCTCGTAAGGGAGAAAATGGCCAATGTAGTAGCCACTTTGATTGTTATCTGTTTATGATTCTGATAGCATGCTTATTCATTTGCATAATTGCTTAGTATACGAACATAATTCTATGGACATTGCATTATGACAATTGCTCAGTATTAGACACAATTCGTGTTATCTTCTTGTTGGCTTATACTTTGCTAAGTCGTTGTACTTATTAGTTGTCTTGGTGTGTTGCAGGCTCAGATCCCTCTCCCGATCCTGCGTCGGTCGACCCGACTCCAGGAGAGGCTCGCGAGGCCCCCTCCGGCCTAGAGGAGTGGACTTGATCCATCCTCCAGAGTACGGTTTGCATCATTTTGTTCTCCCCATTCAATTGAGTCTAAGTCCATTGAGGGGATTGTTCTGTAATTGTAATGTGGGCTTGGGTAATATCTGTATTTTGATTTTTGATCATTGTAAGCCCGCTCTATTGTCATACGTTCTTGTATTTGTTCTTATTATCAGTTCATGATCTTTTGTAATCTCCCATGTTTCTTGATGTGTTGTTATATGCCTTGATACGTACAGCTTCCGCGTACAGTTGTTTGCACGTGTGATTGATCCCTTGTGTGTGTCTGCCTGGACGGGGTCTAGGTGTGCATGCACGGGAGTACGTGTGTCATTGGTTAGACTTCCTCTGACCCCCGGTCCCTGGGCTCGGGTTGTGACACAGATCATTCTCCATAATGAAATCCACCATATGGATGATTTGGCTCACCAAAAGGTTACCTTTGTGAAGTTTAGTTTTTGTCATGACCTGTTGGCTAGGACAACGCTTTGACAGTCACCCTTCCTGTTGGGTGATGGCTAAGTCCACCATCTTGCAATTGGAGAGTGTCTGATTTCTCTAAACAGCAGATCCACTATCTGATTTCTCTAAACAGCAGATCCACTATGGATGTGGGGAACATGAAAGTGGAAATTCTCCACTAGGTGAACAGAGGAAGGAGAAACTTAGAGGTGGAGAAAACCGAAATAGTGATTTCATCATGAGGTAAAATTGTGCCTTTCCTATTCTTGTTGAGTGCCCTCTCCAGCAAGTTGAATCAAACAAGGGCAAAGCGTTGGCACGCAGGCCCTATGTGGGCCTGCAGCTTTGAACATAAAAGGCCTCTGTGGCTCTATGTTTGGTCCAGTCAATGAGATTGGCGCCAAACCCATAAAATCTCATGTGTGCCAATCCCAGGACTTTTGCATGCTGATTCTTGTCCATGCTAACTAACAGGTTCTTCATCAACAGCTTAGGCCAATTTTGCAGAATCGTGTGAGAGCTTCCTGGATCTACTCTAGTTGGTCTAATTTGGATCAATCCAGGTTCATTACTACTAAATGCAAAGACATACTTTTGAGAAGCATTCAGAGATTTCCATGACCCTGATATTCTAAATCTATATTTAAGGTCCCTTTTTTTTTTCGGAGACAATCCAGTATCAAGTCAAATGGCCTGTTTAAAGGCTTATTAGCCCAATGTCATCTGATTTTGTAGATTGTATGGAGAGTCCCCTGTACCAGGCCTTTACAGCATTGTGTTGACATTATCAACCGATCCAACAATGCTTATAGCATTGTGTTGACATAATCAGCCGATCTATATTTAACGTCTAGGGTAGGGGTTCATCAAGCATATCAAAGATAAGCTGCGCTGTTTAAGCATGAGTGTGATCCGGTGTGACCACCCAATGGGTCCTACCAAGAGCCTTCCTCTGGAAAGAGAAAAACAAAACAAAAGAATTTACAAATCTTGGATTAGGGCTGAGCACAAAAGATTGAGTTTTGGACTGCTCATTGCAAACCCATCTTCCTTATGTTATGATCATGGTTTCAGATATTAGTGTATCGGCTGATAGTGCTATAACCAATAATATCATTTGCCACTTACTCCAACGCCGAACCATCCAAAGTCCTGAAAGGATGTTAACCTCTAAATCATTTGCTATTTTTATAATTTTTTAATCATTTATGTAATACAATAGCAAAGAGGCAAGGCAAATTCACTAAAGTGCTCTATTCTTTGGTGCTTTTTTTTATAATTGGGTCCACCTATGATCAATTTAATTACTTTCCAAACACCGATTGAGAACATTGGGCGTTATATCACAAAATGCATGAGATGTGGTTCTTTTGTTTTTTCCTTGCTATATTTGGCCAGTGGTATCCCACCCGTGGGACAAACCTACCTGATCCCTGCGGGATGTGTGAGGTGAGACATCCTACCAGTGGGGTGTCTCCTATTTCTTAAGACAGGATAGTTATTAAACTTGGAGGAGCAAGATTTAGGGGCAAGCTAGTTGATTTTTCATAGTTCTTGAATAATCCCTAAAACGCTAAAATTATTTGGAAATTTCAGGATCCAAATTTACAGCCTCAAAGTAATAAAAGTTAAAATAAAGTATTAGTTCACATTCACATTTATTAGACTGGGCTAAAAATAAAAATCGCTCAAATTCAGATTTTTATGTTTTACTCTCTTCTAAAATCAATTTCAATACGTATCCTCAATACTATTGATATGGATCCATTTTCTCTTTCACCAGACTGATAAGGGTCAATGCTGATTCTTGAAACCATGGTCATGACATAAGCCATCAAGCTTTGTGTAATATTCAATATGGCCCCACCTTACCAGGCCAATACCCATTAGGAGTATTGTAACCCTCTCGTAAGACAACTACAAGATAAAATCCTGATAAGGGGAAACCCTCTCAACACTGTTTAGTTAAAGTATCTGCCATCACATTTGCTAACCCACTCTGGTTTTGAAAGCAAACATTAATGATGCTAGATAACACCCGAATTTCGTTAAAGAGGAATTGAAATTTCCATGGATAAGCCTTATGATTCGAGACTCAAGCAATTATATTAAAAGAATCACTCTTCACAATAAGAATACCATGACAGTACCTTGAAAAATATCTAACAGATTCCAAAATAGCTTTAACATCTACTTCATTTGAGACACAAAACCCCACGGATTTGGAGAACATAAATAAGACATCCCCCTTGCAAATTCGAAGCACCCCTCCAATACCAGCGGGGCCTAGCTTCGCTCTCGTAGCCTCATCAACATTAAAGTTAAAACAACCAATAGGTGGAGGAAACCAAAGAACTGATTTTCTCACTTTAATTGGGCCATATCGCATACACAATTCCCAATTAATAAGGATTTCGTCAAGACAGAAATTAGAAAATTCCTTTCTAAGCAATACCAAATCACAATCCTTAGAGTGATCTTCGAAATCAATTCCGCAAAAGATGAGGAAAACCCCCTAAAGATTATGTCATTCCTTTCCTTCCAAATAGACCATAAAATGGCAAACAGAATCATCCTCAAGGGAAGTATGACCACATCCTACAAAACAATCTCCCAACCAAGACTCTACTGCATAAACAATTTTCTGTGGATAACACCAATCAACACCACACCTATCAAGAAAATGACCATAAACACTAGCTGCAATTGTTAGCCAACAAGAAGCTAAAGGTGGTTCACCGACTCCAACTCCTTACGACACATCACACAAGTGTTTGCAATGGTGGATGATGTCAAACCTCTTCTTCTCAAATTATCTGCTATTGAAACTTTAGCTGCAACTATTAGCCAACAAAAAGCTTCCACTCGGGGAGGAGCCAAACCAGGGAAAAAGAAGCTCTACGGAGATAGTTCTCCTCCAAAGCTGAATAAAAGGATTTCACTTAGAATTCTCTATTTATGGATAGCTTTCAAATTTTAGAATCCTTAGTATCCCTTCACAAAAAGACGTTAGAAAAAAGACAACAACTCCCCATACTATGCTTCCTCTTACAGTTGATGGCTCCTTCTAAAGGTCACACCCCATAAAGTATAACTATCACTCACCTCATAACAATCCTGACAGCAGACTCCTTGTTGGACACTAATCTAAAGACCCTAAAAAACAATTCACACAAGGCACCCACCCTAGGCTACATAACACTTAATTTGTTATGTAGTGGGGCTATGTTGCTCAATGACGAAGGGGTTATGAAGTGGTAGGTCCTGTTCTAATCTTGATACACAGTAAAGGGAAAATGGGAGGTGCTTGTCTTCTCACACTTCCTTCCACTAAGAAGCCTCTAATGTGGTACGCCTACTTTACTTCACCCCAGTTGACTTGAAGCTGCCATCTTCTTCTCTGTTCTTTAAAAAGCTTGTTCTTCCATCATGCCTTCATGTGACAATTTACACTACCCCGATGAGGGTATCCTTCCATCTTTACTCTTACTGTTTTTCCTTCGGTGAAAATCATCATGGATTATACTTTCAATTTAGTACACTTTAACCCCAAAAAAGATGATAAAACCTTAATATGATGGTTCTGGGGAATGGGGATCACCCACGGATTCGATGGGCTTTCAAGAATGTGCCATCCAAGTGGGGCTATAATTTCGACTGTTGGATTAATTACAAACTGTGGGCTTCCATGGCAACTGATTTATAATATATTCTCTCTGTAATCCTTTAATTGTGTGAACTTACACCTGCTCGAGTTAACTACACCTGCTTGAGTTAATATTGATCAAGGGGTTGCTTGGTTGGCAACCTCATATGTCACTCGGTTGTCCAGAAATCGATCCTCAGATATGTCACGTTTTCCATATGTAGCCTTCTCTTTCCATTCATGAGGACTATCCTTCACAATTTGTGTGCTTCTTCTTTCCACTTGTATGGGGCCTCCTTTTCACGGTGCGGTCTCTCTTGGGTCCCAGCCGCTGAGTACAAAAAAAAAGCTCAAAATGATCACTAGTCGGCCTCAGATTATTATGTAAATGGTATGGGTTTCATTAGAAGGAATCACGTCACATATGAAGCAGCAAAAGAATGTTTTGCACTTTGATAATAAAATCCTTTGATCATAGCTAGTAGACACTTAAAATATGATCCAATGGGTGGGTTTCCACCTGTTGATTTTTGTATGTTGCATTCAGCAGAATAATATGTTCACAATATTCTTTTTTGAGAACTAGAGCTGAAGGCACATTGGGTTGCAAGAATTATTTACACAAAGTTTGGATTGTACATAATTTTAGTTCCTGTAAACAATCGCAGACCAAAAACCATGTTTGATGGGGAGGATTTTTAAAGCCAAGTAGCACTAACAGTAAAATAGCATTTTAAATCTTTGACATGATTTGAGTTCAAAGATTTGGAGTGCTTGCTGCAAATAAAGAGAGGAGGATTGTAAATGACCTGAGTTGGTTGAAGCATACCATATTCTATAAAATGGATGATTCATTTTCTAAGAAATTAATTATACCAACCTTTCCTTTTCAAAAAAATGCTGAAAACTTTGAACAGCATACAAGGAAAATCCTGGTGGTTGAAAAATAGTTTTCTACAAATATAAATGATATGGATAAAAGGAAATTGATCCCTTTTCAAAAAAATGAGGAACTTATTAATGAGGTTCACATTGAAGAGTGTTAATTACGGGGAAGGGGATGTTGGGTAGTGCTACATGTGAATTATGGGTATATTGAAAGGTGTCCCAATTGGATTAAATAAGTTACTTTTTTTTTCTTTTTTGGAAGGAATTTTTTGGGCCACAATTGAAATTTCTCATCTGGTAGTATCACTCGGAATTGTGCAAGGCCTGACCATTTGGATTTCTTTTGCGCTTGGGTGTAGGATTACTTGCATGTAATTCACACTAGGCTTGGTTACAGTTACACCCCTCATTGTGCACTGAGGAAATCATGTAGTTGAAGACACAGCCTATGAGGATAAAATCTTAATTTCTTACAGGAAGGAGTTGAAATGCAAGATTTATCTCTTCTATGGAAACAAGTCTGAGGGAGATAGGATTGTTTTGTTGCACAAACAAGTCCTTATTATTGCTTCTTTTTTCGTGAGTGATTTGACTGATTATAATATTTTAAAGAGAAGTGTTAAGATTCAATTTTGACCAGATCGTTTCTTTTAATTTTGACTTTTTTATTGATGATTGTTAAAAAGCTAAAAGATACAAAAAATATGGGATTGAAACTCATAACCTTTTACTCCTTGAGAGTAGGGTAGTCTTAACCACTACAACACTCACACAAGTAGATACAAATATTTAGCAAAAAAAAAATGTCAAAACTAGTTAGAGAAGTGTGGAACCTTTCATATAGTTAGCCATGCCTGCACTAGGCACAGATTGTTGTGCTAGTGTGATATTATGATATGGAGGGAGCACAAAGGGAACTACATTTTCAGAAAATGAAAAGAAGTGAAAAGGGGGGGGTGGGGGGTGGGGTGTCAACCGCAAGACAAAGGACCACCATGACAGTTATGTTTTAGACATGCTACATAAGCTGTGGACCACCATGACAGCCATAAGATGAAGAGATCTTTGAGGTTTATTTGTAAGGAACATGGAAAGGAATGAATGACTTGTGGACTTTTCACTTAATGCGTTCTTTCCCTTGTTAGTCAAGTAAAATGTAATTCTTTTCACGCTGCAAATTTTTCCAGACACCAAAACGGCATTATACATGTAGGGTGATTTTCATGAGAGAGAGGGGTGCCTCTCACAATTTTCACTAGAATTTCTTTTTAATTATTGGTAGAAGAAGTTAAAATTTAAGGCCCTTGTAGGACTCACTCTAGTGTGTTAGCTTTTGAAAAAAAAAAAAAAAACACTCAATGGTGGTAATCACAGACATGGATTTAAATAAGAGCCTCAAAGTGGAACAACTTTTTTATTTGCATCCAGTGAGTACAATCCACGTGAGAGAGAGAGAGAGGGAGAGAGAGAGATGAGCCTCAAAGTAGTCTCCCATTCTGCAGGGCTGTAAATGAGGCGAATCAAGGTGAGCCCTGGCCCCCTGAGCCGTCAGCAACAATTGGGCCTATTTACCACTTGACCTGTTGAACAGACTCATTCTTAGCCTCAAAAGTTTTTAATCCAAGATTGGTCAATTTCATGATTCTGTTTCTCCATTTTAGTGTATGTTCGAACAAATTTTGAGATAGGTTAAAATTTTTCATATCCATGTTTTTTTTTTACTTCCATCTAATTCCTTTTGGCCTACAATTTTTCTCCGTTTTACTTCCATCTAATTTATTGTAATTTCCATTTTCAAGAGCAGATAAATAAGGGGGATTGTATCACAAGAGTTCACATCCGGCGTAAAACTTTTGTCAAGCTCCAACATGACTTCTAATATGAAATAAGAAAACATAAAGGATAAAATAAGAAAAAAAATAAAGGAATAGACTTACCTATGTATCTAGAGCGTGACACATTAGAAAAACTTCATCTTGGATCCAACCATATTACAAATTAGATTTGGTGTTCCGGTGGACCTGGATGAAAGCCGAGGTCCGAAACTGATCTGACTCACACCAGGTACCTGCCAAAAAGTCTGGGACCAGACTGTCGAGTACCTGGACCCGGACCCAGACACGGAGCATTAACATTGTTATCCTTTTGTTATATAGTATTATTATACCAATAATGCATTCTTATATACATAAATATGCCTGTAGCAATTAGTAGTATGACTCCTTACCTGTACCCAACCTAGCAAGTACAGGTAAACAGCTTTGTCCATGCAAATCTTAAAACCAAATGAAATTATTAAAACAGCTATACATGGAGATCATCAAATAGTCCGTACCCTGATCTTGTGGTCACAGAGCGCTTTTCAACATTGGGACCCAGCTTGGGGGATTATTGGGTGACTGATTGACAACCCTACTAGAGTGCATTGAATTATAATCCAGCTCAGGAGGCTGTTTCTGTAAAAAAAACATCAGTGGACCATATTCCATGGGTCCCACATTTCGGCTGCATGTCAAAGTTTCCCATCCAAATCCATCAGTTTTCGAGTGCGGATGCAACATTTTCAACCCTTTTTATCCCTTGAGAAAGAGACTTTTACTATTGCCTGCATGTTTCGGCCGATCATTTTCAGTTTCAATGCCAAGAATTGAGAATGTAGCTATCGCTGTTTTTTTAATCCTTGACCGCTGGATGGGAAATTTGTAGTTACACACCCATATTCCGACCAGCAAGCTATACTTTTCTTTTCTTTCCAGCTATACGGGTTTAAACCCGACCCTCTCGGTAGAGGAAAGCATATCTCAGGGAAAAGGTGGAGCCCTTAGGTGAGAGAGGCGGATTGACTTCGACATGAATGAAATTACAAATGTGCCCTAAAATTGTAAATAGTTTCAATAAAAGAGAAATATACAAGAGTCGAAAAGTGTACTTACAAGTTTACTTTGATGTTTCTAAGCATGATTGAATAGAAGATAATAGAATCGTACAGCTCGCCAATACACACCAAACGACCAAACAGATGGCATGGGGGTTTAATGTCTTTATGGAAAATCAAGTTAGTAAGAGCAGAAATTGTGCATGTAAACACAAATCACAAAAAACAACTCCGTACTTAATCATCTGGCCTAGAATTGGTGCTTCCTACGCCCTAATACACTGTGAATGTGATCCCAAATCCTACATATGATCGTCTTTGACATTTGATAGAGTGATGGCCTCCAACATGCAAATTCATAACCGAGAAAATTAGAGAAAACAAAAGGACCTTTATAAAAATCTTTACTAAACTCTTAATTCATAAATAAGACTTAATTAAAAGGATTACCCAGCTCTTAGCCATACCAAATAATCTATCATGGCGATCATATAAATCTTTCAAACACCTACAAAATCAAACGACTAGTAATAAATAAGGAGCAAGTAGAAAGTTTCATGCATGACATCTGTTTCAAATTTATCATATAAGTCAAATTTTTAAATAAGTTAATATCTTTAAATTTATTTTTACCACCTATGTATCCCATACCCCTTCGGCCTACTCTTTCCCGTCGTTGATCATCATTCTGCATTTCCAAACTTTTTCAACTTTTTTTCGTAGGTGTCATTACCATGAGTTAGTTACATATTTATTACGCAATAAGTGTGATTACCACAAACTCACAATCCATTAGTTAAAAAAATATTTTTTTATTCTATTTTTACCTCAAAAAACGACAAAAAGTAGGAGAAAAAATAAAATAAAATAAACAAAGCAACCAACGGAGAGAAGGAAAGTACCAATAATTCACAAGTGCTGATTTAGATCCTGAACAAATATAATAATTTCACAATAATGACAGGAATTGGAAATTCACCATCTCCTTCTCCATGCCTCTTGTATCATAACTCCCTCCCATTAACAAAAATCAGATACACCAAAATCTACTTCCCATTTATCCAAATAAAAAAAAACTAAACAAAACTAACCTTAATTATATAAAAAAAAAAAGAAAAATGGTAGATTCTAATATTGACTATTTGACTCCCAAGTCCAGTCCAAAGCCGCCGTCATCACTTGGCTTGTCTTCCCTGTAGCGAAGAAGCTCCACCTCCCGATGAAGCACCTGAATTGCCAGGCGTGCCACCCAAATCCATCTGCCCATGATGATACAACCCCACAACCCCAGAACCATACACCTGTCCATGATGGCCCATCATCACGGTCCCACCATAATACCCCCCACCCCCATCATTGCCAAAAGGTACACAATTTCCACTCCCTCCTCCCTCCCTCTCCCTGTTAGTAGAATTCTCACCTCTTCCACCACCACCCATGGCACTCCTCTCCCCTTCCATCTCCCTGAACTTCTGCAAGTAGATCTTGAGAGGCTCCACGTACTCCTCGAATCCTAGCGTCGTCATGGCCCACAGCAGATCATCTCCGTTGATCGTCTTCCTCTTCTCCCTCTGGCACTTGTCGGAGGCCTCGCCGGTGATGAAGCTTATGAACTCCGACACGCACTCCTGCACCGTCTCCTTCGCGTCCTTGGAGATCTTCGCGTTCGCCGGCAGCGCCTTCTTCATGATCCGGCTCACGTTCGCGATCGGCAGGAACCGGTCCTGCTCCCGCGGCGAGAACTCGCTGCTGGCGTTCCCGGCGTTCTGCCCGCCCGACTCGTTGTCGGAATCCGCCATGACCCTCCGGTTCCAAAGCTCCGATTTTTACGTGACACGGTCGGAGGAGAATCTAAGAGAGAGAGAGAGAGAGAGAGAGAGAGAGAGAGAAATCGGAGGAATTAGGGTTTTAGAAGAGAGAGAGAGAGAGAGAGAGAGAGAGAGAAAGTAATAATCAGGTTTCCAAGAATAGTGGAATTGATCTGGAGAATCTGGATGGAAAGGGGTTTTTTGTCTGAATTAGGGTTTTGGGAGGGTAAGTGAGAGAAATTAGGGTTTCCAAAAATGATGGAATCGTTGCTGGGATCTCGGGATGGGAACTGGGGAATTTTTAGGAGAAGAGAGGAGAGGATCCGTTGGATCTTGGGGTGGGATGGGATGGGACTATGAGACTAATATGGGATCGTGGTCGAAACGTGGGTGATCCAGAGCCGTTGGTATTCGATAAGCATGCCATTGGCGGATGATTATGAGCCGTCCGATGGTTGTGGTGGGGCACGATCTGGGCCGTCGATTGGTCTTGTCACGTGGTCTGTTTTGTCTGTTGGAGGCTCGGGATTGTTTTCTCGATATTGACTTATCAAAGGAGGAATTTAAAAGCGAGAAAATGCATTGTCGGGTTGGAACGGACGAGGGGCGGCCGTCGTTTCTCGCTGGTGGTAACTCACTTGACGACACCTGAGTTTTAGTGGAAATTTCGAGTAGTGGGACCCATATCTAGCGGAATTGTAGCGCCCTTGGCCCCAGGCCAGCTTTGTAATTGCATGAGTGGGTCCATCTTGCGCCAAATTACTGCATCTATTTACACTACCCTTAGGGATAAGTCAAATTTCATCTAGATGGATCATGTGAAGCTAAAAGTTAGGTGATAAAAGAGACGGTACAGAGGAACTGAGATTCTGTGAAAAAAATCTCACGGTGTTGGCCACACCATATTACCTTTGAACAGCTTGGCATGTACAGCCCGTGATAGTCACGTCACCCTAATTATTTTTTATTTTTTATTTTTTTACAGAGAATTCGAACTCCAATAGAGGGCGACTTTCTTCTTAGAGTAATGACATTTGAGGGAACGCCAACATCCAATGGTGCTGCAATTGTCAGTGTAGCTTTAGTTTTCCGAGGAAGCTCTCACTGTCTGTGGCCCAAAAGGGCAAGGAATATCCCAAGCAAAGCAAAAAAGGAGACCTCTAGAAAGTCCTCCAACTGTAACTGTGCAACTTCGGTTGGCCAAATCCCATCCGATGGCAACCACAAGTGAAATGTCGGTTGACATCGAGGGGTTGCAGAGTTTGGCAATCTCTCGTGTCATTCAACTCACTTTTAGAGGTCGTTTGTTAATTTTATATATGATGTGAAAATGCTTTACATATGTAAATGAATTACATGTGAATCATTTATATATTCAAATAACTTATATGTGAAACATAATTCTTTGTTTGTTTTTTTTTTTTACACCTCTTTCTATGTGAATTTAGGTGCACATATTTAAATAATTTGAATCTTTTTATAGGAGAATCTTCATACGCATCCGTCCCTCACCATTTTTTTCATGAGAACTCTAGGTGGGGCTCATCCATCACTCAATCCAAACCTTGCAACACACATGGGACCACATGATAGCAACTCACCCCAACTTTTGATCAGATCCGGATTTATTGGACCGTTGGATCAACTATACACCAATCCAAACGGAATGAATTTGTGAGCCATGGATGAAGGAGTTAGAGATATGTAATTGGAACCAAATTTGATATGTATGGTGCTTTCACATAGATCTTTCCAACCCTCCCAGTCTCATCCCTTAGTAGGGTCCATAGTGGGCCCCACCAAAGAGTGTGTAGGAAAAGTCCATGAGGGACGTATGCACAGGAAAAGGCTCCCTTTTTATAAATATCTCACAATCTAAAAAACATCAACGGATGGAATTTGGCCTCATGGCCATTTTTTATCTTATAAAGAGGATACATGGTTCAGATCAGGATTTTGGGCCCCACATAATTTAAAAACTTGAAAAAAATGGGCTGAAAATGTCATTTACAATGGGTTAATGTAATAAGTTGTACATTTGTTTTTGATGAATCTGAACATTGGAGCAATATTAACGGTAGAAAATTGGTATGCTAGCCCTTTTTGACTTTATGAAGACAATGAACGGTTCTGATTATAAAAAGGGGGCCCACAGTAATAAAAAAAACTAAAAAAGGGGAATTGGGATTGCCATCTACAATAGATTAATAGCTGTATTGTTTTGATGATATCTCAACATCCAAGCAACATCAACGGCTAAAAATTGGACACATGGCCGTGTTTCATATTGTCAAGAAGATGATCGGCTTTGATTTTATGCATGGCTCCCACAAAAACGGAAAATTCATAAAAGGCGGACTGATATTATCATGTATAATAGATTAATCCAATGGCTAGAATTGTTTGATCATATCTCAACATCTAGGCAACATCAACAGTTGAAAATTGGTATGGTAGCCGATTTTAACCTTCTGAAGACAATAAACGGTTCTGATTATAAAAATGGAACACACAGTAATAAAAAAAACAAAAAAGGCAGACTGCTATTGCGGTGTACTGTAGCAGCGCTTTGTAACAGTTGCATGTATAACACTTTCACACCATATGAGGTGTGAAAATTTTTGACAGAAAAACAAGCCTTTTCACACCATTTTCACATCCATTTTACATATCCCATCCGTAAATCAAGCTAAACAAACGTAATGGTATATGATCGTTACGCATCATGAGCATTTACATATGTAAAGTGCTGCAAACAAATGACCCCTTGGTATGCATGAACTTTTCCTTCACTTATGGGGGCGCTCTATTCCTTTTTTCTGTGAGCTCTTTTGGTCCATCACTCTAGACTGGGTTTTTGAAAAACATAAAAAAAAAAGTGTAAAATCTGAGCTGGGCTGGGCTTTCTCGGGTCAATCTTGAGTTTAGCTTTTGCTTTGAAACCTGCAAGGAATTAAAATCAAGGGTCAGGTTTGCACTGAATGCCTCTGAACTAGATTTTACTACCGACTTATCATTTATACGACCCATATGAACGTCTGTCGAATTGTCGGCCTAATCAAGCCAAACAAAAAAAATACGTAATATGAAACCATGCCCTAAACATGCAGCGTAACATCCATCCATTTGGAGATCGACTATGTTGGTTAATCATGGGATCCAAACCATACCATGAGACCCAAGACCAGGATCACATTAACCACCAGCTTATTAACCCAAAGCCTGATCATACAATCTATTACATGATTGCATCATTGTTCCCAATTGTAACCAATTAGATGCCATTTCCTTTCTAATTATATTGCTGTTCAGTAGATGTTAACCTGCCACACACTGGCCGAGGACAACAACCTGAAAAGCAGAAAAATTACAAAACTTTGTTGAGCAATATGGAGAAAAGAATGCCGCTATAAAAACATGATCAAGAAATATTTACGTGACGACATAATAATTTTATTTTGATTCGTTTGATGATGACAGGAACCTTCCTGTAACCATGACTTTTTGGCCCGATTATTCATTGCCAGTCCCTGCAGGTCCTCGACCAAAACGACCGGGGCTGTTGACATAGTACATAAAAAAATCCCAGGGCACAGGCGCAACAAAAGACTTGATTGTTATCACAAAAATCCATTTGTGGGCCGAAGCAGTACAATCCACTTCTTACTAATGTCATCTCATTGATTTGATTTATCAATTGAATCAAACCCATTGTAAGATTGATTCTACTATGGGATTGACAAGAGAAATCAGGGCCGTTTCTGCCTCAATGGGATACAAGCATCTACACAGGTGCCTCACACCTTTTGAGAGAATCCCAGATCTAGCTTAAGCAAGCCAACATCCAAAAAAAAAAAAAATCAGTGAGAATGATTCCACCAGTGATAATGGGCAATTCCCTCCAAACTGAAATTCCAACTGGAGCTGTACAGGCAAAGAAACCAACTACCAACTGCCAAATTATCTATTTGTCAGAAAATTTTGCTGAAAAATCCTAGGTATATAACACATCAACTTGTTAATACACAGCATAAGCAATCTAATGCCCTTCCTCAATGGAAAAAAGACGTGTTCGTCACAGTCAGCTCAATCTACTATGTACCATTTTTTGAGGCATAATGTTAATGTGGAAGGGGGTAATATCAGATGGACCCAGTTGGTTTAAATAGGATAATTACGATTTGCAAGCAGATACCATTGTTACACCTCCACTCCATCAGATTCTGGGTTTTCTTCATTCCCAGCATCACCATCATCTTCATTTTCGTCTTCCTCATCAGCAAGCTTTGTCAGTTCTTCTTGGATCAGGAGTTTTATAGAAGCCTTTCTTGGCGTAAGGTCAGTATCGAAACGACGTGCTGTAGCAAGGAGAACCCCTCAGTGAATTTTAAAGATTAAAATAAAATAAAAATCCACCATTTATACATACCAAGTCGCTTTAGAATGTCGGTGAAGGTGGCCTGAAAAAACAGTTAACACAGTAGGCCATACTTAGTGTTTTTCTTACACATTATCATATTGGCAAGCTTATCACACTGTTAACTGAAAAAAACTTACCGTGTTAAAGTCTACTTCTTTCAGAATTTCGCAGATTTCATTCCTCAAATCCTCTTCACTTGGACCAGATTCCTTCTTCCTGGGTTTATCCTTCCCTTTTGCCACATTTTTACCTTAAAAAAATCAACATTTTTAAACATGATTCAGTCTAGATGAACTGTCTTTTACCAGTACCCACATGGCAAAATTTCGGTTTAAAGACACTCCAATATCATTCATGTAGAATTCAGTCCTATTATGAGTAGCACAGGTGGACAATGTCCAAAAAGCATCTCAGAAAAGTGAGCCTACTATAAATTTTTTAGCCTTCTTTTCTAAAGCTTCATTGCATTATACATACACATGCAGGCAGCCGATGGAAAGAGTCAGATCTTACAATCCAAGAACTTCGGCATACATAGTGGGTCCAGTAGATCATCAGTTGAATCAAAGGCACTACATGTAAAGGATTTGGAGTGCCAGCAGCTTAAATCATATTCTGTGCATGGTAGAATACAGTTCTTCTAATTGTTACCAGGCTTACCATACCAAAAAAATCTTCTAACCGATATAAACAGTTGTGCAATTGACAAGCATTATGATAAATTAAATAAAGGGTAAAAAAGGCATATTCTGAGAACGAATAAATAATCCACTTCTTAGTAGGGTGCATTGAGGAGCTTGAATTGAAATCTCTCTTTAAAACAGAAAAAGTGGTGGCGAAAAAAACTTCAGACAAAAGAATTTGCAGCAAGTATTACCTGTTTTTGATTTGACAGTAGAGGATTTCTTTGTAGTTCTGTCCTCATTCTTCTTGTGTGAAAGGACCCTTGGACTTGAATCACTGATATCACCAGCCTTAGTACGGTTGTTGGAAGTTCTGGTTGAGCTCTTGGGTGTAGTTGTAGCCGGAGCTAATCTTCGAGTCTTAGCTTTCTTTGTGTCAAATTTCCCAGAATAGCCTCTCTTCGTTGACTTCGTTGAGCCTCGCTTGTCTTCTGCTGCTTCATCATCCTGTTCTTCAGACTGGCTTCTTTTTTCAACTTCTGCAACAAAGCTTCCCTTTGTTGACCTTCTTGACCGTTGCTTTCCTCTTCCCGTGTCCTCATCATCCTCTTTTTCGGAATCACTTCCTTTCTCAACTTTTGCAGATTGCCCCCTCAACCGTTTTGAGCCTCGCTTTCCTTTTCCTGTGTCCTCATCATCCTCTTCTTCAGGCTCACTTATTTGTTCAACTTCTGCAACAGAGCTACCCTTTGTTGACCTTCTTGACCATTGCTTTCCTTTTCCTGTGTCTTCATCATCCTCTTTTTCGGAATCACTTCCTTTCTCAACTTTTGCAGATTTCCCTTTCGACCTTTTTGAGCCTCGCTTTCCTTTTCCTGTGTCCTCATCATCCTCTTCTTCAGGCTCACTTCTTTTTTTGACTTCTGCAACAGAGCTTCCCTTTGTTGACCTTCTTGAGCGTTGCTTTCCTTTTCCTGTGTCTTCATCATCCTCTTTTTCAGAATCACTTCCTTTCTCAACTTTTGCAGATTGGCCCTTCAACCTTTTTGAGCCTCGCTCTCCTTTTCCTCTGTCCACATCATCCTCTTCTTCAGGTTCACTTCCTTTTTCAACTTTTGCAGCAGATTTTCCCTTAGCTGACCTTTTTGAGCTTTGCTTTGCCTTTCCTTTGTCTTCATGATCCTCTTTTTCGGAATCACTTCCTTTCTCAACTTTTGTAGATTGCCCCTTTGAACCTTTTGAGCCTCGCTTTCCCTTTCCGGTGTCCTCACCATCCTCTTCATCAGACCCACTTCCTTTTGAGATTTTCGCTGAAAAGCCTTTCTTTGACGACTTCTTGGAGCCATGAATGCAACTGCCTGAATCATTGCTGTTCTCCTCTTCAGACTCATCTTCCCTCTCAGAAGGCTCAGGAGTTCCATCCTCATCTTCATCAGGAATGCCATTTTCATTATCTTCATCTTCCTCTTCTTCATTTTCATCTTCTGTTTCTGGAGCAATTTCCTTTTCCTTTGAATTTGGAGTGTCGATCTTTCTTCGTTTCTGCAGACAAATGACACAAGAAATTTAAACCAACTTTCACTTAGAAAACTTAAATCTCTCTCTCTCTCTCTCTCTCTCTCTCTCTCTCTCTAAAACTTTAAACTAGGGTTTTGATTCTTAGTAAATCTCAGATGTTTTTAATGGACCTTATTTTTATTCTGTCTTAATTAAATGACAAAATTGATACTAGGGTTTCAACTTTGAGCAAATATAAGATTATAGCATTGATTGAGTTTTAGGATTTATGTTTTTTTTTTCTCTTTTTTTTTTGCCGCGGGGCGGGGCGGGGGGGGGGGGGGGGTGGGGGTGGGGGTGGTTGGGGTGGTTTTGGTTAAAGGGTGTGGGGGGTATTTATTATTTCAACTATGAAAACCCAATTGACCTTTAAGCCAAAAATATCAAGGTATAGAATAATTCATTAATAACCTATGTCACATGGTGGGAGGAAAAGATGCAAAATAAAACAGTAAAACTAGAGACGGCACAAATAGATCTATCTTTTTGGAATTAAAAGATACCATTTCTGATCGCTTCGCAGGTGTGCCTCTAGATCTTTTTGATCCACTTCTACTTCCCGTCCTCCTTTGCCTTTTAGCTTTATTCGACTGGTACCAAACAAGACACATGCATCAATATAGCCACTAAAATAGACATCAATTTACACAAATATCTACGCTTTGGCAAACCTGATCCTTTTCAGCAAGTAAAACATCAGTGGTAGCGTAAGGGGCTACCATAAAGTCTACCAGCTTCACCACAAGATCCTCCTGCACATACATCAAGTTCCATGGTCAGTTTCAATTTATCTTAGGCATCATGATCAGTACCAATAGTTGCAGTCACAAATTCGATCAACACTCCATAATATATCCAATACAAAGAACCAATGAAATCAACCTTCCTAGCAGCAGTCTTTACAACAGTTATGTCGAGTATGTCACAAAATTCCAGCAGTTTATCTTTGACACATTTGTCAAGTTTCTCCTTTACTTTGGCCCTCTGCTTTTCCTGTAAGCAATGCAAAGTCTTGAGTTATAGCAATCACACATGTTGATACACCGCTCTTAATTAATAAAATCCACCAGAATGCTAAGAGGATGTACATAACAGTGACAGAGAAATGGCAATTTCTATCAGCAGCGCGCACTGCAGAGCCAACATTTCAGTAAACTAAACTGCTCATACCAATGGTGACTGAAATGTATAAATATATATATATATATATGGAAAACCTCTGCCGAGCACCAAGTGCTCAAGATAAGGTGAGCACTGTGTGTTAAAACACTAGTAGGGCCCAAACTTATGATCTATCCAAGTGGACCATAAAACGAGTACCCCCTTGATAGTCTCCGACACCAAGTTTGGCACCCATCCAAATGGATTGGACCATTGGATCAGCTTGCTTTGGATGGTGAAAACTTGTCATACATTGTTCAAGTGCTTAGGATGATGAATTGAGCCTCCATCGCCATAGAAGGGTTGGTGGGGGCAAGATCTTTCAATCCCCCTGATCCCATATCCAAGTCGGGCCCTAGTGGGCCCCACAAGCAAGTGGTACTCGCCCAGCAGATGAGCTCTGCTCCCGATATATATGTATAATGGATGTTGCTTGGCACCTGATTGGTGGCTCAAAGATGAATAATAACAGCCAATGGACGACATTTACTAAGCAGAAAACAGGACAGTTAGAATCATCTGACACTGGAGACTTTTGGGCTGGTCTTCAATCCACAATGGAGCCCCCATATGGACAATAACAAAAAGTACGTCCCCACACATACAGTTAAAGAACTGAGAACATGTTTTGACCAAAAAGAATATATTATGGGAATGAGGCATTAGGAGCTTCAGAATAGAGAAATACTACGCGTTATTCTGCGAATTATTCAAAAAGTTTAATGAGGAATCAATCACAACTAAAATGAGAACAGGACTATTTGCTTAAATGGACTTCTTACCTCATTATTGTGCCACACAAAGCCAGAGAACTGGGAAATATTTTTTTTCATATGAAATGCCTGCAAAGCATGTATAAAAATTTACATCATGAAAGCAGAGCCACAGAAAGAGAAACTCGAGTCAATCTAATGTCACAAGAAAGCAAAAATATGTACTCTAGCCAAAAGCACAGCCAAAATAATATAAACTGGTACAGCTCTTCCAGCTAAATAATTATTTAGACTGCAAGGTGCAGAAATCTCCAGACAACTGCTGCACTCATCCTGAATTTCATAAGAGGCACTAAATGATGATGATGTAAGGAATTAATGAAGCCTCCATTTGACCAATAAAGAGAGAGGGTAGTGGTGCCTTCTTGTTAATCAATGAATGGATCTCACATTCTCACTCCAACACATCCAATAAGAAGATAGCCATCACCAAGAACAGCTCCTTACCTTAATGGTAAGGAGTGTTGGTTCTTACTAGGAGGTCTCAGGTTCAATCCTCACCTCCCCCCTCTTTGCATATGTGAATTTTATCACCTCACATGTGCGAGTTGTATTGTGTTTTCTCACACATACGAGGCCCCATTACCGACCTAACATGTGTGAGTCGTATGTCTCTCACATGTGTGCAGTTCCATTATCCCACGTGTGAGTTGTGCGTGTCTTTCACAAGTGCGAGTCTCCATCACCTTGCATATGTGAGTTGTGTGTATCCCCCACATGTGCGACTGCTGGTGTTTTATTGGTGTCTATATATGGGTCCCAGCCCCACAGCTGGGTTACCAAAAAGGAAAAAAAAAAGATAGCCATCACCAATGGTTCAGAGTGAGGCACATAAAAAGGCAGGCTCCACGGGTACTGTCTGTTCTGATGAACTCAATTGAGTATTTTGTAATCCCTTTCTCTAAAATCAACATATCAATGCTTGAAATAACAATATACAGCACCATGAACCATCTACCATTATTTGAACATAGGGGGATAGTTCACTTTCAGAGTTATTTGGTCACTTTGCAAACTACAAGTAGATGAATTTAGATAAAAGAACATCAACTGTTGCCAGCACCAAATATCATCATGCGTGGACATTGTTGAGGCAGAAAAATTTTATCAAGTGACAAGATTCTTCAAAGACCAAGATAGGAACTAAATTTTAGACAAAAGGAAGCACCAGCTATAGATTCACTTTACCTTCCCCCTCCTTCCAAAAAGAATTGTATGAAGCATTTTCAGAATGTCATCAGTTTTCCTTTTTGATAGTTTGTACATCACTGAAACCAAAAACAATAGTTCGGAAAATAAATCACAAACTCAAGGATTAAATTTAAATATCTGTTGTCATAACAAGAACAGATACTATACATGCAGACCACAAAAACAGGCTCAAGAATATGACTAAAAGATAAACTTCCAAGAAATATCAGCCACAGCAAAAAAACACTAAAATAAAATTTCACAGTAACAACAACAACAAACAATAATAATAATAATAAAAGAATATGCGGATATGCTGCAGTTGCAGTGGCTCTCTGATGCAATATTAGGGACTTGACAAATTGGTGTACAATTGGGCCAGTCCAGATCGATTTGGATTGGTCTGACCCAGCAAGAACACCCTGCGTGGTTATATGTTACCAATCTGAGGCAAAATCACTGTTCCAAGAAGACTTTTGATGGCCTATACACATTTTTCTACAATTTAAGCAAAAAAATTGTATATAATGAGAATAGCCAAATAACATTAGAAATTAAAATTACATCCCAATTGTAATGCTAAAAGTTCAATACCATGATGCCAATTGGAATACTCCTTGACTGAGTCAAACCGACTTGGATATAAGAAGCTCAGCATCCAAGTGAAAACCAATGAGGCTTTTGAAAACTATCATGTCAATAGAGATGGATACCAAGATGGGGCACTCCTTTTTATAAGTTGTATTATATACCAACAGGTAATAGCATCTCATCTTATCTCATCTGGTCACACTAGATAAACCCACATCAAAAGGTAACTGCTTCCAACCTTTGCCTCATAGAATTACAATATATATAACTTACAGTTATATTAATTATATTGAGGCCTGATCTCTTTGGATATGATTATGGATATGATCTAATTAGAAGCATCAAATGGGATGGGCCCCCATTTTTAAAACAGATCAAATAACTCAGATCCACACCTGTTGTGGGTCAACCCAACACAACCCGCAAAACCCACAGCTAATTAAGGTCATCTTTTTTAACATGACCAACCCATTTACCAGTTGACGCCCATCAACTGCCCTCTAAAAGGGGCTTTTGGTGTCCCTAACCAACTGCACTGCATCTCATCTTGACTCTTGTCGAATGAGTTCAGCTTGTGGTTGGATATGTGGTATGAGTTGGGTACGTTCCCTTCCTCTTCCCTCTCCATCCAATAACCAAAAATTCCAATGTTCAATGTCCAAACCCCTAAACAGAAGAAAACATTCAAATATCTTCCATTTGTAATGACTGACTGTTGATCCATCGCCTTCATCATTATCCTCATCACAAGACTAAAAGGAACAAACATTCTCCTCTTCCCTCTTCCAAATCAGTGTTACGAAATTTGGTTCAGACATCCTTTTCGTTTGGCCTCCAAATGAAATGTTTTGGTCAATTTGTATATTTCAGTGAAGTAAATAAGAAAAATTATTATATTTATATATTAAAATGTAAAAATAATATATGATACATTTAATTTATTCTACTAAATCAATGCAATATGTCAATTTATATTTGATGGGCTATTTCTTATTAGAGTGAGACTTAGCTAGCTTATTCATATTAAAATATTTTTTATTGGAATAAAAATTGTTTAGGGCCCACTTAGTTATTTAGATTTTTAATAGATGGGCAGCTCCACAGTGAGCACATTATAATTTCTTTAAGCCAAAAGGCCAAAAATATGTATATATATATATATATATACTTTTACTTTTAAGTTAAAAAATATGTTTAGCCACACTCAGTTTTCATTTTTTATATTTTAAAGGCTGCCTACGCGTTGGGATGAATAATTGGAAGGCTCAGACAAATTAGTTGAAATCATGAACTTCAGACTGAATCTATCGAATTGGAATGAATTCTAGGACGAACAGTTACAAGGGGTCCTATTTGTTTCAGTAGAGCAAATAAACCGAAATTTTCCAAAACAAACCGAATTTCATAACACTGCCCCAAATCCTACACCCACCACTCCCTCCTCTCCCACACCCCCATTTGCTATTCCTCTACAACACCAAAAAACCCCTCTCCTCCCTCCCTCCCCCCTCTTCAAATCACTATTTCTATGAATCCAGCAATTTTAAGTCAAATGAGGCTGAATCCTGCAGGTATTCATGTTGTTCCTCTGCAATCCCCCAGAAGAACCCTTTCTCTCCTGTCACTATTTTCATGAAACCAACTTGTTTGAATCAGATGAGACCAACCTTTATATTACTCTCTCAGTTCAAAGAAACCACCTTCCAAAAGGCCCTTTCTCTCTCCTTGACCCCTCTCCCAAACTCAACCATTGTTCTATGAAACCAGGGATTTTAAGGTTCTGTTTGGTAAGTTTGACTTCTAGCTAGAAGGACACTGGTAGGGTCATGCAGGTTTATAAGGGTCAAACCAAACCCAGCCCATTTAAATGTGGATCAGGTTTTTCTAACCCATGATGGACCTATATAAAAATATATATATATATGTCAAGTCTGAATTGAAATCAGACTAATGTTTTTTTTCTCCTAATTCTGTCTTGGTCAACTGCAATGACACTAATCCGAGACTCTTTTTAAGCATATAGCTGCTGGACAGAGTATTCTTTTCTTGGTGTTTTCTGGATTGTGGCATACTATGAAGCACAGACACTCGTATAGGGTCCCCGTGTCCGTGTCGGACACGGACACGGCCGGACATATGTCCGATATGCCAAAAACATGTCCTGTCTTTTTTTAAAATTTTTTAAGATGCAGACACGGCTTGGACACGGGATGGACACGGCTCGGATACGGCTTGGACACGTTTCGGACACGTCAGGACACGTTTCAGACACGGCGGGAAGAAGAAGAAGAAGCTTCTACTGTTTTTTTTTTTTTTGCTGCTGTTTTTTTCTTTTTTTCAAAATTGTTGCCATAGTTTTTTTTTTTTTTTTTTGCTGCTGTTGTTTTTTTGTAGTCTTTTCAAAATTTCTGCTGCTGTTTTTTTTTTTCGTTTTTTTTTACAGCTACTATTTTTTCTAATTTGCTTTGCTGTTTTTGTGTAGTCTTTTCATAATTGCTGCTGCTTTTTTTTTTTAGAATTATTGTGCTGTTGTTGCTTATGTTTTCTTTCTTTCTTTCTTTTTCGAACTGCCACTGCTGCTTTTTTTTTTTTTTCAGAACTATTGCTGTTACTGCATTTTTTTTCCCCAAAACTGCTGTATTTTTTTTCATAGTTTGTTTTTCAATTGATGCGCCAAAATAAGAGGCTGTGCTATTTACTGATGATGGGAGTGTTGGTGGGGATGATGATACCATTGAAGTTGTGTCAAATGATGAATCATGAATGAAGCAAGGATTTTTTTTATTTTTTTTATTTATGAAGTGGGGTAATAGAGGAGGGATCTTTTTTGTTGTTTTGATTATGATGTAATTGTGACTTGTAATGTTGATGATGTACTATGGCCTACTATTGTATTACATTATGCAGTATGGAATTTATTTTTTACTTTTTTAGTATTACTTATGTTTCTTCTTTATTAATTGTGAAATTATGCTTCTTAATTTGGCTAAAAATATAGCTATTCTTTAATTTTATGATTATATATAAATATATATATTTATTATTTGCCGTGTCCTAGCCGTGTCCATATCCTAATTTTTTAGGATTTGCCGTATTGCTGTGTCCGTGTCGTGTCGTATCCGTGTCCTGTGTCCGTGTCTGTGCTTCTTAGGTGGCATATCAGTGGCTGTTGGATGAAGGCTGCGTCCTTCCAGAACTGTTCTCCGATGTGAATCAGTCAGTCGCATATGTCCAGAGAAGCTGACTGTTCATCCTCTGAATTGACTGCACACAGTACAGCACTAGCAAGTGGAATGCATGTTGATAGATTACTTAACAAAGCATGTAATTATTCTTCCCACAGAGACTTCATCCAAAATGAAGTCACGGTGCTTACACTCTTTTAGAGTACCAGGTTAGCAGTAAGAGTAATCCAATATGTGGAACAGTGGGCGATGACCATGTACCCAGCTTCTGCACTGCACTTAGCAACATTTTTCCTTTACAAGTAATGTTAGGTAACTACTTCTGACAAAGTTACAATACCCAAAAATTTGTGGGGTTTGATTTCTACGGGAACAAATCAAATCTACATCCAACTAAGCCAGAATAGTGATGAAGCACAAAAACTTGGTAACTGATGCAATCCAAGCAGTAAGAAAGAAGGAAAGGAGGGCCTCATGCCCAAGGACTTTCTCTCTGAGTGCCTCTTGCACATGCAGAAGGTACCAAATCAGACTCCCAATGGTTAAAAGCAGAATAGAGTTTCCAAACAGTATCCTTTGGTGATACATCACATTTTTAGGTGACTGAATAACACCTAGCAACCAACAAGTTGATTGCTTTGCTACCACCACAGATCTTCATTACATTAAAAAAAAAATAACTACTTTCTGTTTGTTGCTTTTGACGATTGGGTGCTCATATGAATTTTCAGTTTAAAGAAATTGTTGGCCAACTAATCCCAGTTTAAAAATCCACCCACCAAAACCTATTATCTTTGCTTCAACCTGTGTAGTAATTGAGGCCTTAAGTACATCATCAAACAAATCTTTGAAGAAAGTGGGTTTGATCCAGAGTGGCTTGATTTAACATGGATTAATTAGTAATTGGGACAAGTTATGTTTGTGCTACATAGCATCTCTGCAAAAGCAACAATAGGCATAAAAAGAAATTAGGCATGCAAATCAATGATTGTTAGCTTACCAAGTGCCAAAAAAAATAATAATAATAATAATAAACAAAATAAAAACATTAGAACAAACTATCTAAACGGTCAGCTTATTCAGTTCAATATGCAAACTCAAATACTGTAGGAAGAACAATATTTAGAACCAGTAACATTGGGTTATGTTTAACATGAAAACTCAAAGCAATAGAAAGAGCAAACACAGCAAAGAATGAATACCATTGGGTATATCTTTCAGCGGAGTACCTTTACCCTGCAATTTTTTGAGAAGGAAAATAAATGTTAGCTAGTAACTAAATATAATCAACAAGGGGCCAAAGAAAGACTCAAAAAATGGAAGATTACCTTCTCTATTAAGAACTCCTTTACTGATTCTTTCTCAATAGAAGCCACCAACCTGTCAACAGATTTCCTCTCACGCACAGGACGATCAATGGAGAAAGCTACTGGAGTGCTCAATCCTTTTGTCTTTTTATTGTTTACTACCCTTTTTATCTCTGTTTCCCTTTTCTTTTCTTCACCTTCCTCATTTTTATTCACCTCTCCTTTCTTCTGCCCTTCCTCCTCCTTTTTATTTGTTTTCACTTTCTCCTCAACTTTCCTCCTCCTCTGACGTCTCTTGGATCCTTTATTCTTTTTACCCTTGTCTTCAACCTCTTCCATCTCGTTGTCCTCTTTTAATTCACCTCCTTCCTCCAATTTCCTATCTTCCCCATCTTCCTTCAAGCCACCTTCTTGCGCACCTTTCTCACTTTCAACCTCTTCCTTCTCATGATCTCCTTCCTCCATTTCCCCATCACCATTTTCCTTCTTATCGTCTTCTTCCTCCATTTTCCGACCTTCACTTTTCTCTTCCTTTCCGTCCCTTTTAGCATCCTTCTTCTCCTTCACATCTTCTTCTTCCATTTTCCCACCTTCACCCTCTTCTTTGGCTTCTATTATGCTCTCCTTCCCTTCTTTTGCATCATCCTGCCCTATTTTCACATTCTTAGACTCCTCTTTTTCTTTCACATCTCCATCGACTCCTTGGATGCCATTTTCATAATCTTCTTTCTTTCCAACCATGATGTCAGCAGTATCTATCGGCAGCCCTGTCCCATTAGCCGGCTTTACATCTGCAGCATCTTCCGACGCTGCACCCAGCTCAACCATTCTAATCAAAGTTTTGACAGATCACTCGGAGTAAGAAGAAAATCAAGAAAATCCGCTCGAAACCACCAACCCTGGAGCTCAGACTGCTATGTTGCTCCAAAGCATCTCCCGCTTCTAGCACCGAAGGAAAAAAGATGAGATTTTTACCAAATTCTAAACAGTACCCCAAGCCCTAATTTACATTTAAATATCATACACTTCTGATTCTGGCCGGGCAGCACAGAAACCAGAAAATGTGCAATCTCAGACGCCAGTTTGCCAACCTTTTCAATTCCGAAACCACAGAATTGAACATCAGCAAGCGTCACTGGTACTAATTCAGCATACAACACTATCAAACGAAGACCCAAAACCCTTACTGCAGTGCTGATTATGTTCCGGTTCGGCGCAAACCAACTGGCCTGCAGATAGACTAACAAACCCGTCTTCCGAAACATTCAAACGAAGCGACGGAAACAAGAGGGAAATCAAGCAGTGAGAAGAAAGAAAAACGAGCATTCAAACTTCAAATACACTCTTATAATCTCAAAATCCCCAACCTATCAAAATCAAAACATCAAGAACAACTGAGTTACAGAGAACCAACAACAACTTCAAGCTCACAAAAAAAAAAAAAAAACCCTAAAAAAAGGCAACAAAGCACAGCACAAAAAGAAAACCCTAAAAAGACAGATTCTTTGACAGAATTCCTACTGATAGAAAGAAAGCATCAGAAACTGCGGCAGAAAGCTTCAAAAAAAGCAGGAAATTGCACGAGTTTCTCATACGCGATGGCAATCATCAAAGACTTTCAAAACCCTAATCATGAAGAACGAGAATCCGCCCAAAAAGGCACCTGAGAACGCAAATAACGAGCAGAGGAAGAGGATTACAGAAGAAGATGAGCTCGGAAACGCATCGATTCAAAGGAATTCCGAAGGAATTCGTGGTCTTCGTCTTCGTCTTCGTCTCTGCTGCTGCACTGAAAAGCAAAAAAAGCAAGCAAGGAGTGAGAGCAAGAGGGGTTTTTTTTTTATGTTTCCCTCGTCGGACGTGAAACGCGGAATTAAATGGGGTTTTAAATGCGACTCGGACGAGTTGTTAAATATGCGGGAGTGGAACTCGCGAGTCGGGGTGGAAGAATCGGTTCTTTGTCTTTTGTTGGTGGGCTGTTTGAATGCTACGATTCTGGAGGCAAAATGGACGGCTGTTGTTTCACCGTGGCTTACCTCCCAAGTGCAGCAGAGCCGTCCGATGGAGCGTAGGCTTAAGCAATGGGAGAATCGCCGTTTCGAGTCGAAGAAACCGGATATACTCTTGCTATGTGAGCCTCTATTAACTAATGATGGGTTTGGTAGACTTTCTGGATGTGCTAAACCCCCTTTGACAAGGATTTATTTCTTAGATTTCGAGAAGAGTTTTTAAAAGTATTAGCTAAAAGTAATTTTTTAGAAAGCCAAACGTGGACTGATCTTGGATTTCAAAAAATTGTTGTTTTTACCTTTGTAAAAAGTCAGCTAAAGCTTTTTTTTTTTTTTTTGGTACTTGTAAAAAGCCAAATCACCCAAGATCAGGATAGCTGGATGAATTGGTCTTGGATCATATTTTACTCGAATGTGAGTTAGTCCAATCACCAGAATGAGCAATTATTAAAAAATAAAAAAAAGAAAAATCAAGAGAGCAAATTTTTAGTATTTTACTTGTGATATACCTAGGGCTACTAAACAGGTCGAGTTGGTCAAAATGGATCAGGTGGATTCCACATTATGAAGCCTAACTTGCGCTTGATCCGTTTTCAAAATGGGTCAAATACATCCAATCCGCCGTAACCCGCACGAAACAACCTAACTCGTTTAGCTTACAAACTCTATAGTGCTGAGATACTGCAATTTTCTCCTTTCATCGAAATATAATATCAACAATAGCCTAAAGTAGATTCCTAGAATATAACTATTTTATGCCAATAATCACACTTCTTATCTATGGCTATGGACAACCCATATTTTGTCCGTAATGAGTTCAGAAATAAGGTTGCAACATAACTCTTCTCAAATGCCAAGTACCAATGAAACCTTACAAGATTCTTTTCACTTAATTGAATGTAATGGGTGTTATGTTGCCTTATGTTTTGCCCATTTATATATATAATTTAATATTTTGTTCATTTTAACACAACCCATCTTTCATTTAAAGAAAAACACAATTAGCATACATGGAATGAAAGACAAAAAAAAAATGCAAGAACATAGTGGAGATAAATTGCAAAGTAAAAAAACTCTAGCTTTTTTTTTTTTGTTTCTTCTTCTTCTTCTTTTGATCGGTGAAATAGTTTATTGTAAAAAAAAATAGTAAAGACAGATAATTTGCATTATTACAATTTTAAGATTTTGGTAGTTTGCAACAAACATTCGGGAGATGGTAGAACCTCTCAAATTGAAGAGATTTTATTTGAATCTTGGTGAATTATATTGAAAAGATTCTAATGTAAAATCTCTTAAAATTGCAAAACTAGAATCTAAAATTTCTCAAAATCATGGAATCATATTTTTTTTATTGAAAGTTTTGGAAAGTGAGAGGGTTGAAAAATAAATTACTATATGAGGGGTCAAGTAAGGGTTAAATGGCTAACCCTAACCCAACCATTTTTGTGCGGGTCAAATAAACTTAACTCGTAACCAACCCATATTTTTTGTGGGTCAAACTAAAAAGGCTAAATATAGGTTGGGCTAGGATCAGGTTAACAGGTTGGGCTGTGCTTTGCCACCTCTATATAAACATGCGATGGCTAAAGTCTGATTAGAGTAAAAATCTTTCTAAAGCAAGTGAAAGAGTTTGTCATCTTCTCTGTAGATGAGCCTAGAATTGCATGCCTAAAACTAGTGAAGTTCCTCCTATAATCACTCCTTGAAATATGTCACTTTTTAGATCCTTTTGTAACAACTCCTTTCATAAGAAGAATAGTATTCCAACCTCACTAATAAGAATTCAAGTAGATAAAAAAAGAGACACCCCATTGGCAAGGGTGTCTCATCTCACACAACCGCATAGAGATTGATCTCCAAATTGTTGGCTTATAAGTCACGCTTTTGCCTAAGGCAAGTGGCACCAAGAAGAGAGCATGAGTTTGGAACTGCAATCTCCAATTCCTACCTTGGTCCTAACCAACTGCACTACGATCGAGGACCCCTAGCAATAATGGACTTGCCACATGGCTAACAAGGTCAACTAAGTTTGAGCGACAGGCTTCAATTTGGCTGTAGTTAGCTTGCACCTAGTTTGGCCAAGTTCAATTGGCCTCAAGTCTACTAATATGCAGTCTAATTTGGGTAGGATGTGGTCCAATGGATCCTTTTGGGTTTCAGTAATGCCTAATTGGACCCATTAGGGACTGATGGGATCCCTGCTAATTTCAGCATATTTATTTTTGGATTTAGGCCCTATCTTAAGCCTATCTTGACCTCTCAAAATCCAATTTGAGCCTTTTTATTTATTGAGCCTCGATTGAGAAAAAAAAGTTAAAGAGATTTTTTGAACAGGCAATTAAAAGAAAGAACGTAATCAACTACATTATCCATCAAAGGCAAGCCATCCTCTCCTCGCTTTATTTCTATAAGAGAGAGGGGTTTGACTTTATAACTTTGATTTTCTTGAGTTGTTATTTTTCACTTTTTGGTTAGTGCTATTTTGCAATAAAAGAGGAAAAAATTGAACTATTTTCCTCTACTTGTGGAAAAGCATTTTATAGGGGATGATGGAGTAAGAATTAGTGTTCTGTAGTACTGTGGATTCCTTCATGGTAGAAATGAATTTTAAGCGTTTGTTTCTTTATCAGAAGTGCCGATAGGAATTTGTTATGTTAGGGTTTATTGGACATGATGTGACATCTTACCTCTTAACATTTGAAATGCAATGTTTCTTTAATAAGAATTTCAAATTGCAACCACCGTTTCAAATAATCTTTTGCAATTCCTGTAATCCCAATCTTTATGCATTTGGGTGGAATTTCAGATACTCCATTAGGGCCTATTTCTTTATAAGAATTCCTAAAATCTATGTTTGCTAGAATTTTCAGAATTTGAGATGCTAGAATTTTTGAAATGCTTTGAATTCTACCATTTTTGAATTCAATGTTTTTTTCATGTTAAAACTCATGCTGGAGAATTTCAATCCCCTCTATCTCAAATCCAAATAACTGTGATTGTTATTAGATCTATGAAAGGAGTGCATTAGAAGAAGATGATCAGACTTAATTTTAGTGTAATCACATAGATGAAAAGATGAGCTTCACTCGGTGGAAGAACCAGAGTTGCAACAATGTCTCTTGAAATGCATTATTGCGAAATAAAAGACCCTTGGAATGCCAGTATTCGTAAGTGCTGGAGTTGAGGCTAGCATTTTGGAATTCCAAAATGTTGCTTGTCTCAAATGCTAAGAATTTCAATAAATAAATATGAAATTTCTGACTGGAATTTAGAGATTCCAAGAGATTCTGAATTTCTATAAAAAATTCATGCAAAGAACAGGCCTTAAGAGGAGGAATTTGAAATTTCACCTTTGGAGACAATTTTTGAAAAATTCAAAGCTTTACGCGACATGAATTTTTTGAATTTCTTTGGAGGAATTTGAATTTTCACCTCAAGAGACGGCTTTTGAAGAATTTAAAATCTCACCGAATATGAAGTATTTGAATTTTAATAAACTGAAGGGCCCGAATAATTTACCTGGAATTCACATTTGAAGATGTCCATATAAAAAGTAAACATCCATTATTGTAACCAAATGCGCCCAAAAGGTGGTCAACAATCTTTGCAAGAGAAACAGAGTTCCATTTTATTGAGAATAGTTCTCCTACTTTACTCATCTTTATCATGGTAGCAGGCCTACGTCAGAACTTCTGTCTTTTTAATTTGTAAATTACTACCGTGCACGAGAAAGACTCTTTCCTACAAGACCGTTAGGAAAACGCCAAACACTAGTGTCTACTCTACCATGATAACATGAATAGGTTAGAACAAGTATATATACATTTATTCTTCTAGTTTCGGAGATAACCCTAGCGATCAAGATGAATATCGTGCAAACGTCAGTGCAAATGCATACTCACAAACACACTAAATAAACACCCAAGCACTGGATGAGCTCACACAACTAACACCCCTCACCCAAAGAGAGTTTCCAATCGGGAAATCTGATAATGATGGATGCAAATTAAATAAATCACATCGTATAACTACTCTGCATTATGATATTTTAACAAAACTACAAGCATGAAGTAGTATTGTGTCAGGGCGTACGAATCATTTATCATCCAACTACTAACATGTTGCAGTTGAATAGTAGTAGAAATCTGAACAGTTCCTATTCATCAGGTCTAGGAGAGAGGGAGATGGTGACTAAAGCAAGGTGCAAAAGCCACCACTCAAGGGCCCACTGCTTGCAGGTTAAGTAAATACATAAAAATCCAAGGTACTCTGCTTCGATAAAGGATTATAAAAAGTTATAAAGGGTGAAGGATGCCTTCAGAGATATAAATGGGACTGCCTACTAATTTTTAGCTACCCTTGATTTGTTTTTGTTTTTAATTGTATTCTGGATATTGCACTTTTTGTTTCTACATTCTTAACCAGTTTTACAAACTCTAAGTCTTAAAAATCTTAAAAATTTAATTACATGAAACAAATGGCACTAAAGAAAGTAGAAGGCAACCACATACAAGATTAATGCAACCAAGGCATTAGAATTAATGATTGATACTCCAATTTAATAAATTGAACTGGAAAAACTTTTTGTTTGATTACTTTTATTTGTAGAGTTAAGTGCGGGGAAGCCTAAAATAAAAAGATGACAAAATATGATGAGGTCTAATTATATGACCTTTTGTTTTTAGTGACTTGATAATGAATTTTTTTTATTTTTGTGTAAAAAGTGGATAGTGGCTTGAAAATATTATTGTTTTTTTTTTACTTTTTCAGGGAGAAATTTTAATTTTTATACTTTTGATGACTCCCACATCTTTTTATGTCCTTTAGATAGAAGTTTTACTTCACTCTCCTCTAAGTAAATGACATCTTTCTTATGTTCCCTGTAATTTTGAAACATTTAAGGTGCATCTTGCTTCTGTGGATTGCTGACAAAAGTCAACTGTTGTCCGTTGTGCTTTTGGACTTCTCCGCTGGGCTCATAAATATCTAGATATCTTAAATTTCAGATTTTGTAATGCTCTAGGGCCATTTTGTATTTGTAAATCATCTTGAATTAGCATTTGGGATATTTCCAGGATAGGAATTCTGAGAATTTCAGCAACCAAACATGCTTTAAGTTGAAAAATAATCAACCTCATCAGCTTGTTCTCATCAGTGAGAGGCCTACTGTTTAAGTGATAGCAAGACAATTTGGATTGTGCATCCCTTTTAATGAATAAAGAAAGAATTTTACGTGAATGGATGGTCTAGTTTTACCTCTTGCTACTATGCTTCTCGTTTCCATTTTAACTTCTTTTTCCTCCTTTACCACTCTAACCATCCGAAGTGAGGGGAACAGGTTTTCAATGTCGCACACCCATTGGAAGATATTTTCCTGAGGCATGCCAACTTCAATAGATCTCAACTTTCCATTTTGTTGTACGAAACTTCTTTGATCATAGCACTATTCTTCTCAACGTCCAACAGATGAATGAACTGGCCCTTCATATTACATGGGGGATATTACATGGGGGATGGAATTAGATACATACATCTTTTATCCAATACTTATCAATCCCCCCGGGGATGCTTCATCACCTAGACACGAATTATAACCTTAATCATTCAAGAATTCAAAAACCCCAACACATGCACTCTCCCATCCAATCATCCAATGGAAGGGGCTCAAATTCCTATTCTCCAAATCAAGGAAAAGCATATATCTGGTGACCCCAGAAGGCTATTTTATGATTAGGCCCTTTCCCTAATAAAGGGCTCCATCTGTACTGTTACGATTCAGGCCCAAGAATCCCCAGATTAGAGTAATACTCGAAGCATGACATGCGTATTCTTGTGGATTTCACTTCTATGCTGAAGTGAAGATGGAAGTCCACAAAGGATATTCACATCCTTACATGTATGAGGCACTTTTAACGGATATTTGTCCAAGCACTTAACACGCAGAAGTCTATTAATATTACTTATAAAAACTTTCTCTAATAATTAAATGTTTCAGTATATCAATTGATGAAACAATTCACACCAAACATACAGATGTAATAAGATATAAATAACTTCCTTACTCTATTTATAACCTATATAAACACATTTATACAAAAGAGATATAAACATTTATGGACAATAACAAAAGACATACATCACTAACTATCAAAAAGTAAGGGATCATAATCTTTACATGGAAAGCTAGTGCAAGATGTCATGAAAACCCTCATATTTCCAAAAATCCCAACATTCAAAACCAGCATGTGATCGTGTCGCTCTCCATGTAGGGATCACTTAGATTGCTTTTGCTGTCTACTGATCGAAGCCTGAAGGAACCTCTTCGGTCTCCTTCAATGCCTCTTACTGTCAACAAAACTGAGACTGAGATCTGAATGTGTAACACCAATATACAATTATGAATAAGACTATCCAACAAAGTATAATCATAATTAAGGTAACCTACGTTGTGTCTAAACGAATCAAATGACAATTTATTAAAGAAGTCAATTTAGTACGCGAAACATGTGAAGCATTGAATTTAGTATGATATACGAATCATTGCCCTCTATGCTAATTAAGGTCAAACCCGACTTAATTACCGATCCATGATTCGAAATGGATCCACTAGCCTCAAACAAGACAAAACAAACTTAATATAACCTAATTAGACAATAATCAAACATCATTAATTAGAATAATTTTATATAAATTAATTAATAAATTTAATTAATTAATCACTAACACATGCTTAATTGGGATCGGAGTGTTACATGGACTCTCTTTAAATAGGAGAACTCTACGGATGAAGAGTTCCTTTTTATTAATATTGACAACTATCCATCTATTAATGAATTGATCGAGTCCCTGCCTCAGGCCATCAGCTGTGATGCAAATTATGAAGATGACTCCACTGTGGGCCCACTTTGATTAATTTTAAACAATATCGGACTCCCTTAGTGTAGGGCGTTGCTTGTTCAAGGGTAATGGATGTTTCGGATTAAAACACTGGTAGGACAAGATTAACAGGGGTTGCTCATGGCCTGGGCTCGCCAGGCCCAATCTAGGCCCACCCTTTCATGAATGAGGAATGCTTAGAAGTTTTTTGGCCCAATGATGAATGCTCTTGATTTAGTAATAGTTTCTCCAAGCAACTACTTGAAAGCCAATATCACCAATAAAAAAAGCTTGGTTTGACCTGGCATGATTGACTAAATGGGTAGTCTTAGGCTTGACATTGTGCCCGTGTCGAACTTGGACTCATTATGAGCCACTATTTCTAAAGTCTGCTGGGCTTTGATATGGCTCGACTCTGCTCGACCCAGCCAATGACTAATGATTAACCACCGACTTATCATCACTTGGACTTTAAAATCCGACACCTTTAATGTGACATTGATTGAAGTGGTATATCATATGTGATCATGTCTTCAATCATAGACTGGGAAACTATATATACCTATTTTCAAAGAAAATAAAAGAAATTGTGCTGAAAATTGAATGCATAGTCATTAATCAAGTTTTTAGTAATCGGCAATCTTATGATGGGAATAGAATTTAGAGATGCGCTTGGTCGTGAGATTACTGTGAGAGCTATCTGCCAAGGATCGATCACAAAGAACCTACCAGGGTGATGAGCCTTATTGCCACTGGGTTGTGACTTGTGAGGCACTTTCTTGACTCTATTCATTTCAACATCTCGGGTTATTTCTTTTCCAAGGTTGATATAATTTCCATCGCTTTTGTTGGAGGACCCACCTCGATGCATAATATCATTTGGAAAGTGTGCAAAAATAGGAGGGTATAGTCATGAATCATGGTTGGTAGACATATTGGAAGAAAAATTACCTTCATTATATCATCCACAACCTTGGTTTTAGTGACCCCGGCCTTTTAAGACTACTAACCAAAGTTACTATGTCAACATCGACTTTTTAATGTTGATTTAGCAGGCTAATTATACCTATCTGGGAGTTGGTGGATTGACGTAAAGTATATGTTAATTTGTGCCCAAGGAATATCCTTATTTGGTCAAAAACCTCATGAGGTTTGCCCATGTTACTAAAAAAAAGGACGACTATTTTTGTTTGTGGTTGGACGTTTGCTTTTTTTTTTAATGGAAAGACTTCACTAGAATATTATTGAAAAAAAAAATGAAGAGTCTACAATTACATTCTGCATAATGAAGTCAAGCGTAAAGTACCGCCACATCTCTATATGCTCAACAAACTAGGCATGCTCGTTAGAGACCCACGTGTGAGTATCAAAATTCAAATCCTTTCTTGTAGCAATACAAATAAATTTTCAAGCAAAAAATAAATAAATGAATAAATAATTGATAAAACTATAATTCATGGAATGAGTGTGAAAAATTTATGTAAGAAGAGAACAAATTTATATCAACTGCAGGCAATTTGACCCACCTAATATCAATCAACCTCTAAACACTTACAATCCTTTTATGCATTGGCACACTTCAACTCAACTCAATAGTGGATCCCAGATTTTCATGTGAGACTGTGAGAGGGGATCCAAGGACGATGGCCACAATATTACTTTCTGCATTAGTTTGTCATTCAGTGCATCGGGATGGGTGGCTTATGTACGGGGGGACCTATAGCTCCTTCCAGAATTTTTTGCAGGTCCAACAGGTGGTGACTGCCTCCAAAACCCAATGGTTGGGACCGGCTCAGCCCTTGCCTCAACCGGACACCCGTTCTTTTGGATGTATACTCACAAGAGAGACAATTAAAAACTAAAGCTCTTTAATCATGGATAAGAGTAACAAGAGAAGAGGAGACTATTTTTGTATTAAACTTTAATCAATGATCAAACAACGATTCTTTCTGTTGGGTTTATGTCTTGTATTCCGGTTTAGCCGGATGAGTCCACTGGATTAGCCAGGGACTGGTTTAAGGTCAAGGGTATTTTGGTAATTATACCGGGGCTTTCTTGGTGGCCAAGAAAGCGGAGATTATATATTGTATAGTCTGTAACCCTAGACCTTGCGGCGGCGGCGGCAGCAGTTGCCCGTGGTGCTCCCATACCACGTAGGAGAGATGAGGTGAGAGTGTGAGAATCTCTTGTATGCTTTACTTGTCATAGTGAAGATGTTCGTCCTCCTGTGCTCGTGGATGTAGCCCTGTTTGGGTGAACCACGTAAATCTCGGTGTCTCTTCTTGTGTGGCTTGTTCTTGTTGATCTTGTGATTCCGTGAATGCGCACAACGGGTGATTATCAGAAAATCACAACAATTGGTATCAAAGCCACAACAATTGGTATCAGAGCCGAGGTTGGTGTTCCTCGGGTTTTTGAGCGAGGTGGAGATCGCTCAGTTGGAGGTCGTGCGCATGAAGAAAGATCAGGTTCATGATCTCTGGTTAGGCCACATCGGAGAAGTAGAAGACGAGATTGGGTTCTCCGGTCTCGGGGATCGGAGGAAAAAGGATTCACATTGTTTCAGATCTGGAGTTAAATTGCTGCGGTTGTTGTCTGATCACAGATGGAATAGGAGAAGACCGGAAGGTGGGCCACACAGATCAGAAGAAATCGGCCGTGCTTCTTGGCCTGCCGGATTTCTTGAAGACAAGAACAGCGTGGCTGGAGGATTTCTCGGTCGACCAGATTTGCGAAAACAAACAAATAAAAAAAAAAACTGCAGAATCCGGAAGCAGAGAAAGAAATCGCAGAGGATTTCTCGTTCCAGGGGAAAAAAAAATGTTCGAACTCACCGGGATTTTCGCCGGGATTCTCGCCGTCTACGTCGCGTTCGCCGGAATTCTCGATGAAGAAGAGGAAGAGCCGAGGTCGCTGCTGCTCTCGCCGCTGCCGGAGAAGACGACCGCTTGCAGCTACTGCCGCTGCATCGCCGCTGCCAGCCCCGATCGCCGCCGATCGTCGCCGTGGCTATCGTCTGTCTCCGTTGCCGTGATAGTCGCTCCATCGCCGCGCCCCAAATCATCTCGGTCACCACCGAGATCTTCGCCGGGATCCTCGCCGTCCTTGTCGCCGGAGAAGACGCCCTCAACCGCTGCTGTACCCCGCCGCCGGGCCCACGCCGTTAGATGCTGGATCGTAGCCGAGGACGAAGGAAGCCGGCGCTCCTGTACCGTCCCTCTTGCAGATCCCGCGAACAGAGGAAGAAGAAGACGGTGTTTCGGGCCGGGTCAGGTCAAGTTCGACCCGACCCTATTGCAGCGCAGCCCAGAGCAGCAACAACAGGCTACGGGTCAGGTCAGGTCAGGTTAGACCCGACCCGATCGCACAGAAGCCCAGCAGTTCAAAGGCGGTTTGGTTTCGGGTCAGGTCAAGTCCGACCCGACCCGTTAACAGAAGGTCCAGCCCAGTCAGCAGGTTCAGGCCGGGTCAGGTCAGGTTCGACCCAACCTGTCTGCAGTCGGTCCAGCCCAGCGCAAACGGGTAGTTCAGTTCCGGGTCAGGCGAACCCGACCCGGGTCCTCTCCAGAAGCCCAGCCGACTGCGCAGCGACGTCAGCAGTGACGTCATCAACGGTCAACAGGCAGATTTGACCAGATTTGCGGCTGAAATTGTTTCTGCGATATCTTGATCGTCCGATGTCCGATCGGAGATCCGTTTGCGCCTACGGACTCGTTTCGAGCAGATCTACGCAGTGGAAGAGGTTGATTGGCTGTTTGACAGTCAAGGAGGAGGTTTGATCGATTGGAGCGTAGAAACTTGTTTCTACGTTATCGGAGCCATCCTGAGTCGAATTTCAGATCCGTTTCTTCCAGCGTGCTCGTGTTGACGAGATCTATAGTTTGATGCAGAAATCTGGAGGAGATCTGAACAGATGCGGATTGAGGCTAGAATCGGGTCTACTCGACCTGGTTGTTGTTGCAAACCCAATAATAGGAGTCGCCGGCCTAGTTGCAAAGGGTTTGCTGATCACATGATCGCATGTGATGTTATTCATCTTGCCAGAGCCAAGCCGGAAAAGCAGCAAGGAGGAGCTGATGTATCAGCAGTTGATCGGAGGCCAGGTCAAATGGAGTTTTTGACAGCTCGGAGGCAGAGGTTGTTCTGCAATGGAGTCATCTGGACTTGTATTCCCGATCTGTTTGCTTGCATGCTTGTGGTGATTGGATCTTCACAGTGATGTTGAAGATGGGGCAAGATGGTGAGTGATTCAGATATCACTTAGATTCGTCAATGGTTTCGAGCTTTTAGTTCGAGGTGGAGTTTGACGAGATGAACTTTGCTCAAAGTTCATGTACTGGTTCAACATGTCAAAGTGTTGAAGAAGACTGCATCCCTGGTGTAGTGACGTGCCATTCAGCAAGGTACGTAAAGACATTGCCGGTTTTATCTCCTAGTAGCTCGAGTTGTACGGAGTTGTACGGAATTCAAGCCAAGGTGGAGATTGTTAGGTTTATGTCTTGTATTCCGGTTTAGCCGGATGAGTCCACTGGGTTAGCCAGGGACTGGTTTAAGGTCAAGGGTATTTTGGTAATTGTACCGGGGCTTTCTTGGTGGCCAAGAAAGCGGAGATTATATATTGTATAGTTTGTAACCCTAGACCTTGTGGCGGCGGCGGCGGTAGTTGCCCGTGGTACTCCCACACCACGTAGGAGAGATGAGGTGAGAGTGTGGGAATCTCTTGTATGCTTTACTTGTCATAGTGAAGATGTTCGTCCTCCTGTGCCCGTGGATGTAGCCCTGTTTGGGTGAACCACGTAAATCTCGGTGTCTCTTCTTGTGTGGCTTGTTCTTGTTGATCTTGTGATTTCGTGAATGCGCACAACGGGTGATTATCAGAAAATCACAACACTTTCCCCTACCACCGGGCATGTAAGAGGTAGCGCTTATTGGGAGGGGTGGCCAAACTTTATTCATTGGAAAGAGAGTTGGTCAATGTTCACGTACGTAAGAGAGGTGTATTTTTAAATCTTTTAAAAAACTGGGCTCTAGGTTGGGCACCAGTTCTTAATTTTGTAGCACTACCCAAAACAGAAACCGTAGAGATCCCCACCAACACATTCCTATGGAGCAATAAGTAGACCCCTGTGCGGCCCATTGGTTGGGCCGCAGCGCGCGTGGGTTGCCTCTTGGAAAGGATGGCTTAGATAACTCAAAAGTGATCCTGACAAGGTAGAGATCATGCAGGCCACCTACAACTTTGACTTCTACCCAAACTAATATAATGGCATTTAAGGACAAAATCATCACTTTCTTTTGTTTGTTCCCTGTCTTCCTCACTTAGGTCGTCAGAAACATGAGCAGAATTCAAGGGGAGTTTGGGGAAGCCTACAAGAAAAACATACCACTCACGTCAAAGGAATACTAGAGATAATATATATACTTACGTACAAAACTTTGTGATAGGTTGGAAAAGCCTTGAAAGTTGAAACGTGGGAGTCTTTTTCTTCTGCATTAAGACTATATGCAAATACACATGGCAGTTGCTAAAGCCTCTTGTTGTGGGTGTTTTGCCATGGAAGTTGAGAAGAGGAAAGGAGAGTAGGCAACCAACCAAACGGTACTTGCCACCCTCTTTGGACCATTGGAGTATTCGATAGCATTTAGGAAGAATGAGGCAAAAGTAGGTCGTTTCTAATAGAATATAACTACTTAAATGGCATTCACTATTAGGATGATACTAGATCATTTTAATTGAAGAAACTGAAAGTCCAAAATGGCCTCTCCTTTGTGATTAATCCTGCCAACAATTTTGACACAGGTCAATGTTGAAAATATCGTTACGGTATGATATCCCTGAAAGATACAATAGATTTTGATGGTTTAGATTTAAAAAATAGAAAAGTTTAAAAAATAAATTATATTAGGCTTTTACCATGTTCTAACCCTGATAATATTAAAATAAGTTCATTTTTAGGGATAAGTTGAGTTTGTCAATTTATTATCATAGGATAATGTTCTCCCATGGCGGGTGCACTGCATATTTCTCATTAGTAGTCCAACTCATGTAACTTACTTAGATGCATGCGAAGGGCAAATGAAATGTGTACCATGGATTAGGGGGAGAATTAGCCGCACTAGATTTGTATTGCCTTAAATTTATGACATCTTAATTGTATTATTGTTATTATTATTATTATATTACTATTATTATTATTATTATTATTAGATTCAATCCAACAATGAGTGAAAATTTAGAAAGTGTAAAGTTTTAGGCTTGATTCTAGATCATAAGATGATAAAAGTATCAAAGGAGATGCACTAATCAAAAGTAAGCCCAAGTTAACTGTTGCAGTTGGATTGCACATGCCATTCCCATGTAGGAGAATATTTTCCTAACGTCAAGATAAGTTATTTAAAATCATTGACATAATATTCAAAATATTAAGTTCAAGGTCAATGTTATAATTTGCTTATATTCAATAACTTCACGCGACAACAAATGCCAGGGCCGATCAAGTAATTAAGGTTAATAGATAGGGCTTTCCCACGCGCGTGCAGCCTTATAAATATCCAAAATGAAGCCTTTGCTTTTGCAATTTCATTTCATTCCTCTTACGACGAGCCAAACAAAAAAACATGACCGGATTTCATGGCTTCTCATTCCTCCTGTGCTTCTTCTTCTTCTTCTCAACAGCTTTCACAAACGAGCTTGAAAGCTATCTGGAGATGGCACGAACAGCGGGATATGGAGATGAGAAGCTCTCGTCTGTACTCGTCACTGGCACGCTCCTCTGCGAGGCTTGTTTGGAAGGAGAAACTCAAAGCCATGCATGGCACGTGCCAGGTTTGTTATCTACTCTCTTCTATCCTTTTCTTCTTCTTCTATTTCTTCTTCTTCTAAAAGATGAATAGACAAGAAGAAAACCATCATCATCCTCTCATCATAACGTCCAAAACAATAAGAATTCATGGAAAAGTGCTGCAAGTTGTTACAGCAACCCTTCTTTATGTATAAGAAGAACAATGTAAAGCTTGTGAAATGAGATTTGGAGATTATCGTTGTTAATATACTTTAGGAATCAAGCCTTGCCGGCTGCTGCCATTGAACTGGTGAAAGCTAAGGTTTGGTAAGACTTTGGTTCAACATTTATGATTTAATCGTTCAATAAGTATTTGAAAAGAAAAAAAAAATCTTAGATTTAGCCTGTAATCTTGATTGATACTTAAAAACTTTGATTGGGGTTGAATTGCATAGTCCACATGGCTTGATTGGCTCTGATTGAACCAAACTAGCTACAACATGCACCCATTTTGGTTCCCCAATACATATATATATGGAGAATCTTCCTATGTATCGGTTCCTTATCATTTTTTTCGTGAGAACTCTAGGTGGAGTCCGTCTATCACTCAATCTAAACCTTGCAACACCCATGATAGCAACTCGCCCCAACTTTTGGTAGGATCCGAATGTATTGAACTGTTGGATTGACTACACACCAATCCGCACGGAATGAATTTGTAAGCCATGGATGGAGGGGTTAGGGATATGTAATTGGGACTAAATTTGATATGTAGGGTGCTTTCACATAGATCTTTCCAATACCCTCAATCTCATCTCTTGGTGGGGTCCACAGTGGGCCCCACCAAAGAGTGTGCACGAAAAGTCCATGAGGGATGTATGTACAGGAAAATACCCCTATATATATTTTAATGAGCTGGGTATCCCTCATCAATCCAACTTTCGGACTTTTAGCCGGCCCGGAAGTTATGCAATTCTAACAAGCAATGACTATCCCTGGAGGGTGCATATATGGCCGCACACATAGTATCGGAAATATAACTAAGAGCCAACTGTCCGATCTAATTTTCAATGTGATTGAATGCATTAGTATCATGTGAATTTGAGATGTACATGCTACTTTCATACTTGTTATCGATCATTTACGTGGAAAGTTAGGCTTGGAACCATATCCTTAAATTAAAATTTTGAACCCTTTCTCCTAGCTATTCTTTTGCAATTGAATCTTGAGAATTCCTGTATAGAGAATTCCAAATCCTCATGACCCATCTAATATTTAAAATTTTGTGCTTTTGAGAATTCTAGATGCTACTCGTGACTTTTCAGGTTTGTTGAAAATCAAAATTCTAGATCTAAAATGCAACATTTAAAAATCTCAAGATATTGGCATACTGATTGTTGATTATTTTTCTTAACTTTTTGGGTATAGAAGAATTTCTTTTTTTTTTTGGTGAGTAAAACAAGAAGAAAAATGCAATAATCAGGCATATCCAGGGTATATATACATGAGATAATTATAATCCTTGTTCATTGTTGTAGATTAACATTAGCGCCATTAGGGTCTTTTTAAATTCTAAGAGTCAAGTCATTATCAAGTTACTCGGTGGTCTAACCATGATCAGGAGTTTTAATCATGTCAGTATGAAAATTCAACAAATGGCGAACATAGAACTAGAGACTAAATTCCCTCTCAAAAAAAAAAAAAAAAAAAAACTGGAGACTAAATTCAATCCGTTAATAGGGGAATATAACTAGCATATGCATGAATTGCCTCGCTAGCTATATATTGCAGTGCAATGTGCTTGATCTTCCATTTGTATACAAAGGCCTTCCATTTTCTCTTTCCACAGTTTATATACAGCTAACAAGTGAAATATTATACCTGTGTTAAAAGCTCAAACCAACTTTGATGTTCAACCCCACCTAAACAGATACCAAAGAACACACCCACTTGAAGGTGTAGTCTATGTAATTTCCACCTCGGTCAAAATATTCTTGCACATTCACATGATAAAATTTGTTTTAAATAAGTGGCTTTATCTAGTTCAGATCGGCAATTGGACTGTCATTGACGCGTAGACTTGTGTGTACTCATGGTTAATTTTTACCATCTGATTGACATGAAATCTACAATTTTTGAAGGTGCATCAGTAGTTGTTACATGTAAAATTGGCGGGAAAAGAGATAAGATGAATTGGGCAGTAGGGACTACAGATGAATATGGAGATTTCATCATTGATCTCCCATCACACCTCCATGCAAACCCCAGATTGGAAAAGGCATGCATGGTTAGGGTTCTTCAGCTGCCAAAGAGCTCAACCTGTCGGAAGGTCTTTCTTGGCAAGCCCAAAGGGATAAGATTATCATCTGTGGGAAATGGCATTCGAACTTACACAACTGGGACTGTGAGACTTCAGTCGAAACCGAAACCTTGGCGAGTTTGTTTGAAGAGAGCTAGGGACCTTGTGGAAGAGAGATTATGGTGAGAAAGATGAACTAGCAGAGGCAATAGAAGCTGTGTGAATATTTTTGTACTCGGTTTATATGTACCACTGCGTGAGTCATGTCACTTCTTCAACGGAGTGTAAGATGGAACTTGTAAGTTGCAAGGGGCTCTTTCCTTGTACATCTATCAACACATTATACGCTGTTTCATATATATATATTCACTTTTTTACCTTCAAATCAAGTAGTGTTGTTGGTTTGCATGATATAGGAGATAGAGTTGTTTGGCTAATTCTCTTCTACACGCCATTTAGGGCGCATTATGTGAATCGTGTGTTTCGGACATCCAGTGGCAGCTTTAGAACTTTTTATCATGATAGTAAAAAACTAAACGTAAATTCTATAAGCTCTATTAAAAAATATATACAATAGAAAATTTAATATTTTCATATTAACATCTTAACAAAAGCATTCAAATACCAAGATAAAAAATTACACTTAACCATTTAAGGGTAGTCACTATTCTTTTTTTAGGGTTGTCAAAACCTATCTTAACAAAAAAAAAAAAAATGTATTGGCCTTTTCCAATCCAGGGTGGTCAGCTGTACTCTATGTGCAGCCGCCATTGTGGACATACAACATCAACTCTTTTTGCATAGGATGGGATTTTCTTTGGGGTTTGTTTGTTGTTTAGGTTCCTCTTCCACGGAACGGGTGTGAATGCCCAATCAGCATTCAACATAGAAAAGAAGCCTCAAATTGCATAATTTGGCCTTTTATCCGCGTTGCACCATACGCTTACAAGAAGGTGCTATGAATCATGGCGCCTTGTCTCCCACAATTTTTGGGGAAAGAAGCATTATACAAACAAATTCTTAGGGCACATTTGTGTACACATACAGTTTTTGCGGAAAAAGAAATTGCCACATCATCAAAGTCTATGGAAATGAATTCATGGGAAAAAAGTTCTACGGAAATACAAAAGTTGGTATTTGGTGCAAAATACTTTTCCTTGGTGAATTGGAGATAATATTGTTTGGTGAGGTTGCAAAAAATATGGTGAAAATTATACAAAGAAGGGGTAGAAGGGTGGATGGAGGGTATAAAGAGGGATAGAGAGTTAGAAATAAAAAGAGAGGGGATAGGCATCATAGTAGAGAAATTGTCATGCCCCGAAATCCGATGTCCTTGGGACCCTCAAATAACAGGGCATGATGGGTCCACAACAATTAAATTAAATTATCATCATCAAAGCCTTATCCCAACCATGTTAGAGAACAATTAAATTAAATAAATTTCAATTTTAATAAATGGTTCAAATGGATAACAATTAAACCAATCCACTAACATATAAAATAAATAAGTCTAAAGTGAGAGTAATCCTTAAAACATAATAATAAACTTCTCAAATGCTAATAAATTTCTAATTCAGTCCTCTGAATCTAAGGCTAGGGTCCCGCAGCTCATCTCTCAGTTCCGATTTCGCAAAACAAGCTAGGTTTCCTCGGATTCCAGATCAACCTCAAAATCTGTGAGAGAAAAACAAGAGTGAGTAAAACTCAACAAGTGATATGAATCGTAAAACCTAGCAAACAGGTAACAATATAAGAAAAGTAAATTTAGAGTCATGGTTCAAGTATACGAATATATATAAAGGTGATGTGACCAAAATTCAAGATATTTCAAATAGGTGAGCAAATAATTAAGTCAACAAACAAAAGAAAAGGCATCTCCATAGTAAACAAAGTATTAAAGTGTACTCGCTAGAATTAAGCTTGACCCAAGCATAAAGTACCTGCCAAGTACAAGCCATTTTCATATCCAAAGTTGGAGCGAGGCCTAAGAATACCGGTAATCTCCACAAAACAAAGTGTGTCTAGTTGCAAACTAGGAATATTGCGCAAAGGGGTCCTAATCCTAATGTCATACCCAAAAAAGGCTAAAATCCACGTGTGAGCGTCTCCATGGTGTGTTGCCTATAATTTAGAAAATGGCTTGAGGGTACGAATAGCAAAATCCAAGAACTCAAAGTCGTTTTAATCACAAAGATAGCCAATGGTTGAGATCACAATTGAATATCATATTATCAAGATTTTCTACCTTTTTCAACATTTTAAATCCAATGATCAACAATGAGTTTCACAAAAATCAATTGTAGCATGATGCTGGCAAGAAAACAAGATCAGGTCTAATGTAACCATCAGGTACAAACATGTCAAAGGTAGTAAAACATCTTAATAATTTAAGATTATTTCAAAAGTTCAAAGTCTCATATATTTAAATTAAAATGAGACAAGGCCTAAAAACTCTATGGCTAAGGAATCATGGTAAGACTACTTGCCTCTTTCAATGGTGAATGATGAACTTGACCTACCCCAATCTAAATATCCAAGAGAATCAATGTGGTTTCCTGATAAAGATAGGTGACCAAGGTATTAGAACTTGGGGTCGTGTGCAAATTAATGGGCCAGGTTATAAGTATGGGTCTAGTGAGATGGGTTAACACATATGATTTAATCTTGAATTAGGAAGTGCAACAGGGCCCGAATGATTCGAGTCATGCATGCATATAATCTAAGTTGGTTGAATTTGGGCCAATTGATTGCATAGATGGTGTAACACTCCGACCCAGTTTGACCCTGTTTAGCGGCTAGTTAATCTTGTTTTCGTTGCTAATCGTGTTTTGTTTGTGTTTTGTTTTCGTTACGGGTCATGGATAGGTAGTTGGGTTGAGTTTGACCTGGATTAAGTAGACCAAGCCCTTTTTCGTAATTTTAGCTTTTCTTAGACATGGTCATTTTTGCATCATCTTGATGTCAACACGTGTCTTTCGTTGAGCCCGTTAACTTTCGTAACTACGTCATTTGTGACCGATGTCGTGTGATTCGATTGGACCTTGATTTGACTCAAACTGAAATTAGCACTTTTAACTTGGACTCTCTTGCAATTTGGTCAACCCACTAACTTATATAAGCTCACCCAATCGAGCAATTCAAGTTCCTTCTCTCGTTTTCTCTCATTTCCTGCACTGCATGTGAGTTTCTCTTCCTCTTTTGAATTCCCACCTCTGTCGATCAGCTCAATTTAGGAATTGAGGAAGTTAGCTTCTTTGCATGTGAGGTGAGTTGGTGGAAATCCCTTCATCCTTCTCATCTCCCTTCCCTATTTCTTCTCCCTCTTGTTTCCATTGTTGTGTAGTGTGTCTATGACTCCAATTCTCATGCATGCATGTTGTTTTGATTTGTGTTAGATTGTGTGTGGGCTTGAGGGCTACCATTGTGCAATTGATTTCCAATTGAGGCAAGTATAACCATAACTTTGAGAACCCATGTTGGTATGCAGTTGAATTGGTTGATTTTACATTGAATTGATATGGAAAAATGTGTTTACAGCTCATTTGTTACTACTTTGTCTATCTCCATTGAAAGAATTGAAATTCTGATGCTTTCCCAGACATTCTGTACATGTTTCAGATTATTGATTTCGGACAGGTACGGCTAAGCCGTATGCCTCTTACGGCTCACAATCCAGAGAGGAGAAAAACCCAGTTTTCCTCTACGGCTAGGGCACGGCTAAGCCGTGGATTGCCCTACGGCTAAGCCGAAGCTCAGCCGTGGCCCAGCCGTAGATCAATACAGGGTGCAATTTCTGGAATAACTGAGAGTCAGCAACTGACAGATCTTCTACGGTTCAGCCACGGCTAAGCCGTAGACCACACACGGCTAAGCCGTAGCACACACACGGCTAAGCCGTAACCACACTAGAAGAAAAATGAAGAATAAGGATAGGTGTAAAGAAAAGACCGATATGGCCTTCATGATGGAATGTAGAGTACCCAGACTTGCCCAACGGAATGTGATACAACGCGTGAATGATCTCGACGGCTGCGAATCATTCATGTTCGTTATCCGGATGTTAAGCACCTCCCCATGGGTGTTGGTTTAAGGGACTTCGTGCACCGCCCGATTCAAGGCAACACTAGACAACGGTGCATCAATACCTTAAAACTACATCATCATGCACGGTTAGAAATACCGGATAACTAGATTAGAATTGGTTTGTAACTAAATATGATTCGATTTCGCATGGTTTGTTGCACAACATATTGCATTCGATCATTGATCTCAACGCTCTACATGATTACGTATGTTTCGTTACTTTCATATCGTGGTTTAATTACCTTGAGTATGCATGTATGATATGTTCACTCACAGATATGCACGTATGATATGTTGTCACGATCTACTCAGGGTTTTCATGATTGACTCCGTATAGTCAAGCACTACTTAGCCTCAGCCTTAGGATCCCGACGGGGTGAATTTGGTATAGTTATATGGACCTGCTGCAGTATGGATTTGTCTTGGGGAACCGGACCCCAGGAAACCGAGACCCATTGTACCCTGGCCAGGACAATGGTGTTCTTTGCATGTTATAAGATCCCTCTTTTGGGAGCATATGGTAATGTAGTAGCCACTAGTATGTACACAGCATGTATTCATTGATTCACTCAGCATATTTCTTTCTTGCATGACAGCCTAGTATACGAAAATGCCTTCTTTAATAACATGATGTTCTTTATTCTATTAGACACAGCGTGTGTTAACTTGCTATGGTTTATACTTTGCTGAATCTTCGTATTCACAGTTGTTTTTGGTGTTGCAGGCCCAGATCCCCCTGCCGAACCCTCGCCGGTCGGCCAGGCTCCAGTTGAGACCCCCGGGGCCCCATCAGGCCTAGAGGAGTGGATGTGATTACTCCACGGGAGAACGTTCCTTGCATGCATAGTCGGAGTCTTGTTTTGTGTGGATTTGCAGACTTGTATTTGACATGTCATGATTGTATATATTCTTTTGTTCTTTTTGTTAAACTTTATATGTAATTATGTCAGTTCGTTCTTGGTATCCTTTTCTTGCACTGTTAGTTTTATGTTTCTGATATTTACAGCTTCCGCGTACTTGCTTGGCACGTGTGAATGTTCCCTTGTGCGTGTGCATTTAGACTCGGTCTACGTGTGCATGCACGGGAGTACGTGTGTCATTAGGTTTGGCTTTTGCTAACCCTCGAACCCTGGGCTCGGGTTGTGACAGATGGTTAATGAGTGAGCTTAACTACTGGGTTATGAACTTAGGCCTGCACATCTGCGTGGAACCTATAGGTCAGGTAAGAGGGGATAGTAGACCCGATGGCATTTTATTTAAAAATGCATGAAAGTAAAGACTCATCAAATGTTTTGTTACAGAAAATGGATATGGGAGAAAACAATGGAAAAGAACGAAACAGAAACAAAAAAGAAAAGAAGGAAAACGAAGGAGTAAGGAATGATCGGAGAAGAAGAACAAGATGGAAATAGAGAAGGAAAGAAAAGCGAACCAAGAAGTAGGAACAATGAAGAAGAGGATGCAAAGGAGAGGAAGAAGAAACATGGTAAGAGAGGAGAACATAGGACACAAAGGAGTCACAGAAAATGACGATGCATAGATGATCACCATGAGAGGAGGATCCAAACTAGAAGGAGAGAAGGGACAAACAATGAAAGAGAAGGAGGAAAGCATGGGGAAAGTGAAGAAGAGAAAAGACAAAGAAGAGGAGAACAAATGAAGGAGAGGGTTGTTTGAATGGGTGTCGCAGTAGAGGAAGGGAAAAAGAAGCAGAAGGAAAGAAAACAGAAGAGAGAGAGAGGGGGAGAAGAAGACGATACAAGAAAATGGGTTTAGCCATGAGCAAAAGAAAAGAAAAGAAGGAAAAAAGAAAGGAAGGATAAGGCAGAGGTGACAGGAAAAGAAGCAACAAAGGAAGAAGAAGTAGAAGAAGAACAACAAAAAAATAGAGATGGATTCGAGTGCATTGGTCAACTGGTGGGGACCGCTCTGCCATGGACAAAGGGAAGGGTGGAGAACAAATGATGGAGGAAGAAAGGAAGAAAGACAAGAAGAATAATAGTGAGGAGATGAAGATAGCAAAGCGGAGGACATGGGCACTGAGGTGGCAGATGGGGTCTGTTTGGATGGAAGGAAACCCGAAAAAATGAAGAAGAGAAGAGAAGAATAGGAGAGAAACGAGCATAAGAAGAAGAAAGAAGAAAGTAGGGAGAAGACGGCAAGAGGAAAAAGAAAGAAAATGGAAGAAAAAGGTAAGGAACAAGGAGGAAGATGAGGAGAAAACGCAGAGGAGAGAAGGGGACTTGTAGGGAAATGAAGGAAGGAAACGAGAAAAAAAAAGAAGAAGCTGGGCATTGTTACAAGAGAAAATAAGGAAGGAGGAGACGGTTGAAGGTGTTGTGCGCGTGTGTGCGTAAGCAACCAAGATCAACAATCAACCACACAAGAAGATAAGAAATTTAAGTGGTTCAGCAAAGATACCTATGTCCACGGAAAACTAGTGTCCACTAGATTCTCCTTCAATTTGTAAAACCACAGCCCTAAAATCTCAGCCTCTATCCAAGATTACAGATTACATCATATATAATCATTATTTCCTTATCTCCCAAGAACTTTATTATTAGGAAAAGGAAAGTTCTAACCCTATTAAGAAACTACTATTTAACAAACAGAAAATTCCTAATATAATTAGGGAAACCACCCAAGATACTGAACGCAATTGGTCTGGACCTAATTGGCCAACAGTCTCCCCCTCCAGCTATGGTGATGACGCTATGAACCCCTTACTGGGAGTTCAGCTATGTTAACTCTGAATACAGCTCTAGCTTTCCCTTAGACACAACTTTTGTCATCATGTCTAAGGGATTTTTGTCTGAGTGAATCCTTTCCAACTTCATGAAGTTCTTCTCGATCACCTCACGAATCTAATGATACTTGATATCAACATGCTTCATGCGACCATGATATGTAGTATTCTCACTGAAATCCATAGCAATCTGACTATCACCGTAAACTACATATTTTTCTTGCTTCAAACCTAGTTTTTGAAGAAATCTCTTCAATCAAAGCATCTCTCTCCCTGTTTCATTAACAGCTATATATTCAGCTTCAGTTGTAGACTGTGCTGTACACTTCTGCAACTTCGATTACCAGGAGATGCTCCCCTACAAAGGTAAACAAATAACTAGAAGTTGGCAATCGACGATTAAGATCTTCTGCAAAATCAGCATCAGTATAACCTTCCACCACTGGTTTTGAGCCTCCGAAACACAAGCACACCTTGGAAGTACCTTTCAAATACCTAAAGATCTACTTCCTTGCTTGTCACGTCCCCAAAAAAATAAAAAATAGGGTTACGTGAAATTAGGAGTCAAAAAATTTTTTTTTTTTTGAAACAAAACCATTGACTCCTAATTATTTCTTTTCCACAGGATCTTAGGCCGTGGTGAGTTTAGGCCATTCACATTCATTCCCAATCTGCGGAAGTAAATTTCAACCAATAGGTACCAAGAGAAGAAAACAAGTTTGCATATCACTAGATAACAATAATAATGTTCCAAGTTGCAAAAAAAGTAAATAAGTAATTTATTACAATGTCCCACTGAAAGATCAAGTCTCTAAAGAATGATTTATTTAAATTGAATGCAATTTAATGAGTCACTCCTGTGCTTGGTTAGACGGCCTCGAAGCCATCGTTTGCACCCCACTCGGGAACATCAGTTGGCTCAAGCGTTTGAAACGCTTCAGCCTGCGCCTCCTCCTCGGCAAAGCCGGGCTCGGTACCTATGCATCATTTTTAGAAAACAAGGGTCAACCATAAATGGCGGCAAGTAAAATACACATAACTCAAAATTAAGTACATTATCAATGTGAGATTAAGACACAAAATCATAAGAATATGTAAGCAATATAAATAAAAGAATGCCATGCAACATAGAAAGAGCGGGTCCTACATCCGACTCTACCTCAAATGAACAATATCACTTTCGCCGAGCATCGCATCAGCTGATACCCTTACGGAATTTATACCGTCTTCGGATGCCTCGCATCCTGTCCAGAAACGGTGGATCAAATCCGTCTTCGGATGCCTAGCATCCTGTCCAAAAATCACGGTGAAACCAACCGTGTACGAGTGGTAAGCTAGTCTTCGGCCCTAAGTCCGGTAAAAATCATCACAGTGTACATCTGTGAACCGACTGCAGTCGTCCAATGACCAGATCCGCATAATAATCTCACACAGCCCTGCCCCTTCCTGTGTCGAGACTCATAAACATGGCTTAGTGATTGTTCGACAGACACATCCTATGGTAGTGTGAAGGGCTGGCCATGATCGATATTCAACACCTTATGATAAAACATTATACAACCCAATAGTTTTCAACATACGTGAATACCTCATCAATGAACCCTGTATAGTCCAAGCCACAACACGGTCCAAGTCATTATGATATAACGGGTATAAATTCTAATGTGTATGCATCAAAGTAAATAAATACAACATGATGATCAAGAAATAATTCCACACATATTCCTAGCACTGTGACCACAATTCACGCATGCGACAATTCCACACGAACCACGACGAAGTAAGGTTGGGAATTTTTGAAAACGGGGTGATGCATAGCCCAATTCTCACTTCACCTGAGTGCGAGTGGTTTGTACCGTCATGTGCAAACCATGAAATCTGTAAGAGGAAATCTGCCCGCATAACCCCTTACTTTGATGATGTGATGGATTTGGTTAAATCGAAGTCATTGGGTTCTATGACCAACACAAGGGTTTTACGGAGTATAAACCATCCAAAATAATAATAATAATAATAAATGCTTGGTTAAATAATCATTAAAATAAATTATCAGGCCCGAATTTATCATTCTCATGATCTCACGCAAGGGATGGCCCACCTGTTCACTCTTAATAACAGTCCAAATAATTATAAATCCGCATATATACTAAGGACCCACAAGGTGATGTGATGGATTCCACATAATCATGGTCCATGTTACCGTCATGGGGCCCACCAAAATAAGTGGTAGACCCACATTTATATCTAAGAGAAATGCCCCACCCTGCACCTGTTGCTGCCAAACAGCAACGTGTGCAGGGACTGACTCGTCCCATATATATATGTTGCAAATTTTATTATTATTATTTTTTATATATCAATGGCCCACCATCAACCCAGTAATCAAGGGTCCACGTGATGGCAATGAGGCCCACCTGTAGGTGGTGGCCCACCATGTTTATAAAAGTGGACACCCCCTTGCACATGCTGCAGGTTTTTTTTTTTTTTTTTTTTTAATGTTGGTGATTAATGGGGAAGAATGGGGCCCACCTGTGCATTACTGCACAGGCGCATTGTGCGCCTGTGCAGTAGTGCACAGGCTCTTGCCTGCACACCACCAGTGACATCTGGGATAAATTCCCAGACGTCTTCATCTCTTTTTTTTTTTGTTTTTTTTTTTTATATATAAAACACTGGTGATCAAGGGCCACCCACCATCATGTGCAGGTGGGTGGCCCACCTGTACATTGCTGCCAGGCACCTGTGTGCCTGTGCAGTAATGCACAGGCGCCAATCGCCTGGCACACATATTGTCTGGGATTCAATCCCAGACATCTTCATCATGCATATATATATTTTTTTTAGATGCTGGTGGCCCATCACCAGATTTGTTGGACTTTGCACAAACAACTCAGAGTTGTGCCGACTGAAACAACGTGTCTGGGTTCATTCCCAGACACGATCATCTTCCCTTTTTTTTTTTTTTTTTTAAAACAAAAGACCCATCTTCACAATGGCCCAATCCCCTTTCATCAAATCTATTAAGATCATCAAATCCATCGAAACACCATCAACCAAAAATCTGTGAAACACATACCCATCTAACCTGTCATCAATCTTTAGAAATTTAAATGGGCATTTACAAAACATCTAAAATCATGAAATCAATGGATTTAGTGAAATCATTAGAGATATGTGTAAATCCACTTGCCTTTGATGCAAAGAAGATCTAGATCTCTCCCTTGATCACGCAGCCTACCCAACAGAGAAGATGAAGAAGAAGGAGGAAAGAAGAAGAGATGATGAAGAGGATCCGCCTGCTGGGCTTGGATTTGGGCTTGCCCACCTTGGCCGATCAAGAGAAGGTGATGGAGGAGGAAGAAAACTGCTGCAGGTGAGGGAGAAGAGCACCCACCGATGGTGTATAAATAGGCTTAGGGTTTGGGGAAGAGTTTTGGGTTTTTTTATAAAAAGGACCCTATTGTTTAGGCTAATTATAAATATGGGCCTGGTTTGGTTTAATGGGCCCAGACTGGGTCCGAATTGGGCCGGGTCAAATGGTGGATACTCATGATCCTAACCTACTATCCGATTAACCCAAAACCCAAAAGAAAATTATATAATTATAATAACCATAATTAACTAAATACAAACAATTAAATAAAAATTATATTTAAATTACTTAAAAATGGAAACTGGGTTAGGAACCTTACATTGCTTTCCAATGCTCTTTCTAGGGTTTGATAGAAATCTATTCACTAAACTCATAGCATGAGCAATATCTGGCCGTGTATAAACCATGGCACACATAAGACTCCCCACGGTAGAGGAGTAAGGAACACATGCCATCCGTTTCTTTTCATCATCTGTAGTAGGATATAAGCGATTGTTTAGTTTGAAGTGACTGGCTAGAGGCATGTTAACTAGCTTAGCATTCTTCATATTGAACCGCTCGAGTACTCATTTAACATATTTCTCCTATGACAATTACAGCTGCTTGGAACTCTTATCACGATGTATTTGCATGCCCAATATCGTTCGTGCGGAACCTAAATCTTTCATGTCAAACGACTTTGACATATCCTCTTTTAACTTGCCAATTAACTTGCTATCTTATCTAACTATCAGCATATCATCTACATATAAAAGAAGGATGATGAACCTGCTATCGATAAATCGATGAACATAAACACAGCGATCTGAAATTGTCCTTCGGTACCCATGACTCAACATGAATGAATCAAACTTCTTGTACCACTGTCTCGGTGCTTGCTTCAGCCCGTAAAGACTTTTCTTCAACTTACAAACCATCTATTTTTTTCCTTTTACTTCAAACCCCTCTGGCTGAGTCATGTAGATCTCTTCTTTCAAGTCACTGTGAAGAAACGCGATCTTCACATCTATCTGTTCAATCTCAAGGCCCATGCTGGCGATTAAACCCAAGATGACTCTGACAGAAGTCATTTTCACAATAGGAGAGAAAACATCACTGAAGTCAATACCCTTTGTCTGTGCGAAGCCTTTTACTACTAATCATGCTTTGTGCTTCACCAGTTTTCCATTCTCATCATTTTTCAGCTTGAACACCCATTTGTTTTTTAGAACATTCCTATCTTTAGGAAGTTGCACCAGCTCATATGTCTTATTCTTCTTTAAAGAACTCATCCCATCCTACATAGCTTTCATCCACTCATTTTTATCATCATGAGTCATTGCTTCTTAGAAGCTCTTTGGCTCCCCCTCAACAGTAATCAAAACATATTCGGATGCATGATACTTATTTAATGGTTGATGCTCTCGTGTAGACACTGCACCAAAATTCGCTATCAGAAACGGCGGGTTAAAACGGATGCCGTCTGTCTCTAAATTGGAACAGACTAAATCACTTCCAGCGATTGAAAATCCATTCCTCTTTTCAATAATGACGGGTTATAAAATTGCTGAAGAAATTGTTCGCGCCCAACATTTCCTCTCTCGCACCCTTTTTTTCTCTAAATGTGCCCTAACCCCAAAATACCCATCCACAACATCCGCTTCTCTCCCCATTTTGTTCAAAAGTATCAGTCCCTTCCCCTCTACTTGCCATTGTGAAGGGCACCGTGCTACCCAAGGAGTTACCATAACATGCTGTTACTCCTCCCTATTGACTGGCTTCCCCTTTTCAGGTAAATTTAGCTGTGAGCAGAACATCGTTGTCATTGTCTCTCTGAACCATCTAACCTGTGTGGTGTGAAGGTCGAAAGATCATCCGAAGGTACAAGGAACAAGAATCTCTCTCTCTCTCTCTCTCTCAATTAACAACTTCTCTATTATCTCATCAGGACTCATATTTGACTCGGCATGATGCTGTAGAGTGTTTTTGTTTTTTCTCATTGCACGATTTTGAGTGTTAGGGTTTTGAAATATATATAAATCCATAGGGGTGTTTTTTTTAAGGAGTAAGGATTTTCTTTATTTATGGGGTTAGGGCTTCTGCAAGTTGTTTTGATTTCAGGATTTAGGATGCATTTTGATTTGAAGATTTTGGTTCAATTGATATAGTGCTGATGTTGTTTTGCTAATATTCTTTGATATTTTGGGTCTTCTTCTTGGTTTTTAGTTAGTTACTTGGAGAGCAAACTCCATCCCCCTTTTTCGGTGTTCAGCCACCACCTGATAAAGGGCCATTAAGATTCAATTAGAGTTCAACAAAATCATGGAAAAAAATCTTGCAAGTATGGGCATTCACCTCCATTTCTACTACAGCTTAGAAAGGATTTTCTGATAACAGAATACTCCATCAGTGCTTGAAACATGTTGCTCAGTCTTAACCATCTGTTGGATGGGCCACTAAATATGATAATATAATACCAATTAATTCCTACTACAGAGCCAATGGAAAATAGGTAGGCCATTTAAGTAGTTGATCAAGAGGTGAACTAGTGGTTCCACAGTTGTCTCAGGCAATTAGTTAGATGCACCAACAATGAACAAGACAAGGGAAGGGGAGACATATTACATATCCATGTTATTCTCATCCCACAACGTTTTTAGGTGTTAAGAGGAAAGTAACCCATAAAATAAAGGCAGATGGAAGCCAAGCAGCAGAGCATATCTTTCTCAGCCTTTTGGCTAAGATCAAGTGTAGTATCTATTCTTATTAGTTTAATATCTGATACGGGGCCCATTGGGCTACATGATATTAAGTTAATTTTTTCTAGGGGAGGGCCCACCACAGTAGTTTGCTAGTGGGGCCCTCAAGCGTCATGCATGTGTTGCACTATAGCATCAGCCTAGCGCAACCCTACCAAAGCTATGTTTGAACTCTTTCTAAGTATGTTATTATAATCACATCATTACACCAATTATCTGAGAGGAACACATATCTGTAAGTGGGCCACAATCGGTTTAAAGTAGAGGCCGAAAATCAAGAGGAGAAAAGGCTCTATTGCTGCACCATCACTATAGCCTAAGAAAAATGACCGCCACTAACTCTTTAGGTTTGCCGGTCTCTTTGTCGTTGCTGTCAGACTCCATTCCACGACGGACGGATCTCAGAGAGAGAAGGAAGAGTTTCGTATTGTGGATGCACATAGCTAGATGGCAATGGAACAGGTGCACATAGGTAGATGAAAATTGGTCAAGTTCTAGGGGTGGTCCATTTTGGGATTGAGACTTAACCAAATTTGGTCACGATAATGAGAACCTTCCAATGGTACTCTTATCCCATTTTTTTAGAAGATAAATCAAACTCATTTAAAAAATTTCCTCATCATTTTTAGTATAAAATTCATAGTCCCAAAATTTCCATTCCCCTACCTCAAATCCTCAAGAAGTGGTCATGCATTGAAGGGAGTTTATAATTGATCCATTAACCTAGTTAATTTAGGCATTAAGATTTGGCTTCTTTGTTTCTTTTCAATAGACTGTGGTTTTATCCCTAGGGCCTTGAATGGGCCAGAACATTTGCTAAAATTTTCTTCTCGATTAGGCAAGATGTAGGTTGGAAATGGGCTTCTTTTGCTCCTTTTAATGAACTATACTTTCTACAAATAAAAAAAAAAGATAGGGATTGGAATGGGGTGGATTTGCTATAGTTTGGGGTAAATCCAAATCCACACGTTTAAGTTTATTTCAACCAATTAGTTAGCAGTGAAGGTTTGATTGATTTTCATATAATGTTAGATTTACCAGACCTTTGGCGTGTGTTTGATTTGATTTGGTTGCTTATTTTGATGTTTCTTCTCTTCTTCTTCTTCCTTTTTCTTTTGTTATCTTGATTCTGTAACCGATTGGTTACTGGAGATAGTCATAATCATGATTAGTTTTTAGTTTGAATCTTTGTATCATGACAATGATCTTCATATAAGATCGGGGATAATCAGGTCTTTGTTGATCTTGTTTGATTTGATTTTTTTATTTTGACATATTTCTTCCTTTTTTCCCTCTTTTTAATGTGACCTAGCGGCTATTTTTCATGTAATTGCAAATGTGAACCAACATTTTCATGCAAAAATAACTGTCAAGATAATGATATATATCTATGAACTGGATTGAACACGACGGCTATCAGATAAACATTCCATACAGTGTCATGGAGTCAACCATTTGGGTTCCTGATCATTGATTGACCGGCCTAACCACTAGCCTCACTATGGAGTTTAAAGTTGACCTTCTACCAAAAAAAAAAAAAACTTTCTTAAGTGGCTTGCATGGTTTGATCGTTGGATGATTTATATATTTGTCAATAAGCAAGATCTATTAGGCAAATTCTTATATAATTGGATCTCTGATCATGTAGCCTTGCACAATTGTATAAATTATTTCTTAATGAATTGTGACATGTTCATATTTTTGTTAAAGATTTATTAGTAACAGTTGCTAGTTTTTTTCTGCACCTTTCTAAGTAGTTGGGTGGCAGCAACGCAATCCTCTTATCATATTTTATGCTGCCAAAAGCCTAACTGATCATAAGGGCCTCAAATGAACCTATCATAATTCATTAAGCCGAATGTTTAATATTTCGGATAATCTATTTCTAATGTTGAAGTTTCTCATTGTCATGTGAATATAGAATAAAGTATATCCTAAGATGAGACTTACAGAAGCAAGGCCGGAAGTAGGAAATTTTTGGGTTTAGGTGGCAAACTGGTTTGGTTAATATTATCTCATACTTGAAAGCATAGTTTAAATTAATTGGTATCGGCCGATTTGGACCGGTATCGGTCTATACCAGTATGATAATTTGAAGTTATCAGTTTTTTATATCGTCCGGTCAAAATATCAAATATTATCGGCCAATATTTCAAATTACCGGTCCTAACCAATATATCGGCCGATATTTTATAAATATCGGTCAAAATATCGGCCTACTATATTTAAATTTTTTTTCTTTTCTCCTATTTTCCTTCTTTTTTCCTCCTTCCAAATATATCATATGCCACATTTTTTCTTCCTCAACACCTATTTCACTTGCAAGGCATCAAAAATACTTTATTTTTTATCAATAAATGTCTTGAAAATCATATACAACTCTACTGAGGTGAGCATTTTGTATTTTTTTTAAAATTATTTAGATATAGCTTAGAAATGATGATTATATGCTCTTTTTTTTTATTGTGAGTACCTTTTATTATTTTAAATCAACACATATTGAGGTTAAATCAACTATTTGAGGTTTCAAAAATCAGAATTTTTATTAAAATCTTGTTGATCCTTGTAAAATAGTTACTCAAATTTATCATCATTTTAAATAAATCATAAATATCCAGTTGTTTTGTGTTTTACCATACTATTATAATAAAACATGTTTTTTTGAAAGCGCAAGGCAGAACGAGCTTAATGATTGAGTATGAGTACAAGCTTTATATTCTTAAATTTCATACTAATAGATAGCTCATAAGTGATAATTATGGTTGCATTTTATAAAATTTATGATATTTTAACTTGTTTAGTATATGTATCTAAATTAATTTAATTATAAAAAAATCTATATAGCTTTAGATTAGATAGCAATACATAATCATAACTTAAGGGGTCTAATAATTTGATTTATGATTTATTTTACTATCATTATGTCATATGTTATGTTAATGTTCATGTTCTTGAATTTTCCAACTTGCTTGATAATTGAGAGATGAATTGATGGTTGATGAATGATAAATGATGATTGATAAATAATGATAGGGGTATAGTTATATATTATACAAGATACAAGTACAAGTGTACAACCACTATATATAAATTATAAAAAAGTTGTATTCTCTAAAATTTCATACTAATTGATACTTCATATTTCATAAGTCATAATTATGGTTCTTATAAAAAAAATTACAATTTCAAACAAGACAGCGATACAGGATATCATAACTTAGGGGGACTGATATTTTGATTTATATGTGTTACTAATGAAAAAAAAACATGATTGTCTAGCATTTCTAATATTTTGGATTTTTTGGATATTTTTTCAAATTTTTTTGGATTAAAAAAAATTCACATTGCGACGACCGTGATGGACTGCTTACCCCGACTAATGCCGCGATTTTCATCTATGCTTAATAGTCAGCCCGTTTAGGTGAAATTACTTTATTTGTTGTCACGTTATTCTATTTTTTTATAAATGAATGATATATTTTATACATGAACTGCTTTATATGTGAACCATGAAATGATAATCTTAATGGTCCTTTTAAATTTTCACGTTGACCATTCACCTAATTTCTTTGATAAATATCTTTTCCTAAATTTCATATACAATCATTATTAAATTGAATAGTTCAATAGATCTCCATTTTAAATATATGACAATGCTTTATAAATAATGATGTGTTACTTTATTGATTGCAGAATGTCATCACCAGGTAATAAAACGTGGATGATCAAACATAAATTAAGTCCGGAGTATTTCAATGGGCTTGTTTATTTCATTGAGTTTACAAAGAAAAATGGTAGTGGATTTAATCATTTTCCACGTCCATGTGCTAAATGTCGAAATGTGTATGGAATGATTGCCCTTGAATTGATTCATGAGCATTTGCTCATTAACGATATTGATCAATCGTATACACAATGGATTTTCTATGGAGAGAGTATCTCAAAAACTAATGAAAAACCATCAATATCAAGGTCTGGAATTCACCCTGATGACATGTATCCTAAAATGGAGGAGCTTGTAAATGATGTGTTTGGAAGAATTGGGGAACATGCAGATTCTCTCATGGATGATCTCGTAAGGAATGAAGATTTTAATGAAATAAATTCAAAGTTTAAAGGGCATTAAGACCATGAAACAAGAACGTCCAGATCTTTATTTGATGATGCAAGGCAACTTTTATATCTTCTTGTTCAAGGGAACTCACAAAATTACTGTTGAGCTTTATAGTTTAAAGACACAAAAATGGCTGATCAGATAATAGCTTTAATGAGCTACTTTAATTGGTGAAAAAGTTGCTCCCACTAGGAAACACGTTGCCAGAAAGCACATATCATGCTAAGAAGATGATTAACTCGCTTGGAATGACCTACGAGTCTATACATGCATGCCCAAATGATTGCATTATTTACTGGAAAGAGTAGAAAGATAGACAAAATTTCCAATATGTCATATATCTTGATGGAGGTCAGATTACTTGGCAAAAAAAAAAAAATGTTGAAGTCCCATTAAAGGTTTTAAGTTATTTTCCTTTAGCATCAAGGCTACAAAGGCTATACAGGTTAGATTTTAAGGTTAATTATAGTTTCTTGGTTATCAAAATTATGTATGAGTATTAAGTTTGATAAGCATTTATTAAGTTTGATAAGTATTTATTTTTCTTACTTTGTTATGCAGTGTGCCATGGATAGCGGAGCAAATGACTTAGCATGCTCGAATGAAAGAATATAGTGATGTGATGCAGCATCCATTTGATTCTTCAAGTTGGATGGTATTAAATGGTAAGTGGCTAAATTTTTCAGAGGAACATCGTAATGTCCGTGTAGGACTTACAACTGATGGTTTTAACCCTTTTGGACATCTCAGTAGTGTTTATAGTCGTTGGCCTGTTATTTTAGTGCCCTACAATCTTCCCCCCTCGATGTGTATGAAAAGAGAATTTTTAATGTTGACAGTGTTGATACTAGGTCCAAAAGGACCGAGTAAAGACATTAATGTTTACCTACAACCATTGGTTGATGAGTTGAAGGGGTTATGGCTTGATGGAGTGTTAACATATGATTCTCATTCAAGGACAAATTTTAATCTTAGAGCTATATTGATGTGGAAAATTTATGATTTTCCTGCATATGGGAGTTTATCGAGTTGTGTAACACATGCACAATATACTTGCGCCCCCCCCCCCCCCCCCCGTATGTGGCGAAGGAACCATTGTTGTATGTCTTAAGAGTGGCAAGAAGTATTCCTATCGGAGTCATTGAAGATTTCTTCCAACCGATTATGTTTTTAGGGCCCAAAAGTCAACTTTCAATAATAAATCGGAAGAAGGAAGACCTCCATGTTGATTAAGTGGTTTGGAAGTTGAAGAGAAGGTGGGGAGTATTCAAATGGATACAGGTAAATCAAAGGGGAAGAAACGAAAAAGTTATATTGATGAGTCAGTTGAACATATAACTGCTTGGTATAAAAGATCGACCCTATTTGACTTACCATATTGGAAGGTGATTTCTATAATTTTGCATTGTATTTCATATATTTGTATTTTAATGAATAACAAGTTAAAAATTAATTTGAAATATGATTTGATAGGATTTGCCAGTTCATCATAACTTAGATGTGATGCATGTTATAAAGAATGTTGGTGACCATCTTTTGTCGACAATCTTAGATGTCAAGATAGAACAAAGGATGAAAAAAGTGCACACAAGGATTTAAAAAGCATGAACATTAGGAAAGAACTATGGTTATAAGAATTGGGTGGTATAACTATTAAACCAAAAGCACCTTTCACTCTAAGTCATAAGGAAAAAGAAATATTTTGTTATACTTTGTATGATTTGAAGGTTCCAGCATGGTATAGTTCAAGATTTAAACATTTAGTAAACCTAGAAAACCTTAAGATAAAGGGGCTCAAGTTACATGATTATCATGTGATAATGCAACAATTATTACCTGTTTTACTACACTATGCTTTCTCAGAGCATAACATATTGAAAGGTGTTATTGTTCAAATTTGCAACTTTTTTAATATCTTGTGTTCGAAGACCATTAATGCAGATAATATTATTGTTGCTAAACAATGACTTATAGAGGCAATGTGCATTTTGGAGAAGTTTTTTCCATTTTCATTTTTTGTTATTAGCGTTCATGCCATGGTGCACCTAGCAGATGAAGTATTAGCTTGCATTCCAGTTAGATTTCGTTGGATGTATCCTTTTAAACGGTAATGCTCTAACTCTAAATATGTTTTATTTTAATTGTATAATATAACACTAATTTGATATATTTCAACAGGTTAATGAAAATTTATAATGGATATGTAAAAAATACAGCACATCCTGAAGGGTGCATTCCAGAGTGCTACATTGTAGAGGAATCTAATTTATATTGTATGGAACACATGCCAAATGGTGATAAAGGTAATCACAAGAAGACGTGCCAAAGGTTCCTGGACGATGATGGTGAGTATGACAAATAGCCTTTGGATAAAGGCAATAGTATTTACTTAAGTAACATACAACATCAACAAGTTTGTAGATGGGTTCTTCATTGTTATGATAAGACTGCAAGTTGGAAAATGTGAGTGGATAAATTTTATATAATAACTGTAAGTTGTAGAAATTAGATAAAAATGTTGATGAGATATACATAATAACGTACCTGTCACTGATTTAGGAAATATCAAACATATATAAGAGCAACATCTTCAAATGGACAAAAAAAGAAGGGGAGTGTATCTAAGAATGATGAACCTGATTTCATTAGTTGGTTGTGGAAGGAGGTATTATTTATTTACCCAATTTGAAATATTAGATGATATGCATGCTCATATATACCAAATATTATAAAATTCCCCTTTTTGTATGCAGATGGAATCTGTCGATGGCGAGCCAATTTTGAAACGACTAGCAGATGGTCCAATGTTTAAGGCAAAATGTTATAACAAATATCATGTTAATGGTTTTGTGTTCTCTCAATTGGAAAACGAAATTAATAAGTTAACACAAAATAGCAGGATCTCAATGGAAGCCATCACTATATACAGGGCAAGTGCTAGAGATAAGAATTACAAGGAAGATGAGACTACTTATTATGGGGTTGTTAAACAAATAATTGAGCTTGATTACATCAATTTTTGTCGAACAGTTTTTTATTATGACTGGTTCAAAGTTGAGGACAGGACCAATGGGTGCATTGTTGATCCCAAGACAAATTTGACAATGGTAAACACGGAGAAAATTAAAGGAAATGATAAGGAAGGAAATGAGCCATTCATATTTGTTGACCCATAAAATTTTACAAATAATGCAACGAAGGCATTACAAGCTTTGGATTATAAAGTTCTAAAGTTTTCAAAGCATTTGGACCTCATCTCAGCTGAAATCAACTTCAGAGACTCTTTGCTAGCTCCTTGGGAATCACTGCGGGCCCTAGCACTTCCACATGTTGAAGCAAGCTCCTATTCAACGAAATATTTTCAAGTGCATTTAAAGACTACTCCTCAAGGATTCAGAGCATTTGGACATCATTTGAATTCAAACTTGGTCCAGATGATTATATACTATGCTCTATGGGTCCCTGTGTAGAGTGACATCCCATGAAGATCAAATTAGCTGAAACTCTTAGAGCAAGCTCAAATGATACCCAAGACAGGCCCTACAAAATTTCGGGTTGAATAGACATCATCAAACCCAAAAGCCACAAGCATGTCAACTTGGGGTCAGTCCCCCCCAAGCCATGGGGTCACTGACTAAAGTCCTGCTTCCTGATATCCAAAATTGATGACATTTGGGTGAAAATCTTTAGTTATACTCAGAAGATATTCTGAAAATTTTCAAGTTAAAAGGACTCCGTTTGGTATGAATTTCATTGCATGTCAGCTTATAGGATATAGACACCGAGTTATGGAGGTCACTAGCTAAAATCTTACTTCCAGGAGGCCAAAGCTAATGAAATTCATAAAAATACTCAAAGAATGCTCAAAGTTACTCTTCCAAATCTTCAAGTCAATTGGATGTTGTTCGGGTAGAAAACAAGCCGACTATCTACAGTGTGGGGTGAATAGTGACTTAACACATGCAATGAATAGGCCACTGTTCAAAATCCTACTTCCTCAAATCCAAATTGCATGAAATTTGGGTGAATACTCCAAGATATCCCTGATGTCAGTTCCTCCAAGTTTCGAACTAAACCGAAGTCATTTGGGCTTCAAACAACTGAGACAAGGGCCCACTTTCATAAAAAGTCAACTGGAGAGTTGACCAACTTTTGAAAGTCAAAACAGGTTGAAACTTCTATGACATGCTCAAAATAGTGTCAAGAAGCAACCCTCCAAGTTTCGTGGAGATCAAACATTGTCTGGGCCCTAAGCTGGCAAAAACGGGTTACATATACAAAAGTCCGAAAATAGGCCTTGTTTGTGACCGCTGCCCAATCAATGAAGGAATTGACCAACCTTAGATGGTCAAAGTGAGTCAAAACTACTATGACACACTCAAAATAGTGTCAAGAAGCATCCCTCCAAGTTTCGTGGCGATTGGACTTTGTTTGGGCCCCAAACAAGTGAAAACGGGTCGCAAATGCAAAAACCCGAAATTGGGCCTTGGGAGTGACCGCGGCCTGTTCATCAAGGGAGTTGACCAAATTCAGGTGGTCAAAATGAGCTAAAACTTCTATGACACATTCAAAATAGTGTCAAGAGACGTTCCTCCAAGCTTCGTGAAGATTGGACTTCGTTTGGACCACAAACAGGTGAGAACGGATCACAAATGCAAAAGTCCAAAAATGGGCCTTGGGAGTGACCGCGGCCTGTTCATCAAGGGAGTTTACCAACTTCAGATGGTCAAAACGATCTGAAACTTCTATGACACACTCAAAATGGTGTCAAGAGGCATTCCTCAAAGTTTTGTGAAGATTGGACTTTGTTCGGACCACAAATAAGTGAGAACGAATCACAAATGCAAAAGTCCAAAAATGGGCCTTGGGAGTGACCGTGGCCTGTTCATCAAGGGATTTTACCAACTTCAGATGGTCAAAATGAGCTGAAACTTCTATGACACACTCAAAATGGTGTTGAGAGGCATTCCTCCAAGTTTCGTGAAGATTAGACTTCGTTCGGACCACAAACAGGTGAGAACGAATCACAAATGCAAAAGTCCAAAAATGGGCCTTGGGAGTGACCGCGGTCTGCTCATCAAGGGAGTTGACCAACTTCCGATGGTCAAAATGAGCTGAAACTTTTATGACATGATCAAAATAGTGTCAAAAAGCATCCCTCCAAGTTTTGTAGCGATTGGATTTTGTTTGGGCCCCAAACAAGTGAAAACGGGTCTCAAATGCAAAAACCCGAAATTGGGCCTTGTCCATGACGGTGGCTGCGGTCACGGACCCTCAAAGGGCACTTCTTGCGGTTTTGGAAGGTTCTTCTCCACTTCTTTTCGAAGTGTAACCTCCCACAACCTCCTTTAACTCCCTAAAACTACCAAAAACTGCTGGGGAAGTCTATCAATGCTAAGATTTGAAAAGAAAATGGAAGAGAACAGAGACACACGGACAGTGAACGCACAGGGTGACCATACAAAGAATTCAAAAAACACAAGAGCATTCAAGCAAGGACAGCAACATTCCACGTCATTTTTCCTCTCCTTTTCTTAATTACGAAGGTGAGCAAGAGGGTTCAGAGGAGGAGGAATGGAGAGGGTAACTAAAGAACAAACCATGTTCATGCAGTAACGACTATTCGAAGGATGACGTTGTCATCTTTGTTTTTCTCATTCGGGAGAGTTTCTTGGCCATCACAAAGGTTGTGAACAAGCCTCTTTGGGCCTCATTTTGTTCCTTGAAAGCCATAGGTTCAGAATGACACAACTTTGGCTTCCTGCCATACCCTCTTTGAACTTGAACAAAAGACAGTCCGTAAACATGAATGATGAATTACAAAGTTTTCAATCGATTCCATGGTTGAATTCGATCTTCTCAATGGTTGTTCAACACCCCAAAAGTCATAAAAAAGGAGTCTCAGCACTTGAAAAAATTTTAAAAGAAAAATCAGCACGAACAGCGTGAAAACGGAGGCAAAACAGTGACTGCAAAGTCACTGTCTGTCAATGACCGTGAGTCACGGTCACTTGCAAGTGCCAGACCGTGACTCACGGTCACTGGCAAGTGCTAGTGACCGTGACCCATGGTCATTGACTTGGGGCAGTGACCGTGGGTCACAGTCACCCCAATTTTTCCTTCTTTTTTTTGCATTTTTTCCCATTTTGTGTACATTTTTCTTGTAATTTCCAAATTAAGATCACATCTAAGACTTGAGAGAGGGGTTGTAAACTTTGCAAACTCATGTAAACAACTTGCATCCCCGCGGTCAGGGCATTAGAACCCGTGTAAAAAAAGGGAAATTAATGATGAACTGTAATTAATTTCCATTCTTCTTAACGATTGAAATGCGTGAATGTCGGACATCGAATCCATTACACATTTCCACGCCATTTTTAAGTGTGATCAGAAGATTGGAGCCGTCTGTGGGGATTTTATTGCCCTGATTTGTGATTAAATTTGGTTTAAACGCATGAAAAGTGCTGAAAATTGCTGAAAAGTGCTGCTATTGAACAGAAAACTGCTGCTGTTGTGCTGAAAACTGCTTTGACCGCGGGAAAGTGTGTAAAATGTGCTATGACTGTGGGAATCAATGGAAAATGGGCAGTGACCGTGGGTCACGGTCACTGACCTGTTTTATTGCTAAAAATGACTTGTTTGGCCTTTGAAGACACCTATGCAAGACCTTGATGTCTACGATGGGTTTGGAAATATTAATGAAGCAATGTTGCACCTTGAAGTGCATTCTTTTATCATTCAAATGAAGGCATTAGGCACCTCAAAGTGCATACTTTTGCCATTTAATTGAAAGATTTAGTTGAGGGAACTTGCACCTTGATGTGCATGGACCAAATCACACCCTTTCATGCTTTAGAAAAGTGATGATTCATTCTATAGGGCTTTGACCCAAATAAATGTTTTATTAAATCAGTGATAAGACCAACAACATTGCAGTTATGCATTGTCTGGCATCATGCACTGATGGATCATGTTTGATCATTGTGGTAGTGGTGCAGACTCGATCCTGTAGGCATTATCCTTTTGATTAGATCTAACCTTCTCTTGCTTATAAGACTGACACAGATGGCCCTGATATGCTGCCAAAATTGTGGTAACCCCTGTGACTCATTACGATAATGATCGTTTTGTCCACCTTCTCCACCTATAGTCTGCACCAAAGAAGGAGTTGGTGTGAGATCAATCACTCCATCAACTGTCTCAGAAGACTTATCAATCTTTTCAACATCTCTAAAGAATTGGTTTTCATGAAAAACCACATCCCTACTTCTGATAATTCTTCTCTTTTCTGGATCCCATAACCTGTAGCTAAACTCATCTCCACTATAGCCAAGAAAGATGCAACTCACTACCTTATCGTTCAATTTGGAACGCTGCTCCTTTGGTACATGTGCAAATGCCCTACACCCAAATACCTTCAAGTGTGAATAAGAAGCATTTTTACCTGTTCATCTTCTCTCTGGAAGATCAAAATTCAAAGGAACTGAGAAAGATCTGTTAATCAGATAACTGACAGTTAGAATGGGTTCACCCCAGAATGAACTAGGCAACCGTGCTAATCTCATCATGCATTTCATCTTCTCAAGAAGAGTACAGTTTATTCTCTCTGCAACACCATTGTATTGTAGAGTAACGGGAATTGTCTTTTCATGTCATATGCCATACTTCAAGCAATAACTTCTGAATTGGTTGGATGTGTACTCACCCCCATTATCTGTGCGGAGACACTCCAGGAGTTTATCTATTTGTCTTTTAACCATGACATGAAACTGTTGAAAAATCTATAACACTTGATCATTTGATTTCAACGTATAAACCCAGACTTTCCTGAATGCATCGTCGATGAACGTGATAAAGAACTTATTGCCACCCATTGATTCTACCTCTATGGAACCACAAACATTAGAATAGACCAAATCTAACACATTATATTTTAATTTTGATGTCGAAGAGAAAGCAACCCTATGCTGTTTTCCATACAGACAATAATCACAAAGGTCAAGGGATATACCTTTGGAGCAAGGAATTAAATCCTTCTTTACCAACATCTACAGGCTTTTCTCACTCATATGACCAAGCCTCTTATGCCACAGATTCAGAGAGGAACTGTCATGAACAGCATTTAACACACTTTTGCACAGCTTTAATGTGTTTTATAAAGAGTATTACCCACTTTTCCTCTCGCAATAACAAAAGATCCTCTAGTGAGCTTCCATCTGCCATTTCCAAAGTAATTTTCATAACCTGCACGATCCAATGCAGACCCAGAAATCAGATTCAACCGCAGATAGGGAACATGTTGCACATCTTTCAGTGTCATTGTGAAACTAATATCGGTTTTAATGCAGACATCACCGATACTAACAATCTCTGAATTACACGTATTGCCCATTTTCACAGTACCAAAGTCACTTGCTTTATATATCGTGAACATCTCCCTACAAGCAGTAGTATGGTAAGATGCTGCTGTATCAACAACCCACTCAACCTTATCATTTGCAACACTCAAACACTTATCATCATTGCTGGCGAGCACCACTACTTTTTTTCCCAAAGTAGCTCTAGTGTTATCACTATTATTCTTCTTCTCATTATTAGATCCTTTCTGTTCCTTCAAGGCAAAACAATTTATCCTGATGTGGCTCATCTTGCCACAGAAAAAGCATTTCATAGACTTTTTCTTGGCTTGTGATTCACCGTTAGACTTGGCATGTGATTCACCTCTATACTTGCCACAACCCTCATTTGGTCCTTTACTCTTACTCCTTCCCCCATTCTCAGTAACAAAGGCTTGTGTATTATCTGTCCCTGCAGATTTCCTTCTAGTTTCTTCATTTTGTAGACTATTGGTAACCTGCCTCATGGCCAACACACCATATAGAGTAGAGTTCCTTACGGAAACAACTAATGTCTCCCATGTATCAGACAAAGAACTCAGAAGCAACAAAGCTTGCATTTCATCATCAAGGACCATTTTCATTGTGGCTAACTGATTTACCACACTTTGGAACTCATTGATGTGATCTTCGATTTGACCACCATCCTTGAATTTCATGTTTACAAGCTTTCTGATTAAAAAGGTTTTGTTCACTGTGGTCTTTTTATCATATATTGCTTCTAACTTTTTTCCAAAGGGTATTCGCATTTCATTAGACACGTAGTGAAATATCTTGTTATCAACCCATTGTTTGATATGACCAATCACTTTTCTATACAACTTATTTTATTCAGCATCTTTCATACCTTTTGGTCGGGCATTATCCCCCTCAACGAGATCATGAAGGTCTTTACAATAGAGAATATCCTTCATCTTCGGTTTTCAGATCAACCAATTGGAATAATTGAGCTTAACCATAGTAGTGTTGATAGCGTTGTTCTCCATCTTAATTAAATTAACCAATAGGAAAAAACAAATAACTAACACTGACCTTAACTCCTTCACCACACTGTAGATCTCGTCAACACGAGTACGCTGGAAGAAATGAATCTGAAATCTGACCCCGGATGGCTCCGATATCGCAAAAACGGTTTTCTGCACTCTGATTTGGTCAAACTCTTTGTTGACAATCAAACAACCAATATTCTTTCACAAATAGGTAAATCTGCTCGAAATGATTCCGTAGGCACAAACGGATTTCCGATTGGACGTTGAATGATCAAGATATCGCAGAAACAAAATTTTGCCATCAATCTTGTTAACTTTGACCTTTGACCACTTGTTCGATGACGTGGGCTGACGTCAGCCTGGTGACGTCACTTTGTTGACGTCGTCAGCGGCTGAGGGGCTAGACGGCTGACAAAAGGGTTTAGGTCGACCCGACCCGAATCATAAATTGCACCTGTTCTGCTGGGTTTCTCACCGCGGGTTAGGTCGAAACGACTCGACCCGAAACTCGAAACCGAAGTGACTTGGGTTAAGAAACCCAGGCCTTTTGTCTTCTTCGCTGCGTCAATCGCTGTTCTGTAACCGAGTTGTAGACAGAAGTTTCAAGCCGTCGTCTGCTTCGGCTCCGACGAGAAACTGACGAACCAGTGGAGGAGGAACTAACTACGAAAGGCAACTGGCTTGGAGCAACGATCCCGGCAACGGAGTACGGAAGCAGCAAACGGTGGGACGGCGACCAGTGAGTTTTTTTTTTCTTCTCAGAAATCCGATAGCCAATACTGGAAAAAAACCCTCCGACGAAGATCCACAGCACACCCGAGAACCCAAATCCTTTCTTCTTCCGATCTGTGTGTGGCCAACAAAGATCGTAATGGATCTTTTCTCTGTTTCTAGAAAAATAGAGCTCTCCGAACCGACAATCTTCCATGAATAACTTCCAAGCCCTAGGAGATCCTAGCTAGGCTCTAATACCACTTGTTGTATGCATATGTACATAAGCAACCAATATCAACAATTAACCATACAAGAAGACAAGAGATTTACGTGGTTCGGCAAAGATGCCTGCGTCCACTTGAAACCAATTTTCACTAGATTCTCCTCCAATCTGTGAAACCACCGCCTTCGAATTTCAACCTCTATCTAGGGTTACAGATTACATCATAGATATATAATCATCACTTCCTTAGCCCCCAAGAACTCTATTCTTAGAAAAAGGAAAGTCCTAATCCTATTAAGAAACTACTGTTTAACAAACAGAAAATTTCTAATATAATTAGGGAAACCACTTAAGATACTGAACTCAATTGGTCTAGACCCACTTGGCCAACACAAAGGAAAGAAGTAGGGAAGGAACGGGAAGAGAAAAACAGAGAAAAAAGAAGAAAAGGAGGAAAGTAAGAAGAATACAGAGGAGATGAAAAAGAAGCAGATCAAAAGCGGAGGAAAGAGAGGAAGAAGACGAGTTGCAGAGAAAGAGAGAAAAGCTGAATGAGAAGAGAAAGAACAACAGGAGGGAAAAGAGAGAGAAAAGAAAACAATACCAGGAGAAGAAGAAAAACATGACGAGGAGGAGAAGGACACTAGGCTGAGATGTGAAAGAAGAAGGAAGAAAAGAGAAAACAACAAGAAGAGGGGAAAAGACAAGAAAACTATTGAAGAAGAAGAACCGGTTGCAGTGGAGAAAGGAAGAAAAGAAAAAAAAGGAAGAGGAAGACAATGAACAGTGCATGAAGGAGAAGAATGCAGGGAGAAGAATGAGAAACAGAAGGTGGGTTCGAGTTGCAGAAAATGAAGTGATAGAGAAAGAGGAAGAAGGAGGAAACAAGTAAACAAGAGGAAGAGAATATGGGTCGCCCAGTCACATGCATGGGTGATGGAGATGAGAAAGAAAATTGGAAAGAAAGAAAAAGAAGGAAACAGGAAGAAGAAGACGAGAAATACAAAGTTGGAAATGCAAATGGACTCGGGTCAGATGGGTTCAGGTTTGACCTGGCTTGTCTGGGCTGGGCAGTGAAGATTTGTGCAAATAGTGGCCCAGTGAGATGTGTGGCTAACGTAATGATGATGATAATGCTCATGATGATGGCAAATTCAGTGATAAGAGGTTTAATACCTTGGTGTGAGTGGAGCAACATGATAAAAAGAAGAAAAACTATGAAGAAGAAAAACTATGTTACCATGAGAAACTACTAAAATAACCTACTATTATAGTATATTGTAAAAGAGGGAGAGAAAGTTAGAGAGAATCATTCCTTAAGAAGGAAGTGAAAACACAAGAGAGAGAGATGATTCGTAGATGTAATTCAAAGGAGAAGGAGGGTTGTCTATTTGTAAAAAATAAAAGCAGGAGTTCTAAAAGAAATTCTAGTCCAAGCTAAACGTAGCCAAAGGAGTTCAATTCAAATGGAATTCCATCCCCAAATAGAGTTAGGATAGATTAATGCAATTTAGAGGTTCAATCTAAATAAAATTTCAATTTAAGCACAATTCTAAGATTTTTAAACTCTGGTAATTTATGGGACCCACAGAGTAACTAAGTAATTATTCAAATTTAAATAGCACAAATCATAATAATAACTGTGGGGGTCCATCAAAATTAAATTAAGGGTCAAGATTAATTCAAATTAAAAATCAAAATTTGGGTTGTTAAAGAGCTTAGATATGGGGTTGCAACCAGCCGTGAAATGAGAAGAGGATGAGTTTTTCAGCAGAAAAGGAAGTCCGATGGTCCCTTCATAGGAACTTCGTTTCCAACCTTATCAAAGAAAATTCTAATGTGGCAAAAAAGTGATTATAATGAATTGTGCTGCATCAAACGTATCAAAAATAAATTTTTCGAAGAAAACCATACAAAAAGGTTATGGTATTACACAAACATGCCCTTAGAGTTTGTTTGAAAAATGCTGCAACGGAAACCGTTTCCTACCCACCTTGGTAGGAAATGGTACATACGTTTCTCTTACAGTGAGGATTTCGCCCACAATAAAACCAGTGTCGGCAATTTCAAAGGAGATTCCATAGGCTGCACTAAACGAAAGAGGAAGGTACCGGAAATCCCCACGCCCTATGTCCTATTTTCCGTAGCAGTTGCCACTACACAAATAAGCCCTTAGGGTGCATTTGGATAATGCCATCCACAGCAATGCTTTCGCTCTCAGGAAGGTCGGAAAGGTGGATTCAAGGTCAAGTGGAAAAACAAGCAAAAAAGAAAAGGAATCCCTTCCCCTTTCGTCGTTGCACCAAACAAGGAGTGGTTTTCAGCCGAAACTGTGCTGCACAAACAAGCCCTCAGGGCAATGGTTTTTCTCATATGTGAGGAAACGTTAACTCATAGTAGCATTGCAAAAAACTATTTTCACTTTCCACACTTTACTAAAGGCAGTTGCTGCACAAATGTTCCCTTAGAAAAATATAATTTCAATTGATCACTACAAAAAAAGTGTTTCCGATCGAGGTGTAAGAATGGCAAAAATCTTCAATGAACAGCGGCTGTCGACAAACCGTCACGCGTGCTCCACGAACTTAGGGTCATCTGGATCTATGGATGGAGATGAACACAACTCCGGCTACACTGAAGCAGCTGTCGCCGAAGTCCAACGGGCAGTAGGCTATATGCCGACTCTGCCCATTTGACACATGAAACTTCAATCCCACCTGTTAATTAGTAGGTTTGGGCTCAGCCTTGGGCCCACCCAATATTCTGTAAAGATCACAAGCATGTTTTGAGCTCATTTGTGAAAGTTACAACCAATGAATAAAAAAATTTATATCTAAGAAACAGAAAGTATATAGATAGCTTAACCAGCCACTGTAGTGCCAAATGGCCTTAATGGCTAGGCCCAAGTCCAACCATTTACTAAATGATCCCTATTTAGAAACCTGATTCTGGCCATCGGGTTGATTCCTCACATTCCTGGAATTGAATCCCATGTCTATATGTATGTTTTCCAAAATGGTATCCATACTTCTGCTTGGGCCTAGTGTCCATGATCAAGTCACTTTCGTGTTCGAAGAGTGCAATTCAGGATTTCATTTTTTTTAGCAGACACTATTTTCTAATTTCTGGGTTTCATTTAGGAAGGGACTTCTTCATCCACAATGACATCTATGATCAACGGACTCCTCCATGTTGCTGGTCGGATATTGTGAGGATGGGGTTGCGTCGCTATGCCATTTATTTATTCCTTCAGGCAAGCATATGCCAAAGCTTATAAAGCTATTGGCTTGGAAGGTATGCATGCTTCTCTCTCTTCACGGTCTTCGCAATCAGATGCCTAATAAAGTAATGACTGTATTTGATATTGAAACATTTCCTATTAGGTCTTTTCATGGTACAGTCCTGCATGGGTTTAAGCCTCTCCAAATGCACCACTCAGTTATCGGACTCAACACTCAGTCCCAGATCCAGCAAGCGGTTTCAAAGTCTGCCGAGCATAGCCCAATGCAAAATATGTTCATCCTATTGTGTTAAATATGGCACTGTAGGCCTTTAAACAGTTCATTGGCCCAAGCTTGGACCATTTAACAAGCAAGCCGAAATGTTAATTAGCCGTAGGTGTAGCCCAGGGGCCTAAAAACAGAGAATTCTTCACCCACCATCCATGTTTGAAACTTTCCATCTCCATATTCCTTCTTGGAATCTATCCAGGTGGGTCCTATCGTAGGATTATCGGTCCCATGTGAACTCTCTATTATAAATCCTATGCTATTGATTCTTTTTAGTTCGATTATGCAAGACTGTCTTCTCTTGGATACCGTGGTTGATGGCTCCAATTTTCTTAAAATGAGTAATCTCATTAATATTTAGTTTGGGACCATTTGTCATCATTTATTGCCAAGGAAGATTGTGCCCAGACTTCATTTGAGATCCCAACCAAGTTACTTGGCCCTGATTGAAAAGACAGTAATTTCTGGGTCAGCATCAGTTGTTGAGATGATCATGGCTATGTTTTTAGATGGTCTAACCCAATTACCCCAAGGTCCCAACCCACAAGGGCCGGGCTAGGAACGCCCCTAATATTCCTATTCAAGCTTGACCATTTTGCATCTCTGTAGATGACAATTAAACTAGTATATATTACCGGAATATCTGAATAAGCTGCGAGATACAACTGGTATAAATCAATGTCACATGTATATAAATTTTTATTTTTGCCCTTTTTCGTTTGTGTGTGTTTGCAATGGGTCCGGAGTGACACTTTCACCTTGGAGACCTAGGGATAGACCCTACGGCACGTGTGAAACCAATTGCCCAGAAGTGTGTTGGCTAACCATTGTCATCCTTGTTTTAAAATTATCGTCTTGAGAAAATGTCCAGGTTATTTTCAGAGCTGTTAGTTTCTTCGTAATACTTTGCGGAAATGTTTTACAAAATAATTAATTTTAACTTAATATAAAATGCAGTTAAAAATAATATTATATTTTTCCCATTTCCCATTCTTATTCCAATACTTTTGAGATTTTCTCACCATATCTTCAATTTTGATATTTCTGAGAATCTAAATATTGTCAAGAAATTACAGTTCCAAGTTTATGTCAAAATATTATGACTGCTACGTGTGTTACCACAGTTAATCCCTCAACATCATCTTCTAGATGTTACTACAAAAAAAAAAAAAAAAAGGAATTTACTCCTTCACTATATTTGGATGCTACCCAAAATGTTAATCATACTAGCAACAAAGGCCTGTGCTTAGCCCAGGCCTTATGATAAAAAATCAACATCTCTATGGCTACCCGGGCCCTATGATAAGAATCAACATCTCAAAAGCCATAAAGACACTGACACAACAACATCTACACATAAATAATATTCTATCAATATAATATGAAAGAATCTTTAAATGTAACTAGGTTAATGTAAAAGAATAAAAAATGAATTTATATACTTTATTTAAGAATTATTATTATTATTATTATTTTCAAATTTAAAGGCGTGAAATTAAATCTTAATTAAAGAAAAAGGTAAATCTTAATGAGCTAAACCATTTTCTTGACTTCTAATTACTATTATTGATAGTAACATCAAAGCTTTTGAATATTGCATATTCCATTCAAGTGTCTAATTTTAGTGGACAAAATGAAAGGTTAAATGGATACTTATTTATTTATATAAAGCTTCACTTATATCATAGTGTTCTCTGTCTGAGATTTATTATAATCTTCAAATAAATGTTGTAGTCGCAGTGAAAGATCTGAAATCATTACACTAAAAGAATGATACTCTTATGAAAAATAATAATGAGCAATATTTCTATTTAGCATAAATTAAAATAAATAATAATAAGAAGTATAACAATCAATAAAAATATAAAATTTGAACAAAATGCACAAAGTGAATTAAAAAAAATCTATAAATTCTTTTGTCAATGAGAATGGCAAACAAAGTACATAAATATTAATAAGAAGTGAGAACATAAAAAAGTAGATGATCAAAGCAATGAAGAATGTCATGAAATGATTAAATAAAAAACAATTTGAAAGAAAAAATACATTACATTATTTTTCTAGTTTTTACCAATTGGAAACCAACCCGTTCGAAGGTATTTTAGGATTTGCTTAATTAGACGTCATTTTTTAGATTTATTTTTTCCATACATGGACACATTGGTAGAGTTTAAGGTGATTAAAGCATGAGTAGATTAATCTTCTTTAGAGTAGTAAATAAATAAATAATTAACTTTCTAATAATAATAAGTCAAATTCACTTCATCGGATAGGATAGAGAAAAATATTTTAGACATTAAAACTCAAATAAGAAATTAATGTTTGATGCAAGAGAGACTTGCCGATGATCCACACTACTAAACCAAGGAATGAAAAAATAAAGACAAAGAGTGAAGGGCAATCCAATAAAGAAACCCAAAAGTGTGCAAATCTACACTCTCTGGGGCTTTCCATGGCTATTAATACAATTTCTTGAAATCATTCAAAGAATGGTGGTCTTGAAGTTATAGCAACTGATTGATACTCGGTGCCTAATAACAATGATTGGTTTTAAATGGGAGATTTGTAATATAACAAATTAACAATCAATGGTAGAGAGAGTGATTTATGATGAAAAAAAGGTGGATGAAGGACATATTTTAGGAAATAGTTTAAAATGGTGGTAGAGGAGTGATTTAGGGAAGGAGAGATTTTAGAGAAGGCATTGGATATTTAAAAACAGTGTATTATTTATTATCATTTTAGGAAAGTCTTAGAAAGAAATTTTAGTGGCGTATTACTTGGGGGAGTAAAATGAGGTTTTAGGGAGAGATTTTATGTCCAATAAATTGAGTGAGAAATTTTAGGGGAGAGGAGACAATTTCAAATGGTTGAACTTGTAAGTTTTCTGAGATGCCGATGCAGCGCTTCAGAAAAAAAAGATAAAAAAGATTGCTGATGTGACACCCTTTAGAAGCCTTGTTTCTTGTAGCTTACCGTGCTAAGCCTAGGCCCAAAAGTTACAATATATTAAATTTTTATGCATGTTATTGAGAAGGATAATATTAAAATGAAAATGACTACATTACCAATCATTCTTAAATTTTATTTAACAATATATTAATGAAACTTAAACAATCTATAAACAAAATTCCAGTTTATAATTCTCATTTTTTAATTTATAATTTAAGAAAAAAGATAATTTATAAATCTATAAATTAGAATAAAAATAAATGTAAAAAATCAAATGAGTTTTACATAAGTTACTTATGATAAATATCATAATTAACTCATGCATGAGATCCCTATAAAGAGGACCACCATGACTTGGCATGATGAGGAGAAGGCTTGACGTTAATGTAGCACCATGAAGCCTGGGTAACCAAAGAAAAAATATTAAAATAAAATGAAAAAGAACAAAATAATATATGAGATGTAGAAAGGAAATATGATTAAAAGAATGCCACAGGATTTAATAATAGAAATTGAAGGAAAATATAAAGTGAAAGAAATCCATGAATCATCAAAAAAGACCAAAGAAAAAAGAAACTTTAAGTGTAAACATGCACTACAATAAAAATAACAAAATAAAATAGAAAAAACTATAACAAAAAAAATCTATAACAAAATACAATCATCATCATCATTAAAGCCTTATCCCAACTATGTTGGGGTCAGCTACATGAATTATATTTCTCAATTCCATTCTATCTTGTGCCAAATTTAATACAATACAAAATAAAAATATCAAAATAAAATAGAAAAAACTATAACAAAAAAAATCTATAACAAAATACAATAGAAAATAAAATTATACCTCTACTACATCCCCTCTTGGATCTACAAAAAAAGTACATTGACTACAAAAAAAAGTACAAAAGAAAAAAAGTAAAATAAAAAAGAAAAAACAGTATGATAAAATGTAAATAAAATAAAATCATACATCTTGGTGAATAAAATCTCTAACTCCTCAATATGAAAAAGTATCTATGTCTCTTTGATCCCTTTTCAAGAATAAAAGAGAGCTTAATCTCTTGTAGATCAAGATCAAGAAAGCTAACTCTTAGATAATAAAAGTAGGAAAAAAGCTCAGTGTGTGAGTAAAATATGTGAAAGAATAAGATGAGAAAAAATTATTCATCAATATAAATTTGATCTTTACAAAGCTTTCTCTACCTTCATCCACACATGCGGCATGAATTACCCTAATCATTTAATATACATACCATGTAGGCTGTTACCATGATAATAAGCTCTTCTATGGGCCTATAGCCTGGCATTTTATAATGAAATTATTTGAATATTAGGAAAGAAATATGTAGATGATGATATAGTACAGAAAATCTCTTTGTTGTTATATCTGTTATATGTGGTTAGATAAGATGGTGAGAGGATTTAAATTTGAAGACATAGTAGGAGAGATTGTAAATTTTGCAATGGAGAGATCTAAGAAAGATATTAGAAAAGAGGAGTAGTTCACAAATCAAAATGTCAAAGCCACAACACACAAGGATGCTCGCAATTTTGTTAGAAAAGATAGAAAACCAAAATTCTAAAAGCGTGATATGAGAAAAGATTAATAGCAAATGCTCACAATTGCAAGAGTCTAAAAAAGAACTGACAATAAAAGAAAATCGGTAACCTATCATTAAGTGCTGTATACATCATTCCACATAAGCAGACCAAAGATAAATGTAATACCCATTTGCTTATTAATGGTGTAAGAATATTCTATGATATATACAGATATGAAATTAAAAAAAAAAACAAAAACAAAAACAAACAAAAACCAGTATTATCATTAGTTGTAAATAACTCCCTTATGAAACTGTAAAATGCAATTTTATAAACCCTACAAATCAAATTTGTGATTTCCAACATTGGTTTATTCAAAATCTGTTTGCCCTACGACAATGTAAACCTCTGATTTTTTATCCTAACACCACAACCCCTCATGTTTGTAACTCAACATGTTCATCTCCCAAGCACACTCTGGTTCCTTATGTTGGCAAGAGCAGACTCATCTGCTAATCCATCAAACTTCCAGAATCGGCAACCAATTTGTGCCAATTAGGTGAGCCCCATCAGGTTCAAAAATAGTAAACGGCTTAGATTTGATAATCATCAGTGAGAGATTTTAAGGGATTAAATTGAGGAATATAAAGATGTTTAATAAAAGATAGGGTGATTTTAGGGTGTAAAATAATAATTAGTTATAGTAAGATCAGTTTATGACCCGTGTAATTAATTTGAAGGGTGAGAGATTTTAGGGGGTTGATATGGACGATCGAAAGAATTTAGGATTGCATGTTAAGTGTCAATTTCTTAAAAGCTGATGTAGTGCTTTTGTTGATGTGGCACCTTCTAAAGGTCTCCATTCTTATAGCTTTAATATATATAACTAGTGCTACAGGGCCTGCGCCCAACGCAGGCTTTATAATAAAATCATTGTATTGGTAAATAGAAATGTTAGCACAAAAGGATTTACAGAGGAAGTAAGATGAGGAAAGGAGTAAGAGAAAGATATACATTTAGATTGGTTAGGTGGGCTCAAAAGGGTATAATGCTTTAAACTAAGCTATAATAATAATAATAATAATAATTATTATTATTATTATTATTATTATTATGGTGCTCTCACTCTACCAAGGATACTCGATATTCTCTTTGGTTGGAAATTCTTTATGGCTGGAAAGATCTTGCTAATTCAGATTCAATAAGTAGATCTCTTCCTTTTTTTTTTAATTAAGTTTGTATGGGATCTATTAGATAATACATTCCTAAGATTTCATGAGCACACTTAAATATCTTTGTAAAAAAATTATTATTTTTATTTATTATTTTCTTTATATATATTTTTAATAAATTGAAGAGGATTTTACAAAAAAAGAAAATCCCTTAGATGTTCGTTGCACGAAAAAGGATATCATAGTTTTAATTACAGTACAAGAAAAGCCCTCCTACTCATTTTAACTTACTGAGCAACGAAAACCTTTCTTGAGCAATTACTATTATGAAGTCTATTTTCATACAGCGGACATCTAAGGGGGTTTTCGATAAAATATTCTAAATTTAATCTTTCTTTTAAACTTTTGTATTTATTTGTCTTACATTTCTAAACCTCAAATATTTTGTTGTTATTTTAAAATATCAATATAGCATTTTTATTTTGTTATGGCCTTAGTTGGGCCCATTCACAGGCTAAAAAGAAAAAATATATATTTCAAAATAAAAGAAGTATCAATGCATATTAAAGAAAATATAAACAAAAAAAAAGAAATGTACGTAAATAAAGATTTATAGAGGAAGTAAGATGAGGATAGGAGTAAGAGAAATATATAAATTTGGATTGGCTAGGTGGGCCCATAATGATACAATACTCTAAACCAAGATAAAATAATAATAATAATAATAATAATAATAATTATTATTATTATTATTATTACTATTATTATTATGTGCATTTCATGCATGGAGTACGGTAGTTAATATTATAAATCCTAGCTTGATGATGTCCCCTTATCATTATTAACTCATTGGGCCCAACTTGTAAGGTTGAAATGCGAACTGTATTTGATGGGTACGACAAACAACCTGGCCCCATGGTGAGATTGAACACTGAGTTCAACTTTTACACGGTGGCCTATAAGGATTTATAGCTCTCTTTGCCAAATAAGAGATAGATTTGGTTATTTAAATCCATATGAAACAAAATCCCATTGCTTTATTTGTTACATATGTATATATATATTTATATAACGTAATCATAGAGGATATACATATATAACTATATGAATTACAATAGAATGTTTAAATTTTAAGGATTATAATGTCTTTATACTTTTAGGTTGTATATGATAAGTATATTAGTTGTAGATTATAATGAGGATTAAATGAGGAAATAAAATACCTAAGTAAAATTTTTGGGAGATTAAATAGTAAAGAGAGAGATTTTAGGGAAGTGAAATGGAAGAGAATCTTAAAACTTTAATTGGAGTGTGCCACGTGTCGCTCTCTCTTAAAGAAGAAGCACCACGTGGATTTTGATGAGAAAAATCACTTGTTACACACCACTCCACTTAGGGGTGATCTTGGGCTACGCCAACCCGAGCTTGGCGGGCTTGGATATGTAATTAGAGCCCTTTTAATAATTGTACTGATCTTAAATTAAGTGATAAAAAGCCCAAAACTCGGCCCAACCTATGTAATGAATGCATATAATTTAATTTAATTAATATAAATGATTACTCAAATAGCCGCATAATTGATTAAAAAGCCCAATTTAGCTTGGCAGGCTTGGGCCTGACTCTTACAGCCAATGTTGGGCTTAACCTAAACCTAGGCTTGTAATTCTAAAGTCGGGCTGGAACTGGATATGCATTAGCCTGGCCCAGCCCATCCCATGAACACCCCTACTACCCCACTTATTAATGGATGCAATGCATACTACATTAGTGGGCTCCACCATTCCTTGTATATGTTGTAGAGGGATAAAAGAGAGAGAAATTAGGGAGGGAGAGATTTTATAGAAAACAAAGGAGAGATTTTAGGAAAATTGAGAGATTTTTGGGATTTATTATGAATAGAGTTTAGTTAATATAGATGGAGTTCTTAAATTGTGTCACGTGTCACCCTCTCATAAAGAGGGCTGTGCCACGTGTCGCATTCTTACGAAGAGGTCGCGCCATGTGTCGTCCTCCTGCGAGAGGGGAGATTGCTTTAATATATATAATGGTCTCATCTCCTACTTGAATTGATTATTACAAAATGTTTCAAGCTACAAGTTAAAGTTCACCTCACATTGTTGAATTGAAAAGAAATAAGGTAGTTGCCTAGGCACTTTAGCTCTAGAAAGCAACCTAAGTCAAAAGGCAGTTGAGCGAGGTTTAATCACTTAAAGGGAATGCATATAAGAGGACGGTGGGTTGAGGTGGTTGTGGCCAGTTTTAACATCACCCATCAGGTTTGAGGGCAAGGCAAAGACACAATAAAGTTACATTCACATCTTAGCTATGGTTGATTTGATGTGTCATCACAATGGCCTACTGCCTAAAAAATTTGAATAATTCATAGCACAAGAAAAAAGCAGTTAGGGTTAGATGCTGAGATTGAGTGAGGAACTTCGAGGTCACTCGTCGACATGTGCCGACGATGAAGGATGGTAGAGGCGAAATCATGAATTTTCAATAAGTGAATCATGACTATTACATAAACACGGTCACATCCACATTCTTAATTTAAATAAGTCTCTGATATACAAGATTTGTGCGAAACAGTGCATCCACCTTCTGAAATTGAGATCCAATGAGTGTTTATCTCACGGTGATTGTAGGTGGACCTATCACAGTTTACCACATCACTAAGCTGCTCCATGGTAACCTAGCGGACCATGATAGCCCACATTCACTGTAGGGTGAACACTTCGAGGATCTTGATTCCCATCTTTTGGCCCCCACATAGTGTCCATAGTCTCTGGATAAAACCACGAGCCTTACACATGTACAATATCCAACAAACTAACATCCATAGAGGAAAAAGGATTTTTGATCTAATAGCTATGAAGCACGGGTACCAGTTTGATTATGGTATAGGTATGCCGATATGGCAAAATCCTTAACAAATAGAATAAGGGTATGACTGGAGTACATCCATTAAAAGATTATATTTTTAAAAATTTTAATAATGCAACATGCAACTAATTAAAATAGGTTAGAATTCTTAAATGCAATAAGCTAACAATTACTTAATACCATTATAAACTCAATTTACAACTATAATTTAATGTCAAAAGGCACGTATGAGCCGAGATTTAATGTTGTTACAGCAAAAATTACAAACTAAAACACTAAAAATGAAGTAAACATCAAAGCTAGTCCTAACAAGCCAATAATCTTTATGATTTACATCCGTCATCAATCAATTTCAACTTTATTGCATTTATCAAATAATATAGCTTTCATGTCATGCTCATCAAGGAAAAGATTTGTAATTTCAAATAAGCCAACACCCTTCAATGAATTAATACATCTCCATTAATGTCCCATAACTTGCTCTCTTCTTCCGTGTACTGTCGACTCTTACTTGATAGGAGATGAATATTGTTATGCACAAAGACCAAGTTTTACAATGCTGTAGTGTCATTTTGTTCCTCTTCATAGAGTGAATGAAAGAGTAGGTGCTCCAATTCCTTTTGCAACATAGTGAGGAACATGGTTGGCTAAGTAATTTCAATACTAAAGATTAGAGAATAGGTACAGAATACCCATCTTCACACCACCAAACAATTGATTATATTACTCCTCTATCAAATTTCGAATCAAATTCCCTAAAAGTATCTATACCGTATCGGGTATGTACCTATGCGGTATTCAAAAAGTCAAACTCTTAAACAAAATGTGCTGGGGACGTTTGATAGTACCCGGTACATATTTAGCCATACCCATACTCGTACCTAGTATGAGTACGTTTATATTTTTGGAGTACCCATGTTTCATATTTTAATAGACTTCTCCATGAATTGAGCAAGCATTAAAGATGTTCCTATTAGACACACCACCATCGGTAGCAATCTTCATATAAATGGTTGAGAAGAAGATGCAGCAATTAATGGGCGAAGGAGGATTATGACCATCTAATCTGGATTCTTTTGACATTTGAGTTGAACCCAGCAGATCGATGGTCCCGATTAAATATTGTGGGTCCCACATGTGAGAAAATGGACGCCTCAACCTCAACAAACTACAACCTGCTGGAGTCGACTATGAAACCTCTGTGATAGGTCACTCTAGCTCATGGCTATTTGCTAGTGCTGCTTTTGTCTTTATGAATACCTACCACTTGAGTTTTTCCCACAGGGTTGAAAAGGTACCCCACATAGATTCCCCGCTCCTGTCCCACCTCTTCTTTGATGAAGACATCTAACTACCTCTCTTTCTCTCCCAACGCTGCACAATAGTTTGGCTAGCTTCCTTCTATTTTAACAATACCCTTCCAAACTTTACCCCCGAAAATGAAAACATTACCCTTCCAAGAGGGTTCTTCCACAAAACCGCCCTAGAGATTCTCTGAATGTAGTCTCCATCAGTGGGTCCTCCATTTGAAATCCAGACCAACACAAATCATGGGCTTGCAGTAAAAAAAAAAAAGTCATCTTATAAGGCATTTGCCCCAGTTGGAGGTGTAGTCATCGTCATTCATATTGATCAAGTGAAAAATTAAATAACATGATGTGAGTGTTTCACATATGATCATTTTGACGTCTGTATGACTATGTAACACGGGATTGGAATAAGATTTAATGAAATGGTAGTTCAAGATGAAACTATGTTTTTAAGCTGTTTGAATATCGAATGGGGGACCTAATTAATGATGGATTTATGATAATGAAACTCAGGGAATCTTAAAGCCCAATTAATGATGGACCTAATTAAAGATGCTCGTGAGATAGGATCCACTGACCATTGGATTTATATGTGGTTTATAGTCTTAAAGCCTTTGTGTTCGCATAAAATCCAAAAGAATTGAATATGACTTGAATGGTAAAAAATGAAGACCAATGGTGAATGTACAAAAATAACCATCAATTGACATCCTCTTTGATGGAAATAAAGGGAAAATAAGAAAAAGAATACTTGGTCATTCCCCTAACAATTGAAATCCTATGAAAGTCATGGCCCTATCTACATCACTACCTTATATCTTTCATTCCTCATCGCAGTTAATTCACCACTCACCTCATCTAAATATGAATGTATTTATAAATTATTTACATTTTAGAGTGTTTGGTAAACATGTACTTGTATTTTTCATGTATAGGGCTTACTAATAAATTAAAATTTTTGCCTCTATAAAACACAAGCTAAGATGTGGACAACACAAATTAAATTTACAAGTGTTTTGTACAATGACCTCATAATAATTTCAAAATGAAATATATGGTGATTTCTACAATTTTTAAAAAGCAGGCCCCAATTACCTCAAAAAATAAGAGTTTTTTTTTATAATTTTACTAAACATACTAATTGTAAATGAAAATTAAACCTTTAAAATAAGAGTTTCCAAACTGCCCCTTAATTATTATATTTTATCTTATATTTTTAAAGCAAGGATCGTAGTATACAATTATACTATACACCTAAGCTGATCTAATATAGATAGGATATATAAGACTATAACGATGATCAGTGTATCCATCATTTTCATTTGATAAGTAAATAGCTAGCTGAGCCATTCTTAGCATCGTTCACATGAAACCTTACCAGGAAAGGATCAAAGAACCATATGCTTATTAGATAAGTGATTATTGGATCCTTGAAACTGTTGTGATGATGAATTTGGAGAAGAGCATAATAATAAATAAGAAACATAGTCTAAACAAGCACCATATAAGAAGAAAACTTTATTCGATATTTTCATAGAACCAACAAATTAAACCACAAGGTGTAAAGTTTTATATCTTACATCACCATGGATTTTAAGAAGATTTGAAAAATATAAACAATATAATCCTGCTTTTCTAATTTTTTAGCATTTTTATAGAAGCCTCTAATTCATAATTTGTCATCATCATCAAAGTCTTGTCCTAACTATATATGTTGGGGTCGGCTCCATGAAGATTGTTTTTCTATTTTGATCTATCTAGAGATAAATCATCACATAAGCTGCACTTCTTCAAATCCATTTTTAGTTTCTCCATTCACGTCCTCTTCGACCCATCCCTTCCTCCTGTTGCTCCATCAACTTGCATACTGAACATAATTCAAGTCATTAAACTAATGTTCTCACAAAAAAATGATATTGGCCACCGCAAGAATTAAGTTTCAAATCCCTTAGATCCTCATGGCTTTGATATACATGCGAAAAAAAACCAAAAATATTTGAATCCGGCCCACTTTTTGTTTTTCTGCATTCTTGTGGGCCCCGAACCGTACCACATTCTCATCGAATTGATGAGCTCTAGGGCATAATGTTTCCTAATAAGATCCTCACAGACTTTGAGATACATGCAAAAAATTTTCTAAAAAAGTTTAAGCGCAATTTTGGTTTTTCTACATTCCCGTGGGCTTAAGTTCAAGATCTGAACCATTCAATATTCACATGGAATTGATGAATTTATGTGTGAATCTTCATATCTTAGATCCTCACATATTTTAAAAATAAATGAAAAAATGTACATATAGCCTAAACTCGCAGTTTTTTTTTGTTTTACACATATTTCTTCACTTTCGTGGGCTTTAGAATTGAGCTAAGCTCTAGAACATGTGTACATTGGTTTTTTTTTTTTTTTTTTGGCTTGGTAAAAAATGAAAAGGACTTTCTTTACAAAGTTTCAGCAAAGATTTTATTCTGACTTTCATTTAAATGTCTATGGTTTCATTATTATTCAGTTTGATCATCGTTATCATCATCATCCATGTATCTGATGTTAGTTTTGTGTATATCTATAGAACTAACATTAAAACAACTTATTCCAGTTCTTTATTTTTTTTTCTATCCTCATAAAGGTCCCAGCTCATGATCCAAATCATTCAATATTTTCATTGAAATGATTACTCCTAAGGCGTAAAGTTTCACGTCTTTGTTCTTCACAAATTTTGAGATACACATGGAAAAGACAAAATAACTTGATCTCTCTTTTTATTTTTCTAAACTTTTGGCCCATGAAGTTCATAATTCAAGCTATTTGACATTCTCACATAGAACTTATAAACATCAAGGCATGAAATTTCAAGCCAGAGATACTAACAGATGTTGAAAAGAAATGAGAAAAGCATAGACAACCTAATCCTGCTTTCTTTCTTTATTGTTTTTGTGCCCTTTTTTTTTTCTTTTTTGTGCACTCTTATCCCTAGAATTGGAAAGATGGTCTCTGAAATAATGTCTCAGATCCGGATTTATAGATTGCAGTTAAAATATATGTAGCGAAAGAATAAAAGAACTAACAATTAAATCAATCACACACCATAAGAAAAAGAAAAGTAGATTTTTACGTGGAAAACCCTACTCATGAAAAACCACGAGTTCTCCTTAGACTAACAAAAACCAAGCGCTAATAACGAGCAATTAGAAGATTTACTCACATTCCCTTTTTTCAGTTGCAACTCAATCTAAGAACCGTAGTTCTTTTTGCACAATCCCTGTTGTCGTAACTCCTCGTTGTTCACTGCTCTCCACGCTTAATCCAATCCAACATGCCTTAGAGCCACTCAAGGCAAAAAATTCTTTTATGAAAGAGAAGAAAATCTTCTACAAGAAATGTAGAAGCAATATTCTCTAGTATAAAGTTTCAACACAATCTCTCCAATGAAAGCTCTAAAAAAGTAAGTTGATATCCAATGTGAATTCTCAATTCAAAACAATGAGATCATTGATTAGGAGTTGAGAGAAAATCCCTTTTTATAACCCACAATTCGTGTCTTAGGGTTAGAGTACTTGTAGAACAGAAAGTGGCAATTCTATCACAAACAAGAAACAATTCTGCATAAGAAAGTGGCTTGCAACCCATCGGGCGCACTAGTTTTTTGCTGAAAACTCTGCCTTGGGTGTTCAAGCACGTATGTAAATTTTGTACTTTTCTACAAACTTTTCAAGACTGTAACTTTGTCGTTTTAGTTTCGATTGACGCAATCTTAAAACCTACGGATATCGACTCAAAAAGAGCTTTTCAATGGTAGGTAGCTTGCTTCAATCCGACACTCGGTTTCTGAGAGATGACCTTTTTAATCCATATTGTCCTCATAAAATCACTTCAAAATACTTTAATTTTGCATTTTTTCTTCAATTTCTTTACTTTAGTGCATTTGACGACTCATACCACATTCTATTCTAAAAAAAATAAAAAATTACAACTCAATGAACTTAGAGTTCTGTCCAACCTATGATTAGCCAACATATAAAATTCAAACCGTCTCATATCTTGTTATTCATTGTGATTCTCCTCCTCCTCCTCCACGTATCCATAGAGGTTTTGGTTGTCTGAAAATTGATTGAAAAAAGGGAATTGGTCCCCTTGTATTAGTTGGACTTTTTTTTTTAACTTTCTTTATCATGCTTCTCTTAAAAAAAAACATTGGAGAGATTAAAATTGGTGAAGGGTCTAATTAGAACATTTTCTTGTGAATATATAGCTTACCTTTATCCAATCCATTAAATCTTTTGTCATTTTTTAGATTTTCTATAAAAAAGTATTCTATCTTTGATCAATTTCATATTATTTCCAGTTATTTCTATACTGGAACAGATTTGTCTTTTCTTTCTAATAATATTAAGACTATATGTTTGGAAATTGAGGTTATTCAACTTTGCTTCATCTTAGTTTGTAACTATGAGAAAAGATCAAAATTAATTTAATTTAGCACATTTTTTTTCTATCTTTTCTAACTAAAAATTACATGAAAATCAAAAGTATGTGATTTTTTTAAGTCCAGTTTTGATTTGCAAGTTATATAAGTTTTTCTTCATTGATTGGCATTGATATGGAAGATATTATATCTTTGTTCAATTTAAGATTATTTTCATGTTCTTTTATATCTGAGTGGATGTATCTTCTTATGAATAATAATAGTGTTTCTCAGAATTTATAATTTTTGAAGAATAAAAGAATGTATATATATATAGCAGAGTGCTAAATAACGCTTGGGCATTTTTTAAAGTAAAAATGCTTCCTTGTGCAACGAATGAGAGATTAGGAATGTAGAGAAGTAATTAATGTTATTTTTAAAAAGGAGAAGAAAGTCACCACATAATTTGTTCCTAAAGAATAAAAAGAGGACATAAATGCTCCTTTTTAAATGAGGCGTTCTTGAGAATTTTTTATATATATATAAATTAAGATATATTGATGTTTCTTCTTAACAATTATTAATTAATTGATGATTTGATAATTAAATTAAATTAACACATTTCTTTTTTCTATTTTGCAACTGAAAGTTATATGTGAAAATTTAAAAATTCAAACTTGACTTGTGGTTTATAAAAATTTACCTTATTTTTTCTCCTTTTGAATAAATTAGATTACACAGTGCCCATCGTTGACCCCTGAATAGGATTATTACAAAGATAATAAAACCTTTTTAAAAATAAACTTTCTTCCCTATTGTGAAAGCAACGGCGTCAAACTCGAAAGGAGAGTTGCGACTCGAACTCCAACAATTGACTGGGAAGCCAATGTACGGTGCAACAGCGCAATGCCCGGCTGAAAAAGAAATAGTGAAGAAAAGAGAAAATAGTTGAAGCACATAGAAACTGGATGCTGAATTAAAGAGAGAGCCACATAATGTTAAGCGCTTTATAAAAAAGAATTGACTAATAAAACCACCTAAATATTCTCCAGAAGCACAATTAATGAATTTAAAATTCAGGAAGTCTTGAGCAGCTCAGGGTCAATTTGACACCAAGATTTTCACATTGTGTTCAATGGACAAGCTAGTTAGCTTTCTAGCACTAAATCTCTCCTTCCATTAGGAATGTTTGGCTCACTAGTAGCTTATTTAATGGAATTGATTTTTAGCTTCAATAGAGTTGTCCTCCGAATGTTTTTACTAACGAATCACCAAATTATTCAGATATCTCCAATAACTTGAATGTATTCTTAAATACAATTTTTAAAAAATGATAAAAAAGAGAATAACGCGATGAAAAATTTTCAGTTAGTCAAAAAAATTATATTGACTAAGAAAAAAAAGAGTATCGCTTATTAAAAGAGACTTCAAAGCACAATGTGGTCAAAAGATACCAATGTTTCAATGGTACTCCATATTTATTTTGTCGAACTCATCAAAACTCCAGAACATATTTACAAAAACATAAATCTTTAAAACTAAAATTGTGAATGGAGGATATGCCAAGAGAGAAGCTAAAAAATCAATATATGTCATGAAAACGGTGTGGGGTAAGTTCACACCAATTGTTACTTTGTTTATCATGCATAATTTACTCATCGTGCATCATAAATGTAGGATCGAATAGAAGTTGCTTGCATAAAAATGAATTATTGTTGATAGTTGTCAAATGTAAACTACAATTTGTTCTCTCTCTCTCCCCCTCTCTCCCTCTCCCTTTTTTATAAAAAATAATTTGTTAGGGGGGTTTTCCTGTTTCATGGTCCACTCAGATGGATCAACATGTGGGCCCCAACATGTATTCTAGAGTACGGGGGCTCACCGCACAGCTAAGGCGACTTTGTTCCAACTCTATATCAAATCTCTTGGATCACTTGGACTTATGGCAGAAGAATGTGTCATCTTTCTCGATGGCCTTTTCTTCTAATCCGGTGGCCTTCTCATCATAAGCAATCAATGGGTAATTGATTGCAGGGAACTAAGTTCGATGATTGAAACCAAGCTAGAGCTTTGCATAATCTGACTTATGGTTCATATCTTGATCCTTTATAAGGCTTGTTTAGATAAATGAAGAGTGGGGTAAAGTGAAGTAGATTTCACATGAATTGTGAAGTTGAGAAGTAGGTTAAAATTAAGGTAAAATACTTTATTTCACTCTATTTGGATATTTGGTGTGAAGTAAAATTTAAAATACTTTCAAATAAAATCAATTTTTTCTCAAGGAAGTTGAATTATTGAAGATTAAATTCAAATAGATATACACATAGATGAGTGACAATACTTCATCTGTTGGGCCAGACTCATCTAAATGAGATAGGGTTGAAAATTTAAACTGCCAAGGCCATTTAACTTCACTTTACCCTATTTTCTTTGCCTATATCTAAACATGCCCAAGAAATAGCAAGCTCACATAATGTGCCATCTCTGTTGTTATCGATGCCCCAGGGTTGAAATGGGTATCCAATCCTCCGATTACCCGAAGGTTCCGACCCCGTTAATAACTGAGTTTGGGTCCTTATTTAGGTCTTGATAATTAAATGGGTTCAGATCCTATTTTTAGACCCTTGACCTAAATAGTTCCGGTTCTGGTTCCACTTTGATTCTGACCCATGGACCTGAAACTTGACATATTACTTAAGTTTTCGAAAATCTCTTCTTAAAAAATAGTTTTTCTCCAAATAATTCTCTATAAAGGCCTGGACCTGGACCAGCACCCACCTCCATACATGGAGCCAGTTCTAGATCTATAGTTTCATTAATAGTTCTAGTTTCGCATCCGAATCCATCTTCTGATAAATGGTTCCGATTCTAGATCCGCATTCATCTTCTCATTAACTGTTCCGATTTTGAGTCCACCATGGACATGCATCAGACCTGCCCTTTTTGCAACCCTATGCAGCCCTAGCCTATTAGGGTCTGGGCCATCCAAGAAAGAATCCCTTTCGGATTTGTTAGCGAGATTGGTGGGATAGAGGGCATTGTGAAAGCAATTCGGAGCACTCAACCAATGTCCATATTTCTTTCTTTTTCGGTCGGAGTCGGCAGAATATCATCTTAAAGATATCAGTCTACTGTTGATGCATTTTATGTAGTAGTTGAATGGGAGCAGCATCCTAGAACATAGGACAGATCCTTTCTATTCAAGGTAACAATGTCCCAAAAGTTCCCAGTAGGCAGTAGCTACTAAGAGTGTGAGAAGTGATGTAAGAGTCAAGACTCCACTTCCCATCAATTATGGAAGAGGAAAAAATAAAAAAAGGATTCAAATGATCCAGAGATTACCATATTGAATTGAGAGGTTCCCACCTGGAAGAGTTGGGACAAGGCCATGGTTTTGGTTTAAGAAAAAGCCTGAAATGACAAATGGTATTGACTGTAGTAGTTACTATAAAATAGTGTGGCAACATTCAATACTAATGCTCTGTGTCTCCACAATTTTATTGGGGCAGTTAAAACGAAGTGTTAGAGTAAGTATAGTCGAAATAGTAAAAGACACCAGCAGTGATTACTTTTAGGGGGTGATGGGTGGATAAACATTTTAACATAGATTATTAAATATCTTTTACTTTTAATTTTAGGACATTCAATTTTAGGCCCTTCCATAGAAGGCAAAATTTGTGTAAGAAAATGAGCAGTGTCTTTCTTATTCTATAGTAAATTTGGATCATATCCTAGGAAAGCTTTTTCATCAGGACTCTCAAGTCCTTGACTCTTTGATACTTTGATATTCTTCCTCCTTTTCCTTTTTATATAGAAAAGATATTAAAACACCTATGTGACCGATCTAGGGCCTGTTTTTTTTCCTATTAGGGATTGTAAGATTTTAATTTCTAAAATTGGCTAACATTAAATAAAAAGAAGTGAATTTCCAAAAAAGAACATCAAAGTATCTCCCCTTTAATGGGGAAAAAAAACCTTTCTACAAAAAATAATATAAAATTATAAGAGAAAATTAGCCAAATATCCGTGACAAAATAGTTCTACGAGGTCCAATCCACCCACAAAGTTGCTAAGGTATATAATCCCTACAGCTTGGACTTATTTTAGGCGAAAGTCTTTAATACGTACATGTCATATTATTTTGACCAATTTGCCTTTTGTAATTGCATGCTCTTGTTTCACGATTTTTCTTCCTATCATTTACGTCAATTTTCAGTAACAACTCATGTATCATAACCATTTTCACATCAGCTATCATCCTTTCAAATGTGAATTTCAAAATTGAGAATAGCGGGATTGTAAATCTAAGAGATTTAGTGATACTTCATAATCTTTGTTATCGTCTTCATTCATTTTTTTTTCATATCTTTTTCTTCAAACCATGTTGATCATCACTTTTCAATTTTTGCATCAGATTTGTGAGGTAAGTATCAATCTTTTATTATTTAATATTAGAATTACAGTAGCTTTAAATACATCTGATTTGATGCAAGCAAGAGAGAGAAAATGAATGCAATATGTTCTGTTTCTCTTCTATTGTTAAAAGAGGATATGAGAAGTGATAGGTAGAGGGAGAAGAAAGTATAGATCTTCTTCTTTATTGTGATTGAAGCTTTTGATCTATACTACGTTGCTTGTATTTTGAGTTCACTAGAAAACATTAGAAGATATTATGCTAATTTTGTTAAAAAACTGTCTCTTGGCAGAGCTAATTATTTGATTATGTTGATGTGTCCGTCTTCATCATCAAGTTCTGAATTTCAACAATATTTGAAATTTGGATAAAGATTGGTTAATTCTGTATCTAGCGAAGATAAATTCATATGAAACTTAGATAAATTGATAATAAAAGACTAGTTAATATAACTGATGGACAGGCTGCTACTGCGTTAGTTGTGTTGTGGTGGTTTTCTTTGGTTTTTCAAGTTCTTGTTCCTTGCTTTGGGAGTTGATTGTGCTTAATGTCATTTGTGTGCTTTCTAATCTTATGTCTATCTCTGAATTGTCGTTCTTTTGATCACTTTTCTCATTGCTTCATTCTTTGCATCAAGGTCTGATAGTGTTTTTTTCAATTCTTTCACTTCATCCTCTGCTATCCGAGCTCTAGAAGAGTGTACATCTACAACATTTTGCAAAGATTAGCCTTGTGGTAAGACGGAGTTGTGGAAATTTGTAAGGGTCTCCATGTTATTAATAAGGTTTTTGTCCTGTCCTTCGAGCTCTTTTTTCTCCTCCGTCAAGTTCTGAATTTGTGACTCTAAGTCTGACTTTTCCTTTATCAGCTGATTTATAAGTGTAGTCACTTTGCCATTTTCTTCAGTTAGCTAAACGACACTTTTTTTTTTCTTCAGACCCCTGTTCAGTAACAATTGCAATAAATCCTTCATCATCGGTGTCATTAATGTTTGTGATAATGTTCTTGACAACTACATCTGTGAGCTTCATTGTTTGCTTATAATCTGGCATTTCTAAAGCGATGAAACTTAATTCAAGTGCTATTGTTTTTTTATTTATATTTGCCAACCCAGTTATTTGTTATTGTTCTTCTAATTGGGTGACCATAAATGGTTCAGGTGCTATTGTGATTTTTCCCCTATTGCCTTCATTGGTATCACCATATCTTTGTTTTCTTCCTTGGGTTTTTGCCACTCTTTGTTTTTCATCATCCTTGTCCCCATCCTCATCCTAATCCTTAGTGTCTTCTACTTTTTGGCCCGTGTGTTCTTCATATGCTTCTACTATGTCATTTAACTCTAATGGCAATAGGCATTTGTGTTCGTAGAGTATTTTTTCTAGTGGGTTGTGCACGACCAATATTGGAAAGAATGTTAGTAATGTAATATAAATTATAACGAAACAGAAAACTTTATCTAAGTTTTATTGTTAAAACGCATGAACTCATATAATATGTATTAAACTCATATAATTTTATATAAATTTCATATCATAAACACAATACTCTAATAATATTCATTAAGCTCATATAATTTCCACTGTGTTTTATATTTGGAATATAAGATTTCATATAATATTACCTGGTTACAGTGCAGTGTATTAAAGGAAGTATTTTTCAGTGACTTGTGCAGGGCCTTCAAGTCCCACTTGAGCACTCTTGGAAATTGTCCTTCACTTGTTAGCTTCACAAGTGTTGTGTGTTTACACTACTAATATTGTTCAGTTTCAGACACTAAAACCAAGTAAGAAACATTCATATGATTTAAGCTTTGAATTTATAGTGAACAAAAGGTCATTGCGTATCATACTGAAAATGCAATTAAACAGCCTATAACATTAATTGATCCCTTGGCCCGTATGTGAACTGATTCTATTACATCATTTGCAATCTCCTCAATTCACATGTAATCTTTCATGGTGTTGTAATTTTCGACATATTGCAGAAATGCCTATCCAATTGTGTAATCATGTGTACAGAAAAATATCATCACCATAAAATGGAGGGACATGAGCGTCGCTACATCGGCTATATCATCTTGTGATGATCCGCTTAGGGCTTTTTCCAACTACTCTTTTATTTTAGTGGCTGTTCGTTTAGAATTACTAGGAAACCTTCTTCTTAGAAAATCAAATTAAACCCCCTTTAAATAACTCAATTGTAGGCTTTTGATTCCATGTGGTATTCCAAAAAGAAGCAATACATTGTGTGTTGTGAATGGCATATATTTGTCCCCAAGTTTGAATTTTCTTTTTGAAACGCTGTAAGTGTCTAGTATTTTCATTATATCCTTGTCATTTTTTCTGCAACTTTTCTTTGATAGTTTGCCTCTCATAATTGCCTTTATCAGATATCAGAACGGTATTTTCTGTAGCTTAATGAGATGTTTATCACTGATATTATTCTTTATTGCCTCGAATAGCTTCACCATTGAGACAAGGTTTGACCTGAATTGTGAGTGTGCCTTTGCCTTATTCTGCTTTCTTTGTTGTCATTTTTTTCTTATTCGTGACTTTGGCTGTATGAATGTAATGTAAAAATATTTGAAAACTTAAGAGAAAAAAAATTGATGTATGACATGTAGGAAACTGAGGCAAAATTCACAACACTCAAACTCATATAATATTGATCAGTCTTATTGGGGTTAAAATCTTTTACACCAAAATTCAAACTTGGATTATGTATGATATCAGATTTCCCAAACTCATATAATATTGATCAATTGATCAATATGTAACATATCAGATCCCGCAAAGTTAGATATATTTAGCTGCCTTACTGAATTTCTCCAAACTAATTAAGATAAAATTAATGAAACTCAAATAATTCTATATGAGTTTCAGATTTGGAACACAATTTTGAAATAAAATAATGGATTCAAACTCAGTTAAATTTTACTCGTTTTTTGTTTGCAACAGTAAAAAGTCATACAAAACTCATAATTTTAGCTAACTATCCGATTTAAAATGTTGAAACTCATATAAGTTCTCAATCACAGGTAACTCATAGATAATTATGAGTTCAAACATGAAAACTCTGTTATAATGAGTCCACCTAACATAATTTTGTTTGAACATCATGTTCAGTAACATAAAAATTCGAACAAATTTAGATAAGATTGATGAATGTTGGATAAAATATACAAATAATGTTGAACAAAGTCATATGATGTTATACGTTAGTTTCACCTTTTTCCATATTTGAATAGCATTTGATAGCCTTTGGTTTAAGGTTTTTAGTTTGAAAATTTGTGCAAGAAGTAGTGATTTCCTGAGGTTTGGTCGATGATTGATGTGTTTGAGGGTAGAGTGGTAGGGAGGGTGGATCTAGAGTTTGAGGAGACGCAAAAGTGTAACCAATGCCGGAGAAGATGAAAAGTATCTGCTAACGCAGAAGATTGATAGTGACAGATTTCTCTTTCTTAAACCTTTAAATCGACTCTAACTTAAGTTCGAAATCAGTGACGGATTTCTCTCTGAATGATGATTTGATTCCTAGATTTGGAATTGATTTTTATTGAAGAACTCTCGCTGCTTCTTTACTCTTTTCACAAATGTCTGTTTTGGAGGAGAAAGTGTTTTTCTTAACTTGTATGAAGTAGAGTACAAGAAGAGTGTTTTTGTCTTTTTAAATGCTGACATTTCAATGAAGAACCTCTACCCATAGGAGAAAAGATTATGGACCTATAGTATTAAAATGAAATGTTGAGAGAGCTTGCGCCAAATCTTCCAAACTATAAATACCCAACCATTACAATAGTAATAAAAATTGGATAGGGATCTCTGCCATGTTTTCATCACCTTCATCTTACCTCTTATCTTCCCTACTCTTTAAAAATCATTGATATAATGGAGCTCTATTGATCATGAATTTCTATATGTTCAATTTCATATATTTTACGCAAACAATCATACCTTTACGGTCAAAATGTTCAATGTAGCTTTCATAAGAAACTTTGAGGAGTATATTGTTTTTAAATGGGGATAAAAGGGCGAATGTTTGTGATTTTTAACTTAATTGAACTGGCCGTTTGGGTTCCAACTTCTAATGCACCTTTTCGAATCAAATTCATTGAACTTGGAAAGGCACAGTAGATAAGGAGCATCTACAATTAGGCAGTTAGTGACCTCTGGTTACTACTTCTCAATAGTGTTGCCCCTGAGGCTCATAGAAGCCCACTATCAATGGCCAGGATGAAAAGAGAGAAATTGCCGATAAAATGGCAGTCTGATTTTGGTGGGCCATTATTGCCATATTCAAAAGCAAGCATCATCATGAGACCAGCGTGGGATCTTCCAAACTCGTTGGAGAATCAAATAACTTTTTCTCCATTCTGTATACGGCACAATCAAAAGGAACAGAACCTGCCCTTTGCCTTGTTCAGTCCATTCTTAAATGCTCTTCAGTTTAACTGTTACGAGGTTTTCTCAATTGGGTTCCTCTCAACCCATCTATATAATCTGAATGTAAATGGGTGTGGGCTGTTTTGGTGGTGACTTGGGGTTTGGTCTCTTTGAAAAAAAGAGAGAGTTGATTGAAATGGGTTGGTTTGTTTGTTATGGTTTTCTTGATTTCTGCTAAGAAATGGGCTTTTATTGGAATCTAAGTTAGAATTTCACAGGTGGGTCTCTTTCTCTCCCATCTTTAGTTGTGTTTTGGGTGATGGGTAATGCTAGTGTCAGAGAGGAAGGGACGAATCCAACTGGTGTTGGAGTTGAGGGTGGGCAGTTCCATTCTGGGTATCTTGCCCAGGGGGGTTCTCTGGAGATGATGGATCAGAGCCCTCCTTACAGTCCCAGGTCCCAGGTCATTCTTTCTCCTATTATCTTTCTTTTTGGAGTGTGTGTAAGAAATTCTTCTATTGATAATGGATACTTGTTTTATTCTATGCCTTGTTGATTTCTTTGAGTAGCTCTAAAAAGTTCTACTTGGTATGATTAGTTTAGCTAAATAAGCAATTTGAATGTGGAATTCCGGAGACCTCTCTTTGTTGGTGCTGCTATCATATGGGTATTTGTTTGATTTTTGGGTCTCAAATTCATGTAGTTGAATTTTGATGTTGGTATGCATTTTAAGTTTTGTTTTTGAAAAGTAGTTTGGCCAAGTGAGTGACATATACATGAGTTCTTTTGTTTTTTGTTTTATTTTTTCTATGCTAGTGTTTATTTCGGTTCTACGTCTTCTATCCCGGAATTTGTCTTTGACGCTCTTCATGTTTCAACTTTGCTTAGCGAAAAGGAACTGTGTACATCATTGTTAATTCAGTGGATGTATCTGCAATTGGCCTACTGGGTTACTAAAGAAACAGTTTTGGTTGAACTTTGTTCTGTTTTGTTAAGAGCTGGATAGAAGAAATTGTTACGTATAAGTATCTAGGGAGTCCCAACTGGTGCTGCTTGAGGAAACTGTCATGAATATTCTCGAAGTTTTAAGGTACACTTGCGTGATTCTTTTCTGGAGCTTGCCCTTTTTTTCTTTGATGTAGTGTAGTGAATGTAGTTTTGTTGTTTTGATACAAGGCCCAAAAAGGAAGCCTGGTATTCTTCTAAAGTTTGTGATTGTTGATTAATTTGTTTCTCGGAGTAGAAAGAGAAAATCTATATCAACCATTATCTGGAGTGTAAATTTCGACTGTAGCAAACTCTCCCTTTTTTCCAGGGAGACAATTCACATTAGTCGTTGGGCCAGCATTGACAGTTAATTCTTGTTTTTCATTTTTTTTTCTTTTGAATGTTTTTTTCCATTAGGATAGTTCCCATGGTCTATAGGTTGCTGTGCTACATATTTGTATTGGTAATGAGGAAGAAGGTATCAAGTTAGCAATATGTAACAAGCAAATTAGATTCAACAATGTACAAGAAGCCTTATAGATTAAGGGCTCATAGCAGCCTCTAGAGAACACCCCAAAAATGCCCCTCACAGTGGGGCCCATTTGGACATATGACATTAACGGGAAGCTCGGTGACATAATTTTTGGACCTATGTGAGGGTGATATTAGAGTGATCAAATGATCGTAGCCTTTAGCATCAAGTCTTCAAAGTTTACTTGCTATACCCCATGCAATTTTGTTGTGATAAATCCGACAGTGAATAATGCTAGAATTGTGTAAAATTTGGATTATTGCCAGAATGAGTGCTGGTTTGTAACAAGAGATTGGGTAGATTGAAGGTGGATGCCAATGGTGAGGTTGGAACAGTAGTTGATGAAGAGGAAGAGGCTGTACCAGCCATAATGGTTAGTGTGACTTGATAGGCTTTGATACCTACTTAGAATAGTAAATTTCAGTGAATGCTTTCCTACTACCACAACAGTGGAAGTGAAAAATTATATGAGAGAAATTGGTTATAGTAGGTAAGAGGTTACAGATGAATAGGAAGGCTACAGAGGAAATAGGAAAAGATAAGAGCAATCTGTTACTGGCAGCTTGTGGTAGTTTGAGCAGACCCAAGAGTGGACTTTGACTCTGTCTCCTTAACAGCCCAAGTATGAAACTCAAAATGCGGTGCTGAAAAAGTGGGCTATCTGGAGACTTCCACTAGATACATGAGGTTTGCTTCTGTTGAGAGGTAGCTCTAACAATTTGCAAGAAAGGTAAATCTGAGCCTCTTGTGGGACCCACATGCATGGGGATGGTGTCATAGAAATGTCCTATTTTAGATATGATTTTGGGCTAAAAATCATCTTAGTCTGATCATTACAGCCATTGATTTGGGCCTTATTAGTTTTAATGGTTTCTTAAGTTACATACTTTTATGAAATTCAATCCAATGTTGAGTATAATTTAAATTAGTGTCAAATTAGGGCAAGTGCTAATTCACGGGAGCTATGTGAGTATGATTAGGTTGGATTGATGATAGGTGGGTCCCATGAGTACTAAAATTGTTACCTCTTATGCAAGTGGTTGGTTGCTTGAAGTTGAATTTTATGGGGATTGAATGTGGTAGCATGGGCTAGCTAGGGTGGTTGGTTTAATTGGAAATTGTAATTTGCTCATTTTTTCCATAACTTTTGGGTCTAGTGGATTGTGAATTTGTCAGGTATATATACTAATGATGCTTTAGGTTGGTTTCCTTGGAGGCCATCTGTTGGGGTAGCACATATTATCATTAAGGGAGATTCATCTTATGGAATTTGAATGGCAAGTAGTTGTTTTCCAGCCCTGTGGAGGTTAGTGGACACTGAGAAAGATACTCTTGATGCCTCCTGCAAAATTTAGGTGTCTTTTCACCATACCTCAGAAGTGCCAACGAGGAAGCATTTCTTTTGGTTAAGGGATGAGTGCCAAGGGTTGACTTTAGAGATGGTGTGCCTATAATGCTTTTAGTTCATTTCTCTAGGTTGCTTGTTTGGCCAGGTTATTGGGTTTTTATTTTTAGCTTTCCATGATCGTTTTATATTTCATGAAAAGAAGTGGGTGAGCTTTGTTGAGTTACAATGTTGATGATTGGGTCCAGGCATTGCATCTTCTGTTTTGTGTTTTTCTTTACGACTTCCATTTCTTATACTGTACCTTAATTCTTTCCTTCAATTATATCATTACCATTCGCAGACACACCCATGGAAAAAGAGAAAAGGAAAACAAAAAAAAAAAAAAAACCAGGAGTCAACAGGTCATGTACAGTTGCTAGAACATGAAAGAAAGAAGAACTTGAAAGAAGGCAAGCACATTTAAAGTACTTGATGTAAACACAGAAATTAGTTTGTTTAAGATTTATGGGCTGGGCTAATTAGATTAGAACTTAAAATAAATCTATTAATAAAGGTTCAAGGACAAAAATTAGGGGGGCCCACTAGAATAAAAGATGCTCTGTGTCAAAATTCAACAGTTTAATCCTGAATATTAGGAAGTAATGAAACATACTCTCTCAGCAATATGTGGAAATGCAAAAGCACTTATTCTCCGAGGGGTAAAGCAGCAATTTGCAAAATCTCATTTATCCAAGATGTCTAATTTGTTAAGAATCAGGGGTACCCTTGTTAATTTCAAGGTGCAATTTACTGTTGATCATGTGTCTCAGTTTGTTTGTAGTATTCACACTGCTTAATTGAATTAACTTTAATGAGTTACACATGTGGCAGTCCACCTCTTTTTTCCCTTCAGGTGCACCATTATTTTGCTCATGTCGTTCATGAGTCATGACAAATGCAAAGACCAGCATTTGACTGCCAATCCGTAATACTTTTCCTAGAAGTGTTTTGGATTATTGTTTATTCAGGTCTGCTGAGCCACATATGGAAGTGGCACTCAAGCCTTCCATCAAGTGATCCATCTGTCTAGACTGTCTCAAAAAATCATGAGTATCCACTCATCAGGTGGATGGAAGAAGTATATTTAGAGTGGACTTTTGGAGAGTTCTTCAACCATTGATATATTTTGCAGGCCTGCAACCCTTCTGTCTAGAAATCCAACTGATTTTGTCATACAGAATGGGGGCCACATGTGCCATTGTGGTATGTATCATGTGTGGTTGTGCATGAATGGAGCCCATCTGCATGAGTTCGCTGTTTTTGCAAGTCTCGTTTCTATAAATGACATCTATTTTGATAGTTCATACAAATTATTTCATTGCTGTAAGGACCATCTTATTTTCTTGTTGGGGGATGCCCTATCTTAGTTAAAAAATACCAACAATTTTCTTTTTCAGGTCTGCATGGCTTCATTACAGAGACCTAGTAAGCTGAACATCCCAACTCATTCATGGATGCAACATTCTACTGACTATGATGATATGACCTGTGAGAAGGGAATTCCAACGATGATCACTTGGAGCTACGGTGGAAGGGAAGTAGCAGTGGTAGGATCATGGGATGACTGGAAGACAAAGTATCCAGGAGCTGTTACAGCTTCTTTTTTCTCACCATCTATGATGAAGAAATATATAGTACAGAAAATCTGGTTGAGTCACTTTTTGTGGCCCTACATATTGTGCATGTGATTCCTACCTTCTAGTGATGATGGGCTTTATCATGGATCAGACTTACCTCATAAATCTAGATAATCTTGCGTGCTAGATCGTCCATTGTTGTATGGACTATTGGCCGTGATCATCCATTTGTAAACACAAGAACCAGATGTCAGTGATCATTTGACTGGGATATAGTCAAGGCCTGTCCCATGATATGGCTCATTGCAAAAAAACATTAAGATAAAGGAAATGTGGGCTTCAGTTGTACCACTGCTGTTTTGGTTAAAAAAAGGGAAAAAAGAGCTTTTCTCTTGTATAAAACCTTCAATATTAAACCCTTAATTTCTAAACACAATAACATATGTGACTTGTTTTCACGTGACATGTAAATTGTTGGGGCAGAAAGCTATTGCAGAGATCAGGAAAGGACTTCATAATTATGAAAGTGCTTCCACCCGGTGTCTATCAGTTCAGGTTTATTGTTGATGGAGATTGGAGGCATGCCCCTGACACTCAATGGGTGAATGATGATCTTGGGAATGCTTACAACATATTAGATGTGCAGGTAAATATCTTTTGCCATTCTTTTCTCACTGTTCATCCATTGAATACCTTTCCTCATCAATGTCTAACCTGGACGATGGGTCTCCATTGCAGTTATATCTATGTATTATCTCTCAAGTATGTGCAATATTATATAAGTTGGGTTTGATAAGCTTGGTAGATTGCTATGGAACTATCAAGTATGACTGGACATATGTGTTGAGAATTTATACTAAAAGCATACTTTTATATATTTGTCTTTAACTGATTTATTTATTTGTAAAGTTTGTCTTCTCATTTTAATAAAAATTTATATGGGCAAATGGTTGCATTGTTATTTATTATGCATGTGTGTGTCTTTTATTTAATAAAGTGAACAAGTTGGTGTGCAGAGTTCAACTTACACACAGAAGACTTGTTTGTTGGTTCTTATAGAATATAAGTTATTGTTGTTCATAATCTAAATGGAGTTGAACACACTATCGGTACGATTGTAGCATGATGTTTTAGCAGACTTGTCTTGGCTGCAGGAAATAGTATAGTTTTAATTTGTTATGCTAGTACGCTTTGTGTATATTGAACATGACCGCTTTTGGGTTTATTGTCTTTCTACTAACTATATAAGACGATTAACATCCAAATGATTATTATGAGTGCTTGCATTCTTAATCCCAATATTAATAATAGATATATATATTTAGTGTTTGGCATTATGATTTACAAATGAGTGAGATCTTTCATGGGTCAATAATCTCAGTAAATTGGATGACTACACTGCGTATATGGTGACTATTAGTTTATTGACGAAATCCACGCCTCATAATAGAGATTGATAATATCCCTTGATGAAGCTTATAAGTTTTGATTATATCAAATCTTGTAGGTAGACTTTGTATTCGACATATCAAATAAGTTAAGTGTAAGGTCTCAAGGAATTATAAAGATATCAATTAAATATAGATGTCAGTAATTATTTAATTGATGGATATCTGAAATTTTAACTTGGGGAGATTAAGAAGCATTTAATAATAAGAAGCTAAAAATATAATTTTGAGAATAAAGACTGGAATGCAATTATAATTTTCTAGTGGATTGAATTGTAATTTATGGAACTAGGATTCTTATTTGGGTCGAATTAGGATTTCTTATGAAAATAAGAAACCTATTCCTTGTTTCCTTTTTAATGCCTCTATTATTGCTTTCTAGGAAATACTTGAAAGAGAAATCTCATTTTTTAAAGCAAAGAGAATTTGCAGAAAATGCTCACACCCCGATGCGAGTTCAAGCATATAGGAATACAAGAGAAGGTCTTAAGATTTTCGAGCTGCTGTAAAACTGAGATTAAATCAGAGAGATCTTGAATGTATGATTTTTGAATTATCGTCTAAAGCTGTTTCCGCAATAATCCGTACGAAATATCTGGAGATTTTGATGGGTGCCTCCCAACAATATGTTGGAAGAAAAGTATACAAAACCCAACCCTAGAGAATGTTCATTCATTTGATCTAGGCCTCCACTATGTTCACGTGGCCCTAAGTAATCACATATGCTCATTCAGTGGGTCTAAGACCAACATGAATGGGTGACACTCATGGATCCCCTACTTTTCCATCTAGCCATCTTAGAATGGTTTTGCAATGGATGGCTAAGAATATATAGCAAATAGTCCATGTTTAATGGAAAAGTCTCCACCCATGGATGATTTGGTCTGTTTGATGAAGGTGGCTATTATTATTATTATGATTTTATTGCTTATCCATGTTAAGTATATTGTTTTTCGCAACTCTAACGCGTAGGCATTTTCGGTGCAATGGTTTGTAACTCTTGACATGGTGAGCCACCACAGGTCCCAAGTACGAATCTACGCTACCGTGTCCTTGGTATTTATTATGTTGCGAGGGTACATAGAGCGCATGCTTTGAGTCTGGGCAGTGTCCTACCCAAGGGGGGATGTTAAGTATGTCGTTTTCTGCAACTAAAATACCTAGGCATTTTAGTTGCAATGGTTAGCAACTCTTGACAATCCATAGAGGATCTCATTGTGACCAAATGCATCAACTATATAGCCGAAAAGATAGGCACTGCGGTTTTGATGCATTGAGTTAAACATTGCACAATTGCTTTTTATTGCAATATTCTTGAGTGCCAATAAGAAAATATGTAGTCTTGTCATGGAGTCTGTTAGTAAGAAAGTGCAATATGTCAATTCTTTGTATAAAAATGTCAAGTGCAGTCTTAATATTAGAAAATAATAAAATTTAACAATGCTGTTACTTGGAGCTTGGTATGTATGTTCTATATTAGATTGATTTGTATGCTTCTTTACATCCTTCTCGTTGTGTGTTCATGAGAAACACAATTTTTTTTACAATATATACATGAAGGCTTGAGAATTCTGCATCCTGGTTGTACAAGAATATCTGCATTTAATGTAAGAAGGGGACATTAGTTGAAGCCAAATGAAGGCATGGTGCCTGATGTGAAGTTCCTCAGGTTATCTCAATGTTAACACATTGGAGGGCTAATTGAGAAAGTATTTACCGTATGGCTGCATTCGTTTCCTGCTTTGGGATCAAAGACAACTCTCCTGATATCCATCTATTTGCTTCCTATCTATTCCAAAAGGCCTCCATGGACATTGATACCTAGCTATTCCCCGCTAACACTAAAAAAGTTTTATGTACAGTACCTTAAACATGGTGAATATAAAATATAATGACAAACATGTGGAACACCAAAAAAATCCATAACAAATAGCAATTATTCACATAATGAAATCTGTCAGAAAGAAAAAGATAGATGGCACCAGCTGATAGTGCCCAAAATGCTTCAAATCGGATGCCAAATCTGGCTGCTTTAACAAAACAGAACAGAAAAATAAACATTGTGATTTTGCACATATGCTGGATTAATTTGTATTATCAAGTCATACTTTAAATTGCTACTTGTAAAACCTAAGCTCTATTGAATTTACTTTCACCAACTACATCTTGAACTGTAGAAATATGGGGTTAGCTCAACAATCTAAATGGGAGTGTGCCACTTTGATAATGAAAAATAAGGCATGAAAGAATATTGCAGTGTCGCCTGTCAAGGAATAAAGCATGTACTTCCTTTTGCAGTTTCTTTGATATTGCGGTACCAACACAAATGTATATTGAGTTAGGGAAGAATCTTACTGATTTCTGGTGCAGGATTTTGTTCCTGAGGATTCGGACAGCATAGCTGGTTTTGAACCTCCTCATTCCCCGGACTCGAGCTATAACAACATGCAATTGGGATCTGAGGACTATGCAAAAGCGCCACCATTGGTCCCGCCACACCTACGGCTGACAATTCTAAACACACCATCTTGCATGGACAGCCCTACCCCTTTGTTGAGACCCCAACATGTGGTGCTTAATCATCTGTATGTGCAGAAGTGGAAGAATGGTCAGTCAGTGGTGGCACTCGGTACAACTCATAGGTTTCGAGCAAAGTATGCTACACTGGTTCTCTACAAGTCCCTGCAGCGGTAACATGCATGTTCCTATAGTCTTGTGAAGGGTAGAGGAATAACCATATGTGACCGCAGAGTGTTAGTCCCCTGACGTATGAACAATACTAGTATCAAGTTTTATGCCGAGATATCAATAATATAGCTTCCATGTATTATCCTAATACATAATACAGATCAAATGGGGATTATACGACTTGTTTGTTGATCATGAGGTTATTCAACTAGTTGATCTGCAACCTGCATCTGAGTCGTTTTTCTTTTTCTTTCAGGAGGTTGACTGAAATTTGTTGTGCCCCAACTTGCTTTTAAAATATAGAAGTAGTTGCAATCTTTTATCCCTTGCTTTTTTTTTTTTTTTTGGATATATTCTTTTAAAGAATATCCTTCTTATCCTCTCCTAGGGTATGGTGTTTGGGAAGGTGTGGGAGTGCAGGAGGGTGTCAGGTATAAAACAAGTAACAAAGGACATATCGACCAGGGGCAAAATCTCATATACCATCTTAAAGTCTGTCAGAATGTCACCAGTCAATGGGCCAACAATTAGTTACCTAGTCTGTAAATGGAAATTAGACTACGGCACTTTTGAATGCACAAATGACAATTTCATTCTCACGTATTAAGAGTGGAAAGGGCTAGGATTAAACTGCTATAGGAAGGAGAAAAAAAAAAGGAATATGTAGATTATATCAAAACTGGGGGGCACCCATAATTCTAGTCCGTCATGGGTAGGGACACTATTGCCGATATAATAACTTGAGAATATTGATCCTCTAATCAAATGAATTGATCTAATTGCACTTCACGCTTCAAATTATTGGTGGTTCAGTCAATCTTTCTTGCGGGAAACAAAGGGTACCTCAAACGGGATAGAGAATGGGGAAATCCCATATGGTCCAATATGTCTGACAAGTCACACTATACATCAACCCAAACTACAGCTTCCTCTCAAGGACTCCAAAAAGGTGCTTTTGGAAAACCAATGGGCATTTAATGAAAGAAAAATTAAGTATTTTATGTCACATTGAGGTGGAAGCACGACGGACAGTGGTTTATTATCTTCATAATATTGTCATTTATTGTATTTATCTATAGATTGGAAGATTCATAGAGGAAGATGGAATAAAGCAACAATGTTACAAACGAATCGTTCAAATGTGGAGCAAGAACGTATACATTCGCTCACAAAAAATAGGATTAATCCTCCCATTGCGTATTGGTACTTATTGGGTATAGAATTAGATCTGCTTTTCTTTGTTCCTATGAACAGAAATGCTCAATTATTACCAAACGATTTCTTGGATTCATGGACCCAATTTGATTCGGTAGAATCTTTCATTTCCATTTTTTTTGCCACCAAGATACCTTTATAAAACTCTTTGATTTCCAAATTTTGAGTGTCCTAGTGATTCATAAAGGGTAGGTTGAAGAAGGTGTGGATGACATTAGTAAAATTGAATTTGAAGAAGTTTAACTTATTTAAGGATTTGACTTAAGATAGGTTGGAATGGAGAAAAAAATCATATAGCCAACTGTAACATAGTTGGAACAAGGCTTTGATGATGATAATGATGATGAGTGTCCTACTAATTCATAGGGTTCAATTCATCGACGTTGCACGATCAAAGGTCTAGTGTTGCCCATTGCGGAAAATTCCCCATTATTGCCTTTCGTAAAAGTATGGGTGGTGTCTCAATCCTAAATGGCTGATTATTCTTTTGGACCAACTACTGAGCATTGCCTTGGTGAGCTATTGCCTCACGAACTAGCTAATCAGATGTGAGCCCCTCTTTGGGTAGATTCCTTCTTTTGCTCTTCAACCTATGGGGTATTAGCAGTCGTTTCCAGTTGTTGTTCCCCTCCCAAGTGCAAGTTCTTATGCATTGTTCACTTGTCTGCCACTAGAAACACCACTTCCCATTTGACCTGCATGTGTTGAGCATGATGCTAGTGTACATCCTGAGCCAGGATCAAACTTTCCATGAGATTCATAATTGCATTATGTCACAGCTTCTTTGTTCGCAGGCAAAGCTAATTTAAATTGTCTTTCATTACAAGGCTTTGTATCCATGTGGTTCATATTAGCCTGGAGTTTGCTCCCAGCATTTTGAAATAACTATGAGGAAACAAGTGATCCTTTCTCTAGTATTAGTTGCTCCCCATATCTAGCTTGCGATTCCTATAACACTTAGGCCCAAATTAAGCCTGATTAGTAAGTAATTAATCTAGTTTTATTTTAAATAATGATGTTTAAGGTGAAATTAAGATAGTTCAAGTCTATTTATTCTTATTTGAGACTAGTGGTTCAAGTTTGGGTAATGAACAAATAGTTGAGATATGGTTTGACCTTGTTTAGGAAGAAAAAACCCTTTTTTGTAATTTAAGATTTTGTGATTTTACACCATACATGAATTATATTTGCATCATCATATTCATCTCGTCGAGCTCGTCAAACTTCATATTTGGTCCAAACTCATTTGACCTTGATTAAGTCATATGGACCTTCGATTGACTTAAACTAAAAATATACTAAGGAAGCTAGACTTTCTTATAAATATCAGAAAATTCTAATTTAAAAAATGACTGAAACCCAAGTCATTCAATCCTTCTCTCCTACAATAGCTACAACGAGGCTATTCCCCTCATTTCAATTCTTCCCTGCTCTTCCCCTTATTTCAATTCTTCCATTTCTTTGAAAATCAGACCTAAAGACCATGCACGTGTGATTGGAGATTCTCATATCCTTCACTTCAAAGGTATGAAAGAGAAGAGGATTTATGATTTGGACTGCTTTCATGATTTAGATACCATTGAAGCACTTGATAGATTGAAAAGTTGAAATTTATAAGTGATACTTACAAGCTTCCGGGTGTTCCTTATTTGGACTTGTGTCCTTGTATGGTCCATACACATGTTAAATGTGAATATCCCTTGTGGAATTTTGCCTTAACCTCAGTTTGGGTGTGAATTTCATAGGAGTACACATGTCACAACTCGGGAATTGCCTTAACTTAAGGATTTTCGGGCTCGAGTCGTGACATAGGTATTGTATGGTTTCAAAACCATGAAAAAGCCTTTTAAAAGATTTAGAAACATGGGAACTTGGTGAAGAATTTATCCAACTGTCAATTATTTGACTCTAGTGTCTAATAAGTTGACTTGGTGAGAAGGTTAGGTGTGTTACTCTTAAATTAAGTTTTAGTTCTTTTACAAGTATTTATCAAAAAGTAAAGTAGATAGGCAGTGATATAGAATCTTTCAGTATAAATCATGCCAAACAGCGAGTTTTAAGAACCTTATATGGATGTCCTCAGATGGGAGCTGGGGTCCCTCAGAAGCATACTTTTCACTATATAGACGACACCTCTAGTTAACCTCCTTTAAGAAGTGAAATTGTCTAAAGAAAGGTATACTCTAGAAGCGAGTATCAAGCGTCTTCTCCCAAATTCGTACGAAGTTATGTACATAAGGAGACATCTTCTATTGCGAGTATTTAGAGTATGAGAGATACTTAGGACACATTTCAACTTTCTCTTGAATAGAGCCTAGACGTTGAGTAACAATAATGTCACCCTAGAAGCACACTTCAACACCTATATTTAAGCATTGCTTGAATAATGTGATGAATACGTTAGTACTATCTAAGAAACCATTATTTGGTATGCCCTTAAAAGAGGACAGCACACTAACATCACACCATATTAAAGGTAACTTCCCACCTTGAGTTAGAACATTAGTTGATGTAGGTTTTCTTTGTATATTTTTTTCTATGCTAATTCTCTATTCAGCCTTTTAAATTCCAATATTTGGGTAGAAACTCAGGGTTCCTAGGCTCAATATTACTTTGAGTGTTGTGGTGTACATGCTAGGATATCGGGTTGCACACTTGGATGTGTAGTACTAAATCATGAGCAGGTAAACCAAGTAACTAGTAAGTATGAATAATCACTAACTAAGGCAAGTATAAGCATGTTAAATGTGAATGCCTATTTGTAATGTCCATGATTCTACAAACCAATGCATTGCATTGTTCCAACCTTGTTCTTTTAATGATATATGAATAGAAACGGGTTAGATTTCTATCATAATATGAATTTTTAGATAATGATGAGAAAGAATTGCGTTTGAGTCATCTTTTAAATCAGAATTTTATGATATTTATGACAAAGTCTAGTATCCTTAGTATATTTTTAGTTTAAGTCAATTGAAGGTCCATATGACTCAATCAAGGTCAAATGAGTTTGGGGGAAATATGAAGTTTGATGAGCTTAATGAGATAAATACAATGATGCAAATATAATGCATGTATGATGTAAAATCACAAAATCTGAAACTACGAAAAAGGATTTTTTCTACTTAAACGAGGTCAAACCCGATCCAACTATCTATCCATAATCTGAACTCAAACCACTAGACTCCAATAAGACTAAATAGACTTGATATAACCTAATTTCACCTCATAACCTAATTTCACCTTAAACATAATTGTTTAAAATAAAACCAAATTAATTAGTATTAATCACGGTTATTTACTCACTAATCAGGCTTAATTTGGGCCGAAGTGTTACAATTCCATTTTTGATATACATTTTTAATTATATTGTTCACTAACAATTTGAGCTTTTGGTGTTACTGGTTGCTAATATGTTACCAGGGCCAAAGGTCACAAGTTTGAAACCCTTAGGGAGGCATGTTGCCTCCATTTGTTTGTTTAGTCTGTCTCTTGAAATTCGAATGGTTTCCTGTTAAAAGGGAGCGGGGGTGTTGATATAAATTATTATATTGTTCACTAATAGCTTGCTCTTTTGGTGTTATTGGTTATCAACATCCATAAGCTAATCTTTTTCTAGTATCTTATTGACAAAAGATCAATAAATATCTTTATGGATTTTTGTAATTCTTTCAATTCATCAATCACCCAATGCTGTAGTTCCAATAATTACGATATTCTTGTTTTGATTATCCTTTTATTGTAAAATGGCTTTTACTTGAGCTGGTCTTGTAAACATCTACATCTTTCTTCTTATAAAAATTTAAAACAATGAAACCCATTTGCCTCTGTGTTGAATTCCTATGAATTCATGATAAAGGAGGTTTTATCAAAGAAAATATAAAAGATATGAGGAGTGAAGGGTCTAAGATGGAGATTTAGATGGGTGCATTGCTTTCCTTGTGATTTATTCTATTAGGGCCTGTTTGTTCGCATTAAAATACTTAGGAGTAAAATAAATGAATTCATACCATGAGTGGGCAAAGCTGAAGATCAAATGTGAATGTTTAAAAATGAGAATCAAAGGACCTTTCCTCTTGGGGAAATAGTGTCAAAATAATATAGGAGATGAATAAAGTAGCCATCCCCCTAGTTGTTCATTTCTTAATTCTTTTTTTTTACTTTATTTCCATAAAAAGAAGGGTTATTTGATGCTCATTTTTTTTAAAAATTAACCTTTAATATTCTTTTTTAATTACTAATTGTATAAATCCTATGAATTCAACTCCTATATCTTTAAATGCAAACAAACAGTATCACAACCCGAGCCTGAGCTTTCCTTATTTAGGTTAACTTTTGAAATGTGGCATGCGTACTCCCGTGAAATTCTACCTAACTCTGTGTCAGAATAGAATTCACAAGGAATTTTTACAACCTTCATGCCTGTGGGGATGACTCAATGACACTTGCCAAGGAGAAATCAATGTGGAAGTTTGTATTTATCACCTGTACAATTCAGAATCCACATGGTATCATAGTATGAACAGTTTATACTTTCAACATTTCAATATATATATGTATATATCAAGTTAAGTATATCACTTTATATAAAGTAGAGAAACCCCAAGGTACCCATACATGATATGTTTGTATATAAGCATGTCTATATAATGGAAACATGAGTACAACTAAAGACGATGGCTACAAAATTCATATACATCAACTACACATGTTCAAATATACAAAACAACTACCAACTCTATGTGCAATAAAATAGAATGCAAGAGATGGTATGATGTCAATCTTTCCCCAGAAATAAACCCAAAATGAACTTTGCAGCACACTACGTAAGCCAATGACTAGAAGACGTCCTCAATTGTCCACTCCTCTAATCCTGGAGGAAACTCTGCAGTCTCCTTCTGTGCCTTCGAGGCCTCTGTAGACTGAAATATGCATTTGCGCCTGTAACATCAATTAGATAGCTGTAAATATAACAATTCAGCTAACTACAAGCAAATATAAAGTAACATATGTTGTTTCTGTAAGTATTTAAGAACATGTGAGTAAATAGTCAATTCAAATCAATTAAGCATCTTACAATATGGTTTTAGTCATCCTTGTGAGTTAAATTGTTGGTAGTAAACTTATTAAGTGACTTATGTTTTAGTTAAGAATGGTCTCTATAAGAGTTAGACAAATCGTGTTGGATATAACTAGTGCCGCATGCCTAAATACACACTGGTTACCCAATTTGAGTTTTGGACACTCCTATTATCCACTATAATGGCCAAACTTAGTCCATAGTTCTTTAAGTTTTAACTTCATTGAACCTGTCTTTATACAATTCAATTCAACATGATAACAAGAAAAAGACTAATAAAGAAATGATAATCAACGAATAGTAAAACAAATACCATCACTATATCAATTCATTGGTGAACAATGATATTACATCTCCAATTATATTGACATTCTTAGGTTGTTAAAACAATGAGAATTACTAGCCAACCCTAAACTAAAATATACGTCATTTTTAACCGTCCATTCCGATGTAGTTTTAGGTTAGCCAATATACAACCATCCTTCTTTGATGTTACACTGTATATGAGTTTATACATTGAGTCTACTAAACTCACACCAATTGTTAGCTGCTAGATTGACTAGGTATTATACACAAGATATCTCAGTTTTCAAGATTGCTTATGTTTTCTATAATTCCTTTCATCAGTGTTAAATGTCTATGGTTCCATTACTAAGGTCCTACAAGGTCCCTCAATACTTAATGGCCCTATAGGTCTTGGTTTCTATCATAATCCACCTCTAGGTGAATTATGGAAAGCTTAACACTTTTCAAAGGGTCAGAACATGCTATTTAAGTCAATAAATGAACCCCTAGTAGAAGTGTCACACGTTCAGCCGGACCCAAGCCCGTTCAACCTGACATGGGTTTCATTCTAAAATTCGTCAAACAGAAAGCTTGTCTATTCGAATGGATCTCACTCAGCCGAACAAACCTGTTGAATTATGTTCTCCAAACTTTTAAGATTTTATTTTTCTCCAAAGTTGGTAACTTACCAGAAAACATTTCACATCACTCTTACATTTTTGATTTCACAACTAAACCCATCAATGAATTCATTTATCCCTCTTCTCCAACTCCTTCCACATAAACCCATTTCACACTCATATTTATAAGGAAGCATAGATATGAGCTGTAACTAAACTTAGAATCTGAATAACTCTAAGAAACATCAACAAAACATCATGAAACATTTATAAAGCTTATACCTGCCTTGATTTGAAGATGGGAGTTCCAATTAGCTTTACGTGAATTCAATTGCAAAGAATCCCCCAATTCCAAACCCTAAACATGCAAAAGACCAATATGGAGGTAAAATGAGATGCATGCCATGGAGGTGAGTCTCCTTGACTCATTTATAAGTCTGTAATTCAGATGAGAAGGCATTGTTTATGTCACGCCCTAAACCCGAGAACTGTGGATTTATTATGGATTCCGAAGCGTAACACACGTACCGTGAAATTCGTGCCATAACCAGACACATACAAACTGTCACAAGTGTAATCCCACAGGTACGTATGAGGAAGATCCGTAAACACATATTAACAAGTATAATTTAATTAAGCGGAAACCTGGAAAATTCACCTGTACATATCATAGGCATTAATAAAACATTAACTTCAGTTCATTAATAACATAAAGTCTGTTAATCATCCCAACTACATGTACAAGACATGAAAAATCCATAAACAATACAAAGTATCAAGTGTCAAGATAAACCCGAAGCCATTCCATGGCTAAGCTAAATCAACCCAAAGTAACCCTGTTTCGCGCTGTTGAAGAGGATCAAAAAAAGATATCTTCCTCGTTCCACTCGTTCACATCCCGAGGTAACACCGGAGTTCCCTCCGGGAGCGCGCTAAGTGTCGGACTGGCAACGGGTATCGTACCTGTAACACCATGGTAACCTCGTTAACACGACGGTTAAGCAAAGATAAGGATACACAAGCTTAACATGATAAAACAAATGGAATTAAAATGACATAATGATTAAAAAAGAGCAAGATCGAGATCTAGGCACTTATGCATATGAGTAAGCATGAATAAGGAATCATGAATGATGAGTACATCATACCAAATGGCAACCCCATTGCTATCTTCTCTCTAATAAGAGAGTATACTGATCCGTAGGAAATCACTAGCGATTGGGCCAAGACCGACGAGCTACCTTAAAAGCGTTGACTCACTCTTCCGATAACTACTGCAATAGATAACTGATAAAATACTCACATTCGGTCCCGTCGAACCTCCTATGGGGTATAAGCTATGTGGTGCCGACTCCAAGTATATCGGAATTAATCTGAAACCCATACTCATAGTACACTGATCTGTTTATACTCATACAGAAATGTATTTCAATTTTGATGAAAATACCAATCATAGAATCACAACTAAGTAGGATACTAATCATCAATAATGCATACTGATGTGAATTATCATGTTAAGGTCAAGGTTTGCTATTAATATGAATGCAATTAGATTTAGATGTTATCAAGGATAGTTACTAGCCAACCCTATGGTAGATAATCCGGATTTCCAAGGTCATTCAATACGGTGTATTCATAAGACATTCAGTGTCATTGTGTTACCATTCTCGGCGTTACGATATATATAGAAAGGACACTTCTTCTTATGCCAACATCCATGACGTGACATTGAAAACTAACCGAAGAATCAAGGGGGAAGGAGTGACAGTCAACACTCTTCCTTCTCCATGTTTAGTTACGGTTGGGCTAGTTTGGGTAGCAAAGGATCCCACTTCTATGGTCATAAATGGTCTTGGGTTAAACCTACAACCTCTAATAAGGGTGGGTGGATACCTCGGTCTCTTTCTAAGGTTAAAGGGTATAACCCATCACTAAGCTATTCCGGAGACTATAGAAAGTCCATAGTCAAGCATGAAATTTATTTCTGGAACACATTCCTATAATCTAAAGGTTAAGCTTACCCGACCAATCGGGTATTGGTCCAATTGGTCAGACCATCTCTAGAAGTGCAGTTCGACCGGTCGAACTACCCAGAGAGGCAATTCGACCGATCGAGCTTCAGGATCGACCGGTCAATCCTAAAGCACTCTGTTACGAGTGTGTTCAGTTTTCAACTAATTTTCTCTTCCATTCCTCTATTCCACCTGTATTCAAACCAACATAGAGGCTTCCATTCCACATTCTCAGGCTCTCTACTGAGCTCTATCATTTCATTCATCCCATAATCATTAAAATCATGAATCAATTCCATGCATTATCTATTAAAGATTAGAAGAGCTGAAAAAAAGGGCAATCACAAGAATCTATCAAGGATCAAAAAATCAGCCATACATGTAAAGATAATGTATTCTTATATTTGCCTTATGCGTGGTGTTTCACTCAAATCAATCACTCCTTGGTGTAGAGGTACAAGAAGCTCTCCTAAGAAGAAGATCTAGAACATGCATGGAAACACAAAAGCATGAGATGCATGCATGCCAAATCCTTGGGTTTCCTTGCCCCTAATGACCCTAATGAATCAAATAGAGATGGGGTTTCCTTACCTCAAGTCTTCTACAAGCAAGAGAAAAGAGATGGAGCTTTAGTTTCCAATTAGAGAGCAAGAAGAGCAAAGAGGGGAAGAAGAAAATGGTGCATGCAACTCCAATCGCCCAATCTAAAGGGAAGATGATGAAGAGAACATGGAAAGAGAAGAAAACCAAAAGGGAAGATGATGAAGAGAACATGGAAGGAGAAGAAAACCTGGAGAAGAAGAAGCTCTTGTTGTAGCCAAATGAGAGAAAGAAGGAGAGGAAGGATGATGGGCTTGAGTATTTAAAAGAGTGAAATTCTGGAAATTGCAAATAAGTCCTTCTGGTTTCTATATATATCCAGTTTGAATTGGTTGGGCTTAAAATGGGCCGAGATGAGTCTAAATGAAATTGAGCCAAACATAAAAGATATCCCACAAGGTGAGACTCACCCAATGCCACTAATATGACGCATTAATGATACAAAACCATGAAAATGCTAAAATACAAGAGGTTTTGGACTACCTAGTAAGGTTCGAACCCGACCCAACTACCTATCCATGACCCAAACCTCAAGAGACGTGGGGCTTAACTAGCCTAATTAAGACAAAACAAGATTAATTAGAGAAATATAAGATTAATTAGGGTAAATCATGATTAACTCGGGTTTGGACCTTACAGATTACCTTTAAAGTAAGGAGGAGATAAAGAGGAGGTGGTTTTACTTGTCTAAGCTATCGAACTAGAGATAGAAGATGATTGTAAGATGGAATACCCCCTTCAATCACACATGCAACCCTTGTACTCTCAATTTGAAGAAGAAATAAAGGTGAGAAGATGAGATGATGAGAGAGGTCTAGCAGAAATTTTGAAGAAGAAAGGTCAATTGCATGGTTGCTGTGTTTTATAACACAACTTTTTTGGATTTTATAAGAAAACGCAATTTAACATGTGTATTTGTAATTCAAGTCATCTTGGGGTCCAAATGATTTAATTGAATGCTAATGAAGTGGGACCCTATACGGAAGTTGGTGGGTTCAACGAGATGCGCACAATGACGCCAATAAGAGATGTGTATGATGTAAAACCATAAAAACAAAAATTACAAAAAAGGGCTTTTCTCTACTTGGTCAAGGTCAAACCAACTCGAAATTACCTATCCATGACCCGAATTCGACCTAAATAAATACAATAAAACAAGCTAAGGTTAATTTAACATAATTTATTATCAAACAAGATTATTTAAAATAAATCTATAATTAATTAGTGTTAAACACAATTAAATTGTGACATGGTGTCACATTCTCCACAACTTTAAAAACCTTTAGGTCCTCCGAATGAAACAAACCCGAGCAAAAAGATGTGAGTATTTTTGAGCTACCTATTTCTCAAGCTCCCACATGGCCTCATCGTGTCCATAGCGCTCCCAAAGGACTTTGACCCATCGAATTGATCTCGTTTGAGGTACTTGCTCCCTCACATTAAAAATAAGATACGGACGCTCAACGTATGTGACGCTTGGCTCTATATGGACACAATTTAATTGTGTTTACCACTAATTAATTTATGACAGGGTGTCACAAACAGGCCGCACTAAAGGTAAGGAATCTTGTTCTCTTAAATCTCATGTATCCAAAAAAAAAAAAAAAAGACTAATAATCCAGAGACCTCATTTGGAACTTCATGAATCAAGAAGTGCATGCAAATCAGAGGATTCATGCATTTGCATTACTGGAGTTACCTACAAGTGATAGTTGTTCTATTCTATTTTGCCACTAAGTTAATGCTTATAAACAATAATACATATAATTAGATTTATAGGTAAGCTTTTTTTTTTTATAACAGACAGTGTCCCAACCCTTTGGGCCGAACTAATTCCTTCAGGCTCGAGGGGAGGGGGGGGAGGGGGGATGGATACATCCCCTATGGCACTAGTGTGGTAGCGTTGTCCGAACCCATAACTTTCAGAAGCAAGCCGTAGTTTTAGGCCAACTAAGTTACCGTTTATATTAATTTATAGGTAAACTGAGTGCAGGGCAACTGGGTTTTGGCAAATTTAACAGGGACAAAGAAATCCGAATGTCCGAGTATTCTACTTAGCATACCACAATTGAGCCTGTTTGGTAGTAAGGCGTGCTTTTATAGGAAAAGTGCCCTTTATTTTTTGGTGAAGGGTAACCCACCTGTTGGCCTGTTTAATCTTCCTAAACCGAGAGGGTGTGAATGATGGTTCATGCATTTGGGTAAGCAGAATTAGTTGTAACAGTCGTTGATTTTGTTATCTGCCGTAAATGATTACAGATAAACAAAGTTATATGGATAGGTTTACAAGTAAGCTAATTTGAGGGCAACCAAGTTCCTGTGATCCAAACAAGGTGACTGGATTACTCATATCCTGGAGTAAAGACCTGACCTAATATCAGATAAGCTAGTGGTAAACCTCTGCCCAGCCTTTGACTTCTGGATAATATGGGGCACATTTGTCATCCTTCCATAAACTGTCATCGGTTTCGCAATCTAGAGAATGTTTTATATATGTGGTGCCCACTATGGATCCCACCAAGGGATGAGACTGGGGAGGTTGAGAAGATCTATGTGAAAGCACTCTATATATCAAATTTGGCCACAATCACATATTCCTAACCCCTTCATCCATAGCTCACAAATCTATTCCGTTCGAATTGGTGTACAATCAATCCAACGGTCCGATAAATTTGGATCTGACCAAAACTTGGGACAAGCTGCTATCATGGGGTCTCATGTGTGTTGCAAGGTTTGGATTAAGTGATAAATTGGCTCCACCTAAAGTTCTCATGAAAAAAATAATGAGGGACGGATGCATATGAAGATTCTCCTATATATATAACATTGTAATATTTATAAAACATCAGCAAAAGTGAAAATATTATGAAAGAATTTTAATATATTGGAATTAAAATGGGAAAAATCTGGAAAAACTATAAAATTGTTCTTACATTATTTTATGTTTATCTTGTACTTATATTTTTTTTACTTCGATTAATTAAAATTAAAAATAATAAAGCCGGATGGTAGGGGGATGATGGTTTGCTTGTCACTAAAATGAAAGAGCTGTCAGAGGTGGCCCTCAATGGATGCCTGGATCGGATCTTTTCTTGGGACAATTTACAAACAACTGCATTAAAATAAATAACAACTAGATTCATCATCATATTAGCTTATCGCTTTTTATGAGCTAAGGTTATATATCATGGTCATTGAGACGTAGTGGAAAATTTTCCATATCGATTTTGGAACTAAAATTTTCTGGCCTCAAACTAAACACACGAACGATCAATACCGGTCATGGCTGAAATTTTAATATAGTTTTTGATACAATCATGTTTAGGCAGAGTTTTAAAACCTAGATACGATGTTGTGGGGGTGAACAAGTAGAGTTCTGTTATATTATTGTTGTAGAAAAGCTATGATCATCGTGAGATAAAAATAATATCGTTTCATTTATCAGTTGATGTTATCAATTCTCCAATGCCTCATCCCTCATGTGAAGCTTCCACAAAAGATCAGCTTGATTTGTAAGATGGCTTTAGAAATTCAAATTTTCAATAAACTTGGGCTATAAAGACACTTGAAAGGTATTGAAGAATTCTACAGCAGGCCAATCGTGACCTATCCTGCCTTCTATAGTTTCTGATATCATTGTCGAAGAGATTAAAAGAAAAATCAAAATCATTGACTGTGAAGTTTGTCGGATATTTAATTCCATGGACTATTGTTTGTTTGTTACCGAGTCCTTGGTTTTTGGGTCAATGCTGCAAGCGCAAGGCATAGAGCTCTACACACTCCACTGACTTTTGAGGCTTATTAGACAGCGATCTTTGCTGACTTCTCTTCCTTGAAATAAAAAAAAAATCTATTATTTTCTACTAGTGTTTTAAGCTATCAAAAGATCAAATGTATTTCTGACTTACAATCTTGTCCCATATCAAGATAACTCAGCTCTGACCCAGTTTTTTATGCCATGCCATGTTCTGCATAAGGGATGCTAAGATAAATTTCCATTGAAAATGGATCATCATGATCCCCTAGGGCAGAGGAATCTGGTCAATGTTAAGTTGTATGAGTTAGAACAGAGTTTAAACCTTCAAGATAAGAGGTATTTTCATCTTCTTCTTTTTTTTACTGTTGAATATTCGAACTGTCAAACAACCACACATATAAATGAAGTCCAGCTACCACTAAAAATTAATCCCTTGTTGTTTTTGTTGAGAGATATTTTTTTCTTTTAATTGCTTGAAGGTGGTTGAAACCTTTTTTCATTTTTTATGTAGGTACTCACACACCCACACACATACGCATTTACACAAGTTCCTCACCATTAGACGTTAGTGCTTCTGTCAAAAATTTATATTTTGGTGGAAGAAAAGTGCTCACCAACTGAGCCATAGTGGATAGGGGCGTTCCTTAATAATTTTTTCAAAAGTTAACGGCTCCTTTTACAAATTTTTGAAGTCCAAGGAGCTGAACACTTTCGTTTTGTTATTTTTGTTTCAGTTACCATTCTCAATGGAAAAGCTGAACTATCAGAAATGTGTCCAGAGAAAGAATGTTTGAGTTGGCAATTCCTAACCTAATCTCCCCAAGGGTCTCCCTTATTCAAGTTTCATATTGATCATTTTTTTTTTCAGCTTTGATTTTGGTTGACATTTCTAGCCTGATTTGTTAAAGCAATAGCCTTTATTTTCCTGTCAACAAATCGATTCAACTTGACTCATTGTACTACGACCTTCTAATTTAGAGTTCTGATTGACCCTTTTAAAGGCTTAGGTTTCATTCGGGTTGAGATATAAATCCAATTAACGAAAGGATTAGGTCTTAATTGGGCATTTATGTATTGCCCATAGTGTACAACATGACCCGACCCATTCGTTCCCCCTATTGGTGGGGCAATATGTGATGGGAGTCCTGGCCGTTGCAAAAGCATTTCTACCTCATTGATGTTAGGGCCCGTTTCTAAGTATGAAGTTGACTGCCTAGGAATTCTAGGAAATTTATTTTCAAAAGTGGCCAATTGAAAACACAAAAGATGAAGGCCTAGAAATTAGAAATGGCCTATAATCTCTGAGTTGGTCTTATGAATTCTAAGAATAGTATATTTCTAAAGGTGATTAATCAAAGAAATAAAGTTCAAGAAACATAAATGACCATCTACAATTACAAGGAGATGGGAAATAATAAACTAAATTCTATAAAAGTCAAGGCATTGGGTGGACATCAATGCCTCTAAACTATATCCCTGGACCACCCCCTAGCCTTCATTGGAACCATTTTAGAATTAGGAATTCAATTCCATGCAAATAAGTGGGCCCTCAAAAAGATAAAGAAAAAAATAAAAAATTTCTTTTTTTAATAATATACACCTAGATTTCTCAGATTTAAAAGTAGGCTTATATGTTTCAAGCATTTAGTATTCAATAATACATCCCTGCATTTTCATTTATATATCTTTCATGTCTTAGTATCATCAAAGAGAAAAGGCAACCCCAGCCAAGGTTGTGCTCAGATTTTTATGAAACTGATCGCTTTAGCCTACAGCCATTGGGTGGAAATGATTGTGTCACCATTTACACAATAACATTGCCCATAAACTTTAATGACACGTGCTTAAACTTTCATCCATCCAACATGCATAGTTTGCCTACTTATATCCAATTATATATATAGATATTGGTTGTCATTATAATTAATTTGAATTTAATAAAATGGGCCTCATATTGGCAAAGCTGAATTTATGCAGGGCCCCGTATTGAAGAAATTGATCTAGGGCCCTCTTTGTTTTGGAATATGCTACAAATGCTTCATATATAAAATATATTTTTTCATATGCTTGCGTTTAACGGCCTTTCTAATTTTCTATGCATGTTTTTATTCTAAATGTTTTAACTTGTTTTTTTTTTAAATCATTTGTTAGCCAAAATGGCCCATTCTTGGAACTTTGAACGGATTAGATTCGCACACCAATGGTATGATTAAACGTAAATGGATCTCCAAAATTTTATGGCATACCTGAATCCATCGCTAATGGAGACGGAACGGATGCCAAAATGGGTGTTACAACTCCCTCAGCCTTCTCTTGATGCCAGCAATTCGATGGTGATGCTCAGCCTTTGATTTTGAGTCAGTATGTGTGTGAAGATGAGGGAGTTTCCCGGCTTTTATAGTCGTCTGACCATCAATTAACGACTGCAACGTTCTTCCTCATTATGGAGCGTTGCCAACGTTTCATTCATGGATATTCAACACAAGAAAACTGAAAATAGATTGAAGTGCAGTAAAATGCAGTGAAGGAGGAGAGGGTGGACGGTTACAGAAATGGGTGGTGGTCATTTGGACCACCACCCTCGACTACCAACAATCTCTCACTTGGTCAATATGACCACCATACAGCTACTTAGTTTATATATATATAGAAAATACTTTATTTTGCAAATGAATTTTGAAAACGACTCTAACTGATGCGCATCATTTGAAAACACCGATCATCCATGAAAACTGTAATGTTAAGGTCTTTAATCTGTAATTAGGTTAGTTTACTAATGCGAACTGTGGCGGTTACACATCTTTACGATATATTTCCTTCCACAATCACAACACCAGTATCCTTTTCTAATCAAAAACTTAACTTTAATATGACTACTTTAATGGGAACTATAATGTCATAACACTTTTATATTCTTACTTCATTGCATAATTATCACATGTTAAGATAGAACGAAGTAAGAGTTGCAAAATCGTTTCTTTAATTGGTCAATGAATAGTGTCATACATCATTGATTCCTTCAAGGCATATCTTTCAATCCCATGCTCATTACATGGTCTTTAAAATCATTTGGCGCCAATGCCTTTGTCAATGGATCAGCAACCATGAGCTTCGATGGAGCTCCAACAATTGACACTAAACGATCTCGCACCTTTTCCTTCAAAACAAGGTATTTTACTTCCAGAGACTTTGATTTACTGGAACACTTGTCATTCTGTGCAAAAAGTCGAGCAGCATTATTATCGCAATAAAGTTTTAGCGGTTCAGAAACACTGCCTATAATTGTAAGTCCCTTGATGAAGTTACGCATCCATAATGCGTGACCCGTGGCTTCAAAGCACGCCACATACTCTGCATCAAATGCGGATGGAGTGACTAGCGTTTACTTTGCACTCCTCCACGACACTGCCCCGCCAGCCAACAGAAAGATGTAACCAGATGTTGACCTTCTAGTATCAAGACAACCAGCAAAGTCAGAATCTGAATATCCAATGACCTCCAGTATATTGGATCTCTGATATGTGAGCATGTATCTTCTAGTGCCATTGAGATAACGCATCACTTTCTTGACAGCTACCCAGTGAGGTATGCTTGGATTACTTTGATATCGACTTAACATCCCAACTGCAAAACTAATATATGGCCTCGTGCAAGTCTGTCGGTACATTAGACTTCCTACTGCTGCCGCATAAGGATATTTATTCATTTCTAACTTTTCTATGTCAGTCATGGGGCATTGATCTTTACTAAACCTATCTCCCTTAGACATTGGGGCATTTTGTGGTTTACTCCTTTCCATTCGGAAACGTTTGAGAATACTTTGCACATAAGCTTCTTGACACAACCCGAGTAATCCTCGAGATCGATCTCTGAATATCTCGATTCCTATTACAAGAGTTGCTTCACCCATATCTTTCATGTCAAAATTATTCTCAAGGTATACCTTAGTTTCTCGGATCATACTAAGGTCATTGCTGGCTAGTAAAATGTCATCTACATATAGAACTAAAATGATAAACTTGCTCCCACTGATCTTGAGGTAAATACAATGGTTAACTGGATTTTCGGCAAAACCAAAAGATGTAATAATATGATTAAACTTTGAGTACCATTGTTTGGAAGCTTATTTCAGCCCATATATCGACTTCTTTAACTTACAGACCAGCCTTCGATTATTACCTTGTTGAACAAACCCTTCAGGTTGTTCCATGTACACTTCTTCATCAAGATTCCCATTCAAGAAAGCTGTTTTAACATCCATCTGATATAGCTCTAAGTCATAATGAGCTGCTAGAGCCATTACAATTCTGAATAAGTCTTTCTTAGATACAGAAGAGTAGGTTTCGTGAAAATCGAGACCTTCTCTCTGAATGAATCCCTTAGCCACTAGTCGGGCTTTAAATCGTTCAACTTTACCTTTAGAGTCCTTTTTGGTCTTAAAGACCCATTTACAACCGACGGTCTTGGACCCTTCAGGTAGTTCAATGAGATCCCAAACGTCATTTACAGCCATGGATTCTAATTCTTCTTTCATAGCATCTAACCATTTATCAGAATTGTCACTATGTACAGCTTCGTTAAAAGTTTTTGGATCTTCTTTAATTCCAATATCTGATTCTTCTAGATACACAACATAATCATCCGAAACAGCAGGCCTTCTCATACGAGTCGACCTTCTCAATGCTTCCGGATTTTCTTCAGGAATGTTTGGTTGTATTGGAGGAGTTGGTTGTGTATCTTGAGAATTAGATCAACAGGTCGTTCTGGGAATGCTCTACATCAAGTGGAATCATTAACCCATCTTAAGTAGAGGATTGAGGCTCATCTCTAATCTCCTCATATATAATGTTTCTAACCTCGCTACTCCCACTGTTGTCATGATTCTCCAAAAACTTAGCATTATGGAACTCAACTATTCTTAGTGAATGATTAGAACAGTAAAATCGATACCCTTTAGACCTTTCTGGATAACCAATAAAATATCTGCTCACAGTTCTAGGGTCTAACTTCTTTTTTTGTGGATTATACACTCGCACTTCAGATGGACATCCCCAAACTCTGAAATGGTTTAAGTTGGGTTTCCTACCAGTCCACAACTCAAAAGGAGTTTTGGGAACTGCTTTACTAGGAACCCTATTTAAAATATACATGGCCATCTTTAGTGCTTCACCCCACATATATTCGGGTACCGAAGTATTACTAACCATACTCCTAACCATATCTAAAAGAGTTCTATTCCTTCTTTCAGCAATTCCATTCTGCTGAAGAGTTCCAGGCATTGTGTATTGGGCAACAATACCTTCGGATTCTAGGAATCTTGCAAACGGACCAGGGTTACGGCCCGCTTCAGTGTACCTACCATAGTATTCACCACCACGATCCGATCTCACAATTTTGATCTTCCTATCTAATTGCTTTTCTACTTCTGCCTTGAATATCTTAAACATAGTCAAAGCATCAGATTTTTCTTTAATGAGATAGACAAAACCAAAACGTGAAAAATCATCTATAAATGTGATGAAATATTGTTCTCTTGTAAAATAAGGTATATCTATTTTTTCACAAACATCCGTATGGATTAACTGCAGGAGTTCAGAACTTCGTGTGGCAGTTTTCTTGACTGTTTGTGTCTGTTTTCCTTTAATACAGTCAACACAGACACCAAAATTAGTGAAATCAAAGGTTGGTAATAACTCATCCTTCACTAATCTCAACATCCTCTCTTTCGAGATGTGTCCTAACCGTTTATACAACAACATGGAGGAGTTCTCTTTTATCAGTCCTCTTTTCATGCCAACATTCATTCCACAAGAAACATAGTGTGTAGTCAGTGATTGTGTATATAAAATATCTAACTGTAACTTATATAAACCATCACACAATAAACCACTACCAATTATTATATTATTGAAAAATAGTTTCAAAGATCCTTTATCAAAATTAAAGACATATCCTTTCACATCCAATTGAGAAATAGAAACCAAATTTTCGGAAATCTCCGGAACATAGAAGGTGTTCGGCAGATTCAGAATGAATCCGGTATCTAACACCAGCCTGTATGTGCCTACTGCCTCGACTCTTGATTCCTTCCGATTCCCTATAACGATGGTTCGTTCCCTATTACTTGGCCTCCGGGTTGAAAGGAATCCCTGGATACAACCAGAAATGTGAACGATTGCACCAGAGTCTACCCACCATGTATTAGATGGGACATTAATAATATTGATTTTACATACAAGAGATAAATTTCTTTGCTTACCTCTTTTCTCAAACCAATTTTTCCTTTTTAGGCAGTCCTTATTGAAATGTCCTTTCTTGCCACAAAAGTGACATGTTTCAGACCCTTTCTTTCCCTTTCTCTTCATCGGTTTCTGACCTTTCGGATCTACCTTGGGCGTGTTGGCATTGTTCTTGAGGTTTCTAAAACCTTTTCCGCCCTTAACTTAGGAGACTAAGTTTACTTGAAGTTGCCCCTCAGCCTTAAGCTTCCTCTCTTCTTGATCACATCTTGCGATCAGCTCAGTTATGGTCCACCGATTAGAGCTCTGATTGTAAGTTACCTTAAACGGGCCAAATGCAGGGGGAAGGGAATCCAGAATAAATTGGATCAAATATCTGTCTGAGATACTCATATCTATATCCTTCAACTTGGATGCTAGGTTAGACATGAGTAGGATATGTTCCCTAACTCCCTTCGTCCCATCGTACTGCATGTTAGTTAATTTGTTCATTAATGTGGCACCTAATGCCTTGTCAGTCACTTCAAATTGTGACTTAATTCGTTCTAAGAGTTCCTTGGCATGTTTTCTTGGATCAAGTGATCCCCTAATACTCTTAGAAACTGAAGTCATAATAATCTTTTGGCATTTCTTGTCACATTTGTGCCATTGTTCATTTTTGGCCTTTTCAGGTGCAGAACTCTGTTCGGTGAGGGCAGGAGGCATGGGCTCATCTAAGGCCATTTCTAAGTCTTGAAAAGTTATGGTCAACGCTAACATGTCTAACCATTCAGGATAGTTTGATCCATCTAATAAAGGAATGGTTCCTAAGCACGAGGGAAGAGTCAATGATCTAGAGGAAGAAGCTGTAAAAGAAAGAAGATATAAACTATTACTTTCACAATTCTATAATGCTTTGAATTCACAGGGAATCTTACAACAAAAATAATAATTTGACATTATTACAAATAACCTTTGGGTCAAATGCAACATGTTAATTTTATTATTCTCAATTATTTGATAAAACCACAATTTATTAAGTGAATAAGTGAGATCCCACCTTTGGGTATAGATCAACACGAATTCACAAAACATCTTTAATGTGTTTTATCCCAATCTTCAAATAATCAAAAGATAAACTTCTTTAGGTCGATTATCTATCCTTTAAGTGAAATTGCAATTTAAGTGCCATATGTGGTATCTTTTATTCAATATTTAAAATATGAGTTTCATCATAACTGGGCCACTTTGGTGACTACCTAGTTAACTCATAATTTCAAATTGAAACCTATGACACTAATTTATTCATCAAACATTCATGCATGTAACAAATTATAACTCAAACAACATTAATCATGTAAACAATAAGCGGAAAACATGAATTTAAATGAGTTAAACATGTATAAAACCTCATGATATTATCATTAAACCATTGGATCGGGAATTAAATTCACTAATATGGTAGATTTCATCATAAGGAACACAACAAAAGAAACGGATCAAAAATCCGATATCATATGTGTCTGTAATGATCAAAATAAGGTTTTGATCGTCCATTTTTCCTTGATCTGGCCTTGATCTAATCACATTTAAATGATCTAGTCCCATCAGAATGATTACAGCATTTAAATACATCAATTGGACAGTTCTGATCGGAACGGATCAATTTTATAATGACCCAATTATTCAAAATATACAATTATCAAAATTAATAATACTTTATTCAAATCAGGCCAGGCTAGTGGGTTGGGTCAGACCCAAGTCATAAATTAACCTATTCGGTCCAATCGGGCTTGACAGGTTGGGCTGGGTCGGAACCGACCTATGAAATAACTGGAAACCCAGCTCTGCTGGGTTCAAATCAGGTCGGACCTAACCTGCCATTAATATATTCTGTTATGTTGGGCTGGGCCAAGTCAGTCGACCCGGGTCAGTCTGAAACCCGAATCCGAGGCCCAATTATCTGTAATTCCAGTTGAGCTGGGTCAGTCAGGTCGAGCCTGACCTGTAAACCGAAACTGCAAGCCTGACCCACAAGTCGGGTCGGATCCAAACCGGGTTTGCAATATCCGGCCCGCATGAGGTCTGGTTCGTGAACATCGGGTCGGGTTAACCCATCTTAAAACCCAGACCCATATTTAATGGGTTTAGCTTCCAGGTCATCGGCCTGACCCGCAAATCGACCCGGCCGACCCGAAAATCGACCCCGCACTATTCATCATCTCCTTCAACAGAGATGGTGAATAGCCGAGGTCCCTAGACATGCCGACAGGGCTGCGGAAGGCCGCTGGGGTCCCGCCTGAGGCCGGCGACTGCAACGGCAAGGACTGCCGGCCCTTTCCAGTCGCCGACCGGCGACTGCAAAAAAAAAAATTTTTTTTTTTGTGTTCTGCAGGGCTGCGCAGCCGCTGCAGCCAGTCTGGGGTGACGGCCAACTCTTTATTTATTTATTTATTTTTTTTGCTCTCTGTTTACTGTTCTGAAAACGGAAAAACAAAGATTCCGTTTTTCTGCAATTCTAATCCATTCAACTCATTAACTGGGTTCTCTGATACCAATTGTTAGCCAAAATGGCCCATTCTGGGAACTTTGAACGGATTAGATTCGCACACCAATGGTATGATTAAACGTAAATGGATCTCCAAAATTTTAGGGCATACCTGAATCCATCGCTAATGGAGACAGAACGGATGCCAAAATGGGTGTTACAACTCCCTCAGCCTTCTCTTAATGCCAGCAATTCGATAGTGATGCTCAGCCTTTGATTTTGAGTCAGTATGTGTGTGAAGATGAGGGAGTTTCCCGGCTTTTATAGTCGTCTGACCATCAATGGACGACTGCAACATTCTTCCTCATTATGGAGCGTTGCCAACGTTTCATTCATGGATATTCAACACAAGAAAACTGAAAATGAATTGAAGTGCAGTAAAATGCAGTGAAGGAGGAGAGAGTGGACGGTTACAGAAATGGGTTGTGGTCATTTGGACCACCACCCTCGGCTACCAACATCATTGTCATTGGTCATTATGTTAAATATGTTTATAGAATTGAGTAGTGTTTCTTGCACTTTGGAAAAGTCAATTAGTAGCCGATCCATAGCCGTTTAGGTGGGATTTGAAGGGGGTGTTAAAATCAAGTTCCACTTTTGGGCAATTTTTTTTTAATTTTTAAAGTTATTAGTTCAATCTGAAATGGTTGTCAATTATTCTTTATATATATTCCACACCAAATATTCAAAAATAAACATTTTTACATATGCTTTAGTCTAACAGCCAAATTTCTAACTATTTGTTTACATTTTACTCTATTTTTTATTAATTTTTTTCAAATCATTGTAATTAATTATTATATAAATTGGTTTTTACGAAAAGAAATCTCAAATATCCCTATACCTCCAAAAGTATCCTAAAATACAGTAATTCCCAAAAGCATCTTATACCATATACTTCATTTGTTTTCTGACCAAATTATCCTTGACTTTATCTCTCATGACATCAATACCCAACCATGTTTATGCATTCAAGTATTTTGCAACTCATTATTTTTGTTTCAAAACTTTCAAACTTACTAGTTTATTCTGTACATCATCAGTAGTTAATGTTTTTTCTAAAATCATATTCTAAAGTAAGAAAGGTGGCGGAGAACATCCTCAATTTTATAGTTTGTCCTCCATATACTGTAGTAAAAGTAGGATTATGAATATGGAATGGAGAGGAGCACAATTTTTGTGTTTTCTTTTTCTAAGAATGGAATGGTTGATGTTTTTAAGCTAGATCTCTATATTAGTGAGTACAATGAACAAACTTACAATGAAATAGTTCAACTCATATAAATACAAAAATCATTATTTCAACTTCAAATTTGGTGGTAAAACTCATTCATGTGTATGTATCCTATTTAGGAAAGCTTAAACCATCAAATTCATGAGTCTCTTCTTATACTTGACATCATGACTTGCTCATGTCAATTTTTACTAGAAAGATAGGAAAGTGGGGGAGAGTATTCTATACTCTGTAGCAAAGTCTCCATACATTGTACTAAAAATAGGGTAAGAATGAGCACATTAATTGTTAAACAACATCATAATGAAGTTACTTAACCCTGACTTAATAGATTATTTAGCTCAACATGATAGTCATGTTCTTAGAAAGCTTAAGGTGAGGCTATTATGAATTCCTATAGGTTTAAGCTAATTTTCTACTAATTGTAGCAACAATACATTCAAAATGAAGACATTATTAGAGTTCATAGAAAATATAAATTAATCTAACATTATAGAAAAGCTAAATGAATGATTGAAAGGATGCTGATGAATGAAATTAAATAAAAGGACAAAAGCTGAGCTCATGAATAATACTGGAATGAGCTAGCAAGTGTTATATCTTGAACTCATGAGCAATATCTCAAGCTCATAATATCATGACTCGATCTCGGGAGAGATAAAGTAAAGGGTAAAAAAAGAAAATGAAATCCATGGCATCAACTGCTTTTTGACATTATGTATTTGAAGATACGTTTAGCGATATAGATATATTTGAAACTTGTCTTGGTAGAACCCCTTATATGAAATTGTTTGCGTGGGATATAAAGTTGCGTCAACATTAACGTTCATTTTCATATCATATTGTTTTATTATTATTATTATTATTTTCTAGTGACTAGTTCAATCCAGGAAAAAAAAAACTGCTAGAACAACAGGGGTCTACTTCAAATGCAAGAAAATTAGTGGGGTATATATAGCATCTCGTATTCTCCACAGGTGACAAAAGCCTGCATGACTAAATTCTAAAATAACAGGGGCTACCTTAAATTCAAGAAAATTAGTGGACTAAGGCAACTCATATTCCCCAGGATCCCAGGTGACAAAGACCTATATAGCTAAATACTAAACTAAAAGGGTTCTATTTAAAATTCAAGGAAATTAGTGGACTGTATAAATAAAACTCAAAAAAAAGATAAAAGAAGATGAGATAAAGAAATCCATCCACAGAGAGAAATGACCCTCTAAATATTTTTCGTTTAACCCACCGAAGCAACGGCCCCTTTTAGTTTCTATTTCTTGTTATAATTTAATTAGATGGCGTAAGTACAAGATTATCAACAAGAAGTACAAGATTAATCTTATTCAACTTAACAAATGTCAATAGCATTTACCAAAGAAAAAACAAAACTAATGTCAACATCTGTGCCGATATATATACGTTTTATTGAAATAACACCTGTCTTCATGGAAAGGCCTTAAAACCTTTGGGCAATCGTTGGCTTTTTGACCGAGATCTCGCCCACTTCCCTACCTTTACAGAAAGCTGATTTGTTTTTTTAAGAGACTGGATCAGAAATCTTTAAACCTTGAATCATAGAGAGAATAGAAATAGGCATCTGTTATTTACTTTTATTTTTTGGATATTCCACACAAAGCTATCATTGGACATGATATTTGTCCCAAAACAATAAAAGTTTAAATATTTTTCACAGAATTATTTGTAGGCTGTCTAAGATCGCACCTGCAATATCCTAATATCCTAGGTCCATGTAATATTTTACCAATATAGTACAAACAGTTTATAGGAAGGCGTAAATGCCAAGTTCAACGCCAATTGTACGGCCAATATCCCTTCTGTTTTCCCACAAGTCCAAATCCTTCATAGCATTGTACATGTTTCATTCAATCAGTTGTCAAACTTGAGACCAATCCAAACCATTCAAAGCTGTACAATGGTCTGAAACTTGCATTCTTTTATGGAATTTGTCCATTCACAAGAGACCCACAAATTGAATGGTTTTGATTAGTGTGTTAGCAAGGTGTCATGTGTAGGAGAGTTGAAACATTTAGAAATGCCTAGGATTTAATCAAGATTGTGATTCAATTACTACTTTTATGTAGTAGAAAAATAAAAACAATCAATCACACAAAGAAGACAACACACAATTTAATGTGGAAACCCAAACAGGAAAAAAGCACAAGTTCAAAGTGTATAAAATCAATCACTAACTTCTGTGATATGAAATATATTCACAACCCTACAATCAGTCCTTCGATACAAGACACTGTAGTTGTTCTTTGATAGATCTCTACAGAATGTAGTCTCTCGGTAACCCGCTTTAGTACCTTAATCTCCATAACGAACAAATCTCTTCAATAGGAGAACAATCTTCTAAAGGAAATAGAAGCCATAAATCTTTTACGAAGAAGTAAAACATTAACTCTAGAACTTGAAATCTTCAACCCAATCTTTCATGGAAGCTCTAGATAATCTTTTTAATAACAATCCTAATTCAAAATAAGAAGAGCTTTATGTGTTGTGTTATACTTAGGGTTGAGAATAATAGCTTTTGGTGTTGTAGAAGCATAGATCAGGGTCACAAGGCTGCTACAAACGTGATCATAACAGCATCGACTGAAATTAAGCAATGGACGCAAAGATCCTTTACTGTCTACTAGAGATCAGCTACATAGGATTTACTCTTTACAATCTCAACGCAAGGATAGACAGCCTAATGGAGAAGATGGTAATGAATGGCTTAATTATCTCAATTGGTTTTAAGTATTTTAGTCTTCTACTACGACCCATCTATATCTATTTATAGTAGTTGGCTTAGTGAATGATAGACTCCAATTCAAATTAGAATAAAATAAGAACGGAGAGTTGAAATAGACTCTCTCAATTGGAGTTTAAGTCTCTAAAGGATTAACACATCCTCGCTTTATCCAAATAGACTCTTTTGTGAAGGGTGTCCATCTTATTGGGGCTACCCATGAGTGGGCCCTGTAACACTCAATTCCGCTGGTATCAGAGACTATCACCAACCAGAAATGTGGAACCCACAATCCCGCTAGGAAAGCCCTTGAGGCAAGATCAAGACAGAGCCAGGGTGCGCGAGCCGTGAGTCAAGATAGGTGAATCCACAAGAGACATGGGTGTAGAATGCTTCTGTCCCACATCGCCTGGTGAAGTTAAATGAATTTACACGAGGACGTGTGGCCTTAAGGGGGGTAGATTGTAATACACCATCCCACATCACTTACGAATGAAATATGAGTTTCGTATATAATGAACCATGTAGGTTACTACTAGTAACTTGAGCTTAAGCATTTTGCGCCACGCAACAGGCTCACCAAGTTATTCAGCCAATGGGCTACTTGGGTTGTTACAGGCCCCATCATAGATGCCAACAAAGAGTAATCCTCTTTTTATAGCCCGAAATTTATGCCTTAAGGTTGGAAACCAAATCTAAGTAAAATAGGAAGTTCTTGTACAAATGAGAAAGAAATTTGTGTAGTTCCGTGAGCTTCTGCTACTTACTCTCTCAAGCGCATGTGAGCATTCACTCAAGCGCGTGTTACGCATATCCAGTTATTTGCAATTTTCTTGTCAAGCTTAAGTGCATTCTTTGTGGGTTTGAGCGCTGTCGTCTCCGCCTAGGCCCACTCAAGCGCTTTCAATGATTTTTATTTTCTTCAATTCAGCACTTTTGCGCCGTGATCAACAGTCCAAACTGAAGAATGTAAAATACAGTTCATTGACTCAAGTTTTGTCCAAGACATGAGTTTAGCTGATTACAAAAATCCTAACTAGAGTTCTGATTTCTGGCTGTATGAAACAAGAGTGTTCCAATCATTTTTCATAAAGCTAAAGTAAGGACATTTGAGTGTTGGCTAATTCATAGGGAAATGGACAGAATTGGGTTAAATTATTAATCATGTATTTTTGTAGAGTGGACTGCATGAGGTACATGGCCTAATTTTTTCAATTTACGTAGACCGCGTTCATGCGCTATGGACTATGCTCTTGTGCGCTTTCCCGAGATGAATGAATTGAAATTCTCTAGACCGCGCTTATGCACATTGTCCCGAAAAGGTTGGAAAAGAAGTTTGTAGCATTGTGCTTGTGCGCTGGTACCCAGATATCAAGTTTATACTAATGCACTCGTGCGCATTTTGGAACGCGGTAGAGTGCGTAGCGGTGAAATTGTTTTCCGGATCTTCAAACTTTTTTTCTCTCTTCCTATTTCTTGGGAAAGATAGTTTGTGCGTGTGCGAGACCTAAACTATGAAGGCAAGCCTATATATGGGGTCTTTCTTTTCCCATCTAAGTTATTCATCTTCCTAAAGAGCAACCGAGTATCCATTGAAGGTTGAAGAATTCTCTCTAAAGTAACTTGTGAAGGATTTAAAGCCTCTGCTCTAAATTTTCTCATCTACTCTCTCATACAGTGGATTCAACTTGAAGAGCCTTTCAAGTTGGTTGTTTTAAGTACGGTGAAGGTGAACGTCAATAAGTCGGCTAGATCATTGTAGTCCTTAGGTTGAGGAACAACTGGAAGGGATCTATGAGTATCTTTGTAATCTTCAATTACATAGTGCTTGTTACTCCTAGTTAAAGTAACACATGTTTTTCTCAAGTAGGGTTTTCCATGCAAAAAATCGCACATTTTGTCTTTTGTGTACTTGCTTAATTAATTAGTTTAACTAATTTGGTATTATTGTGATTCATATTACAATCTATGATTGGGACCTTAAGATATAACTCGGGTTTCGAAACTTTCAGCTAAAAATATCAAAATGCATTTGACTGTATAAAGTCAATAAAACGAGAGTATAATAATGGCGGGTATTGATTTGGCCGCGCCAGTATTTTCACGGCCAGTATAATACTCTCATTGAATTGACAAATGCAGTCATTACATTATGATTTTTCAAAGCAATCTCTATCCGGAATATTTTAGTAGCCAAATGATGGAAAATTGATGGGACCATGAAAGTTACAAAATATAGAAAAACACACCCACCAATATATAACATGGACTAATAAGTAACACAAAAAGGTGGGTTTGTCATTCATGTGAAGGAAAAGAACACAGGGCCATGGGGGAAGGGGTACAAGGAAATGGAGTAATATTCACAGTGAAGAAGCTGAAACCAGTTTTAGTACGTCCACCTTTCCAAGCATATGAGGGGTTCTATTTCCTCTCCAACCTCGACCAGCCCCTGGCCTATATATATAATAGAGACTGTGTACTGCTTTCGAGGGGATGGGACTGAAAGTGCTGGTGAAGTGATGAAAGATGCCTTGGCCAAGGTCTTGGTTCATTACTATCCCCTGGCTGGGAGTCTGTTGAGAGGTTCTGATGGGAAGCTTGTGGTGAGATGCCCAGGAGAAGGTGTGGAATTTGTAGAAGCTATTGCGGAGCATAAGCATGAAATGGAAGTATTGGGTGATATAACAGAGCCTGATCCTGTGAAGCTGAAAAAGCTTGTTCATACATTTCCTGAAACTATGGACATTGTAGGAGTGCCTCTCTTGACGGTGCCCAGTCAATGAGACCCAACTTGCATGCATGCATATCATGGGTGAAGGTTGGTGGAGAGGTCTATGTGTGTTTGAGGGTAGAGCTTTCAATTGGCTGGATTTGGGCAAGACCTATATCACCCAACTTCATGCTGGATGCAAAGATCGCCTACCCAGTATGACATGCAGGTGGTTCAAGCCTGCTAGCTAAGAATCAGGATTTACTAAAGCTTTTCACCTCCGGTGACCATAAATACATCAATCACAGTCTGCCACATCACCATAGGAAGGGTTGCCTTGTATGGGACACCACCGCCCACGTGAATGGCATGTATCCCCTCGGTGACGTGGTGGACTGTGATTAATCTACTCACAGTCACCATAGGAAAAAGCTTTAGATGATCTAGACTCAGCATGCTAAAAGTTGAATTAGGTTACTGCCCAAAACTAAACAAGGCCTTGGCCCATTAGAAGCCCATTTTCAGTGACATCTCTATTTAACTGATCAAATGAACACTTCAAGTGTATAATTATATTCATTTTTGAAAAACAAGTACGCACATACTTATATATATTCATATATCTACCACATACATATTCATATATGTACCGCTTTGCTGAGCACTTGTGGATGGGACTTCTAGGTCCCCTCTTCCAACCAAACTTGTGTATTGTGATGAAGGCTTAGATCACCATTCTAATCATTTGACCAATGGGCCATAAATTTTCACCATCCAAAGGAATGCATAGTCAATCCAACTTGTTAGTTTGTTCATATGGGCACCAAACTTGGAATTGGTGTCTTTTAAACTAAGGGCACGCAAAAAAAATTGAGGCCTTTTTAGTCCTCTTATAACCCTTGATGTAGATAAAATTTCAGCCTGCAGATGAAATGAAATCGATGTAAATAAGATAGGTGCCTGCTGATAAATATAGTGGGAGTGCGGGTAGAAATATCCCAAGTGACACCAATACATAAACTTGCATCAGCTGGCCAGCACTTGCATACCATTTCATCAGGAGTTTTTTGAAATTAGGCACACAGGCATGTAGAGCCAAAAAAAAAAAAAAACACCTTCTTGTTTAGTAATTTCTCGTCTCATTACCGAACTTGAACTTTTTCAGGTAACAAGGTTCAGGTGTGGAGGGTTTGTTCTTGGAATTGCAATAAACCATTGCATTGCTGATGGAACATCTGCAACTGAATTCATAAACTCATGGGCTGAAACTGCAAGAGGCTTGCCCATATCCAACCCACCATTTCGAGATAGAAAAATACTGAGATCCAGACAATCACCTAAAATCATGTTCCTCCACCGCGAATTCACTGAGATAGGTGACATATCAAACATTGCCTCCCTCTACAGAGAACACCAAATTCAATACAAATCCTTCATTTTCAAGGAAGAGCAACTATCCCAACTGAAAAAAATGGCAATGGAGAACACTGCCATCCAGAACTGCTCAATCTTTGCAGCACTATCGGCATTCATATGCCGCTCCCACAGCAAGGCACTGAAAATGATACCAGCCCAGGAGACAAGGCTTCTGTTCACCCTAGACAGGCGGTCCAGATTCAACCCACCATTGCCAAAAGGGTTCTTTGGAAATGGCATCACATTCACACACTGCAGCTGCAGTGCAGGGGAATTGATGGAGAAGCCGCTTTCTTTCGCAGTCAGAATGGTGCAAGAGGCAATCAAGGTGGTTACTGGGGACTATCTCAGATCGTTAATCGACCACATGGAAGTAACTAGAGCTTTGTACCCAACAGAAGCTAATAACCTTTTTGATCAATGAATGGAGTAGATTATCCTTCAGTACAGATTTGTTGGGTATATATCTTGTATTCCGGTTTAGCCGGATGAGTCTATTGAATTAGCCAGGGACTAGTTTAAAGTCAAGGGTATTTTGGTAATTGTACTGGGGCATTTTTGGTGGCCAAGAAAGCGGAGAGTAAATATATATAGTCTGTAACCCTAGATCTTGCGCTAAAGAGGGGTAAAAGCTCTCTTGCCCGTGGTGTTCCCACACCGTGTAGGTGAGACGATGTGAGAGAACAAGAGTCTCTGTATGCTTTACTTGTGACGTAGGTGTGTGTTTATTCTTTGTTTATCTTGTGATTCATATGTATGTGCACAACGTCCAAGCCACCGAGCGATCTCCACTTCACTCAGAAACCTAAGGAATTGGCACAGAGACGATCATCTTCACTATCACAAGTAAAGCATACAGAGACTCTCGTTCTCTCACATCGTCTCACCTACGAGGTGTGGGAACTGGCTAACCCAATGGACTCATCCGGCTAAACCGGAATACAAGACATATACCCAACAATCTCCACCGTAACTTGAATTTCGCACAACTCAAACCAACAGGAGACAAAACCGGCAATATCTTCATGTACCTTGCTAAATGGTACGTCACTGCACCGACGATGCAAACTTCTTCCTTCAACACTTTGACATATTAAACCAGCACATGAACTTTGAGCAAAGTTCATATTCTCGTCAAACTCCACCTCAAACTTAAAGCTCGAAACCATTAACGAATTTGAGTGATATTGATATCTGAATTACTCACCATCCTGCCCCATCTTCAACATCACTGTAAAGATCAAACCACCACAAGCATGCAAGCAAAACAGATTGGGAATACAAGTCCAGATGACTTCACAATTGCAGAAAAACCTCTGCCACCGAGCGGTCAAAAAACTCCATTTAACTTGACCTCTAATCAATCAAACACATGTTTGACAACTACTGACGCATCAGCTCCTCCTTACTGCTTCTTCGACTTTGGCAAGATGAACAACATCACATGCGATCCGAAAAACATGTGAACCCTAAACAAACAACTTCGTTTGAATCAGCAAATCTTTTGCAACTAGGCCAGCGACTCCTACTATCAGGTTTGCAACAACAATCAGGCCGAGTAGACCCGATTCTGACATGAAGCCACATCTGTTCAGATCTCCTCCAGATTTCAGAATCAAGTTGTAGATATCGTCAACACGAGCACGCTGGAAGAAACGGATCTGAAATCCGACTCTAGATGGCTTTATTATCCCAGAAACAAGTTTCTACGTTCCGATTGGTCAAACCTCCTCGTTGACCATTAAACAGCCAATCTTCTTCCACAATCACGTAGATTTGCTCGAAACGAGTCCGTAGGCGTAAACAAATCTCTGATCGGACGTCGAATGATCAAGATATCGCAGAAATAATTTCAGCCGTTGAATCTGATCAAATATGCTTGTTGACCGATGCTGACGTCATTGATGACGTCACTGCCTGTTTTGCTGGGCTTCTGAAGCAGACCCGGGTCGAGTTCACCTAACTCGGAACTGAACTAAACCGCGTGCTGGGCTAGACTTTGTGCACATGGGTAACTCGGAACTGAACTAAACTGCGCGCTGGGCTAGACTTTGTGCACATGGGTCAAAACTGACTTGACCCAAACTGGCCCGGAACTGCTGCTGCTGGGCTTGCACCATGGGTTGGGTCTGACCCAACCTGAAAACCGAACCTGAACCAACCTGAAACCTCTTGAACCTGGGCTGATTCTCCACGGGTCAAGTCAAATTGACCAAACCCGAGACCCAAACTGCCTAGGTCATCTTCTTCAAGCGCCCCTATTGTGCAACCCAGTTGTAGACGGAACTTGCAGGGGACCGTATGCTTCGGCTCTAGCTTGGCTGGTCCGGCGACAGAGGCGCGGGACCGGCGACGGCAACGGCGACCAGGGATGACGGCGACAGCACCAAATGACTAGCGACTAGAGTACGGTAGCGGCAGTGATTTTTTTTTTTTTTTTTTTTTGTGATTTCTTCTCAGTCTTCTCCTTCCTCAGAAATCCGGCAACCCGAAAACACTTCTTTAACAAAGATCGTCAGCCAACCGAGAACCCCTCTCTGTCTTCCTTTTTCCACTCGGTCTTTGGTTCTGCAACCAGAGATCAAAGTCGTCCTCTTCCTTGGCGACAGCAGCGATGGTTGACAACAGCCTCCGTCGAGATCTGGCACAACTGGCTTCTTTCAGATCTAATATCAAACACCGTCAATCACAACTACAGTGATCAACTCCGAGATCTGTTCACTATTGTTAGAGATTACCCACAAGACGAACAATCATCTTCTTGTAATTACAAGAGTACACAACTCTTCTAGGGTTCTTCTCTGGAGAAACCAACTCTCTCTTTCTCACACCACTAAAAAAAATAGAAGCCCTAATTTATAATAACTCTAGGCATTAACAACCGTCGGATCTGACCTTATAACAAAAGGTCCATATTAAACCGACATATTACATAATAACCCCAAATCAAGCTTCACCAACCCATCAAGATTTTGGTTGGGGGGTGCCTTTGCAATCAGGACCTGCAAGCCCACCAATCATAGTCCTAATCCTCCCTCATGGAGAGGAGAGAAAATGCATCAATGTTTTGATGTGTCTCCCGGCTCCAGCCATGGAGACATTCCAAGAGCTGATGCTAATGTAAATTCAACAAATCGGTAAATAAGTCATTACAGGACTAGTAATATTTTAAAGAAGGGTGACGTCTTTTCGATGAAGTCCTCATCAAGATTGCCAAGCCAAAAAAGTGCAACTAGTTCAAGTGATCATTCTCTATTTAGAAAGAGCATCGTTCGATAGTAGACCCTTTGTAGTTCGTACCACCTAATATGTAAAGTTTTCAGCCACGACCAATACAAGTTCTTTGTGGTTTGTCCAAAGTTGTCCTAACTTTAATAGCTACATTGATCTTGATGGGTGTCAAATATTTTCTTTGTGAATTAGGGGCATACAAAATTCAAATGAGCATCAAATATGGGCTGCTGGCAATTTGGTGGAGGTTGCATGCGTGAAGGACATAGATTGATTTTTTGATGATCCAATTGAGTCCAACCATCAACACTAGGATCTAGGCTAAGAGTATATAGAAATCACAACAAACTATGTGCATTCCTAATGGCAAAAGCATCTACATATCTCACTTATTGCTTGCTCACTTCCATACGTGCTAGAGTGACGCCCCCCTAAGATGCAATTTGTTACAGAGAGACGGGAGACGGGAGAACAAAAACCGTCCATAGAAATTTTTATTGGACTACCACTCCATTAAAGAGACCTACTAAAAAAAGTTCCCATATATCCGCTTTAAATCTTCTGATTAGTCTTTTCATAAGAGATGAAAACATAAATTTTGTTAGAATAGAAAACTGAAGAGTAGAGGGAGGGAGAGAGAGAGCTCTTATTGATGAGATTTCTGTGTACATAATGGGGGGAGGAGGATCTTATTTATAGAATAAGATTGCTTCCTCCTCAAACAACCCAATAAGGAAAAACCCTAACCCTTAGTAATTCCTTTATCTTATGTGGGTCCCAATGTGGGCATCCACCTATGATAATAACATCTTATAACACTCCCCCTTAGATGACCACCATTCAATGACAGTTGCCTCATTAAAACCTTGCAAAGGAAAAACCCAGTGAGATAAAAACCAAAGTGAAGGAAAAAGAGTACAACGTTCGACGGGATCATTAAATTGGTGTTGGACGTGCATAATGCTGCCTCGTTAAAACCTTAACTAGGAAAACCCAGTGGGACAAAACCTAGAAAAGGAAAAAGAGTACAGCGCACATATGTCCTGGATAGCATACTTCAGGATGCCTCCCCCTGATTAACTACTCCCCCTGATGATAACATCTTTGTACATAATTCAGCATGTCAATCTCGTATACAATTTCTAAAATACTGAGTTTTGGCAAAACTTCGTAAACTGATCAGCCAGGTTGTTGCTTGAACGAACTTAATTGACTTCAATCTTGTTATTCTTTTGAAGCTCATGAGTGAAGAGGAATTTTGGTGTAATGTGTTTCGTCTTGTCATCTTTAATGTATCATTCTTGAATCTGTTGAATACATGCCCCATTGTCTTTGCAAATAATGCTCAGAGTACCTGTACTAAGAGGTAATTGACAAGAACTACATCTATGCTGAGTTAAATATTTTTGCCATACACATTCCCCATTGGCTTAAAAATCTCAGCATGGTTAGAATAAGTAGCTATCAATAGTCAATTTAGTAGAATATCAAAAATAATGATATTGACATGAAGAAACATATAACATGTCTATGATCGATCCTTATGAGGATCAGGGATATATCCTGAATCTGTATATCCTACAAAATTTGGTTTCAACCATAAGACAAACATAGATATCATAGCATTTGTTTAATACCAATCCAAAGCCTTGGTGCAAAACCATATATGGGAAGCATATTTATAAAGAATAAAAATCTCATTAGAACTTCTCTCGATCTGCGGGTCGAGATAAAATAGTCAATAGTTTTCTCGAGCTCTTCTGGAGTTTCGATTAGATTTATAAACTTTTACTATTATAAATCCATTTAAGGATTGTATAAACAGGAACAGGCAAATGGGATTGTTTTCATACTCTTCCTTATATAAACATTCACTAAGACGATTGTACCATATTCTTCTGGAATGCTTCAGGCTGTACAATGAACGACTTACTTATATTGAGTACGTACTCTCTTACTTTGCTTCAGGCAAAGCAAATCCTTCTGGGATTTTCATATATATATATATATCTGTGTATGTTTTCAATCCCAGGTTTCCACAGGAAACCTTATATCACAATTTTGCCTTTCGTTCATTTGCATTACAAACACCCATTTGTAACCTACAGGGTTAACACCATTTGGGGTTTGTACTATAGGTTCATATATACCACTTCTATTGAGAGACTGCAATTCCTCAATGGCATCTCTCTATTTTGGCCAATATATTCTTTGTCGACATTCATTTATAGAACGTGGTTTTATATCCCAAACAACATTCTTAATTTCCATTGATATTTGAGTAGCTCCCGCATATACAAATGCGTCATCGATGATAATTTCATTTCTATCCCATCTCTCTCTTGAATAATTATAAAGTATAGAGATCTCTTTATTTATTGGGTACCCATTGCCTCTTCAGGGGCTTCCAGAGTCTCTTCTGGGACTCATGTCTCTTCCGGGACATTAATTTCTTCAGGAATTTTAGAGAGAGTGGATTTTATCATAAACTCTTCGGGAGTATACCTCTTCTGGAGTATGATTGGGATATAATTGCTCATTTCTCCTCCTCTGGGGAGCTGAGTCCTTGAAACCTATAGTTCTACCACGCTTCTGGCGTGTATAGATTCATTTGTTGCCATATTTGGACTTTGTTCTTCAGGAACACTAATTCGTACTTGTCCTACAGGGACATTAATTCGTGCTTGTGTGTTCATAGCCGATACATGTGACCTAGTCACTTTTATTGCATCATTAAAAGCATCAGGGAATTCATTTGTAATTAAGTGCACAATTCTCCATACTTGATTCTCACATTGTGAAGTACACAAATCTAGATAAGATTGAGTGGAAGTATTCTATATTAATTCTCGCCGTTCTTCAGGAACGGGTTGTTCTTCAGGAACAAGGTGTTCTTCAGGAACTCTCTTATCTCCCCCTAACGGTGAGAAGACTGGCTCATCAAGATGACAATTAGCAAAAACGAACAATGAATATATCTCCTGTCATTGGGTCTAGATATCCATTAATTATGGTGAAGTATAACCAACACAGAGTCTACGTTGTAGGCTCATGCAAGTCACAAACCGACGATATCAAGCCTTATAAATTTAATAACATGCTTAAGGATGTGTATCCTAGGTTTAATAATATGTGCTAATGGGCGGGATTAGATAGGTTCACAAATGTTACACAATATCCTTTGCGAAAAGGATGGTCAATAGATGGTACAGAAGTATCAATAATTTACCAGAGCATAGGACCCCAAGAATAACAAGCTTCTGGCTTAACTTTGTCGTTTTGCTCATAATCGAATATGATTCGATTTGTAAAGATTGTCTTGTAATATAGCCTTGAAATATAAGGAAAATGCACTTAGCTTGTCTAGTATCTGCTTCTGGCTGTCAATACTAGTAATGATGTACAAATACCATTATGTAGACTCTTCCGGAGCATTCAGGTATTTGTACGAATACAGCTATGATCGATGCCGTGCATGAATGAAACACTAATTCAGAGAAAAACTTCTGGTTTTTTCAATGTAGTGTGTTTTGTTGCACTGTCTATTGGACAGATATTATCCTCAATTTCATGCATTCCATGAGCCATAGAGCAAGTAATAATAAACTCACATAACTAGGTAATCGCATTGCAAAAATAAAAGTAAGAACAACTAAACAATTCAGCATTCAAAGCAAATATAACATAATATACGGGGGATTAAAAATAAGTCCTAGCATTTAACAAAATATCTAAGAACTGAACTCAATGTTCAAACTCATAAAAGTAATTGTAGGTCTTCCAGACCATGCTTGGTGGTTCGCCCAATTTCTAAACAAAATGCCTTCTCAATCACCTCTCCTGGGGTGGTTTATTTCATCTCTACGGGAGAACATATTATATCTACCTCTTCTGGAGGGATTTTAATTGACTAATCTGGCATTTATTTCAAGCATTGGGTGTATGACCATCTGCTGGTAATCATCCCTGTCTAATGGGGATATAATGGCGCGGAAAATAAGAGCGTATGCCATATCCTTCAGGGATATTTTATTTCCGACTTTGATAGTATCACCAAGCCTTTTAGAGTGTGTTAAGATCGATTTACTAATAACAATCAAACAAAAATAGAACTTCGGGTTCTCAATATCCGATGACAAAATATAATGAAGAATTGGCCAATCAGAAAGTTAGAACTTCGGGTTCTTAACTGATGAATCAAAACTTCTAGTTCTGTCAAGACTTCAGGCTAGTGATAGAACTTCAGGTTCTTAGAACTGCTGGTTTTATCAAAGCTTCAGGTTTGAATCACAACTTCTGGTTCTATCAAAACTTCAGGTTTGATTTCATGGCCTTTGTATCGATCTACACTACTTTGAATCAAAGCTCCAAGTTTGATTACGAATATGAATCTTCAGGTTCATATTCCAAATCTTAGAACTTCTGGTTCTAGATAATTTATGGATCTTCGGGTCCATGTTATTCAGTTGATATAGAACTTCAGGTTCTATTATATACAACTACTGCTTCTAGCAATAACAAATTCATCAAAACTAAAGTTTCATATAATCATAGAGTGATAATGATACCGAAGTAATTATATCAAGCATGCAGTATAATGTTATAGAATATAAAAATAAATGTATGTGAAAAACAGAAATAAAAGGTAGAACTTCAGGTTCTTAACATCCAATCAAGGGTAATGATAAAAATGTGATGAAGAATTTAGAAATTGAAGTTTAGAACATCAGGTTCTCAGCTTAAGAATCAGAACTTCTGGTTCTAAATTAGAATAGTTCATGGATCTTTCAGTACGAGTTAGAACTTCAGGTTCTATGTTAGGATAATTCATGGATCTTCAGGTCCGAGTTAGAACTTCTGGTTCTAAATTAGAATAACATACAGAACTGCAGGTTCAGATTATTTATTCGATATAGAACTTCTAGTTCTAAGTATTAAATGAAACTTTGAGTACATATTGTAGATCTGAAAACTTCTGGTTTCAGAGTAAAATAACCAACGGATCTTCTGGCCCGAATTTGAAAGAACTTCTGGTTCATAGATTAAAAAAAATTTACGGAACTTCGAGTCCGAATTATTGATTCCATATAAAACTTCTGGTTCTAAATATCGTATGGAACTTCGGGTTCCAATTTCTTGCATAGAACTTCTGATTCTATTTATGATCCATGATTTTCAATTTTATCATGATCTCCTTTTGATAAGAAATTACAATTTATCACTCGAATTAAAATGATAAATACTTATAGATCTAAAAGGAATAAAGTTAAATGCATATTATCAAACGAATAAATGGTCATAAAATAAGGAGAAATTACTTAACCTTTAACTTGTCCTCGTTTTGGCGCCAATGTGTAGATCTGCTTACGAGCTTTCCATAGGCGCAAACGAATCTCAAATCGGACTTCGGATCGTCAAGATATCGCAGAAACAAGTTTCTGCCATCGATCCTGTCAAATCTGCCTTTGACCGTACGCTTTGCTGACATCATCAATGATGTCACACTAATTATGGGCTCTGCAAAGCAGGTCAGGTCAGAACTAACCTAAACTCGACCTGGAATCATTCTCAGGCCCTAAATGCCACCCTTTTCTTCCTTCCTGGTTCTGCAGGAACTAGAGACCTGCAAACCATCAAAGGAAGCAAGCAGCGATGGTTTGCTCCAGCCATGGCTGACGAGGACGGCATGTGGTGACGACCGGCGGTCATTTCGGGAGATGGCGGGACGGCGGGCGACGGCAGTGGGAGAGGGCAATGAAGACCCATCTGTTTTTTTTTTTTTCGACAAGAACACCAAACAGCAACGGATCTTAAGAAAGAAGCTTCGTTGCCGCTATAAGATCCCACGATCTGCGATACTGAAATCCCCTTCATCGCCTTGAGAGCTTATGATCCGTTCGACATGTTGAGATTTGATGGATGAAGGATGCGGTCGTGCGCAACAACAGCAGAAGCAGCCGCCTGTCGCCGCCGTAGACGAGAAGAGAGCAGCGGCGAACACAAGCCGGAGGCGGCAAACGTACGACTCATCGTGGTGGTGCTGGAGCAGAGGGTGTTCGTGTACAACTTCGCGGAACCAAAGCTCATGTACCAGATCGATACGCTGCATGGGAAACGTTCGCATCATTGATGTACTGGACGAAGATCATGGACTCGCAGATGGGTTGTTGATTATGGAGGGGGAGTGGTATCTTCTTGTAGACTGGGTTCGATTCAAGGAGGAGTTGGCTCTTCGGGTTCAACGTCTCCTGAATGAACTAGTAGTTTACTGATTTAAGATCGAAGGCGATCCATCTCGAACATCGTGCTGATAACGTGTTAGAATAGAAAACTGAAGAGTAGAGGGAGGGAGAGAGAGAGCTCTTATTGATGAGATTTCTGTGTACATAATGGGGGGAGGAGGATCTTATTTATAGAATAAGATTGCTTCCTCATCAAGCAACCCAATAAGGAAAAACCCTAACCCTTAGTAATTCCTTTATCTCATGTGGGTCCCAATGTGGGCATCCACCTATGATAATAATATCTTATAACAAATTTTTCATTTTTTTAGTTGACCGATATAGGCGTATGGGAAAGAAAGCAAAAGAGCCAATTATCAAAGTAGCAGGAGTAGTTCAGGAGTTGGTGATGAGATGTCATCTGGTAGGAATGGTATAAACTATATAACTATAACGAGGAAAAAACCCCCAAAACAGCAAATCATACTAAAATAAAAAAAATTGGTATCACTGATATAAGGAAAAATAAATACGTGGAATCATTGATTTCTTATCTTGAATACTCCAGATTTTGGTGTGCAGTTGTTTTCATGGATACACTCAGATTCAATTCTCATAATAAATGAAACAGTTAAAACCCGAACCCAAACCCAAATCAAGTACAGGGATATATTTAAATGATGAGATAGATGACCTTTCAATATAAACAATCAAACAGTTCAATGAAACAATAGATTTCCTTGTATAAACTCCAAGCATTTCACAAAAAAGATGAGTCAATACAAAACAATGAAGGATTCAAATTGTAAGATATGTTAAACTGGAGAGTGGCAGATCGGGCATGAGTTGTTTAAGTTTAACCATCTCACAACGCATCCCTTGTGAAAATCATGTGAACAGGGCAGCCGGGTTACTTTCACTCCATGTAAATATTCATCCAAACAAATTGTGCACTTATCAAATGAATTCTTATCATCAAATTCTTGCGACTGCAAAGCCTTGATAGAGGAACTCAGTGCAGGGCCAGCAGCACCCGTGCTCTCTAACAGCCTGAACAAATTCTTTGTAACGACCCCAAAATTTAGATTTCCGTATAACTCCCAATTTTAAGGTGTTAATGATGAAATTAAATGGATCCGCAATGTGAGATTACACAACTGAACATATTCACAGCGGAAACATAGTTGTAAAACTATCATAGGTACCATCACAAGACAAAGTAATTAATCCTACTCAATTTAATAATATAAATGCATCAAAGTCATAAATAAATCCATAGGTAATAACATAATTCAATTGACTAGATCGTAACACAAATAACCAACCAAGGGCTTACAACCAATCTAAAATTAAACTCAGCATAAATAAACTAATTATCTAATTATCGTCTCTCTCGCGCAGGCACGATATTTTTAAGCTATATCGTCTGCGCTCCACGCGTAGTTCCCCTGCGGTTCCTCCTCAACCACCGTTCCCTCGGGTTCATTGGAAGGGGTATTGTTACCTACAAGCACCAATCAGAAGGGGGTCTGGTTATGAAATAACCTCAGCAAGTATACTTACCCAATTTTCATATTCCATACCATTTTTGAGTAAAAATCAAAGGCAGATAAATCACGGGATTTTCAAAATAAATTGGCAAGATATAATAATACAAGATGTAGATTCATGCATAAACCAAGTGAAGATTTTACAAATATCATAACATTCAAAATAAATTGGCGTCCCACATTGGCTAAGTTGTCACAGGTATTATAGCGGCCCCCTTTAACGTGACGGAAACAGAGAACAGAGTTTGGTACCCAGAGATTCAGAATTATGGCCATTGGCCATCAGAGTAGAGTAACAGAGTTTTTGGTACCGAAGTGACTGATTGTCACAGACAGAGAGTTAACTAATCTGCAGATAGTTTCAGAAGAATAGCCCCTACACAGTGGTGCCCCACTATGCTAGACTTAAAACAGCCTAGTGGTATCGCCTTAATTCAAAATACGGATAAACAGCCAAATAATCATAAAAATAGAATTTATTTACATATAACAGATTCCAAAGTTGACATGTGCAACGTCTAAATACCATAAACCATATAACAGAGAAAGATATATTTTATCATGTCAGAGTACATTTTAGATTTGATTGAAAACATAAAACCAAATAATAAATTTTCAAGATACAAAAATCCAGATTTTACGGGTCATACTGCACGTCGGGTCTAAGCGAACTTAACCCTATGACATCATGGGATTCTCAAACACAGTATACTTGCCCTAAATCTAATTTGGATGATCGCGAGGATCTCCTCCTTAGATTTGGGTTAATCCTTAATTGGCGCTTCTGAAGTTGGTTGGTGTTTGAAGAACCCATGACGTCATACCATTAAGTTTCTTAACTCTAGGCAAGTTTTAAGATAATTTGAAGGTGGATGTCAAGCAATGAAGACGTGACTTATTATTGGTTCAGATTTAGTTTAGATATATATCTAATTTTCATTTTAAACAAATCCCTAAATTCTTAAAAGAAATCCCTAGCATAATCACAGTATAGGTTCAAGTATTGTTTCATGGTCCTATAAGTCCATACTAAAAGAAGGGATATAGAAATTGATTAAACATGGGCCAAGGTTCCAGTTAGTCCTTAATGGAGCACTCTAAACATAGTATTAGGTTCTCAGATTTATATAAAACCTTATAACAAATATAGCATATAGCGTTCACTAATAATTGATCTAGGATAGAGTGCTTATTTATAATTTCTTAGAAACTCACATAAGATTACAAGAAGCTACAGTGCTTCATTCCTCACTAATTTAACATAACCGGGTATAAAATAAGCTAATTATTTGGTATTATCAGGTCATTTGGTTGATGGGCCATTGGGACCCCAAATCTGTATGGGTCTAGGGTATCCTAGGTTATCTGAGAGTGAGCCTTCAGTTGGGTGATTTGGATCTCTAAATCAAGTGAGACATAAGGCCCCACAAAATAGTTCCAAAGGTTAAATTGTATAAATAGAAAGTGTCATCAGGTGGCCCACCTGGGCAGACCCACTCGGAGAAAACACTGCCCAGTCGCTTGGTCTCATCTATTCTCAGATGGGTTCTTTCACAATTTTCTGATTGGGCAGAATTAATAATGGCACCTGGGGATTCATAGTACCAAACCTAAGTAGATTTGCAAGGTTTTTTTTTTTTTTTTTTACAAGCTATGGAAAGTTTTCTTGCAAGTCCAGATGCCATCTTCCCAATTGGTAGTTTCTTCCCAACTGCTGTGCAGAATTGATCGACTGGATAGATGGCCCAGTGGGACCCAATCTACATGTGTCCAAGTCCTCTATGGTCGCTAATGGGTATAATTTCAGTTCTATGGTTCTGATATCCCATTAGTTGGTCATCCGATCATACAAGTCGTGTCCACCCAACTGTGTTTGGCACGGTGAACTGGAAGAACCCAACTCTGTTTGGAATTGCTTCCCAGTTCTAACCCATGGACATGTAAATATAAGAGGCGTGTTAACTATAGGAGATCCATTGATCAAATTCTCACACCTGACTCTGAGTTTTATACCATGAAAACTGTCTACTAGAATGTTAACAGTAATGTTCAAATACCACAGCAGTAGCCTGAGGGAAGTTCAACCCATCGACATGTATCTTATTTTGTAGAGTTCGGAAAAAAATTTATACAACAAGGGTCATAGATTTGAAGCCAACAATCAGCCACATGGGTCCATTCAAGTGGTTACAAAAAAATCTAGTTGCCATGTGTCATCATCCAGGAGGGAATTTTCAAATGAAAACAGTAAAATAGTATAAATCTAATTTCAAGAACAAAACTGGGTAGGAAATATAAGTTTGGGTTTGTGCACTTGCCTTAATTGCCAAAATTCCAAACCCGTAGAGAGCCTCAAGGAAATTCTTCTATGGCTTTCTTTCAAATCTTTAAGCCTAAAGTTGAACCTTCTAGTTGAAGGAGAGAGAACTAGGGAGAGAGAGTTGGAGAGAATCGTATGTAGGAGAGGGCTCTAGTCATATACATATATATAGAATAAAATATAGGTATTTAGAGTAAAACTAGGAAGTAGAGGTAGGGTGGAATTCTCCTTTTTCCCATATAGAGTCCTAGGATGTCTCTCTAGCCTTAGCCTTATTGTATCCCAACCAAACTCCTACGAAGATAAGTTCTACTCTTCTTTGAATATGAGACAAACACGTGGTCCCCCACACCACTAGTAGTGGGTTTATTTAAATCTCTATCAACAAGGCACTAAATTAATCCGGATGAGTTTGGGCCTTAAGAGAAAGTTTCATAATTAATTATTCTCTATCCAATGAGCCCCATATTGGCTATGTTTTTAAAATTACGAAATATCCTTCATATTTTCTAAAAATTACCAACACGCATCTAAAATTCCCAGATCAAGTCCTAATCGCGTTTGTGCCCCAATTCTGCCCTAGTTGTTCATCGTGAGTTAATTTCCCCCAATTCGATTAATGTCATTATTTATTTCTTAAATTATTTTTATTTAAATTAAATTTATTAATTTGGGCCGGGATCTTACATTCTTCTTCATCATCATATGTATCAACAGTTGCAAAATCAATGATCACAACAGCATCCATTTCGCTGTATCCATCTTCTGCATTTGACATCAAATTGAGTAGGCAGAGAGAGGCTTGACACTCCACCTCGGCCAACACACTAACTAAGCTCAAGTCCAAACAGGCAAGCTTGCGGCGGATGATTGAGTGTCTCTGTCTTGGTGACCAGAGGACATTGGGCTCCAAGTGAATGTTCACTTGGACTTCGTCAACTGTTGTATGAACATCTCCTTCAGAAGAGCTCCACTAACGTTGGTGCCTATTTGTGAATTCGAGACTAACAGATGTCATTGTCGCTTCAATGTCATTGACTCTGTGGCCTATATAAAGAACCTATTGTATGCGAGTGATCAATGGCATCCAACTGTTGAAAACAAAAAGTAAAAATTAAGAGAAACGGATTAATGAAAGATACTGTGCATTGTTAGAAAGAAGATAAGATGTCACCTAAGATTGTATTGAAGGTCATCTGGAACTTCAATGACGTAAGGTAGAACTTCTAGGTCTACTGCGACATTAGCCAGAAGATGATTTGGGTCTTCCATTTATGTGTTTGAATAATCGAATGTAGCAGGTAAAGAGAGAGATCCATTAGTTTTTCAAGACATACACAGAGAACGAAGACCAAGAAAAAATGAAAACTGTTTTTCAGAGCTTGCAATATTATCCAACCCAATCAACATCACAAAGGCTTTAATTGCACAAGGATTAATAATTTGTGAGAAGCATATATATGCATATATATATATAGGGGGATGTTCATGTATATATGTCTCTCAGCAAGGGGACTATGCATGCTTCTCTATGGGGCCTATAGTAGACCCTACCAAGGGATGAGACCGGAGGGATGGAAAGATCCATCGGACCACCTTAGATACTAAGTTTGGCCCCAATCACATATCCTTAAACCCTTCATCCATCACCTATAAATTCATTCCTTTCGAATGAGTGCATAGTTGATCAAATGGTCTAATGAATTCGGATTTAACCAAAAATTGATAAACGGATTCAATTCAAGAAAGTTGTGTGTGTGGTCCACTTGGATGGACTATACAGTAGGTCCGACTTAAAGTTCTCATGAAAAAAATGGTAAGGGACATATGCACATGAATATTCCCAAATATATAGAGAGAAAGAGAAAGAGGAACGTTCATGTTCCATAATTGGAATTCATGTACAAAATAGCAAAAGCTATATATGATAATAATATGTAAAAGAGGAATGTTCATCTACATCCATCTCTCATTATGTGGTGAGAGATACTTCCATAATTGGAAATATTCATATATAAAAGAGGAAAGGTCATATATGGTAATCAAATGTAAAATAGGGGGAAGGTGAGGGATGGATAAACATGAACATACCTCATATTCTAAATACCCCTTTTGCGCCCGCCCCCCCCCCCCCCCAACAACCCCACCTCTCTCTCTCTCTCTCTCTCTCTCTCGCTTTTCATGGGATGCACGTTGAGTCAATTTAGTATTTTCATGCACACTAACCTCATAGTTGCAAGTACAAATTTGACACTCATTTAATTTTTTCTCATATTCATAATAAAATTATACTCATAAACCATAAATTTTAGCGTCAAGGATCAAAGGATCAGAATAATCTTATTGACTCAAGATTTTAAAGTAGATTTATTTGGACTTTTATTGTCATCATGTTTTTAAGGGAGCCCACCTAGGGGGAACGTTTGAAAAGAAAAACATCCAAGTGCTCTGTAGTTCCAATGAACAATTATGGCATGCCCATGGACGTTGATTGACTTTAATGAAAGTAGAAAACTTTAATTTTTATAGTATGTTTAATGGGGTAGAATATTTTCTTTCAAGCAACGGTACTTGTTCAGGTTTGAAAATTCTTTTTAGGAAAAATTAAAAATAAAAAAAATAAAGAGGGAGTGAGGAGGGGTTCGAGAAAGAGAGAGAGAAGAGGTCATACCTTGACAAAGGATTCCTCCGCTTGGGGCACCTAGAGAGAGAGAAAACTAAAAGGAGAAGAAGATGGCTTTTAATTGATAATAGAAAGGAGTGGAGAAGAAGAGCATAGAAAGGAGAGAGAGAGAGAGAGAGAGAGAGAGAGAGAGAGAGAGAGAGAGAGAGAAATTGTCCATGGTGGAGTTCGGATGGGAGAAGGATCTGTTTTCCTTCAAGGATTCTATGGGAAAAATTCTATTTATGGATAGCCCATATACTATTGCAGGAAAATAATCGCATTAACATGAAATAAGAGATCAATCAAAACACGAACCAAATAGAAACCCAAATTCCAAAAACGATCAACAGATTTGAGACGTAACCAAAACCCCAAAATCCAAAAGATGCGAACAAAAAAAAAAGGGAGAAAGCTGAGACGAAAGATAACCTTTGATGGTGTCATAAAGCATAGATTGGGAGGGGGTCCATTGAGATTATCAACATAGATTCGGAGGGGATCCATTGAATTGATCAATGGCGCACTTAGAATTTTTGTTTAAGGAGTCGGCTAAAAAGTAGTATTGATTTAGAGGCAAATTGAGGATTTTCATATGGATTTAAAAGATGGACCCATAATTTTTAATGAATTTTTTTAAGTGGGCCCAAAATATCATATAGGTTTTAAAAGCACACCAAGATTTGGCAGGTACCCACGTGGCAAAGCTTACGTATGCCCCTAGAGATGATTTCCTCTTCCTGCAACCCTCCCTCAACATCCTTGCTATGAGGTTTTCATTCTGATTAAAACGATTGGGACAATGATTCAAATCCAATCAAATAATTGTAATACTCAATATTCAAGCTCAAAGATTTAGTGCTTTTTAGAAGAGAATTTGTCTTTCGTGATTGAATCCAATGATGGTCAATGGTTGCATGAATGCCAAATAGGATCAATGCGAATCAACGAGGTCAAGTAAGTCTACAGGAAGGTTGCTGATTCAAGCTACTTTATCATACTGGGCCACAGGGGATTTACCTTTCTCACCCAGGGCCCAATGGGATTAGGCCATCAAAAAGAGCCAGAACACCTTCCATTAGCCAAATCATAAATAAATAAATAAAAGAAAGAGCTAAAGTAAGTTAGAATAAACAGCTTAAGTTTATTTAAGATGGGCCCTACTTAACAAACTAAAGAGGGATCTAATAAAAGTGGTTTAAATAAAAGTTGGCTGCTTTGTGAAAAAACTCGCTTATATATATGATCAATTTGATTGTGCATTGGATTGAAAATTTTCTTGACGACAGTAATTTTGAGTTTAAAGGCGGATATCACTGATGAACTTATAGCAACGGGCTCGATCAATATATGAGTTCGGTCCTGACTCTACAGGAGCTTGGTCTTGGTGATGTTGCTCTTTACATTTTTATTTAGCACTACTTGTTTGCCTTTATTTGATTATTAAAGTTTGCAGCCATTCTTCACTTCGCTTATTTTGCCCATGCTTTGCTTTCTACCTGCTCCTTGACTTCGAGCTTCCTGGAAGAAGAGGAACACACCTACTAGTTTAATAATTATAATAGGGATTCTAACTTATGCCTTCTAGAAAATAAAGTAGACCCATTGTAACACTCAACATGTAATGGTTTCAACCATGAACAATATAAATTTATCCAAAAAAAAAAAAAACCATGAACAATACAAATTTTGTGTGGTTAGTTTCAAACCTGATCAGAACTCTTAAGACTTCAATTCTAACCTATACATTTTATTTTGACTTTTCCAAGAATGGCTAGACCCTTCATGTACAAGGAATGGCAATCATTACGGAGTAGGGGATGGAAGATCAAAAGTTGTTAATAACCATAATAGCAACACAATGCCCGATAAGTAGAAAATCTTGCATGATGAGGCATGCACAATTCAGATCAGCCTAAATGCTGGGCTTCTTCCCATATGGTGGGTGGGAACTGGGAACTGCTCGACAATGGCAATTAAAATATAAAATACATGAAACCTCAGGAAGGGATTAGCTTGATGCAAGGGAGGCAAGTAGACACTCGCATGCTGAACTTTTCCAGATATTCCTCGTCATTTTTTTTATAGTTTATATAAATCCAAACCCTATAAAAGCAATTATAAAAGAAGATTGGTAGGTTTTGTTTTTTCTAATACTTCTAAGAACCTTTCCCTTGAATCAAAGAATTAGATGCCTCTTTGCATTCATATGTTCGAAGGAGACATGATTCAATTTTAGATCTACTGCTAAAAACTATTCATTAATTTTAGACATGATTCATTGATTTCTTATCTTGAATATTCCAGATTTTGGTGTGTAGTTGTTTTCATGGATAGGCTCAGATTCAATTATCACAATAAATCCAGCAGTTAAAACCTGAACCCAAACCTAAATCAAGCACATGGATAGATTTACATGATGAGATAAATAACCCTTCAACATAAACAATCAAACAATTGACTGAAACAATAGATTTCCTTGTATAAGCTCCAAGCATTTCACAAAAAAGATAAGACAATACAAAACAACGAAGGATTCAAATTGTAAGATATGTTAAATCGGAGAGCGGCAGATCGGGCATGAGTTGGTGAAGTTTAACCATCTCACAATGCATCCTATGTGAAAATCATGTGAACAGGGCAGCCGGGTTACTTTCACTCCATGTAAATATTCATCCAAACATATTGTGCACTTATCAAATGAATTCTTTTCATCAAATTCTTGCGACGGCAAAGCCTTGATAGAAGAACTCAGTGCAGGGCCAGCAGCACCCGTGTACTCTCTAACAGCCCGAACTAATTCTTCTTCATCATCATATGTATCAACAGTTGCAACATCAATGATCACAACAGCATCCATTTCACTGTATCCCTCATCTTCTGCATTTGACACCAAATTGAGTAGGCAGAGAGAGGCTTGACACTCCAACTCGGCCAACACACTGACTGAGCTCAAGCCCAAACACGCGAGCATGCGGCGGATGATTGAGTGTCTTTGTGTTGGTGACCAGAGGACATTGGACTCCAAGTGAACGCTCACTCGGACTTCGTCAACTGTTGTATGAACATCTCCTTCAGATAAGCTCCACTGACGTTGGTGCCTGTTTGTGAATTCGAGACTGACAGATGTCATTGTTCCTTCAATGTTATTGACTCTGTGGCCTAGATTAAAAACCTGCTGTGTGCGACTGAATGGCATTCCACTGTCGAAAATAAAAGGATTATAGAAGTAAAAGTTAGGAGAAACAGATTCATGTAAGATATTGTGCACTGTTAAAAAGAAGATAAGATGTCACCTGAGATTAGATTGAAAGTCATCTGGAGCTTCAATGACATAAGGTGGAACTTCATCTGGGGCTTCTATGGCATAAGGTGGAACTTCATCTGGGGCTTCTATCACAAAGGATGGAACGTCGTCTTGGGCTTTTGTGTCGTCATCTGGGGCTTCTGGGATAAAAGGTACACCTCGGTCTATTGTGACATAAGACAGAAGGTGATCTGGGTCTTCCATTTATATGTTTGAATAATCGAACGTAGGAGCTAGAGAGAGATCCATTAGTTTTTCAAGAGATACACAGAGAACAAAGACCAAGAAATAAAAATGAAAACTGTTTTTCAGAGACTTGCAATATCATCCGACCCAATCAACATCACAAAGTTCTCTTTAATTGCACCAGGAATAATAATTTGCGAGAAGCATATATATGTATATATATATATAGAGAGAGAGAGAGGAATGTTCATATGCATTCATCCCTTACCATGTGAAGAAAGAAACTTTTATAATTAGAAATATTCATATACAAAAAAGGAAAGGTGATATATGGTAATAACATGAAAAATAGGAATGTTCATGTGTAAAAAAAGGAAGGTGAGGGATGAATACACATGAAGATACTCATATTCTATGAAATACCACTTTTGCCCTCCCCCCCACCCCTTTTTTTGACGTTGAGTCAATTTAGTATTTTTGTGCACACTAACCCCATGGTTGCAAGTACAAATTTGGCACTCATCTAATTTTTCACAGATTAAAATTATAATAAAATTATATTTATAAACCATTAAATTTTAGGATCAATGATCAAAGGGTTAAGATAATCTTATTGGCTCAAGATTTTAAAGAAGATTGCATTTGGACTTTTATGATCATCATGCATTTAAGGGAGCCCACCTAGGAGGAATGTTTTCAAAAGAAAAACGTCGGCTTCTCTTTAGTTCCACTGAACAATTATGGCATGCCCATGGACGTTGATTGACTTTAACGAAAGTTGAACACTTTAATTTTTACAGTATGTTTAATGGGGTAGAATACTTTCTTCCAAGCAGCGGTACTTGTTCAGGTTTGAAAATTCCTTTTAGAACAAATTAATAATAAAAAATATAATAAAGAGGGAGTGAGGAGGGGTTCGAAAGAGAGAGAGAGAGAGAGAGAGAGAAATAAAAGGAGTAGAAGATGGCTTTTAATTTATAATAGGAGAGCATAGAATGGAGTGGAGTTCCTTTTTTTTTTGGTAAAGGAGAGGAGTGGAGTTGGAGTTTGAGAAGGAAAGAGAGAGAGATTGTCCAAGGTGGAGTTTGGATGGAGAAGGATCCATTTTACTTTGAGGATTCTATGAGAAAACTACTTTTTATAGATAAAACATATACTATCGCATGAAAATAATTGTCACACCCATAAATCTGAGATCCTTGGGATCCTCAAATCACGAGACACAATGGGTCTACAATAATTGAAAATAAGAATGATAATAAATTTTCTTTAAAATAAATTTCATTGAACAATGGATTACATGATGGGGTAACTTATATAACATGCCACTAAGCTCTAATTCAAAAATTCTCGCAACTCATTGATATCCCGTTCCCACATGCTACCTAGATATTCTCAATGTCTGACTCAATTGCGAAATCTGGGAAAAAACAAGAGGGTAGGTATAACTCTGCAAGTAAATCCACTATAAAACCATAGCAAACAGGCAATAGCCAAAGATATCAAATTTTGGAGCCACGGTTTTGATCAAATAAACAAGGAATGGAAAACTACAATATCCAAGCAAAGTTTGAATAGCAAGATCACATCGAATTCAAAATGGCGAATTTAATACTTAATGGAATTACAAGATTATAATAAGCTAAAGTATGAGCATATTCTAGCGAAAAAAAAAAAATACAATTTAGGAACAACATCCTAAAACCAACTTAAGGTAAGGCATCTCTGCAAGTACACAAAAACAAAGCAAACATAGTATGCTTGCCAAAGTTAAACTTGGACCAAACACAAGGTACCCGCTAGGTACAAGAAATTTCATATCTAAAGTTGGCCTGAGGCCAGAGATACCGGTAATCTCCACAAAACACAGTAGGAGCTAGCTGCAGATTAACAATATCGCACAACGGGACTCCAATCCCAATGTCATACCTAAAAAGGTTAAAATCCGAGTGTGAGTACCCCTACGGTACGTTGCCCATACTTTAGAGAATACTTTTGAGATCAATAACAGACAAATAACAAAATCCAAAAAATCCATGAATTTCCAATTCACAATTTCATGTGCACAAATAGGATCATAGTTGGAAATATGAATTAATCCAATGTTATCAAGTTTCAGCAAAATTTCATTATTCTCAAATCAAATAATAAATCACTAATAATAATACACAAATCAAATTTAATTTATACCAAAATGGTGACAATGGGAACAATATCCAATTTAGCGAATATCAAATAAATCAAAAACATTAATAATCCATGAAAATCCTATGATTATTTCAATAAAGCCCAAAATTACAATTTAAAGCATAATCAAGACAAGGAATAGGGAACTTAATAGTAGGGTAACATAGTGAGACTATTCGTCTGGATCGATCAAAGAATCTAATTTGCCCTGACTTGAATGTCCAAGTGTTTCAAAGTGAGTTCTTGATACTGTAGTTAATTAACAATTAAGATTCAGGTCAATGCACTAATTATTTGACTTAGGTTAGGCTTGGGTACCGATCATGTATCATGAGTTAAAACATATAGGTTTGGGCCCAAATGGTGTGTGCTCTGCATGAATATAAGTTAAATAAGCTGGACATAGATCAATAAGTGGTGTGGGAAAATCAGTTGATAGGCTCAAGCATGGATTCCTATACTAGGATGGGACCTAGTATGGCTTGGGTATATCTTTGAGTTGGACCCCAAGTGATTTATGCGATGCATAATATAAGGTGGCTAGGATTAGGCATGGTGTTTAATGGGTATGCATATGAATCAAGTGACCTAAACTGAGTTAGATATATGGGTACATGCATGCAATATTTAATGTTGGGCTTATAATAAAATATATAAATGGATAAGTTTGGTTTAGGTCAATTGGTTACTTAGGTCTAAAGAATGACACAAGTGGAACCCGAGGTTGATAAGCATGGTTTACATTCGTTTGAAAATGGGTTCAATGAATAGGACTCAGTTTAGCTTAGGCTTGAATGCAGAGTGGGCCTATATAATGACTTGGGTCGAATCAGTTGGTGTACTCAAGCATGGGTTCCTATACTAGGATGGGGCCTAGTATGGCCTGGGTATAACTTTGAGTTGGGCCCCGAGTGTTTTTTGTGATGCATAATATACGGTGACTAGGATTGGGCATGGTGTTTAATGAGTATGCATATGAATAAAGTGGGTCCAAAGAATAAGCAAAATGATACCGAAATATTCAAGTGGCTTGCAACTAGGTTGGATCTATGAGCACATGCATGCAATATTTAGTGTTGGGCTTCTAATAAAATATGGGTTCATCGATGGATTAGTTTGGTTCAAGTCAATTGGTTACTTAGGTCTAAAGAATGACACAAGTGGGACCCAAGGTCGACAAGCATGGCTTACAGTCGTTTGAGAATGGGTTCAATGAATAGAACTCAGTTTAGCTTAGGCTTGAATGCAAAGTGGGCCAAGCATTAAACTGAATATAATGGTTTGGGTCTAAGTACCAAGGCTAATGGGCTATAATTTGGCTCGGGTCAAATGGGCACATGGGAGCCGGACAGTTGGCCCTTGGTGAGGATGGTATGGTTCTCTAGGTGGGCCAGAGGGCAGTGATCAAATGGGTTCCTTGGAAGTGGGTCCTATTTGCCTTAGATGGGTTCAGTTAACATGTTTTATAGAGGTGGGAAAGTTGGACTTGGCTTGATGATCATGTCGTCTAGAGTATTGAGGATAAGAATATGAATTTTTATGTGTGTTCCACTTGATGGATCTGGAACGATGATGGAGAAAGTGATGAGATAACAAGATGATGGGCATGGGTTTTGTTGTGGTTCGGTTGGTAATAGTTAGATCAGCTGACCAAGGTGGAGATGGATTGGTGTTTGGGTGACTGTGCTTGCTTGTCAAGGTGAAAACTAATGGGTTCATGGTTGATTGGAGGAGTGGTGAATGGCAGAAAGATGAGGCTGTTTAGATTGGTCTGGCTCTATTTGGAGATGATGGGGGGAGGAGTGCTGGTGGGGATCCTAGGTGATGAATAAGGAGTTACCATGATGGGAAAATACACGTGTTTGGTTTTGATGTGTCCTGGGAGATTGGTTTGTTTAGTGGGCCAAAGAAGTTCAACTGGGTTGGATACAGACCGTGTGAATGAAAGATGGGTCCAGTTGACTATAAAAAGAAAGGTTGCAGAAAGAAGGAAGAAAAGAAATAAAGAAAAGAAGACACAGAAAAGGGGAGAGGAAAGCAGAAGACAAGAGAATGGCGAGAACAAGAAGAAAGCTGAACCGAGCTCAGGTACATAGATAGATTCCCAATTCGACCTGGATTATCATTGTTTCCAACCAGATAAACACACGGAGACTTCAAGGTAAAGTGTGGCCATTGAGATTACAGTTCGGCCAGCTCTTGAAGTAAGCATGAGTGAGGAAGATGGTGCTGGGCAGTGGAGTTCGGGCTCCCAATGGCTTGGGTTGGGGTGGTCTGTGATTGTGGAGAAGGCGAGTAGGAAGAAGCCATTGGTGGAAGGAATAAAACTAGCAGATGAAGCTGAAGATGGGTTCTGCAATCTTGAGCAGCCAAGCGTGAGAAGACGCAGAAAAAAAGAAGAAAAAGATGCTGCAGTAATGGTGACCATGCAGCTGGGTTTGGTTACAGAGGAAGATAGAACTGCTCTAATGCAAGGTAAAGATGGCCTGGGTAGGTCAGTTGGGTTCGAGTGCCGAAGGAAGGAGAAGTATCAGATGGAGTTCTTCTCTGGTGGAGATCTTCGAGGGTGTTAGTTGCAGAAGAGTACTGGACCAGTTGACCGAAGAAGAAGAGAAGCGTGCAAAGGAGAAGAAAAGCATGGAAAGAAACAGAAGCAGAGAAGAAGAAGAAAGAAAAACAAACAAAACAGAAGGAAAAAACTGGAGAAGAAGAAGAAGGAAGAAAACAGAGATGGGTTCTTGGTTGCCTCGGCTACTGGGTTCTGATGGGTTGGCCCTGGCTTGGTAACCTGGGTTCAGGCCTGGGTGCAGTGGATTGTATGCAGTTGAACATGGTCTGGGTCGGTTCCATGATGGTGGTGATCGTTTTGGTGATCTTGGCAGAGGGCCATCATGAGGATGACTGGTAAGATGGGTTAAGTGGCTTTCAACAGGTGGGGTCTGGTTCGACTGAAGCACGAGATGGCTAATGGTGATATTGATGATGCTGGGTTTAACACACGTTGATGCAGTGGGTGTCTAGATGATGATGATGATGAACTCCATGGCATAGCATGAGTAAAATAAACATGATGAAGAGAACCTGAATAAACATGCTACCAATGCCTATTATGGTAACTAGTAAAATAAAGAGAGACAGGACAGAGGAAGATACCTTAAACGAAAGAGAGAGAGAGAGAAACCTCTAAAAGGAGTTTAGCAATTTGTGGATGACCAGCGGGAGGGGTGGTAGTGGTACTCTATTTATATTTTATAGGAATAAAAAAAAGGAAAGTCCTAAAAGAAATATAACCGAATACTAATTTGGGTTAGACTCTAATAACCAAGGTAGATTAGGACTCCAATCTTTGAATAAGGTTAGGATGGAAAACAAATACTTCAAGAATTCTTAACGAATTGAATCTTTTGGTTGAGGCACCAGAGTTCTAAAAATCTAGAGTTCTATCAGACATGGGACCCACAAAGTTTAAACACATGATTTACCAAATTTAAATAGTACTAGTCATAAAAGAAAATTAAGGGTCCAAATTTACTCTAAATAAAAGACAAAACTCAGGTCATTACATCCTTTCCACCTTGGAATTTGGTCCTCCAAATTCTACTAATATGGTCATAAGAAATTAGCATCCTCTCCACCTTGCAATTTGGTCCTCCAAATTCTACTATTATGGTCATAAGAAATTAGAAGAGCAATTGGTTGGGGTGTTAAAATTATCACATTAACATGAAACGAGAGATCAATAAAACTAGCGAACAAAAGAGAAACCCGAATCCCAAAAACAATCAATAGATTCGAGATGTAACCAAAATCCCAAAATCCAAAAGATGTAAAAAAAAACAAAATGGAGGATCAGGGATCCATTGAAATTATCAGTGGCGTACTTAGGATTTTTATTTGAGGGGTGCGACTAAAAAGTAGCATGGATTTGGAGGCAAACTGAGAATTTTCATGTAGATTTGAAAGGTATACTCATAATTTTTAATGAATTTGTTGAAGTAGGCCCAAAATATCATACAGGTTTTGAAAGCACACCAAGGTTTGGGGGGTACTCATGTGGCAAAGTTTTGACTGCCCCTAGAGATGATTTCCTCCTCCTGCAACTCTCCCTCAGCATCCCTGTTTTAAGGTTTTCATGCTGATTAAAATGGTTGGGACAATGATTAAAATCCAATCAAATCAATGTAATACTCAATGTTCAAACTTCAAAATTTAGTGCTTTTTTGAAGAGAGTTTATCTTTTGTGATTGAATCCAATGATGGTCAATGGTTGCATGAATGTCAAATTGGATCAATGTGAATCAATGAAGTAAAGTAAGTCCACTCCGGAGGTTGCTGGTTCGAGTTACTTTATCATATTAGGCCACAAGGTATTTATTCGGTTCTCATTGGGCCCAAAGGGATTAGTCTAACCAAAAGGACCAGAACAGCCTTAAAAAATTAGACAAAAAGTGCTAAAGTAGGTCAGAATGAATGGCTTAAGTTTATTTAAGATGAGCCCTACTTAACAAACTAAAGAGGGGTCTAATAAAAGTGATTTAAATAAAAGTAGGCCGCTTTGTGAAAAAACTTGCTTATACTTATGATCAATTTGATTGTGCTACGATTGAAAATTTTCTTGACGACAGTAATTTTGAGTTTAAAGGTCGATATCACTAATGAACTTATAGCAATGTGCTCAGACAATATATGAGTTCAGTCCAGACTGTACAGGAGCTTGGTCTTGGTGATGTCGCTCTTTACATTTTTATTTAGCACTACTTATTTGCCTTTCTTTTGATTATTAAAGTCAGCAGCGATTCTTCATTTCCTTTATTTTGCCCATTCTTTGCTTTCATCTGCCTCTTGACTACAAGCTTCCTGGAAGAAGAGGTACAGACCTACTAGTTTAATAATTATAATAGGGATTTTAAAGAGAAAGAAGAAAAGGGTCAATTCGCTACTAGTTTAATAACTATAATAGGGATTCTAAATTATGCCTTCTAGAAAATAAAGTAGACCCATTGTACCACTCAACGTGTAATGGTTTCAACCATGAACAATATAAATTTACCCAAAAAGAAAAAAACCATGAACAATACAATTTTTGTGTGGTTAGTTTGAAACCTGATCAGATCCATTGGACTTCCATTTTCACCTATACATTTTATTTTGACTTTTCCAAAAATGGCCAGACCTTTCATGAACAAGGAAAGGCAATCATTACGGAGTAGGGGATAAGCAACATCATGCCGTATAAGTAGAAAATCTTGCATGATGAGGCATGCAAAATTCAGATGAGCCTAAATGCAGAGCTTGTGGCCATCTGGTGGGTGGGAACTAGGACTGGGAAGTGATCGACAATGGTAATTAAAATATAAAATACGTGAAACCTCAGGGAGGGCTTAAGCTTGGTGCAAGGGAGGAAATTAGGCCCTCGCATACTGAACTTTTCCAGATACTCCTCGTCATTTTTTTAATATTTTATATATATCCAAAACCCTAAAAAAGCAATTATAAAAGAAGATTGGTAGGGTTTTTTTTTTTTTTTTAGTACTTGCTGAAAACGTTTCCCTTGAAACAAAGGGTTAGATGGCACTTCGCATTTATATATTCGGAATAGAGATGATTCAATTTCAGATCTACTGCCACAATTATTCATTAATTTGGTAGCTTCCATTAAATTTAAGAAAGCAAACTTGTCATATAAAATAAAGTACATGGGCAAACTCGTCCAAGCAAAAGTGGACCAAGTGATGCAAATAAACTTGTCATATTGTAAGGGTAAATTTGTTCCCAAAAACACAAACTAGAATTCTTGTTGTTTGGGAATTGATGACATATCAATAGGTTGTACCCCACCCTTTAGAATTCCTTACTTGTTCGGTAATAAGTTCATAAAATTTGGTCTTTTGAAATGACTTTCTCGATTAATAGAATTTCCCAAATTCTCCAAATTCCAGCTAAAAATACTCGAGTGCTGGAGCACTTGTTAATTGTGCTGGCAGACAATTTCTTGAGAACTCAAATTCCGATATCCCCCAGATAAGAGTACTTAGATATGCTCTAACCTAACGAGGCTTGAAATTTGTATATACAAACTTGAAAAAAATGACCAAAAAAGTTGTTTGATTTCATGTATATTTGAAAAGGTCGCCTTTTCATATAGGAGGCAAGAGATCTTAAAGCAGATTCAAACTAATGCATAACGTCACTCAAAAAGCAATCTAGACCAACTTAAGTCAAAGAACACAAAAAGTAAACTCGCCAAACACAACTGCCCAAACCTGGTGAAACTCAAAACCAAACATCCCCATCGGATATGATCCACATCTACAATTCAGCAAATACGGTTTGTCTATGGGCCAGCATTTGTGTGCTTACATTTTCATATTGCAATGTATAATTATATCCTGTATCAGCTCATACTGGTAGGATCGAACTGTATTGACTAACCTATAAAGTATATTGTCATACAAGTGTGAAATAATTATCAGTCGATAGTACAATATGAATACCAATATCTAAAACAAGGTACATTAAAAACAATTACATAATATGAAAGAGACATTGCATCATATTATTGCTTAGATTAAAACAAAAAAAAGCAACAACCCTCCTTCACAGCATGCATGACCCATGTAAGCATCAAGTAAACAAGCCTAAGCAAAGAAAGCCCAGAAAAGGATTGGGAGCAACAACTGTCTGCTATAGGCATACGTGCTTATGGGAACACTTCAGTAGCACCTGAGGTATGTAACAGTAAGTGGGTACCGGAATGTATTTGCATATTGGAAGGAGAGACTCCCACCAGGGGCGAGCGGGCCGCCGTTGTTGACAAGGCAATCATTATACTGGATTCGGCGAAAAATCCTGGGGTTGATCATACGAGCTGAACTGAACCAACCACAGCTAACATGTATATTGGAGACGGTGCAGCCAGTAATGCAGACATTGAGGATTTGGACTGTGTAGGTCGGGATGCCGTTAGGGAGAGGGGAAGTGGCACCCTGGTAGAGTGCAATGTCACCGGGGGAGCAAGAGTCGCCAATCCTATCTGTTAAATGGTCATAGAATTGCACATCTTTAAGCTCAAACAAAATCAAGATTCAAATCAAACAGGACTAGAGCCCAGGGCACAATTGAAGATGCTGACTCTTGCAACCTTGATATTATGGGTTTGAGCCATGTTTTTAATAAATAAATAAATAAACAAAAACAGTCCAGCAAGATTGAGTGTGCAGTGATATCATTTATCAATCGATCTTCTATAATAGGAGAGGGATAGGAATTACCCAAAACGGAGATATAGAAAGACAACGTGTGGAAAATTGGTAATGTGAAGTAGAAAAACAAAGTTTCAGATAATACTAAAGCTACTTGGATGCATGAACGTCTGAAAAGGGGGTCAAGAAGTGGTTTTGGCTGAGATTACAGTTTTACAGAATTTATGATAAGAACCATCACCCTACCCAGGTCCACCTCTAGGTCCCATGTACTCACATTAGTAAAATGAAGGTCTTGGGCGTGGGGAGAGTTGAGGCCCATATATACTCAAATTAGTAAAATGAAAATGATTATAGAGGTCAATAGAGTTGAGATACGTATACAAAATGGTTACCATACATATGTAATATTGGGCATGTAGGATTGAGAAACACAATCCACCCTTGGATTGCACCGTGGGCACGAGTACTGTACCACTCACCCAATCTGGCAAGAAAAAAAAAAGTACGAAAGGAAAAAAAAATGCCATAGCATTGGGTTTTGTAAGTCCTCATTGATGAGACCCATGGGCATCATTCAAATTGGACCCGAAGTCTCAACCCAAATTAAAAATACGACTAAATAATGGGCCATACCAGGTTTTTCTTGAACTCAGATCTACGGGCACCTGTTTTTAGCATTGCACTGGGCCATCATTCTTCTTCCACAATTTGAGGAACAAGGGATTTAAACTGATCCTCAAAGAAAGGTCTTGAAAGTAAGTAGACTTTGAAATAGAGAGGTACATTAGCATTACATCAATTGCCCAGAATCAGATCTGAAAACTTCAGACACAAAATATCGTTGGATTGTAAAAGTTATCCTTGTGTCATGAAGACGTGAAAAAGTGAACTTTGATATAAGGTAAAAAAAAAAAGCACCCGATGCGTACTGCAGAAGTTCATGTTACTGAACTTTCAGATTGTAATTCCTCACCTACTTGCAGCAATTTACGCATGGCAGAGGCTGAGCATCCTCAGCCTCATCAGGGGCAACTAATCTTCCTATTCCCACCTCTGTTTCGTAATAAATTCCTGGACGTTGTAAAGCCACTCGGACCAGTTATTAACTTGGGCCAATTAATAATAGAACATTAAAGGCCAAAGGTATGTCTAACCTAATACACTCCCAGCTACAACTCACAAAAGGTCGGGCTAAAAACCAACTTATGGATTAGCAAGACACCTCTCGTTGCACAGGGACTAACCCACACAAAATAGTGCTCCACAGTAGTCGCCCACACAAAGCAACCGCAAGGAGTCGAACTCCCCTTTTCCCTGTGGAAAGGGAGATGCCTTCCCATTGATACATAAGTAGGTTGCCTTATTTTTCACTCTAAAATACAAAAGTTATAAGCAATATTCAAGGAATCTTGAATCCATGAGGATGACTGGATCTGTGAGCTCTTTTCAATCACAGAGGCTATCTAGCGATTCTAACTTCGTCACGCGTCATATTCTAATTTGTGATGCAAGAACTTTGGGTGTCTGCCATTTTACATACGGGATGTGTTTCAGCTGCCCATTTCATGAAAATGTAATCTTGGTCTATTATAAAGGTAAAGGAAAACTTTTATTTTTATCCAAATTCATGACCTCGTACCAAGACACATGCCAGCATGAATGCAAACGTTTTGCATATATTTTTCTACTACTAACATTAAAAAAATTTATTTCTTTCACAGAGAGAGAGAGAGAGAGAGAGAGAGAGAGAGAGAGTCCTATGCATGATCAGATCAGATGTGCACCCACCCACAAGCCCTGCCAGCTTCATGTTTAAAGAAGCAGAAGTAGATACTTGTGATCAAGTAAATATTCATCAGTTCCACTTATTGTTGATCGAAAGGTAAAATCATGCACACTGTTAAATAAAGATTCAGAGATAGAGAAAGAGAGGGGAATTACCAAAAGAAAAGAAAAATAGCATAGACACCAGCAGAAAAACTATACACGATGTCTCCCTCCAATAACCGCATAGCCCCCTCCGAGATGTCATTGCAGCTCGCCCCTTCTATACTCTTCTTCTGATGGTTCAAAATCACCTTAGCACAACATATAGAAGAAGAAAGAAAACATAAAATCTAATAGGCTTAATAAAATAACAATAAAATCTCCCAACCACAAAACGAAACCGCTGAATCATGAACATAGAAGCCCGATTATTCGTACTGGCCAGTGACGGTATCTATATAGGACGGATTATAAATGCACGAATGGTAGGCAGATGGATTGATTACCTTCCAAACTAGGTAGCTATAGGATATTTTTAGAGTGCCACAACCACTGCTAGAAATTGACGGTTATGTACTCCAACAGACGGCGACATGTTCCACGGTCGAGATGACTCACAACCCATCACTTCAAATCTTAATAAATGGAATGATGACATGTTCAATCGAGTCCCATACCCAGAGTGTCTTTTTACAAAATGGAGAGGTGTCACAAATAAATGCACATAAGAGATGATGACTTAAGAAATCAAAATCTGAACTGGCCGGGCCCAAGTTTTCTCTTTTACTATCGGCTCCTCGTATTGTTTAACACGTCAGTCTCAACCTGAGTAGATTCAAACGTTCGCGCGCCTTAACCATTCAGATTCAGGGAATTTCCAACTGTTCAAGTAGAAAGAGTGTGCAAATAGAATCTCTAAAGTCCAATCTGACAGAGAAGATAACTGCAACCATCAAATTTGAAGATTGAGTTGCAGCAAAAGTGTTCTTGCTCATCCCTTGCAACAATTTATGGCCTTGATGGTCTAACCAACCGTGACCTTTATTTTGTACTGCTAGTTGGATTCAGATAGAGCACACTAAAACCATATAACATGAGTGAAAAAAAAAATGCAATTGCTACATTGATCGAATGATCTATGCAATAAAACGAGGACAGGACGCAGGCAAAAGTGGACAAGAAAAAAGAATAAAGTACAGAGAAAAAGATGAGTGAGCGAGTGAGAAAGAGAGAGAGAAAACGCTTGCCGTAGAGGCTTGTGTTAGAAATAACATTAGCAGGGAGAGGGCGGGGGCAGACAGGTTAGTAAATGGCGCCGTTTTTAAAAAGCAGGCATTCATTCTTCCCCTCACAAATATCAACCGTCCTGCTGTTTTTGACGGCACCGTGCGCCACCACCAGGAGGAAAATCTTCTACAGTTCTGCCCCGTCCCCTCCTCCTGTTGGAGCTTGGCATTAATTGAGTTGTTTAATTTACAATACTACCCTTGTGCTTTGATATTTGTCAGACCATGTTCAAGGGCTGTGTTATACTTTTTGAAGGATTATTAATGGCTCGATTTGGACCTACCCTTCGACAGTTAAAACCATCAAAACAATTCCTAAACCCATCATATTCAAGACTCGATTGGGACTTCTTCACCGTCAAAGTCTTACTCCATTTATATTGGGATTAGCTATATAAGTTTTATTTCTTTATATTTGAATTATGATAAAGTTTTACGTTGACTGTCAACCTATAACCTTTCTCCTTTATCAGGACTTAAACCAACAGTAAAAATTGGCAGAGTTAATGGCTCAATTGAGATTTACCTTTGGACAATCCAAACCATCAAAACAATTCCTAAACCCATAATATTTATATTTGTCCACATTTGGCATCTCTTATTCCAAACTTTGACCATAAAATTATACTTTACCTGCTTTAAAGAGAAATTTGAAAACTAAAAGCATTGGGCGTATAATTCTATACTTTATCTGGCATTGAAAAAGCACAAATAAATCCTCTTAATTGATGTAACTCATTTATGAGCTTGTGAAGGTAAAATCTTTGGGTCGCAAGATGTGTAATTAGTTTTGTTAAAAGTTAATTCTTTTCTTTTTAATATTTTTTACCAAATAATGTCACCGGGCATTATTTACAGATTCAAATTTATACAATTTAAGCAGTGTTGCTAATGTCTAGAAAGGAGGTTATTTTCGTAAAGTGGGATGAGTGCCTTGGAGCATTTATTCTCTTCTTCAAATTCCCACTGCTCAGTAGTAGACATTCTCCCGAGGCCACATTAAATTTAAGGATCTTGGCAAGGATCTCACTTTATTTCCCTCTCGGTTTCGCGTCCTCCAAATTCTTCTTTTGTTCATCAATTTATTTTAATATAACTTGACTCGCGCAACCCAGAAAAGGAAAACAGTTGGTTCAGGTCTGAATCTTCTCAAGCCAGCCCTCTCAGAAATCGTAAGAACCGGCTTTAATCAGCAATCAATCCAAACCGCTTTTAATCAAAGGATCCTATCGATCTAGTCCAAAACTCACTTCGCTAAGTATTTCCAATGTCCGGTCCGTTTGGAATAAAATTTGATGCATTCTTTTAGGCAAGGGGCCTTTCTAACTGGGGCATTGAGAATTTCTTCGAGGAATTTCAAATGAGATTGGTTAACCAATTCTTAGTATTCCAAATGGGTTCAACGGTTTGAAGCACCCAGATTCCATGTAGTTGAAACCAATCCCATTTTCTCCATTTCATATAACTTTCAAAAATTTGTTTGACCCTGCCCAAAACCACCAACCGATAGTTAACAAGGTGAGCTACCCGCCTGACGACATGATTATTCCAAAGATAGGAATATCTAAATTTATAGTCAGTTTACTACGTAGGATTACAGCCGGAATCATAGTCACATTCAAGGCTCACTGCAAAATGTTATAGACAGTTTGTAAGGTTGAAGAAAACTCGTTTATATACAGTAAAAATAGGATTGTATCGAAAAATCATCTGACAATCACTCTACATAAAATAAAATAAAAAGGACCCAAAGACATATTCCACCATAGTGGTCTCAGGTATAATTTCAGTTTTTAAACTCTCAACTAGGCAAAAATATTCCTGCTCCCGCATACACAAACAGCATTATGTCCACTCGGTTTTTCTTTCTTGTTTTTTTTTAACAGTGGGAAACTTCCCCAATGCAGTATACTGTAAGACATATTCCACCATAGTGGTCTCCGTTATAATTGCAGTGTTTAAACTCTCAACTAGGCAAAAATCTTCCCGCTCCCGCACACACAAACAGCATTATGTCTACTCGGTTTTTCTTTTTTTCTTTTTTTTTTTTTTTACAGTGGGATACTTCCCCAATTCAGTATACTGTAAGCCTTCATCCAAAATATTTTTGTCAAAAAATCCATTTGGATATTTCTAGAAATTTATGCTGGTCTGATTTGTGTTCCACTCACATCAACTACTTGAAGTGTTGGATCATGTTACAATAGTGTCATTGTAGGGAGATCTCATTGCAGGAAAAATGGGAGTTTCTCCTCTGTGTCCTTCACATATATGTAACTCTAAGATGCTTGGTACCTTTCCAGTGGTCGCCGGCAGTGCTGGACTTTGTACATTTCCTAGAATCAAATCACCTCCTTGATATCTGTTCTGTTGGTCAACCACTCACGTGGTCTAATAAAAGATCCGGTCGGGAAAGGATTCAGGCCCTCCTGGACAGAGTGGTCGCTGACGAAGCTTGGCTTCACAAATATCCCCAGCTGCACCTCTTCGATCTTACAAGAGACAACTCTGATCATAGCCCAATTCTCCTGACACAAACCCCTACCAACACTAAAGGCATTCAGAACAGCCCCCGTTATCCAGGATCCACTTTTGTACATAACCTAGAGAGGGACCTGATAGAGGAGTTCAATGCGCTTAAAACTCAGCTCGAAATTTTCTAAATACAGAGATCTCGGATTCAATGGCTTATGGAAGGGGACAAGAACACAAAGTTCTTCCGCACGGCAGCCAAAATGCAGCATAGGAAGAACAACATTCATCTGTTGCTGGATGATCATGGAACTCGTTTCTCCTCCATCGACTCTCTAAAGAACCATTGTAACTGTAAGACTACTTCAGGAGTATCTACTCTACACCTTCAAGGAACCCCAGTTTCCACACCCTTCCCCAAGCCATCCCAAAACTATTTCGGATGCAGATAACCAAAGCCTTTTGCAATTACCATCGCAGGAGAAATCAAGGAAGCTACCTTAGCTCTTTGTCAAGATTAAAAAAAAATGAGGCGAGAAAACCCCGCTCATGTAAATGGGTGAGCGGAGATATCTCCCCTAGATTCCTAAAACTTAACAAAAAAGGATCCCGAGGACGCAGAACTATGTCTTTGGTTCTACTTCATATAAAATGACTCTTAAAGAAGATTTTTTTGGTAATGTCCTTGTAAAAGAATCATCATCACATCATTAAAACCTTATTCCAACCATGTTGAGATCGGCTACATGAATTCTATTTTTCCATTCCGTTCTATTTTGAGCCAACTCCTTCGATAAGTTAAACTTCTTCAAATCTAAATTAATGACTTCCATCAATGTTTTCTTCGGCCTACCCCTACCTCTTGATGGGCCATCCACCTGTATAACTAAACTTTTTCTCACTGGTGCCATTACTGGCCTACGCTCAACATGTCCAACCCATCTTAAACGGGTTTCTCTAATCTTATCCCCTATTAGTGCTACCTCAAAATGCTCTAGAAAGCGCTCATTTCTAATTTTATATTTCCTAGTTTTACCACACGTCCACCTAAGCATTCTCGTTTCCGCTACATCCATCTTATGAATATGCGTCTTCTTAATTGGCCAACCTTCTGCTCCATATATCATAGTTGGTTTAACCACTGTCCTATAAAATTTGCCATTCAATTTCATTAGCATTCGTATATCACAAAGCACTCCAAAAGCTAGTCTCCACTTCATACATCCAGCTTTTATCATATGCTTCATATCTTCGCCAATCTCCCTATCCTTACTAATCATCAAGCCTAGGTACAGAAAAGAACCTCTACGTGGTCTCTCATGGGTTTCAATTTTGACAGTAGTTTTAACACTTTGTATATGCCCACTGAACTTGCAATCCATATATTCTGTCTTTCTACGATTTATTTTAAAGCCTCTAGATTCTAATGCTCCCTGCAATCTTTCAAGCTTTGCATTTACACCATCTTTTAATTCATCCACTAATACTATATCATCTGCAAACAACATACACCATGGTACTTCTTCTTGAATATACACAGTTAACTCTGTTAGTGTCATTATAAGAATATGTTGTCAATTACGTGACCAAAGTGTAGTTCAGCTCTAGAAAGACCTAGTTACATCTCTGAAGTTCAAGATCAAGTTAGATCAAGGAAGCTCGAGGTCTATCAATGAAGATCAAGCAAGTTCAAGAAAGATCAAGATCAATCAAGAAGATCATCTATGAGTGCCAAGGGATAAGGTAACATTGACTCTTAATATCCATAAAAATAGAATGGGAAAAAGGGCCTCTAAACACCCTGTCTTTGAACTACGGCTTAGACCACGGCTAAGCCGTAGACCCTACGGCTCACTCTCCAGAGAGAAAATTTTTGAATCTTTTGTTCTACGGCTGACCCTACGGCTAAACCGTAGTATGATTCACGGCTAAACCGTAAAATCTACGGGCCACTGTCCAGAGAGTGCTCTTGGCCATATAATGCCTACGGTTGATCTTACGGCCAAGCCGTAAGGCCTTCACGGCTAAGCCGTAATATGATTCACGGCTAAGCCGTAAGGTTTTCGGGCAACTTTCTAGAGAGCAGTTTTAGGAGATTTTAACTTACGGCTGACCCACGGCTAGACCGAAAGGTACTCACGGTTAAGCCATATAATGATTTACGGCTAAGCCGTAAGCTAAACCGTAAGAAGAAATAATGTTGAATTTGGTCAAACTAGCCGTTGGATGTTGTCAGAACATACGGCTAAGCCGTAGGCCATTTTGTTCTCAACCGTAGATCTATCCGTTGGAGCCTTTCTGTATTTAAAGGGGACCTCTCCTTTCTTCCAAAAAAAAAAAAAAAGCATTGATCAAACTGAGTAAAACCCCAAGATAGCTGAGCCTTTGTACCACTAGTAAAATCCTATTACAAGCTCCCACAACCACCTACTCTACAACTATTAAAGTGCCATTATTGTTGCAAGAAGAGTAGTTGTACATTTAGGAAATGCTTCATTCAATCTGAGAAAATCTTAGCCTTCCAAACCCTCTTAAAATCTCTTCCCTTGGCTGAACACTCATCTGAATATCTTTATCACCAAGGAGCAAGAATAAGAGGTCAAAGCTTGGAGGTAGTCTTTCAAGCATCAAGAGCATCACTCAAAACTAAGGTATACAATTCCTTGTTTGGGTGTTCCTCTATATTTCAATTCTCTTTGCTGTAGTTGGTGGAAGACAAACCACCGCATCAAAAAATTTTTGTAGTTGGTGGACTAGATCAAGGATCAACCACCTGATCAAAAAAATCCAGTTGGTGGAAGATAAACCACCCGATCAAAAATTGTTGCAAGAGGTATTTGTTATATAAGTACCTCACAATTAGTGGGACCAAGAGAGATTGCTCTTGAGAGTGGATGTAGGTTTAAGACCGAACCACTATAAATTACTGTGTTTATTGCTTGTTGTGTGTGGTGGATGCCTTATACCCTTTTTACTTGTGTTGATCATCTCTGTAAGCTATATCTTCCTTATTCGAATAGCATTTCTATACACTGTCAACACACACAACTTTGAACATCTCTTTTGATCTTGCGTGTAGACTCCTAATTTTAATTATTGCACTCTTATAAAACCTCCTTTCCGGAAAGAATTTTTTTAATAGTCCTATTCACCCCTCCCCCTCTAGGACTTGGTGAGATCTAGTTGTTGCACTTTCAATTGGTATCAAAGCGGGTTACTTCTTAAGGGTGTAATAACCTGAAGTAGACCCGTCTTGTGCTAGAATCACCATGAATCCTGAAGGAAGCTCTGTCACCCGGTCTCCTTTCTTTGATGGAACAAATTATGCCTTCTGGAAAGCCCGGATGACAGCATTTTTGAAATCCATGGACTGGGCTGTTTGGGAGGCTATAGAGAAACGCTGGACGGAACCCACTGAAAATGTGACTATAAATGGTGTCACAACCACTAGACCACTGGATCCAGCAAGATGGTCTGCTGCTCAGCTACTTCTTAGACAAAATAATGTTAGAGCTTACAATGCTATAGTGTGTGCCATGAATCAAGAAGAGTTTAAAAAGATCATGACAACCACTTGTGCAAAACAGGCCTGGAGAATCCTTGAAGTGACTTATGAGGGTACCTCTGTTGTCAAAAGATCTAAACTTCAGATGCTCACAAGTTAGTTTGAAAATATTCGCATGGAAGAAAATAAAATGTTTACTGACTTTCATGCTAAGCTCATGAAAATTGTAAATGAAATGTAGGCTCTGGGGGGAACTCTTTCAGAAGGTAAAATTTGTAGTAAAATCTTGAGATCACTTCCGGAAAGATTCCATCTCAAGGTAACCTCTATAGAAGAATACAAGGATTCGGAACAAATGAAAATTGAAGATTTAGTGGGATCCCTTCAGACCTTTGAATCAAATTTAACAATGATAAAAAGAAATCAATTACTCTAATCACCTCTCATAACACATCTTCCTCTAAAGATGACATACGAATAACTAGTAATGACGATGATGAAGATGTGGCCCTTTTGGCTAAAAGATTTCTGAAACAATTTAAAAAAAAGAGAGTGAAAGATTATAAAAATGAAAACATCAATGAAAAATTCAAAGGTTGGTCGAGTTCCCTCTCTAGAAGTAAGCATAAGGAGCCCATGTGTTACAGGTGTAAAAAATTTGGACACATATCTACCGATTGTCCACTAAAAGGAAAATCCAAAAAGAAGAATCTAGTAGCCACTTGGGATGATTCATCTAAATCAGATTCTGACTCAGATGAATCACATCAAAATGAAACGGACAAATATACAGTTCTGATAGCTACCACTACAACATTCAATCTCTCTGAGGAAATGATTAAATCTGAAATATCAAATGAAGAAATCTCAGGAAGTGAGTCAGAGAGTGAATATGAAAATTCAGGTGATGAGGAAAATGGCAACACCACGGATTCCTATGAACTACTTTATGAGGGACCCTGTAGACTCGTTGAAACTGTAAGCAAACAACAAAACAAAATTAAGAATTTAAAAGAAAAGGTTGATAGTATTAATGCTGAAAAGGAGGAATTAATCAAAGAACTTGAAAGTATAAAAGTCCAGTTATCAACAGAAAAAGAAAATGTAATCAAATTAAGAGAAAATGAAAAAACACTTTAGAAAATAAAAGATGAAAATAATGCTCTCCACAATGAAGTGGCTGTACTGAAACGATATAAAGAAAAGTATGAATACAAATTTACCCAAAATGATGAAAAGTACATTAGACTGTTCAAACTAAGGAAATCTTATAAGGATATGACCGGTCTTAGATATGACAAAAATGTTAATCAATCTCCAAGTTCCGGAACTATCTTTGTCAAAGGTGCTCTAGAAAAGGAAGATACCAGTGTTAAAAATATTTTGAATAGAGCATCTACTAATACTCATGCTGTGTCATCAAATGTCATTTGTCATTATTATGGAAAAAGAGGTCATTTCAAAATGGAGTGCAAGTTGAGAAAATTTCATCATAACATTAGTCTAAAAAATGAGAAAAACACCTCTAAGAAAGTAGAACTTGAAAACAAAATGCTAAAGTGCCAAATAAACAAGTTCCCCTTGAACCAAAAGATGAGTAATCTGTTAAAAGAAGTCTAGAAGTTAAGAAAACAATTTAAAATATACAAAAGAGATGAAGCAAAAATTGGAGCAAACTTTCATTCCCCCCAACATAAAACATTTCAAGTGAAACATCAAAAACCAGTTTGAATCCCCACTACTAGTACACTCAAGTGGATTCCTAACAACAAGAATCTAGTGGTCCACACAGCTTTTAAAGCTGCAGATCAATCAAGATGGTATCTGGATAGTTGATGCTCAAAACATATGACTGGTGATAAGTCATGTTTGTCTAAAATGATTGAATTCGATGGAGGCACGGTTACTTTTGGTGATGGTAGTACTGCAAAAGTTATTGGTAAGGGAACTTTAAATGTTCCAAACCTACCACCTTTTGAGAATGTTCTGTGCGTTGATGGGTTGAAACATAATTTACTTAGCATATCTCAAATATGTGATAAAGACTATGCTATGAACTTTAGTAGTCATAGTTGTGAGATCTCAAGGAATGGAAAGATAATCTTGAGAGGTCTTAGAACTACCGACAACTGTTATGTAGTGGGAAAATCAAATACTTCGTCCTCCGCCTCTTGCTTATTGACTAATATTGATGAAGCTATGTTGTGGCATCAAAGACTTGGGCATGTAAACTACATGGACTTATCCCATCTAAACAAATATATTGAAGGACTGCCCAAGATCAGTAGCCAAGAAAAGATGATATGTGGAGAATGCCTTCAAGGAAAACAAATTAGAAGTGCCCATAAAATAGTGAATGCTATGAAAACTTCTCAACCTCTAGAACTTATTCATATGGACCTAGTTGGACCAACTAAAAAAGAGAGTCGAGGTAAGAAAAGGTACTTTCTTGTCATGGTAGATGATTACTCTAGATTCACTTGGGTTGCATTTTTGAGAGAAAAATCTGAAGCCTTTGGAGAATTTAAAAGGATTGTAAAACAAATTCAAATTGAAAAAGGCACTTCAATAGCCCGAATCAGAAGTGATCATGGTGGAGAATTTGAAAATGATCAATTTGACAAATTCTGTGAGAAATATGGGATTCATCATGAATACTCAGCACCTAAAACTCCACAACAAAATGGGGTAGCTAAAAGAAAGAATCGAGTTCTTCAAGACATGGCCACAGTCATGCTTCATAGTGAGAATCTTCCTAGAGACTTGTGAACCGAAGCTGTTAATACCAGTTGCTACATCATCAATCGAGTTTATCTTAGGACTGGTACAAATCATACAGCTTATGAATTATGGCATGGGAAGAAACCAAATGTGAAATATTTTAAGGTCTTTGGAAGTAAATGTTACATTTTAAAGGATAGAGAACAACTGAGTAAATTTGACTCAAAAAGTGATGAAGGTATATTCTTAGGCTATTCAACACGGAATCGAGCCTATCGTATTCTAAATATGAGAACCGGAGTCATCCAAGAGTTAATAAATGTTATTATAGATGATGAATCCACAATTTCTGATGATGTTGATGAAGTGGAAGTTCCCTCAATAACTGAACCCACACGATCCATAGTAAAAACTGATGTACCTACTTCCACTGAAAATTTGGTGAATGTAAAAGATCATCCCATAGATCAGATTATTAGTGACCCTCTAACAGGTGTAAAAACTAGGAAACAATTGGAGAACATTATGAGTCACTTGTGCTTTACTTCTGTTTTAGAACCTACTTGCGTTGATGAAGCCTTCTCGGACAATGAATGGATAAAAGCAATGCAAGAAGAATTGAACCAATTTACAAGAAGTGATGTTTGGTACCTAGTTCCAAAACCAAAGGACAAAAATGTGATAGGCACCAAATGGATCTTCAAAAATAAACTTGATGAAAATGGTGTTATTGTTCGGAACAAAGCTAGGTTGGTAGCACAGGGATACTCTCAAATTGAAGGTATTGACTTTGATGAGACCTTCGCTCCAGTTGCTCGTTTAGAATCAATTAGGATTTTGTTATCTATAGCGTGTTATTTAAAGTTCAAATTGTATCAAAAGGATGTTAAAAGTGCCTTCCTAAATGGAATTTTGAATGAGGAAGTGTATGTTAAACAACCAAGGGTTTTATAGACACAAAATTCCCTAATCATGTATTTAGATAAAAGAAAGCTCTGTATAGTCTTAAGCAAGCTCCACGTGCTTGGTATGAAAGATTGACAAAATTCTTATTAGATAATGATTTTCAAAGAGGTAGTGTTGATAAAACTCTTGTCATCCAAAAAACAAGAGAGTCAGTTTTAATAGCGCAAATATATGTAGATGATATCATCTTTGGCCCCACGTGTAATGAATTGACTGCTCAGTTCGCTCATCTAATGCAATCTGAATTCGAAATGAGTATGGTTGGCAAACTGAATTTCTTCTTAGGTTTGCAGGTCAAGCAATTACGTGATGGTATCTTCATTTCCCAGTCCAAGTACGCAAAGGAATTGGTAAAACGATTTGGTCGAATGGCTGGGAAACATGTCAAAACCCCCATGAGTACAGCCATCAAACTTACTAAAGATGCTAAAGGTAAAGGGGTTAACTCTAGCCTATATAGGAGTATGATTGGAAGCCTATTATACCTGACTGCAAGTAGGCCAGACATAGCATTTAGTGTGAGAGCATGTGCACGATATCAATCAGATCCGAAAGAATCCCATCTGACTGCTGTAAAAAAAATCATTAAGTACATTGCAGATACAACCGAATATGGTCTGTGGTATTCTCATGACTCATCATCTTCCATTGCTGGATACTCAAATGCTGATTGGGCAGGAAACTTAGATGATAGAAAACCCACCAGTAGCGGATGTTTTTATGTTGGAAATTGCCTAGTAGCTTGGCATAGTAAAAGGCAAAATTCTATATCTCTTTCCACTGCAGAGGCTGAATATATTGCCGCCGGAAGCTAGTGTTCTCAACTCTTGTGGATGAAACAGATGCTTATGGACTATGGCATTAAGCAAGGAATAATGAGCTTGTACTGTGATAACACTAGTGCCATCCATATATCTAAAAATCCGGTCCAGCACTCTCGCACCAAACACATTGATATCCGACATCATTTTATAAGGGAATTGGTCAAAGAAGGAATCATTGAGCTTGAATATATTCAGACTAACCATTAACTTGCAGACATATTGACCAAACCTCTTGATGTATTAAAATTTAAAAATTTGAGGAAATCTATTGGTGTTTGCTGTTTGGATTGAATTGTTTTTGCCCAGGACCTACGGCTACGCCGTAAGTCATTTCACGGCTAAGCCGTAAAAGACTCTACAGTTCACCCGTATTTGCATAAACTTTTACCCTATGGCTCAACCGTCAGGGTTTACGGCTCAGCCGTAAAATACTCTACGGCTAAGCCATACAGTGTTATTTTTGCCCTCGTTCTGCGCGCCGATATGTACTTAAGTCGATCTCTTCGTTTCTTTCTTTTCACTGCGCCTGCTTGTTTCTTCTGCCCTAGGTCTCTGGTTCTTCCTTCCTCGCTCTCTCCTCTTCTGGCCTTCTCCTTCACTGTAAACTCTCCCTCCTCCGTATTGTTCTCTTCTTCCTCATTTCTTGTTTGCCTCCGTTCCTGTATTTTCGTTTCTCTGTGATCGGTTTCTTTCTGTCATTGTGTGCCTCTTCTTTCTTTCTTGTTCTTGGTTGGCTTTCCTCCTTCCTCTGTTACTATGCCTCCCAGGACCAAAAATGCTTACCCCGCAGGTAAGAGGCCTCGAGCCTCGGGAAGCTCCTTCAGGCCTCGACAGAGCTCTCCACCCTCTCCCAGAGTTTTGGTTACACGGGAACCCACTCAAGATATGTCCTTTTTCTCTCATCCAATTACCGTGGAGAGAAATGTTAATATACTTGCAGTTGAAACCTATGGTGTTCATACCCTCCTCACCACGGTTGGGTGGGAAAATATACTCAAATGGGGTGGTCCTGGCTTCCCATCGATTGTAAGAACCATGTATGCATCCATCAAGACAGCATCCTTAGACTCTCTCTCTTTTGAGATTGAATTCACTGATGGCACCAATGTTATCACTCCTGCCATCATTTATGCCCTTATGTGTGTTCCTCTCTCTGATGTGCCCCCTTCGGTCCTCAAGGACTCTCTCTCTGAAGAGGAAAAACAAACCGCCACCTTTGCTCTATGTGGCGAGACCATCCCTTCGAAAGACAAGGGCTTCCTCCCTGCAGCTTCCTTTCTTCCTCACTACCGAATCTTACATGCAATCTTCACATGTAATATCTATCCTAGGAGGGGCAATTTCTCTGACCTGACCCCTTTCATGGTTAATGTCCTATATTCTGTCCATATGGGGGTCAAAGTGTGCCTTCCCTATCTTATTTGTGCTTCCATTATTCGTTTCTGGCTATGTCCGGGTAGAGGCACCAATGCTTGCGTGTTTGGATATCTCATGACTCGCCTTGCCTCTCATTGTAGGGTCAATTTACCATCTGATGAAGCTCCTGAGTCTCACCCCACCTTTGGAACTGTCAATATTCAAAACATGCGCTTCTCTAAGCAACTAGTGGCTGGTCCCCACTATCATGACTCTGGGGCTGAAGAAGACTCACCGGATGCGCCTCCTCCTACAGCACCCTTTACTGCTTCACCGGGTCCGGTTCCTCCCCCGGCTTCTTCCTCTGCCTCTTTTGAAGCTCGGCTGGCAACGCTCGAACAGCGGTAAACAAAGATGGAGAAGCTATTGAAGAAATCCTTTCAATATCTTTCAAAGATCTCCAAAAGCTGCCGGCGAGATGATGTGACGATTCCTTCCCCCTCTCCTCTGTCTGATTGATGTTCTGTCCTGTGCTTTGTTGGCACTATATTTTTTATGTATTTTGGACATTGGCTGTGCTTCACCTTGGATATGTTATTAGTTACATCTTTTGTCATTGTGGGTGATGCGCTCTTTCTGTGTTTTGGGACTTGTCATGTGCTTGTGCCTTGTACTACACCTAATTTCTAATATAATATGGCCATTACTTCGCCGTTGCTTATCTTTGTGTGCACTTGTTTTTCTCCATGCCCTTCTTTATGCTTTATGGTTGTGGTGCTTCTTATATATCTCTTTGTCGATATTGTGCCAAAAAGGGGGAGAATTATATGCATGCCTTCAGAGGGAGCTTTCTAACCTCCCACCTTTCTAGTAGACTGTGTTTACAGACTTTTGCAGTTAAGCATCTTCAAAGGGGGAGCCTCAATGTGTTGAACTTTCAAGTCTTATGTAGATCTGTTTAGTTAAGGTGTATTCAGTATTGTAATACTTATTGTACCCTATTGTTGAGTTACAATGTTGTATCATCTTCATTTTGTATATTTTTGTCACGAAATTGACAAAGGGGGAGATTGTTAGTGTCATTTTAAAAATATGTTGTCAATTACGTGACCAAAGTGTAGTTCAGCTCTAGAAAGACCTAGTTACATCTCTGAAGTTCAAGAACAAGTTAGATCAAGGAAGCTCGAGGTCTATCAATGAAGATCAAGCAAGTTCAAGAAAGATCAAGATCAATCAAGAAGATCCTCTATGAGTGCCAAGGGATAAGGTAACATTGACTCTTAATATCCATAAAAATATAATGGGAAAAAGGGCCTCTAAACACCCTGTCTTTGAACTACGACTTGGACCACAGCTAAGCCGTAGACCCTACGGCTCACTCTCCAGAGAGAAAATTTTTGAATCTTTTATTCTACGGCTGACCCTACGGCTAAGCCGTAGTATGATTCACGGCTAAACCGTAAAATCTACGGGCCACTGTCCAGAGAGTGTTCTTGGCCATATAATGCCTACGGTTGATCTTACGGCCAAGCCGTAAGGCCTTCACGGCTAAGCCGTAGTATGATTCACGGCTAAACCGTAAGGTTTTCGGGCCACTTTCCAGAGAGCAGTTTTGAGAGATTTCAGCTTACGGCTGACCCACAGCTAGACCGAAAGGTACTCACGGTTAAGCCGTATAAGGATTTACGGCTAAGCCGTAAGCTAAACCGTAAGAAGAAATAATGTTGAATCTGGTCAAACTAGCCGTTGGATGTTGTCAGAATATACGGCTAAGCCGTAAGCCATTTTGTTCTCAGCCGTAAATCTATCCGTTGGAGCCTTTCTGTATTTAAAGGGGACCTCTCCTTTCTTCCAAAAAAAAAAAAAACATTGATCAAACTGAGTAAAATCCCAAGATAGCTGAGCCTTTGCACCACTAGTAAAATCCTATTACAAGCTCCCACAACCACCTACTCTACAACTCTTAAAGTACCATTATTGTTGCAAGAAGAGTAGTTGTGCATTTAGGAAATGCTTCATTCAATCTGAGAAAATCTTAGCCTTCCAAACCCTCTTAAAATCTCTTCCCTTGGCTGAACACTCATCTGAATATCTTCATCACCAAGGAGCAAGAATAAGAGGTCAAAGCTTGGAGGTAGTCTTTCAGGCATCAAGAGCACCACTCAAAACTAAGGTATACAATTCCTTGTTTGGATGTTCCTCTATATTTCAATTCTCTTTGCTGTAGTTGGTGGAAGACAAACCACCGCATCAAAAAATTTTTGTAGTTGGTGGACTAGATCAAGGATCAACCACCTGATCAAAAAAATCCAGTTGGTGGAAGATAAACCACCCGATCAAAAATTGTTGCAAGAGGTATTTGTTATATAAGTACCTCACAATTAGTGGGACCAAGAGAGATTGCTCTTGAGAGTGGATGTAGGTTTAAGACCGAACCACTATAAATTACTGTGTTTATTGCTTGTTGTGTGTGGTGGATGCCTTATACCCTTTTTACTTGTGTTGATCATCTCTGTAAGCTATATCTTCCTTATTCGAATAGCATTTCTATACACTGTCAACACACACAACTTTGAACATCTCTTTTGATCTTGCGTGTAGACTCCTAATTTTAATTATTGCACTCTTATAAAACCTCCTTTCCGGAAAGAATTTTTTTAATAGTCTTATTCACCCCTCCCCCTCTAGGACTTGGTGAGATCTAGTTATTGCACTTTCAAACTCATCCATAATTAATGCAAAGAGATAGGCTTAAGGTTGATCTCTGATGTAAACCCATAGTCACGGTGAATCCACATGTTTCTCTACATGTGGTTCTCACACTTGTTACTCATTCATACATATCCTTAAAAGTTTCATTATAACATCTGGGGAGATTCCTTTTTTTTAAAACCCACCAAATTAAATTCATCGATACCCTATTATAGGCTTTTTCCAAATCGATAAAAACTATATGTAGATTTTTCCTCTTTGCTCGATATTTTTTCATTAATTACCTGAGTAAAAAGATAGCTTCCATAGTTGATCTCCGTAGCATAAAATCAAATTGATTTTCAGAAATCATGGTCTTCTTTCTCAGTTTTCGCTTAATTATTCTCTCCCATAACTTCATAGTATGACTCATAAGTTTAATCCTTCGATAGTTAGTACAATTTTATATATATCCCATATTCTTATATATAGGTACTACAATGCTTGTTCTTTATTCATCCGGTATTTTCTTTGTCACAAGTATCTTATTGAATAGTCCACATAACCAACTCACCCCAACCTCTCCTAAGCATTTCCATACCTCTATCGAAATATCATTCGCTTCAATGCTTCATTCACTTCCACCCCTCTAATTCTATGGAGAAAAGTATGTTCTAATAATGAAGTATCCTCCTTAATTCTTGTATCACCCAAATATTCTTCATTTAGAAGTTCGCTAAAATATTCCTTCCACTTTTCTTTAATATTGTTGTCCGTCACCACAATATATTCCTCATTGTCCTTGATACATTTGACATGATCTAAGTCCCTATTTTTCTTTTCTCTTATTTTTGCGAACTTGAAAATATCTTTTTCTCTTTCTATTGTTCCCAACCTATTATAGAGGTCATCGTATGTTTTGAACTTTGCACTACTTACTACTTTCTTTGCCTTCTTATACAGCTTAAAATTTTCCATACTCTTAGTCCCCTACCAAACATTGTAGCAATGTCTTTTCTGTCAAATAACTTTCCAAACTTCCATACTCTACCACCATATTTATTTATTAATATGTCACTTTCTTTTTTATTCGCCAAGTACTGTCCTCGTAAAATAATATCATTTTAAAATAAACACGACGACTAACAAAAGATACATTGCTCACTTCTCTCTCCATCAACACTTAAAAGAGTTACAGCAAAATCACATCAAGGTTCTTACAATATCAATTGCAAATGGGCATCCAATTAGAATCCAAATACTCCTAATAGGAATAGGAAGGTATGAAACTTGACTTTGGAAACTAGGAGAAACACAGATTCAGATCCCTGCAATGGGTACCACATCCTTGCATGTGCAAAGCCAAGGATCTGGATCTAAGAAAACGACAGTATTTAGTCATTCAAAATTGGAAATCAAGTACAATTAAATAGTCTCACATGTACATTAAATAAATAAATTGAATCCCTGATGACATCCATAGATCAAATTTTGGTTCATCTGAATCCAAATCTGTTTTTACTAGATCCAAAATCCATACACAACACAAGAACAGCTTCTTACCCAAATGATAAGAGGCAACGGTTCTTACCTAAGTAGTTGGGGTTTACTATCTCTTCCAAGGTGTCCAAACCTCCTTCCCACTTATATATGCTTTTTTCCCCTATGCGCGGCTTCCTTAGCCTTGTGAGTGGGCTTTCTTTCCATGCATATGGGCTTTCTCTTCAGTCCCAGTCCCCTTGGATGGGTTAGTCCTAGACCCCTGGATGGTTTACCCAAAAAGAAATATATATCCAGATACAACACAGGTTCTTTGACAAATGCAGGCACATTCTATAGACAGATAAGAGTCCAGATTCATCAAAGTTACAGGCAAGATCCAGCCCATTTCAAGCCCTAACCACCAAGGAGTATTTCAAGCCATTTGTATTCCCCCCAAAAAAAATACTGAAATTTCAATTTTGACCTAAAAATCTGCCAAAATTTGTGTTAATATTTTATTATGTTCATCCTTCTGAGGATAAGCTTGGAAATCAACGCTCTCAGTGTGTCCAGGAGTCATGTCCTCTTCCATTGTACTAGTCCTACGTGTTTTGAGGGATCCCAAGAGATTGGTGAAGATGAAAACAATTCCATGACACCAGTATCGAGATAAAACAGAAATATAAGTCAAGAGTTAAGAAATAACCTTTTTAGGGGCCAACTGTGTAATAAAAGTGGCTAAGATAAGAAAGTATGCGATGCTTATACCGATTGAATCGAAGCTTAGACGTAATAAGAGCAACAGCCAAGAAGGTTGATAAGGCATGTTAGTTTATTGACGCTCAAAAGTACAAGAGTTGGGAGTTTTCAGGTGTAACACCATGGCCCCAAGTCTTCCCCCCTCTCTCTCACTCTCTCTCTCTCTCTCTCTCTCTCTCTCTCTGTGACATCTTGACAAAATGTAAGCTTTGCTTGAAAAAAAAAAAAAAAAAACCCTATTACTGTTACCACCTGATACCTTTATTTTACTTTTTGATCTGCCCCTCTATTTTTACATCACATACATAAACAAAACAATACTTTATCAATAATGACGTCAATGACGATAAAAAAAAATTTTTGTGGCACTCTGTATTGCTATGGAACAGTACTCCCTATTTGGTTACAACCCCAAGATCAAAACATTTGCAAAATTTGCATTTGTCATATTTCCTACCTTTCAAGGGACCGTTAAGGGCACATTTGTAAAACACACAACCCAAAAAATTAAAAAAGTAAATTATCCGTACTTAATTTTCACGCACTTTGTGATATATCACAACACTTTCTTTTTCCCACAAACTCACCAAAAACCGTATATCAGGGCAAAGAATCACTGTGACTCTAAGTCCAGAGGACCCAGCCATAAAAGATTAAAAAAAACCTTCCCAGAGCGCTTTTCTTCCTGCTAAAGGCCCAAAAGAAGGGTAGAGTTCAATTTGAAGAGCCAGTACACCTTAAGAATCAAGATAGGGCTTCAAAGAACCCAGCAGGCTGTTTATAAATACATAATATCCTTACAATAAAAGATAAATTAAAAAAAAACATGTAACACATGATACAATTTCTGCCCCCTTCACAATATTGATATCTTGAAAGCCTATATTCTAGCAATCAAAGGGACCCAAAAATTGTGATCAATGGTGTTTAATATTCAATCCACAACATTGACGATCAAACACTATGTGCCCACAAAATAACATAACAATAGACAAGATATTAGGCAGAGAGAAGCTCGTTGACGCTCAATTTTTCAAATGTTATATACTAACATAGACACATACATCCACCCAAGTTCCTGCCCTTCATCGTAAAGCTCTAAAGATTAGGCCGACGACGAAGGCCTTGGTCATCCAAAAAAAAAAAAAAAAAGAAAAAAAAACCCTCAAACACCCCCTTGATTGGTAAAGAGTCGCTCCCCCACCAAGAAATCAATGGACTCGCACTAAATAATCCCCATCCTAAAGCATAATACATCGACATTTTCGCCTTCGGATGGGTCAAGCTCTAATTAGTTATATACCAACCACAGGAATTAATGTATTAACCCACGCTAATATACTCTCTACTGGCCCCACAAATTAGTAAAAGCCCAGACTACGTATTTTCACTTGGATACTACACAAAAGTGGCCCACCTAGACTCTTTCGTGCACCACTTTTCAATGAAAATCAATGAAAATGAAACTTTCTGTTCCACACCTAGCCATTCATTACTGATAATAATAATAAAGACAACTTTAGCAACAATTTTTTGCCATGAGATTAAGTAAATCATTCTACGGACCCTCCCAACCCGCACCCCCGGATGTCAAACTCACCGATTTCCAAAAAATAATGGATAGAGATTTTTGCAAGAAAAAGATTAGGGCGTCAGTCGGAAACCACCAATAAACTAAAGAGGGGTCATCATCAGATGATGAGAAATACATAAGCCAAGGTAGCTAAATCTGAGTTTTCGTGTGAAGCCAAGGTAGCTACATTTGAGTGAATAGTCAACGAGAAGAGGGTTGCAACATGCTTTCCTATCATCAATTGGTTACCAAGCCCTCTGACAAAGTAGCTAAAAAGGCTTAATGCTGGCAATATAAAACTGACGATACTTGCAAAACATGGATATGGAGAAACAAAGAATATTTATTTGCTTGTTAATCCAATATATACTGGTTAAACAAGTATAACTAGGAAAGACTTAATTATTTTTTTATTCTGGGTTACTTGTTCACAGATAAATATTTGGATAAACGAGGACCCACACTTAAATGAATTAACACAAGGGCACGACAGCCTTAAGAGCACGGTTTGAGATTTTTCAGGACGCAGCATCATTGTTTAAAGGAGGACACATTTTAATCCCCAGCCAAATGATAGCTGAACAGCAACCAACATCAAGCATGTTGCTCCTATAAAGAATAGGGAGACATAAAAGAAAATAAATAAAAAAATAAATACAGCCTAGAAAATTCCATGCTTGGGAAAAGATTAGGGAACTGCATAAGGAAAATTCAAGTGCAATTTGGTTGACAGAACAGCAAACATAACATATGCTTAATCAGTTGAAGCATGATAACCATGATTTTGGGAACAGTACCGACTTGTAAGGCAAGAAAAGAAATCACGACACAGATGCAAGGGATAAGACTGACCCTCTAACACAGATGTTCCAATAAAATCAACCTCTTGTCAGGAAAAATAGGATAGCTTTCTAAATAAGCTAGGCGATGGAACATGGACACTAGGACACTATCCTCCAAATCAAGACAAGACAAGAGTCACGTTTGAAATACAACTGACAGAGATGAGCTGATTGAGCACGCAAGACGGGTCAATTATGGAATTACATTGACCAATACAACAAATTACATCTAATGCTCCATGGAATTATCATTTGCCAGCCCCAGCTGACATTGTAAATGCATTAACCCCACAACCGTTCTAAAGGAGACGACACTAACTAACTTAAATGAGACAAATTTTAAAAAAATGTCCATATGATGCTACGATTAAAGCAAAGCAGACATTAATCAAACCACGTTCTACGGATGATAAAGTGCTACATAAAAATGTGGGAAAACCATAATTATCATTACCTAAAGATTCTTAAGAACAAGGTAAACGGTAGCCATGACCTTCTGGAGGTCATGGGTAAACTAGTCTCCATTAAGACCACCAATAAGAATAAAACATAGCTAGAAACTAGGGAGTAGAAGGTGGTTGAAGATAGAAAGGGTACACCATCAGATTATGGTAAACCCATGGGTTTACCAATTAAGAAGAAAAAAAAGGCGAGGCATCTGCAGAATGGTGAGACCACAGCGGCCTTCAATTCCCCTCCATAAGCAACCGTAAGTCTAGTAACCAGGATAGTAAGATGTATCATATTTGGGAGGTATGGCATAACCATAACCTGTTGGCTTGTTGTCATACAGACTCGAGGACAAGGCCTCTGCTGAAAGCTGAGACATCGGCGGGCTGCGGTTCCCGCCGTAAGCCAAATGTGATCCAGAAAATCTAGAAGCCAGGTGACGCTCATAGAGCGTATCAGTCATGGTTCCAGATCCACCTGACAGGCCATAAGGCGCAGATGATCCAGGGCCATAAGGAGCAGATGATCCAGGGGCACCAGCCAACGCATATGGCGAAGTTGAAACTGGTGCAGTACCAGATCCACCTGCCAGACCATACAAACTGGCTGAACCTGCGACTGCACCTGCACCAGCACCAGACAAGGAATACAGTCCAGCAGAAGCAGAGTATGTATTTACACGATCAGCCAACAGACCAGAAGGCTGTTGAAGCTGTTGTAACATCGGTGGGCCAACATCTGTAGAAATGGCAGATTGTCTAGGCCGTTTATGTGCGGGTTGCTGCTGCTGGGGCTTCGCTGCTGCAGCACGTTTCCGGTCAGCTTTCTGCTTCTCTAACTGAGCAATACGCTTTTCAAGGTCCTCACAGGAGTACTCAGATTGCAGCTTGTGATCTTCAACAGATTTTATTACAGCTCTGTAGGCAGCAATTTCCTTGGCAGTGGCCTCATTCTGTCACATTATGTACAGAAAAGTATGTGGTTTAGTGCATGAAAGGCATCCACTAAAACATCATCTCTGGGTTTGGGTAGAGGTTGCATACCAGGGATTGAGTAGAATTATTTCCCTTTCTCCGTACCTCTTGAGCAACCTTCTTAGCTTCCTTCAAGTAGGCTTTCAAAAGGGGTACCGGAGGAAACTTGTCAACAATCTCAAACGCATAGGCAAAATTAACAGCATCAAGCTGTTTCCCCTTACTGATCAATTTTTGAATCAGATCTGTTAGAAGCAAAATGCTTGTCATTAGACTAAGTGACCAAAAATCAACTGAAAGTATATACAGCAGCAAAAGGGATAACCAAATAGCACGTAAGAACAGGGCTATAATAGATTACATTACAATAATGAACCTGAAATTCTAAAAGCTCAACAGTAAAAAACCCTTGCAAATTACAACTCCATCTACAAGAACAGAGAAAGGAACACTTTCAAGAATAGTAACTTTGAAAAAAAATAAAAGTCAGCATAATCTAGATACTAAGTTCACTGTATGTAAAGTTTAGGCCTCAGAATTAAAAAATAACAGCAAGGCATCAAAAGCCATTTAGTGCCAAAAGATGGGATTCTTGACTTTAATATCCTCACTGGCCAATAGTTCAGAACCCTCAATGAACAAGTACGACAACAAGAATGCAAAGGACATACGACAGAACAAAATCAAGATACAAGAAGCAAAAATTTTAAAGAAATAAAATAAAATAAATCTACCCGGGCCAGTGCATAGGATACACGAAGCAAAAATTTTAAAACCACAGTCAAAATTGAAACTCATGAGATACCACCTAGAGATTTTTTTCGCTACCTAGGCTCGATGATTAGTAAGGACAGGGGAAGTGCTTTGTGACAAACGAATGCAAACAAAATTGAAGGGCAAATTTTACAAGACAATGGTTAGACCAGCTATGATATATAGAGCAGAATGTTGGCCAATTAAGAAGACGCATATTCATTTGATGAATGTAGCAAAAATAAAAATAATTAGGTGAATGTGTGGTAAAACTAGAAAAGATAAAATTAGAAATAAACACTTTCTAGAGCATCTAGGGGTAGCACTAATAGGGGATAAAATTAGAAAATACCCGTTTAAGATGGTTTGGGCATCTTGAGCATAGGCCAGTAATGGCACCAGTGAAAAAAAATTTGGCTATACAGGTGGATGGCCCATCAAGAGATAGGGGTAGGCCGAAGAAAACATTAATAGAAGTCATTAATTCAGATTTGAAGAAGTTTAACCTATTGAAGGATTTGGCTCAAAATAGAACAAAATGGAAAAACAGAATTCTTGTAGCCGACCCCAACATGGTTAGAATAAGGCTTTGATGATGATCATATCCAAGCTAGTGCATGGAGGTAATGGCAACCACCACTGCTTTACACAAAGAAAGCTTTCTTCACAAAAGGAGGTGATCTAAGTGCTTTCAACTAAGAAGCACAATACGAACACAGGACACGGACAAGACACGACGGCAAATTCAAAAAAATAAGATACAGACATGGCTAGAACACAACAAATAATAAATATATATTGTTTTTATATATAATCATAAAATTAAAAAAATTATATTTTTAGCCAAACTAAGAAGCATAATGTCACAATTAATAGAAAAGAAAAACACAACTAAAACTTGAAAAGCTAAACACAATGAGACTAGCAAAAAAAAAAAAAATAGAGTTAGAACAGAGGATAGCCAAAAAAAAAAATAAAAAACAGAGATTGTTTGGAAAATTTCATATTTGGTCTAAAATTGTTCCTAAATTATTTATGAACTTTTGAAACTTCATTTACCTTTTTTTTTTAATAACAGGCTATGGTCACACTCAACGATTAAAAAAATAAAAAAAGAGAAATTTAAATTTTTAAAAAAAACCCCGCCATGTCCCTGTAGTGTCCAAATTTAAAAAAAAATAATAAACATATTTAAAATTTTAAAAAAACCCCGCCATGTCCCTGTAGTGTCCAAATTTAAAAAATAATAATAATAATAGACACATTTCATGACGTGTCAAACACGTGGACGACATGGACTAAGACATGGAGACCCTAGGCGCGCATCCATGCTTCCTAGGCTTTCAATAACAATCAATTCAACAAACATATAGAATGTTTAAATGAATTTCATTTAACAAAATCTCACTAAAAAAATGAGTAAGACTAACATTTAAACTAATGTAAGACTGATTACTATCTTAAGAAACATACTAGATGAAGGGATGCAATTGGTATCAAGAAGATCAATAGGCAGGACATATTCTAGATCTCGGGCACCAAAAACTCTAGTAAGCAATAAAAATCAAAGCTAAAAAATATGGCTGCTAAGACATTTCCAAAACACCTACTTCAGTTAATATATACAATGGATAATGTATGAGGCCACACCCACAGAGTAAATGTATCACACAGCTACATGCCAAAGGAATATGAGACCACTGTCAGATGGCGGAGCTCCATATACGGGAGGCCATCAGCATCTAAGAGCTTCATTAGTGACATTTTACTAAGGAATGTACAAAACATAGAGAATTTGCTCTACTGAAGTAAAGTTGAAACAAAGGAGACTTTCAGCCAGAAGATCTATGTCACACAAATACCTAAGATAAAGAAATAAAAAAATTAAATTAAATATTCTGGATCTCTCTTCCCTTAACCCCAGAACCTTTGGAAAGCATAAAAAAATAAAAAGACAAACAAAATAAAATTGCCAAGAAAAGGCATTAACAAAAACACCTACACCAATCAACATACAATGAATAATGTATACCTCATGGCCAGTCCCAGATAGTAATTGCTGCGATGCAGCTACCCAAGGCAATAAGACCACTCTCAGATGGAGGGTCTCCATGCATAGGAGGACCATCAAAGTCTAAGAGCTTCATATGTGACGTTTTACTAAGGAATTTACAGCATAGGGTGGTTAGTCCATTGAAGTAAAGGAGACTTTCAACCAGAAAAACTCCTCCATCACACAAACCTCCAAGAAATCAAATATAAATATATTAAATATTCTGTATCTCAGGAACCAAAAGTTGTAGAAAGCAATAATACATCAAAAGATTTTTAAAATGTCTATATGATTGCAAAGGAAGGCATTCAAAAGAACATGAAAGAATATGATAGCTAATAAAGACATAAATAGAAAAGCCAACAGGAGTTTATACACGAAAAACGTATGCCTCATGGCCAGTCCCAGAGTGTAATGGCTGAGATGCAGCTACCCAAGGCAATGGAATATGAGACCAGTTTCAGATGATCCCCATATACAGGTGGACCAAAACATCTAAAAGCTTCTGTGTGGTGTTTACTAAGGAATTTACAAACATGGGATGCTTGCTCCATTTTTAGAAAAGGTGACTTTCAGCCAAAAAAACTCCCCCATCACACAAAACAATAAAAAAATGACATAAACAGGTAAAACAAAGCAAGACTGAAGTCCCCAGCTGTCCCACAGCTGGTGAGGGACATATTGAAGTGTGCACGGGGGTGAATTTGAGTACACTGTATTGTATTATAAAAAAAAAAGGGAGCAATACTGATGCTTACAAACAGTAAGGAGGGCACTAACAGGACACATTCGGCATCAAGTAGAAACACAGGTGGATATCCACTGCACCTCTAGCATGAAAAATCATTAAAAGGAAATAATGAACAAACATAAAACAAGTGTTCTATCATTAGTGAAGTAGGCTGAAATTCAGCCAGAAAATCTCCTATTGCAAAATCCATTATACAAAAAAATCATTTTCGTTATCAGCAACTAGTGATAAGCTACTTCCAATGCTATGCCTCATGCACCAGCCACAAGGGTAGTGGAATCAATTGCTGCATGAGAGCTCCTAAAGGCAATTCAAGGTGCCTGCTCTAAGATGGGCTAACTCCAAAGGCAAGTCAGGCAAAGCCAGGCAAATCTACCCTTTATTTGTGGCCTTACCCCGTATGAAATTTTAAAGCAGACGGCATGTATGCATGGGTGCATGTTTCATGGAAAGTTCCAGATGGAAACAGCTCCCCAAACAATGGATTATGAGACACTGAGAAGATGCAAAAAGGCCATCAACATCTAAGAGCTATAAGTGAGACGTTTACAATGAAATCTACAAACATAATAAGTCTGCCCCGTTTACTGAATGGCCTTCAGCCAGTAGAACTCCCCATCACAAGGAATAAGTCAAACCATCACAATTTGAACAAGTACAATAAAAAAGCAGCAGGACCAAACAACTAGAAGCACACACTAATTATCTAATAACATCAAATCAGCATTAACAAAACACAACACAAAGGGCACACCTGGAGGCCGGTAAAGCAATTGAATTGATACCACATTACCTATTTGCCACACACACACACACACCTGTCTACCTATAACTGGTTAGGGCAGATAAGAAGCTAACCCAAATAACAAAACCTCATGTACACATTAAACTAAATCCCCTGAGGTGCACTTGGGTTTGCAAAGACATTATCAGAAGCAGAATCTAACAAAAACACATTAGACATTCTGTAATAAAACAATATTAAAACGAGGTATTGCCCCATTTAAAACCAAATAAACAATCCAAGATTAAAGATTTCACAGAAAACAATATGCAAAAGATCAAATCCTAACAATGGAAGATCTAAACAAGGAAAGTAAGCATTTTTAGGGGTTAAAATAAATTAAGCGATCTGTATTCTTACCAGGAACCTTGTCCACAAGACCAAGCGCCCTGCATAGATCTGGTGCCTGCTTCCTCCGAGCAATAATAACAAAGATATCCAACAAATCATCCCATTTAAAAACCGACACTAACCCAAACGTTCCTAAAAGCTGCAGAAAGGCCAGCCCCTCTAATTGATTATCGACCCCTTCGCCAATTTTACCCTTCCATTCCAACGCTAGCTTCTTTGCTTTCTCCTTAACCGATTCCTTAATGACCGGCGACACAGCCGCCAGCCGCTCTAACAAGAGAAGGCAAGTGCGCCTCAACGCCGCGAGCTCATTGTCCTTATCCCCTTTCGATCTCCCAGTGTAGAAACCCTCCATCGCATCCAAGACCACCTTGGCCGGATCGGGAGCAGATCGCAGCGCAGATTCGAGCTCGGTCCTGATGTCCGAGCCGTCCTTACGGTGGGCAAGGATGAAAGAACGCAACCCCTTGCCGTCCATATTGGAGCAGAGGGTTCTCAGCTCCGGCCATGTGACCGGATCCGACAGCTGAGAATCTAAAGCAGCAGCGATGGAAGCGGCGGAGGCGGAGGCAGCGGGTTGGTGCTGCTGCTCCGCCGCCAGGAGATCTTTGAAGCGCTTCTCGATCGATCCCTCGATCGAGTCGAAGTGTTCCTCGAGATCCTTCCATTTGAGGGTGAAAGACGCGAGGGCCGAGGAATGGGAGTGGAGCTCCTCGAAGGCCTTTCGAAGATCATCCTTCTTCGAAGGAATCGATTTGATCGCTGCAGAAATCGACTGCAGAGCCATCTCTGCGCAAGATCGATGAAATCCTAGAAGCCTTAGGGGGATTTGCAGAGATCAACAACCAGCAATCAAAACCCTAGAAATCGCCGGATTGCGAGGGATCTAAGAGACCAGAAGAAACCCTAGAAGATCGAGAACTAGCTGTGGATGCGATGCGAACAAGAGAAGGAGAAGAGATTAGAGAAAAAGAAAGAAGCCTCTGGGGCGAGAACTAACCGTAATCGTAACCCTAACCCTAGAAAGCCGAGGCGCGCGACGGCTCCCGCGAATACCCTAGAAGAAATGGGAACGTTAGAGAAGAAGGGGCGATATTTATTGGCGTGAGCGGTTTGGCTTCACCGTTCGATCTTTATCGTGCGGCCGTGATTAGTTTGGGGTAGTGATGGTTCTTGACCGTCGATGCCTCAGATTTGTGGATGAGATGGGCTCCTTGTTTCACTCTTATAACTGGGTCCCTTCCACAACTTTGCAAGGGCTTAAGATCTTAGCTTTTATTAAAATAATCAATCAATCATATCATCATCATCATCATCATCATTAAAGGCTTGTCCATTTATCTTGCACCGCAAAATTTTTCATTCCAAACCATTTTGAACCAAATCTAATGCCTTTAAATAGATAATATTTTAAATATATTTTACCCCTTTTCAGAATTTTTGAAGGAAAAGACTCTAGTAGTTGATATAGCTATTTTTTCACTATCGCATAGAGTATACAGTGTAAAAGAAATCTGTACATCCACAATAATAAATCAATAAAACCAATTTTAGCGGTTGAAAAGGCTTTAATGCCTGGTAAAGTATTTTAAGATGGTAAAAGCTCAAAAATTATGTTTAAATAAGAATAAAATTCTTAGATAGCAGACTCATCCTACGAGTGTGTTAAAAATCAACATGGATGGTGCTTTATTTTTTTTTTATCAGAAAGTCTTGGGTGAAAGTTATTTTATATGATGAGAAGGGTAGTATAATAATGGCAACAAGCAAGATTAAGAATGGAATAGTAGAAATGGACGATATCAAAGTTCTAACTGTCTTAAGAGGTTTACAAATAATTTGTCATTTAGGGATACAAGAAGCTATTATTGAAAGTGACTCGTTCAGAACGGTTGAGACTTTAAATTCTTTTTCTCTTAACCTATCAAGACAAAGTCTTGTCTTTGATGAGATTCAAATATTGTGAGATACTTCAATAGATATGAAATGACTAACGTGAGTAGGGAAGTCAATTAAATGAATACAAGCTAGCTAGGCATGCCAAATTTGTGGGCGATTTTGTGGTTTGGCATTACTTTCCTTCAGGTTTTATTAGACAATTTGTTCTAGTTGACTAAATAATATAATTCTTTTGAGTTTGAATGAATGGTTTTTCTAAAATAAAAAAAAAGGTATAGTATACTTGCTTATGTTAAAACAGTGTATAAATCTTTCACTTTTTCAATTGTATCTTTTTTCGGGCCACAAGCAACCTCTTCATTGATTTCTTTCGAGACACAAATGTTTGTCGGACTCTCTCTCATTTATTCTCTTCAACTCCCTTTAGATCATATCAAGCACCATTTTCCTTCACAAACAAGAATCTTTTATATGCCATCCAACGAAAACAATACATCTATCATGTCACTAAATGCATTGAAGGAATCTTTGGAGTTGTTTTGCATCCTAACCAATGAGTTACCATCATCCATACACATAATAAGTATGAGCAGTGATCCATCAAAGGGAAGAGTTAAAACCCTTCTACTCAAGTAGAACCTCATTAATTTTCATTTACAAGACCAGTTAAACCGAACCTAGCGCTCTCTCTAGCTCGATATAACTTGTAATTAGATTGGCAACACATAGGAGGACAACTCAGGTTAGGTCCAACCCACTATATTTTATGAATTTTTGCATATGCTTTAAGCCTTTCTTAGGAGTTAATCCAAATGTCTTTCAGTATTTTTAGCAAGAAAAAAAACTTATCTTAGGCCCTTTTTTATGAAAATCTTAGGCCCTTTTTAATTAGTGCAGGGTCCCCCCCCCCCCCCCCCCCCCCCCAAACCCCCCAACCCAAGAAGAGTACCATCCTCCTTTACTACACAAATAAAGATTTATTGTCCTATTTTTTGGATGACCATAAACTCAATAGGCTAATAGCAATCGCCAACATTCTACACGTATGTGTCAATCTAACATGATGATCTTTACTCATATAATCCTAAGTAATAACTTAGCTCGCCTGGGACTGCAGTTTGCTCATAAAAGTTATGGGTTCAAGCTGTAATATCGCACTCGGGCTATAGAGGATTTACCTAACTTTCCTCTGGGACTGAAAGAATTAGTTTGGCCCAAAGGGGCGGGACACCCTCCGATAGGAAAAAAAAACCCTATGGTTTTGCTCTCAAAGGTTCAAAGTCTTGAGCATTTGGTGCCCAACTTAATTTGTACTAAAGTGGCCATGTTTTGTTAGCTAGATTTAAAATTCTCAACTTGCTTTCCTTTGGTCTTCACTTCAAATGCTCCATAACTGTTGACAAAAAGTGGTATGGATTGAGTCATCTAAATGAAGCAGTTCAGCACCAACATGGTTCATTTCAAGAGCATTGGTGGGATTAGGAATAGGATTACATTCACATATTTAGATTTTCTTCCCCTTATTCACCATGGAAGGTCTCCTCTCCTTTCACAATGCACTTTGAGTGCACTAAGGCCTTATTTGTCTTTTAAGCATGGAATATAAAATAAGATTTTGGAATATAAAATGAGATTTGTCAATGTAAAATGTATTCTTACAAATGTGACACATTTTTGCCTCTATAAAATTTATATATATATTTTTTATAGTAGCCTTAATGTGGTAGCACTACTCGAATACTGCAACCTTTAAAAGCAAACCATGGCACTAAGTTAGTTGAGCTACCCTTGGGGTCCTATAAAATTTATACTTACAAGTGTGAAAACACAATACGATGTTTAAAAACAACATACTACGGAAGCAAACATTGTGCAATTCAAAAAATATATTAAAAATTATCATTATCACAAGATATATGAATATTTGGATATAAAATTGAATGGTTTGGAGTTTAATGGGTCAATAAAAACTTGAACAATTAGGAGTAAAATTTTGGAGCCTACAAAGAATTAAAAAAAATACAAAAAATTGAAACCACCAACTATGAACTGTCAAAGGAATCACTTGTATAGTTGTCCTAATGCTTCTTTAGCCAACAAAAAGTGTGAGCACTTTCACATCTTTTTGGTGTGAAATCTACATTAATAAAAAAAAAAAAGAAAAAGAAAAAGCCATATTCACTTACCATTTTCAAACCTCATCTTTACATGTGCTTAGAGCACAAACAAATGGGAGCATGCATAAATGCTATAGACAACATTTATACATGTAATGTGTGCAAACAAACAACCCCTAAATCAATATTAACAACTAAAGAACAATTAAGTCGATATTAACAACTAAAGATCAATATGTATGCACATCAAATATAGTCAAATTTCACAACTCTGACATATAGTCAAGATAGTGGCTCAGTTGGTTTGAAACTTTGATTTGCTCCCCATGTTTTCAAGTTCAACTCCCACACCTTGTGTTATCTGGGTACTATTTGTGCAGCCATGTATGTAACCTTATAGGGAATAGTCCTAGCTCGTCAAAATAAAATAACCTTCAGGCCGAAGGCCAAAGATCCAAAAATTGGGTGGGCGGGGGATACCCTAGGTCATAAAAAAAATATATATATATATATAAACAATGTTCGAAGGAGATGCCAAAACAATCTGGCCTAGTCTATATTTGAGCCAACCTTGATTGATCTACTTCTAACGAGGGGGTAAGATGTAGCATGATCAAGAACGGTAGAGCCAATAGCTATTAAGGAATCCTGCACATCACTTGGTAATTAAGCCCACCCATGTATCAATATCACCTCATTTCTACAAGTGTTGCATATTGAGATCCAAACCTTTCATTCTCAACCTTGCTTGTGCCCTTTTATAAAATTTGCATCACAGGCAATCGGTGTAAGGAAAAGGTTAAAACTTAAAAAGAGGATTCAAATCAAATTCTCCACCATTTTATCTCTAAAAAAGAAAGAAAATGTGACACTAGAATTTCAAGGCATGCCTTGAATGTTGTCAGTTCTCCAATTCAATCCAATAAAATAGGTGATCGGTAAAGTTTTTATTTTAATTTCACATTTTATAGCATGAGTTGAGATGTACAACAACATAAACATGATAATTTAAAATGGTAAGATCTCTAAGCGCCTATTTGGCAAGTCTAAATTTTGCCTCTACTCCTTAATTTTTCTAAACAGAATAGAGGTTCAGAAAAATAGAGCATTTGGCACCACTTTAGAGTCTCTACCCAATTTGGAGAAGTAGAGGGATTGCCTCCTTTTTGCACAGCCCCTTTTTCATGCACCTAAGAATGAGAGGAGAATTTTAAGGGACAGAGCTACAGTAATCTTATATTTAATCATGCCCGATCATGATTTTTATTTTTATTTTTTTTAAATCTAAGAGCCTAAACCAAGATCCAAACCGCTCGAAATGTTCATAAGGTCAAATCCGGCTATGACACTGAATTCCAACCGCTGGGTCATCACAAATCTCGATATATATGCAAAACAATTGGAACCATTGAATATTATTTTTCGAATTATTTTGGCAGTCTGTTTTTCTCTTTTTTATTATTATTTTTAGGATAACAAAACACAATCCAAATCGTTGAAAATGTTTATAAGGTCAATAAATATTATGAAACCAAAATTTAGCCGTTGGATCATCACCAATCTTGAGATATTTACTAAAACAACGTGAATACTTTTTTATTTTTTTTAAAATCTATGGCCCCAAACACAAGATCTAAACCATGAATCTCTTTGAAAGGTTGAACATGCCCATGGACCAAATTTCAATGCTTGATACCTTGTAGATCTCGAGATATTTCAACCATTGATTTAAAAAGTCTATTTAAAATAGATCTTTGCATAACCAAACACATATTTCGTTTCTAACCTATTTTTTCTTATGGCTTTTTTTTTTTAATAGCCCTAATTTGGATGGTCTACAAGAAAAGGAGTAGACCTTATATCTAGCAAGCCATGCATCCTATCTTAAAAAGGACAAAGAGAGATTACATGTCTTCAAATGATGATGTGTATAAAGCAATAAACTCCAAGCCAAAATGTACATGTGGCCCGCCCTTATCACAAACCATATTGATTTTGATGGAGGGCACAATCATGGTTCTAGCCATGAGTTGAGACTCTTTTTTTTTTTTTTTTTTTGGTATCCCAACCTTAGGGGGCTAGGGCTAGGGCTAGGGCCCCTAACCCTCCAAGGGGGAAAGGTTCCTAGCGAGGTTTGAATCCTTCCCAGGCTGATAAAAATCAAACCTCTCACCATTGAGGTAAGAGGCAGTTCTTATTGTTTTTGAGCTTGTTTGAGATCTTTATTTTTTTTTTAAAGATCCTTTAAAAAAAAGAGCTATAAAAAAATGAGGTAAAAATTAAAATATATGTTTTGCAATGCAAGGATCTATTTTAAATAGACTTTTTTTTTAAATCAATGGTTGAAAGCAAGTTTTTAGAGATCTACAACATACCAAGCCTCGAAATTTGACCCCATAGTTATGTTCATCGTTCCAAAGAGATCTAACGGTTTGTATTTCTTGTTTGGCGCTCACAAGTTTCAAAAAATAATATCAAATAATTGACCTTATAGCCGTGCTTAGCCTTATTAACATTTTTAAAGGTTTGGATCTTGTGTTTGGCCCCTCGAAATTCAAAAAATAAAAAATAATATCCAATGGCTCACTTTTTTCACATATCTCGAGATTGATGACGATCCAATAGCTAAAATTTAGTAATGTGTTCATGTTTGATCTTATGAATAGTCCTAATGGTTTGGATTTTGATTTACCTTCTTTAAAAAAAAAAGGGACTAGACGTGATAAGAAAAAGGTATTGTAGCTCCATTTTTTTTAGGCTCTATTTTTGAATTGCATCCCAAAATGAGTTGTGGAAAAAAAAAGGTAATGCCTCTAATTCTCTAAAGCAAGCAAAGCCTAAAAAGTGGTGCTAAGCAGTCAAACACTCTATTTTTCCAAACCTCTACCTGCTTTAGAGAAAGAGAGGAGTAGATGCTTAAAATAGACCTACCAAATGGGGCCTTAGTTGACTAGTTCATTCTGTTCGGGTTTAGGCATAGTGCTTTAGTATACTTTGTTTATGCTACTGCCTAGTTAGTTTCATTTAGTGGGAAAAACAATGTATCCAATAAATCTAGACCATCAAAACCGTGAAACCTTTTTGTGGATGGTCTATAGTAGACTTGGCAAACGGGTCGAGGTAACCAAATTCAGGTCGGTTAAACTCGAACCCGAATTTATTGGTTCCAACCCTAACTTGACCCATTTTTAAAATGGGTTAGAAACTTTCAACCAGCACCCGTGGTGGGTCAACCTGACCCGACCGACCTAACTCGAATTTGATGCGAGTTGGATTAGGTTGACCCAACCTTACATATTTAATTCCTATTTTATGTATGATTTAACTTATTTTATGTGGCCCAATTTCATTTGTAAAGTTCTCCTTACATCTAGAATCATTTAAAATGTTGCATTGAGCATGAATTTATAATTTATCAAATTTCTAAGTGTAAAAAATGGAGAATCTATAAATATTTCCAGCCTATTTATTGAGAATTTCAAATAATCCCTTTTCAATTTTTGTTCAATCTTACAATTCCATATTTGAATATAAGTAGAAAACTAATTAACGATATTGTATTTCATTCATATCAATATTTTAGAGATAAATTTATATGCCAACATGAAAATAAAAAAACACATCAATATTTCAACTACAACAACATCATATTTTCAAATAAAACAATAAGTTTTATATTCTAAATATTAAAATTTTACAAACTCATGCAAAAAAGATTAAGAGTATATAGTTTATGACTCACATAAATTAGAAAAGTTACATGAAAATTGAAAAGTCATGGTAATTTAATAAAATCTAAACGGGTCAAATGGGTTAGGGCGGGTTAGGTGGGTCGACCCTAACTCGACCCATTTTTATACTGGTTAGTAAACATTAACCCTAACCTGACCCCTATAGGTGAGTCAAAAATAAGTCGGGTCGGGCTGGATTTTTCCAACTCTAGTCTATAGGTAAAATAAATCCCTTTTTGTAGTTAAAAAAAAAGTACAAGGAGCAAAACAACTAGTCAGCTAGAGAATAGATAAATGGACTTGACCCCTTGAAACTGTTATAAGGTCTCGGATTTCAAGATTGTAAGCCAAACCAGTGTTTTTGAAGGCACGAGGCGCATCGAGGGGCCAAGGGTATTCTGGAGTCTAAGTGCAAGGCGAGCCACGGGCTTCATTGAAGCGAGGCGCACATTATAGATAAAAAAATAGATATGTTGTCATAGAAAATAATTTAAAATTAACATTGACAAAGTGAAATTAATTCACAAATTATAACTAAAAAGGCAATAAATATTAGAAAAGATTCTGAAAGTCATAAAAACATCCGCAAAAACAGCATCAAAAGCAAATACAACTCCAAAGGCCAAAGTTAAACCAACAATACATATGGTCCTAAGGAGGACCGAACAATTATCCTCAACATCTACACGAAGTAAATCGTAATCTTCTTCTTCATCATTGGATTTATATCCATCCACATCTTCCTCGTCAGACTCAGTTTCATCTGAACTTGCCTCTTCCTCATTTACCAATTGAAGAACATTTGAAGATTTAGAATCTCTTAGTGTTGCTCTTAAAGTTGATGTTGCTCTAGTTCTTTGACTACTTTCTCCAACTTCAGGAACTGTAGTAACATTACCCCATGTCAAAATATCATCATCAAACATAAACTCATCATCCTCATCCTATTCTCTATCCATCCTCTCAAGCAACCAGTCATTGCTTTCATCAATATCCTTCAAAGAAATAGGATCATGTAAGTCACGCATATTATATCAACGTTTCAGTGCTCTATTGTATTTAATAAACATCAAATCATTAAGACGTTTTTTATCCAACCTATTTCTTTATTTTGCTATGAATCTACAACAATTAAAAATATATTAAAATGTATATCTATAAATTAAAAATATTTTGAATTCACTGCACTTGAGATAAATACTGACATACTCAAATACACTCTAATTTTGCTCATAACCAGATGAACTACACGTCAGGCTAAGAACTTTTGTTACAAATTTTTGCAAATTTGGTGTTTTGGAACGATATGCACTCCACCAATCAGCTGTTAATTATAAGTAATTAGCATAAATTTTACTAAGTATTTCTTAATAATTTTAAAAAACTAATTTTGTAATATAATGGAATAAACTTATGTGATAAAATTGTTTACCTGGTGACCTTGTCTTCCTTTACCTGATTGCCATAGCTATCCCAAATAAACCTTCAGCTTTCGTATTTGACAACTCTTGACCAATTTTATCTTGTATGTCAATATTTGAGATCAGCTTTACAATGTAATTATACAACCCAGTCATGACTTCATTCTCTTGCTCAACATTTGGATTTGAATAAAAGAACTCTGGATTCAAAAAATACCAAGCTGCATGCAAAGGACAATACAACCGAACATCCCAGCTTCAGTCAATAATTTCAAAGATATTACTTTATCTTTCTTCCTTTCTACCAAAAGCATTTGCAATTGCTTCTTTAGCGTTATCCATAGCCTCATAAATGTATCTTATAGGTGGCTTTTTCTCACCATCAACCAATCTAAGAACATGAAAAAGAGGACTCAAGACCTTAAAGGCATAGGCAACACTATTCCAAAATGAAGGCGTTAACATAATTTGTGCATCCCTTTTACCCAGTTGCTCCTTTGCCCATTTGTTTGTTGTCCATCTCTCTAAAGCAAACATCTTCTTCAAGTTGTTCTTTTGTTGATAAATCCTTGTTAAAGTGAGAAAGGCACTTGCAAATTGAGTTTTTGTAGGCTCGATTAAATCTTTCAATTGTGTAAAGTGCCTCACCATATTTAGCAAAGTTAGGCGGTTATATATGAACCCATGTAACGCGATACCCTTTCAAATGTTCTCTTGCGAGTTGGTATCTTAAAAATGTTTTCCAACATTAAGTCCGAGCAATGGGCAGCACATGGTGTCTAATACAAGTTTTGATACTTTACCTCCAAACACTTTCTTGTTAGAACCAAACCAAGAAAGAGAAAAAAAAAAAGAGTTTTAAATAATTAATAACTTTTTTTTCAAAAGAGAAAAATCTTAGTTTCTTACCCAACAATACATTAGCTATAGCACTATCTTTGACAACCTAAATCACATTAGTTTTTCCAATACGCTCCACAAACTTGTCTGTTAGCTACGTCCTTGGAATAGCTAGAAGCATCAATGGACTCCACAAACATGATTCCTTTGGGACAATTCACTAAAAAATTAAGTAATGTCCTCCCTTTCTTATCAGTCCACCCAGCAATCATTATAAAACATCTATTCTTTACCCATTCCTCATGGTGATCCTTCATCAAATTATTTGTATGCACTATCTCTTTTTTATGAAAAGGAACTAGCACTTCATAGTAAATTGATAGTTTCATACCAGAACCATAGCGCCCTATAGCTTCAATCATTGATCCAAAACTGTTATAATTAATGACATTCAAAGGAATCCCAGCATCATACACCCACCTTGCAAATCTATGACATGCTCGCTCTCTTAATTCTTTTCTATATGGGTCACTTTTATCAATTCTTATTTGCTTTCCTTGGGCTTTGAAATTTTTCACAACATCATCCAAATTGGCATTAAAGAATACATCAATAGGCCCTTTTTGCTTTGGCTTTTTAAGTTTGGAGGTAGTGGAAAAATTACTATAAACTTAACTATAATGAGCCAAAGGTCTTTTACCACGTTCATTAACCTCTACAAGATCATCTCCGGCATCTTCCAACTCATTAGCCAATTCATCAAAATAGGCAACATATTCATTTAATCTCTTCTCTAACTTTAGGTGGACATTTTGAATAAGCAAGAACACTCCTATAACTCCCAGCAAGATGTTGCTTGACCCGATAACCACCTCCATTTGGTAATTTACCACAAAAATTGCATTTGAACCTATTTATATTTTATGGATTTTCCAAGTGTGCATATTGCCGTGCTGGGTTCTTTTTACTACTATCTTCGGTTGACATCTATATAGAATATACAATTGGAAAAATATAAATTAAAAAAAGCAAGCCTACAAATTACAAAAGGGATAAACAATTAATTCATTTCAGCCCAGCTGACATATTTTGATACCAAAAAGGCAATAATCAACCTAGCAATTAGTATGCACAGACAAAGTAAGAAGAACAGAGAATGTATTATCATCATCAAATGAAATTTCATGAAAAATAGAAATCCGGGGTAGCAAAAAAAAAAAAAGGCAGAAATAGAAACGACAACAGGTGGTAAAGAAAAAAACAACATAAGCAGTGATAAGTCCTTAAAAATGTGTTATTCTATATTAATTTTTAGGAATTTTAAAGACTTATTTACTATAAATCATTTGATTGGAAATCATGTTTGTATGATTTTAGAAATCATTATTCTGTTTTCCTGCAAAAACCATTGAAAATCATCAATTTTTCATAAAATCATAAAACTTTCCATTTTTGGATTTCTGTTTTTAAAAGGTAGTTCAAATTCATGATTTTACATAAAACTGACAAATGTTTTTATCATCATTGGTAAAATAAAGACAAATCATGATTATTGATGAGAATTTATTGTGTCATTTTATGTGAATTGAGCCTGTATTAGTACGTTTATAACTTTTGGTCAAAATCATTATTTTTAATAAAATATTACTTTTCTTTGTAGGAAAATTCAAGAAAAGGGACCCGTAATCAAAATTTAGAGTCGATGAATTAGTGGTGAAGAAATCCAAAGAATTGAAGCAAAATTAAAGAGATGGAATCTAATAATTAGGTTGACCCCATCAACATGCACACATGTGAATATGGCCCACACACATTCTAAGCACACCAAAGAGAGAGGTCCCACATGCTTTCTTATTTCAATTATCCAAGGACCTATCTCTTCAAATTTGATATTAAAAGGAAAAGGAAATTCAAGGGTAGAGAATTTTGGTATGAGAAAAACAAGAAAGAGATTTTGAAAATTGGGAAGTGAAGTCTTCATGTATGGGACATCAATATCTTGGATGAACTTGGAGCTTAAGTTATACTTGGATTAAAGAAAGCATATCTTATTATTATGTTCAAAAGAGTCCCAGACCAAGTGGAGAAAGTAAATAATTAAATCTCTTTCCCATCCCACTAGTACACACATAAGCCACATATATGGACATACCCATCCCATACCAACAGAATCTCTCCCATTTAGACACATATCACATGTCCAAGATTCTCTCCACCAACACACTTTCCATACTTCTTACAACCACCTTTTTTTTATCTCTCCTCAAGTCGATATACATATTCACATTGCTTCCAAGTTAAAAACGTCCAAGACCTACCAAAAAAAAAACTCTAGCCACACTTTCCATACTTCCACTTTCCATTTCAACCAATCAATTTCCATCACAAGCCACTGTCCCATTCATATATAATTCACATGTCCCAACCATCATATAATATACAAGCCACTCTCTCCCTCACATACATCTCTCGTTGCACTCTCCAAACCATTCCATACATTAGTTTTTTTTTTCATGCCCATGCTCTAATTCACCAGCATCCGATCATATCAATCTTCTCCCATCACGCCCCATGCCAATCTCTCTCTCTCAATTTCTCTCTTTCTCTTTTCCACCCCATAAGGTGGGTTAAGCTAGCCTACCTTTGGATTCATCATCACTCATCTTCTTCCACCATCTTCCTTACCCTTGGAGCATGATTTGAAGAGAAGACTAGTCGAATAACCAGGCGAGCAATGATTCTTTCTTAAAGTTTATGATCTTTGGGTATGTTTTGATGTATTTATTTTAATTTAATAAATCTGAATTTATTGTTATTTGAATTAAGTTTTTCCTTATTAAATAAAGTTAGTAATGTCATGGTTCTCCCCATAGAGTCAACATCGTATGTTTATGCATAGTGACAGTGCGTATTTGGTACGGTAAATCTAAGTTTACTTTGATTCCATCAAATAAGGTTTTAAGTTCAGATTTAAATAATTAAAATCCATCTTTTTCTCTTTTATTTTGTTGCATTTTCTTCTAATTTCATATTTATTTTATTCACGTTTAATATCAATTAATTGGTTGTTTGATGCGACTATCTGTTTTGCAGTAATTAGTTTAGGTTACTTTTTAGTTTATGATTTTAGATCAGGTTTAATTTCTGATTTGTTATTTAATTTTTAGATTTGGGATTGTGCTTAAAATTGAATTTTTAAAATTAGTAGTTGTGTATTTTTATAAATTTATTAAGCTAGCATTAGTTTTTTCAATTAGGACAGGTTTTCTGTGAAAATTAGCTTCTTATGGATACAATTCCGAACTCATCAGGTAAAACTATAATTGTCAACCTTGCACTTGGGGGTTGTTGATCAAGCAGCTGCAAAAAACAACATGCAAAATAGAAAAAAACGCAGATCGTAGCAGCAGAAAAAAAAAACATGAACAAAAAAAATGCAAGAGAAAAAAAAACAATAGTAAAAAAGAAAAGAAAACAGAAAAACAGAAATAGAAAAGTAGCAGTAGCTGGAGATAACAACAGATAGCAAAAAAAAAAAAAAAGGCTAAAACAGGAAAAAAAAAAGCAATAGATAGTAGATAATAGTAGGCAAAACAAAAGTAGATAGCAGCAGCAGCAAAAAAGCATGGAAAAAAAATGCAGCAGAAAAAAATTGTAGCAAAAGAAAAAGCAACAGCAAAAGAAGTAGCAAAAAAAAAAAAAAAGTGAAATAGCAGCGGCGATATAGGAAAAAAAATCGCAGAAAAAAAAAAAGCAATAGTAGAAAAAAAAAGAAAGCAGAAACAAAAAAGCAACAGAAAAGGCCGTAGCAGCAAAAAAAAAAAAAAGAAACAGCAACAAAAAAAAAAAAACAGAAACAGCAGTAAAAAAAACCGCAGATAGCAGTCCATCTACATGTGAGCAGCAGCCAAAAAAAAAAAAAAAAACCAAAACAAAAACAAAAGGTAGCAACAAAATAGAAAAAGCAAGCAAGCAAACAAACAAATGTACCTTGCCGAACGTGAGCAGCAGGCTGGCTGGGTCGCTGAAGTGGTCAACCGAAAGTGGCTGAGCTCCTCCTTCCTCTGCTTTTTTTTTCCTCCTCCTTTTTCTTTGCTGGCTATAGATATTTTTCTTCCACTTTCTGTTTTTTTTTCTCTTTCTTCGCCGCTTGCTGCTTCTTCCTTTTGCTTTTCCTTCTTTGTGGCCTACTGCTTCTTCCTTTTTCTTCTACTATTCTTTGTTCTCCCCTTTAGGGCAGTTCAGTGCTCAAGACGATTAGGGCAGCTCTCCCCTTTAAATATTAGTTGCATCTTTTACATTTAGACCCTACTTTTTTTTAAAATTCCTATTACAATGCTAATGGCAAGCTGAACCTCGTGCGCCTTATCCACACCTCAACGAAACCGCCTCAGCTTACATGGGGTGAGGCTCGCAATGGTTGCGCTTCACTATGCCTTCCACCTAGGCGCACCTTTCAGAACACTGAACCAAACAATATGCGGTGGAATAAGTAAAGTAAACTTGCAAGTAAAACGTAATTATCAACCATATAAGAAGAAGACATGCAAATTTTTATGTAAAAATCTAAATGGGAAAAAACCATGAGTCACAGCGAATTAATCAAGCACTAATTTTGAATAGATATAAGGTATACTTGTAACCTTACACAATCAGTCCCTTGACCACATGATGTAGTTCTTTTTGCAAGAAACCATGACACGACTTGACTTTACATGCCTTGCTTTCCAAACTTAATCCAAATACCTTGATTCCACAAAATGAACAATCTCATACAAAAAAGTAGAAGCAACAAAATTCTAAAACTAAAAGTCTTCAGCATCTCTCTCAAATGAAAGATCTAGAGAAGGAGTATGATCTTTAAAGAATATTCTCAAGTTAGAATAATGAGATCGTGTTTAGGGTTGAGAGAAAACATCTTTTATAACCCATAATTTGTACTTTAGGGTTAGATTCCAAGTAAGAACAAAACAATTAGCTTTAGCACAAAACAAGAAAAGTTTTCCTGCAAGTCGGTAAATTTTTGCACAACACCTGATTGATCTTTCAAATGTTAGATTGATCGGATTAAACTACTGTCTCAGGCAGATTGATTGGATATTTGCCCAATTGATCGGATGAAACTCAACACCAAGTTTTTGCAAGGTTCCTGAGGACATAACTGTAATTTGTTAACATAATCTTGGACTCCACTGATAACTATTCGAAATGAGCATTCCAATGGTAGGTAGTTTGCTTATATTCAATGCTTGGTTTGTGAAATATGATATTTTTAATCCATATTATCTTTAGAAAAATACTTGAATTTGTTGTACTTTCTTTGATTTCTTTATTTCATTGCATCCAGCAACTCATACCACAGTTTATACTAAAAGATTTATAAAATACAATACCAATAGACTCAAGTTTTTCCAACCCATGAATTAACCAATGCAAAAATCCTAACACCCCTAATACAGTTGTGGTACATACACACATTAAAATACAAAAAAAAAAAAAAAAGCACGATAGCTTATGTGGCACCACACAATAACAATTGTGTTTCACTTTTTATTTCTCATGTCATAGGATAAATACACTTGTCACCACCTCATGAGATAAGTACACTTGTCACCACTTCATAAAATAAATACATTTTTGTGCATTTTAGTGTGTGCACAAATAATTATTGCTCTAATAAATTTTAAAAAATGAGAAGAAAAACAGCCTTGATAGAGCAACATTTATTTAAACAATCGTATGGGCATCCGCAATGGGCAAGTTTCCAATCTCGGATAATGATTTCAAGTGTGAGGACCAATATTAATGACCAGTAACTTCCACTAAATTTTCTTAAATAATGAATAAGCATAACATGATTGCTGTGAATGTTAGGCCCAGAAGGTCCTAACAGGTGGGTCGATGAATCAGACAAGGACTATAGGCCCTGCTGCTATTGCGAGCAAGGGATTTGTTTTTTCAATTCATAGAGGGGAATTTGGGTGTATGCAGCAGGCCCCTACATTGGATTATTACCTTCACTGTCCCACGGGCTCTTCTCAAATCTATGTTCGGCTCTTTAACAAGCTTGTAATTTACAAGGCTCTCTTTGGGAGGAGCTTGTAAAAGTAGTCCCTTAAAAAACCATATTGTCATGATTTTTGCATGATTAAGATCATTAATGGGTCTTACGAATTGATGATTATAGAATACAGAGGATATGCTATTTCACGGTCAACAAATAATTAGATACGCGAGTAATTCAACATTTGTTCCACATAAATGATTTGTAGGTGGTCGGTCGTATTGGTTGTGCTAGCTCATTGGGCCTCTTGGCGTAGCCTGATCCAATACAAGCTTAAGAAATTTTAGGAAGCAGCCAAATTTAAGAGTAAAGCCCATTTTGATGGGAGCATAAACATCCCTGCGTGGTGTGGCCCATTTTAGATCATTGTGCTCTTTCCTAATGGGATCAGCATCATTTACGGATGGAAATGGCCAGGTCAAGTTTTAATAAGGTGAAATTTTGTTTTGAACATATCAAAAAATAGATAAGTGAATTATGTATTTTCTTAATTATAGGGGAATTTAATTGAATCCACCCAACTTGTTTAAATGTCCTCTGCCCAACTGCACTAGTGCCAATGAATCCCACATTTTGGAACCAAAATTAGACGATTTGGATGAATTATGATCGACTAAACAAAATATATGTAATTAGTTACAAACACGGGCAGTCAGCTTGTCCCCATTCCTACAAATGAGCCCGAATTTTGAACATTACCCACAGGAGAAGCTTAATAATGGGCCGGTCCATCACAAGACAAACCTAAACCCAGCCAAGAATAGAGTGTATATTGCCTGTGATCTTAGGAATAGGCTCCACCAAAGACTTATTTTATGGCCCAATAGTTAAATGGGATGTGATTGGTGCTGTCATGTTTCAAGGCCCAACCCACAGCCCTACATTTAGCACGAAGGAATATTTAGATTTTGTAAAAAGAGCTAATCTTGAACTCCAGTCTCAGGCTGCAAGCTCACCATGCCTGAATATTATGAGCTTGGCCAAGCTCCAGGGAGGCTGACTCAAATCACGCACTGCCCCACTGCCTAATGTTTATGTAGAGATACACATTTTCTACTGATACCCCCCTACACATTTTCTACTGATGGGCCCCGGGAGGATGCTAGGTAGCCCACTTTTTATTCTTTGAGAGATTTCTCTTTTGCTCAAAGAGCTACTACACTCAATGTCCTATCCTGTAGATCACACATAATTTAGCACATATTTTATTGTAATTTTGACCAAATTTTGTTAATTTTGACTTTTAGTGGGGCCCGCGTGGTTTCTCTTTCAACTGGACTTCCATTTGAATTTAAATCTTCAACAACCTCATTATTTACTGAGAAAAAAAAATCAGTTCATGTTTTTAGTCTTTTCAGCAAGGAAAATGTGCCATTCATGACTTATTTTTGCAACAAAAGGATTCAATTCTTTAGGGAGAGAGAGAAGCCTACGTTCTTTTTTTTTTTTGACAAGAAAGAGAGAGGGAGAGAGGGAGGGGAACCTGGAGTTCCCACCCCTTAAAAATCTAAATCCTTTCTACGGAAGAAAATAAGATCAATTTTTTTCCACATTCTACATAGAAAACTGTATCACATAAGACTTGTCCGTGCAACAATAAGTTTTCATGCTTTGCGGTTTTTCTTATTCAATGAAAGAGACGAACCCTGCATTCCTACGTCTCATAAGTCTAAATCCTTTCTACCAATACAAACTAATGTAATTTTTCATTTCCTATAAGGAAAATATGTTGTAACAAATAATGTTATAGTAGGCTTCATAGGAAATCTAAATAATTTTCTTCTCTAGCACGGAATTATCTCATCACAATAACGTACTCTTTTAAGGGTATATTAGTGTAAGGAGAGGATTCTACACTAAGTTTTCATTTCTGTAGAAGAGAAAATTCTAGTATTTCTACCCTCTTAGCAAAAGCCTAGTTGTTTAGAAGATTTTTGAAAACTTGTGCTGTGAGCATAGGAGAATTCAAAATACTATCTTGACCTTGATGTTTGTACAGCTTTTGGAGGAACCTTGATGACTTAGGCAACATGCTTGATCGGCACAGTACTCGTGGCAAGACTCATGTTCGTACAACTTTCAAAAATCTTGTTGATGGTGAGGTTCTAAATTATCATATAAAGGGATTGTAATGTTTTGGAAATCTTGTGGTTTTAATTTGGTGGCACAAAGCCTGAAATCAATTGTTGGACTTTGTAATTTGTCACTTTCTTAAAAATGTGTTATAATATATTCGATCATCTCTCAAAACCTACTTGTTCCATTTAGTAACAAGGATGCAATAAATGGAACAACGCTAACTAGAAGATTGGTAACATATTGCACAAAGCAGAGAAGAAGGAATAAGAGAAAAAGAGAGATTGATGGAATTTTAATATGATCCTAATGATATCATTTAGGGCAAACTAGTAAGAAATATTTGGATAAGCTAAAATTTTAATAAGTTTTAGACTAAAACAAAGATATCCAAATGCACATGAATAGTAGCAGGAATACTTGTCAAAAATCTTCAATGAAAAGAAATATCTCTAGAAATTCTTACAATGAGGCTGCCCTAAATATGCAAAAAAAATTCACTCTTTATTGCCAACACACTCGTTGTTGAGTAGCACATTTGTAACAAGTACATGTCTAGTGATGAATCCTTGGATCAACAAGCTCAAAGTAACCATGCAACTCTAGTGTCCAGTAGCTACCACAACAATATCTGTTTTTTTTTTAATCACTCTATTGGAGAATCATCATCCACTCCAATAGACCATGCAATTCAAAATTCTTAGAATCCATGCTTTGAGAATCTGAAATCTCCAAATGTTATCCTCCATATACAATTCTAATTCTCATCTCCCATCCAACATTTGAAATGCTGGGATTTAGAAAGTTCCAAGGTCCCCATACTTACTTGGCTTTTCAGGTGGTTGAAAGGGTTGAAATTTAGAATTCCAACAAAAGAGGCATTGGTTGGCCTAAAAAATTCCAGGGGACAGCCGACCATGCTATTATAAAAAATCCCTTACACGAATTCTTCTCAAATAACACCTCCATAATTATCCTTTCCATAGTTGCCAAATCCATTTTCATGACACAGCACAGATTTTGCCACCCCGGCCTGGCATGACACAGCACAGATTTTGCCATGTTGTGGGCCAGCACTGATGCTGGGCCACAACACGACATAGCCCTGCCCGAGCCACTACCCAGCCCGACCAGGCATGACATTTATATTAAAACACGATAATTTTTTTATATAAATGATATATGTAGTATAAAATAATTAAACGTTTGCTTTTTATTTATAAATTAATATCAATATTTGTGCATTTATTCTACTAGTTTTTAGTTTTATTTCTAGTTGAAAACTCTAAAGTCCATAAAATCTCATTAAATTTATATAAAATTAAAAAAAAATTCAGAAGCGACATATGGATCGGCTCATGGGTGGCATGGCCCAGATAGGCATGACTCAAGACAACATAATATATGTCATGCCATGCATCGTGCTAGACGGACCTCCAGTCAAACTAGACACTGGGCGTGAAAATTTAGGCTAGCACGGCACAATGTAGACCCTGGCCCTTGTGCTGTCTTTCAATGTAATACCCACGTCTATATTGCAAACTCGTTATCATTAGCCAACCTTCTTCTAGGGTGCTCTATATATAGAACTTGGTTAATTCGATATTCAACCAATCTAAAACAATAAAGTAAAAAAGGAAAGGGTCGCAGGAATTGTAATGATTCAACCCCATGGGCGACATGGCCCTCTATTGTGGATTTGGATTTTCTTTTACATATGTCATTTGGCCCCTCTTTTTTACAGCGATTCTTATATGGTGGCCCCTCCTTTTAATGCCAATTCCTGTATGATGCTCCCACCTTTTAATGAATTCTTAAATAATGGCCCCTCCAGCATTATCATTTATCAAATTATAGGAATATAATTTAGGTTTTTTAAAAAAGAACTAAATAATAATTGATTTTAGGAAAAAAAATCTAATGAAAGAAGAAAAGGAAGGAAAAGATGGAAAGAAGAAAGAAAATGCAATAAAAGAAGAAATTATGGATAGATTATATACTATTTACCTAAATCTACTATAGTTATTGCCGCTAAATCAGATACTATTTACCAAAATCAAACATCATCATTGCCTCCACATACTTAATTTGAAAATGTGATAGTTTCATCAGAGAAAGGTGGAGAGCTTGAATTGTTGAGGCTTGAGGGCTATGAAAGGTTTAGAGTTGTTCTTACTTAATCATAGGTACGAGGACGGTTGAAGAAAGCAATTATTCTTTCACTTTATATGTTACAACTATAAATGCACTAATTTTCTATACATCATTTTTTTTTCTTTTTAGACTTGAAGCTTATACTTGAAATCTAACACATTGAAAATCACTTCATATTTATGTTCTACTAGTTTAAAAAATTTAAACTAATCGGAACTCCATCCACCATACATAGTAGAAATTTTTTATTTTTCAGATTTTATTTTTGATTATGAATATCATATTAAATTCGATTAGAGAAAATTCATTTTCGGAGACAAAAGGCAATGAAGTTTCATTTTTGATGAGTTTCCTTCCGATTATTCGATTGTATATATTGAAAAAGGAATCACTAAAAAATTCGATATTACAAAAATAATAGATGATTTCAACATAATAAAAGAATGCAGAGCACAACTTCAATAATTTTTATTATGTATTTTATTATTAAATTTTATAATATTTCAGATTTTTTTTACTTTGGCTCCCCCCAATTAAAAATTCCTAGTTCCCCCTACTCACACCCATATTTACTTCTATCTAGTTTGCAACTCTAAGTACTAGAGCTGAAGATGAAAGGAGTATTTTTTTTCCCTTTATTTAACTCTTCTTGTTGTTTTCCCTCTTGGATTCAATTCTTTGGCGTCTTTACAAAAAAAAAAAGCAATAATTTGATGGATTCAGAAGATTGTCCAAAGACGACGAGAGAATTCAAGACTTGGCATTTTATCAAAAAATAATGCATATTACATTGTTAGTTGTCCTACTTAAAATGATTTGTCAGCTATTTATTCACAAAAACTCATTTGTTTGCAAGAATTAAATGCATAGGAATTCATAGTCAAATAGCCCTCCATAAAGAAAATTTTAAAAGGGGGTGAAAGATATAAAGTGCAGATGTAGATGTAGATACGATATTGACTTTCCCACAATTTAATATACTAGGTAGCTTGTTATTCACTTCCCATCTCCTCTTGAACCATTTTCTATGAAAAGGGAGAATGTTGAACAATATTCAATTTTGTTTCTTTATTTTTAACAACAGTTAGAAATATAAACTTGAAAATTCCAAGGGATTATATGACATAAAACAAACTAGCCTAATTGCTATTTCAATCAAGAGGTTACTCTCAAAATGTCTTTTGCACATTTATGCTGTTGATATTTTTGTGAAAAATAGAGAAGTTTTATACAAAAGTGTGTACATCTAATGTTTGGTATGAAAAGATTTGCAAAAAGTACCCATCAAAAACCATGCTTATGGGATCTTTAAAGCTTGCAGGACAGGGGCCAAGCAGCAAAGTTTTCTTATAATTTGTACGCTCTCTTTCTCTCTCCATCATCACATCAAATAGAACTTTAAGGATTCAAAGAAAATATAGAAAGCAAGAAAGTTGATGTTTAAAAAAAAAAAAACAACTCCTCATTAGATTTAAAGGAATTCAAGTGCAAGGTACCTCTTGGCATAATCCTGCATGCCGTTATTGTATAGCCTGTAGTAAGGCGAGTCAGTTCTCAATCGGTTAATCAACTACGGTTGGTGAGTTCGTTAACTTTAACTTGCAATTGCAAACAATAACAGCCACACGGTTGGCCAAATGGACAAACCAACTAATGACCTGTCTGCTGCATGATTTCTCCCAGTAAGTGAGCCATCACAACAATGACTCGGATCTCTTGTTTCTTTTTACTATACGTTTCCCAACTCCTCTCTCATTGACAGACACATTGCATTAACCATCACAACAATGACTTGGATCTCTAGTTTCTTGTTACTCCAACCTTTCCCAATTCCTCTCCTCTCATGACCAGACACGTTGCATTACACTCAACCTAGTCATCTCAAGCCTTTACATTCTTCATTTAGCCAATCTTTTACGGTTCACATCATTGAATCGATCTTCCCACAATGATACATAATGAAAGATAATAGCCATTCATTTGACCATTTCTATACATTGCATGTTAGGTGTGAGTATATTGCTTTCTCAATTGTGTTATATGCTGGCTGCCATCTATGGCTGGGCAGGATTCACATGGGCTCGAGCTTGTACCTAACAAAGATTTCAGGCCTGTCTCAGTCCAAGTCTGATACGATCCGAATTCACGTTATAAGGGTTTCGAGAGGCCCAAGCCCAGCCAATGAGGGTTCAAGCTTCACAAGGGCTCAAGTCCCATGAAAGTTAAAAATAAGCACAATGATGGAACTAGGAAATTTTCTGCGGGGGAAGAAAAAACTCTTGATTTTTGGGGGGCATATATATGAAAAGGCATAAATTGTCTCAAAGTGGATGGGTTTTTTAAAGGGTTTGATTTGAACTTGAGGTCGATCCAAGCCCATCGGGCCTGTGAGACAGTCTTTGTTCTCTGATTTAGGCTAGTTCAGATTTGGGCCAGACCTATGTGACCCTACCGCATTTCAGTTACATTACAGTCTACAGAGCCTCTAAAAAGAACAGTGGAGGATGCTGAAAGGAATCAAAGGATTGGATAATCCCAATAGGATATTTGGGCATGGTAAAGCAACATTGGATCCTATGTAACCTAACCGCAAAATTCACTTTTCTAAACCTCTGTTTCTTCGTTTACAATGTGACCCGTCTTTAATTCTTGAGAACGCAAAGTTTCACGATGATACGTCTATACTTTCTATGTTATAATTGGAAATTTGGTTTTTACTCACAAATAACAGAAATTCTCTATAAATCTGCAAACGCGTTGCAGAGAATAAAGGAGAATTTTGGAACAAATATCCTTATTTGGGATGGAAGACCCATCACTTATTCAATTACAAGCATTAGAACAAGGAGGATGGAGTTTACCGGGTCTTATTCCCTATGTTTGAACTCTGTCTTTTCATGCTCTCTTCGTTTTTTATTCTAATTGAAGAATGCACAAACCTACCCCACACAATGTCCCTCTCAATTCAATGAGAGGATGAGGGGTGAGGAGAATAACAAATGATATGCTAAATTCTATTAGGAAACCACTTTTGGGCTGTTTATTTGCTTTGAATTGAATTCTTAATATAGATTTTTTTTTATGATGCAAGGCATTTCTCTCCAACCCAGCCTTTTAATCTTTAGTCTTCAACCTGAAGGTTATTCAATTTTAATTAGCAAGGATTATTTCTCATGGCACAAAAGATTAAAATCGCTAGTAAATTATGACTCTGCAATCCAAAGCAATTTTAATAGATAGAAATGGGCTGCTAAGTATGGTAAGAGAGGAGAGAACACCTACGTTAAAACCAGCCTTCACCCCCCACTCCAAAATTATTTTGAAAATTTATTTTGCTTCTCATATTTGGCCTCCTTAAAAACCCTATTTCTTTTTAACATAGTGGCCTCAAGCATAACGCTCTAGCCCCACACCATATTAAACTTGTTCAAACACACCCAAAAAAAAAAAAAATACTCCCCTTGCAAGAAACCTGCCATGGCCTAATGGTAAGTACATCTCATCTCACATACGTGTCACTCCCAAGGAATCGATCTTGGGCATGTAAATAGTCTCACTACGTTTACCACTCAACTAACAAGCAAAAAGGGAGCAAAAAAAAAAATACCCGCTCACTGACTTGAATATGCACCCTGAGCAGTTGGGTCTATAAATTTTCCAGTTCTTTGTCTTTCAGATATTGGGATTAAGTCAAAACTTGAGTGAATCAGAAGCAGTCTTGTTCCGGATTGTGGCCCCAAGGTTGCTACCTAGCTACCATATCATGGGCTTCAAGACCTGAGGAGTAGGATCTATAAATTGTCCAGTTCATTGTCTTTCAGACATTGGGATTAAGTCAAAACAGGAGTGGATCAGAAGCAGCCTTGTTCCGGATTGTGGTCCCAAGGTTACTACCTACCGTATCATGGGCCCCACCAAAGTGGCTTGAGGTGCACACATATGCACGTACAGTGGTGGGAATTGGGTTGGATACTAGTCATATGAAATGAAGGTAGCAAAATTTGAGAAGAATTTTCGTTGGTGAATGTAGTTGGTCAAGCTGAATTGGTAGCACATGACATCGTTGTGACATTGATGAAACCCAAAACGTTATTTCGTTCACTTAGCAACAGCCGTACGTCCGGTGACAAGTGTCAGCATCTGGAAGGCCAATTGGTGGCTGACCCACGTTTTCATCAATCAATGGATATTAATGTACTTTATTCAGTACGGTGACCACTATGTCTAACCTTTTCCCACTCTATATCTACCCTTTCTCGTTCATCTATTATCTGTGGAGTTCAGATCTTGTTCTGCCTCTCTTTCAACAATGGCTGATAAGGTATGCCATCTTCCAAATCCTTCCATACTATGAAGCGAAGCTTTATCATTCTTATTCTTCATGTGGGTATTTTTTTTTTTCGTTTTGTGTTGTTGCCTATATGCTTTTTGAAGAACTCGGATTACAATCGTGCAATTGGTGATTTTTAGGACATGGGTTCCTCTTGGTATTGTTTTACATTGATTTTTGGCTAACAGTTGTACAAATTTCTTATCTTTCTAGTTTCTTCAAAGAAGGTGGGGGTTGTTAATTTCCTCCTCATAAAACCAAGTGTGCTCTTTTTCTTCTTCCTCTGTTGGGAGCGTATAAAGTATAAAATTTCATCATTTACTACTTGGGTTTCCAGATTTTCTTCATTTTACTTCACTACTTGGGTTCCAAAAATTTCATCATTTTACAACTTGGATTTCCTTCTGTCTCTGTGTTGTTTTAATTGTCTTGTGCAGTTTTTTTTACATCAATCTCTGTTTCATTGGTGCAGATGTCTACCTTGATTTTGAGTGTTGACCTTGAATGCAGTAGCTGCTACAAGAAGATCCGGAAAGTCATAGCCAAATTCCCCGGTGAGTATTCTTTGTTATCTTTCTCTGTCAACTCTGATCTCTAAATCTTTGTTAAAGAAAGGGAATTAGAATTCACTGTCGTTCCTCTTCATAACACATACCAATCCAAATCTGCAACTTAAAGGGTGTATATGTTATACCAAGTCAATGACTTTCAATGCCAATTCCCCAAAAAGAAGAAGATGGAGATTGTGAAGAAGAAATTGAATTGAACTAAACATAATCAGAGATGAGATACTGATTGAAGTTTTCATTTGAGAACGACAGAAATCCAAACCCAGGTTTTCGACGAAAAGAATAATAAGGTGATCATCTCCGGCCCTTTCGACCCGGAAAAGCTCAAGCAGAAGCTCTGCTGCAAGGCCTGCAAATACATCATAGACATCCAAGTCAAGAAACCGGACCCGAAACCGGACCCGAAACCGGACCCCAAACCGGACCCCAAGCCGGACCAGAAACCGGACCCCAAACCGGACCCCAAACCGGACCCCAAACCGGCTCCACCGGTTCCCGGGATACCAGTGGGGCCGTACGCTCCGATGGTGTGCTGCAGGCCGTGTTACGAGGGATATCCGCAGCGTGGGATATGCACGCATTTCGGGTACGAGCGTGAGTGCAGATTCTTCAGCGAAGAAGATCCGTCTTGCAGGATCATGTAATGGCGCGGTCACGTGGTCTCCTTTGCTTTCTTTCTACTCTCTTTTTCCTTCTTTTGGGCTATGGGTTGTTTTTCTCATGGGTTGGATTATGGATCTAGTAAGATTTGTGTTTAATGTTGAATCATGGAGTTGTTGAACAGAGTTTACCCATGTAATGAATGTAAATGTTAATATTATGAATGATGAATAAATCATGGGTGATTGAGAGATTTGCTAAAGATTGTGTGCACGCCTGCAGTCTACCATATTGAAAATCCTATTAGTGGGTACAATGTTGGGCACCATTTTAACTTTCTGGCTCATTGCTTAGCCAAGTAGGGTTTCGTCAGCGGAGCCATTTTTTTTTAGTGCTGTGGTTTGATTGATTGTTGTTTTTTGCCACAAGGTGGTGGTGGTTGTTGTTGTTGTTTTTTTTTTTTTTTTTTGGTGTATGTTTCCTTGTTTTCAATGAAATTCCTCTGCTACTATTACTCAACATAGTTTGATTTGGTAATGCACTCAGATGGGCCTCACAGCAAAAGTGTATCCGCTGCATCATCATCATTGTATTCTTCATTTTTGAAAGATCTGTTGGATGAATGATAATAATGTCTCTGTGAAATTAGGAATTGTGGTTTGGATATATATATTTTTTAATTTTTTTTCCCACTCGGTGAACCTTGACGCCAGCTTATCAGTTGAAGTTAGTAGAGCATTTGGAATTCTCCCTTTTATTAGTGAAAACACTTTTGGCCTTTCTGAGGCATAACATTTTGAAGCAAGTATTGAATAATATTTATGTTGCATTGGAATGATTAACTAAAAAAATTTAATATAGTATAAGAGCTACTCGGCCGTGATTTCAAATCCCTTGAGGAATGTCTCAACGGAAAAAAAATGTGTATCCTTTTATAGCAGCGGGAAAGTAATTGGAATTAGGATTGTAAATGAGTACTCGATTCTCTGATTATCTGAAGGTTCTGATTCGTTAATAACCGAGTTTGAATATTTATTTAGGAACCGATAAGTAAACGGATTCGCGTATGGTTTCTATTTTTGAACCCGTAACATAAATGGTTTCAGGTTCGGTTCCACTTTAGTTTTTGCCCGTGGACCCAAGTTCTGATATATTATCCTAATTTTTAAAATTTTTATTTAAAAATTAGTTTTTCTCTAAAACATTCTTTAAATAGAACTGAATCCGAACCTAAACCCGCCCCAAGAAATGGTTCCAGTTCTGGGTTCGGGTCCATCCACTCCTTAACAGTTCTAGTTTCGGGTCTAGGAAATTGGTTCCCAGCCGGTTCCTGTTCCGATTCTAGTTTCAGTTCCAGATCCGTCCTCTCACTAACGGTTTCGGTTTCAGGTCCACCATGGACCTAGAAGGAGTCGACCCGTTTACAACCCTAATTGGAATCTCTCTTTCTCCGGGCAAGTAATTAGCATTTCTCTTTTCTTCGGAGACCAGCATCTGATAAAATTAAAGTGAGGATCTCGTCTACTTTTTGCTAAGTTGGATTAGTGGTATACTACATGTGAGACTACCCACACACCTAGGGATCTTTCCCATGGAAGCTGTGTGAGATGAGAGCTGAGACCCCTGCTCTACTCAGGCGTCTCTCGTTTCTCATTGGGATCTCTTTTTCCTCTCAATATTCAATAGGTTTGAAATACTTTATTTTCTTAATGATTGAGCAGATGGAATACGTTATTTTCTTAATGATTGCACAGATGGGAATATTCAATAGGTTTGCAAAATTTTATTTTCCTACTGATTGAGCATATGGGTAGAATTAAACAGCCAATCCAAGTACTGTTTTCTAGTGAACGTGGAAACTTTTGTGTTTTTGTGGAGTGACTATTGTATGACTGGACTGATTTGAATCGATGAAGTCATACATAGTTGCAATGCACGGACCACTATATCCATGCTAAGAAGGCATGTGAATAGAAATTAGAAGATTCTAACATATATTCTAATAGTTTTGGCCATAATACTTTGTAGAAGACTAGGAAAATTTTAATATGAATTGGTTTGCCAATGTTGAACACAGCTGTATCCATGTAGCTGCATCTCCTGACGTGGGTACAACCTTATTCTGTAAAAGCATCGGCCACGTAGTTTGTATCCATGTTGTTTGCATTAGATGCCTAAAAATTCCTATTAGAGCTGAGTTTAGCAAATGTTAATCTAGAGCCTACCTATTTGTCTGGTGTGGTTGGATGAACCCACAAAGAACCTACATGTAAATCATCTTTACGTGTCGTTAGGGATAATCCTTTTGTGGCCTTCTGCAGAGGACATTAAACACAGTCCACAAGTAGATTAAGAGCCTCGATTTGCCTGTTACCATTGCATACATGATAATAGACTTCACCATTGTAAATCCAAATTGTTAAAAGATGGCTGATACTCATGCAATTCAAACAACACACTTTTCTCTGTTGGATTGATCAACGAGCGATGGTGTCTAATCATGTAACAGTCGCCAACGGGAATGAAGAAGATTCAAGGGTGGGGAGGAAAAACACGAAAGTAGAATTGACATGATGTGCCATTTCAATCTTAGAAGTTATCATTTACATGGTAGGCTAACTTCGAGAAAGACGTCCACATGTAACGAGGCCGGCGGCTGGAGACGATTGGATGTCTAAAGGGTCAATTTTTAATGAGGTCTTTTTTATTTTTTAAATATCATTATAAAAATTTAATAAAAATTCATTCTTCTCATCTTTTGTGATGCAAAGTTACTAATTAAGTTTTTATCTTTAAATTATGTTATGGGTGATGAATTTAAAAAAGAAAAAAATGAGGAAACTTATTCAACAAAAACCTAATCACAACAAAAAAATCCATGTTATGGCTTGTGGATTTAAATAGTTAAGTTTCTAAAATATGATAATCCAAATGTCAAGATCATTTTCTATTTTTCCCAAGCTTCATGTATATAGAAAAATAATTACATTTTATTTATTCTACTTACATAGCCAAAAAGGGGGAAAAAATTGTAGCCAAAAAGAGGAAAAAACAGTGACAGTAGATGATAGTTATCACTCATCATCAAACTCTATCCTAATCTTGAGTTTTTTAGGAGTTACAACTTTATACGGATTTAGAATGACCAAAACAAATAGGGAACAAGCTTCAAAAATTATATAAACAATATGAGATTTTCACACTATCTTTTCTTGGAAAATCAGATTTTCATTACAATCTAAATTTATATGATGAACCAATAAATCCATAGACCATAGAGATAAAAAAAAAATCTTGCACATATTCTATAGGAGATCACATCCCATTGTCTTTTTCATCTCTTTTTTTTTTTTTTTGAATGGTTTATACATTCTTTATCTAGTTATTAGCCGACCAGTGTTAATACCTTTAAAAGACGATCAATTGTTGAAGATAATGCTGCAATGGTGCTTATGCTAATGATCTTAGGCTTAAAATTTGTGTAAGAAGATGAAAAAAATATGCCAACAATGGATGGCAATCAACCAAGTTACCGTTCTTAGTTCTTTCAAGAGTGCCAACTTAAAACGGAATGAAAAGGACCAAGCAATCCAAGTGGTTTAGTGACTTCAAAAATGTATGAGAGAGCGAAAGATAGAGAGAAAGAGAAGGAGAAAGGTGCAATGGGGAGGTTTTTCTTCTTCGGCCTCACCTCAACAGTTGAAAAAGCTTATTGCTTTTTTGAAATATTTTGAAATGATCAAGAGGCATTGCCAAAAAGGGTTATTGTATTTTTGGAATATGAAAGGATTAGGTTGCCTTGCCTTATTTTTTTGGAGAGAAATGAAAGTGGCAGTTGACTTTTTTTAAATTAAAAAAATCTAGTTGGCAATTAGCTTTATGGGACCTAGTTTTTTGGAGGCCTAAAGCAAGGGCTTTCTTTACTTTCCTTTCTAAAACGAAAAGCTATCCTTAATTTGCAATGACATTTCCACATAGGAAAAGATATGAAGTATAAAATCTTTTTGTGATCGTCCACGTGTAATCAGGAAAACTTTGTATTTCCACTTCTTTTCTAAGGTCTAGCTTTTGAGCTTTGATTTTGGATGACATAAAGAGGCACCTTTTTTTTTTTTCTTAAAAGAAAAAGGAGGCACTTTCTCAAAGCCTTTCCAAGGATTTAAATCGTGGCTTTCTTTTTAAGAAAAGATGTGGCCTTTGGATGGAAAAAAATATCTCAAAAAAGAAAAAAAAAACTTAGCCAAACACCATAAAGCCTTTAGATAGAGAAGAAAGTAGGGTGAATGCCAAATTTACATTATCAATACGAACTTAAATCTACAATTATGAATACAAACTTGGATCTAAAAAAATGGAAGAATGTTAAATTTGGTACTGCACTACAGTTCAAACGTGGTCAATAGCCATGTTTAATGAAGTATAGTGAGATAAAGCCTCAAATCAAATCAAGAGAGAATAAAATATAATAGGGTCAAAACATAATATGATATATACCCCCTAAGGATCAGTCTTTGTTCATCAGAATCGGTAACCCTTGGATTGGAGGCCAGAGGTCTAAAAGCTGAGTTAGCGAGAAATACCCTTATGTTATAAAAAGAAAAAACAATCATAATATGATGAGTTTTTGTTTTTAGTAGTTTGAAAAGGAATCTTTTTTAATTTTTTATGTTAAAAATAGATATTTTTTTCTCAGCTAGTAGGATAAAAAATTAGCTTTTTAAAAATTTTAACTGTAAATAGGTAGAAGAATTTTTAGAAGTGTGGTATTTTGATTTAGACTCCTTTTTGTTTGTTGTGTCTTGAAATAACACCTCACTTCAAGTTACTAGTGGAGTGAATTTACCAATAAAAGTAAATTGTCATTTTAAAAGATACAAATATGAGAGGGGTTAAATCATCAAATGATTGCATTTTGTCATTAGTGACAAGAAAAGGTAAAATTTTGACTTTTGTGCTAAAAATAGATATTTTTTGTCATTCGGTAGGATAAAAAAGTAAATTTTTGACTTTTTAGTTTAAAAGGGTAAGAGAATTTTTTGAAATATAGTATTTTGATTTGACTCATTTTTATTTATTGATACCTCACTTCAACTTTAGAGTGAAGTGAATTTACCAAACACGCCTTAAAAGAGGTTCTCATGGATGTGTTGGGGGCTAGGGCTGGGCCCTAAATCCCATGGTTTACTAGTTTGTTTAATGGCGTGAAATTTTGGCCCAGATCAAGTCCACAGCCTAAAGTGGGCCTGGGCCCAGCCCAACTAGAAAATGTATGTACCTCCTTGTGTTAAACATGCCATGTCAGACAGGCCTTTTGGCTTAATAGCTCCAGTCCTGTTTCAATTGATGATTGGGATAGAAGCTTAGGCCTACTGGCAATCCATAGGCCCAATATAACCCAGATCTGATATGTTTGGGCTGGCCAGGATTGGGCCTATGCTGGCTGAGCATTATCCACATGTTTTTTGGCAGTTGCTTAGTCAAGTGACCGAGGGGGGCTATCTCAACCTACCCACCCATTGATTGATCCCTTGGTGATATGGTGAGAGCAAGAGTCTTGTCAATGAAGGCATCTCTATAGTCTCCATAAGCACCCCTGATAATCAAGAGTGTGAATGCGTAAAGTTAATGTGGGGATTTTCTTCTCCGGGTGTAATTTTTGGTCCCCCTCTTTAATTTAGGGGGACCCACTTTGGAGACAATGGTAATTCCCCTAGGTGAAAATAGCAGAGTATATAAAATTGTCCTACATGTCATTCCAATCTTGAGCTTGAACTTGAGGAAAACTTTTAACAGGTCAAGCTCAACCTGCGATGAGCATGAGCAAAATTAGATTGTGGCCAAGAGTTCGACTTCCAGAACATTACAGACAAGTTGAGGCAGTTTTAGGTACGGTGGGCTAAGCCTCAACTTTTAGGTATGTGCTGTGCATTTGGTGGGCCTTCACTAATAACTATAGTGACAGAGGCCTCCACACTGAAACGATAAAGTTGGTATTTTGTCCCACGGGAAATTTAAAAGTCGTCCTCTATTTGAAACAAAAGAGCCGTCCTCAAATCAAACTTCTAAAATGTGAATCCAAATTCCAGAAGGACCTCTAATGTGTCGTACCTTAATGTGGACAACGTGACCTTTGATTCAAAGTTGATTGCGTGGGAGAGACGTTGACGTTTGCCAGATGTTTCCAGGTAGTGGCACCACGGTACGTTCGTTCAGCTAAATTTTCACCGATGAGTCTTCTACACAAAGGATAGAGCGAGATTTTTTATCCTAAAATATTAAAGCTAAACCCCTAATTAAAAGGTAGAATTTAGGAAAGGTAGAGAATAAATACTCTATCTCACCCCAAAAATTTAATTCCGGAGATAGTGAATATTTATCGAATATCGCTACCGTATATCCTTTCAGTACTCATATCATATATTTTGGTGCTCACTGGCCGCTTTTTACTGAAGTCGAAATTATTTTACTCTGAATTCCTATTTATTCAATTTTTTTTGCATTTTGCATAGATAAACAGGCCATTAAAGGTGTAAATAAAATATCATTTCAAGACTTCCATGTGGGATTCAGTAGGCGAAAGCGGCTCCTTTGGTTCGAGAAGAAAAGCCGGGTAGGACTTACGAGCAAGCCTTTTGACAGCATGAATCTGTAGTGCACTAATTCAGATTGTGACATAGAGCTGAAACTGGGCAATCCAACCCTAATTAATTTCCTTTTTATACGATCATGTTTTCAACTTAATTTCCTTTAGGTCCACCCCTGCTTTTATTAATCTCTAGTGATGATGATAGGCGGAGTCCTATATCTCAATGCTTCTTTCTGCTCCAATAGTCCTTTCAAACATCAATTCACACTAGTATTGCTCCCTGCAAATTCCTACTTTCTTTAATCTACCCTATCGAATCAATCTTCTATGGAAAACAGAAGTCCAGTGATCACTACAATGGGTTTTAAAACACTGGTTGTTAAATAGCAACTTGACTTGTGTATGTTCAAAAACTGAAACATTGTTCGTTTGAATTTGATGTTGTTTTTAACGTTGCAGACGGATGATAAGATTTTAAAATATTATGCAATGGTAGAAAGTTGATTGCAGGTTAAGAGTTTCAGATGGTGACAAATCAAAAGATATAAAAAGATGACATCCTAATAGGCTACAGTCATGATGACAGGACAAGGGGGAATGAAAAAAAAAAAAAAAAAAAAAGGAGCCAAAGATGGTGAGAAATACGGACCGTCACTTCAACTGCAATCTTTTTTTTCTATAATATTAGCTACACTTTTCATCTTTCAACTGATTTTGTTATTATCTTATGCAATAGTGTTTCTCTCTCTCATCTTTATAATATTAAAAGCAAAATAAATTAGTTAGAACTGCTACATAGGATAATTGTGAAATAAGTTGTAAGATAAAGAGTATAGTTAGCGTTATTGACTTTCTTTCTTTAAGTACTTTTTTTTTTCACGAGTTTTTGTTTTAGACAATGTACTCTGAATCAACCTATTTTTATAAGAGTGTTACACTGTTAGTGCCCCGTAGGTGAAAAAAGGGTCAAAGGATTTTCTGCATAATTGCACACTTGAAAGAGCCTCACAGTGGGCATATCCATTTTAATAGCTGTTAAGTGCTTAAGTTGACGATTGAGATTTATTTTTGTAAAGGAAGGGAATAGTAAAAAGAGTTGCTGTGCATTATTCACCAATATAAAGCTATCATTGATAGGAAGATGGCATATGGGGTCCCACCACATTCGTAGACAAATCAATCAAGGCACTGATTGAAAGCCATTTACCATTTTGAAATTTGGATCTCAATAGCGTCTCACTTAGGCATCCCATCTGTGGAAGGGAAACTTCATAGTGGGCCACCTACTCTCCGTAGCAAGATGTTTCCAAAATTTACTCAAATAATCATTTTATTTGGCAGATTTTGGATGTTAAGTACTATTAGATGGGTTACTTTCTATTAGCTTTGGAAGCACTTCACATTATGTAAGGGTTACTTTTCACCATTTAATGAATTCTCTTCTTAGTTGATGAGATGGTTAATAGATTATTTATGGTTAAACTTTTCACAACTTACCAATGGATATAACCCTTTTGGTGAAAATAGTTTATAGGTCCAAGCGTGAATGTTCCTATTTTGTCCAAATGTGTGATTGAGCATATGGTTAATAATATAATTAATATCTATAATTAATAATGCATATGATTATATTAATCAAGGGCTCGATCTTACATTCTGCACCTTTATCCATGGGCTTATTTTGATGAGACTAGTTTTAGGTAAGACATTTGATCTACAGATTTTTGTCTAACTTCAGGGGGCCAATGGGTAAAACAAAGGTAACAACAAAAAACGTAAGCAACCTTAACTACACGTAATGCTGATGGTGGATTCCTCTTGCCCCCAACTTTTCTTAGTTGGTAAGGGACGTAAATTGTGTGAGTGCAAGCTTGGGTCTCCTTGTCCTATGTGCAGGAGAAAATTAAAACAACGAAAATTGTATCTTCTTGGAAGGGTTGCATTTTGCTGAAGCAAGACTCTACAAAATGCCCAATGCCTTGTTTGGATACTCCAGTTATATCACCCTTTACTTGATTTACCTTGAAACCTAACTATTTTTATTACTCTCACCTGCTATTGATTATCAAAGAGCAAAACAACTCACGCTCTCGTCTACACTGAAGGCTTGCTTGTTTGTATAAAATAAATGAGAATTGGATATATATAGGGATTTATTATCAAATGAGCTATACAAGAAATTATTAAAGAGGCGAGGGATGATGGATGGGGAAGGATGTACGGTGGAGATGTAGATAGGACCTTGACTTTACAATCTGTGAATTACTAGCATGATGGCTAGGTATTTCTTCCCATCTTTCCTTAATTCAATCTTCATTAAAAGAGAGGTTATTCGATGGTCATTTCTTGGTATTCCCCTTTGGTTCTTCATTTTTAACCACCCAAAGAAATACAATACTAGATATTTAATTAGGGCTTCCTTGTTTCGTGTAATTGAACTTCTAGAGATTCTAAGAATTTCTATTTCTTTATGTGATTAGTAATGTAGAATCAAAGTTGGATATTAAAAAATGATCATCTAATAACCTTCCAGTTAATTGAAATTAATTCAAGGGAAGATGAGAGATAAATACGCAACCATCACCTTAGTGATTCAAATTCTAGAAAATATCTCATCTATTACCACCATATATTCAATTCCTATACATTCTATGCAAAACAAATATGCCGTGACTTTTGATAGAAAAGTGGTAGGAGTTGCGAGCCTACCTAACGACCTAGAGATCAATCCCGAGACAACCCTTTCAAAGGGAGTTGCCAAACCAATGATGTATCAGTATTTTGGCTAGGTATACACTAATTTATCTGCACTTTCCACCAAAAAGAAGAAAAAAAAAAAGTTGTCCGTAGCGCAGTTTATGAAATTCCAAATGGTTCCCAGAAAGCTCCCATTGTGACTTCTTCTGAAAGAAACTGTTGGCTGGCATTTTTCAATCCATACTTAATAATTGGATTCATCTCATGTTCACATATCAATTTCTTCCCTAGGGGCACGTGTCTGCTTTCAACAAAAAAGGTTAAAAGAGTGACAGAATCATCCAGTGGAGTGACCCTTGCTTGCAAGCTTTTCCCAGGGGGGATGGACTGCAATCCCTTTTGCCCAACAGAAAAAGATGAAAACAGCACTAGATGCAACCAATAGCATGTGGAGTAAGGCTGCAAACAAGACGGACCACCCAGACATTCTAAGAATCCGTCCCAAAACGCCTAAATGCCATTTTAAGGCCCGACTGATAATTGGGTCAAGATCTTGTTCGGATAGTATCTCGACCTGAGTACCCGTTTCCCTAATGGTCTATTTAATAACACATATTAAGTTTTCACCAAACTCAATTTAATTAATCCATCATCTTATATTTGATTATTTACTTGGGTAAATCCAAATGGTCTGCTGGGTCTGGGCATCGACCCAACCTGAATCAATCCTTTTCCAGCCTTAATGGGAAGCTTTTTTCGTTTCAGAATCATCGGTTCTCTAAACAGTTACTGATGTATCGAACTGTCTCGAAGAACGAAAGACCTTCAGTAAATTTAGAGAGCTAATGGCTGTCAATGGGCCAGGCTAGACTGTTGTGAGTTAGGCCCAGTGTCTGTGCCATGGCTGCGCTAGAAATCCATGCGCAATGCTCGACCTACTTATACATCATTAAACTCCTTTTCAATTATTCATACAAAGACCTTGAATGATGGAGTGACAAGAGAGAAGAAAACATCGTTTAGTAACATGGACAGCCCTCTGGAGTTTGAATTTGCCAGTCGGTCTGTTCATTTTTTGCCGCATCTGCTAACTCGAAAGAATCAGTCAGTCACTAGCCAACTTGATAGAAGGTCAACATAGTTCACTAATTTTGCCATTTGTTTAACTTTGAAAACAAAGAGCTTCAGCCTGGTCCAGTGAACCTGATTCTACATATAATGTTCCAATTACGCAGAACTTGAGATGGGCAGTATTTTGAACATATCACAGTATTGAAATAGTATTTAGTAATAATATCTTCATGTTTAAAAATATTTTTTTGAAAATAAATGTCAAATTAAAATCACGAGAAAACGAGAACAGAAAAATGAGAAATCAAGGAAAATGAATGGAAATACTTTTAACAGTATTTGTCCCTGTCTGTTATTTGTTTATATTATTCAAATATATTTAATGTATCCAACATTTTCTCTGTAATCCTATAAGAGAACATTTTGAATCTACAGCTTCATGCCACAATTTTTTTAGAACAAATGACATTAGAGGTGTTCATGGGTAGGGTCAGGCCTCGGTCCAACCTTCAAACAAAAGCTCGTATCTAGCACAAGCCCACCCCTTTCATGAATTGGGCCTCGCCGAACTTTAGGATTTCGATCTATCACATAATCTAAGCCCAACTCAAATATAAATAGACCCAGATTATACATATAGGCTCGCCCCAAAGTCAGCTGGCTCAATCTGTAAACACCCTAATGATGGAAGCCAAAAAACCAAGGGTAGGGGTGGTGTTCCTCTGTCACACTGCACAAAGCTAAGGAAAAATATCCAGAACAAACATGCCGCCGTTCAAAAAGAGCATGTTAGACTCCACAATGGGTCTCCAGTCATCAAGAATTCAAGCAATTAGTAATAAATGATCCCAAGTTTGTATTCGTTAATTGAAAATTTCGTACCTATACCATATTGGCCCGGTGAGTCCCATCCTTTATTGAAGAACTTTTCCGAGCACCACATATGCTGCTGTCGCTTTTCATACGTGGGCCAACTAAGGAGCTTCATACGATCTAGACTCATTGGGCGTTGGAATTGGGATTTTGTCCAACATGTCATTCTCACTGTAATAACGCAAGTTTAGATGACTTGACCTATGCAAATCTTGAGTGGTTTTTTACAGGAAGTGCACCTATTAAAAATATAAGCAATTCAAATAAAATTCCTTCCAACATTTGAGGTATCTTTAAATTTTAACTCAATAAGAATTAGTCCCCATCTCAATATAAAAGTGGCTACTTGATATGAAGAAACATGATAATTAATTATACTTTTTCCTATCAAATAGTCAATTATATTATTTTTAGCTCAAAGATTTTTGTTTTAATTTTGACTGTCAATTATGATTTTGATTGTAAGTTATCTTTTAATTTCTTTAAAACTTCCATAGTCTCTCTCCACTACTCCCCCTTAAAATTATATATTTATTACCTTTGTTTTATCAAAATGCCCACCTTCACTTTTCATCTTTCTAAGTTTTACTTTTTTTTTTTCAAAAACCATCTCCACTTCACCTCTTAGTTCTCCTTTTATCTTAATTTTTCTATTGTCATTCTGAGTTATTTACTCACGGATCACAAAAATAGGTATCTTTGTAACCTCTTCAATGTATATAATTTTAATTTATAATGCATAAAATTATCTGTGTTAAACACGAGTTATTATGCTAGTCTCATGATCAAACAACTTATGTTGGAACAAAATTTGATGAGACTCCATAAATTATGAGAACATCTATTTTGGCAGTTTGAATGTTTAATTCGTTGGCTCCACTGAGTTTCATTTCACCATCCAACGGCGAGTTTCCAGATATTAAAAAAAAAAAAAAAAAGAAGAGGGGTGCCCCACCACGTGCCATGGCCACGTGCGCCCATATCGATTTCTGATCACGTGCCCCCTTCAACGCACTTCTTATCTGTTGTTGGCCATTATCCATTCCCAAGATATCCGACGCTGGAAACGGAAAATCCGGAGGTGAACCAAAGTACTTTGGAGCCTGACGAGAAAAATGTGCTGTGGGGTTGGGGTGATTTTTCTTCTACAGTGGGGCCTGCTCCCCAGTAGAGAGACATCTCACACATGTGAGAAGAGGAAAAGTCCTATATGTGAGGGGAGGGGAGAGCTAGGGGTTGAAAGTTGGACCTCCCACTAAGAACTGATGTATCTTTCCACTCAGAAAAGACAACGATCTCTGGGCAGTGGGCTTAGGAGAACCAATTTGGAGAATTTGGAGTTGCCAACATGCTACACCCACCAATTTCGAATCTTTATAAATTTTGTTTGGGCAATCTTTTGGGTCCATTCCGAAAAGAATTCATATTGTAATTTTATTAGAACATAAATTGCAATTTGGGGAGACAAAATGTTTTATTTAAATTATATAGTATTAAGTATTTATTGCTAATGAGAACCTCTTACCATTAAGATAAGAGGCAATTCTTGAGCATCCTCGAGTTGAAAACAACAAAAAAGTCTCTATAGAGTTTTCATAAAGGCTCTATGACAAGTTTGAGGACTGTTGCAACATCAATAAAAATGAAGGAGTCCCCTTTGATAATGATGTATCTGGCTAATTATAATGATGCTGTCTATCTTTACATTTGAAATGTTGTGTGAAGACCCTGAAGACCTGCTTCCAAAGGGTCAAGACATTTGTTTTTAGCTAAGAATACTTTGAAAAGGCGCCCTGGAGAATCCCTCATGATACCTCACATTCCAACACTATGATTGGAGTTTTTTTTTTATTTTTATGACTTAGGATATTCCTCATCAGCCCAACCTTCCAACCTTTGGCCTTCAACTCGGGGTTACTCAATTATGACGAGCAAGGATTATTCCCTAAATGGCATATACATGGCTACATACAAAATACCCATATAATACAAGGGGTGGGAGTCGAACTTGAGACCTTGGGAGTAAACCCAAAGCTCAAAACAACTGGACCACTATCTTGACGGCATGATTTCAGTAATTCATCAACACCAACAATCATACATGGGTAATGTCACATCCAGAGCCTAAAAATTCGGGTATTAGGGTTAAACCTAAAATAGTAACACATGTATTAGGGTTAAACCTAAAATAGTAACACATGTATTAGGGTTAAACCTAAAATAGTGAGATAGAGAGTCTCAGTGCTTTATTGAACCCAAATTTGTTCATACAAGATAAATTTAAAAACATGCCTGCGGAAGTAAAATTGATAGATGATTTGGTGATATTTGCAAATATAGTTACTTTTTAACCTGATATAATTCAAGCAATTAAGGAAAGACAGTTTAAAGATCAGAATCTCGTGCGCATTAAAGACCATATAGGAGATAGATCGGACTTCCATCTGGAGGATGGTGTTCTATATTTCAAGAATAGATTATGCGTGCTGGTGATTGATGGTCTGAAAGATAGCCTTATGATGGATGCATATTATGCGCTGTATGCAATACACCCGGATAGCACGAAAATGTATCCGAATCTAAAGGATCGATTTTGGTGGAATAATATGAAAAGAGAAATCGCAGGATTTGTCGCTAAGTGCCTTACTTGCCAGAAGGTGAAAGTTGATCATCAAAGGCCTCCTAGTTCCTTACACCCATTACACATTCCTTAGTGGAAATGAGAATATATTACGATGGATTTCGTTTAAGGTCAACCACAAACGAGCAAGAAGAATAATGCCATGTGGGTGATTGTGGATAGACTAACGAAGTCAGCCCACTTTCTTCCTTTAAAAAAGGGTATGACATTTTCTGAGATGGCCAAGAAGTTTGTAGATGAGATTGTGAGGCCGCATGGTATGCCAGTGTCCATAGTTTTCGATCGTGACAGTAGATGTGTATCATTGTTCTGGAAGGCTTTTCAAGAAGCTATGGATACCAAACTGAGTTTCAGTACTGCATACCACCCACAGACGGATGGACAATCTAAACGCTTTGGAAGACATGTTGCGAGCTAGTGTTCTAAGCTTTGACAAAGAATGGGATAAATATCTATCATTGTGTGAATTTGCATATAATAACAGCTTCCATGAAAACATTGGTATGGCTCTGTATAAAGCATTGTATGGATGTAGATTTGAATGTCGGAGTCCAGTTTGTTGGGAAGAAGTTGAAACTTGAAGTTTCCACGGACTAACATTTATTGCTAAAACTACCGAAAAGATACAGAAAGTAATTAGAAATTTAAAAGTTGCTCGGTCAAGATAGAAGAGTTATGCTGATACTTGTAGAAGAGACTTAGAGTTTCAAATTGGCAACTGGGTTTTTCCAAAAGTCTCTCCTATAAAAGGTACAATACGTTTTGGTCAGAAAGGTAAACTGACCCCATGGTACGTAGGCCCGTTCGAAGTCAATAATAGGGTTGGTGATTTAGCTTACAGGTTAGTGCTTCCTGTTGAATTCTTCGGAGTGCACGATATGTTACATGTATCGATGCTCCGCAAATATATGAGAGACCCTACCCACATCATTCAGTATGATGATGTCCAAATCCAGTTGGATGCGTCATACGTCGAGCGCCCGCTCCGTATCATCGGTACAAGGGAGCAGATACTACAAACAAGAACCATATAATAGGTCAAAGTTCTTTGGGAACATTATGGTCTCGATGAAGCTACCTGGGAACTTGAAGAACAAATGGCTCAACAATATCCCAACCTCTTTACACAGGTATGTTTTCATGTTTTCATTCAAAGGACTGAATGATTTCTAAGCGGGGGAGGATGTAACACTCCGACCAGAATTAAACATGTTTAGCGACTAATTGCTTTCGTTATTAGCGTTTTTCCAAAGAATTAGTCTAGTTAATATTGTTTTGGTTTTATGAATTACGTTTTGGGTCATGGATATGTAATTGTGTTGAGTTTAACCTGAATTAGGTAGATACGAGCCTTTTTCATAATTTTTTTTTCTAAGCATACGTCATTCATACATCATATTGGCGTCAGCACTTGTATTTTATCAAGCTTAATAACTTCCGTAGCTAACTCAAATGCAACTGAAGTCATTTGAAGTAATTCGTCGTTCATTTGACTTAAATTGCAATTACCCTAAAGAATTTGGACTTTCTTATAAACATCAGAAACTATTGGTCATATAAAACGGCTGACCTACTCAGTTGATCTTATCTTCTGCATGCAAGTCTTCTCCCTTCTCCAACATCGACGTCTTCTTCTTCCTTTTCTCTTTTCCATCATCCTTGAGCAATTCTCTGCAATTCTTTCTTCTTAAGATGATTTGGGCATGTTGAGCATAGGCCAATAATGGCACTAGTGAAAAAAAATTTGGCTATATAGGTGGATGACCCATCAAGAAGTAGGGGTAGGCCGAAGAAAACATTGATGGAAGTCATTAATTCAGATTTGAAGAAGTTTAACCTATTGAAGAATTTGGCTCAAAATAGAACAAAATAAAAAAACAGAATTCTTGTAGTCGACCCCAACATGGTGAGAATAAGGCTTTGATGATGATGATACCCAAGCTAGTGCATGGAGGTAATGGCAACCACCACTGCTTTACACAAAGAAAGCTTTCTTCACAAAAGGAGGTGATCTAAGTGCTTTCAACTAAGAAGCACAATACGAACACAGGACACGGACAAGACACGACGGCAAATTCAAAAAAATAGGATACAGACACGGCTAGAACACAACAAATAATAAACATATATTGTTTTTATATATAATCATAAAATTAAAAAAATTATATTTTTAGCCAAACTAAGAAGCATAATGTCACAATTAATAGAAAAGAAAAACACAACTAAAACTTGAAAAGCTAAACACAATGAGACTAGCAAAAAAAAAAAAAAAAGAGTTAGAACAAAAGATAGCCAAAAAAATAATAAAAAACAGAGATTGTTTGGAAATTTTCATATTTGGTCTGAAATTGTTCCTAAATTATTTTTGAACTTTTGAAACTTCATTTACCTTTTTTTTTAATAACAGGCTATGGTCACACTCAACAATTAAAAAAATAAAAAAAAGAGAAATTTAAATTTTTAAAAAAACCCCGCCATGTCCCTGTAGTGTCCAAATTTTTAAAAAAAATAATAGACATATTTAAAATTTTAAAAAAACCCCGCCATGTCCATGTAGTGTCCAAATTTAAAAATAATAATAATAATAGACACATTTCATGACGTGTCAAACACGTGGTCGACATGGACTTAGACATGGGGACCCTAGGCGCACGTCCATGCTTCCTAGGCTTTCAATAACAATCACTTCAACAAACATATAGAATGTTTAAATGAATTTCATCTAACAAAATCTCACTAAAAAATGAGTAAGACTAACATTTAAACCAATGTAAGACTGATTACTATCTTAAGAAACATACTAGATGAAGGGATGCAATTGGTATCAAGAAGATCAATAGGCGGGACATATTCTAGATCTCGGGCACCAAAAACTATAGTAAGCAATAAAAATCAAAGCTAAAAAATATGGCTGCTAAGACATTTCCAAAACACCTACTTCAGTTAATATATACAATGGATAATGTATGAGGCCACACCCACAGAGTAAATGTATCACACAGCTACATGCCAAAGGAATATGAGACCACTGTCAGATAGCGGAGCTCCATATACGGGAGGCCATCAGCATCTAAGAGCTTCATGAGTGACATTTTACTAAGGAATGTACAAAACATAGAGAATTTGCTCTACTGAAGTAAAGTTGAAACAAAGGAAACTTTCAGCCAGAAGATCTATGTCACACAAATACCTAAGATAAAGAAATAAAAAAATTAAATTAAATATTCTGGATCTCTCTTCCCTTAACCCCAGAACCTTTGGAAAGCATAAAAAAATAAAAAGGCAAACAAAATAAAATTGCCAAGAAAAGGCATTAACAAAAACACCTACACCAATCAACATACAATGAATAATGTATACCTCATGGCCAGTCCCAGATAGTAATTGCTGCGATGCAGCTACCAAAGGCAATGGAATATAAGACCACTCTCAGATGGAGGGTCTCCATGCATAGGACGACCATCAAAGTCTAAGAGCTTCATATGAGACGTTTACTAAGGAATTTACGAACATAGGGTGGTTAGTCCATTGAAGTAAAGGAGACTTTCAACCAGAAAAACTCCTCCATCACACAAACCTCCAAGAAATAAAATATAAATATATTAAATATTCTGTATCTCAGGAACCAAAAGTTGTAGAAAGCAATAATACATCGAAAAAATTTTAAAATGTCTATATGATTGCAAAGGAAGGCATTCAAAAGAACATGAAAGAATATGATAGCTTATAAAGACATAAATAGAAAAGCCAACAGGAGTTTATACACGAAAAACGTATGCCTCATGGCCAGTCCCAGAGTGTAACGGCTGAGATGCAGCTACCCAAGGCAATGGAATATGAGACCAGTTTCAGATGATCCCCATATACAGGTGGACCAAAACATCTAAAAGCTTCTATGTGTGGTGTTTACTAAGGAATTTACAAACATGGGATGCTTGCTCCATTTTTAGAAAAGGTGACTTTCAGCCAAAAAAACTCCCCCATCACACAAAACAATAAAAAACTGACATAAACAGGTAAAACAATGCAAGACTGAAGTCCCCAGCTGTCCCACAGCTGGTGAGGGACATATTGAAGTGTGCACGGGGGTGAATTCGAGTACACTGTATTGTATTATAAAAAGAAAAAAAAGGGAGCAATACTGATGCCTACAAACAGTAAGGAGGGCACTAACAGGACACATTCGGCATCAAGTAGAAACACAGGTGGATATCCACTGCACCTCTGGCATGAAAAATCATTAAAAGGAAATAATGAACAAACATAAAACAAGTGTTCTATCATTAGTGAAGTAGGCTGAAATTCAGCCAGAAAATCTCCTATTGCAAAATCCATTATACAAAAAAATCATTTTCGTTATCAGCAACTAGTGATAAGCTACTTCCAATGCTATGCCTCATGCACCAGCCACAAGGGTAGTGGAATCAATTGCTGCATGAGAGCTCCTAAAGGCAATTCAAGGTGCCTGCTCTAAGATGGGCTAACTCCAAACGCAAGTCAGGCAAAGACAGACAAATCTACCCTTTATTTGTGGCCTTACCCCGTATGAAATTTTAAAGCAGACGGCATGTATGCATGGGTGCATGTTTCATGGAAAGTTCCAGATGGAAACAGCTCCCAAACAATGGATTATGAGACACTGAGAAGATGCAAAAAGGCCATCAACATCTAAGAGCTATAAGTGAGACGTTTACAATGAAATCTACAAACATAATAAGTCTGCCCCGTTAAATGAAAGGCCTTCAGCCAGTACAACTCCCCATCACAAGGAATAAGCCAAACCATCACAATTGAAACAAGTACAATAAAAAAGCAGCAGGACCAAACAACTAGAAGCACACACTAATTATCTAATAACATCAAATCAGCATTAACAAAACACAACACAAAGGGCACACCTGGAGGCCGGTAAAGCAATTGAATTGATACCACATTACCTATTTGCCCCACACACACACACACCTGTCTACCTATAACTGGTTAGGGCAGATAAGAAGCTAACCCAAATAACAAAACCTCATGTACACATTAAACTAAACCCCCTGAGGTGCACTTGGGTTTGCAAAGACATTATCAGAAGCAGAATCTAACAAAAACACATTAGACATTCTGTAATAAAAAAAACAATATTAAAACGAGGTATTGCCCCATTTAAAACCAAATAAACAATCCAAGATTAAAGATTTCACAGAAAACAATATGCAAAAGATCAAATCCTAACAATGGAAGTTCTAAACAAGGAAAGTAAGCATTTTTAGGGGTTAAAATAAATTAAGCGATCTGTATTCTTACCAGGAACCTTGTCCACAAGACCAAGCGCCCTGCATAGATCTGGTGCCTGCTTCCTCCGAGCAATAATAACAAAGATATCCAACAAATCATCCCATTTAAAAACCGACACTAACCCAAACGTTCCTAAAAGCTGCAGAAAGGCCAGCCCCTCTAATTGATTATCGACCCCTTCGCCAATTTTACCCTTCCATTCCAAAGCTAGCTTCTTTGCTTTCTCCTTAACCGATTCCTTAATGACCGGCGACACAGCCGCCAGCCGCTCTAACAAGAGAAGGCAAGTGCGCCTCAATGCCGCGAGCTCATTGTCCTTATCCCCCTTCGATCTCCCAGTGTAGAAACCCTCCATCGCATCCAAGACCACCTTGGCCGGATCAGGCGCAGATCGCAGCGCAGATTCGAGCTCGGTCCTGATGTCCGAGCCGTCCTTACGGTGGGCAAGGATGAAAGAACGCAACCCCTTGCCGTCCATATTGGAGCAGAGGGTTCTCAGCTCCGGCCATGTGACCGGATCCGACAGCTGAGAATCTAAAGCAGCAGCGATGGAAGCGGCGGAGGCGGAGGCAGCGGGTTGGTGCTGCTGCTCCGCCGCCAGGAGATCTTTGAAGCGCTTCTCGATCGATCCCTCGATCGAGTCGAAGTGTTCCTCGAGATCCTTCCATTTGAGGGTGAAAGACGCGAGGGCCGAGGAATGGGAGTGGAGCTCCTCGAAGGCCTTTCGAAGATCATCCTTCTTCGAAGGAATCGATTTGATCGCTGCAGAAATCGACTGCAGAGCCATCTCTGCGCAAGATTGATGAAATCCTAGAAGCCCTAGGGGGATTTGCAGAGATGAACAACCAGCAATCAAAACCCTAGAAATCGGCGGATTGCGAGGGATCTAAGAGACCAGAAGAAACCCTAGAAGATCGAGAACTAGCTGTGGATGCGATGCGAACAAGAGAAGGAGAAGAGATTAGAGAAAAAGAAAGAAGCCTCTGGGCCGAGAACTAACCGTAACCGTAACCCTAAAACTAGAAAGCCGAGGCGCGCGACGGCTCCCGCGAAAACCCTAGAAGAAATGGGAACGTTAGAGAAGAAGGGGCGATATTTATTGGCGTGAGCGGTTTGGCTTCACCGTTCGATCTTTATCGTGCGGCCGTGATTAGTTTGGGTTAGTGATGGTTCTTGACCGTCGATGCCTCAGATTTGTGGATGAGATGGGCTCCTTGTTTCACTCCTATAACTGGGTCCCTTCCACAACTTTGCAAGTGCTTAAGATATTAGCTTTTATTAAAATAATCAATCAATCAGATCATCATCATCATTATCATTAAAGGCTTGTCCAATTATCTTGCACTGCAAAATTTTTCATTCCAAACCATTTTCAACCAAATCTAATATCTTTAAATAGATAATATTTTAAATATATTTTACCCCTTTTCAGAATTTTTGAAGGAAAGGACTCCAGTAGTTAATATAGCTATATTTTCACTATCGCATCGAGTATAGAGTGTAAAAGAAATCTGTACATCCACAATAGTAAGTTAATAAAACCAATTTTAGCGGTTGAAAAGGCTTTAGTGCCTGGTAAAGTATTTTAAGATGGTAAAAGCTCAAAAATTATGTTTAAATAAGAATAAAATTCTTAGTTAGCAAACTCCTCCTACGAGTATGTTAAAAATCAACATGGATGGTGCTTTATTTTTTTTATCAGAAAGTCTTGGGTGAAAGTTATTTTATATGATGAGAAGGGTAGTATGATAATGGCAACAGGCAAGATTAAGAATGGGATGGTAGAAATAGACGATATCAAAGCTCTAACTGTCTTAAGAGGTTTACAAATAATTTGTCATTTAGGGATACAAGAAGCTATTATTGAAAGTGACTCGTTCAGAACGGTTAAGACTTTAAATTCCTTTTCTTTTAACATATCAAGACAAAGTCTTGTCTTTGATGAGATTCAAGTATTGTGAGATACTTCAATAGATATGAAGTGACTAACGTGAGTAGGGAAGTCAATGAAATGGATACAAGCTAGCTAGGCATGCCAAATTTGTGGGCGATATTGTGGTTTGGCATTACTTTCCTTCAGGTTTTATTAGACAATTTGTTCTAGTTGACTAAATAATATAATTCTTTTGAGTTTGAATGAATGGTTTTTCGAAAATAAAAAAAGAGGTATAGCATACTTGCTTATGTTAAAACAGTGTCTAAATCTTTCACTTTTACAATTGTATCTTTTTTCGGGCCACAAGCAACCTCTTCATTGATTTCTTTCGAGACACAAATGTTTGTCGGATTTTCTCTCGTTTATTCTCTTCAACTCCCTTTAGATCATATCAAGCACCATTTTCCTTCACAAACAAGAATCTTTTATATGCCATCCAACGAAAACAATACATCTATCATGTCACTAAATGCATTGAAGGAATCTTTGCAGTTGTTTTGCATCCTAACCAATGAGTTACCATCATCCATACGCGTAATAAGTATGAGCAGTGATCCATCAAAGGGATGAGCAGTGATCCATCAAAGGGAAGAGTTAAAACCCTTTTACTCAAGTAGAACCTCATTAATTTTCATTTACAAGACCAGTTAAACCGAACCTAGTGCTCTCTCTAGCTCGATATAACTTGTAATTAGATTGGCAACACATAGGAGGACAACTCAGGTTCGGTCCAACCCACTATATTTTATGAATTTTTGCATATGCTTTAAGCCTTTCATAGGAGTTAATCCAAATGTCTTTCAGTATTTTTAACAGGAAAAAAAAAAACTTATCTTAGGCCCTTTTTTATGAAAATCTTAGGCCCTTTTTAATTAGTGCAGGGTCCCCCCCCGCACCCCCCCCCCCCCAACCCCCCAACCCCCCAACCCAAGAAGACTACCATCCTCCTTTACTACACAAATAAAGATTTATTGTCCTATTTTTTGGATGACCAAAAACTCAATAGGCTAATAGCAATTGCCAACATTCTACACGTATGTGTCAATCTAACATGATGATCTTTACTCATATAATCCTAAGTAATAACTTAGCTCGCCTGAGAATACAGTTTGCTCATAAAAGTTATGAGTTCAAGTTGCAATACCGCACTCAGGTCATAGAGGATTTACCTAACTTTCCTCTAGGACTGAAAGAATTAGTTTGGCCCAAAGGGGCGGGACACCCTCCGATAGGAAAAAAAAAACCCTATGGTTTTGCTCTCAAAGGTTCAAAGTCTTGAGCATTTGGTGCCCAACTCAATTTGTACTAAAGTGGCCATGTTTTGTTAGCTAGATTTAAAATTCTCAACTTGCTTTGCTTTGGTCTTCACTTCAAATGCTTCATAACTGTTGACAAAAATTGGTATGGATTGAGTCATCTAAATGAAGCAGTTCAGCACCAACATGGTTCATTTCAAGAGCATTGGTGGGATTAGGAATAGGATTACATTCACATATTTAGATTTTCTTCCCCTTATTCACCATGGAAGGTCTCCTCTCCTTTCACAATGCACTTTGAGTGCACTAAGGCCTTATTTGTCTTTTAAGCATGGAATATAAAATAAGATTTTGGAATATAAAATGAGATTTGTCAATGTAAAATTTATTCTTACAAATGTGACACATTTTTGCCTCTATAAAATATATATATTTTTTTTATAGTAGCCTTAATGTGGTAGCACTACTCGAATACTGCAACCTTTAAAAGCAAACCATGGCACTAAGTTAGCTGAGCTACCCTTGGGGTCCTATAAAATTTATACTTACAAATGTGAAAACACAATACGATGTATAAAAACAACATACTAAGGAAGCAAACATTGTGCAATTCAAAAAATATATTAAAAATTATCATTATCACAAGATATATGAATATTTGGATATAAAATTGAATGGTTTGGAGTTTAATGGGTCACTAAAAACTTGAACAATTAGGAGTAAAATTTTGGAGCCTACAAAGAATTAAAAAAAAAACTAAAATTGAAACCACCAACTATGAACTGTCAAAGGAATCACTTGTATAGTTGTCCTAATGCTTCTTTAGCCAACAAAAAGTGTGGGCACTTTCACATCTTTTTGGTGTGAAATCTACATTAATAAAAGAAAAAGAAAAAGAAAAAGCCATATTCACTTACCATTTTCAAACCTCATCTTTACATGTGCTTAGAGCACAAACAAATGGGAGCATGCATAAATGCTATAGACAACATTTATACATGTAATGTGTGCAAACAAACGACCCCTAAATCAATATTAACAACTAAAGAACAATTAAGTCGATATTAACAACTAAAGATCAATATGTATGCACATCAAATATAGTCAAATTTCACGACTCTGACATATAGTCAAGATAGTGGCTCAGTTGGTTTGAAACTTTGATTTGCTCCCCATGTTTTCAAGTTCAACTCCCACACCTTGTGTTATCTGGGTACTATTTGTGCAGCCATGTATGTAACCTTATAGGGAATAATCCTAGCTCGTCAAAATAAAATAACCTTCGGGCCGAAGGCCAAAGATCCAAAAACTGGGTGGGCGGGGGATACCCTAGGTCATCAAATATATATCTATAAACAATGTTCGAAGGAGATGCCAAAACAATCTGGCCTAGTCTATATTTGAGCCAACCTTGATTGGTCTAATTCTAACGAGGGGGTAAGATGTAGCATGATCAAGAACGGTAGAGCCAATGGCTATTAAGGAATCCTGCACATCACTTGGTAATTAAGCCCACCCATGTATCAATATCACCTCATTTCTACTAGTGTTGCAATTGAGATCCAAGCCTTTCATTCTCAACCTTGCTTGTGCCCTTTTATAAAATTTGCATCACAGGCAATCGGTGTAAGGAAAAGGTTAAAACTTAAAAAGAGGATTCAAATCAAATTCTCCACCATTTTATCTCTAAAAAAGAAAGAAAATGTGACACTAGAATTTCAAGGCATGCCTTGAATGTTGTCAGTTCTCCAATAAAATAGGTGATCGGTAAAGTTTTTATTTTAATTTCACATTTTATAGCATGAGTTGAGATGTACAACAACATAAACATGATAATTTAAAACAGTAAGATCTCTAAGCGCCTATTTGGCAAGTCTAAATTTTGCCTCTACTCCTTAATTTTTCTAAACAGAATAGAGGTTCAGAAAAATAGAGCATTTGGCACCACTTTAGAGTCTCTACCCAATTTAGAGAAGTAGAGGGATTGCCTCCTTTTTGCACAACCCTTGTTTCATGCACCTAAGAATGAGAGGAGAATTTTAAGGGACAGAGCTACAGTAATCTTATATTTAATCATGCCCGATCATGATTTTTATTTTTTTTAAAAAAAATCTAAGAGCCTAAACCAAGATCCAAACCGCTCGAAATGTTCATAAGGTCAAATACGGCTATGACACTGAATTTCAACCGTTGGGTCATCACAAATCTCGATATATGTGCAAAACAATTGGAACCATTGAATATTATTTTTCGAATTATTTTGGCAGTCTGTTTTTCTCTTTTTTATTATTATTTTTAGGATAAAAAAACACGATCCAAATCGTTGAAAATGTTTATAAGGTCAATAAATACTATAAAACCAAAATTCAGCCGTTGGATCATCACCAATCTTGAGATATTTACTAAAACAACGTGAATACTTTTTTATTTTTTTTAAAATCTATGGCCCCAAACACAAGATCTAAACCATTAATCTCTTTGAAAGGTTGAACATGCCTATGGACCAAATTTCAATGCTTGATACCTTGTAGATCTCGAGATATTTCAACCATTGATTTAAAAAGTCTATTTAAAATAGATCTTTGCATAACCAAACACATATTTCGTTTCTAACCTATTTTTTCTTATGGCTTTTTTTTTAATAGCCCTAATTTGGATGGTCTACAAGAAAAGGAGTAGACCTTATATCTAGTAAGCCATGCATCCTATCTTAAAAAGGACAAAGAGAGATTACATGTCTTCAAATGATGATGTGTATAAAGCAATAAACTCCAAGCCAAAATGTACATGTGGCCCGCCCTTATCACAAACCATATTGATTTTGATGGAGGGCACAATCATGGTTCCAGCCATGAGTTGAGACTCTTTTTTTTTTTTTTTGGTATCCCAACCTTAGGGGGCTAGGGCTAGGGCCCCTAACCCTCAAAGGGGAAAAGGTTCCTAGCGATGTTTGAATCCTTCCTAGGTTGATAAGAACCAAACCTCTCACCATTGAGGTAAGAGGCAGTTCTTATTGTTTTTGGGCTTGTTTGAGATCTTTATTTTTTTTTTAAAGATCCTTTAAAAAAAAAGAGCTATAAAAAATGAGGTAAAATTAAAATATATGTTTCGCAATGCAAGGATCCATTTTAAATAGATTTTTTTTAAATTAATGGTTGAAAGCAAGTTTTTAGAGATCTACAACATACCAAGCCTTGAAATTTGACCCCATAGCTATGTTCATCATTCCAAAGAGATCTAACGGTTTGTATTTCTTGTTTGGCGCTCACAAGTTTCAAAAAATAATATCAAATAATTGACCTTATAGCCGTGCTTAGCCTTATTAACATTTTTAAAGTTTTGGATCTTGTGTTTGGCCCCTCGAAATTCAAAAAATAAAAAATAATATCCAATGGCCCACTTTTTTCACATATCTCGAGATTGATGACGATCCAATAGCTAAAATTTAGTAATGTGGTCATGTTTGATCTTATGAATAGTCCTAATGATTTGGATTTTGATTTACCTTCTTAAAAAAAAAAGGGACTAGACGTGATAAGAAAAAGGTATTGTAGCTCCATTTTTTTTAGGCTCTATTTTTGAATTGCATCCCAAAATGAGTTGTGGAAAAAAAAAGGTAATGCCTCTAATTCTCTAAAGCAAGCAAAGCCTAAAAAGTGGTGCTAAGCAGTCAAACACTCTATTTTTTCAAATCTCTACTTGCTTTAGAGAAAGAGAGGAGTAGATGCTTAAAATAGACCTACCAAATGGGGCCTTAGTTGACTAGTTCATTCTGTTCAGGTTTAGGCATAGTGCTTTAGTATACTTTTGTTTATGCTACTGCCTAGTTAGTTTCATTTAGTGGGAAAAACAATGTATCCAATAAATCTAGACCATCAAAACTGTGAAACTTTTTTGTGGATGGTCTATAGTAGACTTGGCAAACGGGTCGAGGTAACCAAATTCAGGTCGGTTCAACTCGAACCCGAATTTATTGGTTCCAACCCTAACTTGACCCATTTTTTAAATGGGTTAGAAACTTTCAACCTGCACCCGTGGTAGGTCAACCTGACCCGACCGACCTAACTCGAATTTGATGCGAGTTGGATTAAGTTGACCCAACCTTACATATTTAACTCCTATTTTGTGTATGATTTAACTTATTTTATGTGGCCCAATTTCATTTGTAAAGTTCTTCTTACATCTAGAATCATTTAAAATGTTGCATTGAGCATGAATTTATGATTTATCAAATTTCTAAGTGTAAAAAATGGAGAATCTATAAATATTTCCAGCCTATTTATTGAGAATTTCAAATAATCCCTTTTCAATTTTTGTTCAATCTTACAATTCCATATTTGAATATAAGTAGAAAACTAATTAACGATATTATATTTCATTCATATCAATATTTTAGAGATAAATTTATATGCCAACATGAAAATAAAAAAACACATCAATATTTCAACTACAACAACATCATATTTTCAAATAAAACAATAAATTTTATATTCTAAGTATTAAAATTTTATATAACTCATGCACAAAAGATTAAGAGTATATAGTTTATGGCTCACATAAATTAGAAAAGTTACATGAAAATTAAAAAGTCATGGTAATTTAATAAAATCTAAACGGGTCAAATGGGTTAGGGCGGGTTAGGTGGGTCGACCCTAACTCAACCCATTTTTATACTGGTTAGTAAACATTAACCCTAACCTGACCCCTATAGGTGAGTCAAAAATAAGTCGGGTCGGGCTAGATTTTTCCAACTCTAGTCTATAGGTAAAATAAATCCCTTTTTGTAGTTAAAAAAAAAGTACAAGGAGCAAAACAACTAGTCAGCTAGAGAATAGATAAATCGACTTGACCCCTTGAAACTTTTATAAGGTCTCGGATTTCTAAATTGTAAGCCAAACCAGTGTTTTTGAAGGCACGAGGCGCATCGAGGGGCCAAGGGTATTCTGGAGTCTAAGTGCAAGGCGAGCCACGGGCTTCATTGAAGCGAGGCGCACATTATAGATAAAAAAATAGATATGTTGTCATAGAAAATAATTTAAAATTAACATTGACAAAGTGAAATTAATTCACAAATTATAACTAAAAAGGCAATAAATATTAGAGAAGATTCTGAAAGTCATAAAAACATCCATCACTCAGTGCAAAAACAGCATCAAAAGCAAATACAACTCCAAAAGCCAAAGTTAAACCAACAATACATATGGTCCTATGGAGGACCTAACAATTATCCTTAACATCTACACGAAGTAAATCGTAATCTTCTTCTTCATCATTGGATTTATATCCATCCACATCTTCCTCATCAGACTCAGTCTCATCTGAACTTGCCTCTTCCTCATTTACCAATTGAAGAACATTTGAAGATTTAGAATCTCTTAGTGTTGCTCTTAAAGTTGATGTTGCTCTAGTTTTTTGACTACTTTCTCTAACTCCAGAAACTGTAGTATCATTACCCCATGTCAAAATATCATCATCAAACATAAACTCATCATCCTCATCCTATTCTTTATCCATCCTCTCAAGCAACCGCTCATTGCTTTCATCAATATCCTTCAAAGAAATAGGATCATGTAAGTCACGCATATTATATCAACGTTTCAGTGCTCTATTGTATTTAATAAACACCAAATCATTAAGACGTTTTTTATCCAACCTATTTCTTTATTTTGCTATGAATCTACAACAATTAAAAATATATTAAAATGTATATCTATAAATTAAAAATATTTTGAATTCACTGCACTTGAGATAAATACTGACATACTCAAATACACTCTAATTCTGCTCATAACCAGATGAACTACACGTCAGGCTAAGAACTTTTGTTACAAATTTTTGCAAATTTGGTGTTTTGGAACGATATGCACTCCCCCAATCAGCTGTTAATTATAAGTAATTAGCATAAATTTTACTAAGTATTTCTTAATAATTTTAAAAAACTAATTTTGTAATATAATGGAATAAACTTATGTGATAAAATTGTTTACCTGGTGACCTTGTCTTCCTTTGCCTGATTGCCATAGCTATCCCAAATAAACCTTTAGCTTTCGTATTTGACAACTCTTGACCAATTTTATCTTGTATGTCAATATTTGAGATCAGCTTTACAATGTAATTATACAACCCAGTCATGACTTCATTCTCTTGCTCAACATTTGGATTTGAATAAAAGAACTCTGGATTCAAAAAATACCAAGCTGCATGCAAAGGACGATACAACCGAACATCCCAGCTTCGGTCAATAATTTCAAAGATATTACTTTATCTTTCTTCCTTTCTACCAAAAGCATTTGCAATTGCTTCTTTAGCGTTATCCATAGCCTCATAAATGTATCCTATAAGTGGCTTTTTCTCACCATCAACCAATCTAAGAACATGAAAAAGAGGACTCAAGACCTTAAAGGCATAGGCAACACTATTCCGAAATGAAGGCGTTAACATAATTTGTGCATCCCTTTTGCCCAGTTGCTCCTTTGCCCATTTGTTTGTTGTCCATCTCTCTAAAGCAAACATCTTCTTCAAGTTGTTCTTTTGTTGATAAATCCTTATTAAAGTGAGAAAGGCACTTGCAAATTGGGTTTTTGTAGGCTCGATTAAATCTTTCAATTGTGTAAAGTGCCTCACCATATTTAGCAAAGTTAGGCGGTTATATATGAACCCATGTAACGCGATACCCTTTCAAATGTTCTCTTGCGAGTTGGTATCTTAAGAATGTTTTCCAACATTAAGTTCGAGCAATGGGCAGCACATGGTGTCTAGTACAAGTTTTGATACTTTACCTCGAAACACTTTCTTGTTAGAACCAAACCAAGAAAGAGAAAAAAAAAGAGTTTTAAATAATTAATAACTTTTTTTTCAAAAGAGAAAAATCTTAGTTTCTTACCCAACAATACATTAGATGTAGAACTATCTTTGACAACCTAAATCACATTAGTTTTTCCAATACGCTCCACAAACTTATCTGTTAGCTACGTCCTTGGAGTAGCTAGAAGCATCAATGGACTCCACAAACATGATTCCTTTGGGACAATTCACTAAAAAATTAAGTAATGTCCTCCCTTTCTTATCAGTCCACCCAGCAATCATTATAAAACATCTATTCTTTACCCATTCCTCATGGTGATCCTTCATCAAATTATTTGTATGCACTATCTCTTTTTTATGAAAAGGAACTAGCACTTCATAGTAAATTGATAGTTTCATACTAGAACCATAGCGCCCTATAGCTTCAATCATTGATCCAAAACTTTTATAATTAATGACATTCAAAGGAATCCCAGCATCATACACCCACCTTGCAAATCTATGACATGCTCGCTCTCTTAATTATTTTCTATATGGGTCACTTTTATCAATTCTTATTTGCTTTCCTTGGGCTTTGAAATTTTTCACAACATCATTCAAATTGGCATTAAAGAATACATCAATAGGCCCTTTTTGCTTTGGCTTTTTAAGTTTGGAGGTAGTGGAAAAATTACTATAAACTTAACTATAATGAGCCAAAGGTCTTTTACCACGTTCATTAATCTCTACAAGATCATCTCCGGCATCTTCCAACTCATTAGCCAATTCATCAAAATGGGCAACATATTCATTTAATCTCTTCTCTAACTTTAGGTGGACATTTTGAACAAGCAAGAACACTCCTATAACTCCCAGCAAGATGTTGCTTGACCCGATAACCACCTCCATTTGGTAATTTACCACAAAAATTGCATTTGAACCTATTTATATTTTATGGATTTTCCAAGTGTGCATATTGCCGTGCTGGGTTCTTTTTACTACTATCTTCGGTCGACATCTATATAGAATAGACAATTGGAAAAAAATAAATTAAAAAAAGCAAGCCTACAAATTACAAAAGGGATAAACAATTAATTCATTTCAGCCCAGCTAACATATTTTGATACCAAAAAGGCAATAATCAACCTAGCAATTAGTATGCACAGACAAAGTAAGAAGAACAGAGAGTGTATTATCATCATCAAATGAAATTTCATGAAAAATAGAAATCCGGGGTAGCAAAACAAAAAAAAAAAGGCAGAAATAGAAACGACAACAAGTGGTAAAGAAAAAAACAATATAAGCAGTGATAAGTCCTTAAAAATATGTTATTTTATATTAATTTTTAGGAATTTTAAAGACTTATTTATTATAAATCATTTGATTGGAAATCATGTTTGTATGATTTTAGAAATCATTATTCTGTTTTCCTGCAAAAACCATTGAAAATCATCAATTTTTCATAAAATCATAAAACTTTCCATTTTTGGATTTCTGTTTTTAAAAGGTAGTTCAAATTCATGATTTTACATAAAACTGACAAATGTTTTTATCATCATTGATAAAATAAAGACAAATCATGATTATTGATGAGAATTTATTGTGTCATTTTATGTGAATTGAGCCTGCATTAGTACATTTATAACTTTTGGTCAAAATCATTATTTTTAATAAAATATTACTTTTCTTTATAGGAAAATTCAAGAAAAGGGACCTGTAATCAAAATTTAGAGTCGAAGAATTAGTGGTGAAGAAATCCAAAGAATTGAAGCAAAATTAAAGAGATGGAATCTAATAATTAGGTGGACCCCATCAACATGCACACATGTGAATATGGCCCACACACATTCTAAGCACGCCAAAGAGAGAGGTCCCACATGCTTTCTTATTGCAATTATCCAAGGACCTATCTCTTCAAATTTGATATTAAAAGGAAAAGGAAATTCAAGGGTAGAGAATTTTGGTATGAGAAAAACAAGAAAGAGATTTTGAAAATTGGGAAGTGAAGTCTTCATGTATGGGACATCAATATCTTGGATGAACTTGGAGCTTAAGTTATACTTGGATTAAAGAAAGCATATCTTATTATTATGTTCAAAAGAGTCCCAGACCAAGTGGAGAAAGTAAATAATTAAATCTCTTTCCCATCCCACTAGTACACACATAAGCCACATATATGGACATACCCATCCCATACCAACAGAATCTCTCCCATTTAGACACATATCACATGTCCAAGATTCTCTCCACCAACACACTTTCCATACTTCTTACAACCACCTTTTTTTTCTCTCTCCTCAAGTCCATATACATATTCACATTGCTTCCAAGTTAAAAACGTCCAAGACCTACCAAAAAAACTCTAGCCACACTTTCCATACTTCCACTTTCCATTTCAGCCAATCAATTTCCATCACAAGCCACTGTCCCATTCATATATAATTCACATGTCCCAACCATCATATAATATACAAGCCACTCTCTCCCTCACATACATCTCTCGTTGCACTCTCCAAACCATTCCATACATTAGTTTTTTTTTTTCATGCCCATGCTCTAATTCACCACCATCCGATCATATCAATCTTCTCCCATCACGCCCCATGCCAATCTCTCTCTCTCAATTTCTCTCTTTCTCTTTTCCACCCCATAAGGTGGGTTAAGCCAGCCTACCTTTGGATTCATCATCACTCATTTTCTTCCACCATCTTCCTTACCCTTGGAGCATGATTTGAAGAGAAGACTAGTCGAATAACCAGGCGAGCAACGATTCTTTCTTAAAGTTTATGATCTTTGGGTATGTTTTGATGTATTTATTTTAATTTAATAAATCTGAATTTATTGTTATTTGAATTAAGCTTTTCCTTATTAAATAAAGTTAGTGATGTCATGGTTCTCCCCATAGAGTCAACATCGTATGTTTTTGCATAGTGACAGTGCATATTTGGTACGGTGGATCTAAGTTTACTTTGATTCCATTAAATAAGGTTTTAAGTTCATATTTAAATAATTAAAATCCATCTTTTTCTCTTTTATTTTGTTGCATTTTATTCTAATTTCATATTTATTTTATTCACTTTTAATATCAATTAATTGGTTGTTTGATGCGACTATCTGTTTTGCAGTAATTAGTTTAGGTTACTTTTTAGTTTATGATTTTAGATCAGGTTTAATTTCTGATTTGTTATTTAATTTTTAGATTTGGGATTGTGCTTTAAATTGAATTTTTAAAATTAGTAGTTGTGTATTTTTATAAATTTATTAGGCTAGCATTAGTTTTTTTTAATTAGGACAGGTTTTCTGCGAAAATTAGCTTCTTGTAGATACAATTCCGAACTCATCAGGTAAAACTATAATTGTCAACCTTGCACTTGGGGGCTGTTGATCAAGCAGCAGCAAAAAACAACATGCAAAATAGAAAAAAACGCAGATCGTAGCAGCAAAAAAAAAAACATGAACAAAAAAAAATGCAGGAGAAAAAAAAACAACAGTAGAAAAGAAAAGAAAAAAGAAAAACAGAAATAGAAAAGCAACAGTAGCTGGAGATAGCAATAGATAGCAAAAAAAAAAAAAAAGGGGGGCTAAAACAGGAAAAAAAAGCAATAGATAGTAGATAATAGTAGGCAAAACAAAAGTAGATAGCAGCAGCAGCAAAAAAGCATGGAAAAAAAATGCGGCAGAAAAAAATTTTAGCAAAAGAAAAAGCAGCAGCAAAAGAAGTAGCAAAAAAAAAAAGTGAAACAGCAGCGGCGATATAGGAAAAAAAATCGCAGCAGCAAAAAAAAAAGCAATAGTAGAAAAAAAAAGAAAGCAGAAACAAAAAAGCAACAGAAAAGGCCGTAGTAGCAAAAAAAAAAAAAAACGAAACAGCAAAAAAAAAAAAACAGAAACAGTAGTAAAAAAAAACCGCAGATAGCAGTCCATCTACATGTGAGCAGCAGCCAAAAAAAAAAAAAACCAAAACAAAAACAAAAGGTAGCAACAAAATAGAAAAAGCAAGCAAGCAAACAAACAAATGTACCTTGCCGAACGTGAGCAGCAGGCTGGCTGGGTTGCTGAAGTGGTTAACCGAAAGTGGCTGAGCTCCTCCTTCCTCTGCTTTTTTTTTCCTCCTCCTTTTTCTTTGTCAGCTATAGATCTTTTTCTTCCACTTTCTGTTTTTTTTTCTCTTTCTTCGCCGCTTGCTGCTTCTTCCTTTTGCTTTTCCTTCTTTGTGGCCTACTGCTTCTTCCTTTTTCTTCTACTATTCTTTGTTCTCCCCTTTAGGGCAGTTCAGTGCTCAAGACGATTAGGGCAGCTCTCCCCTTTAAATATTAGTTGCATCTTTTACATTTAGACCCTACTTTTTTTTAAAATTCCTATTGCAATGCTAATGGCAAGCTGAACCTCGTGCGCCTTATCCACACCTCAACGAAACCGCCTCAGCTTACATGGGGTGAGGCTCGCAATGGTTGCGCTTCACTATGCCTTCCACCTAGGCGCACCTTTCAAAACACTGAACCAAACAATATGCGGTGGAATAAGTAAAGTAAACTTGCAAGTAAAACGTAATTATCAACCATATAAGAAGAAGACATGCAAATTTTTATGTAAAAATCTAAATGGGAAAAAACCATCAGTCACAGCGAATTAATCAAGCACTAATTTCGAATAGGTACAAGGTATACTTGTAACCTTACACAATCAGTCCCTTGACCACATGATGTAGTTCTTTTTGCAAGAAACCATGACACGACTTGACTTTACATGCCTTGCTTTCCACACTTAATCCAAATACCTTGATTCCACAAAATAAATAATCTCATACAAAAAAGTAGAAGCAAAAAAATTCTAAAACTAAAAGTCTTCAGCATCTCTCTCAAATGAAAGATCTAGAGAAGAAGTATGATCTTTAAAGAATATTCTCAAGTTAGAATAATGAGATCGTGTTTAGGGTTGAGAGAAAACATCTTTTATAACCCATAATTTGTACCTTAGGGTTAGATTCCAAGTAAGAACAAAACAATTAGCTCTAGCACAAAATAAGAAAAGTTTTCCTGCAAATCGGTAAATTTTTGCACAACACCTGATTGATCTTTCAAAGGTTAGATTGATCGGATTAAACTACTGTCTCAGGCAGATCGATTGGATATTTGCCCGATTGATCGGATGAAACTCAACACCAAGTTTTTGCAAGGTTCCTGAGGACATAACTGTAATTTGTTAACATAATCTTGAACTCCATTGATAACTACTTGAAATGAGCATTCCAATGGTAGGTAGTTTGCTTATATTCACTGCTTGGTTTGTGAAATATGATATTTTTAATCCATATTATCTTTAGAAAAATACTTGAATTTGTTGTACTTTCTTTGATTTCTTTATTTCATTGCATCCAGCAACTCATACCACAATTTATACTAAAAGATTTATAAAATACAATACCAATAGACTCAAGTTTTTTCAACCCATGAATTAACCAATGCAAAAATCCTAACACCCCTAATACAGTTGTGGTACATACACACATTAAAATACAAAAAAAAAAAAAAAAAAGCACGATAGCTTATGTGGCACCACACAATAACAATTGTGTTTCACTTTTTATTTCTCATGTCATAGGATAAATACACTTGTCACCACCTCATGGGATAAGTACACCTGTCATCACTTCATAAAATAAATACATTTTTGTGTATTTTAGTGTGTGCACAAATAATTATTGCTCTAATAAATTTTAAAAAATGAGAAGAAAAACAGCCTTGATAGAGCAACAGTTATTTAAACAATCGTATGGGCATCCGCAATTGGCAAGTTTCCAATCTCGGATAATGATTTCAAGTGTGAGGACCAATATTAATGACCAGTAACTTCCACTAAATTTTCTTAAATAATGAATAAGCATAACATGATTGCTGTGAATGTTAGGCCCAGAAGGTCCTAACAGGTGGGTCGATGAATCTGGCAAGGACTATAGGCCCTGCTGCTATTGCGAGCAAGGGATTTGTTTTTTCAATTCATAGAGGGGAATTTGGGTGTATGCAGCAGGCCCCTACATTGGATTATTACCTTCACTGTCCCACGGGCTCTTCTCAAATCTATGTTCGGCTCTTTAACAAGCTTGTAATTTACAAGGCTCTCTTTGGGAGGAGCTTGTAAAAGTAGTCCCTTAAAAAACCATATTGTCATGATTTTTGCATGATTAAGATCATTAATGGGTCTTACGAATTGATGATTATAGAATACAGAGGATATGCTATTTCACGGTCAACAAATAATTAGATACGCGAGTAATTCAACATTTGTTCCACATAAATGATTTGTAGGTGGTCGGTCGTATTGGTTGTGCTAGCTCATTGGGCCTCTTGGCGTAGCCTGATCCAATACAAGCTTAAGAAATTTTAGGAAGCAGCCAAATTTAAGAGTAAAGCCCATTTTGATGGGAGCATAAACATCCCTGCGTGGTGTGGCCCATTTTAGACCATTGTGCTCTTTCCTAATCGGATCAGCATCATTTACGGATGGAAATGGCCAGGTCAAGTTTTAATAAGGTGAGATTTTGTTTTTAACATATCAAAACATAGATAAGTGAATTATGTATTTTCTTAATTATAGGGGAATTTAATTGAATCCACCCAACTTGTTTAAATGTCCTCTGCCCAACTGCACTAGTGCCAATGAATCCCACATTTTGGAACCAAAATTAGACGATTTCGATGAATTATGATCGACTAAACAAAATATATGTAATTCGTTACAAACAGGGGCAGTCAGCTTGTCCCCATTCCTACAAATGAGGCCGAATTTTGAACATTACCCACAGGAGAAGCTTAATAATGGGCCGGTCCATCACAAGACAAACCTAAACCCAGCCAAGAATAGAGTGTATATTGCCTGTGATCTTAGGAATAGGCTCCACCAAAGACTCATTTTATGGCCCAATAGTTAAATGGGATGTGATTGGTGCTGTCATGTTTCAAGGCCCAACCCACAGCCCTACATTTAGCACGAAGGAATATTTAGATTTTGTAAAAAGAGCTAATCTTGAACTCCAGTCTCAGGCTGCAAGCTCACCATGCCTGAATATTATGAGCTTGGCCAAGCTCCAGGGAGGCTCACTCAAATCACGCACTGCCCCACTGCCTAATGTTTATGTAGAGATACACATTTTCTACTGATACCCCCCTACACATTTTCTACTGATGGGCCCCCGGAGGATGCTAGGTAGCCCACTTTTTATTCTTTGAGGAGAGATTTCTCTTTTGCTCAAAGAGCTATTACACTCAATGTCCTATCCTGTAGATCACACATAATTTAGCACATATTTTATTGTGATTTTGACCAAATTTTGTTAATTTTGACTTTTAGTGGGGCCTGCGTGGTTTCTCTTTCAACTGGACTTCCATTTGAATTTAAATCTTCAACAACCTCATTATTTACTGAGAAAAAAAAATCAGTTCATGTTTTTAGTCTTTTCAGCAAGGAAAATGTGCCATTCATGACTTATTTTTGCAACAAAAGGATTCAATTCTTTAGGGAGAGAGAGAAGCCTATGTTCATTTTTGTTTTGACAAGAAACAGAGAGGGAGGGGAACCTCAAGTTCCCACCCCCTTAAAAATCTAAATCCTCTCTACGGAAGAAAATAAGATCAATTTTTTTCCACATTCTACATAGAAAACTGTATCACATAAGACTTGTCCACGCAACAAGAAGTTTTCATGCTTTGCGGTTTTTCTTATTCAATGAAAGAGACGAACCCTGCATTCCTACGTCTCATAAGTCTAAATCCTTTCTACCAATCCGAACTAATGTAATTTTTCATTTCCTATAAGGAAAATGTGTTGTAACAAATAATGTTATAGTAGGCTTCATAGGAAATCTAAATAATTTTCTTCTCTAGCATGGAATTATCTCATCACAATAACGTACTCTTTTAAGGGTATATTAGTGTAAGGAGAGGATTCTACACTATAAGTTTTCATTTCTGTAGAAGAGAAAATTCTAGTATTTCTACCCTCTTAGCAAAAGCCTATTTGTTTAGAAGATTTTTGAAAACTTGTGCTGTGAGCATAGGAGAATTCAAAATACTATCTTGACCTTGATGTTTGTACAGCTTTTGGAGGAACCTTGATGACTTAGGCAACATGCGTTGATCGGCACAGTACTCGTGGCAAGACTCATGTTTGTACAACTTTCAAAAATCTTGTTGATGGTGAGGTTCTAAATTATCATATAAAGGGATTGTAATGTTTTGGAAATCTTGTGGTTTTAATTTGGTGGCACAAAGCCTGAAACCAATTGTTGGACTTTTGTCACTTTCTTAAAAATGTGTTATAATATATTCGATCATCTCTCAAAACCTACTTGTTCCATTTAGTAACAAGGATGCAATAAATGGAACAACGATAACTAGAAGATTGGTAACATATTGCACAAAGCGGAGAAGAAGGAATAAGAGAAAAGGAGAGATTGATGGAATTTTAATATGATCCTAATGATATCATTTAGGGCAAACTAGTAAGAAATATTTGGATAAGCTAAAATTTTAATAAGTTTTAGACTAAGACAAAGATAACTAGAAGATTGGTAACATATTGCACAAAGCGGAGAAGAAGGAATAAGAGAAAAGGAGAGATTGATGGAATTTTAATATGATCCTAATGATATCATTTAGGGCAAACTAGTAAGAAATATTTGGATAAGCTAAAATTTTAATAAGTTTTAGACTAAGACAAAGATATCCAAATGCACATGAATAGTAGCAGGAATACTTGTCAAAAATCTTCAATGAAAAGAAATATCTTTAGAAATTCTTACAATGAGGCTGCCCTAAATATGCGAAAAAAATTCACTCTTTATTGCCAACACACTCGTTGTTCAGTAGCACATTTGTAACAAGTACATGTCTAGTGATGAATCCTTGGATCAACAAGCTCAAAGTAACCATCCAACCCTAGTGTCCAGTAGCTACCACAACAATATCTTTTTTTTTTAATCAGTCTATTGGAGAATCATCATCCACTCCAATAGACCTATATGCAATTCAAAATTCTTAGCATCCATGCTTTGAGAATTTGAAATCTCCAAATGTTATCCTCCATATACAATTCTAATTCTCATCTCCCATCTAACATTTGAAATGCTGGGATTTAGAAAGTTCCAAGGTCCCCATACTTACTTGGCTTTTCAGGTGGTTGAAAGGTTGAAATTTAGAATTCCAACAAAAGAGGCATTGGTTGGCCTAAAAAATTCCGAGGGACAGCCTACCATGCTATTATAAAAAATCCCTTACACGAATTCTTCTCAAATAACACATCCATAATTATCCTTTCCATAGTTGCCAAATCCATTTTCATGACACAGCACAGATTTTGCCACCCCGGCCTGGCATGACACAGCACAGATTTTGCCATGTTGTGGGCCAGCACGGATGCTGGGCCACAACACGACATAGCCCTGCCCGAGCCACTACCCAGCCCGACCAGGCATGACATTTATATTAAAACACGATAATTTTTTTATATAAATGATATATGTAGTATAAAATAATTAAACGTTTGCTTTTTATTTATAAATTAATATCAATATTTGTGCATTTATTCTACTAGTTTTTAGTTTTATTTCTAGTTGAAAACTCTAAAGTCCATAAAAGCTCATTAAATTTATATAAAAATTAAAAAAAAATTCAGAAGCGACATATGGATCGGCTCATGGGTGGCATGGCCCAGCCTATCTGGGGCATGACTCAAGACAACATAATATATGTCATGCCATTCATCGTGCTAGACCGACCTCCAGTCAAACTAGACACTGGCCGTGAAAATTTAGGCTAGCACGGCGCAATGTAGACCCTGGCCCTTGTGCTGTCTTTCAATGTAATACCCCACGTCTATATTGCAAACTCGTTATCATTAGCCAACCTTCTTCTAGGGTGCTCTATATATAGAACTTGGTTAATTCGATATTCAACCAATCTAAAACAATAAAGTAAAAAAGGAAAGGGTCGCAGGAATTGTAATGATCCAACCCCATGGGCGACATGGCGCTCTATTGTGGATTTGGATTTTCTTTTACATATGTCATTTGGCCCCTCTTTTTTACAGCGATTCTTATATGGTGGCCCCTCCTTTTAATGCCAATTCCTGTATGATGCTCCCACCTTTTAATGAATTCTTAAATAATGGCCCCTCCAGCATTATCATTTATCAAATTATAGGAATATAATTTAGGTTTTTTAAAAAAGAACTAAATAATAATTGATTTTAGGAAAAAAAATCTAATGAAAGAAGAAAAGGAAGGAAAAGATGGAAAGAAGAAAGAAAATGCAATAAAAGAAGAAATTATGGATAGATTAGATACTATTTACCTAAATCTACTATAGTTATTGCTGCTAAATCAGATACTATTTACCAAAATCAAACATCATCATTGCCTCCACATACTTAATTTGAAAATGTGACAGTTTCATCAGAGAAAGGTGGACAGCTTGAATTGTTGAGGCTTGAGGGCTATGAAAGGTTTAGAGTTGTTCTTACTTAATCATAAGTACGAGGACGGTTGAAGAAAGCAATTATTCTTTCACTTTATATGTTACAACTATAAATGCACTAATTTTCTATACATCATTTTTTTTCTTTTTAGACTTGAAGCTTATACTTGAAATCCTACACATTGAAAATCACTTCATATTTATGTTCTACTAGTTTAAAAAATTTGAACTAATCGGAACTCCATCCACCATACATAGTAGAAATTTTTTATTTTTTAGATTTTATTTTTGATTATGAATATCATATTAAATTCGATTAGAGAAAATTCATTTTCGGAGACAAAAGGCAATGAAGTTTCATTTTTGATGAGTTTCCTTCTGATTATTCGATTGTATATATTGAAAAAGGAATCACTAAAAAATTCGATATTACAAAAATAATAGATGATTTCAACATAATAAAAGAATGCAGAGCACAACTTCAATAATTTTTATTATGTATTTTATTATTAAATTTTATAATATTTCACATTTTTTTTACTTTGGCTCCCCCAATTAAAAATTCCTAGTTCCCCCTACTCACACCCATATTTACTTCTATCTAGTTTGCAACTCTACGTAATGGAGCTGAAGATGAAAGGAGTATTTTTTTCCCTTTATTTAACTCTTCTTGTTGTTTTCCCTCTTGGATTCAATTCTTTGGTGTCTTTACAAAAAAAAAAAAAAGCAATAATTTAATGGATTCAGAAGATTGTACAAAGATGACGAGAGAATTCAAGACTTGGCATTTTATCAAAAAATAATGCATATTACATTGTTAGTTGTCCTACTTAAAATGATTTGTCAGCTATTTATTCACAAAAGCTCATTTGTTTGCAAGAATTAAATGCATAGGAATTTATAGCCAAATAGCCCTCCATAAAAAAAATTTTAAAAGGGGGTGAAAGATATAAAGTGCATATGTAGATGTAGATAAGATATTGACTTTCCCACAATTTAATATACTAGGTAGCTTGTTATTCACTTCCCATCTCCTCTTGAACCGTTTTCTATTAAAAGGGAGAATGTTGAACAATATTCAATTTTGTTTCTTTATTTTTAACAACAGTTAGAAATATAAACTTGAAAATTCCAAGGGATTATATGACATAAAACAAACTAGCCTAATTGCTATTTCAATCAAGAGGTTACTCTCAAAATGTCTTTTGCACATTTATGCTGTTGATATTTTTGTGAAAAATAGAGAAGTTTTATACAAAAGTGTGTACATCTAATGTTTGGTATGAAAAGATTTGCAAAAAGTACCCATCAAAAACCATGCTTGTGGGATCTTTAAAGCTTGCAGGACAGGGGCCAAGCAGCAAAGTTTTCTTATAATTTGTACGCTCTCTTTCTCTCTCCATCATCACATCAAATAGAACTTTAAGGATTCACAGAAAATATAGAAAGCAAGAAAGTTGATGTTTAAAAAAAAAAAAAAACTCCTCATTAGATTTAAAGGAATTCAAGTGCAAGGTACCTCTTGGCATAATCCTGCATGTCATTATTGTATAGCCTGTAGTAAGGCGAGTCAGTTCTCAATCGGTTAATCAACTACGGTTGGTGAGTTAGTTAACTTTAACTTGCAATTGCAAACAATAACAGCCACACGGTTGGCCAAATGGACAAACCAACTAATGACCTGTCTGCTGCATGAGTTCTCCCAGTAAGTGAGCCATCACAACAATGACTCGGATCTCTTGTTTCTTTTTACTATACGTTTCCCAACTCCTCTCTCATTGACAGACACATTGCATTAACCATCACAACAATGACTTGGATCTCTAGTTTCTTGTTACTCCAACCTTTCCCAATTCCTCTCCTCTCATGACCAGACACGTTGCATTACACTCAACCTAGTCATCTCAAGCCTTTACATTCTTCATTTAGCCAATCTTTTACGGTTCACATCATTGAATCGATCTTCCCACAATGATACATAATGAAAGATAATAGCCATTCATTTGACCATTTCTATACATTGCATGTTAGGTGTGAGTATATTGCTTTCTCAATTGTGTTATATGCTGGCTGCCATCTATGGCTGGGCAGGACTCACATGGGCTCGAGCTTGTACCTAACAAAGATTTCAGGCCTGTCCCAGTCCAAGTCTGATACGATCCGAATTCACGTTATAAGGGTTTCGAGAGGCCCAAGCCCAGCCAATGAGGGTTCAAGCTTCACAAGGGCTCAAGTCCCATGAAAGTTAAAAATAAGCACAATGATGGAACTAGGAAATTTTCTGCGGGGGAAGAAAAAACTCTTGATTTTTGGGGGGCATATATATGAAAAAGCATAAATTGTCTCAAAGTGGATGGGTTTTTCAAAGGGTTTGATTTGAACTTGAGGTCGATCCGAGCCCATCGGGCCCGTGAGACAGTCTTTGTTCTCTGATTTAGGCTAGTTCAGATTTGGGCCAGACCTATGTGACCCTACCGCATTTCAGTTACATTACAGTCTACAGAGCCTCTAAAAAGAACAGTGGAGGATGCTGAAAGGAATCAAAGGATTGGATAATCCCAATAGGATATTTGGGCATGGTAAAGCAACATTGGATCCTATGTAACCTAACCGCAAAAGGCACTTTTCTAAACCTCTTTTTCTTCGTTTACAATGTGACCCGTCTTTAATTCTTGAGAACGCAAAGTTTCAGGATGATACGTCTATACTTTCTATGTTATAATTGGAAATTTAGTTTTTACTCACAAATAACAGAAATTCTCTATAAATCTGCAAACGCGTTGCAGAGAATAAAGGAGAATTTTGGAACAAATATCCTTATTTGGGATGGAAAACCCATCACTTATTCAATTGCAAGCATTAGAACAAGGAGGATAGAGTTTACCGGGTCTTATTCCCTATGTATGAACTCTGTCTTTTCATGCTCTCTTCGTTTTTTATTCTAATTGAAGAATGCACAAACCTACCCCACACAATGTCCATCTCAATTCAATGAGAGGATGAGGGGTGAGGAGGATAACAAATGATATACTAAATTCTATTAGGAAACCACTTTTGGGCTGTTTATTTGCTTTGAATTGAATTCTTAATATAGATTTTTTTTATGATGCAAGGTATTTCTCGCTAACCCAGCCTTTTAATCTTTAATCTTCAACCTGAAGGTTATTCAATTTTAATTAGCAAGGATTATTTCTCATGGCACAAAAGATTAAAATCGCTAGTAAATTATGACTCTGCAATCCAAAGCAATTTTAGTAGATAGAAATGGGTTGCTAAGTATGGTAAGAGAGGAGAGAACACCTACGTTAAAACCAGCCTTCACCCTCCACTCTAAAGTTATTTTGAAAATTTATTTTGCCTTCTCATATTTGGCCTCCTTAAAAACCCTATTTCTTTTTAACATAGTGGCCTCAAGCATAACGCTCTAGCCCCACACCATATTAAACTTGTTCAAACACAACCAAAAAATACTCCCCTTGCAAGAAACCTGCCATGGCCTAATGGTAAGTACATCTCATCTCACATGCCTGTCACTGCCAAAGGAATCGATCTTGGGCATGTGAATAGTCTCACTACGTTTACCACTCAACTAACAAGCAAAAAGGGAGCAAAAAAAAAAAAATACCCGCTCACTGACTTGAATATGCAACCTGAGCAGTTGGGTCTATAAATTTTCCAGTTCTTTGTCTTTCAGATATTGGGATTAAGTCAAAACTTGAGTGAATCAGAAGCAGTCTTGTTCCGGATTGTGGCCCCAAGGTTGCTACCTACCTACCTACCATATCATGGGCTTCAAGACCTGAGGAGTTGGATCTATAAATTGTCCAGTTCATTGTCTTTCAGACATTGGGATTAAGTCAAAACAGGAGTGGATCAGAAGCAGCCTTGTTCCGGATTGTGGTCCCAAGGTTACTACCTACCATATCATGGGCCCCACCAAAGTGGCTTGAGGTGCACACATATGCACGTACAGTGGTGGGAATTGGGTTGGATACTAGTCATAGTCATATGAAATGAAGGTGGCAAAATTTGAGAACAATTTTCGTCGGTGAATGTAGTTGGTCAAGCTGAATTGGTAGCACATGACATCGTTGTGACATTGATGAAACCCAAAACGTTATTTCGTTCACATAGCAACAGCCGTACGTCCGGTGACAAGTGTCAGCATCTGGAAGGCCAATTGGTGGCTGACCCACGTTGTCATCAATCAATGGATATTACTGTAACTTGAAGAGAACTTTATTCAGTATGGTGACCACTGTGTCTAACCTTTTCCCACTCTATATCTTCCCTTTCTCGTTCATCTATTATCTGTGGAGTTCAGATCTTGTTCTGCCTCTCTTTCAACAATGGCTGATAAGGTATGCCATCTTCCAAATCCTTCCATACTATGAAGCAAAGCTTTATCATTCTTATTCTTCATGTGGGTATTTTTTTTTTTTTCGTTTTGTGTTGTTGCCTATATGCTTTTTGAAGAACTCGGATTACAATCGTGCAATTGGTGATTTTTAGGACATGGGTTCCTCTTGGTATTGTTTTACCTTGATTTTTGGCTAACAGTTGTACAAATTTCTTATCTTTCTAGTTTCTTCAAAGAAGGTGGGGGTTGTTAATTTCCTCCTCATAAAACCAAGTGTGCTCTTTTTCTTCTTCCTCTGTTGGGAGCGTATAAAGTATAAAATTTCATCATTTACTACTTGGGTTTCCAGATTTTCTTCATTTTACTTCACTACTTGGGTTCCAAAAATTTCATCATTTTACAACTTGGATTTCCTTCTGTCTCTGTGTTGTTTTAATTGTCTTGTGCAGTTTTTTTTACATCAATCTCTGTTTCATTGGTGCAGATGTCTACCTTGATTTTGAGTGTTGACCTTGAATGCAGTAGCTGCTACAAGAAGATCCGGAAAGTCATAGCCAAATTCCCCGGTGAGTATTCTTTGTTATCTTTCTCTGTCAACTCTGATCTCTAAATCTTTGTTAAAGAAAGGGAATTAGAATTCACTGTCGTTCCTCTTCATAACACATACCAATCCAAATCTGCAACTTAAAGGGTGTATATGTTATACCAAGTCAATGACTTTCAATGCCAATTCCCCAAAAAGAAGAAGATGGAGATTGTGAAGAAGAAATTGAATTGAACTAAACATAATAAGAGATGAGATACTGATTGAAGTTTTCATTTGAGAACGACAGAAATCCAAACCCAGGTTTTCGACGAAAAGAATAATAAGGTGATCATCTCCGGCCCTTTCGACCCGGAAAAGCTCAAGCAGAAGCTCTGCTGCAAGGCCTGCAAATACATCAAAGACATCCAAATCAAGAAACCGGACCCTCCACCTCCACCAAAACAGGACCCACCTAAACCGGACCCACCGAAACCGGAACCACCGAAACCAGAACCACCGAAACCGGAACCGCCGAAACCAGAACCGCCGAAACCAGAACCACCAAAACCGGAGCCTCCAAAGCCGGCTCCAACCCCACCTAAACCGGCTCCACCCCCACCTCCGGCTCTACCGGTTCCCGGGGTACCAGTGGGGCCGTACGCTCCGATGGTTTGCTGCAGGCCGTGTTACGAGGGATATCCGCAGCATGGGATATGCACGCATTTCGGGTACGAGCGTGAGTGCAGATTCTTCAGCGAAGAAGATCCGTCTTGCAGGATCATGTAATGGCGTGGTCACGTGGTCTCCTTTGCTTTCTTTCTACTCTCTTTTTACTTCTTTTGGGCAATGGGGTGTTTTTCTCATGGGTTGGATTATGGATCTAGTAAGATTTGCGTTTAATGTTGAATCATGGAGTTGTTGAACAGAGTTTACCCATGTAATGAATGTAAATGTTAATATTATGAATGATGAAGAAATCATGGGTGATTGAGAGATTTGCTAAAGATTGTGTGCACGCCTGCAGTCTACCATATTGATAATCCTATTGGTGGTTGTTGTTGTTTTATTTTTGGGTATGTTTCCTTGTTTTCAATGAAATTCCTCTGCTAATATTACTCAACATAGTTTGATTTGGTAATGCACTCAGATGGGCCTCACAGCAAAAGTGTATCCGCTGCATCATCATCATTTAATTCTTCATTTTTTAAAGATCCTTTGGATGAATGATAATAACGTCCCTGTGAAATTAGGACTTGTGGTTTGGATATATATATATATATATATATTTAATTTTTTTTCCCACCTGGTGAACCTTGACGCCAGCTTATAAGTTGAAGTTGGTGGAGCATTTGGAATTCTCCCTTTCATTAGTGAAAACACTTTTGGCTTTTCTGAGGCATAACATTTTGAAGCAAGTATTGAATAATATTTATGTTGCATCGGAATGATTAACTAAAAAAACTTAATATAGTATTAGAGCTACTCGGCCATGATTTCAAATCCCTTGAGGAATGTCTCAACGGGAAAAAAATGTATATCCTTTTATAGTAGTGGGAAAGTAATTGGAATTAGGATTGTAAATGGGTACTCGATTCTCTGATTATCTGAAGGTTCTGATCCATTAATAACCGAGTTTGGATTCTTATTGAGGAACCGAAAAGTAAATGGAGTCGCGTATGGTTCCTATTTTTGGACCCTTGATATAAATGGTTTCTGGTTCGGTTTCACTTTAGTTTTTGCCCGTGGATCCAAATTCTGATATATTATCCTAATTTTTAAAATTTTTATCTAAAAATTAGTTTTTCTCTAAAGCATTCTTTAAATAGAACCAAATCCAAACCTGAACCCGCCCCAAGAAATGGTTTCGATTCCAGGTTCGGGTCCATCCACTCCTTAACAGTTTTAGTTTCGGGTCTAGGAAATTGGTTCCGAGTCGATTCCTATTCCAATTCAGGTTCCAGTTCCGGATCCATCCTCTCACTAACGGTTTCGGTTCCAAGTCCACCATGGACTTGGATGGAGTCGACCCGTTTACAACCCTAATTGGAATCTCTCTTTCTTCGGGCAAGTAATTAGCATCTCTCTTTTCTTCGGAGACCAGCATCTGATAAAATTAAAGTGGGGATCTCGTCTACTTTTTGCTAAGTTGGATTAGTGGTATACTACATGTGAGACTACCCACACACCTAGGGATCTTTCCCATGGAAGCTGTGTGAGATGAGAGCTGAGACCCCTGCTCTAATCAGGCGTCTCTTGTTTCTCATTGAGATCTCTTTTTCCTCTCAATATTCAATAGGTTTGAAATACTTTATTTTATTAATGATTGAGCAGATGGAATACGTTATTTGCTTAATGATTGCACAGATGGGAATATTCAATAGGTTTGCAAAATTTTATTTACCTAATGATTGAGCATATGGGTAGAATTAAACAGCCAAGCCAGGTACTGTTTTCTAATGAACGTGGAAACTTTTGTGTTTTTGTGGAGTGTATGACTGGACTGATTTGAATCGATGAAGTCATACATAGTTGCAATGCACGGACCACTATATCCATGCTAAGAAGGCATGTGAATAGAAATTAGAAGATTCTAACATATATTCTAATAGTTTTGGCCATAATACTTTATAGAAGACTAGGAAAATTTTAATATGAATTGGTTTGCCAATGTTGAACACAGCTGTATCCATGTAGCTGCATCTCCTGACGTGGGTACAACCTTATTCTGTAAAAGCATCGGCCACGTAGTTTGTATCCATGTTGTTTGCATTAGATGCCTAAAAATTCCTATTAGAGCTGAGTTTAGCAAATGTTAATCTAGAGCCTACCTATTTGTCTGGTGTGGTTGGATGAACCCACAAAGAACCTAAATGTAAATTATCTTTACGTGTCGTTAGGGATAATCCTTTTGTGGCCTTCTGCAGAGGACATTAAACACAGTCCACAAGTAGATTAAGGGCCTCGATTTGCCTGTTACCATTGCATACATGATAATAAACTTCACCATTGTAAATCCAAATTGTTAAAAGATGGCTGATACTCACGCAATTCAAACAACACACTTTTCTCTGTTGGATTGATCAACGAGCGATGGTGTCTAATCATGTAACAGTCGCCAACGGGAATGAAGAAGATTCAAGGGTGGGGAGGAAAAACACAAAAGTAGAATTGACATGATGTGCCATTTCAATCTTAGAAGTCTATCATTTACATGGTAGGCTAACTTCGAGAAAGACGTCCACATGTAACGAGGCCGGCGGCTCGAGACGATTGGATGTCTAAAGGGTCAATTTTTAATGAGGTCTTTTTTATTTTTTAAATATCATTATAAAAATTTAATAAAATTCATTCTTCTCATCTTTTGTGATGCAAAGTTACTAATTAAGTTTCTATCTTTAAATTATGTTATGGGTGATGAATTTAAAAAAGAAAAAAAATGAGGAAGCTTATTCAACAAAAACCTAATCACAACAAAAAAATCCATGTTATGGCTTGTGGATTTAAATAGTTAAGTTTCTAAAATATGATAATTCAAATGTCAATATCATTTTCTATTTTTCCCAAGCTTCATGTATACAGAAAAATAATTACATTTTATTTATTCTACTCACATAGCCAAAAAGGGGGAAAAAACTGTAGCCAAAAAGAGGAAAAAACACTGACAGTAGATGATAGTCATCACCCATCATCAAACTCTATCCTAATCTTGAGTTTTTTTAGGAGTTACAACTTTATACGGATTTAGAATAACCAAAACAAATAGGGAACAAGCTTCAAAAATTATATAAACAATATGAGATTTTCACACTATCTTTTCTTGGAAAATCAAATTTTCATTACAATCTAAATTTATATGATGAACCAATAAATCCATAGACCATAGAGATAAAAAAAAAAATCTTGCACATATTCTATAGGAGATCACATCCCTTTGTCTTTTTCATCTCTTTTTTTTTTTTTGAATGGTTTATACATTCTTTATCTAGTTATTAGCCGACCAGTGTTAATACCTTTAAAAGATGATCAATTGTTGAAGATAATGCTGCAATGGTGCTTATGCTAATGATCTTAGGCTTAAAATTTGTGTAAGAAGATGAAAAAAATATGCCAACAATGGATGGCAATCAACCAAGTCACCGTTCTCAGTTCTTTTAAGAGTGCCAACTTTAAACGGAATGAAAAGGACCAAGCAATCCAAGTGGTTTAGTGACTTCAAAACTGTATGAGAGAGCGAAAGATAGAGAGAAAGAGAAGGAGAAAGGTGCATTGGGGAGGTTTTTCTTCTTCGGCCTCACCTCAACAGTTGAAAAAGCTTATTGTTTTTTTGAAATATTTTGAAATGATCAAGAGGCATTGCCAAAAAGGGTTATTGTGTTTTTGGAATATGAAAGGATTAGGTTGCCTTGCCTTATTTTTTTGGAGAGAAATGAAAGTGGTAGTTGACTTTTTTTAAATTAAAAAAATCTAGTTGGCAATTAGCTTTATGAGGCCTAATTTTTTGGAGGCCTAAAGCAAGGGCTTTTTTTACTTTCCTTACTGAAACGAAAAGCTATCCTTAACTTGCAATGACATTTCCACATAGGAAAAGATACGAAGTATAAAATCCTTTTGTGATCGTCCACGTGTAATCAGGAAAACTTTGTATTTCCACTTCTTTTTTAAGGTCTAGCTTTTGAGCTTTGATTTTGGATGACATAAAGAGGCACCTTTTTTTTTTCTTAAAAGAAAAAGGAGGCACTTTCTCAAAGCCTTTCCAAGGATTTAAATCGTGGCTTTCTTTTTAAGAAAAGATATGGCCTTTGGATGGAAAAAAATATCTCAAAAAAGAAAAAAAAAACTTAGCCAAACACCATAAAGCCTTTAGATAGAGAAGAAAGTAGGGTGAATGCCAAATTTACATTATCAATACAAACTTAGATCTACAATTATGAATACAAACTTGGATCTAAAAAAATGGAAGAATGTTAAATTTGGTACTGCACTACAGTTCAAACGTGGTCAGTAGCAATGTTTAATGAAGTATAGTGAGATAAAGCCTCAAATCAAATCATGAAAGAATAAAATATAATAGGGTCAAAACATAATATGATATATATCCCCTAAGGATCAGTCTTTGTTCATCAGAATCGGTAATCCTTGGGTTGGAGGCCAGAGGTCTGAAAGATGGGCGAGCGAGAAATACCCTATGTCATAAAAAGAAAAAACAATCATAATATGGTGAGTTTTTGTTTTTAGTAGTTTGAGAAGGAATCTTTTTGAATTTTTTGTGTTAAAAATAGATATTTTTTCTCAGCTAGTAGGATAAAAAATTAGCTTTTTAAAAATTTTAACTGTAAATAGGTAGAAGAATTTTTAGAAGTGTGGTATTTTGATTTAGACTCCTTTTTGTTTGTTGTGTCTTGAAATAACACCTCACTTCAAGTTACTAGTGGAGTGAATTTACCAATAAAAGTAAATGGTCATTTTAAACGATACAAATATGAGAGGGGTTAAATCAACAAATGATTGCATTTTGTCATTAGTGACAAGAAAAGGTAAGATTTTGACTTTTGTGTTAAAAATAGATATTTTTTGTCATTTAGTAGGATAAAAAAGTAACTGTTTGACTTTTTAGTTTAAAAGGGTAAGAGAATTTTTTGAAATATAGTATTTTGATTTGACTCATTTTTATTTATTGATACCTCACTTCAACTTTAGAGTGAAGTGAATTTACCAAACACGCCTTAAAAGAGGTTCTCATGGATGTGTTGGGGGCTAGGGCTGGGCCCTAAATCCCATGGTTTACTAGTTTGTTTAATGGCGTGAGATTTTGGCCCAGATCAAGTCCACAGCCTAAAGTGGGCCTGGGCCCAGCCCAACTAGAAAATGTATGTACCTCCTTGTGTTAAACATGCCATGTCAGACAGGCCTTTTGGCTTAATAGCTCCAGTCCTGTTTCAATTGATGATTGGGATAGAAGCTTAGGCCTACTGCCAATCCATAGGCCCAATATAACCCAGATCTGATATGTTTGGGCTGGCCAGGATTGGGCCTATGCTGGCTGAGCATTATCCACATGTTTTTTGGCAGTTGCTTAGCCAAGTGACCGAGGGGGGCTATCTCAACCTACCCACCCATTGATTGATCCCTTGGTGATATGGTGAGAGCAAGAGTCTTGTCAATGAAGGCATCTCTATAGTCTCTATGAGCACCCCTGATAATCAAGAGTGTGAATGCGTAAAGTTAATGTGGGGATTTTCTTCTCCAGGTGTAATTTTTGGCCCCCCTCTTTAATTTAGGGGACCCACTTTGGAGACAATGGTAATTCCCCTAGGTGAAAATAGCAGAGTATATAAAATTGTCCTACATGTCATTCCAATCTTGAGCTTGAACTTGAGGAAAACTTTTCACAGGTCAAGCTCAACCTGCGATAAGCATGAGCAAAATTAGATTGTGGCCAAGAGTTCGACTGCCAGAACATTACAGACAAGTTGAGGCAGTTTTAGGTACGGTGGGCTAAGCCTCAACTTTTAGGTATGTGCTGTGCATTTGGTGGGCCTTCACTAATAACTATAGTGACAGAGGCCTCCACACTGAAACGATAAAGTTGGTATTTTGTCCCACGGGAAATTTAAAAGTCGTCCTCTGTTTGAAACAAAAGAGCCGTCCTCAAATCAAACTTCTAAAATGTGAATCCAAATTCCAGAAGGACCTCTAATTTGTTGTACCTTAATGTAGACAACGTGACCTTTGATTCAAAGTTGCATGCGTAGGAGAGACGTTGACGTTTGCCAGATGTTTCCAGGTAGTGGCCCCACGGTACGTTCGTTCGGCTAAATTTTCACCGATGAGTCTTCTACACAAAGGATAGAGCGAGATTTTTTATCCTAAAATATTAAGCTAAACCCCTAATTAAAAGGTATAATTTAGGAAAGGTAGAAAATAAATACCCTATCTCACCCCAAAAATTTAATTCCAAGATAGTGAATATTTATTGAATATCCCTACCGTATATCCTGTCGGTACTTGTTTGGGTTGTGACAAAGTTTTACGCTGGCTGTCACCTACCTAACGCAATCCTCCTTCTTTACCCGGGCTTGAGACCCACAACAAAATTGGTGGAGTTTAGCTCAAAATAGAAAGAATGGAATAAAGAAAGATTTAACTCAAAATAGAACGGAATGGAGAAATAGAATTCATGTAGCCGACCTCAACATGGTTGGGATAAGGCTTTGATGATGATGATGATGATGATATCCTTTCAGTAGTCATACCATATATTTTGGTGCTCACTGGCCGCTTTTTATTAAAGTAGAATTTATTTTACTCTGAATTCCTATTTATTCAATTTTTTTGTATTTTGCATAGATAAACAGGCCATTAAAGGTGTAAATAAAATATCCTTTCAAGACTTCCATGTGGGATTCAGTAGGCGAAAGCGGCTCCTTTGGTTCGAGAAGAGAAGCTGGGTAGGACTTACGAGCAAACCTTTTGACAGCATGAATCTGTAGTGCACTAATTGAGATTGTGAAATAGAGCTGAAACTGGGCAATCCAACCCTAATTAATTTCCTTTTTATACGATCATGTTTTCAACTTAATTTCCTTTAGGTCCACCCCTGCTTTTATTAATCTCTAGTGATGATGATAGGCGGAGTCCTATATCTCAATGCTTCTTTCTGCTCCAATAGTCCTTTCAAACATCAATTCACACTAGTATTGCTCCCTGCAAATTCCTACTTTCTTTAATCTACCCTATCGAATCAATCTTATATGGAAAACAGAAGTCCAGTGATCACTACAATGGGTTTTAAAACACTGGTTGTTAAATAGCAACTTGACTTGTGTATGTTCAAAAACTGAAACATTGTTCGTTTGAATTTGATGTTGTTTTTAACGTTGCAGACGGATGATAAGATTTTAAAATATTATGCAATGGTAGAAAGTTGATTGCAGGATAAGAGTTTCAGATGGTGACAAATCAGAAGATATAAAAAGATGACATCCTCATAGGCTACAGTGATGATGACAGGACAAGGGGGAATGAAAATAAAAAACAGGAGCCAAAAAAGAATTGATGGTGAGAAATACGGACCGTCACTTCAACCGCAAGCTTTTTGTTCAAAAATATTAGCCACACTTTTCATCTCCTAGCTGGTCTCGTTATTATCTTATGTGATAGCGTTTCTCTCTCTCATTTTTATAATATTAAAAGTAAAATAAATTAGTTAGACCTGCTATATAAGATAATTGTGAAATAAGTTGTAAGATAAAGAATATAGTTAGCATTATTGGCTTTCTTTCTTTAAGTACCATTTTTTTTCACGAGTTTTTGTTTTAGACAATGTACCTTGAATCAACCTATTTTTATAAGAGTGTTACACTGTTAGTGCCCCCCGTAGGTGAACAAAGGGTCAAAGGATTTTCTGCATAATTGCACACTTGAAAGAGCCTCACAGTGGGCATATCCATTTTAATAGCTGTTAAGTGCTTAAGTTGACGATTGAGATTTATTTTTGTAAAGGAAGGGAATAGTAAGAAGAGTTGCTGTGCATTATTCACCAATATAAAGCTATCATTGATAGGAAGATGGCATATGGGGTCCCACCACATTCGTAGACAAATCAATCAAGGCACTGATTGAAAGCCATTTACCATTTTGAAATTTGGATCTCAATAGCGTCTCACTTAGGCATCCCATCTGTGGAAGGGAAACTTCATAGTGGGCCACCTACTCTCCGTAACAAGATGTTTCCAAAATTTACTCAAATAATCATTTTATTTGGCAGATTTTGGATGTTAAGTACTATTAGATGGGTTACTTTCTATTAGCTTTGGAAGCACTTCACATTATGTAAGGGTTACTTTTCACCATTTAATGAATTCTCTTCTTAGTTGATGAGATGATTAATAGATTATTTATGGTTAAACTTTTCACAACTTACCAATGGATATAACCCTTTTGGTGAAAATAGTTTATAGGTCCAAGCGTGAATGTTCCTATTTTGTCCAAACGTGTGATTGAGCATATGGTTAATAATATAATTGATATCTATAATTAATAATGCATATGATTATATTAATCAAGGGCTCGATCTTACATTCTGCACCTTTATCCATGGGCTTATTTTGATGAGACTAGTTTTTGGTAAGACATTTGATCTACAGATTTTTGTCTAACTTCAGGGGGCCAATGGGTACAAGAAAGGTAACAACAAAAAACGTAAGCAACCTTAACTACACGTAATGCTGATGGTGGATTCCTCTTGCCCCCAACTTTTCTTAGTTGGTAAGGGACATAAATTGTGTGAGTGCGAGTTTGGGTCTCCTTGTCCTATGTGCAGGAGAAAATTAAAACAACGAAAATTGTATCTTCTTGGAAGGGTTGCATTTTGCTGAAGCTAGACTCAACAAAATGCCCAATGCCTTGTTTGGATACTCCAGTTATATCACCCTCTACTTGATTTACCTTGAAACCTAACTATTTTTATTACTCTCACCTGCTATTGATTATCAAAGAGCAAAACAACTCACGCTCTCGTCTACACTGAAGGCTTGCTCGTTTGTTTAAAATAAATGAGAATTGGATATATATATAGGGATTTATTATCAAATGAGCTATACAAGAAATTATTAAAGAGGCGAGGGATGATGGATAGGGAAGGATGTAAGGTGGAGATGTAGATAGGACCTTGACTTTACAATCCGTGAATTACTAGCATGATGGCTAGGTATTCCTTCCCATCTTTCCTTAATTCAATCTCCATTAAAAGGGAGGTTATTCGATGGTCATTTCTTGGTATTCCCCTTTGGTTATTCATTTTTAACCACCCAAAGAAATACAATACTAGATATTTAATTAGGGCTTCCTTGTTTCATGTAATTGAACTTCTAGAGATTCTAAGAATTTCTATTTCTTTATGTGATTAGTAATGTAGAATCAAAGTTGAATATTAAAAAATGATCATCTAATAACCTTCCAGTTAATTGAAATTAATTGAAGGGAAGATGAGAGATAAATACGCAACCATCACCTTAGTGATTCAAATTCTAGAAAATATCTCATCTATTGCCACCATATATTCAATTCCTATGCATTCTATGCAAAACAAATATGCCGTGACTTTTTTGATAGAAAAGTGGTAGGAGTTGCGAGCCTATTACCTAACGACCTAAAGATCAATCCCGAGACAACCCTCTCAAAGGGAGTTGCCAAACCACTGATGTATTAGTATTTTCGCTAGGTATACACTAATTTATCTGCACTTTCCACCAAAAAGAAGAAAAAAAAAGTTGTCCGTAGCGCAGTTTATGAAATTCCAAATGGTTCCCAGAAAGCTCCCATTGTGACTTCTTCTGAAAGAAACTGTTGGCTGGCATTTTTCAATCCATACTTAATAATTGGATTCATCTCATGTTCACATATCAATTTCTTCCCTAGGGGCACCTGTCTGCTTTCAACAAAAAAGGTTAAAAGAGTGACAGAATCATCCAGTGGAGTGACCCTTGCTTGCAAGCTTTTCCCAGGGGGGATGGACTGCAATCCCTTTTGCCCAACAGAGAAAGATGAAAACAGCACTAGATGCAACCAATAGCATGTGGAGTAAGGCTGCAAACAATACGGACACCCAGACATTCTAAGAATCCGTCCCAAAACGCCTAAATACCATTTTAAGGCCCGACTGATAATTGGGTCAAGATCTTGTTCGGATAGTATCTCGACCTGAGTACCCGTTTACCTAATGGTCTATTTAATAACACATATTAAGTTTTCACTAAACTCAATTTAATTAATCCATCATCTTATATTTGATTATTTACTTGGGTAAATCCAAATGGTCTGCTAGGTCTGGGCATCGACCCAACCTGAATCAATCCTTTTCCAGCCTTAATGGGAAGCTTTTTTTCGTTTCAGAATCATCGGTTCTCTAAACAGTTACTGATGTATCGAACTGTCTGGAAGAACGAAAGACCTTCAGTAAAATTAGGGAGCTAATAGCTGTCAATGGGCCAGGCTAGACTGTTGTGAGTTAGGCCCAGTGTCTGTGCCATGGCTGCGCTAGAAATCCATGCGCAATGCTCGACCTACTTATACATCATTAAACTCCTTTTCAATTATTCATACAAAGACCTTGAATGATGGAGTCACAAGAGAGAAGAAAACATCGTTTAGTAACATGGACAGCCCTCTGGAGTTTGAATTTGCCAGTCGGTCTGTTCATTTTTTGCCGCATCTGCTCACTTGAAAGAATCAGTCAGTCACTAGCCAACTTGATAGAAGGTCAACATAGTTCACTAATTTTGCCATTTGTTTAACTTTGAAAACAAAGAGCTTCAGCCTGGTGCAGTGAACCTGATTCTATATATAATGTTCCAATTACGCAGAACTTGAGATGGGCAGTATTTTGAACATATCACAGTATTGAAATAGTATTTAGTAATAATATCTTCATGTTTAAAAATATTTTTTAGAAAATAAATGTCGAATTAAAATCATGAGAAAACGAGAACAGAAAAATGAGAAATCAAGGAAAATGAATGGAAATACTTTTAACAGTATTTGTCCCTGTCTGTTATTTGTTTATATTATTCAAATATATTTAATGTATCCAACATTTTCTCTGTAATCCTATAAGAGAACATTTTGAATCTACAGTTTCATGCCATAATTTTCTGAGAACAAATGACATTAGAGGTGTTCATGGGTAGGGTCAGGCCTCTGTCCAACTTTCAAACAAAAGCTCGTATCTAGCACAAGCCCACCCCTTTCATGAATTGGGCCTGGCCGAACTTTAGGATTTCGATCTATCACATAATCTAAGCCCAACTCAAATATAAATAGACCCAGATTATACATATAGGCTCGCCCCAAAGTCAGCTGGCTCAATCTGTAAACACCCAAATGATGGAAGCCAAAAAACCAAGGGTAGGGGTGGTGTTCCTCTGTCACACTGCACAAAGCTAAGGAAAAACAGCCAGAACAAACATGCCGCCGTTCAAAAAGAGCATGTTAGACTCCACAATGGGTCTCCAGTCATCAAGAATTCAAGCAATTAGTAATAAATGATCCCAAGTTTGTATTCGTTAATTGAAAATTTCGTACCTATACCATATTGGCCCGGTGAGTCCCATCTTTTATTGATGAACTTTTCCGAGCACCACATATGTTGCTGTCGCTTTTCATACGTGGGCCAACTAAGGAGCTTCATACGATCTAGACTCATAGGGCGTTCGAATTGGGATTTTGTCCAGCATGTCATTCTCACTGTAATAACGCAAGTTTAGATGACTTGACCTATGCAAATCTTGAGTGGTTTTTTTACAGGGAAGCGCACTTATTAAAAATATAAGCAATTCAAATAAAATTCCTTTCAACATACGAGGTATCTTTAAATTTTAACTCAATAAGAATTAGTCCCAATCTCAATATAAAAGCGGCTACTTGATATGAAGAAACATGATAATTAATTATACTTTTTCCGATCAAATAGTCAATTATATTATATTTAGCTCAAAGATTTTTGTTTTAATTTTGACCGTCAATTATGATTTTGATTGTAATTTATCTTTTAATTTCTTTAAAACTTCCATAGTCTCTCTCCACTACTCCATCTTAAAATTATATATTTATTACCTTTGTTTTATCAAAATGCCCACCTTCACTTTTCATCTTTCTAAGTTTTACTTTTTTTTTTTTCAAAAACCATCTCCACTTCACCTCTTAGTTCTCCTTTTATCTTAATTTTTCTATTGTCATTCTGAGTTATTTACTCTCGGATCACAAAAATAGGTATCTTTGTAACCTCTTCAATGTATACAATTTTAATTTATAATTCATAAAATTATCTGTGTTAAACACGAGTTATTATGCTAGTCTCATGATCAAACAACTTATGTTGGAACAAAATTTGATGAGACTCCATAAATTGTGAGAACATCTATTTTGGCAGTTTGAATGTTTAATTCGTTGGCTCCACTGAGTTTCATTTCACTCTCCAACGGCGAGTTTCCAGATATTAAAAAAAAAAAAAGAAGAGGGGTGCCCCACCACGTGCCATGGCCACGTGCGCCCATATCGAATTCTGAGCACGTGCCCCCTTCAACGCACTTCTTATCTGTTGTTGGCCATTATCCATTCCCAAGATATCCAACGCTGGAAACGGAAAATCCGGAGGTGAACCAAAGTACTTTGGAGCCTGACGAGAAAAATGTGCTGTGGGGTTGGGGTGGTTTGTCTTCTACAGTGGGGCCGGCTCCCCAGTAGAGAGACATCTCACACATGTGAGAAGAGGAAAAGTCCTGTATGTGAGGGGAGGGGAGAGCTAGGGGTTGAAAGTTGGACCTCCCACTAAGAAGTGATGTATCTTTCCACTCAGATAAGACAACAATCTTTGGGCAGTGGGCTTAGGAGAACCAATTTGGAGAATTCGGAGTTGCCAACATGCTACACCCACCAATTTCGAATCTTTATAAATTTTGTTTGGGCAATCTTTTGGGTCCATTCCGAAAAGAATTCATATTGTAATTTTATTAGATCATAAATTGCAATTTGGGGAGACAAAATGTATTGTTTAAATTATATAGTATTAAGTATTTATTGCTAATGAGCAGGAGTAATACTTTAAACTTGGAGGCTTTTTTTTTTTATTTTTGTTTTTGGTATCTAGTCTTCCGGTTGAACCGTTGTCAGGCTGGTAAGAACCAAACCTCTTACCATTAAGATAAGAGGCAATTCTTGAGCTTCCTTGGAGTTGAAAACAACAAAAAAGTCTCTATAGAGTTTTCATAAAGGCTCTATGACAAGTTTGAGCACTGTTGCAACATCAATAAAAATGAAGGAGTCCCCTTTGATAATGATGTATTTGGCTAAGAATAATGGTGCTGTCTATCTTTACATTTGAAATGTTGTGTGAAGACCCTGAAGACCTGCTTCCAAAGGGTCAAGACATTTGTTTTTAGCTAAGAATACTTTGAAAAGGCGCCCAGGAGAATCCCTCATGATACCTCACATACCAACACTATGATAGGAGTTTTTTTTTATTTTTTTATGACTTAGGGTATTCCTCATCAACCCAACCTTCCAACCTTTGGCCTTCAACTCGGGGTTACTCGATTATGACGAGCAAGGATTATTCCCTAAATGGCATATACATGGCTACATACAAAATACCTGTATAATACAAGGGGTGGGAGTCGAACTTGAGACCTTGGGAGTAAACCCAAAGCTCAAAACAACTGGACCACTATCTTGACGGCATAATTTCAGTAATTCATCAACACCAACAATCATACATGGGTAATGTCACATCCAGAGCCTAAGAATTCGGGTATTAGGGTTAAACCTAAAATAGTAACACATGTATTAGGGTTAAACCTAAAATAGTGAGACAGAGAGTTTCAGTGCTTTATTGAACTCAAATTTGTTCATACAAGATAAATTTAAAGACATGCCTGTGGAAGTAAAATTGATAGATGATTTCGTGATATTTGTAAGTACAGTTACTTTTTAGCCTGCTATAATTCAAGCAATTAAGGAAAGACAGTTTGAAGATCAGAATCTCGTGCGCATTAAAGACCATATAGGAGATAGATCGGATTTCCATCTGGAGGATGGTGTTCTATATTTCAAGAATAGATTATGCGTGCTGGTGATTGATGGTCTGAAAGATAGCCTTATGATGGATGCATATTATGCGCTGTATGCAATGCACCCGGGTAGCACGAAGATGTATCGGAACCTAAAGGATCAATTTTGGTGGAATAATATGAAAAGAGAAATCGCAGGATTTGTCGCTAAGTGCCTTACATGCCAGAATGTGAAAGTTGATCATCAAAGGCCTCCTGGTTCCTTACACCCATTACACATTCCTTAGTGGAAATGAGAATACATTACGATGGATTTCGTTTAAGGTCTACCAAAAACGAGCAAGAAGAATAATGCCATGTGGGTGATTGTGGATAGACTAATGAAGTCAGCACACTTTCTTCCTTTAAAAAAGGGTATGACATTTTCTGAGATGGCCAAGAAGTTTGTAGATGAGATTGTGAGGCTGCATGGTACGCCAGTGTCCATAGTTTTCGATTGTGACAGTAGATTTGTATCATCGTTCTGGAAGGCCATTCAAGAAGCTATGGATACCAAACTGAGTTTCAGTACTGCATACCACCCACATACGGATGGACAATCTAAACGCTTTGGAAGACATGTTGCGAGCTAGTGTCCTAAGCTTTGACAAAGAATGGGATAAATATCTATCATTGTGTGAATTTGCATATAATAACAGCTTCCATGAAAGCATTGGTATGGCTCCGTATAAAGCATTGTATGGATGTAAATGTCGGAGTCCAGTTTGTTTGGAAGAAGTTGGAACTAGAAGTTTCCACGGACTAACATTTATTGCTAAAACTACCGAAAAGATACAGAAAGTAATTAGAAATTTAAAAGTTGCTCGGTCAACATAGAAGAGTTATGCTGATACTTGTAGAAGAGACTTAGAGTTTCAAATTGGCAACTGGGTTTTTCTAAAAGTCTCTCCTATAAAAGGTACAATATGTTTTAGTCAGAAAGGTAAACTGACCCCATGGTATGTAGGCCTTTTCGAAGTCAATAATAGGGTTGGTGATTTAGCTTACAGGTTAGTGCTTCCTGTTGAATTCTTCGGAGTGCACGATATGTTCCATGTATCGATGCTCCGTAAATATATGAGAGACCCTACCCACGTCATTCAGTATGATGATGTCCAAATCCAGCTGGATGCGTCATACGTCGAGCGCCCGCTCCGTATCATCGGTACAAGGGAGCAGATACTACAAACAAGAACCATACAATAGGTCAAAGTTCTTTGGGAACATTATGGTCTCGATGAAGCTACCTGGGAACTTGAAGAACAAATGGCTCAACAATATCCCAACCTCTTTACACAGGTATGTTTTCATGTTTTCATTCAAAGGACTGAATGATTTCTAAGCGGGGGAGGATGTAACACTCTGACCCGAATTAAACATGTTTAGCGACTAATTGCTTTCGTTATTAGCGTTTTTCCAGAGAATTAGTCTAGTTAATATTGTTTTGGTTTTATGAATTACGTTTTGGGTTATGGATATGTAATTGGGTTGAGTTTAACCTGGATTAGGTAGATACGAGCCTTTTTTATAATTTTTTTTTCTAAGCATACGTCATTCATACATCATATTGGCGTCAGCACTTGTATTTTATCAAGCTTGATAACTTCCGTAGCTAACTCGAATGCAACTGAAGTCATTTGAAGTAGTTGGTCGTTCATTTGACTTAAATTGCAATTATCCTAAAAAATTTGGACTTTCTTATAAACATCAGAAACTATCGGTCATATAAAACGGCTGACCTACCCAGTTGATCTTATCTTCTGCATGCAAGTCTTCTCCCTTCTCCAACATCGACGTCTTCTTCTTCCTTTTCTCTTTTCCATCATCCTTGAGCAATTCTCTGCAATTCTTTCTTCTTAATCTGTAAGGTAAGAGTTTTATTGTCCATGACAACTTCTTTAAGTCGAGAGGACTCTTAATTCTCTGCATACGCTAATTTCTTTCTCACTTCTTGCATGCATAGCAATTAAGTCTGCTTAAATTGAGTCAAAGGAAGGTTAACGGTTTGAAAAGCTTAATTGAGGCAAGTGTAAACAAAGTTTGGTTGAATACATGTTGGTATATGTAACAATCCGCTCCGCACCATCGAAGTATTGTCCGCTTTGGACTTCCCAGGAGGTCACCCATCCTGAAATTGCTCTAACTCGAGCACGCTTAACTTTATAGTGTTTATGGAAGTCCTCACGGTTTTATTCCCAAAAGGCACCTCAATAGTTTAGAACAGATTATTACTTATATTCTTGCATTCAAATGTACTTTGGGCCTGGGTCTTTATAGTATATCTTGATTTTTATGATTTCTGCAATTTCTCACTTTTACTGTGTTTTACAGCCCTTTATTTGTCCTTCTATCTTCTTGGTTTGGTTTTGCATGTGCTTACTAAGTTTTGTAAGGAAGTTCGAGTTCTGTAACGAAATCAAACTGCTCCAGAAAATCTAAAGCTTACGGCTACGCCGTAGGTCTTCCACGGCTGAAACTCTAGAGAGTAGTAAATTTGAATTTTGTACTAGGGCTAAGCCATATGATGTACTATGGCTATGCCGTAACATAGCTGTGGTCCAGCCATAAATAATTTTACGGCTTGAAAACCCGAGAGCATGAAAACTTGCACCCCTTCTATAGCTAAGTCATAATCAAGCCGTATAATGTGCTACGGCTAAGCCGTAATAAAACCGGAACTCGACCGTAGAACAAATACGGCTAAGTCGTAAGACGAATCATGGTTCAACCATATTTGTGGGAGAATTTAGGTAACTACGGTTAAACCGTAGTGCATATTACGGCTAAGCCATAAGGCCACTCAAAACCAATGTTAAATCGAATACTGTTAGGGGACCTTGTAGGGCTTTATATTTGAATCGCTTTACCTCATAAACTGGTCCCGTGGAAACGAATTGAATATCATGAAGGGTCTTGAGGGTTGAGACTCATTTATGTGTGTTATCCATTTGTTAAGTACCTCCCCATGGGTATTGGTTTAAGGAACTTCGATACATATCTCTGATATAATAGAACACCGAAAGAAAGATAATTGTATATCGGATAACTTAAAATTACATCAACATACACGGTTAGAAGCAATGGATAATTAGGCTAGGGATGGCTAGTAAACCACCTTGATCCCATAAAACTGAATTGACTTGCATAGCATAATGAATTACGGTTATTGTCCTCTATTCTTACAATAATGAGTTGAATTGTATGATCATTTCTCAATTGCTTTGATATGTGTTATTCTTGATATACGTTTCCAACATGATTTGAATATATATTGTATGCCATTGTCCTTTTTCAACGAATGAATTGTATGATTTATTCAAGTTTATGTACATGAATGAGTCGAAATGTTATGGCTCTACTCAGCCTCAGCCTTATGATACCCGGCAGGGTTAACTTTGGTGTAGCATGTATGTTGCCGTTGCAGTGTGCTTTTCTTTGGGCTTCCGAACTCCAATAACTAGAGACCCATTCGCACCCTGGCACGGTCAATGGTGTTTTCAACATATGGATCCTTAGAGAGATGATATAGCAAATGCAGTAACCACATGGTAAAGTATTTTTATTAATTGAATCTTATAACATGCTCTATTTAAATGTACAACATGCCTAGTATATTAAATTAAAATTCTATAGATAAGCACCTGTTTGTGATTCTTGTAGATACAATATGTGTTACCTTAAGTTGCTTATGTTTTGCTAAATAGTCTTATTTACTTGTTGTCTATTGGTGTTACAGGCTCAGATCCCTCTTTCGATCCCTCGATGGTCGGAAAGACTTCAGAGGAGATCTCCAAGACCCCATCTAGTTTAGACGAGTGAACAACAGTTGATAGCTGACCAATTCACCTCGGATTGCGATTTGGTTTAGTATAGATCATATTTTGGGTTGTCCTTGCATTAAGCCCATTTTGCTATGTATGGGCCATGATTGTATAAATGATCTATCTTTTCAGTCGCTTTTTCTCTTTTTTGTAAAGATATGTTTTCTTTTTCACTCTGTACATATCAATAGGTTTTTTGTCATTATGTATTGTGTATGTATTCTCTTGTTCTTTTATGATACTGACAGTTTTCGCTTATGAATGCTTGGACAAAAGTCTACTAATAGCAATCACACTTGTCCCTTTCCCTTGTGTGTGTACACTTAGACTTGGGTTTAGGTGTATATACGTAAGAGTATGTGTGTCATTATTTTAGGTGTAATCCTACTACCCGAAATCTTGGGCTTGGGATGTGACACTCCCATGTCAGTCAGGATCTCCCCAGAGCCCAACCACCTTGGTTGGTAATAAAAAAGAAAAAAAGAAAAAAAAAAGCTTCACTTATAGCTTATTTAGAAGAAAAAAATGCATAGATTAAAAATATCACAACATTATGCCAATTAAGAAAATGGCCCATACAACGTCCTTATCTGAAGTGAAATAAATGAATGGCTGTTTTCTTGTCGACTATGTTTATTTGTTTTTGGTTTTCTAGCAGCTGATTCCACTAAATAGAGAAGCCCCTGCGTTGAAAGGTCAATATCTTCATTAGAGGGTAAGACAATTATTACTAAGGTAATGGATGAATAATCATTCATTGTGAAAAACAGATACTAATTAGTGTTCCTTTGAAAATCTATTGCCTTTGGTACATCTTATAGCTTCTTTTGATAGGAAGGAATTGCTTCAAAATCCTAAAACCACAATACTAATTAGAAAACAGGCCCATGCAACATGCCCATCCCAAGTCAAACAAATGGATGACTTTTTTGGTGCCTTCTATGATTGTTTGCTTTTGGTTCTTGGGCAGCTGGTTGCACTAATTTGAGAGGGTCCCCCTCATTTAAGGGCATTGAAAGGTCAATTTCTTAACCAACTAAAGAGATGAAATGTTAAACTCATCAAGGGCCATAACAATGCCATTTTATTTAATTGCATATTTATAACATGGTAGTTAATCCCTTTTTTTTACAAGGATAAAGCTTCCTCTCATAATGTTTACATGATATACAAAATGCTAATTAGCTTTTCTTTTGGTTAGAATGGATTAAATAAGTCAGAAGTAAAATTCCAAGTTAATTGAGTATGGACCAACGGAGTTTCAAAGATCCAAATATCAGTTTAGCTACAAATATCAAAATCCGTACAACATTCTCTTCATACTCACTCGAATGAATGACCCGAATGCTTTTACCTTTTTGATATCTCAATTTAGGGGCTGGGAGCCTGACTGCTATTGTATAAGTGTCATCCAATAATGATATTGGTGTTGAGAATGGAGATGAAACCGTTAAATGATAGGTTCCAGGCTTGAATTGCTTTAAATAAAAATAGCAATATTAGTTTACAAATTTTTAATTATCTCAATCTCCCCATGCATGGAGTGATTGATTATCTACAATTAAAAAATTGATGAGTGATTGATTATCTTGACTTAAGGTAATTGATTATTAATTGATATCTAGGATTTAAGGTAATTAATTAGTGATTAAGAGAATAATTTCTATATTTGAGACAAAGAATTCTATATATATCTTGTATTCCTTTTATGAAAGCAGAAAAATTATTCCCCAAAATAATGTGCTTGCACCGGGTGGTTTAGTCTATCCTCGAATTTTGATAATTTTATCATCATAATCCAACTGGTATCATAACATTAAATACCATTGTAACTAGAATCTTAGAAGATTTTCTCTAATTACTCACCCTTAATTCATAAAAAAAACTTTTATTTTTGTAATAAGAGGATTTTACACTTCAGGAAAACACTTCATTTTCTAGTTCTCTAGTAGGAAATGGAAATCATCCATGTTGAAGAAAATTAGTTCATGATTTTTTTTATTCTGCAAGTAATTTGTGTTGCAGCAAATAGCGGAACTGTGAATTATATAGAAAATTAGAACAATCTCCCTCTCCGTCATGGAATTCCTTTGTGAAACAAACATGTTTGGTAATAGTTAAAGAGTCCTTGAGGAATCTCACTACCACTCGAACAAAAATTTCTGACTTTTTGTATAGCTAAAGATCTTACATTAATATTGGTGTGTATTGATGTGCATATAAACTAAGAAAAATTAATATCAACGCGTAAATTAACGAAACTGAGGATCTTCAAATCCTATGGGAAGAGATTAGACTTGGAAAAACTCAAGATGACAATTTTCACTGAGCAAATTCTTTGTAGACTTACAATTGCAAAATATTGATTTTTCATCGACTCTTGTATAAAACTAATGAGGAACTCTGACGACTTGATTGCCAAATGTGACCTAAAACTACTTTGGGGACACATTTCTGTAGCACCAAGGATTTTCAAGTAGCAGTAAAAAGCCTTTCATGTTTCACACGTCATTCTTTATAGCTATTTGGTGCAATGCCTTTTCATGTACAAAGTGGAAAATGTTAAACTATTTTGGTGTTTTACTGATGTGGTAACCTATAGAGATAGATTCCCTTACCTGCTTACCCAATTTTGGATATTTTTTCCAATAGGTACTAGTATAATTTTATGGACTAAAATGCCCTTGCCCATGGAATATTGCATATAATTATAAACCATGAGATATCGTATGAATATATTTCTTTTTAGACCCACCAAAAGGAGGACTTTGTGTGATATCGCATAAATAAAAGCATTACAAAATAGCATAAATATAGGCAGTTTATTCATTTCTCCATTGTTGAGAATGTGTGTAGAAATATCACAACGGAGGTCACTTGGTGGAGTTATTAATGGCTAAAAAGTTTATGTACTAGCAAATCCCAACTATTTTCCTTCAACCCAGTGAAAAATCATTTCATATATCAATGATGAAATTGAAATTCCATTTTCCAGTTATCACGGGAAAGGTGTGTGTTCTTACTTTGCCGCCGAGGTTTGAGTCCAGTATATGTCATTTTTTTTTTTTTTTTTTTTTTGCATGTGTAAGCTTTTTTTTTATTTTTATGAGCTTTTTTATCATGTGTGTGGGCTTTTTTTTTTAATGTAAATGGACTCTTTTTCCCTGTGTACGATCTTTCCTTTAGGACTCTCTTCCTGAGTTTAAAACAAAACAAAACTACCAGGGAAAAGGAATTCAATTACCGTAAAATTGCATCTTCGGGATAGAGAAATACTACACACAGAAGCCACATTTCTTAATTCTAAGGTGGCTCACAATCATGGTGGGACCCTCAACAGCTCAGACCTTGCACTTATGTGACATGTGGGCGCGTGGTTCGGCGACTAGGCTCGGGGCTCAAGTCAGAAAGGCAAATGGACAAGTGGACCGGCAAAAGTGCCTTTTTCACAGGCCAATGAAAGGTTGTCAAAGCAAAAAACACTGAGGCCCAGTAATCCGGTGGGACTAGAAAGTTGCAAGTGACCATAACGACATGAGGAGCCTTAATTTTGCCTGGGCAAGTAGCAATGGTTCCCGCTGAGTACTCTTTTACCCGGCCATAGGTGGTTGGGATTCCACCCTCGGGTGAGGATACTAGAGGAGCCCTTAGATTAGGGAGGTAGACCCAAGTGAGGTAAGAACGCCCTTAAGTGAAAAAGGTGAAGCGGCTAGATTTGAATCCTAACAAAATTGGTGAAAAATAATACATTTTACAATAAAACTAGGGTAGGAGGCCGTTTGAATAGTCTCACTTAGTTAATATGGTAGGTTTGGAATATATTAGGATTGTAAGTGGGTCCCTAATTTTTTTATTACTCGAAAGTTCTAACCTATTAATAACCAGGTTTGGGCTCTTATTTTGGAATTGATAAGTAAACGGGTTTGGGTTTGGAATCTATTTTTGGACCCGCAACCTAAATGATTTCGGATTTGGTTCCACCTTAATTCTGACCCATAGACCCGAGACTTGACAGATCACCTCACTATTTAACAATTTTTTCCTAAAAGTTAGATTTTCTCTATAGAGACCTGGACTTGAACCCGAACCCGTCTCATACATGGTTCCGGTTCCTGTTTCGGGTCCATCCACTCCATAACAGTTCAGTTCCAAATCCAAGAAATTAGTTTTAAACTAATTCCGATTCTGTCCTCTCACTAACGATTTCGTTTCCTAGTCCACCATGGACTCAGACCCAAACCGACTTATTTACAATCTTAGAATATATTCACATGCAGCAAATGTAGTCAAATTTCTATTTCAAAAAATGGCTGGAGAATCAGGTGAATTCTAGAATTAAGAATTCCCTTCCTTACACACAATGTACTCCATTAATTGAAAATGCCATTCGAATGACAGCATGATATTGCCATCATCATCATCATTTCCATGGGAGGTTTGTCATTGATGTAGACTGAGGTTTGTCATTGATGTAGACTGAACTTTAGTGAAATAATTAGATCTAGACAATTAAGGCAATATAATTTTATTATTAGGGACGTACAAAAAATCCATCGAGCCATAAAACCGATTCGATTAGATCCGCAATTTTTTAATCAATTTGATGGTTAATGATTTGGTAATGGATAAAAAAAATATTAATCAATTAATAACGGTTTGGTGATAGATTTTACCCATAATCCGTCAATTTTAACATATTCAAACCGTTGAAATAAAATATGTATATATTTATTTATTTCTATATAAAAAATATTAAAAGGCAACATTTTAGTCATTTGTCAATCAACTTTTAATATTAACCATTCACTTTCCATATAAAATAGTGAGAAAATAGTTGGTACTATTGTTAACGGATTGAACGGTTTTAACCATTGATCCATAGTTTGATTCAATTTGATTTTTAATGGACAACAGATTGGCTATAGATTACAAAATTGCTAGTACGTAAATAACGAATTGGTGATGGACTAGGCTCAATCCTGACGGACTAGGCTCAATCCAACCCAATCTAAACAGTATATACACCCCTACTTATTATAAGTCTCCGTGACTTTTTTTGTTCTAATATGGAAAGTTGAAGATTCCTTCTTGATGTGAAGCCACCGTCAAGTCTACAAGGACTCCAAATTTGGATTGCACTATTGCCATAAATTCCTATATATAGGTTGCCAATAGGGTGTTGAGCATCCAATAAAAAATTGATTCTTCTGATAATCATAGGTTTTTGTTACTAATCTGAGCGTTCTTAATAGCAACTAAAAGTTATAATCATGGTGGGGGGTTAATTTTGGTTTTCCTTTCTATCTTCTTTTTTTCCCTTTTTGTTGTTTGATTCTTAGTGTTGGTTTAAAATATGATGCTTTTTCTATCAAAAAAGTTATGATCAAAGCTAATTATATGGAGCATGGGTCTTGCCCATGCTTAGTATGTGTCATTGTGTTAGTCCTAGTTAATGAAGACAAGTTGTAATTGGTAAAACTCTAGTCTTCAAGTTAAAAAAAAGACCCTCTAATAATTTTCAGTCTTCTAAAAACTGGAGAGTATGGGGAACTAATTGAGTGGGCAGTTTGATTCGAATTGATTCAACCATCTGAAAAACAATAAGATTTCAAAAATAATTGGAAATAATTATCAGTGGGTCCTACCCATTTAACTACTTGTTTTTAGTGATTTTGGTAGTTTTTTTAGGGAGATTCTATTCATACACCCATTTTCACTCTTCTTACATAGGAGAAAAAAACATAAAAAGAACAAAAAAAAATCAAAACTTTCCAAAATATCCCTCACCCCTTCTCTCCTCTTCTAAACTCCCTTTGATTTCTTTGCATTAAAATCATGCATATAACCACTCAAATAAATTCAAATAGGTGAAAATAAAATTGAGAAATTTATGGAAAAGCTGTCCATTGTACGAAAAAGGACATCATAGTTTTAACCACAAAAGAAGGGCCCTCTAGCTCATTTTAACTTTTTATTTTATTTTATTTAGAGACAATATCATCACTCCTTTTTCTGCTTCCCGCCAAATTCACTCCCACCAACATTCTATCATCCACAACACCTCTCCTAATTAATTCATTCACATTTTTATCTTTTTACACTATCCATTTTCATCTTAACCTTGGATATAGCTCTTATGAATCCATTTGCTAAGAGAAACATGAAGAATCACAAAAAACAAAAAAAAAAAAAAAAGAAGCAAAAAAAGAAGTTAAAATGGGTTGGAAGGCCTTTCTTGTGTGGTTAAAACGATGAGGTCCCTTTTCATGCGACAAACACTTAGAACGTTTTTTTTTTCATAAAATCTTCAATAAAATATGAAAGGTAATTTTATTTTGTAGAAAAAAAATTTGTTGTTAAAAAGAAGCGTGTAACAATGATGCTCCCTTTGTCCACTCTACAAATAAGCATGGTGGTGTTTTTTTAGAACCTTCCATATGGGCATTAAAAAATGAGAATCATTTACAATCACCCCCTTTTATTAATTCTCCATCCAACTCCTCACATTTACTAATCCCCATGAATTGACACGCACCCACCATTAAATTAAAATCTAGAAAAATTATACCACCTAATATTGTTGAATTGAAGGTAAAAAATCAAATGGTTAAGATAATGTAATTGAGTTGAAATTTTGCTTACCATTGGTCTCACTCTCAGTCGGATCCATTGATCCCCACCTCCTGATGATTGACATGGCTCGAGATGAGCCCTGAAGGAGGTACTCACGAAGCCGCGGGAAGAGGGTGGCCCCTATATAATACAATGCTGGATATGCAAACAAATTATGCCTGAACTAAACACATATTAGACTTGTCCCAGTTACTTGGACTATTGTGGACCTTCCCATATAAATTTTTTGGGACCACTAGTCCAGAGTCTCCCAACATTCTTCTGTCCTATTTTCAGGGTTTGAGTTTCTGCCTACAAGATTTCAGGGCTTGATTTTGGGGCTTTTCCAATCAAAGTCTAGATCACTGTCAAAGAAGGCCCACATGGCTCTTGATCGAAACATTCTAATCTCAAAACTAATCGACTGTGCCTAGTCCTCCACTACGGTCATTTGGTCCCTCATAAATTTGAAAACAGACCAACCTACATGACAATCCATTTTGTATTCATATGGTGTTGATTGACAGGCAGGCCCGTACGAAAGCGCCGTTTCACTCGAGGAATGATCAAGTCAGACGAATTGGACCACTCGCACAAGCAGCACTATAGCGCCCAATTCAGTGAATTGCACATCGATGGAGGGCTGAACACGGGAAAAGCATGTCATGAATCATATATATAGCTTAAGTTCAACTATAAATAATACATCAATCGTGATTTATGATCGTCGAATCAAGATATACAAAATGATGTTAGGCCAAATTGTTATTACCTGCTATTCTGAAGATGCTTTTAAAATCAATGTGTTATTGGTGCTACACATGCACAAGCCATGAAATGCTCTTTTCAGCACTCTCATCCAATTTGCAAGTTGCTATAGTGGGCGCGCATTGTGCTAAAGGCAAATCAATCAGCTGGACTTGATCATTTCCTAAAACGACTAAATAAGAATCCTCTTGTTTTAAAACATAGATTACCATGTATTCATATATCCCGACAATGATAAAGGCCCACCTTCCTTAATCCACATTGTTCGGGGGCACGCGCCCTTCTTATATTTATGATGATTTTGATGAATTTCACTCTAATCAAATTAAATTCAAATTGAGCTTACCACTTGTATAAAAACTAAAGGATTAATTAGTATTTTTTTTACGTACGCCTGACTTAGTAACGGGACTAGCATGCGTTTTTTCACTTAAATAGAAGTTGATAAACATTAAATGATCAATTAAAAAAAATAACTCTTAAACTAGTAGTGGGACCAAACTTGAATAGGAGTATGATTTTGCTTCCTCTCCCTTTGGCAAAAGAAAACATGAATAGGAGTGCTCGGAGTAGGCGAAATTTTAGTGATTCTCAACATCTCATAAAATGGATAAAGCTGAGCATCTAAAGTCTGAACTCATAAATCATAGATCTTATGGTAACAATCCACACGTAAACATTTTTTTTTTATCATACAAAAAATCCGTACGCCTTCTCAGCTCATCATCTGAGGAATCAGGTAACCGTCTTATCTGGTTTTAACCAAATTATGCAAAGAATACAAATGAAAGCAGTTAACGTTATATAAGCTTTCTCGCCGCAAATGCAATTTTACAGTTTTTTGTGTTTGTTGATCTATCTCTCTCTCTCTCTCTCTCTCTCTGTGCAGAGGAGTGGTGAGTGGGGGTTACGAGAATTCATGTGCAAGAGAATTACAGAACACGGATTCACGCGCCTCTTGAGAACTTTAATGGTCAGTTGGTAATCCTTTTGCTTTTTCCTGTTGATTGCTGTCTTGAATTTTATAATAAAGGATAATGTTATATGGGTTTTGCCTTTCTCGTGTATGGGGTTTTGGTGGGAGGTGTGAGGAAAACGATTGTGATTTGCTGAAATGAACCTTGGGTTGTGAAATTCATGTCAGAAAAATGGTGGGTTTCCATTGGTTTGTGTGTTCTTGAGGTTTTTTTATTGGATTCGTTGGTGTTGGTTTTTTGTGGGGGTTTACTGATTTGAATGGTTCTTGGGAGGGCAAAAGAAGATTTTTCTGGGAGAATCCAGTCTGTCTTTGTTTTTCTTTGATGGGTTTTGGAGGAGAATCTATTCATTCATGGGGCCGGTCACGAATTCCTTCTGCTTTTTACCCAAAGGTTTTGCTTTTATGAGAAATTGTGGTGGGTGTTGCTCTCTTCGGCCTTTTTGGGCTCTACCCTCTCCTCAGGTTCCTTGTGATTTTGATTTGATTTAGTTTTTCGGCGTGAAAGAAGGAAATTTTGGGTGTTTTGCTATAAAAGATGCATGGGATTTTCAATGATACTGCGAATTTGATGTAGATTGTGATTCCATATAGATATTTACAACCTTTTTTTCTATTTGGGGAGTTGTTCTCACATGGGTGGATTAGTTTGGTCGTTGAAGCTCGGTCGAGAGGGGAGGGGCTTTGTATGCTGAAGAGGAAGATTTGAAGGAGATGAACGATGTCATCTAAGTCCAATAGAGCAACTTGTTCCGGGAGCACCTCTGCTCGATCCAAACACAGCGCCCGAGTGGTCGCTCAGACATCTGTCGATGCAAAGCTACATGTAGACTTCGAGGAGTCTTACCAGGAGTTCAATTATTCCACTTCAATAGATGCCAATATCTCAAACGCTGACAACAATGTTCCTTCGTCCACCGTCTCCGCTTACCTTCAGAGGATGCAGAGGGGAAAGCTAATTCAACCTTTTGGTTGCATGATTGCTGTCGAAGAGCAAACATTTACGGTCATTGCTTACAGTGAGAATGCTCCTGAGATGTTGGATTTAGCGCCCCATGCTGTCCCCAGCATCGAGCAGAAAGAAGTGCTGACAATCGGCACTGATGCTCGGACTCTTTTCCGATCTTCGAGTGCTGCAGCTTTGCACAAGGCTGCGGCTTTTGGTGAAGTCAACCTGCTCAATCCGATACTGGTCCATTGTAGAAATTCGGGTAAGCCCTTCTATGCCATCTTGCACCAGATAGATGTTGGGTTAGTCATTGATTTGGAGCCTGTGAATCCTGCTGACGTGCCGGTGACTGCTGCCGGAGCCCTGAAATCATATAAGCTGGCTGCCAAAGCCATTTCAAGGTTGCAGTCATTGCCCAGTGGAAATATCCCAGTTTTGTGTGATGTCTTGGTCCGTGAAGTTAGTGATCTCACAGGATATGATCGGGTGATGGCATATAAATTTCATGAAGATGAGCACGGCGAAGTGATTGCTGAATGTCGGAGATCCGATTTGGAACCTTATCTTGGGTTGCATTACCCTGCTACGGATATCCCTCAGGCTTCTCGATTTCTGTTCATGAAGAACAAGGTTAGGATGATTTGTGACTGTTTGGCACCTCCAGTTAAAGTTATACAAGACAAGAGTTTGGCGCAGCCACTGAGCTTGGGTGGGTCGACACTGAGAGCTCCACACGGTTGTCATGCTCAATACATGGCAAATATGGGTTCAACTGCATCTCTTGTGATGTCTGTAGTGATCAATGAGGATGATGATGAGGCAGGGACAGAGCAGCAGCAACAGCAGAAGCAGAAAGGAAGGAAGAAGCTTTGGGGATTGGTGGTTTGCCACCATACAAGCCCAAGGTTTGTCCCTTTCCCTCTTCGATACGCCTGTGAGTTTTTGTTACAAGTGTTTGCTATACAGTTGAACAAAGAGGTTGAATTGGCAGCCCAAATGAGAGAGAAGCATATTTTACGGACACAGACAGTCCTATGCGATATGCTTCTGCGGGATGCACCCACTGGGATCATTACACAATCACCAAATGTAATGGATCTTGTTAAGTGTGATGGGGCTGCCTTGTATTACCAAAATCAATTTTGGTCACTTGGAACAACCCCTACAGAGGCTCAGATAAGAGATATAGCTGGATGGCTTCTGGAGTACCATAGTGGTACTACGGGTTTAAGTACGGATAGCCTTGTGGAGGCCGGCTATCCAGGTGCATCTGTTCTGGGTGATGCCGTTTGTGGGATGGCTGCTGTGAGAATTACTTCTAAGGACTTCCTTTTTTGGTTCCGTTCACATACAGCTAAAGAGATTAAGTGGGGAGGTGTAAAGAATGACCTAGCCGACAAAGGTGATGATGGCAGGAAAATGCATCCACGTTCGTCTTTTAAGGCTTTCCTGGAGGTGATGAAGCGACGGAGTCTTCCTTGGGAAGATGTTGAGATGGATGCAATCCATTCATTACAACTGATATTGCGGGGCTCCTTGCAGGAAGAGACCGTAGATAACTCAAAAGCCATGGTCAATGCGCCTGTGGATGATATGAAGATTCAAGGAATAAATGAACTGCGGTTTGTCGCAAGTGAGATGGTGCGCCTTATTGAAACAGCGACAGTGCCAATTTTGGCTGTTGATGCCTCTGGTACGATCAATGGGTGGAATACCAAGGCGGCTGAATTGACGGGGTTGTTTGTTCAGCAAGCTATTGGTAGGCCTTTGGTTGATCTTGTAATGGATGGTTCCGCTGAAGTGGTGAAGAACATGCTTCGCTTGGCTCTGCAAGGTGATTATCACATAATACTATTTTAGTTATATCTGGTTTTGTTTTCATTTACTGTTACACTTTATGCATTATCTACCCTTCACTCCCTTTACTTCACACACACCTCCCCCCCCCCCCCCCCTTCCCCTCTTTTTACTCTTAAAGAGGACTAATAGTGTCTGTAGCTGCCAAAGTGCTATATGCATGCAAAGCAGAGTATTGGTGGTACAGACCTTTGATCTGATAGGATAGGCTTCAACATGGATTGAAGATGCACCAATAATTTCCCAGATGAGAGGATTGTAGCCATTTTCTTTGTGTCTCGTCTTTCTTCCTCAGCTGTTGCTCCAGCCTTTTTTTAATTATACATTTGTATGCCTTCAATTGAAGGTTATTTTACCCTCATTCAAAAACTAATGTAAAAGAGGTCCAGTAACTTGATTTGGCCTAAAACATGATCTGCTCAAATCAACTGTGATTCTCTTCTTGTTTTCTGCTATGAAGAGTGACTTCAAACTTCAGAAAGGGTTCTTGTGGAAAAATAAACTCTTTTTTTTATTAAAAGGATTTCCTGTTCCTTTTTTTATCTTTTTGTACTTGGACTATTTTATCAAATTTATTTTTTATTGGTAATTTTATTAATTATATTATCTTGAGGCCTTCTTATCGGTAGCTAATCATTGAATCTGAAAGGACTCGCAGTTAGCTACTTGACTCAGGTTCTATCAAAAGAAAAAGTAGATCATACTCTTAGATGTTACGCTCTGAACCGGCTTCAGATTGAACAGTGCCTGCCGTCACGCCGTGCCATCCAAGACATGTTGCCAGGCATGAATTGTGCCTTCAGCTGGGCCTGAAACTCCTGCCATGACTGGATTGAACGGCGGCCTGTTAAATGTCAAGATGAGTCTTTTGACCAGCACAATTGAATTCTGACTCAACTTGGGTTTTTGGATTTCAAACTATGATTAGGATTTGTTTTTGGAGATTGTTGGGCTTCCATTTGCTTACCCTGTTCCATTATTAGATGATTAAATCAATATTCTGGCTTGTCAAACCATAGCCCAGCATTTAGCGGCATCTTCACCTTATCAGATTATGGTTTTCTCTTCTTCTTCTTTGGGTTTTGGTTGCAGTGGCAAAACCTTGGATACTCATGCGGGCAAACAGTTGATACCAACTAATTTTGTCAATAATTTCTCATTAGCATCCTGGATATCAATGTTGTGTACGTGTTGTTGTTTATTTTATTTACTCATTTACTTATTTTAGCAGGCAAAGAAGAGAGGAATGTAGAAATCAAGCTCAAAACGTTCGGCCAGCAGGAAAATAATGGACCTGTAATCTTGGAGGTCAATGCATGCTGTAGCAGGGACATGAAGGAAAATGTCGTAGGAGTATGCTTTGTTGCACAAGATGTGACAGGGCACAAGATGATGATGGACAAGTACACCCGTATACAAGGCGATTACATTGCAATTGTGAGTAGCCCAAATGCTCTCATTCCACCAATATTCGTAATAGATGAATACGGTTGCTGCTTAGAGTGGAATGCGGCAATGCAAGAATTGTCAGGTTTGAAGAGGGATGATGCAGTCAATAGGATGCTTGTTGGAGAGGTCTTCAGTATTCACAACTTTGGTTGTCGGGTCAAAGACCAAGATTCTTTGACGAAGCTTCGAATAGTGTTGAATGGTGTATTAGCAGGCCAGGATGTTGACAAGTTGCTATTTGGGATCTACAACCAGCATGGTAAGTATGTGGAAGCACTGCTCTCTGCAACTAAGCGGACAGATTCAGAGGGAAAGATTACAGGGGTATTCTGCTTCTTACATGTGGCAAGCTCAGAACTTCAGCATGCATTGCAGTTGCAACTAATTTCAGAGCAGGCTGCAACAAACAGCCTCAAGGAATTGGCATATATTCGTCGGGAAATAAGAAACCCACTCAATGGGATATTATTTACTCACAGCCTGATGGATGCTTCTGATTTGACCTCAGAGCAGAAGCAGCTTCTTAGGACTAGCACTTTGTGTCAGGAGCAGTTGGCAAAGGTCTTAAATGAGATGGATCTAGCAAGCATTGAGGAATGGTACGCATCTTTCTACTTTTTCATATATTTAGTGTTTTGGGAAAGTGAGTAATGTAAGGAATATATGCAAGAAATGAGGTAGATCCATAGCCTACTCATCAGTGCAACCTGTCAAATATGGACCATAGCCTCACAAGCTTGTGAATTTAATGATCAAAACCAGTCTGTGGAAGCAGCTGCAAAAACATTGGCTACTTTTGTGTTCCTTCCAATTGATTGCAAGGATAGTCCAATCATCCAGTTCTTTGATCTATAGACTTTATATGGTGTGACCAGTTATATTAGTGCCATGACCTCATTTGTGCCATTACACTTTCAATAGCCTGTGTTTGAGTAGTACTCTCCTTTTTTTTTTACTGGTAACAAAGACTTACATTAAATGAAAATGAAATTACAAAGAGAGAGAGAGAGAAAAAAAATGAAAGGGTACAAGAGCATTGTACCCTTTTACATAATGACACCTACCCAAGGATGCACTCTTTCCACCCCATGTTTGACTAAAGCATCTGCTATAGAGTTGGTTGATCTAACTTCTTGATGAAATGTTACATTAATTATAGAAAAAAGTTAACAAATTCCATTAAAATAAAACTGAAATCTCCAAGGACTTGTTTTGTAATGAGACATCTACGCAACTGCATTAGAAGAATTGCTTTCCACAATAAGCATCTCATCATGGATGGAACTAGGGGGGCCGGTAGGGGCCATGGTGCCCCCCCCCCCCCCCCCCCCCCCTCCTCTTCTCTTCTATTGTAGAGTATCCTTTTGAAGCCTGCCCTTTGAATGGAAATTTTTATATGATGGCCCCTCCAACATTATCAATTTAAATATTAGAAATATAATCTGGGTTTCCAAAAAAAAAAAAGAAAAGAAAATAATAACTAATTTTAGGGAAAAAAATCTAATGAAAGAAGAAAGGGAAGGAAAAGAACGAAAGAAGAAAGAAAACGAAATAAAAGAAGGGATTAGGGATAAAATAAAACTATTTACTCAAATCTTTAGTCATCATTACTACCACGTTTCTTGATTTAAGACTGTGATAGCTTGATTGGAGAGAGGCGGAGAGCTTAGATTTTTTGGGCTTTAGAGGCTATAAAGTTGGAGTTTTTCTTACTTCATCATAGGCACGGAGAAGGAGGTTGAAGAGAAGTAACCCTTCTTTCATGTGCTTAGAATTATAAATACACTAATTCTCTATGCATCATTTTTTTCTTTTTAGTCTTCATGCTCATACGTGAAATCTAACTCATTCAAAATCACTTCCTATTTATATTCTACTAGTTCAAAAAAATTTAAACTGATCGGAAGTACATCCTCCACAGATAAAGATTTTTTTATTTTTCAACGTTTAATTTTCATTATGAATTTCAAACTATATCTATTTAGAGAAAATTCATTTTAGGAGACAAAAGGCCATGGAAGTGTATTTCAACTCAATGAAAGAACGTAGAGCATACCTTTAATAATTTTTACTGTGTATTTTATTATTAAAATTTATAATTTTTTGGTTTTTTTTTTTTTTTTACTTTGCACCCCCCCCCCCCCCCCACATCCCAATAAAAAATTTCTAGTTCTGCCCCTACATCTCATGATTATCCCTTTGAAACTATGAAGCACCGGTACTGGTACAGTATAGGTACACCGATATGGCAAAATCCTAAAAAAAAGGATACGGGTCCAGCTAGAGTATGTCCATTAAAGAATTATATTTTTTTAAATTTTAATAATGCAATATGCTAATAATTAAAATAGGTTAGAATTCCTAGATGCAACGAGCCAACAACTACTTAGTACTATTACAAATTCAACCTAATGAAAAAAAAAGAGCAACAGCAATATTATTTTTTATATTTCATAATCCAACATTCCTTCCTTCTTCTTCCTTCCATTTTCTTTTTTTTTCCATTGGAAACGAGGGGATTGGAGATGGGTTAGGGCTAAAGCCTTTTTCCTTTTAAGTTCGTTGAGAACGGTTAGGGCTAAAGTTAAAAATTATATTTTTAGCTTTTTCAAACTCTTACAAAAGTTTTTACAAAAAAAAAAAAAAATTCTTATAAAAGTATCAGGAACATACCCATCCCGTTTCCACAAATGTACCCATCCCGTACCCACAAAGTCAAAACATACTAGGTACTTTTGATCATAACCGATATGTTTTTTGCCGTACCCTTATTTGGTACATGTACGGGTAAGTACCCGGTACGATTACGTGTACATTTTGGAAGTACCCGTGCTTTATAGCTTTGAAACAACAAAAGGACTTCCTAGATAGCAAACGCCTACACTAAGATTTAATTCCAAGTAACGATTTCTTGTTGACCGCCAGTTTTTTTTCATTAGTGCTTCATATTAATAATATCTTGTTACTTATTGTTGACAAAAGCATATTGTGAGTTTTACTACTATTTGTTATTTATATCATCATCATCATCATCATTTATCACTATTATCATCAATTCATCATCATGCATTGTTGTGGATGGTATTGAACAGATTAATATAGATTAAAGTACTTGCCGACTTTATTAAATGATGATGGAAAAAGACAGCCATCTTAAAACTTGAAAGCAGAAGCTTCAGAGTAAAAGATAACGGTACTAACAGATTGGAGTAATACAATATTTTGCTTTTAAAAAATGTTGCTGCTAAGCAATGTTGCACACAGAATCTACTAACAGGGCAATGCACCCACAATAGAGATGCATTTGGATTTTGACAGTTCATCCATTCTAACGCAATGTGTTGACTCTTTTTATCCTACTTTATCTGAATTTTGCATAATATAATGATCTTTTTTTTTCCTCTTAGTATACATTTGCATTGACTCCAAGCTTCTAACTTTAGCATTTCCAGTAGAAATGTTTTCCAATTGAAAGTATGGCACTATATTTACATGTCCTATTATAGCTCCACTCATAGAAGTTGCTGAAGCCTAGATCAATATTGAACTAACAGCTTTCTGGAACTCATATTTATTTATATACATCTACTTACCAAAATTTCAATCATCATCATCAAATACAGCAACAGCAACAATTGTAACAGCAATATTAATACTGCTCTTCTTCTTAAAACTTTGTAATCCTAAAGTAATATTTAAGAACCATTAATAGCACAACCCTACTAACTTCCAATAATGACTATTAACTTTCCGAAAGTGAGAAAAGTTCTTATAAATCTCATTTGAACGTTACAAGTTATTTACAAATGGGCCACATGGTAACAGCCCAAATAACAGCAACTCTATCAACATGAGAGGTCAGGATAAAAACCTAGCAAGTTTCTCACATGAACAAATCCACATGCAACCATGACAATTTAATCTTGGTCTGGGTTACATGAAATGTATGAGTCCTCCCTTTAGATATAACAGAATATTCAATGAAGAAAGATTTTGCAAAAGAACAATATGAGAATCTGTAAAGTTTGCGGTGTGAAGTCATCCATGGTGGAATCTTACTGCATAACATTGGCTATTGATTTTGAACAATTCTGTTAATAGTAGAACAGCAAATCTCTCTCTACAGTCTAGACAGAACAAAAAAGAAAGAAAAAAATAAAATAAATAACAACAAATAAGGGAGTGAGGAATTGCCCAAAATATTGTGGTGGATTTATATGGGAAATATCAGTAACATTTAAAGAAAAAATTTTGAGGTGGAGAAATCGGAACTAGAATTCTAATGAAGTATTGGATCCATTTGCAAGTTGTATTAAACATTTTGTCATGTAGTTACTGGAGGTGTTAAAGGGGAAGTAGAGCTATACATTTAGGGAAGCTCGGCGGTGGAATCTAGGAAGCCAAAAGGGTACGACTAGAGGTGACTTAGAAGGGCACAAGTTAGCTAAGAGTAATGTTAAGAAAACGCATGGTAGGAAAAGTATGAAGCTTATGACAGTGTGTATGCAATTGAGAACTACAGAATTCAAGAAGTGTATCTATAGGCCTGCCCAGATTAGAGAAAAGAAAACTAGAGATCTTGATAATGTAACCTGCACTAAAGATGATAATGGAAGCGTCTTGGTAATAAAAGGGGAGGTCAAGATAGATGTTGAATGCAATTTAAAGACCATTTAAATGGGGAATATGCAAGTGAAGTAAATTATAAATTAGGACTAAATAAAGGTATGGTCAATGAATTATCTGCACTAGGAGTAAAGGTGTCTTAGTTTGGATAAGGAAAAAAAATAGAGCATTAGGAACAAATAGTTTGCCTATAGATTTATGGATTTTGATAGCAAAAATTAGGTTCTATTGGCTAATCAATTATTTTTAAAATCATATTGAATCTTTAAAATCTTGTTTCGATGCTAATTGTTTTGGCATATGTAACGTATTCTTTATTCCCAATTTCGATTAAACCTTAGTTCAAGACTTTCTGTCCACATTTACATTTATGTTTCCGTGAGGAATTTTACAGTCCTAAACCTGCTCTTACACGCTACATCCTCTGGCCTTGTGTTTGTACATGTCATGTCTGTTCCGGACATAATGTGTCAATCTGATGGGCTACATCATGAAAAGACTGCGGCCGAAAATAGCTGTGGCTTGACAAACCTAAACCTTCAATTGATGGTCTGAAAATAAATGGCCAAAACACAGATGGTCTGCTTTTAATGCAAACAACTGTAAGGTTCCAACATAATGTATGATACTATCCCATATGGGTTAATTTTAGGGTGTTCTCTACTCTGTGCCCATCAAATTAATGTTGAATATTGATACTTCAGTCCCCATTTACAATTTCAATTGTAATGAATAATTTGCTCATCTCTGCAGTTCACATTTTTATGATTTCCATGTTGCCATCTTATGAATGTTTGAATTTTGCATTACTATTGCTATGTGCAGCTATCTTGAGATGAATACCGTGGAATTCAACCTTCGGGAGGTTCTGGATGTAGTCATAACCCAAGGGACAATCTTAAGTAAGGAACAACGGCTGCAGCTTATTTGTGATTCACCTGCAGAAACGTCTACCATGTACTTGTATGGTGACAATTTGAGGCTTCAGCAAGTTCTGTCAGATTTCTTGGCAAATGCACTTCGATTCACGCCGTCATCTGAAGGATCAGTTGTTCTCAAGGTCATCCCAAGAAAGGAGCATATAGGGACTGGCGTGCATATCATTCATCTGGAGTTCCGGTAAGGACTCATTTTGGTAGTATGGGGGCAGTGTAACAATTAGTGGCCTGCAATATGAATTTATTGTGATATTTTTATGAAAAGATGTTTCCCGATGATATTGCATAAAATCAAAATATCATTAAAAATAAATTTATTGTGATATTATTATGAAAAAACAGAAAAAGGTGATTAGGGGAAAAAGGAGCTCATAGAGCCCCTTCTTTTGCTCTGATTATAAAAATATCCTTCAAAAGTTTTCAGTGATATTTTCCCCATGTTACCTGATTGAAACGCAAAATCTGAACATATCCCAATATTATGTCTTGCCATTATTAATCATGATACCAAGTGACAATGGTATGGGCATCACAGACTTCAGTCATCATCTGTGGGGCCATGTCTTATGGCTATCAGAACCTTCAAGATATAGCACCCACTGGATGGGCAATGATCAGCCATTTTAGTTTCCCCCTTAAATCAATTCTAACAATCAAATTGAAAACACAGTTGAACTTAAATCATAGCCTATTCTATGGTCTTGATTATTTTGAAAAGCTTAGGATAATATTATGAAGTTGCATATCAATCAATTCTTGTGGAAGTTAAAGATCGTGTCATAGAACAGTGGTTAAATGCTAAAGTTACAGAAAGACCCAGTTCAGTTTCTAGGTTTGTAATATGTTTTGATAGTAGTAGATAATATTTGTAGTGTCTCCACCTCGAGGTTTGTAATATGTTTTAATAGTAGTAGATAATACTTGTCGTGTCTCCACCCAGCAGTGGTCTAATTCAGACCGAGCTATTGGTATCATGAGCCATAGTTTCAGGGGGACTCTAATGGATACTAGCAGATGAGAATGGGTAATCACAAATGGTTTTCCACATCTACTATTTCACCAGTTGATGGCTAGGATCATCGACCTGGGAAAATTTTTGGGCATTAAGCTGTCAACCTTCCACCATCAGAAATAATTTTCATTTGGAGTAGCTGTAGCTTCAGGAAACCTAAATGCCTAATATACTTCTACACATGTCATATTTATTTAACTACTAAATTTTTAATTTTTAATTGTGCATTATATTTATTTGTTTGTAAAAGTAACATCTAAAAGGTTGGTATTCACTACTGATCAAAGAAAATGTATGTGTATGTGCTTATGTGTGAATGTATAAATATTATATATCTATGAAATGAACTTGATGGTGCAATGGGTGTGATGAACTCACTTGGGTCCACTTAGGGCTATGACAATTATGATGGAGGTGTAATGCGGAACGGAATGGAGATGCGGGGCAGGCAAGGTAGAAGATAGAGATACAAAGAAAAATTGGGCTCTCACCAAACTCTAGTCACAGGAAGCATTAGAAAATTGGGCTCTTACCAAACTCTAGTCACAGGAATTTTGAGGAGAACTCAAAGAAACTTGAGGAAGATTCCAAAACTTTTCATTAATCATTCATAACTAACTGAGCCAAAGAGGCTTTACAATGCTTAAATAGATAAAAGACTTGACCCTAGGACTAATCTGGACCATCCAAACATTTTGATGGTCAAGATTCAAACTTTTTATTAAAATAACTTCAAACAAATAATACCCTAAATAAACTAGGATAGGTGGGTTGGGCCCAAAGGCGGGTCGACCCATGGGGACCATGGGTCTATCCTGCTTCAAGTCTCAAAGGGACCTATTAGTATTGAGGATAAAAATGGTGGTTGCAGCGGGCATAGCGGGTAGAGGCCAAAACGCTACGTTGCGGTTGTGGCGATATGTAGCGGATAGCATTGTGAATTTTTTAAGTAGTAAAAAAAATTGAATCTTTTGTAGCAGTCAATCTTGTGTTTTTTTCAGTGATTTGGATCCATATAAGAGTAGAGACAACCTTAGGAAAGGCTATTTGAGAAGGAGAAATAGGAAAAGTAATGTTTTAAATTGAAATTGCTTTGCTCTACTATACCAAGTTTTAGACTGTAGCACTGCTATTTTCAAAATAGTGTAGCGGCTTCAACCACTACGGCCTCTATTTTGAACCATGTTTAGTGTGCAAAATATCAACCTCATTAGATCCCCTCTATAGCCCTCAAGTTTAAGAATTTTGGGAGAGACAATTGTTTGGATTTCAACCCTCTACATTAACAGTTGGATGAGCATCAAACTTGGAATTGTGCCAATTCCATTTTTCTTTCTTTCTTTCTTTTTTAATTTCTTGTTGGTTTTTGGTGGTGTTGTTTTCGGTGGGTGGGTTTTTTTTTTTTGGTGGGTTTGTTGGTGTTTGGTGTGGGTGTTTTTGGTGGGGGGGTGGGTTGGTTTGTTAACTTAGTAGAGATGGGCCTAGGCGAGTTCATTGCAGCTTCACTACACCCTAAGCCTATCACACCACATCATGAGCCCATATGAGAGCTAATCTAATAAGACAAACTTGATGGTTTGATGAGCTCACCTGGCTCCATGACAATCATGGTGGAGGTTTGAGATGGAAAGGTCTTAAAGAGACCTATCAAAGTGCAAAATATTGACTACATTAGATCATCCTAACCCCCTTGATCTGCAGCCCTCAATTGGAGACGTCATTTTTTTACATTTCATCCCAATAGTGATTAACAGTTGAATGAGTGTCAAACTTGGCTTTGCACCAATTCATGGATTTGGGGTGTGGGTGTGGGTGGGGTGTGTGACGGGGGTAACTTGATTAGAGGTGGGTCCAAGTTAGTTCATTACACCTTCATGAACCCTCATTGCACCAATGCCCATCGCTTCATATTAGGAGCGTACACATATTGCTTATGTAATTGATGATTGATTTACCAATAATTAGTAATCTTACAAATTCATTAAAAGAGAATTTTTGAACTGAAAAGCAATATACACACACTTTCAATAAATGGAACAAAATATGTATAGATGCACTGAAGCTTGTTTTGGAGTAAACTATTCTTTTTATGTCATAACAAAGTTGTAAAATATAAATTAAATGAGCAGATGTTACTGAAAAAGTGAAAATCAACGTCAGAATATTTCATTGAATTAAGTAAGCATACTTAAATCAACCGTAGTGGTTAAACTGCATTTCTTTTCTTCTGATATGAGTTGATACTTAGCTTAGATCAACTGTGGGGGTTAAACTTGCCAGTCATAACTGCATACCTCTTTTTATCACTTGCCAGTCATAACTGCATACCTCTTTTTATCTTACTTGTTGCTATATAATGCCATATCACATTTGGTAAACTGCATTTGTCATGAACATTTGGCACAATATTGATGAAAGTGAATATATTAGATGTTATTGGCGGTTTCTTTATTTTTTTAAATTTGAATGAAGTGGGTGTTAAGCTACCTGAATGAATTGATAGTGTTTTATTGATTATATACATGGCTCAAAGAACATTTTAGGGCCACAGGGCCATGGTTGATTAGAACCACCATCCAATTATCCTAATTGTCTTGTCTGGGTACTGTTTGAACCACTTGTTCTTTAAATGTCCATTTTCATTTTATGTCTTGCCTCATCTGATAGGGTGTTACAAATGGGTCATGGTAAATTCTGTAATGGGGGCACATGAGATCTGATGACATTGAAAACAATGCCAGTATCTTTTCTTTGAGCATCATTTACCAGACACCAAGCAAGCTTATTTGATCTATTTGCAGGATCATCCATCCACCACCAGGGATTCCAGAGGCTTTGATCCAAGAGATGTTCCACTGTGGTCATCAAAGAATCTCGCGAGAAGGCCTCAGTCTATACATCAGCCAAAAGCTTGTGAAAATCATGAACGGCACTGTACAATATCTGCGGGAAGCCGAGAGATCATCTTTCATCATTCTCATTGAGTTCCCCTTAGCTCATCATACTGGGCCAAGATGATTTAATCATTGGAATCATCCAATAAGTGATCAATCCCTTTCCAGATGTGCATCACCTGAGTTGATACAATCGCATGTTTTGGTGGGAATTTTGGCCCGAAAATATCTGTGCCCTGAAGAAAATGCAATCGACTGGGCAGCTAAGGCAATGGGAAGAAGTGTGGCATCATTTCAGGAATGCTGGTCACCTTCCACGAGCTTTGGAAGAGCATCATCATCCAAAACATGTGTGCGCTAGCCTTGCTTCAGTTGGTAATGAACCAATGGTTGTTCTGATTATCCTTTTTTTAAATTTTAGAGAACGCAATAATCTCAAGTGTATCTTTTATGGCCTCAAGTTTTTCCTTCTGATTTCATATTTCAGGTGTATGTTATTGGCCTCCTTTTTACCTTCCAATTACACTTTCCTTGAATTTCATGCTTCCTTGTGTTGCTTGCTAAGGGCCCCCATTTTACCTGTAAGTGAGAGTTGTTATTTTCTTTAACATCACTAATTACATTTAAACAGGGTTACAATTAAATTAGATTTAGGGCCTGGTTGTTAGCATAGAATACATAAAAATTCAAGGTCAAATAAGCTCCACGGAAGGATTATTAGAGAGGTATGTGGTGAAGAATATGAGGTGAGGGGTGTAGGATATAAGGTAGTGATAAAGATGCAACCTTCAATTTCTTGGGATTTAAATTACTAGCAGGGTGGCTGTCGGTTGGGTATTGATTTTCCACCTCCCTTTGACTCATTTTCATTAGTGGGGAGATAATTTAATGGTCAGTTCTGGAATAGCACATTATTTTCTTGAATTTTAACAACTTTTAGAAATAAGTCGTTACAAATCTTATGTATTCAATTGCATGAAACAAACCGGCCCTAAATCGGATACAGTACACACGGGGACAAATTGTGAGGAATTATGTGGGTCCTCTGTTTTAGTACCCACACTGAAATGGACAGATTTGAAGATCCTAGTCCTTGTGTGGCCGGCTGACCTTTTTGCCCTCCATTGGCTTTTGCTGTAGAATTTGGTTATCCCAATTTGGGTCAGCTCGGAATCATCCCCCAACCTGCGGTGGATATACTCAGATTTGTAGTCTTGATCATCAAACCATGGGCCCCACGGGAATTATCCATTTACTACTTCCTTGCCCATTTGAAGGATCCAATGGACCCACAAGACACCTCAGTCTCAGGTCCACCCATATCTTATCTGGGACCATTTTTCGTCCACAACGAACGGCTACAAATTTCTGAACCTACTAGTAATCTCTTCCCTCACATCATTCGAGGATGCATGTAGAGATATGTGGTGGAATGCACGTAAACAGAACTCCCTCTTACACGTGTGGTCAACCAACCAAAGCATCTTCTCGCAACCACTACAAAACACATACATTACTTCCATGTGTATGTATATATATTTGCATTTGCTATGCATATCTAATCTGTATATCTTTGCACGTATGTATTACAAGTTCCAAATTTCTTTCCTTGTGGTTCTTCCACCATGAGAAACTGCATGGATCTTTTGTTCTCCCAACCCTTAGAGAAGATTAGAGTGTTAATTTTCAATGGAGGAGAAGAGGAGTTAATGGCATCTACAACTGTGGAGCAGATCACTTCTGGCCCATACCATGGCTATAGACTGGTGCACCCTGCCAACCCTTACTCGCCGTTGCCACCAAATGGGAAGTTGGTGCCTGGTCAGGTCTACTACCTCATGCCTGACCTTGGTCCATCATGCAGCCCTCCAGTCTCTCCAAGAATCGCTGGGATGGATGGTTCTTGCTGCCGAATAAAAGTCATGGTCAGCAAGGAACAGTTCAAAGAGCTGATGATGCAGAGCAGCACGAAGGAGTTTCCATCAGAGGGGTTCGCCATCAGGGTCTTGGAGGTAGGAGAAGGATGCCGGAGTTGGAAATGGCAGCCATCATTGGCTACCATTCCAGAATCTCTTGTTTGTTAGGATGAGCCAAGTTAACCACACTCTCAAGTCTCAATGGGAGCCGACATTTACATGACCAAGCGTGACAAACCGGCCAAGTCGACTCAACCCAACAGGCTGTCGAGTCCAGTCGAGTTGAATGAACTTGACCAAGTTACACCAAAAATCATTGAGATCAATTGATTCATTTGACTCAATGGGAGTTTGACTTTGAGTCAAGTCTGAGTTCCGGGTTTTAGAAGTCTGGTATCTGTTGCCATTTTGGACGCTGTGCCTCTGTTGTCGTGGCAGAAGTAGAAAATGAAGGAAGGTATGTGCATCAAAACTAAGGGGTGTAATTGTAAATCTGATATCCCCGGGTTTTAGAAGCAACCATGGTTTTGTATTTAGTGATATGGAAAATGCAGGGTTGCTTCTAAGAATTCTTATGTAGATGTAGTAGAGTATCTTCTGTCATTTACTGTCCTTGTTGACAATTTTTTCTCTCTTTGATTGGTTGTGATGCCATTCACAACCACAATCTTTGTAACGAACACCATTTCTTTACACTTTTTTGTACGACCCATTGAATTTAATTTAATCCGGAGGTGGAATCCAATCCTCTAGATTTAGATTTTTGTATTATGATGAAAATTTCACAAGGAGGCAAGTCAGTTGGCTTGGAAATACAAGCAATGAAGGTGAAAAAAAAAAACGATGCGAGAGCAGTTGGGCCCAATATGCATCTGGTTGGCTTATAACTACCACATAATGTCATCCAAAACTGAGATTTTATTGGCTTTTTACATCTTGAATTTGATCGGACCCGAAATCACTGGGCAAGTAATGCAAACCCAAGCAACTGGAGTAAGATGGTGTCGGTCCGGGCCACCACCTGACCAGAGGAATTAGGAACTCACTATAAATTGGAGTTCCCGCATTAAGCACAAACCGGTTGCAGGAGAACTGTAAACCTGCTGGAGAAAGCATGCAGATCCAAGATCAAATTTTAGTGAGAATTACATTCCAAAGCTGTTAGTTGGACCTCCCAATGCAAGAGTTGATCCCACATGTCATTGATTGACCACCTTATTCACACTAAGGACGCCACTTTCCTTCTTTAATGATTGTTGATAGGCTCTTGTGGATATGCTGCCCTCCCACTAAGGCTTTAAGGTGGATTATGGTTATTTACAGAAAAAAGATGGATAATGGTTATTAGGAGGAAATAACAACGGAACATTAAGAGGAGATGATTTTGTTAGCCGAAGCTTTGGTTAATGATGATTGATGATTCGGCAGCTCCAAACAGAGCGTATGATTTTTTTATTACGGATGATGGTGACCCGATTACTCTAATTGCATGATTTTCGCTTTGACTGCCATCAAGAGGTGCTCTCACTTGGTTATTTAACCAGTTTATTTGGTAAGGAGCAACAGTTCTCACCACTTTCTTTCCACCTGAATGGGCTGCCTTCTCACCTTTCCACTCACATAGGCCTTCTTCTCTATTGTGTGGACTTCCGTAGCTGCCTTCCCACTTATATAGCCTTTTTTCTCTTGTATGCAAACTTCTTTTCCACTTGAGTGGGCTGCCTTTCCATATGTGGGAACTATGTTTTGGGTGCCAGCCCCTTTGGCGGGGAAAAAGGAAAAAAAACCAAAATGCTAGAGACACCAAGCCCCTTTTTCAAACGCCCATCATGGGCTTCTTGTTCACTCTTTTATGAGAAAGACAGCAGTAAAGAGAGTTTTTGCTGTTTGGTCTAACTTAATGACTTAATCAGTCTGACCGAGATGTGGATTGATTTTTACCTTTCTTTACAGAGCTGTCTGTCAGGTGTTCATACACTGAAGACTAGTCTTTATTCAAAAGTTCATTTAGAGCGCTTTAAATGTAGTCATTTGGTCTAGGCCTGGTTTTCTAAGGATCCATCACAGACAAGGACCTCATTCATATTTGGGTAGTTTTTCACAGACCTCGGCATTTTCCTGTAATTCGATTGCAGCACCTGTAGTATCTGAACTTGGAATGCAAGCAACGAGTCCAGATCCTCCGATTAAAAACCCCACCGTGACAGTGGTCCTGCCTTGTCACAAGTAGGGTTTTTCCTCACTAAATCTCTATTCGTCCTGGCAGTTTCACAAACATACCTGAATGGAAGAGATTACTCCAAGAAAATAATATAAAATAGTGTAAACAAGAACAAATGCTGAACCCTTCTTTTAAATTCATTGACAGCTGAACATAAGAGTTTCGACTTTCATTTCTTAGACTTGACTCCTATTATGCATTTTACTACACTACTCACATTTTACACACCCATATTCCTATTGCTATGCAACTATATCAACACCACCACTGAGTCTCCACTAATTCTATTTCAGTATTTTGGAATGTAAACTTGGACATAGGAACCTTGTTTTGATCATATAAAAGGATTGAACCTCCACTGAACAAGTCTCCAACATCACCAGCCCTCCTTCAAGATACGAAATTTCTCAAGGATGTACTTTCCTTCTTTATATTTCTCGCTGTCCTCATAAGCCTTCTCCTGCATTGAATAAATAAATATCGTATCTTCAAAAAAAAATAAATAAATATTGAGTATCAAATGACCTTCGATATTAGCCAGAATGGATAATAAATTCTTAATATGTGCTCCTGTTTTGTGTTTGAGTAGAAACAGAATGTTGCAATGGTCAGTACATTTGCCAAAAATAACAAATGTTATAGCTAAGCTCCATTCAATATTCAATGGAACCAAATCCAGACCTTGCAATATTTCTTCCTTCTAAATTGTATAGCATCTCATTTTAACCAACTGTATAGCTGATGCAGGATGAGAGCCTTGAATCCCATTCGAATAGTTACCCCGCCAGTAGAACCCATGAGTCGCACCAGAGGTGACCATGGAGTCACACCCTACCATTAAAGGAGAAGAAAAAACTATACACAGAATAAAAGACTGTATTCATTGCATTATAATCAAAAGTTGCAAAAATAGACCGTGTTTGCCACATTACAGGAAAGAACCTCCTTATATACAATATATATTCAGCTGCCTTTTGGTTCTTAAACTAACAAAGAAAATATGAGAATGTGCCTTCTTCAGCTGGACTTCCTTAGGACACTGTTTCCCAATCATTCTCCAATAACACGGACTCCTAGTAGTAGAACTTTTCCTAACAACTGGGACTCTTAACAATGTTAAAGTTTTCCCAACTGGGAGGAATATAACCAATTGACTAAACCTTTGGATGCAAGACATTTATTTTGCTCCTTGAAGCTTTTGATGTATGCCCTAACTAGATCTTCTCAAGCATTTGGATATGCATCAACTATGATACCCGGATACTTGTACAAGCGCAACATATCCGTATCGGACCGATACGATACTTGTACTGGTACCTGATACTACACCGATACTTCCGGGGTATAAGTTTAGTATATCCTACTTAGCAAGTCCATTATTTCATTTATTTCTTTAAGTTTTCTTACTTTTCAACATAAAAAATGTTAGAATTGAACATAAACAATGATAATTTCATTAATTAAATCGTAATTTAAAGAAAAATTAAGGACACCCGTATCCGTATCCGTGTCCTAAATTTTTCAAAGTGCAGAGTCGTATCCCCGATCCCCGTATTCGTGTCCGTACCCATGTTTGTATCTGGGCATCATAGTGCATCAGTAACATATCTTCATAGCTACTAAACACTCGACCATAACTTTGCAACCTGCCTAGAGCTGAAGGAGTCATCCTTGTCTTCTGAAATTCTTTTTTTTATTTAAGGTTTTTCTAACAAAATCATTTCTAAATTCAATTTTCAACAAATCCATTTCCATATAATTTTAGAAATCAATCAAAGGACATGATATTGTCCTCTTTCATAGGAGTTATTTCAATTGGGCCATGCCATCAATTTGGTTCCACCTCCCACTGTTAAATAAATTTTCCCTAACCTTTAACTACATAGAGCATGAAAATTTCGACGCTTCCATCGAACAGACACATTGGCCAGAGCTGACGTTCCTGATTTGGCACTGTAGTCATATCATTTTCATTCCATTCCAACTATCTTTAGCAACTGATCTAGCATCAGCTTCATAGTTGTCAATATCGTTTCGGATCCCATCTCGATCTAACCTCCGAATGAAAAGTTTCAGCCGATTCGGAATTTCAAATAAATTTTTTGGAATTACATTTCGGAAAAAAAATAAAAGAATGAAAAATAAATAATAAATAATAATTATGGATTTAATCCATCTAGTAAACTTTTTAGAATTACATTTTGAGGAAATGTAAGAAATACAAACTATATATATGTAGAAAAAGTAAAAAATAAAAAAAATAATTTTTTCAAAGATTATCTTGGCCGAAATGGGCCGAAATTTAAATGAAAAGCATCATGCCATATTTTGTTTCAGTCAAGTGGTTGAAACGAAAATTTTCGGCCATTTCAGCCAAAGCGGTACGAAATTAATAGCAATAATCAGCTTCCTTCCCTCTGACTTCTTTTCCCATCTTAATTCCTATTCCCCATCTAATTAGAGAAAGACTCACTGCCTCCCCCACCCAAAAAATTATTCAAATAAAAAAAAAGTAAAAATAGCAGCTCCTTTCCCATGAGAAAATTGATGAACTTCACTCCTTTGTTAACATCCACGAATAGGGTCCAACTCCTCAGTGAATGAGCTCTCATACCTGACTCCGTCAACAACTAGTTAAAATTCTCCATGATAGGTCTGCAACAACCATCAATGTGGAAACAACATACTATTTGTCAAAACACTTATTTGAGCACTTTTCAATTAATTGAAAATTTTTCCTCACCCTGGCTTTCTAATGCTTTGGAACCTCTTGTCCCCAACTTGTTCTTTTCTTTTTTTTTTTTCTTTTTTTGAAATGTATGCATTGGAAACTTCTTCTAATCATCAAGACGTAACATATGCACAAAATGGATGTAGCATAGATGAGAATGTTGAGGTACATATGCAATAAAACTAGGAAGGACAAATTAGAACTAAGAGCTTTCAAAAGCATTTATGGGTAGCAACAAGAGGTTATAAAATTAGAGAAACCCGTTGAGATGGACATCTCTAACGTAGTCCAATGCTGGGTAAAAGTTTGGCTATGCAAGTTGATGGCTCACCAAGGGAAATGGGTAGGCTGAAGAGGATGTGGATGGAGGTAATAAAAATATACATGAAGACGTGCAAATTATCTAAGGATTTGGCTCTGGATAGATCAAAATGGAGACACAAAATTTTTGTAGTCAACCCCAACATAGTTAGGACAACGCTTTGATAATGATGATGATGATGATAATAATAACAGCGACAACACACTAAAACCTTCTTCTAACCATTCATGAAGAGGAAATCCACAAACCAAAATCCATGTTCCATTAAGTCCATAAAGTAAACTTAGTGAAATACTACTATTGAGTGTTATGAGTTATGAGTTATTATTGAAAAACAACATAATAAATATGTATGCACCAACTTGAGGAGAAGTGTTATGAGTTAGTATAGGACTTATTTGTAAATCAATCATCATGAAGGGACTTTTAGTGAAACTATAGGGTTCTCTTTGTGATTTCATAAAGTTAAAGAGATTAATAAATAGGATTAGCCGTCCAACCTAGAGAATACAACCAATCCTCTCTTTTCTCATAATTCTCTCTACCTATTTTTCCTTTTTCCTCTTTTTGAGTTGTTTCGGACCTAAACCCTAGATCTATACAAATCTATGGTTCTAACTCTTCGCCAGTGTTTCCTCTCTTAAATGTTGCTCTTCCAATATTATTCCAATACAGCCAATATTTTTATTTCCATTTTTTTTCTTCTTTGTTGATGTGAAAATAAGCTCCATTGTACTCTGTGTGTGTGTTGGAATCTGTATAATGTATATGTGTTGTTTTATTTATGAATTTCACCACTGACCTGGGATTAATTAGTGATAAAAGAAGGTAGCACATACTACTTCTTGGTATATGAAAATGCATAAGGAATGTGGATACATACCAAGCATTGATGGATATTTTCATAAGGCTCCATTTGGGTTCTTGGAACTATGAGACCCTGCATTCTGGTTAAGTGTAATTGTGACAAAAAATGAAATAATTAGGGCTGCCCCTCATGACTTTCTTTTTTGGGCTAAGTGCCAGTCGGCTTGAGCTAGAGCTCAATTTTCAAAGGCAAGGGCCCGTCCTGAGCCTATTTTCAAAAAATAAAAAAAGAGAGCTAAACTAGAGACTGAATCTACTAACAATAGCAAAAGTTAAGGACATTTCGGTGATTGGTAGTCTTTTTTCAATATAATTGCATGAATGTCTTATAGATTTTTCATATTGATTTCATCTTTGAGGTGGATTTCATGATAGTAATAATAAAAAAAAATCTTATCTATATTACAAGTATTTCTTTTTATTTCTAAGTTATTTATGCTTTTGTTTTGGGTTGGGTTGGGAAAAGGCTGGAATTTTTTTTTTTTTAAGAGAAATCTTGATGATGGATGGCATTTTCTTAAATTGTATGTATTTCATATTGACTTTTCAGAAGATTCCACAACGACATTGGTTGAGCACCCAAATGTTGTTTTAAGGTAGGTCTTATGACTAAAAATCATTTATCTATATTATATGTATTTCTTTTGATATTGTCAGTTATATAATGCTGTATTTCAAATGGTTCTAGAAAAAAGGATCCATGCTCAATTTTTTGTAGAAGCTTCAAGATAAAGCCACTCAAATGATCCCAACCAGCCAATTGGCACTGATCAAATGGACAATAACAGGAGAAAAGGTCATTGACCCAAGAAGTATTAGGGAAAATTAGATGGATGGGATTATCCAATCAGCAAACTTATTCAGCATAATCACATCCAACATCGGATACAAGACCTGGACTTCTGGTTTGAGCCGCATGTATGCCAAGTAAATATGATAAATGGTCAGCTATCAAGTTCTGAATGGGGACGATAGGCACAGACGAATCTAGCCCTTGAATCAAAAGACTACATGAAAATGAAATGGCAGCAATAAAAATTGAGAAAGGAATGCTGTAAAGTGGCTTGGAACTAATAAACTTCAGTTTTTAAGCATTCATACAGACTAATTATTGTCTTGATGCATAAAAGAAGATGATAAACATCAAAACGTCAGAAACCACCACTTCCAAGAAACTGCAGTTAAGAAATTCCCCACAGTTTTGGGGTGTCCATATTTGCACATTGCATTTACATGGTGGTGTACTGAAACAACTAAAGCAAGTGAAATGAAAGTATCTATTGACTATTCCTTACTCACATATCTCCAGCCCAGCATCTGTTGGCAGCAGCTACAGTAAATATCATTCACCGTATGCAATCCACTCATGAGGTCTCGCTCTTCAATAGGCCCAAGGGAGATATTCACCCTGAAGCATCAGAAAAGATGTTCAATGATACAACAAACCAACTTTATATGACCTCTCAAATGCTTCCTTACATCTCAAACAAAACATTCAGAGAACAAATCAACCCATTTTGAATCTATCCCAGAGTGGCAATTTGTATGAATATTTTGGCAGGTCGAATGGATATCCGTCGAGCAAACCATGGAAACATCAACAAGCTACCAAAACAGTAACCCACACACGGAATCAGTAGATTTTTCGTTGGAGAACTCACACGGACTTGAAAAGATAGGCCTTTCCAAAACGCCCCTGGAAATCCTTGGAGACGATTGCTTCGTGCGACGTCAGATGGGCTTTGCAGCATTTGCATATGAAGATCTTCGGACCCGGAAGTGTTTCCCGGAAAATCAGACCCATGAGATATGATTTGTTTTCAACTCCGCTTCTCCGGAAAGATGGAAAAGCCAGGAATTACAAGGAAAGTGAATTCCACAAGAGAGAATTCTGGGGGAACTGGTCTGGAACTACCGAATAGGGAAGGGCTGAGAAAGTGGAACGAGCCACCTGCAACTGGAAATGCCGTGGACGAATTTTCTAAGGATTCCACTTTATCAGATCTGCTCTGCTCCGTTCATTAGGTGGGCCAGTTTGAAGGAAAAGGACACGTGGCCATTTGAAGAGAGAGAGAGAGAGAGCATGTTTTTCATACGGATAATCTGCGGAATGGGTCCCACCTGGTGTATGGTCCATGTCGACAGGAACCGATACCAAATTGAGCCTAATCGGGTCCCAATCCATGAGCACTGCTTTCTTATTGAATTTTTTCTTTTTTAATTATGGGACCATTGACCTCACTAGCAAACATCATAGGACCGACGGCAAAACTTGAAATCTATGACATCACCACCATGATATATTGATAGACTCAAAGAGAATTACGGTCGTAATAGACAATTTTTCCACGTCTTCTTTCCACATCCAAAAGCCACACCAAAGATAGAATTTTTGCCTCCTTGAAATATTGGTGGGTTTTTTAAAGCTTAAGAATGCCAGTGGCAATCCAAGATAAGTGCCAGCACCAACATTGTATCTTCTAGTCTGTATGCTTGAGTTTTAAGTTGCAAGAGTCCAATCTGCTTGAGTGAGCTTTTCTGTATGTTCCGGAATTGCTGAGCGGAAAATTAGTAAGAAGACAAGTAAGTTTATCACGGAATGAAACATTAATAGAGCACAGTACTTTTCTATTCAGCCTTGAGGAGATCCATGTAGGAGGCTGTCGGTCACACAACATTTTAACACCCTCAGATGTGCTCTTCACGAAACAGCAAGAAGCCAAGAACGCATGAACTAAAATACTACTAGGAGAGGCCATACAGTTTTGGGTCACCCTCTCTCTCTTAAATTCGTTTGTATCTGTGGCATGAGCGCAATATAGAGCCCTTCATCAGGAATACCCTACCGTTGTTCTAACGCTTTCATGAATGACAACTATGGAAAACGATGGACCATAGAAATCACAACCTTCTATTTTCCATCCTCCAAAAATACCTCAATCCAATGGCAGGGATTGTCCTACAGGTGTAAATTACATGGTTTTTTTTTTTTTTCCATACAATCACCTTTAGGGGTAAATTTTTCCCTGCCCTCACCAAATTTGAGCTATTTACCTACACATTCTCCCACGTTTTTCATATTTATATTTTCATTCCGTTAATAAAGCTAAATACGTTTAAAGTAAACAAACAATATGCAAAATCGCAAGAACTTACAATTTCTCATAAAATAACATTGCAATTTTGTAAAATCTCTAACCACCATCCCTGCAACAAATACCTCTCTGTACGATAATTGTAGAAAAAAGTGTAGATAAATGGAAGCCTTTGGAAGGACATGACAAAATCAACCCCTAAAGATTATCGTACATAGAAAAAAACCCAATTACAAGCTATGGCCCAACATAGGGCATGCTAGATGTTGGCCCAGATGACATATACATGCCTTTTGCAAGACAATGTAATAATAATAATAATAATAATAAAGTAATACAATAGAGTCCTCCCATAAACATCTAGCCAATTAAAAGGGAAATACAAACAATCCTTTACAAAGCGGGATAACAATGCAAAAAGAACAAGAAATGACAATTTGGGATTTCAAAAAGAAGCTGAAATTCAGAGACAGTGAAAGCTAACATTAGTTGGTGCATTTATGAAGAACAGCATCCAGCTTTTTTTGGTTGGCTATCTGGTTCACCGGCATCATCCTGTAGCACAATGGTCTTACCATTTGCCATCCATGTTGGATCCTGTTTCTTGTGTTCTTGAGAGAGGAAAACCTTCCTAGTCAAAATGTTGTAGATCTCTCTGACAACAGTATGGAAAGCTGTAGTGACATTGGATGAATCAAGTGCAGAAGTTTCCAAGAAGAACAAACCCTGAGCTTCAGCTAGGGTCTTGCCTTCATCTGTGCTGACCTCTCTGGCATCCTTGAGATCAATTTTGTTGCCTATCAGTATAGTGACTACATTCATGTCGGAATGAGCTGATCAACAAAGAAACCCAGAAGCAAACATGTAAGTAGACTTTGAGCCAACATAATAAGAACAAAAAATAATCACCTGTGTACATTTATGCACTGAGTAATTGTTAAAAATAACCAACCTTCCAACAATCAATTCACTTCACTAGTATTTAGCCTCCTGGATGGGCCAAGCTCTTTAAAGAAAATGAAAAAAAAAAAAGTATTTCTGCATTGACTTTGATAAATATACTGGAAATAGATGGTCAGCAAAATTTATTGGCAATGATAAATTAAAGTTTCCATCAGCCAAATGGTTGGGATCATTCACCCAGTGCAGTTTGTTGGTTTTAAAACTCCAAGAAATATGAGATGGCTCAAATCAATATGTACCAACATCAAATGGATGGTGCAGATGGTTTATAAAACAAGTTTCATTTTATAACTAATGCAAGATCATTGTCTTATGACTAATATATTATCATTGCCAAAAGACTGTCCTAATCAAGGTTAAGATATAAAGCATGAAAGCTGAGGGATTGATAATGAAAGATACAAGTTTCAACTGAACAAAAGTTCTTTTTCTTTTTTTTTTTAAATAGAAAAAGTGCTTACTCTGAAGTTCATTAAGCCATCTGCCGACGCTATCGAAAGTTTGTCGCCTGCTGACATCGTACACAACAAGAGCTCCAACAGCACCCCGGTAATATGCAGATGTCACAGCCCTAAAACGCTCCTGACCTGCTGTGTCCCAAATCTGCGCTTTAATTTCCTTCCCATCAATTTCAATCCTTTGGGTTTGGAACTCTACTCCTATGGTAGATTTGGAGTTGGAGAAAAACTCATTCCTTGCAAATCTCGAAAGCAAGTTTGATTTTCCAACAGCAGAGTCACCTATCAGCACCAGTTTGAAAAGGTAATCTTCCGTTTGTTCCTCGTCGGTATAAGCTGCCATCACAGTTGTCTCTTCTGGTTTGATATCTGATACCCACTAGACAACCATCATTTACATCATCATTTGGTCATGGACCTCCAGGGCCTACAATTTTTGTATGAGACTGCAAAATTTATCGCTCAAAAGTTTCAGAAGTTATGAAAAGGAACAAAGACACCCAAATCAAAATAGCAGGCTCGCCATTGCTAAGTAAGACTGTAGGATAGAATCAGAATAGAATATAAAGCACCCCACAATAGGGGTCACATTTTGGTATACCCCAAATTGCCATCAACTTTGAACTGGGCTGGTGTTCATCTGACCATTCTGTATTCAGAAAGAATAGAATCTGAGATCACATTAAGCAGGACTACTGTTTTTCAAGTTCACCCCAAGCTAATATTACAAAAGCTAGTAAAGACTTTGCATTAGAAAGAAAAACAATATCCAACCTAAAGTTGTTTCTGATTGCATGAAACCCAAAAAAAAAAAAAAAAAAAACACAAAGCTGACACAGTGCAGAACTGAGAATTGTCCGCCATGATATTCAAACCATTTCGACTTGAAGATATCTACCCCAACAAGTACTACAATGCATAGAAACGAAAATAAAAAAAAATACATAAACAGCATAGAGCTTAAAAATCGTTCAGATTTTAGTCAAATTTTCCTTTAAATATCCAATCTAGATATTGAAAGTGGCACAAACACTAGGAGGAATTTGGCTCTAGACAAGTGAAGAGAATAAAAACTTTAAAACCTAAAGATTAGGGTTTCAATTCATGGTATCTTTTTTTTAATAGTTTCAATTTATTGCATCCTAAAAGCTTGTGAATTGTGTTGTTGGGAAATTTCTCTGCACTTACTTTTTAAATGCATGTGTGTGTGTGTGTGTGTGTGTGTGTGTGTGTGAGAGAGAGAGAGAGAGCCTATCTCAAATAACAGCAATGATAACAGGAACAAATGACATTAACATTCACAATAATAATAATAATAGAAACAACAACAACAAATAATAATAATAATAATAATAATGCTCAATGTTTCATATTTCACAAGGGCAAAACCAATGGTTCGAATCATTTGATGGAAGAGGTTTCTGGGCTATCTCATATATATGACAGGCCATCAAATGAAAATCTTGGATCAGTAAAGGTGGACCCACATCTATGGTTTGCAGCATTCTGAACACTGTTTAAATGAGAATTGTTTTCCAAAAAATAAGACCACCATTAACAGATCCAAAATATAAAATAAGAGAATAGCTCAATGCTCATATTCTGAAAAACTTTGAGCAAGCTATCAAGCCTGTACAAATGAGCCAAAGAGAGACCGACTTTAAGAGGTATAAACACCAAAGGTTTCATAAAACCCCAAAAAAGAAACACTAAAGGTTTCAAGCTCCAGTTAGATTGTACCTTACAAAGAGAAAATTCAAATTCTAAAAATTATAAAGGCATCACTTCATTTTTTTTTTCTAAACACCCAAGAACCAAAAGTGTAGGAATTTGTTCACTAATTTCGTTTTTTTAACAATAATCCTCTCTGAAAGAGGTATCAGCTTCATAGTTAATACAGTATCTGCAATGAATTACTTAGATAACAATCCCTTTGCTAAAATCTCAATTGTCAACTAGACAAATTAGAATCTGCTTGTGGCAAAAAAATTATCATAAATCTGAAGTCATAAATTTAGAAACTTCAAATATAAGTACATGTGCCCACAAATCAAAAAACTATACAGTCAATCCATTCAAAATCTATATAGTTGATGATGTGCATATAAATATTTATAAAACCAACAATGACAGAAATGTCTACAAGCCATAATAAGGTGAATTTTCAAAAGGTCTGATTGTAGTCCAACAAAAGCCACCCTACAGGCATTACTCACATTACCCCAACCACAAAGGAAGATTAAAGAAAAGCATAAAGTGTTCAAGACTTTCCTGCATTGAATTGTGCAGCACTTTCAGATGAAGAGACGCAGTTTACGAGCACAAATAAGAGATTGCATGAATCGAGGATGGTATGGATTATGATGATGAAATGTAAATGCAATGCGAACTGAAATCAATTTCCATCACTGATAACAATCAGAGATAGAGAATGAGAGGGAGATTACCCATCTTTTTTTCCTGGGGCAGGCCAATTCGTGTTTGAGTGATGAAAGAGACTTTGAGATAAGAAACCGATCGAATGGGAGGAATTAGGGTTTTAGATGGTTTGGGGAATTGGGAAGAAACCCCAATCGAAGGAAGGAATCATGTCATGGAATATAAAAAAGAGATGGAAGCAATGAAGACGAAGAAGAAGAAGAAGAGAAATGATTTTGAAACGAAAGGAATGTGATTCACCACCACCTTTTACGTTTCTTTGCATTCTTCATCTCTTAACGAGAGGGGGGTGTGTGTGTAACTGCTGGATTCTGGGGTGGGGGTATTTTGGTAAATATAGGTGGGACTGTGGTGAAGGACAAACTTGATAGGCCCACTGATCATGAGATATCAGTAGGATGGAGATTTGGGATGAGCCCCATTAACGCTTTCATTTGTATTTCAAGGTATCCCATAATGTGTGGATGGTTCAATTTCAAAGTGAGTCATGAAATCGGGCCCACCATGTTCTCTAGACAGATGCATGTTGTACAGATGATTTGTCGCTGCTTTGGATTGGTACTTGGTACGCAGGAACATTGAATTTGGTGACCGCCTCGGACGGCATGATATTTCATCAACGAATAATAAAGCACCTAGATTTCGACTCTCATTGTATATCAACTACTGGAGAGTGAAGAAACCATCTTGTACTGTCTAAAATTGGATCTAACTTTAACCAAATTGCTTATATTGACATACCATTTCTTATATAGACACACTAATACTGGTGTCATGTGCCATTGGATTAATGGTGCTCAAAATATATAATTATAGAGCAATTCTCCGAGATGCCACTTGTATTAGCTTTTTTTTTTTTTTTTTTTTTGGGGTTGAGGGGTGGGGGGTGTGTTAAGGGCTCCATATCTTCAATTCAATCAATTTACAAACATCAACCTCATATTGAATCTAGTCACAATGTTACCTTCTTTCAAACATAGATCACAATCATTTTTTTCATATCATAATGAAATTTCATTATGTATATTCATTAAACTTTAGAAATCTAAAGCAGGGAATTAAAAACTTGAAATCTTTCATTTTAACTTTTTTTTAAAATGGAGTATGTGAACCCATACAATTCTCCCAGTCACACCCAAATCTATAACCAGCTGAATTGAGCCAGACGTTTTAAATCTAGGGTCTAATGTATCTTAATTATTAGTTCCTCTATGCAAAGCCCAAGGTGGGCATTTTTTTTCCCTTTTTCCTTTAAGAATACTGTAGCTTTTCCTCCAAATTATGTAAATTATGTTTTTACAATTGGTCACTCAGATATTGTACACAGTTTTTATTTTAAGTGAAGTTAGCGTTAATTTGTACAAGCAGCGAAGCATGTGGCATGAGCCAACTGGATCAAATAAACGCTAATCTTTATTGGCCCAACCAAATTATGTTTATTGGTTAAGCTGCGGCCGACAGGAGCAGGAATAACCACTCAATCAACGGTATCAATCATAATCATCTGGGGCACGAGCACGTGTTTCTGGCTCCCCATCCACATGGCCCACATCATTTGCCAGAGGGACAGCGTGAGAGAATCCCAGGCACATGCGACGCTCGTGGCGAGCGAGAGAGGGTGACCTGAGGTACTTGTTTGGCACAACACAATTCTGCTGCCCACTGGGAATCCGAGAGAGGTAGGTCCTTAACTTCATGGCCCACCCTATGATATGGATTTAGTAACAGTATTAGTGGGTGATATTTTGTATCAGGAGAATGGGTCATGGGGCCTGTACTCTCAATACGAGTTGGGGTCATTTTATCAACCTTACTGGAGTCGCCCCAAATTTTAACTCAACTTGCGTCAAAAAGAGGTCAATTGAATCAGGCGGGTTTTAAAACACTAATAAATGGTTAATTCACAAACCTCGCTTTGTATTCAGTGGGACCAATACAACCCACAAGGATCACTTGCAACCATCCATAAAATGAATGTGGACCAACAGTGGTGGCGCTTTTAGTTCAATGATTGATTCCACAACACTACTGAGTCTACGACTGCTACTTTCAAATTCCTCGAGCGTAAAAAAGCTCATCACTAAGACATAAGAAAAATGAAAAATATGGTCGCACTAACTTCATTCAATTTCCAACATTTTTTTTTTGTTTTTTGATGAAATTTTCAACATTTTTTGACACAACATACTCTTGGTGGAGGTAATCAATCGACCCCTTGTATCGCTCAAAACAGTCATAGGCCTTGAATTCGGGGAATGGCCCCTCCCAAGACCCAGGATTGATTTTACAAAGATGTTCTAAACACATGAGAGATCTTAACTCTTTATGAATCACCATAGTCGAAGTGTGGAGTTTAGGTCCGTGGTTATACCTGAATAGTGTCCATGTGAGAGGCTAGAACTAATCATTCCTGTAAAACAAACTATGATTCATGCCCTCAACACAAGATACTCGTTGTGCCAAAGAGGAATACAATTTTTTGTCTGTGACAGTGGTCTCGAGGAAGACCGTGTGAATGCAAGAGTTTCAATCCCAATCATCCACAAAAGCAAGGCCCAGTAATTTCAAGACGCCGACTGAGAATCTTGTATGGTGATGGCAGCCTTGAAGAGTTCTTCATATTTGGGATCCTCTTGGACCAATTTGCCACCCTCCAATGATTTTAGTTAGTGCTTAACACGTATGCGATAATGGAGTTTTTTCAGCTAGGAGCATTTCACCTGATATCTTCCGTGTCGTCTGATGGATCCTTATTAGTGCAAATGAATTTATGAGTGGTTTTGAAACCTTAAGATGAGCCTAGGAGTCTGGACTAACAGTCCAAACTAAAAAAATTCATGAAAGAGTAAAATTGCAATGCTCAAGATTATATAAATATGCTTAAAAATTTTATACATATCAAGAGCACTTTTGAGGGTTCCTTTATTTTCATTATCGTGCAATGAAATGAAATGAGAGACCACAGTTATGCTAAAAAACCAGTACCAAAGTCGTCGTATCATTTTTACATGGCAATGTCTACATCCTCACCAAGATAAATACCGGCCTTTTACTTAACCAATTAAGAACGCTACATAATTATACCCCATACAGTAGCATTACAGCAAGTCCACAGTCATCAAACAGTTCATGCAATGCATACTTATAATTTTACACACCCATTATCAAAACCTACAAAAATCCAAAGATGAATCTGAAGGGGTCCGAAGGTAAAGAAAATGGAGGGAGAGGAAAAGAAAATGGACAGAGGAGGGCAAACCAACTCTAGGCGACATGAAACTCCCCACTTGCATGCACTTCCTTGACTCTCTTATCATACTCATCTTCTTCATCCTCCTCCGCATCCTCACCCTTCTCTGCCTCATCTTCTTCCCCGCCCCAACCAAAGGTCCCAATTGACCTTGAGGAAGGTGGAGGGTTCCTTGCTTCCCCTACAATTTTCATGATGTCTTCGATACTTTGGAGAGAGAAGCTTGGGCGGTTTGGGTTCTCTCTCTGGTAGTAGATTGCCTGAGCTGACTCTGACAGCTCCCTTGGCAAGTTCTTCAAGAACCAAGGGTGGTTCTTGATTTCTTTAATTGTAATTCTCTGCAATTATTCCAGAAAAAATAAAATTTGAAGGCCACTATATCAAGAAAAACATCAAATTTCTTAATGTGGTATCTACTGCATTTACAAGGACAGCATGTTCAAGTTTCACATTGCAGAAATGCTTTGAATGGGACATGCTCAATGAGTTCTTCAGTATGACAATCATTTCATGTAATATGAATGAGAGATGTACATGCTTGACAGAGTATTAACGAGTAAATGGACTTGAAACAATCCAATCATCTATCAGAACAATCCAAGTGAACCTCATTATGTGGGAAGAGCCACAATGCCCTTAATTAATCTTTAGAGCATGCCCTGGATTGGTAGCCCTGATTCAAACCAGGCGGCATGGTAATGAAAGAGCATTGCAATAAATTTGGTGCACTTTCCATGCTTTTAATTAGTCAAGCAACCAATTGACTGCAAAAGAACTTAGAATAGATTTATCAGTGGCACTTTGACCCACCCACATTGGTGTCCTTGGGAACCATCATTCACAGATCTTTACATGCCCGCCACATGTATGGTGTTAAATGATGTCCTCAAGGGCTTGTTTGCCACCTAGAATTTCTAGAATACTATCTTTTGATCAAATGAGTGAAGGGTCAGAGCTGAAATCTACAATAAGATCATTACATGTCCTCCTCCAATGGTAAACAGTTCACCACCAATCCTGTGAAAATGAATCCAAAAATCATCTTAGCCGCATCCCATCAACTTGGATTTGGCTTGAACAGCTTGGGCTTGGCTTGAAGAGTTCTACATAAAACCATCATTTTTTTTTTATAATAGTTAACCTTTCCAGCTATAAGACTTAGCCCTTAGCCACTTGGAGATCTCTGAGAGAAATTTGATGGTCCCTAGGAGATAGCCCCTGCTTGTCTTATAAAAATGATTCTGTCAATTGCTTTAACTTTCTTTCAAAATTTTAAGAAGCAATCCAACCCTTGTCATTTCAGTGTTCCAAGACACCACAACCCAATAAAAGCTACAAGCACAAGGTCTTCTCACTCATTCAGGGAAACGCTTCTTTTGCTTGTGCATCTCTATGTACATCAATTGAACAAATCAGAAGGGGGTGATAAACTTATCAAAGAGTATAGAGAGGAAGTGCAATCAAGTGTAAAGATAATTTATTGATATAAGAAACGAAAGAAAATTCCATCACCAAGTGTAAAGAGATTGGCATTAATCAATTTCATGAAAGGAAAAGGAAATCCTATCTAGGTTCCTCATAGGTAAGATTTACCCCCCTCCTCTAAATACCTTTTAATCTCTCATTTATGAATCAATGAAAAGTTCACCCTTTTCATTGTTGTTACATAAGACTCCTTGGGTTGCCAATGATAATGACTACAAAGGCGGAGCGTTGATGATGATTCCAAAGGTGGAGTTTCCATTGTAAACTCCAAAGTATATATGCTCCAAAGTATGTGTACGAATCGTGTATTTGGACACATGACAATCCAATCACCTATCTGAATTACTGTCAATCAAATTCACCCCTTTTCATATGCCACCATGTGAAAATCACAATGATAAGATCATCATATAACCAGAAAACTCTAGGTCACTGAATAGAGGACAGGATCATCTGAACAAGGAATGGTGGTTACGAGCCATGGCCAATCCAAGAAGTAGATTGTCATGTGAACCACTAGGCAGATAAGTTAACACTTTTATTGAGAACCTAAATAGGCTGCTAAGTTTTACTTGCATTTTAACAAAGGCTTAGATTGCTGATGAATGTGACTTTCGACAGGCTGTTCATAGACTGGCAGCTTTGACTCCACTGAATATTGGACGTATGACCAGATCCTCCACAAATTCAACAGAATAGAATTGAATGAATAAAATTAAGTGGACATTATGCACTATGAAATTTATGCACCAGTTTTCGATGTCTTTCTTGCACACAAAGTTATGAAGCTTTCAAGCATGTCAAATATTCTATACTTTCCAAAAGACTTGTTAGTAACTTGAAATTTAGCTAACCTTAATTGGATTTGCAACAAAAATTCGAGAGAGGAGATGCTGACAATCTTGAGATATGTGAACATATTCAGGAATTTTGTATTGAACAGCCACAATTCGCTGCAACAAAAAAGTAATTCAATAGGATTCCAAAACATTACATAGCGTTCATGTGTGATTTTGTGTGTGTGTGTGTGTGTGTGTGTGTGTGTGAGAGAGAGAGAGAGAGAGAGAGAGAGAGAGAGAGAGAGAGATCCCTACTGTAATGGTCTTTCTAAAATTCTTGGGGTCTTCTTGGTCTTCAAAAGGGTAAGCTCCCACCAGCATAACATAAAGAGTAACTCCACATGACCATACATCAGCCAACTGCAAGAATAGCAAAATATTAAAAATTGAACACCAATGGTCCCAAAAGAAAAGTAGAATAATAAAAATGAATGTGAAAGTTCTCATCAGACTGCAGTTACTATAACTGTAAAGACCCAAATTTTAATTTTGAATTTGAATTAATCTTGACGCTTGATTTAATCTTGACAGACCACACATGTGATTATTATTATTTTTTTAAGATTTTATGCAATTACATTTTAATAATTACTTAGTTACTATGTGGGTTCCATAAATTACTAGAGTTTGAGAATATTAGAGTTGTGCTCAATTTTAGAGTTTTATTTGAATTAAATCTCCTTAAGTGTATTGATTTATCCTAACTCTACTTGAAGATGGAATTTCATTTGAATTAAACCTCTTTGGCTAAGTTTGGCTAGAACTAAAACTTCTTTGGGACTTTGCTTTTATCTTCCTATAAATAGAAAACACTCTGCCTCACTTGAATCACATATACGAACCTAAGTTCTCTCTCTCTTTTGTATAGAGTTTTCACCTCTTCTTAAGGTATGGGCCCTCACTTCTTTATCTTTCTTTTAAAAGTTACTATTAAAGCAGGTTCCTTTAATTTCCTATCATGGTAACAAAGATTTCAATTTCATCATCCATGCCATGTCATGTAAATCATCATCTTCATCTTCATCCAAGCATCATTGTCAACATCATCCATCCATGAGGCCCATCTAGTCATCACCATGAGCCATACATCTAATCAAGCCACCATATGCCCAGCCAAGCCAGGCTCAATCTAGCAACTATGGACCACCTTTGACGAGCCCAGACCCACCATAGCCAAGCCCAGTCCAGCAAAAACCCAGTCATCATCATCGTCTTCTTCCTCGTGATTTTCTCTATCTCTCCTTCTTTCTCTCCTCCCTCTGTTCTTCTTCGTCTGATCTTCATCTCTCTCTTGGCTCTCGTTTCTTCCCTCTCCATCATTTTCTTTTTTCTTCTTTTTCTGCATCTTCTTCTTCTGCATCTGCACTTCTCCTCAATTCCTCTTCTTTCTCACAACCTTCCATTGCAACCCAGTTCCCCACTTCTTCTTTCTCTTACCCTCTTCCTCGTTCTCTGTTTCTTCTTTTTTCCCTCCTTCTACTTCTTACTCATCTACTCATCACCCCAGCCCACTTGACCGGACCCTGTCTTCACCTCGCAAAGCAGGCAATGAGCAAACCTCAGCACCCTTGCTCACCACCGAACTCAGCACAGGAACCACCACCCATCTTCTCTTCACCCACTCCTTCCTTTTCTCATTTCAGCTTCTCTCTCTTCATCTTCATCTTCTCTCTTCATCTCCATCTCACAACTCTGCCTTCACCTTCACCGAACCCATCTGTACTCGAGCCATCTGCACCCTTATCGTCCGTTCCTTCTTCTTCTTGTCTTTCCTCTCTTCTTTCTCCATCATCTGTTCTCCTCCCTTCATCGCGTCAGCTCATCTCTCTCTTTTCTTCCTTCTCTGTTTCCTTCCTTATCTGGTTTCCTTTTTCCTCTTCCCTGTCACCGTGCCCACCTTTGCAACAGAAGAACCCATCTTCATCTTCCTCCCTGTACTCTTATCTTTCTCCTTGATTTTTCTTCTTTGTTGGTCCTTCTTCCAGCTTCCTCCTTGCTTTCTCTTTCTTCTTTCTTTCCTTTTCCTCTCTCTTGTTTCTATTTCTTCTTCTTCACCGTTTCTTTTCTTCTCTTCCTCGTGCCCATATCTGTTTCCTTCTCCTTCTTCCTCGTGTCACTGCTGCAGTCTTCTTCTTCTCTTTTCAGCTCGCTTTCTCTTCTACTGCAATCTTCCTTACTTCATCTCCTCCATCATGGCAAAGCCCAAGAGCTCTACACCCCCCCACCGTTGCATCTTAGCCTTCACACTTCTCTGCACCATCTTCTTCTCCTTCATCTCCATCTCGCCAACAGACCCTAATCTTTTCCTCAATACACCGAACAACTCCTTTCCATCGATATGTTTTTCTTCTTCTTCCCGTTCTTCTCTTTGTATCTTTTTTTTTCCTGTTATCCTTTCTTCCCTCCACCATTTCGTCTCCGTTTCTACTTCCTTCTATTCTCCCTGTTTTCTATTATGCTTCTCCACTATTTTCTTCTTTCTTCCTTCCTCCTTCCACTACTCTCTGTTTCCGGTTGCTCTTATGAACCCATTCATCTCCCTGTTTTAAATCCCCGCAACCCAACTCTTCTTCTCTTTTCTTTTCTTTCCCTCTTCTTGCCTTCTCCCGTTACTCACCTCTCCACTGATACGTTCTAAAACCAACCCAACTTAGATTCTCTTTTCTTCTTATTTGTCTCGTCCTCCTTCCTTGTTTCCTGCTTTCTTTCTCGTTTTCTTTATCTACGTTCTTCTTCTTTTCTTCTTCTTCCTCTCTTTCTTTCTCTTTCCCTCCTGTTTTCCACCACTGCCTGCAATTCCTCTTTCCCTTTCGTTTTTTCTCTCTGTTCTGTTTCTCTTTTCTTTTCCTTTCTTTCCTTCTTTCTTCTTCCTCTCTGCAAGTAAACGAACAGCCCACCTTCTTTTAAATCGAATTGACCCACTATCCTTGCCCACCTTGGAACCCAGCCCACTAACCATGGATTCACTAACCTGTTTGTGCACTAAACTTGGATGGCACCCAATCATCTTGTTCATTGTTATCACTTCTACATACGATTGGTTCCGTTCTCCTGTGAAATGAATTTATTTTAACCTATGAGCATAATCATCTTAACATTTATATGGCCCACCTGATATAACTGTATAACTAAAGCCAATTGGGCCAATTTGTTGATTCTCCAATATGTCTTGTGACCCAAACTAAAAAAGCACTTAATCATTTATCAAACTGAGTCCACATGACTCTGGCCCATTTAAGGTTCTATCAACCCAAACTACTTGAACCCACTTAGCCAATGTACATGTAAGATTCAATTTATTTCGGGCCCAACCCATAAGACTTCATTTGTACATAAATTTATATTCTTACACCTTGATATAACTATCATAAGAAGAACTCACATGGGGCTTCTAGGGTCAGATGAGCCCAATTCTTCGAGAATTGACAATCAAGGCAAATAGTCCTACCATAACTCCTTAGTATTAGAGTTTTCATGTTCTTGTCTCAATTTGATTTAAAATTTAAACTTTTGCAAATTGTTGAAATAATCCTAGAATTTTAGGATACTTTGATGCCTTATTTGTTGTGATATACCCGGTCTCGTTCCTTTTGGCATTATTAGGTTATAAAAAAGACTATTTGCGAAGCATTGATCTATTTGCCATTTGATGTAAATTGTGAAAATTGTGATAACATAGGGTTTGATTTGTGATCTCAATCCCTGCTTCTTTTATGATTGAAAAACTTGGAATTTGTCATAATTACTACTGTGCACTTTGCATTGTGAGGCATTCTCTAAAATATAGGCAACGCACCGTAGTACACCTACATGCGGAGTTTAGCCCTCTTTGGGTATGACAATGGGATTGGGGCCCCTTTGCGCGATATTGCTAATCTGTAGCTAGTTCCCACTTTGTTTTGGAGATTACCGGTATTCTTAGGCCTCATGCCAACTTTGTATGGAAATAAAATGGTTTGTACCCGGCAGGTACCTTGTGCTAGGTTCAAGCCTAACTCTGGCGAGCACACTTTGATATTTTATTTACTTAGGAGATGCCTTTTCTTTTTATTTGTTGATTTGGTTATTTACTCACCTATTTGAGATACCTTGAACTTTGGTCACATTACCTTTTGCTATATTTGTATACTCGGACTGTGACTCTAAATTTGATCTCTTGGATTATTATCTGTTTGCTAGGTTGTATGGTTTGTATTACTTGTTGAGTTTTACTCACCCTTGTTTTTTCCCCCACAAATTTTGAGGTTGAGCCGGAACCTAAGGAAACCTAACTTGTTTAGCAGATTTGGGGATTGAGAGAAGAGCTGTGGAACTCTAGTATTAGATTCGGAAGATTGAATTAGGATTTATTTAAAATTGAAAAGTTGATTATTATGTTTTGAGAATTACTCTCACTTTGAATTTATTCAGTGGATTGATTTTTATAGGATATTAATAAAGTTTGAAATTTATCTAATTTATTGTTGTGGACCTATCATGCCTCGTGATTTGAGAGTCCCAAGGATCTCAGATTTCGGAGCATGACAATAACTAAATAAACTTTCGTTGGAAAGGGCTGTTAATGATGTCCCCCAATGAAAATTGATAGTTTCATCATTATTACACATGGCAAGCCAAAGTTCTCATCAGACTGCAGTTACTATAACTAAAAGAACTTCCGTTGGAAAGGGCCGTCAATGATGTTCTCAGATGAAAAATGATAGTTTCATCATTAGTACACATGGCAGGGAAATAAACACATGTTTGGCCTTACAGATAACAAAATGATACATCAAGTTATTCGTTGGTGGGGGCCGCAATTCATATATATATATATATATATATATTACCACTAATTGTCAACTGTGTCCTAAAACAGCCTGAGGTGCCATTTTATTACAATAGGTTATGGCCACTAAATGATGTAAAGCAACTGAAAAGTGGTGATCAGATTAGCAATGAAAGACGTAATCCGACAACCAGCCCCAAAAAATAAGTTGATATCCCTGCATATGGAAGATTTCCGTTGCCCACTTAAATGGCTCCTACTCATTTATGGGACTTTAATCATGGGACATCAAATGGACAAGAATCAGCAATGGTTCACATTCATTGCATTGAGGTTCACTGAGTGAAGTTTAGGACTGTCCAACCAAGCAAGTTTTGGTAGCTGGCAACAGGTGGAGTCTAAAGGATGCTGGCTTAATTCTTATAGACGATGGCCACTTACATCAAGATCATAAAGATGAAGGAATATTTATGTACCCTAAGTTCCTAACAGTAGTAGTGATGCACCACAAATTTCACAATTCACATGTCAATTATTTTAAGCCAGAGAGTTCCATTTGAGGTTGTCAGTCAAACAAGCAACCGAAAACAGGGGTGCAGGAAATTGACTAGGTTTGGGCAGCTTATTGGACATTACAGGCTGGACAGCTACAGAAAATCTGGTGAGTTACACATTACTACAGATAACCAGCCCAAGCTCATATAGTTGATGATGATGTTGCAGCCCGCACAAGCACAAGTGGAAGCTCAAAAATAAATGCATAGCTATTATATCAACCCAGCACAAAATCTGCAGGATAGATTATTTGTCAGTATACTTATACTTTTTCATATATTTTTGCAATTTTCCTGCCTTTTTAAGGGTATTTCGTTCATTTATGGTTTATATCTTTTTTAAGCTGACCCAGGATTGCCTGACAAAGGCTATGACACCAAGGGTTTTTAATCTTCTTTATGAAGTTTGGAGTCGGGTGCATCAGTTAAATAAATATCCTTCCTCTCTATTCATGTTATTTTTCATCTTCTTCCTCCACCACCCTTTTCCCTTTTATTGTTCAAATCTACCCCACCAATACAAATCCAACTTTATTCCCATCCCAATATGGCCGAGTTAACAACCTTTATAACTTCCAACAACTGTGATCTTTTCCAATCCATGCCTCAAAGTGGTAGGTAGCATGAGCAAAAATGCATTAGGCAAATCCCAATCTAGAAAATAGTTGTTAGGAACCTAAGAAATTTACAACTAATAGAAAGGTTTGAATCTACCAAATCAGTCAGTTTCTTCTCCTTTGACCACCCACAACCATGTTTTCATGCTCATATTCACGAGCTTGATAGAATTGCTGACAATATTTCACACTCATAAGCACTAGAAATGGTAGTTCAAATGGAAGCTTTTAGGACAGTCAAGGATTCTATGTAGAGGAAGCCATATTCAAGAATGTTCGCAATCGTTCTTTATTCTTTGTGGGGAAGAACTGAGTGTGGCCAATCCAATGTTCCACTCAGAAAACTTGTGCCCACCTAAGTAGTCATGGAATTGATCAGTGCTCCAATATCTAGAAGGTACTGGTATCACAAAAGCAACTGATGACAACATAGACTACAAAGAAGACCAGTGATCAGAACAACTGAAAAGGTGGTCCCAACCTCTTCATGATTCAAATCAAACCCACCTGCGGACAAACGACAGGATTATGGTATTCCCTAGCATATGTTCTAGACACACTTACTAGCTCTCGTAAAGGCAGCATGAAGGGATTACAGCCTGACCTAGCTACATGAAACTATTCACGAGTTGCAGGCCACTTCTCAATTGTTTCACTTGGCAGAGGGAGCACTATAATACCTTTGACTGACAAACAGAAGGTTCCAATGGGAAAAAGAAGAATCCCTAATGCTCTAAAGGAAGCTCTAAGGAAAAATGACCTCCAAAAATTCAGTTATATTCTGCAGCTCATCCCAAAACCTAAAATTATACACATCCTGGCGTATGTTACTAATGACACACTAGTATTACAATCTTTAAAAGGTTAAAAAAGTTTTTAAAACAATTCTACTTATCATTTAATACTAATGAAAGAGTTTTAACCACAACATACTAGATTAGTAGATTCAGTAATTAAGGGAAATTCATTTGGGATCTAATTCAAAGTTTGGACATATACAAATCCAAAATATCCATATTTTACTGTAGGATTCGTAATGGGTTCAGTCATGGGTGTCATGATCTGGGCCAGCCGGCCCACCTGTTTCAAAGATAGGTTTGGATTTAACTTTGCAGGTCATGAGTTGATTTTAGTTTCACAAATAGTGCCTTCTACTTTTCAAAACAGTCAGGCCGTATTCGGGCCTGCTGAACTGTTTGTGGATTTCTTCAGAACTAGCATCAGACCAGGACCTGGACCTGATCTACTGTGAGTAAAACTTAGACCTCAGATTGGTATTTTCGAGTTGCTGCAGTTTGGTCTTGGTCTTTCAGACAAAACACATGTTCCTCTTATTTTAGTTTTTGTGATCCATTTCTTTTACAAAACATGAGATTGCATAATCGGTAAAGACAGGCCGAAACCAGCACAGCCCTTATGAATGTCACAATTCCAAAACCTCTCCTTCAGAGGAGAACATCTTAACCAGCTAGGCACAACGTTGGCAGTCGAAATACATTTCAAAACACTTGATTTCAAAGCTTCCATGCTCTTCACTGTAGAACACAGGACGAGAAAAAGCATTTCCCTGGTATGAAAAACAAATATTCTCATATCCGGACTCGAAGAACCACAGACCAGTTCATCCCATTCAAGTATCCCAAAAACAAAAAGCATTTGGGTTCTAGGAACTGATTTACATATTCACAGATTTAGGATATCCAAATTACCTTCCCAAAAAAAATAGCAAAGAGAGAGGCAAAAATAAATAAATAAATAAATAAATTCCGCTTAACCCAACATGTTTGCAAGTTCATTTACCTTTCCATCATACTCTCGCCGAGAGAGAACCTCAGGCGCGATATAAGCAGGAGTTCCAACTGTTGATTTTGGTCTTGAATGAAGCACAGAAGACTGAGAATGAATCCAGTTTCAGTTATCTCCCCCAAAATTTAAGGAAATTTCAAATTATAATGAATTTCAAAAGTTCCATTAAAATAAAAAAAATCAATAATAATATGTATATATATGTGATACCTTAGAATAGCCAAAATCACATATTTTTAAGCGAGGAGCAGGGCTTCCATCTAACAGCGTATTCTCGAGCTTCAAATCTCGATGACAGATTTGCTTCAAATAAATTAAAATTGGTAAATAACAATTCATACAATGTTGATTGTATGTTTTAAATATAAAGGTATATGTATGTATGTATGCATGCAGGTATAAATATACATTTACCATGGAATGACAATAATCGACGCCTGAGATCAGCTGCTGGAAGAAATATCTTGCCTGCAAAGAAAGTTTTGAAGAGAAGAAGCTGAGAATTTCAGTAATCAAAATGGGGAGAAAGATTACAGAAAGCAGAGGTAAACTTCAAGCACCTCATCTTCGCTGAATCTCCCGGCATTGCAGATTCGCTCGAAAAGCTCCCCGCCTGCAGCGAACTCCATTACAATAGCCAGATGCGTTGGCGTCAAAACCACCTGCAAATGAACAGAAAAAATGACTGGAAACGAACGCCATGCGAGCAGAGTAAAAAAAACAAAAAAAAAAAAAAAGCACCAGTTTGAAGCAGAGTCGAAGAATCGCTCAAAAACCTCACCTCCTTGAACCGAATGATGTTCGGATGACAAAGCGATCTGTGGTTTATGATCTCTCTCGCCACGTTCTCATCAATCTGCAACAGTAACACCAAATCAAAAGCTCCAATCTCAAAACACAAATCAAAAGAAGAAGAAGAAGAAGAAGAAGAGATTCTACGAACGAACCTTGCGGCCTCTCTCGATGTATTTCATGGCGACGAGCTCCTTCGTCTCTTTGTTCCTCATGAGGCGCGCCACACCGAAATTTCCAGATCCGATATCCCTCACAAGCTCGTATTTCTCCATTTTCACACTCTCCGAGATCAGAATCTTCCAAATCGTCCGAAAATCTCAGCTCCTCTTCACATTCTCCAAACGAAAAGGCTTCGATCTACAACAAAAGCAAGAAATCAGACCTCAGATCTGCAAAAACCCTACCGCTTCTGGATCGCTAAAGCCTTCCAAAGGTTCTTCGCTTCAGAGCGCGAAAACGAAGTCGATTTAACAAGAATCTTACAGAAAAAGACAACTGAAAGAGAGAGAGAGAGAGCTGCACTTGGGATATTTTAATTGGAATCACGTGGAGGAGAGATGGATTCCATGCTTGGCGTTGATGGAATGGTATTTAATGAATTTTACTCATCTGCTTCGATTTCCGAAATCGCCGGTTCCTGAGGGGTTGAAAAAGCGCGTCTTTTTTGACCTTGCAATGACAAAAGGAGGGTTTTGTAAATAAGCTGAACAGATTTGGGGGAAACAGCTGCGAGCATGGGAGATGGAATGTGAACGGTAGGGAAAGAGAAAAGGGTATAATGGTGCGCGCGTAATGTGAATGGAGAAAGAAAGAAAGGCGAGGAAAGAATCTAGCGTCCGCCTTTTATAAGAGGGAAAAGAGGGGAGAGAGAATGAATGAATGAATGAATGTGCATTGGTTCTTTGGTTCTTTGCTTTGCCCTTTTGGTTTGATTTGACAGCTGCTAACCGTGCGCCACTGTCAAAAATATCGTTAGTTTTGGAAACTTTATTCTTGTGTCGGGAAAATTTTGAGAGAAGAAATTTGAGGGTTTACCGTATTTACCATCAGCCCTAGTATTATGCCCTAGCCCTTTCTATCCATTTTATGGGCCTAAAAGCACAATCCAAATGCAACCAATGCTGAACGAACTTGTGTGTGTTTTTTTTTTTTTTTTTAATCTTCCATTTCATAGAGAGCCCTACACACAGGTGGAGGGTGTGTGATCTTCTATCGTCATTATTTATAAAAATAAGATATTTTAAATTCAAAATATGGACCAAAATTTCCACACGACAGCTAAATAGAAGTCAGCATGTAAGTGAAACTTGCCAATTTAAGTGAAATCTAGTCACACATGATCAAGCCCAGCTTATGAGGCCATTGGCAACCTCTGAAAAGCATTGCCTTACTTGGCTGCCTTTTTGTGTTCAAGGTAAATTGATTCTTTATGTACGTCTAGATTGATCCTTTAAATGAGTCCAAGTCTTCTGAGGATGCATTTGGTAGTGGCTGCGAAGAAAAACATTGGGCATTTCCTCTTGTACGAATCTCAATTTTCTACACCCTATCACTTTGCTCTTTTCCACTGAAAGCTTGAAAAATGGATGATTATTTGGCCAATTCATCACTACACCAAACAAGTCGAGCAAGATATTGAAAAATCCGACACATCGTCACTTGCTCTTCTCTACTGAAAGCTTGAAACCGCCAATGCACAAATATTCCCAAATACATCACTCAACTTTCTTTTGGAAGTGAAGAGTGCATAAAAATTTGAGCAACTTAAAATGTTATATGCATAAGATGTCTCTAGATTTTACTCAAATAAAGTTGGTGCCACTTGAATTAAGCATATAGTTTATAAAATGTTAATGAATATAATTAATAAAATATAAAATTACATAAATAACCTTATTAATTGTAAGTGAGAGGAAACTTTTATTGAAGTGAAATTTATGACATATTTTCCATTTACATATGTATCTTGGTAATCACCATCATATCTCTATCTTTACACTGATAATATTGTTATCCACAGTAATCTCCCTTATCATGAACGCTCAATCTCATCTATTCAATGGGACTCTGTGGATTTCACTTTTCTATTCAACCTTTTTGAAGATATATTTTCACTAGTTCCATAATTCATCGTGTTAGAGTCATTTCTTTATTTAAAACCTCATCCTCTATATATAGTTTGTTGCATTTAAAAGGAAAAATCACAAGATCCTTAAAATTAAAGTGAGAAAGATAATGTAGAAAATTGTTTAAATATGCATAACTTAGAGCAACAAGTCAAATCCTGTCCGGGTAGATGAGGACATATCAAATGTGGCATTTGGCAAACCATTTTAGTTAGTTTAGCGTATTCACGGATGTTATAGCATAGGAAAACACTAATTTAGCTTACAAGGTGTAAGAGGCTCATTTGATGCAGACCAACCATTAAAAAGTACAAAAGATTTATGAGAGATGGGCCAAAAATCATTATTGTCCTAAGCAAAAATTTAAAAGGTCTAATGTGGATTTGTAAAAGGTCTACATCAGGTGATGAGGCCATTCTAACTTGTGGTTTGAGAAATTTATCATCCTATGTACATTTAAAAACTGAAGTTGATTTTATTTTTAGTAGAAAAACTAGATTTTATTTTAGTCGGACCCATCTTAGAATTTGGATTATCAGTTAGACACATTCTAGCAACAAACATTAGAATCAAACCCATAACCCTATTTCTCTTGACAGCTGACCCAATCATGATTAATCAATAACATCACATGACCTATGTTGTTTTGGATTTTTGCTCTCGTTAAATAATCGTCCAACTGCTTTTCAGTTTTCAATCAAAATATTCAAAATCTTTATGCTCATAAATTCATTTAAGCCCGAAAATCAAAGATTAAATATGCATCATCTGTATAACGGGATGATATAAAAATGCACGGGTAAGGGTTGTGCTAAGTGATAATAATAGATGGTATAATATCAGCAGGAGACTTTTCAATTTGTAGGCATCCCCACATCACCGAACTGCCCAATGATCAATTGATAGATATGTTATTCTTTCCAATTTTATGGGCTTTTCTTTCTGACTTGTGTGTACAACACACTTTGTGGGCTTCCTCTTTTTACTTGTGGGGCTCTCCTTCCGATAGTGTGGGCTCTCCAAAATATATATATGTATTTATACAATATACAATACATGACATTGGATGCCCGAGCGCCATCCAAATAAAAAAAAAGATAGACTATTAAATTGGTTATATATAGATATAGATATAATACATATATATTTGTCTTGTAAATACCACTAGCCGCCATTAATATTAGTCGTAATAATAATAATAATAGTAGTAGTAGTAGCATTCGTAGTAGAAAATAAGAGCTGTTTCTTTACTAGAATTCCTAAGAGGAATCTAGAATATTGGGGTTTCTTGGATATGATGTAACATCTTATCCCCCGGAAGTTGAAACGCAGTATTTCTTTCAGTAGAATTTCAAATTCCAACCATGTAAAAGGTTTCAAATAACCTTTTGGAATTCCTGGAATTCTATTTTGTATGCATTTAGTTGGATTTGCAAATACTCTACCAAGATGAGGGATTTGAAATTCCACCTTAAAGGGACAATTTTTTGAGGATTTAAAATTCCCCCAGACATGAATTCTTGAAATTATAGTAAAGAAACAGGCCCTAAATATTAGGGGATTTTACACTAAAAAAAAACACTCAACAATTGTCCTTAGGGTTGCAAATGAATTTCTCATCATCTGATTATTTGAAGTGTTTTGCTCTAAATAAAATGAGTATGGAACCTTATTTTGGATCCAAGAGAAATTTGTTCAAGATTTGTATCCATGTATAGATATAACCATATTTTTGTATGTTCTGATAGTGGATCCAAATATAGAACGATTACATTTGTAAGAGACTTAAAGTCCTGTTGTGATTACAGCAACTACTTCAAAATACAGAAAATAAGCACAGCAGTACAAGAAGAAAAATAATAACTTCAAACTTACAAAATGTGCAATTAGAAGTGTTAATATAACGATCAACGCTAATATTCAACACTATATCCTCAAGACAAAATTTGTCTCCGCTACGGTGCTCACGGTGTACAAATGTTGGTCTCTCAGAATACAATAATTAACGCGCTATAAAAGCAACACTTCAATCTGTGTTGCCTAACAAACAGAACTGCGTTGTTTCTCCCTCAAACAGATAGTAAATGCTAAATAATTAATTAAAAAATTTGATGCACAAATGTAGAAATGAAATGGCTTTAAATAGATGAACTGGCGGCTGTTCTGAACAGTTAACAGTCACCAAAGAACAGATGTTTTTGTTCAGTTTTCGGTTTTAAAAATAAAATAAGACAGAACTTCAAACTAGACATATTTATTCAGTGGAGGAGACACAGTTGTAGTTGTTAAGGGAGGAGATACAATTGTTGGAGTGGAGAAGACACAACTGCTAGACACTGGACCAGTTCGGAGGAGGAGATGCAACAATCACCAGTTCGGAGGAGGAGATGCAACAATCACCAGTTCGGAGAAGGAGGAGATGCTATTGGTAAAAGTATTTTCTCCAAAAAGATATAATTTGGAAGTCATTTACATATAGGCCCATGACCTGACCCAACCCAACTTGCCCGCCGAACGACGGCGGCGGCGTGCATGAGTTGATTGTAGAGTCATTTAGATCCTCCCTCCGGGATAAAATATAGGTGCCTCTTAGGGCGCAAATCTCATAAGCAAACTAAAGGTATATAAACACATACATACATTTAGTAAACTAGCAATGTAGGACTGCCTTTTTTCATTACTAACATAAAGTAACTTCAACTAGTCACTTTTGGAACTAATTTCTCATTCACTTTTTAAATGGTTTTTAATTAAACAGTGGTTAGGTGTTATTCTCTTCATGTAGGAGAACACATTAATACTTGAACTCGCCTCAAAAGATGTGTGGAACCTACACTTATTATGATCCAAAGTTGCCAAAAACCAAAGTTAAAACCCATTTTTCCAACAACATTTTCATCTTAAAAGTTTTAAGAGCCTGCATAGTTTGACTTATATTGAGCCTACTTAGTTTTAATCATATACAACTTAACAACCAGTTATGTTAAATATTTTAATTTGCAATTATTTTATAAGAAAAGTTTGGTTTTGTAGGTTGACGGCACACCAAGGAAAAGAGGTGGGCCGTAGAGAATATGGATGGAGATAGTAAAAATATATATGAAGATGTATAACTTGCTTGAAAATTTGCCTCAGGATAGATTGAAACATAAAAATGAAATTCATGTAGCCGACTTTAATAAAGTAGGAATAAGGCTTTGATTATTATGACAATGATGCTTCTGAAGCTTTTTTAACACTTAATTATACTACTCCACTCGACATTTCATTTTGGATCTCATTTTTTCTAAGTTGAATTGGAATCCATTTTCAAAAAAAAAAAAAAGGTCCAACATGGTTTTGACCCAAATTTGACATAATATTTTTATTTTTAAAATATTGACCATAAAATTACCTTTAGACCTAGAGTCATCCCACAATAGTTGAAATTTAAATATTTCCCATAAAGCTATTTGCACAATAAAAGTGTGATATCGTACAACCCTAGAATATCACACTAATAGATACGTGGGAATACTTAAAACTTTGATTGCTCAAGATCAAATATCAGATCTAAAGACACTCTATATCCAAAATTCCTTTATTTTTTGTCAAAGAACCCTGCATATTTGCATCCCTAACTGTTCTAATAAGAATTTCACTAGGGCTTATACAGCTAGCTTAGTTAACAAATTGTACGAAATGCCCTGTAAGCCCGGTATTTTTTCCTTCCCATTTTTCTTAGGGAGCCTTGAAAAAGTGGACATCATGAATTCAAGTCCGAGCAAACTATCATAATTCAGTGACTGGTCCACCTTGATTGGTAGCTTTGACTGACTATTCGATTGATTGAAGGAATCAAATTCTAGTCTGTGTAGTAAAATCAGATGTTTTAAATAAGATGAGCCAAGTAATGAATGCACAACTATAAGGTGTGCTTTGAGATTGGACTCGACATTGGTTCTAGCATTTTTAATCCGAGCATGGAACTCACACCAATTGGTCAGATGAGTTTGGCTCTATGGCAATCTCATGCGTTTTCATTAAAACAAATTTTCTTTGTCATCAAACTAGGAATTATCTGAAACTATTTAGACTTTCAGATCTAAGTACATCTCTAGGATTTATCTGCAGTGAAAGGTTGACTACTGACCAGTCGTTAGGAGAAGAAAATGGACATCACATGGTTGCCCTGGGGCCCACTAGCACCAAAGCAGTGCTTAGAAGTAGCCAAGGATGGAGCAATACAGACAGGCAAGTGCACTCTTGTCACATGGACCACATCCCATAATATCCTGCGTCACCGGCAGTGACTGAAATAATGGTCATTTCTATTCTCATTTCCATACATTGTATGGGGCACTTTTGTCGCTGGAAGTCTGGAAGTATCTGCCTTCCCGAATTGGTGGTTTAACCCAGTCTACTTCTTTTAAAATGTTATTATGTAAGCCATACGACCAATGCAAATGGAAGAGGACCCATGAGATGAAAGCAGTGAACTGATCAATGTCATTGCATTCCATCATCCATGTAACACGTTTTTTTTTTTTTTTTTTTGTTCTCGTTAGACGACTGTGTTGACGGACTATGTATGGACTCAAACTCTCATAGACCTACTCTTCAGCAAATGAAGGATGGAAAACTGCAACTGACCAAGATTTGGTTACTCAAAACGATGATCCACACTTTATGAAGTGGTCGGTGTTCCACGTTGTGGGACCCAATTGCATCTACCAGTCTTGCATTCCAATTTGAGACCGGCACCTTTGTATCAGAAAAGGGATTGATACCCCCCTTAAGTTAGAAAGTATCACTCCTGAGAAATAATCGAATTGAGACAGCAAATAAAAAAAAAAGGAAGGTACTAATATAGATTTTCTTTTAAAAAAGAAAACCTAAAAATTGAATTTGATGAAGATATACCAGACATTTTAGCTTCAGCCTAACCCAAAATTGCAGATTTCCTGCCCAACTTGCAGTTAGAGCTATGCAAAGTTGATTTGGCTTCTTTTGGATGTGCAGACTTTTGGGTTCTTGTTAACTTTAAAGGGCATAAATTTTAGAGCTCGTGTCTTTGATAAATGATGTAGTGTATGTCCTATGCACATCCCCTCCACTTATATATCCTCGAGAAACAGTTCAAGATCCATTGTGGGTCCTACTATCTGATTGATCACCATAATGGAAATATGATTGGGTGCTGATGTGGCATTGCTGCTGATGTGATGTTCCACTCCTTTAACTGAAACTTAAGAGAATGTATCAATAGGAGGATGTGATTCATTTTAAACTTGAGAGAATGTATCAATAGGGAGGATGTGATTCATTTTGAACTGTTCAAATTATCTTTATGTGGGACATGATGGAGCTCCAACAATGTGTTACATGGTTCCGTAGAATATATAGTTGTGACAGATGTTCCTAACTCCATTATGCAAGGAAAAATTCTACTAGGTGCCCGGCACGAGGTCAAAGCTGCAAGTGAGCCATTCTATGGTTTCATCTTTGATGGGCTAGGTCAGAATTGAAAATCTTAGCTTGGAGAATCCGTGCAAAACCAACACAATCCAACCATCTATTTAGAAGCACAAAATGTTAAAAGTTGAGGTCCTTCAAATTGAGGGCGGGGGGACTGTGGGTCGAGATTCAATTTTTTATTGCCTTTTAAATTCATAGAACTAATTTGTAGAATTTTATTGTCCCTGACAATTTTGCCCCAAATCATCTATTTTTTCTTCTACAAAATAATGACAGAATTTAAAAAGGGCTTAAGATACTCTTGTCTTTCACTTGATTGCAAAAAGAGTAAGTAAATCATTTTTCAAATTTTAAAGAGTTATTACAATGGCAATCAATCAACTAAATCTTTTCCTCCCTTTTTGTTTCCTAAGCATTTTTCCTTCACATCAATTTTTGAGAAGTCTTTCCTTGTGAATGAATTTGGCTATCCTGGCTTCTTATTTGAATTGGATTTCAAACTGTTGTCAACAATTGAATCACAAAGAACTCTATCCTTAATGAACCACTAAATTGTGTGGCTTTAAATTAATGGGATATCGAGGTAATCTCAATAGAAATCCAAGCCATCAAAAATTTAGTCACTCTCCTCAGTTTGATTTTTTCCTAAATTTTATTCAAATAAGAGTTAGTCCCATCTTATTGAGAATATGATTAAAAATATTATGTGCGCAATCTTTTAGTGGGATTAGGCTAACTCATATTGGAGAAAAATTTGAGAAAACCAATTAAGGGGATGATGTTTATTCTGATTAACATGGATGTGACACCTTCATTATTCATCTTTTATTTTATAACGTTAGTAATTAACCATCAATGGTATGCTTTCAATCACCATACTATTGCAAACATCATAGTCCATTAAAATATTACAAGTAATCAATCAATGGATTTTCAACCATTCACATGACATTGTGGCACATTAAATGATGATAACTAAGTAATCAATTTATTTATAAACTATGGATGAATCTGTTTACAAGTGATCAATTTTACATATGCTCTACTTTAATTCAAGTGAGATACAATTCTTAGCCCTGAATGAGTAAATGATTATTTTTTTAGTAGTTTAGATTCATTATGATGAGTTATATTACTTTTGTATTTTAACTATCTTTAAAGTTTTTAAGAAATTATATCTTTAAAAAGCATTTAGGGATTTTTAAATAGGATCATATTTCTTTGGATATTACTAAAGAATTATAAAAAAATAAATATATTGTCATTAGATGTATCATCATAGGTGGATGCCCACATTAGGCGCCATATGAGATAAGGAGATTACTTAGGGTTAGCATTTTACAATATTAAGTTGCTTAGGGAGGAAGGAATCGTATCCTATAAATAAGATCCTCCTCTCCCTTTATTATGTACACACATCTCATTAAGAAGAATTTCTCTTCATATTTCTCCCTACTTTTTCTTGTATTTTCTTCTCATGGGTTTGATTTCTAACACGTTATCATCTTTAAGAGAAGTGGGTCCTACAATCTCACCCCTAGTTGTAGCGTCTGCCCTTCACAAGCTTTAGTTTCTACAAGGGTTTGGATCGAGAAAGAGATCTAATTTTGGCATCTCTGTGGGCCATGAAGAAGGGAAGGCAGATCAGTCACTTGTCCGTGACTTTGTTATGGTTTTGCTTCTTTTGTCGGATACAAAGGAGAATGTAACACTCCGATCCCCTTTGAGCTGGATTAGTGGCTCATTAGTGTGCTTTTCTGTTGTTTAATCCTTTTGGATTTGGTTTCGGGTCTTGTATAGGCAATTGAGTAACCTTTAACCTGCAATAGGTAGTTCTAAGCCCTTTTTCGTAATTTTGCTTTTGCTTTGAGTGCATCATATTTGTATCATCTTGGCGACAGCACGTGTATTTTGTTGAGCTCGTTATTTCCATAACTGTCTCAGACCCATTCGGAGTCAATTGGAGAAGTTGGACCCTCTTGTGACTTGATTTGTAAATAATCGAAATTCACTGGACTTTGTTCTAAACTTCAGAAACTATATATAAGAGTCATGAGCCTAGGTGTCTCTCTCCTGCTCCATTTTCCTTCGACGACTGCATGCACAGCTCTGGGAGAGAGCCACGTCCCTTCTTCTCTTCTCTTCACTTCTCTTATCTTCCTTATTGGTGTGGGATTTGGTTCGATTGGGTTCTTTCTCTCTCATCTCTGTCTTTGCTTTGGGTAAGTGGATTCACTCCAATGCTTCTTCTCCAACTAGATCTCCCATCTCTCTCTCTCTGTGCATGCTCATGGATTGTGTTTTGCTTTGCTTTGCTTGGGTTTTAGTTGATTTGGAGCTTGATCTCGGTGGAGTTGACAGCACTTTGAGGCAAGTATAAGTACAGGATTTGATAACACATATGGGTATATTGTTTGATTTCTTAGATTTCTTACATCTTTCATGTTTAGGATGTTTTACAACCTAATTCTGTGGTGTTGGAACCTATGGAGTTTGTTTTGCTAAGTTTTTGTACCAAATTTCAGTTTCTGTACTCAGCTCGATGTCATTTTCTGTATTGTACGGCTGAACCGTAATTCTGTATGGTTTAGACTCCAGAGACTCAAAATTTTGTATTTTGTTCTGCGGCTAGGTTACGGCTGAACCGTAAATTGTTCTACGGCTGAGCCGTAAGCTAGCCGTGGAATCCACCGTAGCTCAGCCGTGAAATGTATCAGATCAAAGGTGGAAGATGACAGGATTAACCGTGTTCTGAAGGGAACCACGGCTAAGCCGTAGTGCATGTTACGGCTAGGCCGTAAGATGTATACGGCTAAGCCGTAGGTCACCCATGGCTAAACCGTAAGACCTGAAAAAATTTGAATTAAAACTTAGGATAATGGTATGACTTTGTAGGGCTTTTTACACATGTTAACCACCCATGGAAACCTGCCCAATGGATTCTTTGGATCGCATGAATAGTCTATTAGGCTGTGACTTATTCATGCGAGCGTTGATTTACTGTTAAGCACCTCCCCATGAGTGTTGGTTTAAGGGACTTCGGTGTACGCGAGGATTACTTTGCAACACTTGGATGGCAACGGTGCATCGAATAACTTAAAACTACATCATCATGCACGGTTAGTGACAGTGGACAACTAGATTAGTGTTGGCTTGTAATTAACCTTGATTCCGTATTAATCTGAGATGCATTGCATATTGCTTACAGTTTTGCCCTCTGTTCTGCTAATCTATGTTTATGCATTACAAGGTCATTTTGCTTTCGTCCTGTATATCTGTTTTATTTTTCGATCTGCACTATGCTTTGATCTATGCTGTGCTTTGACTTAATCTATGCTATGCTCTGTATTTTTGCTATGCTCTGTATATCTCTGGCTTTGTATATCTCTGATTCACTGGGTATTCCCGAGTGGCTCTGCCCAGAGATTAATACGTGAGGATAAGATCCGGTCCTTGTCATCGGTGAGTCTAAAGCGGATAATCTCCCTTCTTTTGGATTTGATTTGATTGGTATTAGTCTGGCTCTACTCAGCCTCAGCCCTAAGATGCCCGACGGGGTTACCTCTGGTTTAGATCTCTGTATCTCTGTATCACTGCAGTGTCGCTTTGTCTTGGGACCCCGGAACCCAGGAAACCGAGACCCACTTGTACCCTTGGCCCGGTCAGTGGTGTTCTCATATGCTCTGCTCTGCTCTCTATTGGAGAGAATATGGTTAATGTAGTAGCCACCTAGTTCAGTATTTCTATGCTTTGATTCACTTATCATGCTTTACTTCTATGCACGATTTGCTTAGCCTACTAAGATGAAACTCTGTAATTAATATTCTGTCATTATTCAATTTGATACTATGAGTGTTTCGTCTCTGTTACTTATATTTGCTGGATCGTTGTATTCATTGGTGTTGTCTGTGGTGTTGCAGGCACAGATCCCTTACCTAGCTCCCCTGCGGTCGAAGAGGCTGCAGGGCGAGCCTAGAGGCACCCTCCGGTTTGGCAGAGTGGGCTTGATCACCTCTGCCGAGAACGTACATGCATATCTTCAGTGGCCTAGTTGTTTTGTTTTTTGGAGATTTTGTCTTTTGTACTTCGGACTTTGTTACTCTGTATATTTGTACATCCTAATTTTGTCGTGTACTTAGATTTGTATCTGGTTTTAGAGTTTCGTATCTATCGTTGTCTTTTTCGTTCAGCATTTTTCGGCTTCCGCTATTTCTTTGTTGCTTGCTATGATATCTACAGCTTCCGCGTTCGTTTGTTTCGCACGTGTGAGATCCCTTGTGTGTGTGCATCTGGACTGGGTTTAGATGCACGTGCACGGGAATACGTGTGTTACTGGTTTGGATTTTCGCTAACCCCCGATCTCTGGGCTCAGGTTGTGACAAAGAAAAAGAGAAAAGTTGTCTTTGTGGCCATCTGTGTAGAAGATAACTAAAGAAAAAGACACAGGATATTTTGTCTTTATTATCTTGTTGTTTTAATAAGTGAAGAGATTAAAAAGAAAAAAATTTGTTGCTGTTCAGCCACTAGAGCAATGCCGCCGTTGCCGTCGTCCGATTACCCTTCACAGCCAGCAGTGTCGTCCATCACTAGTGTCCCTGCCGCTTAACGCCGAACTTACATGGTCTCCATGGTGGATTAGTGAAGGGGGCCTAGGATTTTCTCCGCCTCAGTGTTCTAGTTGCAAAAATCGAAAGGGAAAAAAAGACCTGCTTTCAAGCCTGGTCCAATTTAGGCTGGGTCAAATTGACATGATCTATTGTAGCGATCCCAATCAATTCAAACAGGTGCAATTCAAGTCGAGTCAAGTCGACCTGAACCCGTTTCCAATGGTCCAACTTAAGCAACAACACAATACTGGCATCAGTACAAGTAAGCAGGTCGTATGGTCAAAGGTAGATTTGACTAGATCGACAACACAAACTTGTTTCTGCAATATCTTGATCATTTGATATTAGATCAAATATCTGTCTGCGCCCACAAAAAGAGCACGAGCTAACCTACACATTGGCAATAAAAGGAGGACGATTCAGCAGTTAAGTAATTTTCTCCTTATTTTATGATCTTTTAATAGTTTGCTAATTATATACATACGTTTATCTTTATTCTTTTGAGATCTGCAAGTATTTATAATTTTAATTCGAGTGATGAATAATTCATTCATTTTTATTAAATGGAAATCATGATAAAACTGCAACTCATAGATCATAAATAGAACCAAAAGTTCTATATAAGTAATTGGAACTCGATGTTCCATACGATATTTAAAACCAAAAGTTTTATATCGAATATATAACCGGAAGTTGAAGTTTGTATGTTATTTTAATCTAGAACCAAAAGTTTTAATTCGGATCGAAAAATCTATGAGTTATTCAAATCTAGAATTAGACATTCTAAAAATTTGGAATATCAATTTAGAGATTTATATTCATAATCAAACCTAAAACTTTAATTTTTAAAAGATCCAAAATAATATCAATCAATAGAAGGCCATAAAATCATGATTGCAGCATTGATAGAACCAAAAGTTTTGATTCATGCCTAAAGCATTGACAGAATCAGAAGTTCTGATTCTTAAGTTGAAAACCTGATATTCTAACTTTAATTGGTTAATTCTTCATCACATTTATTCTCGATTATTTTCAATTGGATTTTAAGAACATGAAATTCTATCTTTTATTTATTTTTTTTGCACACTTTTAATTATATATATTTTATTACATTACACTGCATGCTTGACATAATTACTTTGGTATAGTTACGAGTATAATTATGTGAAACTTTACTTTTGATTAATTTATTACTAGATGCAAGAGTTACATAATAGAATTGGAAGTTCTAAGTTTTCTTTTAACGTTTATATGAACAAGCAGATACATATTTATGATCAAACCTGAAGCTTCAATTTTTTTTAAAAATTCAAAGTAGTATAGATCGATGCGAAGGTTATGAAACAAAACCTGAAGTTTTGACAAAACCAAAAGTTCTAATTCAAATCTAAAGCTTTGATAGAACCAACAATTCTAAAAACCTGAAGTTCTATCTCAAGCCTTAGGTCTTGACAGAATCAAAAGTTCTGATTCCTCAGTTACAAACTTGAAGTTCTAACTTTCTAATTGGTTGATTATTCATTATATTTTGTCATTGGATATTGAGAACCCAAAGTTCTATTTTTTATGATTGTTATTGTTAAATCGATCTCTTCATATTCGAAAAGACTTGGTGATGCCATCAAAGAGATAAATAAGATATCCCCAAAAGATATAACTTAAGCCTTCATTTTCTACGCTATTATATCTCTGATGGACAAGTATGATCACCAAAAAATGGTTATACCACCCAATGCTTAAAATAAATACCAAGCATGGTCTAAAAGACTTACAACTACTATTATGAATTTAACTATTGAGTTCAATTTTTAGATAATATTTTGTTGGATGTTGAGACTTATTCTTTTATTCTCATTTCTTGTGTCTTCACATTAAATTTGCTTTGAATGGTTAATTGTTTAGCCGTTCTCGATTTTATTTTTGTTATGCAACTAAATAATTGTGTGAGTTTATTATTTCTTACAGTATGAACCATGAAATGCATGAAACTGAGGATAATATCTGTCGATAGACAGCGCCACAAAACATACTATATTAAAAAAACTAGAAGTTTTTCTCATAGTTAGTATTTAATTCACGCAAGGTATCAACCATAACTAGATCTATACAAATACTTAAATGCTTTGGAAGAGTTTACATAATGTTATCAAATGGTGCCTACAAAAGCATTAAGGATTCATTACTTTTAGCTGTTTCTGAAGAAACTTGACTAGCTTCAAAGACATCAGGATGAATGAGTACCACATATAAAAACTACAAGTGAAAGTAACAAAGAATATTTGTACATCATTACTAGTATTGATAGCGAAAAGCTTATACTAAAAAAGCTAAGTGCATTCTCCTCAAAGCTCAGAGCTATATTACAAAACAATCTCCAATATTGAATCACATTCGATTATGAACAAAACAACAAAGTCAAGCCAAAGCTTAAACTAAGCTCGAGGCTTAGTGACCCTAAGGCTTTTAATGTTTTGACATGATAAGTTAAGTCACCTTGGGCCTACTATGTTAAGGCAAATTATTAACAACTCCTTTGGGCACTCCTTAAAGTACCATCTATGGACCATTCTTTCTACAAAGAATACAAGGTGATATTTGTAAGCCCATAAAATCCCTCCAGTTGACCTTTTTGGGTTTTTTTATGATTTTGATTAATGCATCGACTCGTTAATTAGATGTTTGCCTTTTTTTTAGTTTCTAGCCACCTGTTAGCACAAATTATTAAACTTATGGTACACTTCCCTAAGCATTAAATTAAGTCTATAAGCCTTGATATCATAGGTTCATGACCTGCATAAACAAACAATGTAGATTGGAAATCTATGTTGGTTATAATTCACCTCCAATTATTAGATATCTGGAACCAATGACAAAAGATGTATTCACTGCTCATTTTGCCGATTGTCATCTTGATGAAACAGCCTTCTCGCCCTTAAAGGGAGATAAGAGAATTTCTGAATAATGCATTGTTCCTATAGAACAACCCGTTCACATGTTCCTAAAGAACGATGAGAATTATCATCGAATATTCCCACTCTGTCTCATCTAAATTTATATACTTCACAATGTAAGAATGAAATACAGAGAATTATGTACTTAATTAAAAATGAATTCTCTAATGCTTTTAATGATGCAATAAAAGTGACTAAGTTATATATACCAGCTAGGAACAGATTTGCACAAATTAATGTTCTTATAGGACCGGTACAAATCAATGCCCCCGTCAGATAAAAATACGAACATGGCAGCAAATGAGTCTGTTACATGCCAGAAGCGTGGCATATCTATAAATTCCAAGGGCTTAACTCCACGGAAAAGGAAAAATGAGCAATCATATCCCAATCGTGCTCCCAAAGAGGTTCTGATAAATCACACACTCCTGAAGAGGTATACCATTTCTCTTAAGAAGAGGTTATAACAAAATCTACTCTCTCTAAAATTTTTGAAGAAGTTAATGTCCTGGAAGAAACTCTAGAACTCCCTTAAAAGGCAAGGGTACCTAATAATGACGAGATTTCTATACTTTATAATTATCCAAAAGCGAGATGGGATAGAAAAGAAATTATCATCGACGATGCATTTGCATATGTGGTAACTATACAAATATCAAGGGGAAATGAGAATGATAATTGGGATGTAGAACCATGGACTATAAATAAATGTCGATAAAAGAAAAGATTGGCCAAAAATAAGAAAGTGTCATCAAAGAAAAATTAGAGTCTCTCAATAAACTTAGTGTATCTAGACCTATAATATAAACCTAAAAGTTGTTAACCCTATAGGTTACAAATGAGTGTTTGTAAGGAAAATAAATGAAATTGATAGATACAAGGCAAGACTTATAGCACAAAGTTTCATGCATAAACTTGGGATTGAAAACATACAAAACATATATATGAAAATCTCAAAAGGATTTGCTTTGCCTGCAGTAAAGTCAAAAAATATGCACTTAACATAATTAAGACATTCATTGTATGACCTGAAGTATTCCAGAAGAGTATGGTACAATCATTTTAATGAATATTTATCTAAGGAATGGTATGAAAACAATCCCATTTACTGTGTATCTTTATAGAATCGTTAAAAGGATTTACAATAGTAAAAGTTTATGTAGATAACATAAATCTTTTTGGGACTCTAAAAGAGTTCGAGAAAGTCATTGACTATTTATAGGAGAATTTTGTCTCTGCCTACAAATCGAAAGAAATTCTAATGGGATATTTCATTATTTGTATCTATGCTTGCGATATATAAGGTTGCATTAACTGAAAGGCACTAGATTGGTACCAAATAAACACTACAATATTTACGTATGTTTTATTCTTATGGTTGTAAAGATTCACACTTGTAGGATATACAGATTCAGAGTATCTCTCTAACCCTCATAAGGGTCAATCACAGACAGTTTATGTATTCCTTAGTGGTAATGAAGTTATTTCTTGATATTCTACTAAACAGACTTTGGTAACCACTTCTTTTAACCATACTAAGATTTTAGACCTCTACGAAGCTAGTAGAAAATGTGTATAGCTAAAATATTTGATTCAACATATTCGTAGTTCTTATCAATTACTTCACAATACAGCTACCCCAAACATCATCTATAAAGATAATAAGGCATGCATTCAATAGATTAAAGAAGAGTACATTAAAAGTTACAAGATGAAACATATTGCACCAAAGTTCTTCTTTACACATGAGTTTCAAAAGAACAGTGAGATTGAAGTCAAGCAAGTTCATTCAAACAACAACTTTGCTGATTTGTTTACCAAGTCATTACCAAAATCAACATTCCAATAGCTTATTTATGAGATCAGCATGCGTAGAGTCTATCATCAAATAATTTAAAGGTTATTGTTGTTAGGAGGAATAACTAATTAGGGGTAAGCATCCTAGAGCATGCTATTCAGGACATATGTGCGCTGTACTCTTTTTTCTTTTCTTGGTTTTATCCCACTGGGTTTTCTTAGTCAACGTTTTAACGAGGCAGCATTATACACGCCTAACACTAATTTAATGATCTTGTAGAATGTTGTACTCTTTTTTCTTCACTTTGGTTTTTTTCCCATTAGGTTTTTCCTTTGCAAGGTTTTAATAAAACAACTGTCATTGAATGGTAGTCACTAAGGGGAGTGTTATGAGATGTATCATCATAGGTGGATACCCACATTGAGACCCAGGAGATTACTTTGGGTTAGAGCCCTACCATGCTTAGTTGCTTGGGAATGAGGTAATCTTATCCTATAAATAAGATCATCCCCCCCTCTCTTATGAACACAAATCTCATTAATAAGAATCTTTTTTTATATTTCTCCATACTTCTTCTTATATTTTCCTCTCATGGGTTTGATTTCTAACATATATTTATTTTAAAATAATAAGCAAAAAATCATAAATATAAAAATATTATCGTTCCCCTCTAAAATAAATTTGGCTTTGTAAATGTTAGTCAATTGTTGTTTGCCCTCACTGAAAGAAAATCTTGTCTCCGTCATGGCTTCAAATGAGTAGTCAAGATACGATAATCATATTAATATTTGGCCTGCCTTTATTTTGGAGAAGGACCTTCCTAGCCATCAATTTGTATGCATCAAACATGGACATAAATGATTCACATGCATCAAAGGAGAATTGCACTGAATAAATACATTTATACAATCGTACCAAAACAATACATTTATACAGAAGCTCAGTACGTGGGCCTTTCATTTCCGGTGCTTTGGCCCTAACTCTTACGCACACAATCCTTATTCCATGGATTTTTAATCCAACGCTAAGTATATCTTAAAATAGAAGAAGTTTAAGTATGTAACTTAATTTACCATTTTATTTTTAGGGAATTTTTATCTAGTTGGGTACTAAAGGTTCAAGGTTTGCCAGGCTAGTGTTGGACCAGGGTTTTTGATTGAGTGGGGCAGACCATGATTGATTGAAAAGGTCAAATTACATTTTATAGCATACCATGTTTGAAAAAAGTTTTTAAATACTAGGCTTTCATGTAGCACTTGCAAGAGAAGGCAAAACACCTTAAAGAAGCAAGAAAATCGCCTTTTCACCAATCACAAATATATAATTTTACCTTTTTTATGGAGGGGTTTCGTGGATTTGAGTATGAGGTTTTTGACTTCTCATCTTAGTGGGGAGAGATTGATTTTGAAGGTGGGGTGCCGCCGTGCCAACAGCCCCATCATGGGTCTTTTCAAATCACACAAATGTGACTGTACCCATGTGCCATATCTTGAATCCGCCCCTATTTCCGGCCAACTTCATGCCCAACCAAACCCACTATATGTCACTCACATTCATTACATAACACATGAAATGACCTCATTGCGTCATTGAGAACAAAGTGAAGGAAATAGGAAATTGGTATTCAGAATTTAAAGGAGAAATTTTAGTTAATAGGATTTTATTAAGATCACTAAAATCGTCAAAATTATCACTAACATGGGATATGTCTCCTTTTATACGTGATAAGCGACCATCTCTTTCTCTTTCAATGGCCGAAAAAGGAATTTTAGGGCACGTTTGGCATCGTCCTCGATAAGCATTTTCCATTCCGAGAACATTCCCTTCCCTACAAGAGAAAATTGAAAACTCGTTGATATTTGCTTTTGTTCTTTCATTTAAGAAAAGATGCTCCGTTCATTTGTTGGAAATTGAAAATAGAGTTTCTTTTTTCCTTTTGTCCCTCTCTCTCATCCCTTGTATCTTTGTCCTCTTACGCCTCTCTCTAAATTTTTTTTTTACCCCAGATAATGCGCCGCGACCCATGAGAGGGTGATTCAGCATCCCTAAGAAGCTGAGCTATAAGACTTCTTAAAAGCTGAGCCGCAAGATAGGACTTCTTGATAGAGCTAACTTAAACAAACGGGTTACACAAGTGCTGCGTTAGATGAGACACCCTTACCACTTGGGGTGTCTCATGTTTCTTTAGACAAGTGCTTTTAAAAGGTGGAGTTCCAAATAAAGAATTTAGTTTGAAATAGTCCTAAATTTAGTAGGTAGGGCTGTTAGTTAATTCAAACTGAAATTAGACAGCATATACTCAAAACAAATGCCCTTTCCTCTCTCTGTCCGCCACGCATGCAAGTTGTTTAAGTGGGCATCTCGATCATGTTTGTAACGGTTTCACCTCATCATTTCCTGTGGAAATAAAAAATGAAACAATGACATCGAATATAAAACCAATCATGCATCTATTCCCAAAGGCATGTTAGTGGGCACCAATGTTCTATTTTCACAATAATTTCATGCCCACAAACTTAGAAATTGAGGATCCATTTCACACATCTGGTGTTCGGTGCGGCAAAATATTTTTGGATGAAATTTATTTTCCATTTTTTGTGTAAAACTACAAAAATTGTAATCTACTTGGGATTCGAAACAGCTTTCTGCAAACATTGTGAGAAGAAATGCAACGTTTTCTAGGGCTCTACTGTGGATTATGGACTTTTTGGGCCATTGAAACACAAGGTCCATTGAGGAACCAGACTGGATGCTCAATCGGCCCTTGAAAATAGGTCTAACCCGGGCTTTCCATGGTGAGTCGTTCACATATGTAACTGGGGCCATTAACTTTGATGGGGATTTTCTGCAATAGGTCATGCGAGATTCTTGGTGAATGCATGTCTTTATTTCAGGACGTCTTTAATGGTAAAGGCTGAAAATTCTGCACTATCCTCCTTCAGATATTGAGCTGAAATTTTCATCTATTATTTTTTAAGGGCTCTATTTGTGCTACTCTGTTGACTTTTTGGACCATTATAAAAGCAACAAATCTCTAGAAGATTGTGCTGCAGGGCATTGATTGGGAAGCTCAATCCTTTTCTCACAAAAGATGCCCACTTGTCGTCTCAACAGTAGCATTGAGCTGTTCCTCAGGAGGACTAATCAATAACGTGCATTGTCTTGATTTTCCCTGCGAAAGCGAAGTCTGAAGAAAAGATCATTAGGGAGCCGTATGGACGTGGAAAAGAGGATAAAAATGATAACGTTGAAGAGATTAAGCAGCAGCATCATTTTCTTTCATTTCTCCAATCCAAGCGCTCCCCGTGGAATTCAGATAACGGTAGCGGCTTCTACTTCCCACTCTCAATTTCCACAAGTTACCTTTGGCGTGAATCCTGATCCACAAGCGTCATCATCTAAAATGCAGAATTTTCTATTAAGTGACATTATTTTTGAATGCTGTGGAGGTGCTCCCAAATATATAATTCCATAGTACCAACAATCTAAGTAACCTTTATTTGGTTCTCGTGCAACTTAAAGGTTATAATTCTTTTTACACAAATAAATACTGTTACAACCATGTGTTGATCTTTGCAACAGATCCAAACCTTTTTTGACTCCTCAAACAATCTTTCACAAGAAATGTTGAAGACAAAAATCTTTAAAACTCACAGTAGTCATTTTCTCTCTAATAGATGCTCTAGAGAAAAAGTAGTCTCTTAATTAAGTTTTCTACCTTTAGAACAATGAAAAAGATATCTCCAACGGGTATTATTAATCTTAGAATAAGATATGGATGCCTTAAGATTGAGAGAGAAGCCTTTCAATAATCTACAATTCGTACTTCAAAACAATACTCCTTGTAGAATAAAACTTCAAATTTTGGCATAAAAAAGGAAATAAATCCACATGGGTCAGTGGGATTTCTTCGTCAACGCACTCAAGTATAGATGAGCATTCGCTCGAGCGCGTGCTTCACATACAATTATTTAATGTTCCATCAGTCAAGTTTGAGCGCGTACATCAAGCGCTTCAGCACATTCGCTTCAGTCAGTCAAGTTGAAATTGTTGAGAGTGGTTATGCACCCGCCCAACGTTGAGAGTGGTCATGCTGCCATTTCCTAGTTATTAACCGCACACCGTGGCTCACTAGGGCCGATGGAATTTAGTTCCTAGTTAAAAATTGTCAGTAATTCTCATTTTTTCATCGGTGAAGACCTAATTTTGGCTGACGAAATTTAGCTCCGTCGGTAAAAGTTTTTGTTAACGAATTATCATCGATAATCGGCTGATGCAAATATTTTCATCAGAAAATATTATTACCGACGTTTTTATGTAATTTAGCGATGAAAATTTGTGTAGCTAGATATGCAAAATGTTTTAGTGACTCTCTCAGGACTTGCTTTGGCGAGATCTGCATTGTGCAATGACCTCTTACAAGAAAAGGAAGCCCATGCTTAATCTTACATGGAGTCCATTGGTTACGATTGATAAGCCACAAATTAGGATCCTTTGTCCCAGCTATTACACACATCCCATACAATAGCTCAAAAACTCCACCCTGAGGCTTATATAATGATAATCCAAATTGTCCAAAATGAATGCCATCCCCTCCAATGATATATCCTCAAATATTCATTTAATAATAATGGATCACACCATTTCATTGAGCACATGACTAAACATAATTAATGTCAGATCAGCAATACTGCCACACCAGCACCCACTCACATTTTCAATCATGTGCTCAATCCTATAGTGGGACCCACTCATTTGAATTGAAATTTGTTGTGTCCAGTCTATAGTGGGACCCATCCTATTAACCTGAAATTTGAGGATATACCACACGAGGAGAGGACATTCATATTCATCTCTATAGGTCTCAATTATCATTATGCCGGGCCCATGATGGAGTTCCAGGCATTTTTGACATGGAAAGTCGACTGGATGGGCCCGCACGATTTCTAAAGTGGTTTGCGTGCATTCAGGTGAGCCCTACAGCCCAGGCAACTAATTGCTAGTAATGTCCCTGCTCATTGCTCAATATATGTGAAGGCAACACCATCGTTGATCAAAGCTGGACTTGCTCTACTATTGTCACTAGAGTGTATCGAGTTGACTAATCTGGCACTGGGTATGTTTCACCGAGTTACTAGCAGACTGGCTCATGCCCTATGCCAATCAGATTGAGTTTTCCAAATCTACCTTGCAAATTTGCAGCTGCAAAAAGCCCTAATAACAACAAGATCTTTACCCTAGGTGATCCCCTCTCACTGTACCTCTTTATCGTAGGTGCAGCGGTTCTCTCTTGCATGTTATTAAAGGAGGAAAAAGAGGGGATCATTCATCAAAGTAACCAAAAGGACTCCTAGTGTAACTCATTTATTTTTTTGCGGAGAATTGGCTTCTCTCTTGTCAACTTGTAAATTTTAATAAATCGACTGCCTATTATAGTAAAGAACTTGTTCAATGAGAATTAATGAACTATGCATAATTCTAGGCAGTGGCAAACCTACAGTTTTGGCTCAGAATTCTCATGTGGGTTTTTGGGGGCAAATGTGGAATTTTTATATAAATTTTCGAAGTAAAACTAAAATTTTTACTATGATTTTAGAAGCGGACCAATGTCCAATGGGTGCATCCACTCCCATGTGGATGTAGAAGTTAGGACAATGAGTGATTAATAGCTCTAAGATACACCTTGGAGAAGATATTGCATCGCCCATTAATCTCGGGGTTAGGACAATGAGTGAATAATACTGACAATATGACTTAGAGATATTGCATTCAAATATATAACAATCTTAAATTCAAATATAACAATAAAAAGAAAAGTAAAAGAGAGAGAGAGAGAGAGAGAGAAATCTATTATCTATGCCTAATACAAGTTGAATTAGTCCAAAAACCTTTAAATCTGAATTCTAAGTTTAAGGATGCAATAGAAGCCCACCTCAATAATGAGACAGGCCCAAATGTCAGATTCATTTCCGGCCCAAGTACTACTACCAAAGGACCAAACTCGGCCCAAAGAATGCTGGGCTTGGGTTGGGATTAGGTGGCCTGACCCATGAGCACCCCTAGTCCAAACACCCATGTGTGTATCGGATCCCACATGCATGGACCATCTGTCACATGCTCCTCAGTGCCTGTTACAGTCCAGCCAGATTTGGCAATCTCTTTACTCTTATTTTTTCTTAATTACTATGAGCAGTAACCTTTGACTGCAGGATATGAGAATAATTGCAGTCAATTAGTATGCTTGATTTGAATAATCACATTCAATTCGTGGGTCAACCTCACCCAGATTAGGAAGGAGATGTAGGATCTTTGAAGAATTTATTTTCTTATCTGAGAATGAATACAGCAGACTATTGGTTTCTCTATTACGTGAGTATATGACAGGACACCCTTTCCCTTGTGGGTTTCGCCAGTTGGCAGGTTACCTATCAGTGTCCTAAAGTTTTGGTTTTCTGGTGTTTGAAAACGCCTAAACCTCTAAAGGTGTCGTGGCTTTCAATGTAGCCATTTAATTTGACGCCCCTGAAAAAGATCTCCTTTCATGGAATCCAGTGATGGCTGTGTGGCCAAGTGGCACAGTTACATTAGAAGTGCTTTTTTTTTGGTAAGAAAGTTACACTAAGAAGTTAGAGCATATATAAGACAGACATAACAGTGAATGTTTTTCATGCCCAAAACCGAGTATTAGCACAGATTTAAGCAGAAAGCATGACAATGACTTAGGCGTTGCAAGACTTTCCAGGTGTCTTAACTTTTAAACATGAGTAAGGCTGTGACGGCTGCAGCGGTGGTGCCTGGTGGTGGGCAACTGCATGGCCGAAGAAAAGGCATATGACCAAGAAGCTCTTAACACATTACAACACTTTATTATTAGAGAAGGTTTTACACAAGGTTGGATTTGGAAAGGATAAGTTTATATTATAATAGATTTGGATTATTAAGCTTGAATCATATTTGATTATCTTCTTATTTATTGCCTAATTAGGTTTCCTATTATGATTAGATTTCCTCATCTTTGGTTGTAATCTTATAAATAGCGAATAGCTTTTTCTCAGGGAAATCCATCAAAGAATTTGGAAAGACGTAGTCTACAAAAGTTTTCATAGCATTAGAGCCAACGAATCGCAATTTTGAATCGCAAGAAAAATGATTTGGCATTAAAAAAATGCCTGTCACTAAAAGTCCACTGACCATGTTTCACTTGAGGGGGAATGTTGAGGAGTGGACTCAACCCGAAATGAAGTATTGAAAAGTATTTATGCTACCTTTAATAACGCCTCAAGGTATTGGTAGGAATGGTTAGGTAAAAAGTCAAAGTTGTACCAAAAATAAGAATATTATCAAGGGTGCTATATGTTAGATCTGAATTTTGTTTCTTTGTTAAGGGGTCTATATTATCTATGGAGTCGCATTTTTTGTTTTCTATTTTTTTTTCGATTCTATTTTCACGTCTTTCATAAAAAAAGGTTCATGTTTATTATCTTTGCTTCTCTATAGAATATTTTAGACATCAACAGCCGCCAAAGTCCTTAAAGTTTAAATATATTACTAATCAGCAATTCTTCTTGACATAATTTTTTGATTTCTTGCCAATCCGTTCTCAGTTGGTTATGCAACTTCTTTCCAAAGAAACAACTAGGGATCAATCGTAGCATTGATGGTTAGGAACTTTAAGTGAGTGTGTGTGGGGCAGGTGTGAGTATTTAACAAAGCTAAAAAAAAATAAAAAAAAACACACACACACACACACACAAGGCTTACATTTTATGCAACTAATCTAATTATGTTGTGGTCACACACCCTCACACAAAAAAGTTGGTTTCATGATCGTATTCTTCATCATCTAGCCCAACCCACAAATTTTGACATATCCCAGTGGACAAGGCAGAAACCAGGGGACTAGAGGGTTGTCCTGGTGGAAAGGACACCTGTTCCCATATCACCCACCAGGGATCGATCCCTAGTGGGTCCCTTCCCGTCTAACCACTAAGCCAACTGAGCGAAAAAAACAAAAGGCCGAAAGCAGAACCCCACCTAATGTGAGTCTTCTTTCATATGTAGTCCCTCACTGCTACCCAAAAAATCAGGTCTGTTCAAACAATATACCCATCCAATTGCTGACTTGGGATACAATTAATCATTCAAATGCACCCTGAACAAAGATCTGCCACAAAATGCAACCTCTCAAACAACAAATACACATGATGATATAAGGGCACTAATTTCAACCCAGCCAAGGTTTCAACTCAACATTGTTGTCCTACAATCATGCTTCACATTTGCAAAGAACTAAAGAAGACTATAAGTTACATCCTCCATGAAAGTACTGATGCTTATAAGCTGACAACATCTAGAGATTGAATCAAAGTATTACCTCACATGTCAACCATCTTATTTTCACCTCCATGCACAGGAAACGACTAAAGCTCTATTCATCCAACCAAGATACAAGACACCATCTCTCTCTTCAAGCCTGTAGTTCTCACAGTAGTTCTCCAACAGGGTTTTGATGGTGGCATTCACCAATGAGCTCAATGGATATGGACTGAATCCTGCCATCATGAAGCGTGCCTTCCATTTACCAAGGAGCTCGTGACGTTCCACTCGTTCTGACCCCTCACATGCAATAATGTTGACGATGTCCCGGGCCAGGCAGTGCTGCTCTACACTGATACGCTCCTTATTCTCCCTTGAAAGAGTTACATCTAATGACTCAAAGATGGCAGTATAGTAATCCAGTGTCTCCACGAACCTCATGAAGAAAGGGGTAGTGTTGGTATTGGATTCTTGCTCTACCAAAGTCACCACCTTTGGCGACAAGCTCTTAACCATCCTCAGGATCCTGTCCCGATGATTCTCTGTGCTCACACTTTCATCTGGCATATGATGCAACTGAAATGGGAAGTTCACAGCCAACGCTTCACCAGGCCGGATCCCAAGATGGGCCACTTCAACATCAGAACCTGACATGGGTGCAGCGTGGAACTCGAATGGCACATTACATGACTTAGCAAGCTGCAATAATCTCTGCCCTACAATGTTAAGCCCCCCACCTCGGGCATAGGCAGATGTTGAATCATCAATACCCGTAATGCGTATCCGTGGGGGCCCACCTGGCCTTGCAGCTAATGCCTGGATCAGAGAGACCCACTGGCTGCCTTGAGCAATCTGGTAGTCAACAATGTGGATTCGATCTTCATCCTTCATGGCTTCAGCGATTGCACCGTTGGCAGACAAGTAACCAAACTTGAAGTATGGACAGACCTCATAGAGGATATGCATGTATGAGAGGAGCTCAGCGCTTGCAGGTTCTTTGCATCTCAGTGCTTTGTAGATAGAACTACCTGACGAAGCTAAGCGTGCAACGAGCCCTTCTAACAAATAAGCACCCAAGCGCTGCATAGGGTCCCCTGAAACTGAAACCATGTTCTTCAGTTCACCCATTAGCCATTCTGCTACCTGCAGATCATTATTGTCAATGGCTCTTGCACAAGTGATCAAGATCTGTTTTAAGTCTCCTTGGGCAATCTCGAGCACTTGACTTGGCTCGAATGAAACCTGGCCCGGGAAAGAACTTTCATGGCAGTCAGTGATATCTGAATCAGGCCCCAGCATCACAGTCTCCAATTCTCTTAGCTTGTTTCTTAGACCATTTACATCATTGGTTATGCAAGAGCTAGTTATGGGAGATCCGTAGTTGTTTTCAGGGGAATGACGATGAAGGTCCAATGGGTAAGATTGGAATTCTTGTTGGGATAATGGGCTCCCACTAGGCGAGAAACTGAGTGTAGATGGGGAGTTGTAAACAGCGTAACTGCCACTTGTGGACGATGACTCAAGGGTGCAATATTGCGTTTTGGAAGTCTGAACAGAGTAGTTAGCCCCTTGGCATCCCTCATCAGGTGAGAGGTCTTCTAAAGGTTGGCTCCAGATCTGATGATAGGACTCAGCCTCTTGCACTGGGATTGCATCATGCTGATGAAAGAACTGCTTTGACCCACTACTTGAACTTACAGAGGTGACAGAAGTTTGCATTGATGGATGGCCTACTAAGTGATATGCATCAGAAACTAGCAAGTCAGACGGAGCTAAATTATGGGTCTGGTCAGAGACATGCTCATAATACTTCTCAGAGACAGTTTGTTTTGAACCTAGCTGAGATCTCATCTGAAAAGTAATAAGCTACACCTGACCAGATATTGCAACAACTATTGCTTCCTCTTGAGCCACAGAAATGTTTGCCATGTAGGTATCACTTCATGAACAAATGAACTGCAGAGTACCCCGAATCAAGAGATTTGATTAGATTTTGCAGCCAAATACACTAGCCCATCACTTCAATATTTTAATCTACCAATCATATCCCAAACTGTTCTGGGACAAAAGTAGTTACAAGTTATAATAAAAATCAATAACTGCAGATAAAAGTGAAAAAGACTAGGACATCAGTTGCTGAAATTCCAAACAATACCGCAACTGCAGAAACTCAGAAAATTAAATGCATTCATACTCATCTTATGTCTGCAAATATAAATGTTTTGGATTTTGCATTTGAAGTCCCCATAATACAATACATTGGGTACATACAATTTAGGGTCATTTGCACCATAGCTTGATTTCAAAGCTATTTGAAACTTATCTTGCGTACATGCTAAACATTCTTTCCACTTTCATAAACATGAAAAAGTTGGTAGAATGATCATATTAAAGAATGAATGATAATATAGTGTAAAGTCTAATTTGAAGCATTTTTCCTAATGGTTCTTATTTAAAGATGTTGCTACATCTTTTCTTTCTATATCTTCCACATCTATCAAATGAAAGAGACTACTTTCTTCAAATATAAAAGAAAGTAAGAAATACATTAATCTTTTTTTCTGAATGATAAATGCATTAAACATCATACAACAAACCAATACAGTTAGCCATCTATTGCTAATTGATCAGCCATTGAATGAAACAGAGACTTGAAGGTAATATCAACAATTAAGCATTCATTGATTGTGTCAAAATAACCATAAAATCCCAAATCATCCAATGCCCCTGGAAGTGTAAACATGAGCCACCGGTCTCCAGTTGTGGTTCAGGCTCATGTTCAGGCCCATAATTCTATAATCAAAATTTAGACATATGATAGACAAAATATTTGTTAGCAGTGATGCTTTCCCCTTTGGGGATGATCTTAATATATACAGGAAACTTTCGAATATGGGGCTACAAGCAAAACAATTTACCATTAATGAAAAAAATCAAGAAAATATTCCTTATGCTAATAAGATTGGAAAGAATCTACAGTCCTCATCTGTGTTCCTACATGGAGATAATAGCACAAATTAATGGGTCTTTGTGAATCATGGGCCTGAACATGAGCCTGAATGATGACCAGAGTCCAGTGGCTCATGTTTACAGGAAGTACGACACTGAACTTCAAAAAAAAAAAGTCAAATGCAGAAATTAAGGTGCAAGAACTTGACCTTGCCAAATAAGCCAACATTGATACTTATTCACCACAAGAAACTCCAGTGATGTTGTACACACAAATATAATACTACACTACACCTAAATGCTCATTTATGGCATTCTAATATAAGGTTCATATGGTGCACATTCAAAATCTAATTCTCCTTTGGAAATATTAGTATTCTATAGCTTCAAAAGAACAATTCAAAGGTGCAAAAATATAAGATAAGTCATTGGTGAACTTTGAATAACTAATCAGATTCTAATCTCTGATCCCTCTTCATCACAGAAGCTAGACTATATGGCTAGAGGAGTTCTAAATAACCACACACTTCAAAGTTTTGACAAACCTTTAAAAACGTGAAAAATAACTAAGACACCTAATACCAAGCCAAAACCCATTTCATATGCTAAGAACTGACCAACTTACACTGATCAGTTCAGGACATACCCATCTATATCGTTTTTTCCTATCATCCCAACGAGTCTAGAATAAAAGTCTAATACTCACCGAGCTCTAATATCCACTGACCTATAATGAAGAACATATACAAATTATATTTGAAAAACTCATAAGTCATAACAGACTTGACAAATGCCTTTTAAATGTTGAAAAATACACTAGCCACTCAACATAAATATCAAGGGCACTTCCAATGTAATTAGTGCAAAAGAAAAGAAAATCTACAGCAATCTACTACCCCATCTCAGATAATCATAACCAGAAAATGAACATTATTGGATGAAACTTCATATAGACCCCCATTATCAACAACTTGCAGAAGCTGCAAAATGATTTTCAAGATGAAATATACGACACTTGACTGAGTCATATGATCATATCTATATTTTTCTCAAGTTTTAGCTCCCACAAGTTAATGATCCAAACAAGTGATACCAAAAAAAAAAAAAAAATGTTGCCAATGCACAAAAATTTCCAAGAGAAATTTCTAGACCTTCAGTTGGTGGCCATCAAATAGTCTAATAAGAACAATATTACAACAAACATGACCATTGAACAGAGAGAGGACAATATTAAATCGCTAGGACCTTCTAGTTAAAAGATTTCTGTAAAAATGCCATGCCATCTACATCATGTTGATGGTTTGGAATTTGGATTGCTGAACCATGAGCCTCATGGCTCACGGTTCTGCAATCTGAAATCCAAGCAAACTATTTAAATTCTCAGTGGATCATTTTTTTTCTTATGAGACACTTAAAACCTTTAACCTCAACATTAACTGTGGAACACACTGCTCAGTCAACCCAGAATCCTTTCATTAACAAACATTTTCAACAAGCAAATCAACCGCTCCTTTTGAGATTATCTGCCAAACCTTCCATAAATCAATTAAATATGCAAAATAAGAAACCATATCAGCTCTAAGGGTATGTTTGTGAAGATTTAAAAAAAAAAATTTATTATGGCTTACAAGAGAGTAATGTTCATTGTTCAGTACTAAAAGTTTCTGCTGTCTTCATTCTCTTAGGTAAACTTGAAAAAAAATTTGGGCCACTGAAACTGTAGAAATAAATATCCCAATTTTCATTTTTATCTAAAAATGAAATCACTATGAAAATAAAGTGTACCCCAGAAACTGTCCCACACAAATATGATCGAAGGCTCTGTTTTGCATCATTTCTCAGGAATGGAGATAAAACAACGCTATTGGGCACTAATCGTAGAGGTGAAAAAATACAGCACTGAGAACAGGAGAGGATTCCCTCTTCTCCCAAAAGGGATCCTGGTTTCAGCTCATATATTTCAACCACACAAAATCATCAACACCAAAGGATGTGTTTGGATCTCCCCCCAACCAACCCAACCAACAAGATTGTGAACTGGATCCAGTGTCATGTGCTACCTTAGGGCAGTAGTGGAATAATCACCCACTAATTATCATCACATGGTTTCATAATTTTGTGATGATATCATAATTTTGCACACACCATTCCAGTAACCCCAAACAAAACCAATTGTGAAAAGACTGTAGAATCCTAAAAATCAGAAGCTACAGCAAACCATAATGTTCAACTAGAAATACCTCACTCCCTCTCACAACAGCCATTTCCCACTCAAAAGACAAAAACCCATTCCAGAGGCCAGATGCACACCCACAAAATTTTTTCCAACAAATCAGACACCAACCCATTAAAGCAAACAATCTAACCTGCATAGAAAGGGAAACCACAGCTTTGAGTTTCAAGCAAAAGCTACTGAATTCACAGCTAACCCATAAAGCAATTCAGACCAAGAAGTGGGTGATCGCAGAGAATCTTACTTCAGCTACAAAACCCACTTTCCAAATCATCAAAAGGAGGACTTTATTGAAGAATATAAAAGAATTTTAAACCAGGAGGTACCTGGTGGAGAGAGAGAGAGAGAGCATTTGTTGAGCTCATGGCTGAGAAGGGTTGTTCTTCATTTTTGTCAGGACACAGACATAGATCTTGCCAAATGTATGCCCCTCAATAATCATTCATCTTCTGAGCTCATGGCCTGTGTTTCAACTTTGCAAGGAAGAAAATAGAACCTCTCTTTGGTACTTTGTTTAATATTTTTATTACCTTCAGGAAAAAGGCTTTGAGTTTTTTTTTTTTTAATTTTAATTTTAGTCCAAGCAGAATGATTTTAGACTTTACCAATGAGCTCATGACCTTACCCGACTGCCAAAACGATGACAAAAGCCATCATCATGTGTGGAATCGCCTCACACGGCTGATATGGACTTTTTTTAATGTTTTCATTTATATTTGTATTTTAAAATGACAGCTTAGCACAGCGGTAAAAATTTAATGGTAGCGACCCGTAGGATATGAGTTCAGCTCTTTCAAAATGAAGGTAACGAGGATGTGAGTTCAAGTCACAGAAATAGCTCCTTTAAAATGAAGGTAAAGTTGTGGACGTCTTGTCTTCCTTGAACTCTGTTATTTTTTTCATTTATGTTTGTGATTTAATGGTGTAAATTTTTCTTTAAATGGAATTAATTCCTAGAGATTCACGCCAAAATGAGTTGCCATGGAAATGGGACCTGATTTTCCAAGTGCTTGATTTGCTAGGCCTATAATTGGGTGTTATTCATTTATCATCTCCCCATCAATCATTTTTCATTAATGGCTAGATTAATTGATGGTCATTTATCATTTATGATTTGCTATTTTAATTACTTTCAGAAATATGTTTTCTAGAATTTCATTATGAGATTTGAATTACAAAGATTGTGGCTGAGTATTTATTTTCCGTATTTTCTTCGGTCAAGTTCATTACATGTAAGGCTATTTGATGGTCTTTTTGTATATTTACTTTTGATCTTTATTGTTAATCACTTATAGCATGAATTTTTATATATTTTATACAACCAAACATTTTCAGGTATTTACCTTATAGACTTTATTCACCTTGCAATTGGATTGCTCTAATTGCAATTAACATATGAAAATCTATAATTTATGGTTTTTTTAATTTTTAACTAAAACAGAAGGACTTGTACAAATCAATTGATTAATGTAGATAAAGGTTCCAGCTTTAGCCAATTGAAAGGTCAAAGTCATGAGTCAGAGTAATGCATCTAGACCACAGTATCTTGATGGGTAGGAGAAGGTCTGAAGTTTCCCTTTGGCCACTTGGGAACCATACATCTTCATTTATGTCATGTCTCTTTTGTTGGTCTACTTTCCCACAAAAATTTAGACAGTATTCTTGGTGGAAAGTGCTTATTGTCATTTATCACTCATACATATACACATTAACTCCATTAATCAACAATTCATTGACCATCTAAGAGATGCCGATTCTTACATATTTGACAAAGGTTTAAATTTGAACAGACACATTTTCCTCATCAAAGGGTCATATTATCTTGTTCAAGATTTTATCTACTTCCCTCGCATGAGGGTTCCATCACCTCTCAAAAGTCTAGTATCATCAATGAGGGAGCGGTTCCAACCCCCTATAGATGGAACACAAAATTTAAAAATTTTAAAAAGATTCATTGACCATGTGGATAAAAGTAATGTGCTTGACCACTGAACTCAGATGGCAACCTACGAAATTTACGACTACTCCATTCCTAGGGTTCTTCATTTATAGGGTTAGAATGATCTATGGTGTGATCGAGCTTGGCCCCACTTTAGAAATATCTAACCTAAGTGTGATGTAAATGTAAAACTCCAAAGAGTAGCTTACTCGTAATTTAACTACATTAACACCATTTGCATGCCATTCTTATCCACTTCCATCAAAACATGATGGCATTTTCGTAAGAAGTTAAAAACGAACTCATTGACGCAAGATGACATCAACGTGATATGGAGGCTCCACACCGCTGGCTCAAGCGCTCATTTCAGCTTTTCGGACGTGTCATCATCAATGTCGTGGTTATCGCCACCTAATAAAAGATTCGCCTAATCATCCTGTAATCTTCACCGCAATTAGTGGCAGATCAAGAATTTTTATTTAGGCCGAGCTAAACTTTTTAAAATTTTACTAGACATTTTTTTGCACCAACAATAGTAGTAAAGGAGAAAATTTATTGTATTTTAAAAATGAAGAAATAAACAATTTCTATAATCCCTATACTCTTATATGTGATATGCTTTTTAATTAATTGATTTGATGAATGAGATGGAACATCTGATACTGTATAATAGTGCTACTTGTAAAGCATCCAACGATGCTCGAGTACCCATAAAAATCAGTAATCCAACAGTGGGACCGACTCAGAGATCTTTACACTAATGGGACTAGGACATCGGAATGTGGTATTGTTCGGATGGGCTCTCAAGTCTTCCTATTTTATTCTTACTCCTAACCAGTTGTCATTTTAACCGGAGACACTGGACACTTACCAAGTGTTATGGCGATCATCTCAACAAGACTCCCTGGAAAGCTTTTTATCTTAGTTTTTAGAAGTTTGATTCTTAGACGAGTGTGTTTCAACAAGTATCTGAGTTGGATTGGAGGCCACACTTTCTATATAAGCGTGCAACATACATAGACCGAATATGAGTGGGCCCGAAAGTCGAACTGTTGTTTTTAGGTTGTTGGCAGAGGAAGAAAATGTTTTGGGGGTGGAAGTGGAAGTGGACTCTTTTACTTATGTGTGGTATGTTTGGATTGAGTCAAGTGAAGTGGAGTGAGATCGAGCCTTCATTTTGCGGACATGATTTGATGTGTAGGTCACATTAAAAGTGTAAAAATTAAAAAATTTTGTTTTCCTTTTTTTGAATAAAAAATTTAAAAAGCAACTATTATAGGACAAAAAATCATCTACTTTTTCCACAAAAGGTCAAAAAATTTTTCTTAAGCCAGTAAAAAAACAAAAAGTTATCATAACCTCATCCTATTGTATTATCTCTTGAATTGAGGCTTTACCTCACCACGCTTCACTTCACTATATTTTAGGCAAACTGTCCTATATACTCATCAAGTTGATCCGCCCCTGCCCACAATACCCTCCCCTCCCTATGATTTCTTAAAACCCGCATCCATCATATGTATAGAGTTACAAACTCAAAAATGATTGTAGCCAAAGTTGAAATATCACAAAATATATATATATATATCCAAAGCTGGTTGATACATGTAGCGAAAAGTTTTTTTTTTAAGTTTAGCCTGTGAGAATATTAAATGTCAACAGTTTTTTTTTCTCCTAAGTTGGACTATGGGTCGGAAGTGATATTTTAAACTTAAAAATCAAGGGATGAATCCCTAAACATCTATGTAATACTAAGTTGTCTACACCACTCAACCATGAGAGTATTAAGTAATATCAATAAATTCATTCTATAAGCAAATAAAATAGCTGATTTGTTGGTAAATTTAGTGGTGAGGCATAAAGATTGAGCTCTAAACATAGCATTCACAACCAGTGACTTGGGTATGGTGTGTGTGAATATTTATCAGACAAAAACAAAACTACTATGAGATGAGAATTAAAAAAATCGATATCAGCATACAATTTCAATCTTTTGTCAGAATGAACAATTTTATGGATAGGATGAAACCTTTTACATCGGTCCACATCTAAAGCTTGAGACTCATCGGTAATTGTATCCATCCACCCTAGACATAGCACAGATTTGACTCTAAGTGGCAGTGGATCAGGTTAAATGCCTTAATTGGCAAGGCACCTTCATTCCATATAAATAAAGATTGATCAATCCTTTACTTAACGAGGGACTAAGTGAGCAGGGCCCACAGAGGTGGAAAGGGCTGGTGCCATTCCTAGGAAAGCCCAAAAATAAAAATAGAAAAACACTTACAAATTTTAGAAATTAACATTAATTTACATTTGCCCCTTTATCCAATATTTCTTTTACATAAAGCCCCCCCGTTCAATTTCTTGGATCATCGGTGAGTGTGTGTGGATCTGTGTGTGAGTACTTACATTTCAATAATAATAATAATAATAATAATAATAATAATAATGAGAATAGTGTAGATCAAGCTTCAAGGCAAGTTTGAGTTTAGAAAACCAGGACTCAATTTATCCCCTTTAGATTAGGCATGGGTGGTGTAACACTCCGACCCAACTTAAGCCGAATTAGTAGGTAATTAAGTATCCTTTTTGTTGTTAAGAGTGTTTTGGTTTTGCTTTTCTTTGGTCTTGAGCTATGAATAGGTAGTTTGGTTGCGTTTGACTTAGTTTCGCTAGTCTGAGCCCTTTTTCATATTTTTTGCTTTGGTTGGACCTTGTCAGTTTTGCGTCATTTTGCTGTCAACGTGTGTATTTCGTCGAGCTTGTTAATCTTCGTAATTGTTTTGGATCCAAATGACTTCGTTTGTGTAAATATTTGGACTTGCTTGTAATTTCGACTCATCTTTAGCTTATAATATCCTACCTACCACCACTCTAGTTTCTCTCGGTTTGTTCTCTCGTTCAGCTCTCTTTCTTTTTCCTTCTTTCGTTTCTATCTCGTGAGGAAGAAGGGAGCAGTGTGTGTCATTCTTGTGTGTTCCAGCGGATTGAGCCAAGACAACGACTAGTGTGTGTGTGGATTTCCGTTGTGAGGCAAGTATAAGCACAAGTAGAGTTAACACTGATTGGTAATGCTTTGATTATGTGTATATTTTACTCTTCTTGTATGAATCATTGTTAGACAGCCCTATTGAGTGAGATTCGTTAGTATCTGTCTGTATTCAGTTGAGAGTTAGCCATTTTGTAATTCTGTAATTGATTCAGGAAACTGACTCAGCGCACTCACGGCTAAACTGTGAATTGTGCTACGGCTGAGCAGTGAAATGGCTTACGGCTACACCGTGACCTAGCCGTGACCTTGACCATAGATCAATACAGGGTGACATTTGAAATAACTGAGAGTTGGCACATTTGCTGCTCTTCTACGGCCCAGCCAAATCTAAGCCGTATAGTGTGTTACGACTAAGCCGTAGAGCAGGATACGGCTGCGCCGTAGAGTAAATTACGGTTGAGCCGTAAATGTGGATGAATAGTTTGGGAAACCTCGGCTCCGCCGCAGTGTAGATTAGGGCTACGCCGTAAGATGCCTACGGCTCAGCCGTATGTTCACCTACGGCTACACCGTGTGACTCTGAGAAATGAATACAAAAACGAGTAGGAGTAAAGAAGAGAAATGATATGACTCTCATACTAGAATGTAAGCAACTTAAACATGCCCAATGGAATGTCAGAATGACATAAATGATCTCGAATGCTGCGTCTCATTCATGTATGTTATCCAGTTATTTAGCACTTTCCCATGGGTATTGGTTTAAGGGACTTTGGTATACTTTCACTAGAAGATGCAACACTCCTTGATGGAACAACTGTGTATCAAATACCTTAAAACTACATCAACATGCACGGTTAGAAACACTGGACAACTAGATTAGGATTGGCTTGTAATTGACCTTGATTCACCATGGTATATCTGATTTGCATAGCATATTGATTTCGGTTTTGCCCTCATGTGTTCTGCGCTGGACCTCTTGATTCTGTGGGAAATGTAGCTACCTCCCCAGAGCGAAGCCCGAGCAAGGACACTTCATTTCTGTGTATTTGTTATGGTTCATATGGAGTACTTGAGTTCAGTGATTATTTGTTATTTGTACTCATTCGTCAGTGCTGATTCGTATTTGCTTACGCTCATTCGTTATTCGTATTGTTATTTGTATTGCTTATCAGTATGAGCCGTATTGCGTATCAGTGTGTGATGCACTACTAGTGTTCGTTTATTGTAATAGATTGTGATATGAGATCCGTATGTGATATTGCTTGATGTGCATCATCTGATTTGATTGTGATTGCGATTATCTATTTATGGCACTACTCAGCCTCAGCCTCAGGATACCCGACGGGGTTGACTTTGGTTTAGTATGTGTGATCGCCTCTGCAGAGTGCTCGTGTCCTGGGCTTCCGAACCCCGGGAATTAGAGACCCATTCGTACCCTGGCCCGGTCGATGGTGTTCTTATATTTGTGTGCTCTCGAAAGGGAGAATATGGCAAATATAGTAGCCAGCTTGAGTGTGTAATTCTATTGATGATTCTAACAGCATACTTATTCTTGCACGATTTGCCTAGTGTACGAACATGCTCACTATGGATATTTGCATTACTACTTTTGCTTATTGATAGATATAATTCGTGTTATATTCTTGTGGCTTATATTTTGCTAAGTCGTTGTACTTATGAGTTGTTCTTGGTGTTGCAGGCTTAAATCCCTCTTCCGATCCTGCGTCGGTCATCCCGACTCCAGGAGAGGCTCGCGAGGCCCCCTCCAGCCTATAGAAGTGGACGTGATCCATTCTTCATAGAGCGGTGTACATCATTTTGTTTTCCCTCCATTGTGTCTGAGCGTATCTGTGGGATTTTTCTGTAGACTTTATTTTGGGTCTGATTTATATCTGTATTTTGATTTTGTAGACTAGTCTCTCTATTTTGTTGTACATCTTTGTGATCAGTCCAGTCTTTTGTAATCATTGTGTCTTTTGTTATTTTGTGGTATGCCTTGATACTTACAGCTTCCGCATACACTTGTTTGCACGTGTGATTGATCCCTTGTGTGTGTACATTTGGACGAGGTCCAGGTGTACATGCACGGGAGTACGTGCGTCACTGGTTAGGTTTTCTTTAACCCCCGATTTCTGGGCTCTGGTTGTGACAGGTGGACCCAAATAGGGGCACTTGGGTGCGGCCGCACCCGTCAACCCACCGTGATTTTCTAAATTTCAATGAAAATTGTGAATTCATCTTTAAAATCCACAGAAAAAATCATAATTTGCCTCTAATACTAAATTATTTATTAGGGCCTGCACCCCTCAAATGAAAGTACTGAGTCTACCTTTGAGTCTAGGCATGCATATTGGTAGTGGCCGAGCGGAGTTCACACGATAACTCAATTTAGCTGGGCTTGTTTGAGATAGGGTCCTTTTGTCCCCTTCCACTGTGCCACTTTTGCCACACTGCGTGTGAGCTTTACCTAGATAAGGGAAGGGTGCTTTGGTATCAGGGTTGATCTCAGTTGTGCGAATCTCTTGCGTAATCTTAAATCAACCCCTTCAGTCATAAATAATAAAAACGTTTGGCATGATGTGCCGAGGGACTTTAGGAAAAGATGGATATTGCTGCTGCTTTCCAACTCCGTAAAGTGAAGTGAGATTACCGGAGACCCACATCCTCATCTTCAAGATTCTTTACAGGAAAGGGGTGCTTAAAGAATAAAGAGCAACTTTGGCCATTCCTAAATAAATAAATATACTACTCGAAGCACCCAACCTGATCAAAATCTGAAATTGGATTTTGTTTGTTTTGCCAATTTGAATGAGACCACCTAAATTCATTACAATGGATAGGTATTGACGTAAGAATGCCGAATATATAAGATTCGGTCAATTAAATGATCATAACATTTTCTGATTAGATCTTTAAAGTTTAATGGCTGTACCTATTGGACGACACCAAGTGGCACAACCAAGTTGAGGCTATGGGTTCAAGCAAAAACAAAAACTTCATATGTTGCAATATTAGTTAGCCAAAATAAGTAAATTTATTGTGATAAAATTTAATGGTAAATAGTTTTTAAATTAAGAGGAAAAAGAGTGTACGAAGGAATTGCATTAATCATAAGAGGACCTTGATTAGTCACTTATTTGAATGATCAAACTCCAAAATCCAAGCATGAACCCATTTTCAAAACCCCCTTGATAATGGGGCTCAGCAGACCCTATTAATTATTGGGTCCAATTATTCAGGTCTGATTATAAACACCCATATAAATATACTATATACATATAAAAAGATATAATAACAAATATGATATATATTGTTATGCTCTAAACTTGGAATGGACAACCTTGAGGACCATGTCGAAAATAAATATAAAGAAAGTGTCAAAACAATATGTTCCAATCGTCAATGACAAGATAGGATGGCCTGGATGAGCTCTGACTAATGACATTTTTTATTTACCTTGAAAGATGTTTGACATTTACAACTAAACAGAAAATTTTTTTGGTGCACTCCACTAAAGTCCAGTATTCCGATCATAGACAAACAAGACAATAATAAATGTCAAGGACAAAGACCGAAGACAAAGGGATAGAGACAAACATTAAAAAATCTCTCTGTGGATGACCTCTATTTATTATTAGTCTCCCAATTGCATTTGGATAATAATGTTTCGTACAAGGTTGAACTGGCAGTGGGCCAATTCCATGGTTTAGATTATATACCACCCTTTCTGATCTTAGAGTCATAATAGGATCTCCCACCAAACTCCAAACTTCTCAATTAAGAGGTGACGATCTCATCTGTCAAACTCCAAACTTCTTAATTAAGAGGTGACGATCTCATCTGTTTCCACTCCCTTCTCTTCTTTTAACCAATCACGATCATAATAACTTGGAGATCCTCACTGCTTCACAAAATATGAATAAGGGAGAGACGAAATAAATTCACCCCAACTCCTTGTCTCCCTTAAAATGGAAGACATTTGTAAACCTAATAAAATCGGTTCACTCCCAACCATACCAAATGCGGCCTGTGCCAATCCTACAAATCAATCATGACTGAGATGTAGGCGACACAATATCAACGGTTAAGAATGGGGCTCAAAAGTGGGCCACACTAACATAACACTCTTGGGCTTTTTGCTCGGTAAATCATTCACTTTATGAGTTTCACTTTTCTACTTGAATAAATTAAATGGATGTGCACATCTATTTGGAAAAGTGATATGGACTAGTTTATTACCTCTATCAGTTTTATTTTAAATTGAGGTAAAAATTAAATAATTTCGACACTGGCCTCTTATTATTATTATTATTATTATTATTATTATTATTATTATTATTATTATTATATTTTGCTAGATTGGAGACTCGAACATGCACCCATGCTCATACACCAGTATTGCAGCTATCTGATATATAGTTCTGAACAACCTATGTTTAACCAAGAAATATGAATATACTTTGAGAAATGTTGTTATCAAAAAAATTTTAAATGTTATTAAAGTCAACTAGTCATGAATTTGAATCCAAAGTGGAAAGACTTGATGTTTAACAAAATGTACATATTGAGAAAAGTGTGTAACGGGGCTCTCCGCAAGGGATGTGGACATTGGTGGACTGACTTTTCAACCCCCACTTAACTGAAAAAATGCCCATAGGACTTACATTTCAACCCCCACTTAACTGAAAAAATGCCTATAAGTTATCTAAAGTCCATCTAGCCAAGCCCCAACTTGAAAAAGTGTCCAACCAGCATCCATATCCCTAAACTCTCTCCCTCTCTCTAAAAAGATCCCTAAATTAGAAGACATCCTCAAATTACACTCCGTATGATTATCACATTGTGCTTATTTAGATTAGATTAGCTTTTGACACATAAAAAAACACGGCCCCCTCTAATCAAATCCAAATCCTAATGAGCGATGAGTGAATATTTTGTTTCCAACATGACTTTGCTTCTCAATTTCTAAGCTTATAGTGGAATGTAATTCAGCTCCGGGGATCAAACTAGGATCATTTTCAAACATGGTTTTTAACTCAAATCAAAGCCTATTTAGATTTGAACACAAATTTTATTTTTGTTAATATAATTCAATTTAAATTAAAATGGATGTGAATATTGGACATTAATCTAATTCTATTTATTTAATTACTTTAGTATTTGGGACTATAGTTCAACTTCAACCCTACTAATTAATACCGTAGTGTGTTGGCTTTTTATCTCATATGGGCATTATCATAGCAAAATATTCAAGTGAGAATTACCCTCACGATTATTTCTATAAGAAATATGGATGGTGTCCAACTATCACAAAATCCAAACTTTGCAATGAACAAAAATCCTCCCAAAGTCACATGTTATGAGGTTTGGCATACATTCAAATAGACTGGACCATTGGATCGACTGTATATCCATCAGAACAGATTGAAGTTGTGGACCGCAGATGAAGGAATTAGGGACATATGATTGCGGTCAAAAATAATATCTACGGTGTTTTTTGTATGAATCTTCCCATTTATCCCAGTCTCATCTCTAGATGGAACGCACAGTGCGCCCAACAAAAAAGTTCGCATGGGCACTCTTTGCGAGCAATTCTCATGATAATATGCCCATTATAAACATATAGTCTAATTTTTTAAGTAGCTCTAAAACGCAGCCAACACATATTAGTTTGGCTGTCACTAAAATTCATCTTTCAAATTATCATTTTAAATTTAAAAAATCCTTTTTTCTAGCTCCCATCAAACTAAAATTTTAGATGAGCCACTGGACGTGGAATGTGTGCTTGTGTGTGGGGATGTGCAACCAAATGGTGGTAATGAGCCCTACTGTAAATAACTGAAAATGCATTAAGAAGGATAATATATTATCCTGCACCTAACCACAATAAGAAGACTTTTCCACATTAAACAAATGACAATTTTTAAGACCCCAGAGACTAGTTTAGATCCAACACATGGACTCTTATATAGATCATATTCTAAAGAGACATGGCATTTCATATTTCAATACAACAACTAACTCCTATATCGATGTTTAACTTTCCAAGATATCCTTTGGACTCCACATGCGACTCTTAGATTCCCTTCAAGAATTTTTTTTTTGAATTTCATTACAGAAATTTTAAAGCGATACACATCATATTATTGGTGAGGGCTATAGATACCCATCGATCAAACCGGTGTTACATTTGTGAATAGGGTTTCATAAACATTTTGTACTCTTTATTTTTGCTACAACAGAATATTCTAATTCACGGACTCCACTGACACATGTCCCTAGGCCCCAGCCAATGAAGTTACAACTAAAAAAAAAATTTAAAATAAAGGATGGCTTGATCCAATTGTAGAAGCTTACAGGTCACATTTTGAAGGACGTAGGTTCAAGTCATAAAATAGCCTCTTCAAAATAAAGGTAAGGCTGCATACATCTTGCCCTCCCTAGACCCAGCTATGTGAGAGCCTCGTGTACTCTGCCGCCCTTTTTTTTTAGAAAGCTTATTACTAGGTTTATATCTTGTAATCCGGCTTAACCATATAGAAAATCACGACATTGGTATAATTATATACTTGTCATTGAAGTACGTAAAGACATTGCCGGTTTTATCTTTTAGTTGCTCGAGATGCAGAATTCAAGGCAAGGTGGAGATTGCTCAATTTATATTTTGTATTCATGTTTGGCTGGATGGGTTCATTGTGTTAGCCAAGGACCAGGTTAAGGTCATGGGTATTTTAGAAATTATACCGGGCTATTTTTTGAGGCAAAAGAAGCAGAGATTATATAATGATATAATCTGTAACTCTAAATCTTGCGTTGAAAAGATGTGAGAGTTCCCTTGCTCGTGGTATTCCTACTCCACGTAAGAGAGATGATGTGAGAAAGTGAGAGTCCCTGTATGCTTTACTTGTCATAGTGAAAATGATCGTCTCTATGCCGTGGATGTAGTCCCGTTTAGGTGAACTATGTAAATTTCTATGTCTCTTCCTATGTGGTTGCTTCTTTGTCAATTTTGAGCTTCATGTATGTGCACAATATGTGATGTCAAAATTACAATAAATGGTATCTCTTCACTTTTTTGGCGTCCAAGAAAGCCCGGATTTCTCCTTGAATTTTGTAGCATGTGATCTTTCAAACTTTCACACACTGACCTTGAGTTTACTTTCTAAGATCTCAAGTTCGACTCCCATCATTTGCATTATACGAGTATTCTTGGTGCGACCATGTATGCATCCCCTAAGAAATAGTCCTTGTTTGCTAGAAGCGAGTTGCCTCCGGATTGGAAGGCAAAAGTCTAAAGGATTGATTGGCAAGAAATACCCTAGGTCATAAAAAAATAATATATATATATTTTATTTCAAAAAAATCCACTCACCAGAGTGACTTGGAAGGAGATGAGTAGGATTAGGATAACTTGGCAAGTTTAGATAGAAAACTCCACTACTGCACGCTACATTACTACATCAACTGATCATACTTATTGAATTTTGATAATAATAATTAGAAAAGCTAAACACAATCTAAATAAGATTAGCTATTGTTGAATATTCCATAATGTAAGTCAATACCAGCGGATACTTGCCAATGCAATGATATACACCATTAGTTTTTCTTTTCTTTTGTTTTTTAACCCTGACTGAGAGACCTAAACTACAGTTTACATGTATCAATTTGAGTGGCCTGGTTCTTCTTCTTCGTCTTTAAATCGAGCGCCTAGTTGATAGGGGGCTTGATGCCATTTGGACGTGGGTGAGTACCAAAACATGACCCGATCTAACTGGACCATATTTGATCCGCCAAATCGGACTTTCATCTAATATTGTTCGGTCGAGGGTCAGGTTTTTCTTACTCATAGAAAAATGGGTGGGATTAGACTTGACTTGCTTAACCCACGTGATGCATATTCAACGTATAAAAAGATTATTTCATATAGTTCGTGAAATGAAATTCGTCACGGGTAACCATTTACAAATGGGCCAGAAATTAAATGAAGGTTTAATGCATGGCCTGAGAAATGTTAATGGAACTGGGTCCAACTTTTTGCAGACAGGAAACTTGGTAATGGGCCTCATATAATTCGTAAACTGAAGTTGGGCTTAGGCTGGCTTTTGCAGAATCAAGTCAGGTTAGGTCAGGCTAACCCATTCAAGTTGCGTGCACACACATCAGTTTGGTTTGACCTGTATGGGTTTCAAGTCAGATCAGGTTGACCTACCCTCAGTGCGGGTTAAGGATATCTGATCTGTTTTATAATTTAAAAAAAGTCCAAAATGGGCCGTGGTCCAAACCGTAGACTCTTCCCTGCTCTAAATATCGGACTCTCTAATTCTCTCTCACTCTCTCTCTCTTCATAGTAACCTATTTATCATTTGTTGCATCTCAAATGGGCCTTAAAATACTTTGAAAACTTATGAACCCGCTCTCCCAATTTTTGTTTTTTGCTTAGTTGGCATAGTGGCAAAGATATAGGAAATAAATTGCTCCTACCACAGTTTGAAATCCAATGGAAACTATAAGAGCCGGCGCCTTATTTACAAGGCCAGCCGTCTATTCCCATAAAAGAGGTATATGAAAAGAGAGATGAGAGAGAGAGAGAAAGAGAATGGTCTAGCCCTCCAGCTTTTTATCTTCTTCTTGCAGCTAATCTTGGTCTCAGCATGGACTTGCATGGTACTCTGGAAACAATATTTAAACTGGTAATCCAAGAACAGGAGGAGAGACCAATTTGGGGAAACAGAGAGATGAAAGTGACAAGGTTTTATTTTTCTTTTTTTTTCTTTTGGGTTTGTTGTGGTGGTGGGGTTGGATTGGACTGGGACCATCAAGCTTGGGTTGTTTGGCCCATATATATACATCCGTCGCACGGACAGTGGTATGTTTATCTTTTCGAAACAAAATTGTCCCAGTGGGGATGACAATTGACAACAGATCAGGTTTGGTAGGAGCCAATGATTGACATTAGCTGAGGGGCAAAATTTGACACAGGACACTTTTTTTATATATACCACAAAACAATGCATTTCTTTGCATTGTTATCACTTTGCTGTACCGCAAAAGATTCGCAGATTTGATTCCACCAAAACATATGTAAAACAGATTTCGACTTGAAGTCGATTTGGGTCAACATTAATAAACACATCCTGTCCGTAACCTGGATAGGGGTGAATCAGGGCAAGTCACCTTAACAGCTCACTAGTTGCTCGCTTAAAATAATATTAAAAAAAAAACTTCATTAATGTCTTGCTTTATTTTCTTTGACAATAAGGATTCAGATTTCTCACAATTACTCGATCAGCATTTCCGTGCGGCAAGTTTTCTCTTTTCAAGTTACTCTGCGGTTCCTGCACAAACACATGAAAGAAATATTTCCAAAAGAAAAGTTATAATAGAAATTTGTAGGAGTAGGGCTTTACTTGAAATTATCTAAATATATATGTATTGGGTAATATATAAAAAAAAAACCCTTCAATTAATCAATTAAATATAAATATGTGTAAAGTGGGTAATATACAAAAAAAACCCTTAATTAATCAATTAAATAGAGAAAAAGGCCTACAAAGTACAAACCTCACCCCCAAAGAAAAGAAGAAAAGAAGAAGAAACAAAGCTGGATTTGGATAAAAGCGGATATTTTCAGCGTCCGATATTTCGTGCAGGGTTTTGTGGTTGTCGTTGGGAGTGTTCCGTTCCGAAAGAAAAAGAAGCAGACTTGGATTTTAGGGTTTTTGAGGAAGGAATATTCTCTTTGCTGATTCGAATGGCGTCTCTCTGTTTCTATCTCGATTCCATTCCTCTCTCTCCCTTTCCCTCCCATTCTCCTCTGCTTCTCACTTCTCATTCTCCTGCCGACTCAATCCTCAACACAAGAAGAAGAATAAGAAGAAGATTCGTCGCTTTCTCCACACACTCTAACCCTAGAATCCTCAAATCCAATCGCAAGTTGCCCTCCGGAAAGTTATTTCTGCCCTACATCGATGAAGAAGAAGAAGAAGAAGAAGAAGAAGAAGAGCTAAAAGGAAGTTCAAATACAGTTCAAATTCTGAAAGCAGAGAGAGAGGAAACACTGAAATGTGGACGCAACCTGCAGCTCAAACCCAGTTCTCTGCAGACAAAACACAGCAAGGACATTCCAGCGAGGAGAAAGAAAGGAACTGCAGCCCGAGCTGAGGAAAGAGGGTTTGTCAGTGGCAGTGCAAAGGTAGTACGATTCTCTTATGACTTTGCTAATTAGATTCTGTTCCTCTTGTTTGTTTCATGTAAGTGCGTTCCTTGCAGATTCGTCAGCTATCTGAAGATTTGGGTTTTGATGAGAAGTGGTTTCCTCTTATTGATTACTTGAGCACGTTTGGACTGAAGGAATCTCACTTTATCCAAATCTCTGAGAGGCACATGCCTTGCCTTCAGCTAAATGTGGCGTCTGCCCAAGAGAGGCTGGAGTACTTGCTGAGTGTCGGTGTCAAACACAGAGACATCAAAAAGATACTGCTGAGGCAACCCCAGATTCTGGAGTACACCGTGGAGAATAATCTCAAGTCACACGTTGCGTTTTTGGTGAGTTTGGGTGTCCCTGATTCCCGAATTGGACAGATAATCACAGCTGCTCCATCTCTGTTTTCTTACAGTGTGGAGCATTCTTTGAAGCCCACAGTTAGGTATCTGGTTGAAGAAGTGGGTATCAAAGAAAGTGAAGTGAGCAAAGTTGTCCAGTTGAGTCCTCAAATACTGGTTCAGCGAATTGGCAACTCGTGGACCACCCGCTTCTGTTTCCTGTCTAAGGAGCTGGGTGCGCCTAAAGATAGCATAGTGAAGATGGTTACAAAGCATCCACAAGTTCTGCATTACAGCATCGAGGATGGAATACTGCCAAGAATCAATTTCCTGAGGAGTATTGGGATGTGCGACTCGGACATCTTGAAAGTGCTAACTAGTCTTACTCAGGTCAGACCTGGCATTCCCTCCAGTTGTATATAAATTCCCAATTAGAATAAGTGTTGATAATAATGGCAGGGTCTGACCATCCATTCGCGTCAATGCAATCATATTCTCTAATTGATTAACATATGCCCGCTGAATTTTGGACCGTTCCCTATGTGTAAATGTAATCGTGCAGAATTGTCTCCCATGGGAGTCTGCGTGGAGTCCCATGTGCGAAACTCCATCCCTGCTTTTAACACAAAGAGCAAGGATCAAAATAGCAGTAGCAGTTCTTCTAGCGGCCGACCACCGAAATGCTATGTAGCGGGTAGCAGTGCAATTAAAATTGTCAAAACATCTGAAAAATTATATAGAATCCAGAATATTGAAAAAATTTAGAATATGTTTTTCCTTTTTTTTTCTTCCAAAAATAACAAAGATAAGGGGGCATAGCGGTCCCCTTATTGTGTTTTGTGTGCGTGTGTGTCTTCTAGCTTTAGATTGGAAGAAAGTGATGTTATGGACGTAACTTGGATAAGAATTGTGGTAAAATGGAAGAAGATAAGTAAAAAGAGAGAAAGTTGACTCTTTGAAGTCATTGGCTAGGTTACTGCTACATAGCGGCTCTAACACTCAAATAGTGTAGCGGCCCTTGCTGCTACGGCTGACAGAACGGCTGCTATCCTACGTAGCGGCCGCTATTTTAATCCATGGGAATGAGTGCCCCCTATATTAAAGGCGGGCACCAAGTTTCGCGGACGGCTTGCAGAGCTATCACCCACAGGAGATTTGTTTAGTTGGATTTTTTTGTTATACTACATTTACAACCCACAATTTGGATGTTTGGGCTGAGTTACATGTATGCATGGGTTACATTGGTTGTGGGCATGAAGGACCATCATGTCGGCTAAGTATCCCATAGGTCGTCAAATTGCCGACATCCCACGTTTTTGGTTTTAGTTGTCGATGATGCTTTTGTCATTGCATGATGGTATTAGTCTTTTCTTTGCAGGTGTTATCTTTGTCGTTGGAGGACAATCTGAAGCCTAAGTATCTATACTTGGTAAATGAACTCCGCAATGAGGTCAAGTCCCTGACAAAATACCCAACATATTTAAGCTTGTCTCTAGAGCAGAGAATTCGACCTCGTCATAGGTTCTTGGTTTCCTTGAAGAAAGTTCCAAAGGGACCATTTCCTCTGAGCTCATTGGTTCCTACAGATGAAAGCTTTTGTCAGCAGTGGGCTGGAACTAGCTTGGAGAAGTATTTGGCATTTAGGCAGACATTTTTACTATCAGATTTTGCAAAGAAGTATGACAGAAGGAAAATTATAGAACCGCACCTTTCATACTAAAGAAAGTATCCCGTTTTCAGTTGGCATTGCCTCCATCACTGTGTTGAATATGTGACAATAATTTCAATTGCAATGCGTTCCTTGATGAAACATCTCTGGCATATGATCTTGTCCATGGCAGAGGAGCAACTGTGTCTTAGGTTCTCATTTTCCTCTGAAGAAGTTCCAATATGTGTACCTCTCAGCTCGTCATTTCTGACATTTGGGAAGTATTTTTTTAGAAAAATGCTACAGTCAGGCTTTCTGTAGCATAAAACAAAAAAATGGAAATGGTAGCTCATGGAACATGCCTTCAAGCTATAGAGCAGGATTGCTGATTCAAGTATTGGAAGATTGGTGGGGACCTTTCAGCAACTTCTTGGTATTTTGGGTTGCACATGAAGCTTCTCTGTCAGCTTCAAATCATTTTTGTAAGTTTCTATGATTTATTTTGATAGCTTTCTGGCAGTGTTGGTTATCATTTATTTCTTATGTTATTATCATCTCTGTTTACATACTTGTGGAGCACATGGAAGATCTGTTCACCTAAAAGAAATTCGATAGGCCATGGCTCTGGTTGGTTTGGGTTTTTTTTGGTTGTTTTTTTTTTTTTTTTTTTGTGGGGGGGGGGGGGGGGGGGGGTTGTGATTGGCCATGACTTAAGTGATGCTGCAAGGATGGGGAAGAGTAATCAAGGATTACTTTTATAGCATACAAGCTTCAGATGGGATGGGATGGGGTGGGGTGGGGTGGGGTGGGGGTGGGGGTGATTGGCCATGACTTAAATGATGCTGCAAGGATGGGAAAGAGTAATCAAGGATTACTTTTATAGCATACAAGCTTCAGATGTCTTCATCTCACACTGATAGACATTCAACACCAAACTAGATAAGAGTGCAATAGCTTTTCATTCCATTCAGTACTTGACACGAGAGGAAACATTCATATATGTAGCCCCTAGAGGATAAGATTACTCTGATGCAACTTATCTTTCCACTGCTTCAAATGATCAAATCCTAAATAATAACTAATCTTGATAGTTTCAACCTATTGCATCCGGAACAATAGCATCTAGTTTAATTGCTCTGAATAAGATCTTTCTTTATGTATGATTCTAGAGAAAACAATAAATGCACAGCAGTGCAATGAGCCCATGGATCTATTTCTCAACCAGTGGCTTCAGCCTCCTGCAATAAACTGTTGGGCTTGGTGTCCTTCGGCTGGACCAAGGGCTTGGATTGGCCTGTGGACTTCTGACCCATGGCTGGTGCACGGCCTGCATCACTGAATCATATGTGTGGAACGTGTTGCTCGTTCTTCTGGGAAAACTGGATAGGCCATAGCTTTAGAAGTACATTGGCTGGACCTTTTAACCATTTGATTTTAGTACTTTTGTGGATTTTCATGAAAAATGTCATGATGTCAATTCAGTTTGTCTATTGAGTGTCACAGCAAAGGGTCTGGATTTTTTTTTATTTTTGGATTAGAATCTTTTAATTTTTTGTTTTCCAGTATATGGTGTGGGGTTTTCGTAGTTGGAAAAATGATTGGTCTTGATCTTGTAGGACTATCCATGTGTGCCAGAATGAGTTACTGATAGTTTAAGTATTAAAGGAACTCAATGCCGTAGTTTTTACCTGCATGAAATTGGTTTCTAGTACAGTCAATTACTGTACTGAAATTTGTGCACTACCTAGTCTGGTATTGACATTAGGAAATGTTTAACATTGTCAGATGGAGCAATGTTTCTCTTCAATATTGAACAATCGGGGATTTAAAAGTCTAATTTTTTTGCTCATGCATCTTGCTCTTAAGCACGGGTCAATAACTCTAAAGAAATGGAGGCAATTTTGACAATGTGACAAATGTTGTGGCACTGCACACACTCATACATATGTACATTTCTATCTGTACATCCTTGCTTTGAACATGCATGCTGTAGAAGAATCTTAACTTTTGAAGAGCAGGTTCCTAATTATGATTACTTCAACTATTTCTTTCAGGTCCCTACTATCTGTAACTATGTCAATTTTGAAGTCCTTGGAGGCACAAGCTATAAACACTGCAAATTTGTATTTGAATGTTGTATGATAATCTGTTCAAGCTTTTCTGGGGACACTAATTGTAGGTTCTTGTATTGCCCCATTTTTTGTAAAATGAATAGTATACTTCCTTTTAGCCGACCCCAACATGGTTGGGATAAGGCTTTGATGATGATGATGATGATGAATAGTATACTTCCTTTACCTCTAATTCATAGTGCTTTTTTACTTCTATGAGAAATGCATGGTGATATCACAACCATCCAAGATGGCAAAGGGATCTTCGTTTCTGTGTTTGTTTGTTTTCGTTATTGGTTCATGTTCTGTAATCACGATTGGGTTGGCAGAAGTTGATTAGTAAAATGTGTAATCACGATTAGTTGTGGGGTAAGGTCCGTAAGGATTCTTTCATGATGATTGATGATAATGGCGAATTTTGTTCAGGATTTCTATATGTAGAGAAGGAAAGAATACAATCTTTTCTGGAAAGTTTATCTGACACAGAAACGTCATGTTTAATTGAAGAACACCCTGGATGAGTCCAAAATTTATGCAAAATGGGTATTTATCTGTTTATACACCCTTTACCTCCCTGTAGCCCAGTCTTCTCTCTTGATATGATATCATCATTATCATTATCATAGCCTTAAATGTAGTACTAAACTTAAACAGGCCATGACCATTTATTTCCTACTATGGTGCTTGAAAATGATATTATACACGCAGAATCTCTCTCTCTCCCTCTCCTGCGAATGTCCTGGATCCCTTACAAATGGAACCACAGTTGAATTGAAAATAAAAAATAATGTATTATAAAACCATCAAACTTGAGGCTGTAGATCAAGATGGGACTCACAGGCTAGTCATGATGGTATTATTTGCGAGACGTTGCTGATGCAGGACCTACTAAATATTGAATGAAATGCAAGTAGAGATCAAATATCTTAATATTATGTGCATTAATTAATCTAAAGTTAGCACCAATACAAAATCGTAAGTAAAATTCAGCGAGAGTTATTGGTTCTGATCCGCAATTTAAAATCACAGTCCCGTAAGTAGTTTTTTTCCAAAGTATGGAGATGGACCTTTGGAAGCTAGAACTTCCAACTAGCTAATGGATTCAAATCCAAATGATTTCAAATTGAAATTCAGACCTTAACAATATGTGTTCCTCGCAACTAGCGGTGGAATTAGGGTTTAGATCGGAATGGAATGAATTAATATAATGATCAGCCAATAGAAGGGAATTTGGGGACCAGATCTAGGGTTTAGTGGAGATTGGTCCATTGAGATGACCTCATATGAGTGATGGCCAGATCTAGGGGCTTAGGCTGCATTTTACTGGAATTCAAGTTTGGTTACAGGGTTTTAAAATGGCCAAACTATAGATCTAGGACTATTGGGAAGATTTTCTTACGTTTGGTAAGTATTTGGCTATATCCAAAAGGAAAAAATGATTTTATTGGGGTCTGATTGCATAAATCTAAATAGATAGGGTGAAAATCTTAACCAAAAGAAAGAAGGAAATGGAGATTATCTCACGTGAAGAATGATTCCTGAGCCTCATGTCAAACTTTCTAACTAGAACGAGGAAAGATAAAAAACTTGAATGAAAACATCTAAAGAAACTTTCGTGGGAGACGTATTTTCTTTCATTCACCAATAATCAATAATGCCTTCTCTCACCCAATCTTAAAGAAAAGAAAACCCAACCCTAACAATAAATGGTTGAGATTAAATCAACTAGAATCTTAAAGAAAGTAAATAAAAAAAATGAAAGAGAAAAAAAAAAGACAAAACAAAACCAAAAAGTAGGAGGCCGTGCGTGGGGAGGGACTTGCTCATGGGAAGATGTGCACAATTCTCCCTCCTCATGAATCTCTTATGGTTTATTTAAGTTGGGGGGTCCTCCTCTTTACACACTTAATTAAAACTAAATACCATGTGACCCTTTTTTTAATAAATAACTCTACTAAAACACCTAAGGCCCTCATTTAAACTAAAAACACTTTTAAATCAGCTACAAGTCTTCCCCCTTGCACATCCCAGTGTGTAGGGCCTTCATCTTAAATGCCTTAGGAGTTTTTCAATGGTGGATCTTCCTCCACACCACGATCCAACGGTGATTATCCAACGGTGATTCTTTTAAACCGTAATGGATTACCCTATAAAAGGGTAAAAGGGTAATCCATCCACAACGGGCCCATGTGACCTAATTTCTTTTTGCGCCTTAGCTTGATGCCACCGTCAGTTGCACTTGAGCATGGAAGAGAGAGAGAGAGAGGCGCCCTTAGGCCCATTTGGAAGCATGTAGGGCTCCAGGAATGGCATAGGTATGTACTTGTGGGCAAAAAATGGGAACCAATCAATTATGGGACCTAGTGTTATTTGCAATGAATATTGCCCGTACAACAGTTACTAGATATGATATTTGCCCATGAACCAGTGGAAGTTTAAGCATATGCCACACAATTGTTCATAAGATATTCTAAAGTTATGATATCACACACTTTAAACTGTGCATTATCTTAGGGCCATGCGACATGAGTATAACATATATCGGCCTATGAGATATCCTAGAGCCGTACCGTACCATACCATACCATTATTCTACAATATCTCTATGGGCGCAAATATTAAGTTTAAAGGCAGTGGTAAAGATAATATCCCTATTTTCAATGCCATCCTACATCTTACAATGAAAAGACAATGCAAAGTGCTCGTTCTTATCAACGAAATAAGATGGGAAAGCTGCTCTGAATTAACAGTGGCCTGTACTAAGATTACGAGTACTTCGGAGAGTCAAGTTGCAATCAAACTTTTTTTTTTTACGGAAAAATCTATCTTCTCTACCATTCTGTATCTTTTTTTTTTCCTCTTTCATGGAGGTTTATGTTTCTATTAATCTGTTACATGTTGGTATTTCTTCAATGATGTTATTTGATCAATATGGTTGCTCAATATTTCCTCTGCTTCCTTTCCTCGTATAAGAGGCAAACGAATAATGCAGCAAATATGCTTGCTAAGGATGATGTCTAACTGACAGCATTTTCTATTTTCTCCCTTTTCAGATCAGGGGTTTTGTATTTTCTAGCTGAGGTTTTGATATGCTACTTAGTTTTTTGGCTATTCTTTGTTGAGCGGTTCTTATTTTGGGTCTTGGCTCTGCTCTTTTTAAATTCAAGTTACCCTTTGAAAAACATGGTTGCCCAAGATGGGGCACAAGGATAGTGAAATTCTGCTGTTGATTTCATATTTGATCAGAGTTCTTTCCAATGCCTTTTTTTCAGTTCAGCTTTACACAAAGTAACACGATCACAGTGCCGATCTGAGGAGTCTCGTTGAAGGACCGATCAATTATGATAACTACATGAAATAGAAGCACTGAACGGGAGGAAATCAACCGTTTGACTACCTAATCACAATTCACAACGCACCAACTCCCTTGTTCTTGTCAATGTTTGTCATGTTGAGTCCAAGTATTTACATAGAACACTAGGGATATTTCTCCCTAATGAAAAGTTAGGTCAAGAAATTCTCCAATCAACTTTACTTATACTGCCATTTTCGTGTTCCACTCGATCTTCATCAGCATCAACCATGGATGATAGGGTGCGTGATGCCATTTTCTTTGCCATCACATTTCACACCTAAGCAATGAAAACGAAACAAAACGATTCAATGATATATCCTTTAACCAATTTTCAATGCCTTGATGGGACATTAGAGTCATTCAATTGATCAAACTTTCTAGAAATTCATTGCACTAAGAAGTTGGACCTGTTCAAGCCTATCTGAACTCAGTAGGCCACTCTTTTCTCCTCTCTTCTTTTAGTTGAGATGATGCATTTATGCGCCTTCCTCGTGTTCTATAAGTTCAGCATATGTGAAGTGTAAGGAAGTTTCATCATCATTCGTGCCAAACCAGCGGTGGACCCATTTTTTTCGTTTTGGGGGTGGATTGAAATAGGTAGTTGAATTTTGGGGTAAGGCCGGGGCTTTTATGTAGGCTTTAAAAACTATGTAGGTCCACCTTTGGCATACATCGAACTCGAGAATTAGGGATTAAAATGAGCCCCCGGAGTATAGGACACATAATCCCGTACCAATCCGTGCCATGTGAAAATACGCATGAACCACTACAAGAGATATTTCACAGGTATGCGTGAGGAAGTTCTACAAACACGTAGATTATATTTCAAACAATAAAGCAGAAGCTTGTGAAAAACAATTGTAGTGATCATAAGCAATAATAAAAATATCATCCATTCAAAAAGATACCTAAAATATGTTACTTATCCATCCCCATACACATGACAACAAAATACTACAATATAATTATACAAATCCGAAACACGTGTCTATCAAATCTTAAGCCTAAAACAACATGAAATAGATGACATGTTTAACCACAAGTCTAAGCATGTCTAAACTTAACAACCCAAAAAGAAAACCCACTGATGGTCTTCATAGGATGACTAATAGAAAATGCCGCCTTCGTTCCACTCATTTATACCCTGAGGTACCAATAAGGTCTCTTCTTGGGGCTCGTTGATTGGCGAACTGTCGTTGGGTATAGTACCTGTAACATCAAGGATAACACTGTTAATGTAACGGTTCAGCAAATATAGAAATATGTAAAACCATCATGATATATCAAATGAATTAGAGAATATATTGATTAGGCATGTTATGTACGAATTTAGTATGAATAACGAATCATGAACAAAATATCATAACATACTAGTTGGCATCTACGATGCTATATTTTTTCTAAGGAAAGCATATAACATATAAAGGGGAATATTACTAGGGGATCAGTCTAACTTCTCAAGGAGTGCCGACCTACTCCTTTATAAACTACCACAACAATGACATAAGGAATACCCAAAATGATCTCGCCAAATCTAATATAGGTGCAAGCTAAGTAGTGCCAACTTAAAATATCAAGATTGTCTAAAATTCATATCGTACATACTTATCATCAATCTTAGCAATCATATCATATTTATACATAATCATTCGTACATAAAGGGAGTATCGTTCTTGAGATCACATTCAGTCATAAAAATCAAAATTGAACAAAATAACTGATAATCAGACAATATATACTTAAATGAGCTAATAGAGCTTGAACCTTCTTAACCTTAACTACATCTATTTTGTCTTACGGGCATATACTCAATAAAAGCCCCGGCTCCTATTTTGCCCAAAGTTTACCAGAAAAAATGGGTACATGATTAGATCATGTTGAGGGCAAGGTTATTTAACAATATAAATGCATATAAATTGAGTAATTATCAATGATAGTTATTAGCCAACCTTATGCTAGGTTATCCGTATTTTCGAGGTCATTCAATATGATGTATGCTTAAAATGTCTAGTGTCGTTGTGTTACTAAAGTCTTGGTGTTACATTGTGTATGCAAAAGATATCTCTTCTATGCAAACACCTATGACGTAACATTGGGAAACTATCCGAAAATCGAAAGGTATGAGTGACAGCTCTTCACTCTTCCTCCTTATCATTTGATTACCATTGGGGTACTTTGATTAAGGTAAGAGTGTCATATCTAAAGCATTACAAGTGTTTGAGAGTCCCTAATTTTCCAAAATTTCTGTGTTGTTACGGTTCGGCTGTATATGGGTTACGACTTAGCAGTATGGCATAAGTTTCCTTTTAATTTCACTCGCATATACGGCTCAACCGTATGCTTAGTCGTATGAAACCTACGGTTAGGCCATAGCTGAGCTACGGCTAAACTGTAGTACAACTCACGACTTAGCTAAGGGTCAGCCATAAAGAAATGATGGATTTTGTGGTTTTTTGGAAAGTTAGCCGTAAAATGGTTTACAGCTTGGTCAAGGGGTGGTTACGGCTTAGCCGTAGCTTATCTACAGCTAAGCCATGGGTAAGCCATAAAACAAATACAGAATTATTGGTCTTTGGATTCCTAGCTGTAGTTCATTTACGGCTTAGCTATGAGCTTCGTTGTAAGTTTCAGAATTCCTGAAAACAATTTCTGAAGCACGCATTCAGTATAGAACTCTTCAGTTTGGGTTCCAATCTTTTTGTGGTCCATTCCTAGCATTTTGCATTCCAAATCACATATCTCCATTGACTCATATACATCTTGTATTCTCATAAATGAGTGTAAAAGAACTGTAAACTTGCATTTAGAGAGATTACTTTAAGAATCAACAAATTAAATATGCATGTAGTAATATATATTCTTATATTTGCCTTTAATATAGTGCTTGACTCAAATCAACTTTTCCCTTGGTGTGAAGATGGAGAAGGCTCAATAGAAGATAATTCTTCTACATGCAAAGACATGCACTCGGTAAATCAAGTGTAAAATACATGCATGTTGCTCATTTGAGTTTTTTTAACTCTTTTGAACTCAAAGGAAGGGAACGAGAGTTGTTTCTTACCTTAGAGAGCTATAGATTGTGAAAAATAAGATGAATGTGTAAGTTCCTATGAAGAAGATGCACAAGAGGATGTTGAAAGAAGATAATGGAAGCTAATAGGAGCACATACAAGGCTCAAAAAGTTGGATTCCAACTCCAATCTAAAGAGAAGAGTGAGAGTAGTGGAAGAAGATAAAGCTCCAGCAAAAGAAGAGGAAGATGCAAGAAGAGATCGCGCAGTTAGGCCCTTTTTAAATTAGTTTGTTGGGATTTGCATGCAAGTCTACTTGTTTTGGAAAATTATAGTTTGAGTCAAATGATGTTCAATTGGGCTAAGATGGATTTGAATGAAGTTGGGTCAATTATGAAAAATGATCTTCAAAATAAAATACACATGATGCAACTAATATGGTGTTAAAATGATGCAAACCATGTGATTCCAAATTACAAGAAGGTCCTTAATTGCTTAAGTATGGTTCGAATCTAATCCAACTACCTATCCAAGACCCAAGCCTAAGGGAGTTTGAGTAAAATTAGCCTAAATGAACATTAATTAGCACAAACCAAGGTTAATTATTATAAATCAAGATTAGTTCAGGTTTTGACCTTACAACCTCCACATGTCTCATAAAAGTATATCCAATTTATATGCCCAACCCAAGTCTTGTCTACTTAATTCAAAACTACAACACCCCCAATTAAAAATTCCCGCCAAATATTATTCTAATTATATGATTCAAACCCTTGACTTTAGGATTTGTAGTTTTAATGATTTTACAAGCTATTCTTTAATATTTTTGCCCAAAAAGGTCCATTCGTATAACACGATTCAATTTGCTGCTAGATAATGGTGATCAATGTCAAATTGGGTTGCTAGTTCAAAGAATGAAAATTGAATTTTCTTTACAGCATAGAATACAATTGAAGTTTCTTTCCAACACTCTGTGTTTTCTTTTTCTTAGGTTTACTCTTATAATATTATCATTTTTTGGAAGAAGAAAAAAGTTCAACTGCCTGTGTCAAACAAAGAAGAGGATTTTACCTAAAAAATCCCATTACATTTACTTTACAACAAAAATGACCTAAAAGATATGTTTCCACTATAGAAATCTCAAGGGCCCTTTTTTTGTTCTTTTTTTTTTTTTTTGGTTGTTGTTTTGCCAAACGGCGATATCTTCACTCACTTGCATATAAAAGTGGGGATATCCTTACTCATTTTTTCTTCTTCTTCACAATTAAACGGTGATACCTACACTATGGTCAAATTAAAAAAATTTAAAATTTGTTCCTGTGAATGATGCTTCCATGGAGGTTAGATGGTGACGAGTGAAGTTAAAGATAATGAAGAAAGAAAAATGTGAGAGATGAGTCTTTATAATAAGTACGAGTTGGTTTCTATATTATGAATCGGCTTTGGTAGAAAAAGAGATGAAGAGGGAATGTGATGAGATGATGATGGGGTAGAGATGGAATGGAAATAGGCATATCGGCTGTGTAGGGAGATGAAAAAAAGATGCTGAGAAATGATACTAAGAAAGGTGGGTAGTAGAGAATAAGAATGGAATGGGAATAAAGAAAAAGAACAAAAAAAAATGAAAAAAAGAAGAGAGGAAATGATGGATTCAAGAGAAAGAGAAAATGAGTTCTCTGAGATGAGGGTGATATTTCATTCACTTAGTTGAAAGAAGATGAATAGGTCCAGATGAATTTGTTTAGGATGTGGGAGAAAAAAAGGTGAGGAAGATGATAAATGAGTATGTAATATTAGAGTGTTTTGGTAACAACCTCCCACATGCGCTCAAGTCCATGACCATTGAGGTGACCATATTATATAAGAAAATATTGTGCGTGTAAGGGTTTAGTTGGTAGAAGTGGAAAAAATTGGAGGAAGGAAGAGGAGAAAAAAGGAAGATAGTGAGAAAGGAGAAAAGGCGAGTAAAGATATTCATTTGTCACGCCCCACCCCTACACACATGCATGATATTGTCCGCTTTGGCCCATGGGCCTCACGGTTTTGCTTCTGGTGGGCCTCAACCCACCAAAAGGCCTCATGTAAGGTAAGGGTGCAAGCTCTATATATAAACTCATTCACTTGTCCTCTCTATAGTCGATGTGGGACTCCAAGATGTCACAATCCACCCCCATTAGGGCTGCACGTCCCTGTGCAGTAGCCTGCAAGTTCCTGTAGCCTGCCAGCCCTCTTGGCCCGCCCACATGGAAACCCGCCCACTTGCACCAAGCCACGGCAGGGACCCACATTCGAACTAGTTGAGAGTCGGCTCTGATACCATTTGTCACGCCCCACCCCTACACGCATACATGATATTGTCCGCTTTGGCCCATGGGCCTCACGGTATTCAGGCTTCCATATGAGAGTGAGTGGAGATATCACTGCTTGGATAAACACTAAAAAAAAAAAAAAAGACACTTGGGACCACTACGGTGGATACATGAATTTTACTTCTCTTTTTGTCTATATAAAATTTAGAAAAATTTTTTTGGTAAAATTCTCAACAAAGAATGTAAAAAATTAAAGAATAAATTAAAATTAAAAATAAATGTGCCATTGATGTCACCTTCTGGAGCAAAGCCAGTGCCTCTTCAAATGAGGCTGCAAATCGATGTAATACAGCTTTGGCAAGCTTGTGACACGGTCAAATGGGAACCAGATACTCTCACATTACCTGGGGTCCATGAAAACTTGTAACACACGGTCCAATGTGACTTGCCATGAGAGATGCTTACAGAACCTTGAACCTTGATCGATAACAAGTGCACTGATCTACTTATGAAATGCACAACCATTGCGGAGTAGGCACCATTCGATGGAAAATACCGTAAAATATTTCTGTGGCCTCTGCAAATATCTCGAGGTTTTAGTATGAATGATTAGCTAAGGAAATTTAATACGGTATTAGAGCCAACCGGTTGTTCGAATTTCAGGAGGAATGAGTTGATACTAACAAAAACTATTTGTCGCCAAAATGCACTGACCCAGTTCCACCTGAGGAGGAGAATTGAGGAGTAGGTTTCAACCGATGAAAAATATTAAAAAGTATTTCTGTTATCCCTACTAATACCTTAGGATTTTGATATGAATGAAAAACTTAAAAATAACCACTCCAACTTTTCAAATGGATGGTCAGCCAACTGAAAAGTTGCATCCTGATGGGGGCGACACCAACTTCCCAATGGGTGACTCGGTATGACCATGTTTTTTACTTGGTTATAGAAAAATCTTTTAACCAATAATTTTACTACAGGAAAGAAAATTGTTTTTCCTACTAACTAGTAACGACCCGATTTACCAAAAAAGAAAAAAAAAACTAGTAACTACACAAACAAGCATTCTTCAATTTGCAAACCATATGTTGCTCGTGACAAGATCCACTATCGAATTAGTATATAAATTTGGGGAAAAGAATCCGGCCAAAGACATTATTACGACTACAAGCCTACTAGATTATCCCATATGCATTTTGCTTTATAAATAAATAAACCAATCTCTTTTAACCCAAAATTAAGTGGCGGCAACCAATCAAGTGATCACAAATCCTTTGCCAATAGTACCTGTTATCTTTATTCACCAAGGGCCTATTTATTTGCATAGATTACATATTTACATGGAAATTGAATTTAAAGACTTCATGGTAAAATAAGCTCAATTAAAAGATTATCGAAGAGCTAGGGAATGGAGGATATGAGGGGAGGGGTGAATGTTGTAACGGGGGAGATTTAGGTGAACCCTTGACTTTTGTAGGTAGTGAATTACTAGGGTGATGGCAGTAAACTCATTTTCGTCTTCCCTTGATTTAATTTTCATTGATTGGTAGGTTCTTTAAGTTCTTCATTTTTAACTTTTAATAGATATGTAATTCTAAATATTCAATTACATGAAACAAAACTTGCCCTCATGCTTTATAATGTGTTATCACAAATTTCCTACTCCTGAGTTTAGGGTTTTTGTGTCTCAAAATAAACTAGTCTAATAACCCATGCTGAGCACAGGCATATCTGCATACTATATTCGTAGAAACAAATATAAAAAAAATATAAAATTAAAATTTTGATTTAATACGTACACATATGTATGAATCAACACAATTACTTGTAAGTATCCATTAGTAAATATTTCACCAATAACAATTAGACAATGCAAAGAGTTATATCCATCATCAAAGCCTTGTCCTAACTATTAAATATTCATCTAAAATGCACCGAATATATCACCAATACTAATAGACATGCAAAGAGCCATCTTCATCATCAAAGTCTTGTCCTAATTATGTAGGGGTCGATTATATGAATTTTGTTTCTTCATTATGATCTATCATAAACTAAACATGTAATGAGTAAGAAAAAGTGAAATTTTGAATTGAAAACCCTCCACTTTAATATATTATATATAATAAGACTTAAGTGTTGACTCCACTAGGACTGAGTAAAACTATTATGGGTAGATCTTTAATTAAGAAATCATGACCCATAGTTAAATAAGTTGATATAGAGTGATATCCCTAATCCCTCAAGTAAATAATTCATCCATAATATAATCCTCCATAACTATCCATATACAATCTCTTAGGTAGCAAAATATCACTTAAACCTTAAAAAAAAAAAAGACCCCTTAAAAATCGCTCAAAAAATATATCTCGTTAAAATCTTTAAAGAAACACTTAAAAATACGACTTAAACCAATAACTTCAGCTAAACTTAAGCCGCACTATTATTAGGTAAGTCAGATCAAGCAATCTTGAATTATTATTAAATGAGTCATATATGGATTGACCTTAAGTAACACCTCATAATATAATCCATATGGTTAACTTTTGTACTTGACAAGCTTTTCACAATAATATACATGTATTAGGCTAATTTTTGCATGGGCCAATAATAACTAACTTTGAAATGTGGGGCCACATTGAATTGCAATTAAAAAACTTTTAAGAATTGCTATTATGTATGTTGGACAATTTGGGTGAGATGTAATATGGCAAGTTTCAAGTTGAGGGTGTAACCCAATTAATAAATGAATTTTGAACTCATTTGGTAAAATAACTTAAATCTAGTTGATTAAAAATATTGAACAATAAACATGATTGTCTAATTTAGTGTGACAGGTTATAACAATATAACAATGATGCCATATAACAATTATTTTATTTTATATTAGTTAATTAATTATTAAAGATTAAGAAAAGAGTATATTATGACCAAGTCATAATCTATTAAAAGTGTCATAAACTTATTGTGGTAAGAAAAAATCATATTTATGCATGATTTTTAAATGATGGTACGACTATATAATATACATCTTCCATATTCTATCTTACATTCATAAATCTATGTTCGGACATTTTTGAGACAATTAGATAACAATTGATTTCTGAAGTTTATAGGATAATTATTGAGATGTTGGAAGAAAACTAAAAAATAAGGTAATTGTTTTATTTGAATGTCATTTATGAATCAAAATTAGAATACTTCAAGTATTTTTCTATTTTTTATCATTTTTTAAATCTTACGAGTACACGAGGATTATGGAATTGTCTGGATCTCATTATGGTTTGGTTAGATTTTGTAATATTTTGATTTTTAAAATAAATAAAAACAAAATAAACTGACATTTTGAAGATCTTGAAAATAAGATAATAGTTTGGAATTTGCTAAAATAATCCAAGCTCCGCTGAGTACTCAAATTTAAAGTTCAGACTAAGGCTAAAGGGGATTTGGTTGGATATGGACTCAGGCTAGTCTAATCTATGAACACTCTTATATAAGAAAGCTTGAATACGAATTGATTAATTAGAGACCATGGAAGATTAAACTCTTTAAAATGAAACTCCCTTTAGATTGGCCTCTATATTTAGATCAAATTCGACCCATCTATTAAATGGGTCGCGCTAATCGAAGCCTAACCCTAGTACTCAAATTTAAAGTCGAAGTTCGAGCTAAAGCGAGCTAGCCAGAAATAGACTTAGGCCGACTTAATCCATGAACATCCTTAGATAATAAAATCTAAATATGAGATTGATTAATTAGAGGCCATGAAATATTGGACTCTTTAAAAGAAAACTTCTTTAGATTTTTTTTTCAAATTCCTAAAGCCTCTCCCTCAAGTTAAAAATTAATTAAAAATTAACATCGAAATCGTGCTCCAATTTTCCAATTAATTACAAAGTTAAAGCTAAATTGCAAAATCAAATCCTATCTCAATCATATATCAATCCTATCCATTACATGGAGAATTCATGGTGGAAATGAGTTGTTACGAAGTTCCTTCGTTTACACGATACTGGGCAGTTAATGGTAAATGGGTTTTCGTACACGTCATTGATGAATGATGATACTTAGATTATGTTTTATTGTATTATACAGATCACTCTCACGCTGCTTATTAGGGGTGAAATTGGATGTGGTTAGACTGGCTTGAACCCCAAGGCTAACATGTATACTATCTTTATATAATATTTTGATCAAATCTTCTATGGTGTGATCAATTTGATTATGGCCTTTATCCTTTTTGAGTGAATTTTTGTCAGGATCTTGCAAGTCAGGGAAATTAATTTTAATCAGTGTAGAGTTTTCATATGTGAGCCCCCCAAAAAACCTGAGTTTCTCATGAGCGACTAAAAATTCCTGATTTTCACTTTGTCCTCCAACAACCACTGCCCAACATGTGGACTATTCTTTCAAAAAAAGAAAAAAACAAGTGGACCATTCTATACATGGTATGAGAGACGCTAAAATCTCACCTACGGCATTTGCAAAACGTGTAAAAAAAAAAACGAGGACTAATTCCAGCTACGACATTTGTGAAATGTGTGTAGGCTTGACTTTCTTTTAGCATTCACTTTGGAAAAATCTTTTGCTTTCCGTTTTAGTTAGACTTTGAATTTTGATTTATTGGCAATTTTTTTTGCTAACTCATCCATTTTACATTCTGTCGACATTCAATCTTGGCAATTTTACCAAATAATTAAGATTATATCATAATTAGACTGTTTTATAAAAAAAAGAAAACGTTGAATCAATTGTTCGTACTTTACTTTTGACAAAAGTAGCCCAGTTGATGATATCGTCAACTAACTTGATGATATCGTTAATTGCTGATATATAATTAACGCGTAAAATGTCCACTATAACTTGTCCTCTTCTAAAGTAAGTCCGATTTTTTCTACTTTATTCATTTTTTGCATTATCTCTTTCATTACTTATTGATCTTTTTTGAATCTATTATCTGCAATAAATCTCAAAAGTAACAGCTTGACAAAAAAAAATAATAATAATAATCATGAATCACTAGCAACTATAGTTGGATAAATATCCAAAGTAACAATTTTAGCCTAAAAATAGTTGGATGGTCACTAGTAAATAGCAGATAAATACCACAAAATCATAAATCTATGTAACAATTAAAAGTTGGTCTTGAAATAATAATCAAAACTCATTTTGCATACTCCTAAGTTAGAGAGGAGGTCCTATCATTTCCCAAATAGAGTAGCCAGAAGTTGATGATATCATCTAATAGTTGACGATATTATCAACATTGGTTTTCTCTGCTCAGCTCGTCGTAATACAGAAGTTGACGAAATCAATGGGCAAAAATGAATTCTACAAATGTCTAGTAAGAGATAAAACATTTGCTTGAAGATACCCCATCTTAAGCAAAGGCTGCCTAAGGGAAAGAAAAAAGAAAAAAAAAGGTAGACAAAGAAGAAAATAAGAGGGCTGAGACATGTACCTCTCCTTGTGCCTTTTTATTTGAATGAAAGCACGAGAAGTTGAGTGTGAGATGTGTATTGGTGGTGATAAAGGGAGGAGAAGAATGGTGGTGTGGAGATAGTCTCAAAAAAATGTACGAACCACTAAATGGACATTTTTTTATTAATCTTCATAAAATTGATTAATGGCAATATAACCTTAATTATTTGGTTAAAATCTCTTCAATCTTGCATAACTATGAAAAACTTTAGACTTTAATATTCAAACATCTAAAAACAAAAAACGAAAAAAAAAAGTAATAAAAAAGAGATATTTTTCATTTGGTCATCTTTCTTCGTAGATCTCTGAGCATGATAATTAACGTAAAATATCACATCTCTTTTTCTATTCTGTAATATTTATAAAATTTTATTAAAATATCACAACTTTTATTTATTAAATATATGAAATTGCGTGAAACTGCATCTTTTTTATATTTAAATGCCTGTTTCATTAGAATAAGAGGATTTTATGAAAAAAAAATCCCTTTGGTGGCTCATGCACGAAAAAAGGACTTCAAAAATTTTATTGCACAATTCTATCTCAACAAACTCATTTCTATATTAATTTTTTCACACTATCCAAGGGCCCTCTCGCGAATTTAACATTGTTTTTAACCTTTTTAGATTGAAACTACCACGCACAATTCCTATACTCCTATATTGGAAACCACCACGCACAATTCCCCATCATCTTTAGACAACTCCATCCAAGCAAAGTCATTCCTATATTTACTTTCTTACCCCATTTGAGGCCCCATGCAAATTGAACATATTTTTTTACCTTTATAGATCGAGCAACAACTCCCCTATACATTATAATTATTTTTTTATATGAAAACGAACCAAATAACCTATATCATGCACTATGAACTATAGGTTCTTTTTGTTGTTTTTATGACAGTGCCAACTAGGGGAATTTTTCCAAAAAATCTTCTAAAAAAAGTTATGACATTGCAATAAAGTTTTGAAATATGGCAAGTTTGATAGCCATTAAAAAAAAAAAAAAAAAGGCTTGGGAAAGACATGACGCCCAAATTTGGTATCCTGTCGGTGCTGTGGAAATGGATTGCCTTGTCTTTTCTACTTCTTGGCCAGTCCTAGGCCACTGAGTCAACTGAAAAAACAATAAAAAAAAGGATATAAATGCATACAGTACGGAAAATATGGGGACTTCGGTCCATCACGTGTGGAAATGGACTGTTAATGGTAACTGTCCAGTTAAAACCCCAAAACAGCAACAAAAGAAAACGAAAAGCAAAGGATGGAAAAACCAGAAAGAAAAGATCTAATCAATAATCATACGAACTTTCTCTAAAAATTAGGGCAATTATCTCTCTCTCTCTCTGGCTCTCTCTGAGACCAAAGTCTCTTCTCCTTCTACTCCTTTCCGGTGGCAGTTATTTATGGGAACGTTAGAAGGAGAGAGAAAGAGAGAGGGTTCCCACAAACCCTACCAATAATAAGAAGAAGAAGAAGAAGAAGAAGAAGAAGAAGAAGATGGTCTTCAAAGGCAGATTCTTCTCATCCAAGAAATCAGACTCTTCTGAAGGATCCAACAGTCCCAAAACCCCTACTAATGCCTCCCCATCCCCCAGATCCGACAAGAAGAAGCCCTTCAAATCTGAACCTTCCCACAAAGACACTGAAAAGAAGAAGAAAGAGACCAAGCCCAAGATCTCTCATCCTCAAACACCAGATTCTGCAAAATTGCGCAACGAGATGGACAGCAGGCACGGGCCGCCTGCCGCTGCGGCCCTCATGGCATCGCCGCTGCTTGCTTCGTCGCTCGGCTTGAATCGGATAAAGACTAGGTCCGGGCCGCTGCCGCAGGAGACCTTCTTTGGGTTCCGGGGTGACAGGGGATCCGCTCTCGGTGCTAGCAATCTCTCGAGGACCGCCGGAGACCGGTGCTCCACCTCCTCGGCGCAGGGGAGGAGCGGCGGGAACCAGGACGCGCCGAATGCCGCTAAGCCTGTGGTGTCACAGCAGAGAAGCAGTCCCGCCCGTAATGGGAGTAACTCCGATCGCGCGCCCGCGCCCACAGCAAGCAGAGCGCAGTCGCGATATGGGAGCGTAAGGAGTGGAGAGCTGCGGACGGAAACTAGTATGGAACTCTGCTTATGCTCCCAATTCTATTTAGTTTGATTTGTTACATGGGCAGGTTCACCTCATTGGTACTGAATTCCTATGGATTCATTTACTAAACAAACACACAAACAACAAAGACTTAGTTTTAATGGAGTGTTAAAGAGGTGAGGAGTGAAGGATTTGAGGTGTGGAGGCTTTCACCTCCAACCCTGAGATGAGGAACTGTTGCTTTGTGGCGCAGCCCTGGATCTTGGATGGGTAGTAGAACAATCTCCCGAGGGATTGTTCGAATCCGAAGATTCAATGGCAGTCACGATCCAAATAGAGAACAAAAAGAAACTCTGGCACTCAAAAATTTTATTGATAAAAACGTACCGAATACAGTGAAAATTACTCCTTATATAGGAGTGATCGGTTCTAACTATAGAAGGAGGACTAATTCTACACAAATAAGACTTACTAAAATAGAACATAACAAAAATAAGACTCTGTATCAATCGGATGTCTTCCTACTAAATTAAGAAATAGCAAAATAGAAAGTGTATCAATCGGATGTCTTCCGATTATGGGATCTAGGCCGGGCTTGGGTCCGGCCTGCATTAGCTCTCCCCGGCTTGGAAAAACTCGACTCCGGCGAGTTGAGCGCTTGATATCTCTCATAAAGATCAGGATTGATGCGCTGGAAGTCAGTAGCTGTAATCCATGTAGCATCAGAGATAGGACGATTCCGCCAGCGTACATAAAACTTCTGATAACCTCCTTGACGTGTAGAAACAATTTGATCATCAAGGACATCAATAATTTCATCAGGAGGTGGAGAATGAACTGGTAAAGAAATAAGCTGCTCTTCATTTTCTCCTTCAGTATCATGGCCACGATAGAGAGTAAGATCCTCGACATTGAATGAAGAACGGACGCCGGAATCAGTAGGGATATCAAGAATATAGGCGTTGGAATTAATCTTCTGGAGAATCTTGAATGGACCTGAACTTCGAGGGTGTAATTTCTTATTAGCTCCAGGTGGCAATCGCTCAGGTCGAATACGGACCATAACCATATCGCCTTCATTAAATTCAACAAACCGACGATGTTTATCAACTTGCTGCTTAAAAACATCATTGCTGGCAGATATATGGCGACGTACGTCATTATGGACTTGCTGCATGTGTTGGAAAAAAGTTTCAGCATCTGCACTTACTCGGGCATCAACTGGTAACGGGACAAGATCAACAGGGAGTCGAGGACGAACTCCTGTAACAGCTTCAAATGGTGAAAGTCCCGTTGATCGGTTGACAGAATTATTGTAAGCAAATTCTGCCATAGGGAGCACTTGATCCCAATTTGTAATTCGGTCACGTACAAGACAACGTAACAGTTGGCCAAGACTTCTGTTTACCACCTCTGTTTGTCCATCAGTTTGAGGGTGATAAGCAGTAGAGAAATTCAGTTTGGTGTTGGACAGCATCCATAATGTCTTCCAGAAGTAGCTCATAAACTTCGTATCGCGGTCAGAAACAATAGTTTTGGGAAGCCCATGGAGTCGAACAACTTCCTTGAAGAATAATTTGGCCACCTTGTAAGCATCAGCAGTCGCAGTGCAAGGAATGAAGTGTGCCATCTTTGAAAAGCGATCAACAACAACGAAGATGGAATCAACCTTTCTAGCAGTCATAGGTAAACCGAGCACAAAATCCATGCTGATGTCTTCCCAAGGAGTATGTGGAACAGGCAAAGGCTGATATAACCCAGTATTCTTCTTGTTTCCTTTTGCAATCTGGCATGTTCGGCATCTTTCACAAATATGAATCACATTGGTCTTCATACGAGGCCAATAATATCTGTCACTGACAAGGGCAAGTGTTTTGTCGCGACCCAAATGTCCGCTACATCCACCTGCATGCAACTCTCGCACAACATATTCACGAATAAAAGTGGCTGGAAGACAGAGTTGCGTACCTTTGAATAGAAAACCATCATGAAGATTATAATGAGGATGTAGAAGCTGACTGCCATTAAGGAGATCCGCATAAATAGAACCAAAATCTTTGTCGGCTGCATAATCTTGTTTGATTTGCTCAAAACCAGGCACATTAATAGACATAGCAGTTAAAAGATGTTTTCTCCGACTTAATGCATCCGCAATCAGGTTATCCTTTCCAGCTTTATGACGAATGCTAAATTTGAATTCTTGTATATATGCACTCCATTTAGCTCGGTTAGCGCTGATCTTCTGCTGAGAGTGTAAATGTTGCAGAGCATCATTATCAGAGTAAAGCACAAACTCATTTGCAATTAAATAATGTCTCCAGTGACGAAGTGTTTGGACAAGTGCATAGAATTCCAGATCATATGTAGTATACTTTCTCTTGGCATCAGAAAGTTTCTCACTGAAGAATGCAATAGGATGTCCTTCCTGGCTAAGGACTCCGCTAATGCCAACATTTGAGGCATCGCAAGCAATTTCAAATAGCTTGCTAAAATCAGGAACTTGCAGAACGGGCGCTGCAGTAATCTTTTGCTTGATCTTCTCAAAAGCCCTGGTGGCTGCATTGGTCCACTTGAAGTCACCTTTCCGCATGCAATCAGTAATAGGAGCCATAACAGTACTGAAGTTTCTGATAAACCTTTTGTAAAAATTGGCAAGACCATGAAAACTGCGAACTTCAGTAAGGGTAGTAGGAATTGGCCAATCAAGAATAGCGCTTACTTTTGAAGGATCCATCTTAATGCCTTCTGCAGATACTACATATCCCAAGAAGATAACAGAGTCACTCATAAAAGTGCATTTCTTGAGATTGATATAGAAACGCTCCCGGCGGAGAAGTTGGCAGACCTTATCTAAATGCTGAAGGTGATCTTCTTTTGACTTGCTGTAAATAAGGATATCGTCGAAGTAGACGACAACAAATTTTCCAATATAAGGCTGCAATAACTGTGTCATAACCCGCATAAAAGTACTAGGAGCATTGGTTAGACCGAACGGCATGACCATCCATTCAAAGAGACCATCCTTTGTTTTAAAGGCAGTTTTCCATTCGTCTCCTGGTCTTATGCGAATTTGATGATATCCGCTCCGCAAGTCAATTTTGGAAAATATACATGCACCAGTCATCATATCTAACATATCGTCCAAACGAGGAATAGGGAAGCGATATTTTACCGTGATTTTGTTGATTGCACGGCTATCTACACACATTCGCCAACTTCCGTCCTTCTTTGGAGTGAGTAGTGCTGGAACACCACATGGACTGAGACTTTCCTTTATATAGCCCTTCTGAAGCAAATCATCAACTTGCCTTTTTAACTCTGCATGTTCTGCTGGGTTCATCCGATAAGCAGGTAAGTTAGGCAAAGAGGCTCCAGGAACCAAGTCAATAGCATGCTGAATGTCCCTTAGTGGGGGTAGTTCCTTGGGTAACTCTTCAGGAACTAGGTCGGCAAACTTGTCCAATAATGACTTCACTTCCCGAGGAATAGCATGAGAATCATCAGCAACTTGTTTAGTGACTAAGGCATACATGACACCTTGCTCTTTGCTTTCAATTTCAAATTTCCGCATGGTTAAAATATGCGATGTAGGAGAAACTGCGGCGGCGGCGGGAGAAGAGGTAGGAGAGGATGGCGGAGTTTGCAATGGACGCAGCACAATACGTCTACCTTTCCAATTGAACGCATATGTATTGTGTTCATGATCTGTGATCACTTTAAGCTTCTGTAACCATGGCCGTCCGAAAAGAATATGTGTGACGTTCATTGGTATGACATCACAGAGAAGAGTGTCCTCATAGTTGCCAATCTTAAAAGGCACACAACATTGCTGACGAACAGGAATAGAATAGTTATCAACCCATGCAACTTTATATGGTCTTGGATGCTTTACCGTGGGAAGTTTAAGCTTCTCAACTGCTTCTTGGGAGATAACATTCATAGCACTTCCACCATCAATAATCATATTACATGCTCTGTCCATACATCTGACACGAGATCGAAAAATAGAAGCATGATTCCAATCTTCTTCCTCTTTAGCATCTGCTACTAGCAAACGACGATCTAGAAATAGAAGTGGAATACCATCATCAGCGTCTGCATAATCTACCTGATCAGCTTGATCTTCATAAGGAGGATCTATATCAGCGTGCCCTGATTCGACATGCTCATCATGCTGAGTATCAGTTTCAGGCTCATTTGACGTATATAAATTACGATGAGGGCATTCATTGGCATAATGTCCTCGTTGCTTGCAGGCATGACAAACAATATCCCTCTTGTCTGTTCTCTCTCTTTGTCTTCTCTTTTTTTTTTTTTTTTTTTTTGCTCGGGGGGGGGGGGGGGGGGGGGGGGGTTTGGTGCGGGAAACACCGAGAGGGGTTTGGACAGGGGCGTGGATGGTCGGATCAGGGTTTAGGGGTTGTAGATGGCGGTGGAGGGTTCGATTCGGAAGGTAGGGTGTCACAGAGGTTGGAGGGTTTTGCAGGGTCTGGGTTTTTTTTTGCAGGGATCTGGGGTTTTGCAGGGATTTGGGCTTCTCGGTGGGGGATCTGGGTTACGGCAGAGTGAGTGGGGGTTACTGTTGGGGGAGTTCGGGTGTCGGCGTGGTGCAGGGAGATAAGGAGTTGGGCTGCTGTAGGGGTCTGGGTTGATCGCCAATGGACAGTAGGTGGGAGGAAGGATTCCGGGAACGACAGAGTTCCCCGGCGACCGATCTGGGCTCTGATACCAATCTGGCGCAGCCCTGGATCTTGGATGGGTAGTAGAACAATCTCCCGAGGGATTGTTCGAATCCGAAGATTCAATGGCAGTCACGATCCAAATAGAGAACAAAAAGAAACTCTGGCACTCAGAAATTTTATTGATAAAAACGTACCGAATACAGTGAAAATTACTCCTTATATAGGAGTGATCGGTTCTAACTATAGAAGGAGGACTAATTCTACACAAATAAGACTTACTAAAATAGAACATAACAAAAATAAGACTCTGTATCAATCGGATGTCTTCCTACTAAATTAAGAAATAGCAAAATAGAAAGTGTATCAATCGGATGTCTTCCGATTATGGGATCTAGGCCGGGCTTGGGTCCGGCCTGCATTACTTTGGCACATAGGGCTTTACTGTCTGTGGCAGCAGCATAGGGGAATAAAGATAAAGAAAAGAAGAAAGGGAAAAAAAATAGATAAGACTGTACTATTAACTTAATGTTAAACTAGCAAAATATGCCCTCGCTTGGCGTAGGCAATGTAATCCATACAATAAAAATATCTATAGATTTTTAAAAAATTGTAAAACTATTAAAATACAATTTTGTATAAATTATATACCCTAAATTGACCTTTTTGTTGAATATAATCTGCATCGTCATAAGTAAGAGTATTGTGTTCTCTTATAGTTGTTGTCCCGTAGGAATAAGGGGGTTCTGTTGACCGCAAGAAATCCTATATAGTGTTCTTATAAGTCGCAAATTTATTAATTCCACGCGTCATAGCAATCATGAGTGGGGGTTGCAAAATGAGTTTTGTAAAGGTTGATGATTTGGTTGATATAGTCAAGAAGGTTTTCGGATTACCAATGTGGTTGGATGTGGTTCTAAACTAAATGGCACAGGTGAACTCCCTAGCATCTCTCTTCCGCTACCTTCTCTGTTAGGCCTTTTGTAGGAACCTGATGACGGTAACCTTGGTTTGTTTGGCTTCTTCAGTCCTTTTTAACAATTGATGATCGTGATGGGAATTGTCATAAGCGTCCATTAGGATTAATGGTTCTCCCTATTTGAAACCGTCTCGGGTCCCTAAAGAGACATCATACACATAAACTATACAGAGAAGAGGTCTTGGTAGAAGACAAAGAGTGAGGGAAGGATTGATAGGAGTTATTAGTGAAATATGGAGAAGTTACAAAAACTGAAGGTCAAAATGAATTGAGTGGTCAAAATTAATTGGAAACTAAAATCAATCTCTTTCAAACTAAGAAACTTAGAGAAAACTAATTTTCCTCTTCTCTTTGGTGTTGGATAGAGAAAACTAATTTTCCTCTTCTATTTGGTGTTGGATTCTGAAGATACTTTTTTCTCTTCACTTCAAGAGACAGCCTAAATTTTCCCATCTTATCATGAATGGTTTTGAAATCAAAGTCTTTGGTGTATTTTTATTTTGAAATCTATGAATCCAAGTACATTGGATGTTCTTAAAGATGCAGATTGTAGTTGTGATCAAAGGTGTTGATAAAAAAACCTTTAAAAAAAATTAAATAAATAAATACAAACCCTTTAAAAAAACCTTTCAAAAGAAACGATGAGATCAAAGGGTGTCGATCAAAATCTATGGCCTGACTGAGTCAACTGTCAAAACCTTACATAGTACCTAATCACCAATAATTTTTATAGTGCCCAATCTCCAATAATTTTTCTAGACCGTGAAAGGAATTGATCTTTTTCCTAACTTAAATTTTGATTCATTTCTGACATTCGAGAGTGGTTGTAGGAGTGGAATAGAGATTGAGGAATTCTATCGTGTTTGTTTATAAGAATTCTTATCTGGAGAGGTTCAAATCTTTCAAAAGTTGTTGCCGGAGGTGGCATTCCTAAATCCTCTTCTTGGGTAGAGCATTTGAAATTCCCGCAAAATGCAAACATATTGAGATTCATGGAATTCAAAAAGATCATTTTAAACTTTTTAGGTGGCTGGAATTTGGAGTTTTGGTAAAAGAAACATGGCATTTCAAATACCAAAGGACAAACCAACACATCATATCCAAAAAGGACTAACTCACTAAAATCTTCGTAGTAATATTTGGAATTCCTAGAATTCAAACTTACTTTGCATTTTTGGATGCATATTATATATATGGTATTGCCAGTGTTTTTCTTGCTTAAAGTGAATTATTCGGCACATATACATCTGATAAAATAAATACAGAGGAAAACTAGACGCAAGCCATGTTTGGCCACTACTGAGTAGTAGAACATCAAGGTAGACCAGATTGAAGAAGGGAAGAACTAAAGAGGAACTTGTACGATTGAGATGGGTGGAAGAAGAGAATGAAGACATCAATAGAACTTCAAATGTGCTGATGAAGGAGAAGTTTGATGACATTGTCGTGACCAAATTCTTTCGATGGTTATTGAGTTGTTGATGGGAGTTACTGAAGGGATTTTTCAACATTGAAGACATGATATGAGGAGTTATGTTAAAATGGAGACATGATAAAAGATGTGAATGCATACTTCTAAAAGACGGGAACATTACTATAAAGAGTTAAATGCGGATGGGCGATCATAACTACTTGAATATTGTTTTGAGAACATTAAGGCATTGGAGAGAGATATATTTTAAGAATTTAACATAGGGCCAAAATAAATTTGAACTTTCATTAAAGAGGTAATTTGAATGCTTAAAATTGATTTACTTCGTCTTCAAGAAACTAAGCTCAGTTCTATATCTGATTCAACTCTTAAAGAAGTTTGGGGAACTAGTCAATGCAATTGGGTTAGTCTTGATGCTTCTGGCTCTTCTGAGGGCATTCATCTCTATTGGAACATCAAATTGTATTCCATGAAAGACCCATTTTAAAGGTACCTTCTCCATATCTGTTCTGCTTGAAGATAAGTTCACTGCCTCATCCTCAATTCTCTCTTCCGTTTATGGGTGTGGCCATTTCTCTACTTTGTTCACAGATTGCAGACTCTCTGGCAATTTTTGGTGTGAATTAGACTCCATTCACCGCACATGGGCTGGGCCTTGGTGTTTAGGTGGTGACTGGAATATTACTAGATTCCCTTCAGAAAGGTGTGGAGGTGGCAGTGCTTCAACAGCTGACTGGATTAACTTCCACTGTCCCGTTGGCCTTCACTTAGAAGGGGCCAAATTCACGTGGTCTAACCATCAAAATCCTCCTACCATTTCATGTCTTGATTGATTCCTGGTCACTGGCGATAGGATTAATGTACTCCAATGTTTGTCAAATCGCTCTCCCAAAGCCACTGCCCCATCCTGCTTGACTCCAAAACTTAGAAATGGAGGCCTTCTCCTTTCCGTTTTGAGCTTATGTAGTTGGAGGACAAACAATTCACTAGCTTAATCAACAACGGGTGGGATAGCTACCTTGTCACTAGTTGGGTATGTTTCAGACTCTCTATGAAGCTTAGAAATCTGAACTTCAGTATAAAAGAGTGGATCAAGATCAATTCTTGAGTGGTGGAATCCCTCAAGGAAAATATTCTAGAAGGGCTGCATTCTCTTGATATTGGGGAAGAATCCAACTGTTATCTGAGACAGATATTGCTAAGAGAACCAAAATGAAAGATCTCTTTGAGCGTAAGGTTGGGGAAGAAGAAATCAAGTGGAAGCAGAGATCGAGGTGTCGGTGGCTCAAAGATGGGGACAAGAACACCAAATTCTTCCATAGCTTGGCTTCGTCAAGAATTAGAGGAAATAGAATCACCTCCCTGATGGTCAATGACACTAGATTGGAGGACCGTGAGGGGATAACTAACCACATTCTTGATTTCTTCCTCACCTTGTACACCAAAGATGACAGGATTAAGCCTTCCCTAGATAACCTTCATTTTTCAAGCATTAACAGGGAGAGTGCTAACTATTCGGAAGGTGATTTCCTCGAGGAAGAAGTCAAAGCAGCAGTCTTCAATCTTGGTAATGATCAAGCTCTGGGTCTGGACGGTTTCCTAATCTCTTTCTTTCAACGTATTAGGATCTCCTCAAAGATGCCATCATGGCCTTCATGAAGGAATTCCACTCACGAGAAAGGCTTTCTAAATCCATCAGAGCTTCTTTCATTGCCCTTATCCCTAAGAAGACCGGGGCCGACTGCATGAAAAACTGCAGGCTCATTAGCTTCATAGCCAACATTTCTAAAACTTTGGCCAAGGTGTTCGCAACCGGACCTAAAAAGAACAACACCCACCACCCCCACCCCCCACACACCACCCCAAACCCAAAAAAAAAAAAAAAAAATCTATTATCACATCCTCTCATGGGGCTTTTGTTTATGGAAGACAGATTTTAGATGGGGCCCTTGTTGCTAATGAATGCATCCAATCTAGGCACAAAGATAGGTTGCCTAGTCTAGTTTGCAAACTCGATCTAGATAATGCCTTTGACATGGTTGACTGGGACTTCCTCCTCTATTTGGTGTGTAGGATGGGTTCCGGACCAAAATGGAGGAACTGGACTAAAGAGTGTCTCTTTTGCTACCTTCTCCATTCTAATCAACGGTTCCCCGAAGGGCTTTGTCCCACCAAAAAGGGCTTGCGTCGAGGGGACCCTCTCGCTCCATTCCTTTTTCTTATAATTGCTAAGGCTCTAAGTCGGATGCTTTCAGCAGCAGGATAATCCAATATGATTAGAGGCTTTATGCCTTATTGTAATGCACCTTCAGTTTCCCACCTTCAATTTCTAGATGATACTCTTCTCTTCTGTGATGCCAAAGATGATCAAGCTAAAAATATGGTTGCCATCCTTCGATGCTTTGAAGTCATCTGCAGTCTCAAGATAAACCTCTCCAAGAGAGCCATTCTAGGGGTTTCCGTCGACGGCTCCTCTCTTCATCATTTTGTAGACATCATGGGCTGCAAAGTGGACTATTTCCCCTCCACTTACCTTGGTCTTCCGCTTTCCCTTGGTTGGGTCATGGGTGCCAATTTCTGTTTGGGACTCTGTGGTTGAAAGAATTAAGAAAAAGCTGTATTCTTGGAAAGCAAAGTATTTATCATTGTGGGGCATAGTCACTTTGATCCAATCCACGCTTGCCAACCTTCTTGTCTACTTTATGTCCATTCTCAAATGCCCCATTGCTGTGGTCAAGCGCATCAAGAAGCCTCAACGCTACTTCCTTTAGTAGTGCTGCCAAGATTCAAAAAAATTCCTCCTTGTCGATTGGAATGCTCTTTGCTCCCATAATAACACTGGTGGTCTAGGCATAAGACCTTTAAGGACTATGAACCAAGCTTTGTTGGGAGGGTGGCTTTGGAGATTAGGGAAAACTTAGATGACCTTTGGATAAGCATTTTGGAGATTAGGGAAAAACTCAAATGACCTTTGGAGCAAGGATGAAAATAGCGGTTGCGGTGGGCGTAGCGGCCTGTCGCCAAAACGATACGTAGCGGGCAATATGTAGCGGTAGCGGTGATACGTAGCGGCGTAGCGGTGTGATTTAAAAGTCTTCAAAAAAATCTAAAAAAATTTCAGAAAATCTAGAATATTAGAAAATGATGGAATATGTATTTGTTTTGCAAACGCAACTAGTATATGAGTATATAGCGGTCCCCTCATTGCATGAGATCCTGTATTGCTGTATCAATAGAAAAGAATATGAATAATCAATGTTTTTCATATGGATTCATGTTGTTTAGTTATGTCAACTTAAATAGTAACTTAAGGCTTATAAAAAAAATGTTATAAACAAATTTCATCAAGATTCATTTAAGAATGAAAGATAAACTATGTTCAAACTTTATAGAAAAACAATATACTAATCTACGTAAAGAGCAAAGACTTTGTAATGGAGGAATACCTTGCTGATTAGCTCTAATCTAATACCAAAGGGAATGTCTTCCAGGAATCACATTGCTATCAGTGTCATCATCTTCATCATCATTTGTTGTGTTTGTGCCCCTATGATATTGCACATTCTCCCCAAATTGAATTTGATATTGGTGAGCATTGGGATCTTGGAATGCAAAGAAGAAATCAAAGGAGCTTGGAGGAGGTGGATATCTATATTGAGGTTGACTATCATCATGGTCACCATATGAGTAAGACCCTGAAGCCGAAGATTGTTCTTCTTCTTGTTGCACATGACCATACTGATAATATTGTGATGGTTCATGAGGATATGGCCTGTAGTCTGAATGTGTGAAAGTGGAACATTATAAATAGGGTTCCAAGATGCTGTTTTTCCCCCTCCTACATTTCCACTTCCACCCATATTCCCTTGCTCATCTATGTGTGCGGGTGATGACACTCTCCGTCGCCTTTGACAAGCACGTTGTGGAGCCATTCTTGATTGTTTTTTATGTTTTTGTTGATGATTTTACTATTTTTTTGAGAGGATTTGAAAAATGGAAGCAAGGAAAGGGGCTTGGAGCAGTGAAGAAGGGAGAAGATAAAAGTTAAAAGGGAAAAAATGGGTAAAAGAAAAATCGGTTGGGGGCTTTTAACCCCCGTAGCCGATACGTATTGGCCGCTACAAACTGTATCGGCCCGTATCATGCATATCGGCCGATACATTTGTGAGCGGCGATTTTTTTTAAATAGCGTAGTGCCCATTGGCGCTACGCCTGATTTACGTAGCGGCTGATATTTATATCCTTGCTTTGGGGAAGCATTCTCCTAACAAAATAAAATATCAGGAGGAATGGTTGGGATATCTCTCTTCTTTCCCAAAGGTGTTTTAGCTTCTGGAAATGGATTTGTTCCACCAAGGATGCTTTTGCGCACTCTATCCATTACCGTGTTGTCAACGGAGGAAACCTCCTTCTGGCATGATGTTTGGGTTGGTGAGTCCCCTTTAGTGCTTCGGTTTCCTAACCTCTATCGTTATGCTAGAAACCACAACGTTAAGGTTAGAGATTATCTAGACAGAAACTCTAACCATAACCTTTTGGTGCCCAATCTTTAGAAGGAATCTCTTTGAGAGCGAAGAAGCCCACCTCTTCAATCTTTTCGAAGTCCTAAACGGGATCGACTCTCTTGATGAAGGGCAAGATAGGAGGCTATGGTTTCCTTCACACAATGGTACTTTTTCGGTGTCTTCTTGTCCATCTTATCCAGTTCTCCTGCTCCGTCTGGATGTTGGTCATCTCTTTGAAAAATCAAGGCCCCCCCAAGAGTTTTAATTCTTGCCTAGCTCGCTCTTCGGAACAAAATTCTTACAATGGATGATCTCCGTTGTCACTAAATGGTTGTCGTCAATGCCTACCTCCCCTTTGCATACCCAACCAGGAATCGTTTGACCACCTTCTCCTTCATTGCAAGGTCATAGAGCACTTTGGTCATCGATTCTCAATGAGTTTAACTGCAGCTGGGTTCTCCTGCTGTCCTTAGTTGAGCTGTTCCATTAGTGGGTCTACCCCATTGCCTCTACCAAAGGAAAGATTATGTGGCGCTTATCCTTCTAGCTTGCACCTAGACAATATGGAAAGAGAGAAACAAAAGGTGCTTTGAAGGGACCGCTTCCTCCCAAGAAGGCATCATCATCAAAATGAAATTTTGCATTCCCTCTTGGGTCTCCTGATGCAGTCTAGGCCCTACAAGCAGCCCCTCTTCAAGTTAGATTAAGATTATATTATTTTTATTAGTAGATTTCTAATTAAATTGTTATTTTTACTATATATGGCATTGTAGAAAAGAGATTCTCAGACTTGGTTGATTAATAGAATTGAGTTTTATCCCTAAGAGGTGCGTCCTCGTGTGTGTTGAAGTCTTCTTGATGATTCAAAGTGTCTTTGGATACGTACTTCGGCACCCCTACGCAAGCCCTAAACCTAGGGCCCGCATCATCTCCCTTCTCCCACACTTCTGAGGATTGTCTCTTGATGCCATTATGTTCAATTGGAGGGAAGTCATCCTTATGATTAGGGCCTTCTTTTCTCCTTTCTTGTTTCGGGGTTTTTAGCACCCATTTCATTTGTGTTCCGTTTTTTTGGATGTTGACTAAATTTTTGGTGGTCTTTCCCAGTTGCTCCTCAATATAACCCTTTTATACTGTCAAGCTTTTAATCAATACAAGTTACCATTTAAAAAAAAATAATGATAGTTAGCAATATAATAGGTCAAAATCAAATTGGGAGTCAGAATCAAGTCTGATTTCTCAATTGAAATCAATTGGCTTCATATAATAAATTGAAAAATACTTTTTTTTCCCATAACTCATTATTAACACTTCCACACATGGAATGATGAAATACTCATTAGTGTGCATTTGGATTGATGTAGAGTTTGTATTGACAATAAAAACTAAAGTATGCCATATTCCCTGGTAATATTGTGTTAGATGATAATATATGATATAGACCATGCATGTGATCAACTGAGGTGCCCTATGTTATTAGTTCTTCCTCCCCTCCCATAAATTCTGTTTATAATAACTATCAACATTTGGAGTTGCATCCATTAAGTTTCTTCATGAGAGGCTTGTTTAATATGAGTGTCCTTTGCAGGGCAAAAAAATAGTTCATGGGACCGTTCTGAAGGCTTGAGAAGTTCAGATGCTTGCACTCCAGAGCCTGAGGTACACCTGGATTTTTTTTTTGTTGTTTTCAATTTGAACATATTTAGATTTTGATTGAATTGTGACAAATTGTTCTTTTTATTATTTTTATTTGAAATAACTGTGTGAATTAATTCGAATCTTTGCTCCTGTAGAATAATGATTTGGGAAATCCAAAGGAATCTGAATCTCCCCGTTTTCAAGCCATATTGCGGGTTACAAGTGCTCCTCGAAAGAGATTTCCTGCTGATATTAAAAGCTTCTCACATGAATTGAACTCAAAGGGAGTGAGGCCTTTTCCCCTTTGGAAGCCCCGGGGCCTAAATAACTTGGAGGTATTTTATTTGTCCTACTTGCACATGGATAGAATTCCCTCAATTGGATTAGTTACAGAAATGATTCATTCAATGTTATACATATAGTGGAAACTACATTAAGCAAGCCTACAGCGTTATGCTCTCACCATCCAAAAACTTATAGTTGTTGCACTTTAATGAGTTTGGATCAATAGATTTTAGCAAAAACAATCCTATCATGCATGTCTTATGGGGTTATGGGATAAACATAGTATCCTTAGTTCTACCCCAGTAAAAAAGGAGAAGAAAACCCTTAGTTCTATAATTTGAACTGTAATATGTGTCTATATTGATATTCCCTTCCCCCTCTCCTCTTCACAGGAGGTCTTGGTTGTCATCCGAGCAAAATTTGACAAAGCAAAGGAAGAAGTGGATTCTGATTTAGCCATTTTTGCAGGGGATTTGGTTGGCATTTTAGAAAAGAATGCAGAAACTCATCCTGAATGGCAGGAAATAATTGAGGATTTATTAATTCTAGCACGACGTTGTGTTGTTATGTCGGCTAGTGAGCTTTGGGTTCAATGTGAAGGTATTGTTCAGGACTTGGATGATCGACGTCAGGAGGTACCCATGGGCATGTTGAAGCAACTCCATACTCGCATGTTATTCATTCTCACTAGATGCACCCGCTTGTTGCAGTTCCACAAGGAAAGTGGGTTTGCTGAGGATGAGCATGTTCTTGGTCTTCGCCAATCTAGAATTTTGCAGTCTGCAAAACAAATTCCATCAGGGAAAGCAAAAGATGGACAAAACTTCAGCAGTGAAAGGAGCTCAAAGCCAGCTTCCACAAGGAAGTTTTATAGTCAGGAGCACCATGAACTGAGTTGGAAGAAAGACCGAGTGGTACAACCTATAAATATCTTCTCACCTCCTAATTTGGAAACTACAGAGAGCATTGGCTTGCCTTCAAGCCGGGATCAAATACCTTCGTGGAAGAAACCTACTCCAGCAGATAAGATCCACAAAGAAGCAATTGTGAAAGACGAACTTTATAATGGTAAGGTAGAGTCTTTACAAAGTTCAAATGACAGGATACAATATCGTGATTTGGAGCAACTTGCTTTTAGACATGAGATTCCTGCTGCCAATGATTCTCCTAAACATTCTTCTGTTCCTTCCAAGCATCAGCACAAAATTTCTTGGGGTTATTGGGGAGACCAGCAAACACTTTCTGATGAGAGCTCGATAATCTGTCGCATCTGTGAGGAGGAAGTTCTGACTTCTTTTGTGGAAGATCACTCGAGAATCTGTACAATTGCGGATGGATGTGATCAGAAGGGCCTAAGTGTTAATGAGCGTCTTATCAGGATTGCCGAAACTCTTGAGAAGATGGTGGAAATTTTTTCACAAAAAGACTTACACAATACATTTGGTAGTCCAGATGTAGTAAAAGTTTCAAATTCAAGTGTTACTGAAGAATCCGATGTCCTCTCTTCGAAGCTTAACGATTGGTCCCATAGAGGATCAGAAGACATGCTTGATTACCTCCCAGAGGCTGATAATTCCCTTTTCGTGGATGACCTAAAGGGTCTTCCATCCATGTCATGCAAGACTCGTTTTGGTCTGAAGTCTGATCAAGGAATGGCAACATCATCAGCTGGTAGTATTACTCCCCGATCTCCACTATTGACACCAAGGATGAGTCAGATAGACTTACTTTTGGCAGGAAGGAGCCCCTTTTCTGAGCATGAAGATCTTCCGCAGGTAAGAACATCTTATTATATATTAAGCCATGTATGATAGTGCTTTCATTATCATATTTTGGCCACCTACTAACTGAACTGGACTAAATTCAATAATGTTTTTGACGTTTAGTTCAACAAGAGAGTTTCCAGTTAACTAGTATATAGATTTTTTAAGAGGAGAAAGAGTTAAAACAAATGCCATTTACTTTCTGTTTAATCTGTGTTCCTTGAAAAACTGATACTGACTTGTTATTTACTTTTAGAATGCTTAACTAGTTAAATTATCTTTAGATGGTTGGATCTTGGTATTGCTAGTTATTTTTAGTAGTCTAGGTGTTTTGCCCTGGTGACCAGAACTAGGATGATCATGTAGGCTGTTACAGGCTTTAGGTGTTTGTTGAAGACTGTAATCGTTTGTTTCTTGGTTTCTTAGGGCTAGGGGATACATAGAATCAAATGCAGAGAGTCATAGACCTCATCATATGTATGATTATAGAAGTACTAATTTGTGCTACTAGGCTACCTGTGTGTGAATGCAAATAACCTTTTCTTGTGTTCATCCTTGGATGACCGCGTTGGCTCAACCAACTGAATGTTTTTCTTGGCAATCATTTTATATGCTGTTACAGATCTTTTGAAATGATGCAGATACACGATCTTGCTGATATTGCTCGATGCATAGCAACTACTCCCATGGATGAACAATACTTGCCTGATTTAGTCACTTGTATGGAGGACCTACAGGAAGTTATTCAACGGAGGAAACTAGTTGCAGTCACTGTGCAAACATTTGGAACTCGCATTGAGAAACTTCTACAGTGAGTCTCTTAGCTGCAAAAATTGCCTTGTGCTTATGGAAATTCATATTTTTTTGTTGTTTTTTTTTCTTTTTATTTTGGAAGGTAACTTAGCCTTAAACCCCTGATTTTTGTAACTGTGAATGATAAGCACCTTCCAACTGTGGTACAGGCTCTTGTCAATATGGGAAATTGGGAATCCCTATAAATAATTTGTGGATCAAAAGAACATTTTTCGACTCACATTTTAATTTGTGGGTTATTTGGAGCAGTTACAGAGCAACAAAACACTTTCTGTATTGTTGAGGAGCGAGTCTGATTTGGACACTTTTCCTTTGAAGTGAGGTAGTGTTTGCTCTTCTAATAATAAACTGAATTAGCTTTGTTAGGTTTTGTCTCAAGTGTTAGATTCCAATAAGAGATCCTTTGAAGCTGGGGGTGGAACCTTTTAACTATCCTCACTAGCAGACAGCAGGAAGGTGAACTTTCTTGTTACTTCTTGGGAATCTGCTACCTCACTCTTGAAGGTATTGCCAAAGCAATTATTATCAGGAGCTAGCATGAGATACCTTCCCTACCCCTGCCATAATGTATGCAAGGCCTTCTTTAGTCTACATACGTCCCCTTTTTTCTTGCTCCATGAACCCAGGCGGAGTCATATATGCTTCTTTGTGTAGATCACCAAGAAGGAATGCATTTTTCATGTCCATGTTGAGTAACAACCTGGGAAAATTAGCTGTTATAAATAGTTGCTTCTGAATAGAACTTAGCTAGTGGAGAGAGTATCAGTATAATTTAATGATACTAAATCGTTTTGCTACTAATCTTTTTTAGTGCTGATTGATCCATTTGGATCATATGTCAAAGTGTATACCCAATTACATCCATTTGTTTTCTTACTAAGTGGAAGCTCCAATGATTCCCTTTCTTCTATATTAATGCTTCCAGTTCATCTATCATGGATGCTTTCAACGTTGGGTGAGACTAACAGGTGTTTCCGAAGTGGATGTGTATGGAAATGGTTACAATAGCTTGAAGTAGTGCAACCTATCCGGGGATTTGGCTCATGGTAGATCGGAATGGAGAAATAAAATTCATGTAGGAGACCCCAACATAATTGGGACAAAGTTTTGATGATGATGATTATTGAGGCCCCAAGGCATTGGAAGCATTATTTGATTTAGTGACAGTATGCTCTTTGTTGGGGGATCAAGAGGCCCTGAAATTCATGAATGGGCACAGAACTTGAACAATAGATACACAAAGGGGTGGTCTTGCTACATGACTTCCCCTCTTTATGGCATGAGTTGGGTATGCACAATAAGGTAGTTGATGGCCTTAAATTCTTGAATGACCATAGTTTAAAATATAAAGGCATTAATGCAAAAAAACACCTAAACAACACTTGCTAGCAGTGTATAATAACAGTCATCTACAATAAAGCTAAATACATTAACTGCCCTGACTAGCAATGTATGATTATAATTATTGACACCAATAATATAGTCCTTCAATTCATTTTTGTGGTTTCAGGGTTTCAGTCATGTTAGTAAGTTTTGACCAATTAAAAAAAAAGAACAAAAAAGTATAAACCCTTCAAATGGAGAGGAAAAGTGATGTTGCTTTGGGGTCTGTATGCAATTTTCAGCCTCTTGAGCACTCGTCGAGAAGTTAGAAGTTTTCTATCTTTTCATTGGGGACAATGTGGAGAAGTTTACTGTAGTTACTGATTGTGATGGAAATAATTGGGACCGAGAAAGATTTGATGCTGGGTAATGGTTGGGCTTTGTTTTATCATCCACTTCTATGGAAAGTATTACATTGTTCGGTTTTCTATTCTGAGGCATTCTCATCCCTGCCTGTATTTCTTGTTCTATTGTCTTAACAAAAATTTTCATAGCATATATCATAAACTTAATTAAAATATATTACATTTCTTCAATTTTTGTGTAAAACCTTTTTTTTTAATCAACAATTTTCTAATCCCGTTTAAGCTTTTCGCACTCCAATTTCTCATTTGTTTCTTCAACTTTAACTTTTCGCAATATCTCAGGGAGAAATATGTGCAGCTTTGTGAGCTAATTAATGATGAGAAGGTTGATATGACTAGTACTGTAATTGATGAAGATGGTCCTTTGGAAGATGATGTGGTTCGTAGCTTGCGAACAAGCCCAATTCACCATACATCTAAGGACCGGACGTCAATAGATGACTTTGAGATTATAAAACCAATAAGTCGTGGGGCATTTGGTCGAGTTTTCTTGGCAAAGAAAAGAACAACGGGTGATCTCTTTGCCATTAAGGTATCTTTGTTGATCTTTTGATCTGTACATGTTACTCTTTTGACTTTTGGTTGTCTTTTAACTAAATTAGGATGACAAAAAGTTTTGGTTTTTTGTTACTTCTTCATGTGTAATAATAACCTTTCTATGATTATTTATCATTATGATACTTTATAGGGGGATTCAGTTTTTGGAAAGCAATCAGCTTTGATGTTTGGTGTGATGCCCTCCTCGAAAATAATTTTGCAATCCATTTTTTCTCATGTATATATAACATAATGTGATCAAAACACTCAGTCCATTTGTTGCACAAGATTGGACTTGATATTATCTACAAAGGACAGAATTCATAATTATTAACTACTATAATTTTTGTTCCTTAGATGTGTGTGTCCGTGTGTGCATGTGCTCACTTGTGTGAGAAAGCCTTCCTTGTTTGTCTTGCTCTATTTTCTGGTGAAATACAAAAACATATGTTGTATTTATCCCTTAGTTCCTGTACTTTTGTTAGTTTTTTATTTGAACAAGTTATGTAGTTCCTCTATTTGTGTCAGTTTTTTATTTGAACAGGTTATGACTTACGAATAGGACTTGGGTGCGTTTTGAAGGAGTCAATGTGATGTCAAGATTTTCTTGCAGGTGCTTAAAAAGGCAGACATGATCCGTAAAAATGCTGTGGAGAGTATCTTGGCCGAGCGTGATATCTTAATTTCAGTTCGCAATCCTTTTGTGGTGAGCCAGTTTACTGTGTAGAGTGGTTTGCTTACTACAACTTAAGTTTGATTGCTGTCTAACTGGTAATATTCATATTAGGTACGCTTTTTCTACTCTTTCACATGTCAAGAGAACTTGTATCTTGTTATGGAGTACTTGAATGGAGGTGATCTATATTCATTGCTGAGAAACTTAGGTTGCTTGGATGAAGATGCTGCTCGTATATATATAGCAGAAGTTGTAAGCTCAATTGCATTTTTAAGTAATTTATTTTTTCAATTTTTTCTTGTGTATGATTTTACTTCTGAAATGGTTGCAGGTGCTTGCACTGGAGTACTTACATTCCCTGCGTGTGGTTCATCGTGATTTGAAACCAGATAATTTGTTAATTGCACATGATGGTCATATCAAGGTCAGCTGTCTTCGCCTAAATTCCTTCTTTTTTTAAAGTACACTATGGTCTTTTTTCCTTCCGTTCAGTTTTCTTTTGGTACATAATCGATTCCTAGAGTATACATTGAGATGTGATTAACCCAAAACTGCCTTGCTGCATTAGACGTAGTTATGAATAATTTTTTACGTGTGGGATTTTGAAAATAGTTCAAACTAAGTCATCATAGTTCCTTGGTATCCTAGATTCAAATAGTAATTATTTCTTCAACATATCCTCAACATCCAACACGGGCAAGCTCTATTACGAACCCCTCCCACATTATGTGGATTTAAACTGCCCCAGTCCCAATCAAAATTGGTATCTAGTGTGTGAGGTGTCAATTACGTATCTGGCACTTTGTAAGTTGAGGTGAAACATTCAATTACAGACTAGTATGATAGCATGCACAAACCAAATACATAACCCTTCAAGGAAACTCACATGAAGAATTCTCCTATGGTAGTAACATGCACATTACAATTAGGATCACAACTAGTCAAGCCATCTAAGAGGTTTCCAGAATTGACAACTCAAGAAGAAAACTCGAAGTCGGCAGAAAATCATCACATGGGTTGGTTTGTGTCAGATGGTGGCCCAGATGGCATCCAATCCATATGGGTCCTAGATCCCTAGGGTCGCTCATAAATCCCCTATTAGATGGTCCTGGTCTTTAACCCGTGGGCTTTTGGGTACCACAACCTCAGTTGACTTATACCATGTTTTGATGACATGGAATTGAAGAAACGAATTTCTGGTTTGAATCACAACCCCAATCAGCCATCTATAATGCATAAAACATTGATTTAGAGGCATACTATTCATAGAAATCAAATCCCCAATTTCCCTACACCTGAAATTGGGACTAGATGGTCAGATACCCCTCCCAGAATTATCGACAGGTTTATACATAATCGACAGGCCTGTTTCTAGGGTTGGATAGTGGGACCCAACGGTCCAAATTGCAAGGGGAGTTACAGAGTTTCATTTGTGCTCTCCTTAGGGCATGGTTGTTTAGTCACAGGTAAAGGAAAAGTTAAAGTAAAGGTAAGTCCAATGGTCAAATAGTCTCCCTTTGCCATGTGTGGATGAAAAAGTAATGCTGTTTTGGATGAAAAAGTAGTCTGATAGAGTCAAGTCCAGCTGCACTTGACCACAAGGCATTTTTTTTTTTTTACCTCATAAAAGCTTGGTAAAGTTGGTGAAGTAAACCTTAAACAAAAAGTAACTATTTTGCCTCTCTCACTCCCACTTTCTTCTTCACATAATTTATCTCACCTTTAATTGACCTTACCTTTTTCATGATTTGACATCTACCTTTACTTTGCCAAACATATAGGAAAATATGCCCTTAATGTTCAGTAAGGTTATTTCCCAGACTAATAAAAGAAATTTCATTTTCCTTATGGTTAGAAGATCCTCATAAGAAATTGTGTCCATAGTTGTGGTTTTAGAAGTTTAGAACCGCATACAAGTCAGTCAGAGTTGGCCAAGTGGCCAAGAATGAATTTGATCCATTACAAAGGGAGTTAAAGAGGTGACTCTGCCCACCCACTTGACAAGCCAACTCAACTCAGTGGAGTCACCAAGTTGACTCAGCAGTGGACAAAATCAGAAGAACTCATTAATTCTTGCCATATTAAAAGGCTGATTGCTTTTCTTTGGTAAAACGCTGTGGATAATGTCTGGTAAAGCTCCTCATGTCATATATTGCCTTAGCTATTGAGCCAAATTATTTGTTTCTCATATTTGGTCGTGATCAGAGGTTATTTTAATAGGTGTGTACTCTTTTAAGTTTCCAATCTTCTGGTTGCTTTGTATTTGAAGTGATCTTTAGCAATTTGGTACCCTTAGTAATTTTGAGACTGGACAAGGGCCCCAAGCATGTTAGGAAGTGGCTCATTGTCACCTTACCTATGAAAAAAGAAAAAAAAAGTACTACCTTTCATGGGAGTAGCCTCCTTCATTAGTGGAAAAAAAGTACTACTTTTCACAAGAGCAGCCTTCTTCATTAGTAGGCCCTTAACAAATATCTGATTTTGTTCCGGACAGTTGACAGATTTTGGGCTTTCCAAGGTTGGTCTCATCAACAGTACTGATGATTTATCTCGTCCAGCAGTTAGTGGGACACCACTACTTGGTGAAGATGAAACTCTGGTTTCTGGTTCTGAACACTTGAATCATCGGGAGCGCCGGCAGAAACGTTCTGCCGTTGGCACGCCAGATTATTTGGCACCAGAGATACTCCTAGGAATAGCTCATGGTATGACTACCTTTATTGTGGCAAAGCTTGGTTGTGGTTTTCCCCCTTCTCTTTTTTATTATTCAATTCAAATGTTGCTGTTTGGTAGAACTCATTTTCATTTGATGCATCCCTTTCATCAGGCACTACAGCAGATTGGTGGTCTGTGGGTGTTATTCTTTTTGAACTAATTGTAGGAATTCCACCTTTCAACGCAGAACATCCACAGGTTTGTATCATATGTGTCAATATATATATTTACTATAAATCTAAGTTTGCATTATTGCTTTCTTCAATTTATGTTTGCATAAGATGGGATCAGATCCGTTACTTAAGCAAGGCAACCTTTGCCTGCAATTTACTAGCACTAGAGTGTTAAATCCAGTTCTTTTCAGTTAGTCAGTTCTGAAGTGTTGCAAGTTTCGCTAATCATAACTAGTGTTGTCCTTTTTTGAGATTTATATCCACTCTTCTTATTAGTTCTGCTAGATACCTGGAATCTGGGGCACTTCTTGTGGTACAAATAGTTACAGATTTTGCTAGTCAGCACTTCATTTATTTCATACTTTTTCCAGTCACTAAGATATTAGAGAACTGGAAGAGGGATTTGTGGAAATGTGTTTCATGTTGTTTATCCATTATGAAGTTAGTGTTGACCCTGTTATGTTACTGAATTTGAATTTACAGTTCTGTACCTAAAGAACCTGACTTTGTTACAATAGGTAAGTGATGGGTAGCACAAACTCGCAGTCGAACCATGCCCAGTGCTTTAGTTTCATTTTGTTAATAATTTCAGAATAAAGTTAACATTGTTTGCACCAAAAATATGATCTTATGGTTATTTCATTCTCTTGACATTTCTTGATGTAATACTCAATAAATATGAACCCCCTGTATGTTCACTCTGTGAGAAGTTCGTATATCATTCCATTAAAAATGTTCATTATTATCATTTTGGACTTCCATATTTTACTATTATGTTCCTTATTTTTATTCATCAATATCCTCATAACCTTTTCATTCATTGATATTCCTTATAAGTACGGCTTTATTTCTCTTTTGACTCCCCATGCACCTTTAACTACCTATTTTATACCTGCTATCTGGATCTCTGTCTCACTATATTTTCTTTGAATGTTGTTCATTTTTCTGTTTCAAATTAACTATCTTGTTCTTTGCAATCCATTGATTTATTCCTGCTTATCCAGCTTATTTATTCCTACTTATCCAGTTCCAAACCTATGTTATGCTATTTGGCTCTCTTTGGTAGCGACTTTACTTTTAGGTCCATTATCCTCTACATCTAATAAAGAACTATTTTATTTACTGTTGATATGCATATGTGGATATTTTGCAATTTTTCAGATTTCAGGTACTGTTTTTTAACTTTTAGTAACTTAATGTTTTTTTAGCAAATTGTAATATTCAAAAAAAAAGGGTGGCCTAGTGCACGAGGCTCCCGCATAGAGAGGTTTGGGGAGATGTATGCAGCCTTAACCTTCATTTTGAAGAGGCTGTTTCTGCGACTTGAACCCGTGTCCTTCTGGATGCTACCTGTAAGCCTTTATCGTTGGGCCAAGCCGCCCTTCAAATTGTAATAATTTTACTAATAAAAATATTAAGGCGTTGTTATGCAACTCTAGGTGGTTGATCAGTGCATTCTTTTCTTGATTTCCTTCTCTTCTTCTTCCCTTAACTTCTTTGTCTTCTTTATCTTTTCTCTTTGAATTTTTTATATTAGGATAAAAAGGAGAAATTTGATAATATTTCGGTGTTCTTTTTGGTATCAAAGCCATAAAAAGTCATAGACCTGTCAACACTCATAAAAGAAGGTTTATTGTGACATTTTGAAGTTGTTCTTAGTCTAGAGGCTGAAGTTAGTCACCTAAGGGTTGATGTCTTGTCACGCCCCACCCTTCACACATGCATGATATTGTCCGCTTTGGCCCATGGGCCTCACGGTTTTGTTTCTGGTGGGCCTTAACCCACCAAAAGGCCTCATGCAAGGTAAGGGTGCAAGCTCTCTATATAAACCCATTCACTTTCCTCTCTATAGTCGATGTGGGACTCCAGGATGTTACAATCCACCCCCCTTAGGGCTGCACGTCCCTGTGCAGTAGCCTGCCAGTTCCTGTAGCCTGCCAGCCCTCTTGGCCCGCCCACATATGAACCCGCCCACTTGCACCAGGCCACGGCAGGGACCCACACTCGAACTAGTCGAGAGTCGGCTCTGATACCATTTGTCACGCCCCACCCTTTACACATGCATGATATTGTCCGCTTTGGCCCATGGGCCTCACGGTTTTGTTTCTGGTGGGCCTCAATCCACCAAAAGGCCTCATGCAAAGTAAGGGTGCAAGCTCTCTATATAAACCCATTCACTTTCCTCTCTATAGTCGATGTGGGACTCCAGGATGTCACAATCCACCCCCCTTAGGGCTGCACGTCCCTGTGCAGTAGCCTGCCAGTTCTTGTAGCCTGCCAGCTCTCTTGGCCCGCCCACATATGAACCCGCCCACTTGCACTAGGCCACGGCAGGGACCCACACTCGAACTAGTCGAGAGTCGGCTTTGATACCATTTGTCACGCCCCACCCTTCACACATGCATGATATTGTCCGCTTTGGCCCATGGGCCTCACGGTTTTGTTTCTGGTGGGCCTTAACCCACCAAAAGGCCTCATGCAAGGTAAGGGTGCAAGCTCTCTATATAAACCCATTCACTTTCCTCTCTATAGTCGATGTGGGACTCCAGGATGTTACATGTCTGGTGAAGGTTTGAAACTCGTGAACTGCTGGTTCAGTTAAAGTTCCATGTTCTATTGTGTTAAAACTTAACGTGTGTATATATTATTAAAGTCTTTGCCAAGTTTGGTGTGGAGTTCTGATAAAATCAGCCTCTAGATGATTGGATAAGTGTTCATCCTAGTCATTATTTTATCTCTATTGAGTGTTCATCCAATTTAGTTTACTATAGAGAGTGTTTATTGCCTCGAAATTATTTGATGGATGAGCGTTGATCCTAATCAATATTTTTTTTCTGTTGAGTGTTTGTTCATCCAATTTGGTGAACTATGAAGAGTGATCATACGTGTATGGTTGTTGTGGATCACGGATAATAGTCCTCTGTTCCTTGTTCACTAGGAAGTGTGATGCAGGACAACATGAAATTTGCTCTGATGGGATGCAATGCAATCAGGAATAAAATTAATTAGCAAAGAAAATTAAAATCATGTCAACCATGTGTAAACAAATATTCCCAGTAATGAAATTACCCATAAATCTAAAACCTTTTAACAGATCCCGCAGTAATCCTATGATTTGAGTGGCAGGATCCTAATGAAAGGTAGAACTTCCAACACTTAGGGTTGTGATTTATAGGAAAAGGATTTATGAGAAAGTAAGGCCAAAATAATCATCATCAGATTTGAAGGTATTGGCTCAACATCTATTAAACAGATTTGAAATTGTAATGAATGTAGTAAAGCTTCGCAGAAGGAAAAAGTAGAAAAGATAATGGTTACCTTTATTGGGTTCTCACCAAACTCCGGTTGCAGGAGGTATTAATGGCAGCTAGACAAGAAAGGTGGTTTGCAAAACCCAAAAAGAAGAAAAAGAAGAAGAAGAAGAAGAAGCAATCTCCTTTATTCTCATTCAATAATCAAAGTGCATAACATCATCATGAATGAAGAAACAAAACTATTTTTAACATAACCTAAAATAAAAAATAGAAAGGAAAGAATAAAACCCAAAAATGGTAAAAGGGGAAAGAGCCTCAGGAACCATGCGCAAATCCCATGGGGATTTGTGCGCATGAAGCATGGCTCCCTTGCCTTGGGATCCATGTGCAAAAGCTTGCGCACATATATATATATATATAGTTTTCCACGTGGCCCCTCATCGTGCTTAATGAAATACTCTTAATAAACTTTAAACATGGGCCCTCTCTTCTTTAACAAAGACTCTAGAAAAATAAAAACATGGGACCCTCTAACTTTAAAAGATCCTTATTTCAACCCATGTGACACTTCCCAATGTGAGGCCTTCAACAAAATTGTGCACATGAGGCCTTCATCTCCCCACGAACACAATCATTCAAAATCCAACCGCATGATCTCCTCTGGATGTTAATCCAATAGTGGGTTTTTGCTTTCCTCACGATCAAAGCTTAAATATTGATCATCCATCTAGATGATAGGTTGATCCACTACCCTCATGTCTTCTTCTCTGATAAACCTTGTATGGACTAGGGGAAGTGGGTATGATGTCCCCATCAAAATGTCACAATGCTCTGTATCAGTGAAGTAAATAGAGTTGGTATTAGAGTAGTATGGATGACTCATAACATCTGTAAAGATTTATTTGGAGTTCTCCATGGAATTCAATTCTGGGGGTATTTTATCTCTGCTGACTGTTTGTTCATCAAGTTTGATTAACTATGAAGAGTGATCATAGCAGTATAGGTGTTGTGAATGATGGATACCAATCCTTGATTCCATGTCCACTAGGAAATGTCACATGCTTTGTACCGGCGAAGCAATCAGGGTTGGTATCATAGTATGGGACTATGGGTGACTAGAACATCTGTGCAAATGTTTTTGGAATTTTCCATGGAATTCAATTATAGGGGAAAGAGTTCAAGTGGAAACCAAATTTTGGGGGGTTTGTAACTTGTAAACGTTAACAACCATATGTTGTTGAATCTATAGGAATCGAGGTCATGGCCACAATGGAGGTTGTGTTAGACATGGGATGTCAGTGATTGGCCTACTCAAAGTATTACTATTAAAGGAGAGAGGTAGGTACACATAGGAGGTGCTAGGATTTCAACGGTGCAATATCATCTGAGGGTATGACTTCATACGCTACTTGTGGTAGTTTTGCACATGTGGTTTCCTCTTCGTCCTAGTCCTTCATGGATTGTTGATTCAGGAGTTATAGAGTATGAGTTTTAAGGAGTGTTCATGTTGCTAATGGGTCATTCATCCTAGTTGCAAGTGAATGATCCATTGTCTTCTACTTTATTTTTATCATCTATTTTGCATGTACCTTCTGTGTGTTCAAGATCTGTTGATAAGACGGGTGATTGGTGGTGCTCGTGAGAGAGGGAGAGTGGGGGGGGGGGGGGGGGGGGGGGGGTGTTCCAGTCGATTTGAAGAAAACATGGGCCCCACCAAGTGTTCCACAACACCGGTGCTCACCATAGGGTGAGCATTGATGTTCAACTATGAAGGATAAAATTAGAAATGAGCACTTTAGAGAGCATTTAGTTTTTTTTTTTTGGTTGGGGGGGGGGGGGGGTTTGGGGTTGTTCCATTTGAACTGAAGAAAACATGGGCCCCACTAAGTGTTCCACAACACTGGTGCTCACCATAAGGTGAGCATCGATGTTCAACTATGAAGGATAAAATTAGAAATGAGCGCTTTAGAGAGCATTTTGTTGTGACATTAAAAGGGGATAAAATTAGATAAACCAGTTTGAGATGTATTGTCCAACATAGGCAGGCAAGGGCACAAGTAAGAAAAGTTTGGCTATGCAGTTTGTGGCCTTCCAAGGAGAAGGGGTAGGCGGAAGAGGACATGGATAGAGGTAGTAAAAATAGATATGAAGAAGTGCAACTTAATAGAGGATTTGGATTAGTCTAGATCGGAATGGAGAAATAGAATTCATGTAGCTGACTTTAGCATAGTTGGGACAACTGGACAAGGCTTTGATGATGATATAGATTGGTCTCTAAAGAAAATTTGTATAATGCAATTTTATATTGTTACACTTGTGGGGATCGAATGTTTTTTGTGTCATATACTCATAAATGTGCTCATGATAATTGTTAATTAGCTTATCATGTTTCTGAACCTCAAGTTTAAGTTATAAAAATCACAAAACACATCTTAGTGTCAAAATTTTTACTAACATAAATTGTTTGATGATCTGTCTTTTTTTTTAAGCAATGATGTGTATTAGCTTCACTTGTGAAGTCTATTGAAATTCATAAACATTGACTGCTTTTGTACTAATTTATCTTGTTTTGCATACAGCTGATTTTTGACAATATACTCAATCGCAAAATATGTTGGCCTCTGGTACCCGAAGAAATGAGTTATGAAGCACAAGATTTGATTGATAAGTATGGTTGCCCATTCTTCTAGTGGTTTTGTTTTAAAATGCTTTCACTTATAGTATGCTAAGGAAAGGAATGGCATTGTTATTCAATAATTCCATTTAGTCATCTTGATTTGATGATTACATTTCTTGCTTGTTTCACCTTTTGCTAACATAGTTAGGGAATTGTATCAACTAAATTGCGAATTACGGTTTTACATGTAGGAATTTAATCCAGGTATGGGGTGCCCATTAACTCCAGGTGGCAAATTAAAAGCATAGAATTCATGGATTTGACATAATAAATATAAATGCTTATGTGTAAGTAAAAATAATGCAGAAAATAACACCTCTAGAAAATAATGTAAAATGCTTCCTTTATACAATCTAGTAAGAAAATATTCTAGTTAGATTTCAAAAAAAATAAAAAAAGGAAAAGGAAAGTGTAATATTTAATCTCTAGAAGTTTACCACATCATGTGTAAAATAGTACTAGAAGAATCTGTGAGGATTCTGTCTGTCACGTTTGAGATACATTTGACACAGTTAGGTTGCTCACTTCAAAGAATCCATGCACTACAGGAGTTATATCTTGTCTTAGTCTTTGGTGGCAAAAATATTACAACTGAGAATTTAGAGAACTTACCAGTAGGCTTAGGAATTAGTGATGTAGACATGTTGGGTTTGGGCTAAGTGCATGGTGGTCAGAGATCCAGTTATGTTATTGAGTCTTGTGCCTGCCCTAGTTACATGAATTGATTCAAACCATGTCCTAATGACATTAGGCTGAAGGTCGGGGCCTATTCCTGATTGCCAATTAAGCTGAAGGTCCATCTGTGAACCTAAACCTGGACCTGATTTGGTCCATACACAAAATTTTGGGATTGAGATTTTTTCTGAAGTAGTTTCCTGTTGCCATCTGTCACAAATGACCTAGTTTCCTTTGAGAAGCATAATACTTGCTTAAAACTCATCACCTTTGGATTTGTATTCTTTTGTTTGCATGATAATCATTCCCTTGACTAAAATATAAAGATCTGCCTGTGCCAGGTTCTCAATTTTTTTTTCACCGAAATGCACGCTGGTAGAAATAGTTTTTATTTTGAGAATTGAAATTGTATCGCAAATTGTTCGAGGGGTTGAACCACATCGTATCATGAATCATGTTTCAAATTGTAGGATTTTTTATTTTCCTTGTTAAAACTGACAAAAACATATTAAAAAGGAAAGGTAGTTATTTAGTATCCATCCAAAGCCTTGATATAGTGAAAATAAGACCATGATACAATCATATGAAGAACATCAATAACATTTATTAATGTTCATAAAAGATATATTTGTGATTAGTTAAATATGCTTAAGATATTAACACTTTTAGTGAATATATATAACCTCCAATCACACATCTGTTGTTTATTCATCTCTAAAACCTCCCTCAAAGTCCCACAAATTCTTCGGAGCTTTTGCAACTAACTAAATAACCTCATAAGAAGCACTAAAAAGTGAGAGTAAAAGATTACTAATCTTAGCCATTTGGACATTGCCAAATCACCTGAATCGTAAGATTCAGTTAAAAAGTTTTGAATGGTAAGATTCAAATTGAATCTTAAGATTGACATGTAAATAGGGTCTATTGCATAGATGGGAATCTTTTCATTAGGACTTAATACGATTGTAGAAATTTTGACAACAATGATTATCTTTTCCTGCCACATACTAAATTCAGTTGCAATTAATTGTAGATTCCGTTGCCGTTAGTGCCTTTTGACTTGGCAATTCCACAGGTTTGTTTAAGTCAAACATATAAATTTATGTGGATTGATATTGCTTCAACAGATAATTCTGTGAGGTCTTATGGTACATTAAATAGCCATATTAATGCTGCAACCAAGTTGGGGTCAAAATGGTACCATGTCTTATCTGGATCTGTTTTGCAAAATATGGTTCCAAATCTGGATCCGGTTCCCATATGGAACCTATTCCATGGTTCTAGAGCCAGTTCTGATAGATGCTTAGAGGATCTGGATCCGGTTCTGGAACCAGTTTAGGCTCTTAATCCATTTCCTTTGAGGGAGAGGTGCTCATGGATAGAAATTAGGCCTGTTTAGTAATTGGGCTGGGCTTGGATTAAGTGATCAAATACGCAAAGCCCAGCCCAGCTAATGAATGCTTGTAATTTATCCAAACAATTGGTAGAAAGCATGGTTCGGCCCAGTTTGTCCCAATTTACTGAATTGATGGGCTTGGGCCTGACTTTTATGGCCCTTGTCGGGCTTGGGGCAGTTCCGGGTCTATATTTCTAAAGCAATGCTAAGCTTGGTTATGCTCCAGTTTGGCCCATGAACACCCTCTCTGAGAGAGAGAGAGAGAGAGAGACGGTTACCTTTTTTTTTTTTGTTTTACTTTTTAAAGAATTTATGCTTATTTTTTAGAAAAATAAGATCTGTTCAACTTGGAGTGAAATTCTATATATAAAGTTATTTTGAAACTATTGTCTACTGTATATTCTAGGCTATTGACAGAAGATCCTAATCAGAGACTTGGAGCCAAAGGAGCCTCAGAGGTATACTTGTATAATTATTCTCTTTGCAAAACTTGAGTTTTTTTTTAATTACTTAAAAGTTTCATAACTATAAAAGCATAGATATGGTTGGCCCACCCTAGTTTGGATGCTTCTAATTTTCTCACGTTTTATCTCAAGAATATTCTATAAAAATATTCAGGCCTTTATTCATTCAAACCTAGATGTTTTAGATTGAAAGTTCACAATTCTTATCACTAAATAATATTCTTGGCTCCAAAAAGGTTGTGTTAAACGGATCCTTGAGGATGCATGTAATTTATTCAAACAGCTAAAATCTCCACATTGTGCTTCAGGTGAAACAGCATTTATTTTTCAAGGATATCAACTGGGACACACTGGCCAGGCAGAAGGTGACACAACATTCAGAGTTCTTATCCCTCTCATGTGATCGTTGTATTTAAATACTCATTAGAGTTGGCAATTGACCAAGAATGGCAGCAACCTTATGGGAGCTGCAGTGGATTGGGCTTGAGTATGAATTGTGTAGCCCCAGTGTCTGGGCAATTTAAAAAAATTTCTTTAGGCCCAACCTGGTCTTGTATCTATTCCAGGCCCACTAATGATGCTCAGGCCTGGATTTTAGGCTTGATGAATAAGCAGGCCAAGTCTGATGCAATATTTCTATTGCCCAGGAAACATTGCCCAAATATGGACTATTCGTCACCCTGTGGCGCACACTTGACACTTAGTATGTATGAGATACCTTTGTTGCTGTTTTCACAGGCCGCATTTGTTCCAGCATCAGATGGTGCACTCGACACAAGCTACTTCACAAGCCGCTACTCCTGGACTCCGTCAGATGGGAGTATTTATCCCACCAGTCAATTTGAAGATTCTGGGGACAGTGACAGTATGAGTGACAGTAGTGGCATAAGCTGTCGTCCAGATGAAGTGGTATCAAACATTAAAGTGATTTTCCTTTCATATTTTCTTTGTATCTAAGCAACTTTTTTTTTTCTGTAGCTAAATTGTTCTTTGTGGTGGTATTGATAATTTGCAACAGGACGAAGAGTGTAAAGGATTTACTGAGATTGAACCTGGCTCAGCTGCCAAGTACTCATTCAGTAATTTCTCATTTAAGGTATGATTGTGATTAGCAGACAAAAAAATTATGCTAGTGCCTGAGTACAAAGTCTGGGACTTGGATGTGGAAAGAAGCAGGGGGAGGAATAATTCTCTTCTTATTTTGTGTGGGAGTAGAAAAGTAATTCTCTTAACTAACTATAGTAAAAAGTAAAAGAAAATATTTTCTCCTTGAAGGATTGGAGAATAAAAATCCATTTCTCTAGCGAAATTAAATATTATTATTAAAAATTAGCATTAATCATTTAACAATTGTTTTTTATTATAAAATATTATAAAATGGTTCTTTCTATTTAAAAAATAGAGGATTTTACTAGTAAAAACCTCTTAGTTGGCTCTTGAACCCAAAAAAGCCCATTAGTAGTTTACCTTCCAAAGTGGTCCTACGAAACCACTTTGGTGTTTTTAATGCTTGTAAAAAGCTGTGTTGAATTCAACTGAGGGCTTTTACACTAGTGTCGAATTTGATACTGCTCTTTTCCTCTTTAAAGTCGACGAAACCCTCTCGGTGTCTATGGTTTCAATTGGGGACTTTTTGTGTGGTTGAGATCTAATGGTCTAATCCTTAAAGGGACCCACTCCTAGGGTCGCCCATCAGTGCCCTACATGATGTGGGTTTTGATCCTTGTTCGGGTGGGCCACATGTACCCTTATACAAGAATGGATCTTTGTCTTCTTTTCATTTCTATGCACCATTGCCCTGCAAACCATAGCCAAACATAGACAATTTGCTCTAGCAATAGAAGAAGAGCGAGATGATCTTGCATTGTTTTCAGGACCCCTTGGTCATCACAAAATATGGATATTTATGTCTGTCTCAAGCTTTCAAAGGTTAATTTTCAAAAAAAAGGCTGATGGAGAACTTGAAGCAGATGCTAACCTAGAAAGAAGTAGGCCTGACCTTACTAAAGGTTTCAAAGAGATAGTAACATTTAACAATGATGCTAAGTATGTGGTTGAATTAGAAGCGAAAGAAGTTCCTGAACCCTAGGATGAGCTAGACAACTGATATAGAGAGAAGAGCTGCTAAACAAACACCATTTTTGACTCAATATAGTCAACCAGAAAAAAAAAACCCAAAAATTCCTAAAATATCCTCATTCCTTCTCTCCCCACACCTCTTTCCTATTCCTCTCTCCTCCCTTTCCCCACCTTTCCCTTCAGCCAGGGATGAGCTTCGGCATGAAGGGGGCTCTTCCTCTTCCCCTTCCTCACCCTCTTCATTTTTTTCTTTATATTCTCTCCCTCCCTCTCCCCTCCCTCCCCTTCTCCCCGACCTTGCATTTGGGAGATGCAAGGAGATTGAGCTGCATCTTGCTATTGCAGGGAGATAGATGATCTCCCTGCATTTGCGAGATGCGGGGAGGGGGAGGGAGGAAAGAGGGAGGGAGAGGGGGAGAGAGAATAGGGGGAGGAAGAGGGAGGGGAAGAGCCCCCTCCACGCCAAAGCTGGTCCCCGGCTGGAGTGGAAGGTAGGAAGGGGAGGAGAGAGGAAGAGGAAAGGGGTGTGGAGAAAGAAGGGATGAGGGTATTTTGGGCTTTCTAAATTTTTTTTGCTGACTATACTGAGTCAAAACTGGTGTTTGTTTAGCAGGACTCTATAAAAAGAGACTAGATAAGCAAAAGATAGCTTGGAGTTCGCCAGACGTGGGTTATTGGAGTACTGTAATTTCTTATGAGAATGTGAGAATGGTCTAGATGAGCATTGAATTACCTCAACTTGAGGGGAATGATTCCATTCAGTCAAGTGAGATTTGAGGATGTGCTTCAATTTCTTTATATATAAATATATATATATGAGGAAGATTACTATACATCCATCCCTCACTATAGGGTGAGGGACACTTCCTTTTTTGACCTAACAAAGTCAAAAAGGTGGATGATTTTGTTTTTCTGCACATTAATACTTTTCAAAAAAAGAAGTGTCCCTCGATAGATGCATAGTAATATTTTCCTATATATATGTGTGACAAAGAAAACGCCGGATGAATGGAGAAGAAGCATTGTAGTACCTATATATAAGAATAAAGGAGATATACAAAATTGTACCAAGTATCAAGGGATTAAACTTATGAGTCATACATGAAGTTATGGGAGAAAATATTGGAGTAACAATTGAGAAAGAAGACCAAGATTTCTGAAAATCAATTTGGTTTTATGCTAGGGAGATCAATTATGGAAGCTATCTTTTCACTTAGGCAATTAATAGAAAAATACCGAGCAAAGAGGAAAAATCTACGTATGGTCTTTATCGATATGAAAAAAGCCTATGATAGGGTATCGAAAAATTTAATTTGGTGGGTCTTAAAGAAAAGGAATGTCCCCAGAGGTTACATTGAAAATTTTAAGGATATGTACGAAGGAGCAATAACAAATATGAGAACCACATGTGGAGAAACAGGTGGATTCTCCGTGACTATAAGTTTACATTAGGGATCAACCTTAAGCCCTTTTCTCTTTGCATTAATTATGGATGAGTTAACTGTGCATATTTAAGAAGAAGTACCATGGTGTATGTTGTTTGCAGATGATATAGTATTGGTGGATGAATCAAGATGGTGTAAATGCAAAGCTTGAGAGATGGCGGGGGGCATTAGAATGTAGAGGCTCTAAAATAAGTCGTACAAATACAGAATATATGGATTGCAACTTTAGTGGACATATACAAAGTGTTGAAACCACTGTCAAAATTGAAACCCATGAGATATCACGTAGTGATTCTTTTCTGTACCTACGCTCGATGATTAGTAAGGATGGAGAGATTGATGAAGATGTGGAGCATAGGATAAAAGCTGGATGGTTGAAGTAGAGATTAGCTTCGGGAGTGCTTTGTGACAGATGAATGCCAACGAAATTGAAGGGCAAATTTTACAGGACAAGGGTTAGACTAGCTATGACATATAGAGCAGAATGTTGGCCAATTAAGAAGACGCATATTCATAAGATGGATGTAGCGGAAATGAGAATGCTTAGGTGATTGTGTGGTAAAATTAAGAAAGATAAAATTAGAAATGAGCTCTTTCGAGAATATTTAGGGGTAGCACCAATAGGGGATAAGATTAGAGAAACCCATTTAAGATGGTTTGGGCATGTTGAGCGTAGGCCAGTAATGACACTGGTGAGAAAAAGTTTAGATATACAGGTGGAGGGCCCATCAAGAGATAGGGGCAGGCCGAAGAAAATATGGATGGAAGTCATTAATTCAGATTTGAAGAAGTTTCACTTATCGAAAGATTTAGCTCAAAATAAGAACGGAATGGAGAAATATAATTCATGTAGCCGACCCCAACATGGTTGGGATAAGACTTTGATGATGATGATGATATATATATAACTCCGCTAGTTTTTGCTTCCAGTCCTAAGCCCCAGGTGAAGGAGGAGGATTGTGTTAGGTAGGTTGACAGCCAGTGTAAAACTTTGTCAAAGCCCAAAAATAAATTATGAGATAACAATTGAACAGAATGGAGAAACAAAATTCATGTAGCCGACCCCAACATGATTGGAATAAGGCTATGATGATGATGGTGATGATGATGATATATATATCTGTATATATTTCTTAGGTCTAAACAAGCATTGAATTACTGGCTAGCTATGGTATGTCTGAACAAATTGCTGTGGTGCACAGAAATGGAAAGGAGACAGACCCATTCTTATACGGAGGTCCGTGTGGCCCACCCGATCAAGGATCAGGACCCCACATGATGTAGGGAACTGATGGGGGATTGGATCGTTGGATCTCAACCACACTAAAAGTCCCTAGTTGGAACAATAGATACCCAGAAGATTTCATCAACTTTAAAGAGGAAAAGAGCAGTTCGACACTAGTTTAAAAACCCTATGTTGAATTTGACAGTGCTTTTTACAAGCATTAAAAAAAAAAAGTCATGATTCCCATGCGAGTTACGATTCATGAAAGCTCTAGCTCCACTTCTTATCTATAGGTCTTATTATTGAATCTCACTTTCCTTGAGACCTTAATATTCTTTATTTTGGTTATACAGAATCTCTCTCAGCTTGCATCAATCAACTATGACTTGCTTAGCAAGGGCTGGAAAGAGGAAATGCCAACAAACCCTGACTTGTAGTCTCACGCATCTCTGGAGGACCAGATGGGATGTTTTTATGAGGAAAGCCTCCATCATCTTGTTATTTGTTTGTACAGCCTGTAAATGTAAGAAAACTTGTTCTATTTGCCTTCATTGTAATGTGTTGTTCAATTGCACTACTTATATGCATGGCCATACGTTGTTTTCCCCTTTTGCAGAGATAGAAGCTCGAGGAACAGAAGTTTTGGGATGTGCTCGTTTGATATAGAATGCTGCTCTCACCGTGTGGAGCTCCAATTTTTACTCTTTGGGTAAATTTTATTTGGCTTGTTGCCCAATGTAAATTATCCCTCACAATGGTTTACGCTATGGATCAGTCCTTGGCTTTCAGATGAGTACATGATTCCCTATCAGGGCAGTAATGAGATTGCATCCCTATGAATCTCTGATCTGTTGTGTTGTAGCTCGATTAGAATGTCTCTACTTTGATTGGGCCTTGGGTTCTATGCATCGATATATAAATAAAAGTTCATTTTGTCTGGCAAGTTGCAATTAAGTCTGAGGCGTTGGGTTCTTTCAACCAGTGTTTCAGAACGGCATATTAGAAATGTAAACCTAAAAGAAATTGGGAAATTTCGGGACTTCTGAATACGGGACATAACAAAAAAGACATTGCAAAATGGACCGAAGTTTCTTAGACTTTTTAAAACAGGACATCCGGCCAATATATGGACCTTCTGCCAAATATTTTTTTTATTAACTTTTTAGGAAATTTTTAAGTAAGACCTTAACTTTTTGTCTTACTTAAAAAAAGACTCAATTTTCAAAACTTTTTAAATTAATCCTTAAGTTTTTCAGAAAGTTTTCAATTAATAACATTTATCCATTTAAACCTTTTTTCAAGCAAGTTTTTCCTTTAATTTTTTTAAATACTCATATTATCCTTTATTGGAATGAATTTCTCATTCAATTCTTATATATTTTTTTCATTTTTTTCTCCGGCATTCTCATGATCAAGGACAACTAGCGCACTTATAGTGATCGGCTACATATAGTAGTTGTTGAAATCATGTCATTATGGCTTTAAATGATTGATAATTTTGATATTTTAAGAAAATTTAGAAAAAAAAAGCCACCAGTGAAAAGTTTTGAAACTTTTTTTTTAAATAAGGTAAAACTTGAGGCTTTATTTGAAAATTTTTCATTTTCTTCTTCAAAAGTTCCAAAAATGCTCTTGCTGCTTTTTGCACCTGGCCGCTACTTTAAATATCCAAGCCCTAGGACGGGGCCAATAGCTATCTTTAGTAATTAACTTGGTTGCACCACTTTAATTATCCAAGGCCTACGCCTAGCCCATTAGCTATCATTTATCAGGCCAGAGAGTCTGGCCCTTTAACAGCCAAAGGTCCCAAAAAAAAAAAAAAAGGCCAAATCGTGCCAAATTAATAAGGGCCGTGATTCATCGAGCTCTGGGTGCATTGAATGAGCACCTCTACATTTATCGTGCCCACAATGATGATTATTCTTTTGTACTGTGAGCAAGCTAGTAGACAATCAAGATCACCCAAGTAAAATTAAAAGGCCCATTTCAGGCTGCCAGTTCAGATCTTTAGCCAATTTTTACTAAAGGAATTCAATTTGCTTACCTTACCATCTTTAGGGTCCAGACTCCAGTTCATGTATCCGGTCTGGTTGTAGGAGAACATGGGACTCATCGAAGACCATTCACATGGTGATTTTCTCACCTGTGGGGCTCATCGAAGACCTTTTTTTTTTCCCCATTCCTATAGGCAATTTGTTTAACGGAATGGAGAAACAGAGTTCATGTAGCCGACCTCAATATGGTTGGGATAAAGCTTTGATGATGATGATGATGATATGGGCCCCTTGTTTGTAACCCAAACTGTTCAAATCGTTTATTGGAATGATGAACCTCAAGATCTCAAAGTTGATTATCTTAGACTTTCATAGATTTTGAGTAATATTTGAGAAAGTCCCAACTTATAGACCTAAGATTTTGGACTTCTATGGGCCCCTACCCTAATTAATGATCCAAACCATTCAAATTGTTTATTAGACTGATAAATCTCCAGCTTCCAAAGTTGATTATCTTGAACTGAAATTGAATGCTGAAGCCGGTGCCACAATCATCCCCTTTCAATACTGTGGCACTGAACCAATATTAATGGCCCGAATAAATAAATGGTAGGCTCACTGGTGTTACTCTTGGCCTTGATCGGAGTTGTACCCTTGTTACCTGAATACTTGATCATTCTGGAAATTTGAGTATGAGACCGTAATCTTGGCCCAATTGATCACCAATCCACGTTTGGGTCCAAGTTGGTAATCCCAGCAAGTTCTTCTTACCCATAGAAACGAGGCCCCTCACAACTGTTTGACTGTTTTAAGTGGATGAAACGAGAGAGCTGTGTAGAATTTGTGTAGTATTTGAGCTTGGTGGCGTTCTACTCCTTTTCATACTTTAGGAAGTGTGAGACACTCACAAAAGGATCTGGAGTCTTCAATCTCAAACACTGGCTAATATTGACTCCCTGCCCTCTCCCTTATGAGAGGGCACCTGTGTCCCGCCAAGTGTACTCTCCCTCACCCGTCTAGTCATCCAAGAGCCCAAAAGAATTTAGAATCCCCATCTCCTTCCTTTCCCTCTCTGCAGCCATATAACACTGAAGAAGTAGAGAGACTAACCCGGTGAGTTTCCTTGCAATTTTTTAGTTTCTTATTTCTTTCCCGTTTTCCTTTTGTTGTTTTTTTTTTTTTTTTTACTGCTGCCATCTTTGCAGTGGACTTAGAATGTAGGAGAGCTTTGTTGATGGATTTGGACTGTGAGGATAGGAACTGAAATTTCCTAGAGTATTAAAAAGTATTTATTGCCTCTACTAATGTCTCAAGATTTTAGTAGGAATGATTAGCAAAAGAAGACCTGATAAGTTTTGTGATCTTGGGTCTATTTTCCTTCTAGAATTTCTTGTAAGAATTTGGCATGTTGGGGTTTTTTAGATATGATGTGATAGCTTGTCTAGTGACATTTGAAACACCATATTTTTATTCACCAAAATTTCAAACCCAAGCCACAAGCTAGCTAGGCATGCACATATTGTGAAGGATATTGATGTGTGGCGGTGGTACTTTATATCAAATTTTATCCAACAAAATGTACTCATTGATGCTATGATCTGTAGTTAAAATACAACAGTTGTTTTCATATAATAAATAAATAAATAAATAAAACTCCAGCCACCAAAAATATCTCAAATGACCTTTTGGAATACTTGATTTTTGCTATGCATTTTGTTTGAATTTCAAATGCTTAACCAAGCGGAGGGATTTGAAATTCCACCCTGAGGGAACAATTATTGGAAAATTTAAAATTCTTCCTTACATGAAATCTTGGAATTTTGGTAAAGAAACCGATAGAGTTTTTCTTAGAAAATTTTCTAATAATGTATATAATGATAAATTTTAAGGTCCTTAATCAGATGGCTGTGGTCAAACAAGTGGGCCCCATTCTCTATCAGAAACCTTCCAATCCTGTGTCTCCATTACGAAAGTAGCCCAATGTTTGAGTTAGAAACTTAGAATGCTCTAAGGCCCTGACTAAGGTCTAAGTTAGTTTCTACTTATCCAACCCCCTGCTAGGTGTAGGTCGGATATAGGGGTCCGATCTTTTATTGAGGGCCAGGTAAAAATGAAAAAGAAAAAAGGGTTTGCGCCAGACGAGTTAGGTCGGATATATGTGAGACTCTCGGCTAAGTCCAAGCTTGAAACGAATGGACCTTGATCAAGTTTAGTACCAATGCAATCCAAACCATTGACGGAGACCAATGCAATCCAAGCCAGCAATGAGGGAGAAACGATTCAAACACACCCAGAAAAAAAAATTTGCATCTCAAATTGTGGGGTCACAGATGTTAGGCTTAGCCCTGGCCCAAGGTGCATCGTTAATGTTAAGAATGGCATGCATCAAGGTTAACTGTTAACGATTACTTAGCTGGGAATTAGGATCCCAGTCGATTCAAAGTTGTTGCATGTCAAGGGAAAGAAAGCACCCTTTGGATTAGTACTTACATCCTCTCGCTGACTTTCTAATTTTGAAATCTCTCTCTTTTATGAGGTTCCTCTTATGCTTCTCTTTCCAGCACTCCCTTTCACTCTTCTAGTCCAATCATGACTTAGGGTGTGAAGAAGACGACTCCTCTCTGCATCATATGACAAGTCAATTTTCTTTTCTACACACAGAATTCGAACAAGTTACTAACATTAAGCCGGTAAGTTCTCCTGCAATTTTCTTTTTTCTCTTTTTTACCAGTTTTTCTTTTCTTTCGTTCTACTGGAATCTTAATAAACGCAACTGGTCTTAATGGAGATTAAGGTAGTGTGATAAGTTGGTTTCTTTTTCTTTTTTTAAATTGCTTGAGTTTGTAGTTTTGTAGGTCATCTGCATGATTGCAAGATCAACCATTAGTTTTACAATCTTCTTCAATTAGTCTCCCAACATGGTTTTCTTTGAATTTTGGTTTACCTGTAAGGTCACATCTGTGTACACGCCCTTTATGAGAAAACAGGTCATTATCACATCAGCAAAATCCATAAAAATGAATTTTATGGGAAAAGAGTTTTGCAGAAATACAGAAGTTCATGTTTAGTGCAAATTTCTTTTTCTTGGTGAATTGGAGATAATGTTGTTTGGTGTGGTTGCGGAGTAGTTGATGAAAATCAATTTTCTTTGTTTAGTGAGCAATTTTCAATCCAAAAAATTATTTTTTTATAACATGTAAATTAGAAGAGGAAGAAGATTCTAATATTAATTCATATTAAATAATATAACTAAACCATTCAAAATGTCTTTAGAAACTATGATTGGGGTTAATAATGATGTCAAACATTAAAGACCTTAAAAGCGCCCAGTACCAAAAACTAAATATAATTTTCTGAATTTTTATTTTCAATTAAAATTAATTTTAACCGTTGATTTGATCCGTGATGAACCCTACATGCATTTGTGTTATTTAAAATTTGGAATTATGTGTTATTACAATTTGGTATATGTAGGAGTCTGGCTAACCAAGATATTTAATTTGATTAGGCTTCTTGTTTATGTCAATTCCTATCTCAATCATCTCTTTAAAACTAGAGTCCAACCTCAATTGTTTTTTTTTTTTTTTTTGTTAACTTAGTATAAGTTGGACTCCTATTCCTTGGAGATTCTTTTCTTTTTCTATAAAAAGACATCACCTCTCTCCTCTAGTTTCTTGTATGAATATTGGTTTCCTTTTGGCCCTCTCCTGCTCAAGTCCTCTTCCCCAAGGTATGCTCCTTTTTCTCCTTTTTTTTTTGCATGTTTACTGATCATGACTTTTCCATTAATGGTGGATTTCACTCACACCTTAGCCATCCAACCCTTCATCACACCCATCGAAGCATGACCCACCTGCATCGTCGTCTTCATCACCTGTGTTTTTTTCTCTCTTACTCTCCTTCTCGGTCTCTGTCTTTTCTTCCTTCCCCCACACTGTTCATCGTCACCTTCTTCTTTTCTTCCGTTCTCAACTGCAACCGTTTCTTCCTTTCCATCGTTATGTTTCTCTTCTTCTACTTCTCCTCTTCTTCTGCTGCAGCCACCGACTCATCTCCCACGTTACTGCACGGTGGAATGCAACCCATCTTCTCTCTCGTTCTTTCTTTGTTCGATTTTACCTTCTTCGTCGTTCTTCTTTTATTTCCCCACTTTCTTTTCCTCTTTACTGTTTCATCTTTCTTTCTTCTCCTTATGTTTTCTCTTCCTTTCTCCTCTTCAGCTTCTCCTCCTCTGTCACCCAGCCAAACAGCCGTCCCCCCATCTGCTTTCCTTCTCCTTTTCTCCCCTTCTCCTTCTTTCTCACCTCCTTCATTCATGTTCTCTTCTCCTTCACCGCATCAACTCACCTCTCTCTTTCTCTTCCACTGTTCATTGTCTCCTTCCTCGTGATTTTCTCTTTCCTTCTTCTGGCTCGTCTTTTTCTTACTTCCGTTTTCACTTTCTTTCCTCTCTCTCTCGTTTCTGTTTCTTCTTCTTCTTCTTTTCCTCGGCTGCCCCCTCACTCTCTATTCGTTCCTGTTTTCTTTCCCGGGTTTTCTCCTTTTGCTCCCTTTTTCTGCACCTTCGTTTAGTCTTCTGTTGTTCCTCCACTTTCTTCTTCTTCTTCTTCTTCTTGTTACTCTGTTTTCTTTCCCACTGTTCCATCTCTGCAAGCCTTCCTCGTCTTCTTGTTTCTTCCTTCCTTTCTTTCTTCTCTTCTCCTTTCTTTTCTTCCCCTGTTCCTGAACCAAGCACAACCCATCTTCTTCTTCCCGTTTTTTCTCTCAGACCCATCTTCTTCTTTCTTTCTTTCTCCTTCATCTGTTTCTCCTCTTCTCTGTCTTTCTCTTCTTCAGTTTTCCTCGTGATTTTCGCCCAGCTGAACCGTCTCTCTTGGCCATCACCTCTACTCTACACGCGGCCACCATCTTCCCCAACCAGACCCAGCCACCTTTGCATGTTTCTTCTTCTGTTTCCTTTTCTTTTGCTTTTTCCTCTTCTTCGTTTTCTCCTACCTCACCGTTCCTTTCTTCTCGGTGTAACTCTTCTTCCTTCTTCTTCTTCTGCTTTTCTTTCCTCCGTTTCTTCCCTGCATTTTCTTCTTTCCGTTTCTTTGCTTTCTTTCCTTCTTCTTTCTCTCTTCTGCAAACCAAAACAAGCCCAGTTGAATCGTGTGGTCCACTGTACCCCCGGGCCATCTGATGTATTTGTTTAAATTCAAGTTTCTTACCCCACTCTACCCCACTTAGTGATTTTCTAAGCCCACTGTCCATGGCAAAATTAACCCATCTATTTAATTACAGCCACTGCTACATTCCATTTTAATGATCGGATAAACCAACAATTCATCATGTATATGTGCCACATATTCGACTCTTTTGCGGACCACCTACATATATGCATGACACCGTAAGTTTTAGCCCATCCACTGATTTTTCCACACCATTCATTGATCTAAGACCCATCCATTTAACCCATATGCATGCATGAACCATATTACTTTATTATAATCGGGGCCCACTTACTTGGATCTGCTCCGGCCCAAGCCAACATGTGATAATTTCATTATTTCATTTTTTTGACCCGTAATCAAGCTTGACCCAAATTCAATAGAGCCCATGCATGAACCTAAAATCATTGGACCCCATTGCTGATTTATTCATGAACTATCATTACCAGGAACCTACTCTAAGACCCTTGGATGTCCATATCCAGGTCAGATTTACTGATCACCGTTGACTTAGGCGAGTAGTCTTATTATGTCACCATAGTACTTGCATTTTCAATTCTTTGTCTCGATTATGCATTGAAATTGTAATTTTGAAATTTATTGAAATAATCATAGAGCTCCGAGAAATTTTATTACCTTTGATGTGATGATCATTGAATTTGATGTTTTATTGATATCATCGTGCTGTAATTATTATTAAAAATTTGTCAGCTAATTTGTTTTGTATTTATTCATTGTTAGATTTGATATTGATCCTTGGACACCATTCTGTTATGAATTAAATTTTTCAGTGAATTATTGATACTTGATTGAGAAGGTTGGATTTGTTTCAAAACTCGATGATGTATGGCTTGATTTTTGTTTCCAACCAGGCTTTTGCTCGTAAATTGAAATTTTGTGAATTATTGGATTTTGTTGCTCATACATATTTGACCTCAAGGCACTCTTTAAAGTATGAGCAACGCACAGTAAGGACGCTTACACACAGATTTTAGCCCTTTTTTGGGAGTGGGACCCCTTTGTGCGATAGTCTAATCTGCAGTTAGCCCTACTTTGTTTTAGAGATTACTGGAATCTCAGGCTTCATATCACTTTCGACATAAAATAACTTATACCTAGCGGGTACCTTGTGCTTAGCGCGGCTTAATTTTGGCGAGCACACTTTGTTATTTTATTTACTGCAGAAATGCCTTATCTTTAATTTGATTTTAGGATGTTGCTCCTAAATTGTGGAATTACATTTGAAATGTCTGAATTCATACTCCGTGACTCGATTTGTGATAATCTTGATTAATTATTGAATTGTCTTGCTTATTTCCTCTGTTTTGTGTAAACTCTCCTGAAATTCGATTTTACCAAGTTGTATTGGATATGATCTTATTATTCGATTGTATCGCCTTTGGAATTGTTATTTTCTGATTCTTGTTGATTTGTTTGAAACCGTGGCTCTTAAATTTGATACCTTGATTGTTAACTGTTTACTAGGTTTCATAGTGGGTCTACTTGTAAAGTTGTATTCACCTCCTTTGTTTTTTTCCAGATTTTCACAGTTGAGCAGGACATAGAGGATATCTAACTTGCATGTGGGACCGGGATTGAGGAATGAGTTGTAAGAAGTTCGTTTTAACATTAGTGGCATGTATAAGAGTTATTTGTTCATGTAACTATTGTATAATGAGATTTATTAATAAAAATTTTTCTTTTGCTTTGGTTTTGTGGACTCGTCGTGCCTCGTGATTTGAGGGTCCCAAAGGACCTCGGATTTCGAGGCGTGACACTAAACATAGGTTAATTATCTAAAAAAAATTAAAACCAAAACAACATCAATTATTCACCAACTTTATTACTCTAAATACTACACAAATTAAAAAACAAAAAATCCTCTATATAACTTCTTTCTATAATTAAAATGCGTAGATCAACAATCCAAATAACGTATATACAATCAAATTATAAAAGATGGTGAACTAATTTTCTGCAGAACCAGAAGTTAGATAGCCCAATATTATCAAAGAAAAGCCTCATGTGCTGGAAAAGTGGTTCCAATAAATAATGTAGCACCAAATGATTAAAAATGAATTTTTTGAAGAAAATTATCCCCTTTTTGTATATTACACAAACATGCCCTAAATTAAAATTTAAAGAAACTAAAGTTTCTAACAAGTAATCCCAACTATTTAATCATTTCTTGTCTTTTATACGCCCAGTTAATCAAACTCAAATTACATTCTCATGATGCCACCTCATCCTCTACTTTGTTGACTCTTAAAATGCCACTTATCTCTTCAAAGTTATGGCCATCTTAATCATCTTATCTTTATCATATGGCCTATCCAATATATCCAATCAATTGAAAGGTACAGGAGTTTCCAACGATCTAGACTTTCTTGAATTTCATTTAACTTTCTTATTTCAGCACTGCCACTTGTAGAAATTACGTGCGACCCAATTCTAGGAACTAGAACATGCCCCACCTAGAGGAACTACTTTGGCTCACCTTCTGTGATTGTTAAAAAGGAGGGCCACCTCTTGAATCACAATGTGGGCCTACCTTTACATATAACATTTGGCCTCCGCCTTTAAGAATGGTTACATTACACTGGGGCATGCTATACGAAATTACAATGAGTTCCACCTTTAAAAACCACAATATATGTAAACCAGCTTTTCAAAAATTGTGGTACTCGGGGCCCCACAATCGAGTTCTGCTCCTATTTGTTTAAACTTAGGATTTCGAAAAAGTAGAAGCCTAAGAGGATCATAGCTCTTTCCTTTCCATTCCTAAAACAGCAGTTTAAAATTCTCCAATTGTTGTAGGAACTTTCTATTTCCGAAAGAACTCTTTTTTCTCATAAAAAGGATTAGCAAGTGCTAGAGCTTTTATTGAAGAAAAGGAGGACACCAAGCAACAAGTGCAACTGCAATATTTGCAAAGAAGAAAAAGAAACAAAGGTAAAAAACAATGGAGCCATCTGCGCAATGCAATGGATTGGAGCTGTTAGCAGAATTGAGTGTACTGCAATGTGAGGAGAAGGAAGAAGAGAACAGCAGACGCATTGAGGCTGCAAAGAGAAAGCTCGAGAATGAGAACTATAACATGCCATACAAGAAGATACCCAGAGACCCAAAAGAAGGTGAGATCCTACGAGGATGGCTCGAGGCCTACCTCCGGATGAAGCCATACAAGACTCCAGAATTCATCGTCCACTTCCACAAGCAGCTCAAACCCAGTGATGTCAGGGAAAATCTGAACCGACTGTTGATTCCGAAGGAGGTAGCCCACGAGACCTTGATTCCTAGAATGGGCTACGAGGATGTGGCCAAAGCGGAGAAGGGCCCTCTCAGTAAAGGGATCAAACTGGTGGGGTTGGATCGTGCGGGTAGAAAATGGAATTTGGAGTGGAAGTGGTGGAGCAGCAGCGACGCACACATCTTGAATGGGGAATGGATGAAACTGGTAAAGAGCAATGGGTTGAAAGCTGAAATCCATAACGTTGATGTATCTGTGTTTAGATATGGAAAAAACAATAATAACATCTGTTTCTTGATTCTGCATTCTGTCTACCAAGAAAAAATGGTGAAGATGGCATTGCCAAGTCGCCAAAAAGAAGGACAAGCGAAGGAGGAGGATGCCTAGTGACTTGGTTTTTTTTTTTTTTTTCTTATTTCTTTTATTAGAAGACACTTTGGATGATTCTTTAATTCATGTTAAACGATCAATAAATTCAATACAATACCCATGTTGCTATTTCTTTTTTTACAATTTGTTGGGTGTGTTTGATTGGATCTTAACAGGGGTGTTGATGAATATCATAGCAATGGGTTTGGTTTAGGGGGTGTGGGTTGTTGGTTTGGTTGATTTGAATCATTTATTATTTGGGTTATAATTGTAAATGTGAAAGGAACTTGAAAATTAGACTTACCCTTGATTGAATGGTCTGATTGGCAGGTCATGATAATTTTATTAGCTTGGTTGGGTTGGAGTTTATGTTGAGATGGGTTGGGTTGGAGTTTATGTTGAGATGGGTTTAGGTTAGAGCGGCGAGTTGAAAAACGGGAATAGACAACCAAATTAGTCTAAGTAGCACTGCGCGGATCAGAGAGTTAAAGCGGCCAACTTGAGCCTTGATTTATGAGTCATACTCAGATGTTCAGGTTATGTTTGTGGATAATAGCCAACGTGCGTTTGATAAATTCACTTTACTAGTAAACTGGAGCGAATTGTCATTCAAGATACAATAATCTAAAAGGAATCAAATAAAAGATATCATATTTCAAAAAATTCTTCTACCTTTCACATTAAAACGTTAACAAACTACTTTTTCATACCACTAAATAACAAAAAAAATATTTACTATTAATAAAAAAAGGTCGAAAGGTACATAATTTTTTTATTAAATGATGAAATGTCATCATTTTTTTATTTGACTAATCTTATTTTTTTTATCTTTTAAAATGACATTTTTCCTCACTTCACTTCACTGCACAAGTAAAATTACCAAACGGTTATAATGCAATTGGGAAGTCTGGGCAGGAATCCATCAACTATTCTCAAGGTTACAATGAATCTAAAATTTTGCTTCGGGTAGTTGACGATTTATAGACCATGAAAAAGCCCAGTCCAAGTTGTCTGTTTTGGGTGGTCAGGATCCAGGATTTGTGTTTCCGACTTATTCAACTATTCTTGATAAAACTACCATTGACACTGGAGAGAGAGAACAAAGAATGGGGGTGGGGGAGGGGGTAGGCGAGAGAGAGAGAGAGAGAGAGAGAGAGAGAGAGTAGGGAGAGGGGATGGGGAGGAAGAGGGAAGAGAGGAGAGAGGAGTTTTGGGGGGTGGGGGGAGGCCTCGACACCATTTAACTGGGCCCCACTATGGATGCACACTTTGAATCGTGAAAATAAATTTTTGCACCAAATCAGGCCCATGAATTAATATAAAGCTTAAGTTTTACACTCACCCAACTTTTACTCATCTTGATTGAAATTACAAGAAAGTAACCCCTCTAAAACATTGAATTTTGAGGCCATATATCAAAAGGTTAGGACTCAGGATGTTTTAATCAAGTCAGAATTTTCATATAACTAAATTTCATCTAGACTATTCCATCCACTGGCATTCCATGTTTGTCCTCTATTATACATTGGAAATATTTCTTGTGCATCTATCTCTCATTATATTACACCAGCGGCAACATGCTAGGGCTGACTTTAAAAACCATCCACACATATGGGAACCTCTAAATTACACTGGACTTGACCCATCAATGTCTATATAAAGTGCGACAATATTGCACTCAGGAGTTGTGAGCAGAAAAATTACTATGACTTTTAAGGAAATTAGACCTGGGGCCCAAATTCAGTTCTCAAGCTTATTTTTCTTCTTGAATTTAGACCATTAATCACTCTCCTTATGTCACCACTCTGGTGATCGACAGTGCCCTTCAAATAGCGGCCCACTCCTTAAATCCAAACCATTGACTAAATCCGGAAACACGATTCAAACCAACCCAAAAAGAAAATTGAAAAAAAAAAAGGTTGCATCTCAAATGGTGGGTTCACAAATGCTAGGCTTGGCCCTGGCCCAAGGTGCATTGGCTAATGTTAAGGGCGGGATGGGTGTCGTATTATCAGAATATACACGACCCATACAGGAGTATTTGAGTATTAGACCTTACTGATTACTTAGCACGTGCTCGCCAATCGGGATCCTCTCACTGTCCTCATATAGACTTTCTAATTTTTGAAATGAGGATTTTATCAAAACAAATTTATGATTACAAAATAAAAAAGTTTAGCCTCAGTGTGAATGCACCAAAATACACACACTCCGGTGTTCTTTTCTTTTTTTTTTTTAATTTCAAGGTGCGACTTTCATGAAAATGGACAAGGGTTGAATTCAATAGTCAAATAATGAGAGAGTTAATAATAGATTGGGTTTTTGGCTTGAGACCTCGCACCAGTTCTCCTTCTTCTTCACCGGTCCAAAAGTGACGACCAGTAGCAATGACCTGCAAGGTGGCGGCGGTAAGGATTCCAACAACCCTTTCAGTCAAGTAACACACTGGTAACAATGTAGCATTGCCCCTGACGTGGAGGGAAGATTTTCTCTTGCACACTTGAGCACCGCAGACTATCCATTGGAGGGAAGATTTTCTCTTGCACACTTGAGCACTGCATACTATCCAGTTGGTGTTGTTCATGATATAAGACCTTGTAAAATTGAGGAGGGTCCCACCTTTTGTCTAGAGATGCATGCTCTAGCATGAGCGCCAGAGCATTCATGGAATTGCAAAACCTTTTTCTTTTAGCTTCTCAGTATATATTCTTAAACATATAACAATTTTTATTTTCTTTTGATTTTGACAACTTTTGCCTTAAATTAATATGAATTATGTGTTCAGATTAAATCTTATACTGTTTATATTTCTTATTTTAAAATTTTAAGCATTAATGCCAATAAAAGCTCAATTAATAAAAATGATTGTACTTCTAAAATGTTGAACCCTTATCAATAGTATCATGCCAAATCTTTATTTTTGTTGTTGTTATTTTTTACAGACATTAATGAACATGATTTAGCCACAGGTGGTGAAGCCAGTTAATAATTAATGATAAAGACCTAATATTTTGCAAACTAATGATAAAAAAAACTTTTAAAGTGTCATATTCAATCACTTCTTTAATAATCCTTAAACAGAGCTCATTTTATTGTAAGGACCTATTATATGCCAACAAACAGGCCCTCTTTTTTTTCTTTCTAGACTTCTGAATGATGTTAAGCATGCCCTCCTTAACTACCCCTTGAGGTCATTCCATTATCCGACGGAAGACCACAGCAACCAAATCAAATAGTAGAGTCGCATGACCGTCTACCTGATCTCAGATGAAATGCCATCTTGTTTTTGACAATGCATACCATCTTTTCGTCTTATTATTCTTGGCTAATGACAATAGACTCAGGCCCCTTTAACAGTCAAATGTTATAAAAATTTAGACCAAATCCAGTGTAGCAGAGACCTATTAAGTTTCCTTAGCTAACCACTTACTAAAATATCAATACATTAGTAGAGGCAGCATAAGTATTTTTTAGTACTCCTCATTGGGTAGAGGCCACTCCCCCTCATGTGGAATTTAGTTGGTGAGTCATTCATCGGGAGATTCAAACTCAAGATCGATTGGTTCTGATGCAAATTGCTACCAAAACCTGACTCCTTAGTGGAGCTAACATAAATACTTTTCAATACTCTCCTCGGATTAAACCCACTCCTGGACCATAATTGATTGAGGTCATATTGGCCCATCGCACAAGAGCCTCTGCATTTATCTTGCCCACCATGCGGCTTGTTCTTCCGAACTGTGAGCAAGCAAGTAGAGAACCAAGATCATCCGAGAAGTATCAATTTTTTGGTAAAAGGCTCATCTGCAATGGCCTGCCAAATTCAGATCTCTCACCAATTTTTACTTTTCGAGTTCGGGCCGCTTACCATACTAATTGTAGGCCCAGACTCCAGTGCAAGGTCAGCTTATCTATTGTTAAACCCATCCCCTTCTCCTCAAATAAGGGACCCTCCTTCTAAATTTCATGCAATCTAACACTAGCACCACGTCCCCCATTTCTGCCTCTCCTGATACTGGCGCTGGCCGAATAGATATCGAGTCAGGTCACTCGGGTTAGGGGTTGGCCTGCCCCAGCTGCACCCTTCATTTGTAGGGCTGAGAATGGGTAGCTCTTATCTGAATGCCCAAAGCGCTCGATTTGGGTCCAATTGATTTTTGGGCTTTGGGTTTTGGTCCACTTCATAAGCACATCAAGTTAATGTCTCGGTCCATACAAATGAGACCTCTAGGCCCGATCATTTGTGGGCAATTCGTAACTACACAAAGGCAGTCACTACTAACAATCAGGTCCATTATGTTACTTATGTACCTGCAATGTAACCCAAATTACAAACAGGGACTCCTACCTAAGCCTGGGAATCAAGTACAGTTTACAAGACTGCTGTCCATGTCTAAATTCAAAATAGAGCCCAAATTGGCCCCAGCTGGCCCTAAAATGGGCCTCAACCCAGACCCTTACTTGGTCTAAGTCCATAAGTACTTTTATGATGCACTTATAATATACTACAAGAATACCCATATAAATATTCAATAGACTCTGGAATTAGATGTTCGGGTTCTCATGTACGAAACCTTCAATGTAGTGGACCCAAACCAGTTTAGGCATTGAAAACAACTCCAAAGATTGGAGCCATTGTCATCATAATTACAAAAATTTGTAAGAAATAGTCAAATAGTTGGAATTTAATTGTCTCCTAATTCTAGGTAACACTATTTTTTTTTCAATTTTTATTAAAAGCGGTATTTAGATCCAACAGCCCAGTCTAGACGTAGAGAAGACAACTGAAGAAAATAATAGTTTAAAAAAAATCAGAGAAAATTATGTCCATTAGAAACTTGAATTGAATGCAATTTTTTCCACGTTTGCTCCTGGCAGTCCGTTTTGGATGGGAGTATTTTCAAGGGGAAAGCTGGCTTTTTAACATTTGTTTGAAGTGAAGAAATCAGAGGTGGCAATAGATCAGGTTTGGGAGGCTTGGGGTTGTGCTCAGCACTAAAATATGTAGTTCGACCTGGATTATTCACTAACGGCCTGTTTGTGTACGTAGTATATTCTAGTAGAACTTTTTTAACTAAAGTGAATATTGAAGGATCATTCAAAATGCACAGAATTTAGGATGAAAATACCTCATAAAATTTTCAAAATGACACAATGGAGGGTTTTAAAACATGAGCCCCAATTACCACAATTCCTAAATGTAGATTCCACATTACAATCACAAAAGGTCGGCCTATATAGTAATTTCAATATAGGTGATTAGACTTAATCTACCTACCTGAATCTAATTAATAGTCACTTTTCAGACTAAGATTTTCTCAGGAAGAAAAAAAGAACTCTTCTGGGGGTATGTAGAAATACATTTTTCCATGAGCATATTAACTTGTCTCAAAATTTTCTCCTTTGTTCCTCTGCCAAAATTGGAAGTATTGCTTTCACTATCCCCTTGTCGAAACGCACTCGAGCTGCCTGCTCTTGCAGTTTGTTAGTGGTTGACAATCTTGAGGTTTTTTTTGTTTAATTATTTCATTATTTAAATTATTGAAATGTTCTTAGCCAAAAAAAATATATTAAGATCACAACAAATATTAACAGGAAAACGGAAAAATCATTCGCTTGTGACTACTGAAAATGCACCCAATAAATGTAAGGCTCGAGTTCCTATTCAACACCAGTAGCTAAGATTATATAAGCCTCATCCTAATTAAATTTAGTTATAATTGAATTGGTTCATGTGGTTCCAACCAACTATTGATTTGGTGAAAATTACCACTCTGTCTTCATTCTTTCTATGACTATTCATTGTGATTTGACTCCCAATTTTGTTTTGTACCGCTCGCAACCTCTCCAATAGCTGCTAGCTGGAATGAGGTGCTTCCTACTGTCTCTTGTCAGTCTTTGATTTTCCTGTCATGCACTGATTGGTCTCCCACGAAAACTCAGGAAAATGCTCTGAGGATCCTGACTCGTGATGTGATTTCATTGCTGACATACATGTGCTGCTCTCTTTGATTTCATTAGTCTTAAGAAAGATGGGAAAATGCTAGTTTACTGTCACACCACCTCTGCCGCACTGTTACTGCACAGAGGAGAGAGGAACACACTGTCATGACAAGTGGGCCACATCTGGGTCGAGTCAGCTCCATACTTTACCTGGGCGTTAACCCAAGTTAAAATGGACGTGGATCAGACTTAGATATGTATTAAGTGGACCCATATCTTTACCTACATCCGCAATTTAATAAGAGCATGAACCCGATCCTAGACCCGACTAAAGGTTCAATAGTTAGACTAAATTTAATTCAGGTCAGGTCTTTGTCTACTTCTTGGGCTGAATGATATTTGGGTCTGAATTTAGGTACATGGGGTTTCACACCGAAGGACTTGAATATCTAATTACATTGCCATTTATATGTGTGTGTATATATAGGGCTTTGGTCCCGTGTGAACGGTTTTCATGCATCTCCAGGGAAAACTTTTTATGGGGTCCACTTGTAGGTCCCCAAAATGGAAAGATCTATGTGAGACCATCCCACATTTCAAGTTTGGCCCAAATCACATGTCCCTACCCCTTCATCCGTAGCCCACAAATTCAGTCCATTTGGATTGGTGCACAGTCAATCCAACGGTCCAATAAATTCGAATCTGACCGAAACGTGGGGTGAGTGACTTTCAGAGGGTCCCTGTGTATTACAAAGTTTGGATTAGATAATAGATAAGCTCTACCTAAAGTTCTCATGAAAAAATGATAAAAACTAGTTTTCATAAGATTATTTTTCTCATATATATACATAGTAGTATTCTCCTATATTATATATGGTTATATAAGTAATTGAGCCTCGATTTTAGTCAGCTTCAAGCGCTTTAGTCTTGCTTGGGATTCATGGCACTTACATGCTCTTACTAAATTAAGGTGCAGGTATATATATGGGTCCTTTAACCTACATCTAAGTGGGGTCCAGCTCCATTGATATTGGTCTACACTAACACTGTGATATACTCAACACTCCCAATTGGTTTCTATAATCACAATAGGAATTGGGGAGTGCGTATAAATTGTAATGGAGATGTGCTAATTATATTCTCGACAAATGTAGGAGTTTTTTACTCTAATGAAGCCGATGTGTTAGCTATTTTAAAATATTTGAGATTATTCTCTGAGAGACATAAAGATACTCTTGTTTAAAAGTGACTTTTTTAATGCAATAGCTTGGGTATTAAACCCAAAAGCAAGACCTTGAAAATTTTCAATTCTATTTCAATGAAATGAGAGAGATATCGGCCACTATCAATATTTCCTTTCAATGTGAAGTTAAATTTGCTAACTCTATGGCAAATACTTTAATCAAGCAAGGTTACATAATGAGGTTGGGGTAATGAGATTTCGAGTGAGTGAGATAATATAATTTGAGTTGAGTGTTGTCCAATGCTCTTATACTTTCTCTCTTTTTTCTTCTTCGTTTTTTGTTCCTTGTATTTAGTCTTTTTCTTAATAAATTGTTACGTCTCAAAATAGTAATACTAATAATAATCACAGGTGTCACGCGCACAACATTTGTCATCATGAACATTTTCCAACTTGTCACTAACGACTAGGATTTTGTCCCATCATGATAAGGTTAGGTATGGAAGTGAGGATAGATTCCTACTTGATGACAATAAAAACCTAAAAAAATTTCCTTTCCAAAGTAATATTGTTTTTTCTTATTTTTGCTTATAAATGAATGATTAAATCATGATAACGCCCAAAAATGGTCCCATGCTTTGTTTTTCGATCTGGTTTATTCCGTATTGAGCCAACATTTCTGTGATCAAATCAACTCACATCACTCAGCCATGTCTTGTTAGAAATTGGTCCGAACTTCACTTCATAGTCCATGCTAGGGTACACCATTCTGTTGGATTAATCAGGGTATGGAATTTGTAGGAGGAGGGTTTGGCTTTGATCCCAAGCCCAAAAGGAAAAAAGAAAATTAAGAAACAAAAGAGAGAAGGGTTGTACTGATAAGGTTATCAACCAACATAACAACACAGTAACTAAATAATTCTATGCAGGCTGATGTCCACCAAATTAGTACAAATGAAAGTAGTAAAGATAGATTTAAAAAGTGCAATTATTTGAAGGTTTAACCTAAAATAGGCCAAACTGATTGAAATATAAAGCATTTTAATGACCCAACATGTCTTGCTTGGCTTTCAATCCAAAGAGAAACCTTCAAATCCTCACTAATCAATATCCTTTTGTTTGTTATGCATCAGGGTTGGGCTCATAAAAACAAATATTGGAGGCTGATTTTTTCTTTTCCGAATTCCCCACTATTTTATTTATAAACCATTCTCAGGTTCATATAACCTTGCTAGACCTTTATGCATAAATATAGACTAGCAAAATGCCCCTGTGCTTAGCACGGGCAATAGAAGTCATACAAGAAAGTATCATTTGATTTATATGATATGAAATATAAAAAATCAATTTTGATTGCATCTGTTTATATTATATAAGTATATAAAATCTAAAAATATATCTCTAAAAATTTTAGAAGCTTAAAAATATAATCACTGATAGGAAGTATATATGTTATGTCACATTTAACAATCATGAAACACAGAATAATATGCTTTCATAAAAAAATACTATTGCAAATTTAAATAAATAATTAATACAAAAATTCTTCATCTTACAAGAAACTTAAATTTTGATATTTTTAAAAAAATTATATTGTGATGAAAGTTATTTATAAAAACATTTAAAACTTGAGTTTGTTTGACTTGCCCTCCCATTAATAAAATTATCATTATTTACCTTCATTCATAATAAAAAAAGTTGTTGCTTGTAAAAGATAAATATATTTCTATCCTTGTACATCTGCCCCACATATACAATAGCCCTGATGCCAATTATTGGCAAAATTCCAAAGAAGCACCAATTAACTAAGAAAAGTAAGAATTACATCAAATCAAATACAAGTAATAGATATTTCACTCTATTTCTTAAAATAAATGCATAAAAATAAAAAAAGTCATATGCATAACAAATATCTTTATTACTATAAAATAATTTTTTGATTATGTCCATCGGCCCCAACATCTACACCTAGAACTTGAACTTTTCTATGCTACTTCTTAACATTCATATCACATTAACTTTGGCTTTCTAAAATCTGTACAATAAGAAAAATCAGATTAGCCATGAGTAAAACAAAAATACTATTTCCATAATTAAAAATATTATATCAACATCATTGAACTAACAATAAAAGTAACAATGAAATGCAAAACAAAATTGAGTACTCACTACTCATATTCTTTAATATAGCAATGTTCTCCAATGGCCATTGATGAGTTGTAGATGATATGACGTCTTTAATCTCCAGCCTGTCGAACAGCGAATCTATATCTCTCCTCTCAGGTTTTAAAGATCTTTTACACTTTGATGAACACTAAACTTCTATCGAAAAAAATTCATCTTCTAAGCTTATCCTCCCACTCCACTCTCAAATAACAATAACAAACTCACAGGAAAGCACAAGTAGAGATACGATGAAATACCTTAAAACTATGCATAAGAGAGTGAGATGGCCTTACTGCAACTCTATTCTTTCATTCTAATGGTGGATAGAAACATATCTATATGGAATATATAATACCTACAAGGAAATCTCATGAAGAGAAAGAGGAGAGAGAAGATGAATCGTGAACGAGGAAGTCTAGAAGTTGAAGAATATAGTGAAATAGTAACTCATCATGGGAGAGAGATTTTAGGAGCTATACAAACAACATAATGCCTTAGAAAGAGGAGAAAAGGGGTGTTATAGCTGTAACTAAACTATAAATTAGGCTTTATTGCATAGGTTATCAAAGCTAGTTGTCTAACTTCCTTTGATGAGATGAAAGTGGCTCTTAATGAGATGAGGCAAGTGGTGGTTTATGAGGTCAAAATAAATTAGTGAGGGTCAAAATCAATTGAAGGTGATTTCTCAATTGAAATCATTTGACTTAATATATTATAATAGATAGATAGCTAGAGAGAGAGGTAGGTCTATAGTTGATGTGAATTTTAATTCCAATCAAATAAAATTTGCAAGTTCATAGTTGTCTACTTGAGACAGTGGCAACTACAGGTTAACCCCATAGGGAGCTCTAATAAATTTAAAATAAAAAAATTTGTACTTTTCTAATTAAGTATTAAAAATTACAGAGATTGATTTTGATGTGCGAAAAATATTAGAAACATTCACTAAATAAAGTTTAGAAAAATCAATAATAAAACACAAATCAGAACAACCAAAAATCTATTAAGTGAATTAATTAACCAGTTCATGCTATTTAATCTATGTTTTCGTCTCAAAATTAATTCAAATCAGAAACAACTTAATGTTTCTGATCTGGAGGATTTTTCTTTGTCAAAATTAGTTTCTCTTTTTAAACAAATTTTAAGATCTCCTTGACCTCATAAATGCAAAAATCATTGTAAGCATCATTTATCATATTAAGTATAAACTATCAAAGGTACACGAACCTAAGCATAATTTATCAAAATAAGCATAAATGATCAAAAGTAATTTAATAAGAACATAAATCAAAGGTTTACCTAAGGTATGAAGATAGATCCATTATTCTAAGCATGCAATCAAAGAGATATAACAAAAGAAAAAAAAATCAACTGCATAAACTGAAAATTAATGTACTTAAATTCATCCCAACACTCTGATATAAAAATTTACTCCTCTATTGAACAAAACTTCAGTAATTTAATCACAAAAACATTAGATCCTATACTATAATTCTCTTAAAGTTCTCTCTTCTACTCTAAAGTTCTGGAACATGGCTCCAGAATACCCAAAATATTTCTCAATAACACTATCAAAAGAGAAAAGAAAAGATGAGAGAGAGAGAGAGGAATTACTTAATTAAAGGGGAGATGGAATGATTAGGAACCTCCAATGTGGCCTCCTTTTATAGTTTTTTGGCTCTTTAGGTTCATTGAATTTGGACATCTTTTTAGTGAATTGAGAGATAAGATCTGCTAATTATTGATTTGGTTTATCTCTTTAGATAAGAGTGATATTGGAGATAAGATGATGTGAAAGCTTTTGGAATTCTTATTTGATATTCAGATGGGTTCCACAGGAAATGTGCAGCAGTTATACTTCAATACTGTAGATGTAATTCAATCTTGCCTAAAAATGTATCTAAAACTTTGCAGGCCCATAACTTTCTCATTTTAGATTCGATTTGCACAATCTTGGGCTCCAAGGAGATATATTTTGAATAAACATTCCAAAAGTGGGTCATTTGCATTGATCAGACCTACGGTTTGAAAGTTATGGCCATTTTAAGATAGGCCATCCTTAGAAAAACGGGGTTAAATTTTGGATTTTAATTTGAAAGGGACTCTATCTCTCCAGTAATTGTGACTTGTTAGCTAAGTCATAAGAATATTCCTTGATATAATAGGATTAGATAAGATCTTCTAAAAGCCTTAGTGATTTTTATGTGAGATCTACAAGCAGATGAACTCTAAGTGTATGAATCTTTAAGCAGTGAGATCCAAATCATCTATAGAGCTCTGTGGGTCCTATAAATCTCATTTCTTGTACTTTCTAATTAAACTCATCAAATATTGAGAGCCCACATTGAAACTGGACTCATTTAGATAGAATTCTACTCCAACTGGGACTCTTTAGAGAAAAATTGCAAAACATTCTTAATTAATATAGAAAATGTATAAAAAATGTGCAAATTACAATTTCTAGGTGAAAATGCGCGAAATGATGAAATTGAATAAATAATGATGCATTTAACCTAATTACATCAATAATCCACCCTAAAATGATGTATAAATGATGCAAATCCATGAACTTAACAACAGTGATACAAGCAAGTTAGATCAAATAAAAGGGAGAGGCTCATACATCTTAAATCAACTATTAACTATCATCAATCTAAAAAGTTACTCCTAAATCATAATATCTTAAAATTTGTTGAACATTTAGATTATTTTTGCATTTCGTATGTAAATAGAAGCAAATGTTGGCAACTAGGGTCTAGGATCAAAAGTCAATGGTCTCTATCATCTTTCAAACTTTGTGAATAAGTAAAAACATTATTAAAAAAAAGCAAATTTTTAGAGAGAAGCAATATGTAATTAGCTTTATTTTTTCTTTCATGCTTTCTTAAATGAAAACATTGGAAACCAGGATCAAAACTCAATGGTATAGTATCCATCATCTTTTCATAATTCGTGAGTGAGTGGAGGCATTATGGAAAAAACCAAATGGGCATTTTGGGAAATGGGTCTTTCATCTTGAGAGCTTCTGAATCACTCAATTTACATAGCAAAAAAGTAATAAATAAATAAAATAAAATAAATCCCCAAATACCCCACCACTCCTCTCCCACACTCCTTCCCTCTCCCTCCCTCCTCTTATTCCCCACCTACTCCTCCCGCCGGCAGTGGAAGGGGGCTTTCCCTCTCCTTCTCCTCCCCCTTCCTCTTCCTTCCTCTCCCTCCCTATATTCTCTCTCCCCTCCTCTCCCTCCCTCTCTCTTCCCTCCCCCTTTCCCCCCCTCCCTACATCTCGTTGCTACAGAGAGTTAATCAGACAATCTTCCTACAGTAGGGGTTGCCGAGAGGGGAGAAAGGGGAGGGAAGAGGGAGAGAGTGAGAGGGGGAGAGAGAGAATAAAGGAAGAGGAAGAGGAAGATGGAGGGGAAGGAGAGGGAGAGCCACCTTTCGCCATCGTAGCTCGTCGTCGATTGGAGGGGGGTGGGGAAATGAAGGAGAGAAGAGGGATGGAGAGAAAAGGGGCATTGAGAGAGAAGGGGTGAAGATATTTAAGGAATTTGAAGGTTTTTAGGTGGGATTTTTTAGAATGGATCAACGTAATCAATCTCAATACTATGTGTGTAATCAATCAACTACGCAGTGGAAATAAATTAAACAAAAGCACATATCGTAGTAAGATACAATTTTTACGTAGAAACATAAACCAGAAAAAACTATGATAAAAAATCAATAAGAATGAATTATACAACAGTTATAAGAGATATACTCATAACCCTTATCCAATTCTCGTGCAACCTAAGGACTTGTGATTCTCATTGCACAGCACACCGTTGCAATAACTCCCTGCCGTCCTCTCTTACAAATCCAGTCATCTAGACTCCTTCAAAATGTTGTACTTAACTCCTCAAAACAATCTTCTACTCTCAGAGATGTAAAAGACAAAGATTGCTAGGACAAAACTTCAGCCGTTCAACCCGTTCAACTCTCTAATAAAAAACTCTAAAGAAAATGATCTATAATAAGAAATCTCTACTTAAAATAATGAGATCTATATTCTATGCCTCAGGGTTGAGAGAGAACCCTTTTTTATATCTTAAAATTCGTGCCTCATAAGTATATTTCAAACCGGAAAGAAGTTGGCACCAAACAAAAAAGTTTTACTTAAAATCGGATCGCAAGTCGGTGAAACTTCAAGCGTAAGTCCGATCGATCAAATTTGGACACTGCCTTGACTCTAATTGATCCGATCCATGTTCGATCGATTGGGCTGCCCAACTTCGACTTTAGAGTTTTTTCGTTTCAGCTTTTCTGGGGCTCTGTTGTTTCTTTAAATTTTCAATTTAAAAATAAATAGAAATACAACTTCAACTAAGACTCGAGTTATATCTAATCCATGAATTGGCCAACATGTATAATTCCTTTTAGAATTATTTATTTATTTATTTATTTCTCAGCAAAGGTCATTGTTAATTTAACAGCTATCTTCATATTTGGTCTTCTAGTCTCTGTTTGTTTGTGTGCATAATTTGCGGAAGACAAGATATTAAAAAACACCAATTGTGCATGTGGGTTCACGTGTCTCACGACGATTGCTTTAATTTCACATCACGTGCCTATTTTTCAAACAAAATAATGGATGTTTTTTGCTTGCACCTCGATTCAGATCAGCATCATTTGTCCTCGCGGCTTTAATTTCACATCACGTGCCCATACCGTGCTATCTGCAGTGGTGGTAGTGGTACCGTCTCGGAGTGAGATTATTGTCTAAAATGGGTTTTAAGTTTCGGCCCACTTAGTTGAGCACATGTGGTCATAATAAGGTGAGGCGCACTAGCGATGTGATGGGAGAGATATTCAAATATCTCACCCTCACCTGCATATATAGCGACAGTAAAGATCACTTTGATCTTACTGTCACTGTATCAAAGTGCTCTTACTTGCACTATGTATCAAAGTGACACTAAGAGCACTTTGATCAATAACGGTAGCAGGTCTTACTTAGCTATCAAGGTTCAGATGCTAAGTATGTCATCTTTCTTCGTTTGTGTAGGATGTTTTTCACTATATCGGCTTTCTTCCTGCGTGTACGAGTTATTTTTTGAAAAAGCACTTATAAACTCTTGATAGGATTTCAATATTCAGTAGATCGAATACATGTACATACAATCAATTCATTAATTTAGTCCATTCGAATGGGTGTCACACAATATTCACCTTATCGTGTGTAGTACCAGTGTGGCAAAGGCTTTCTTTTAAAATTTATCGCACTTGCCTACAACCCCAAAAGAAGATAGTTGGCTACAACTTGCATCCTTTAACTTACCCACATCCTCTTAGTCTCTAACGTAAGAAGTTCCTGTGTTACCAGAGTGATCCCCACAATGGGGCTCCTTTGAAAAATCACAACTACAAAAAATAACCACCCTCATCGTGTATGAGATTTATCAAAATTTAGTTAAGAATAATTACCCAACCATAAGATTGACTATACGATAAATAATATAATTAACACAATCTTTAGCATACATTATTAATTTATTTATTAAGCACGTTATTCATCATATGGCCAACTAACAATGGGGCCAACTCATATTGGAGTGCATTCATTTTGAGCGGCGAGAAACCTAAATAAGGGGGTCCACTATGAATTTTACTCTGGCAACCTAAGAATTCTCCAAGTTAGAGACTCAAGGCATTTGAACAAGCCAGTCTTTGGGTTAAGCTATTTTAATGATTTGCTTATTAGAGTTGTCAATTGGATCCTTTTATCCTGCGCCCAACGAGGGCCTTATTTAATAATTATATTATTTTTAAATAAAAATATTTAAATAATTTGTGAATTAAGATTAACATAAAATTCATTACACAATCATAATTTTAAATATTTTATGTACACTTAAAAAATTAAATATCATATTAGTAAAACTAAATAAAAAAGAAAAATAATGTACCCGTAGAGTTTTATTATAATATTATTAAAAAAAGTTAGATCAGTTTTTCTTAAATTTGTAAACTCAACTCAAGAGAAAAAAATATTATATGGTAAAAAAATTTAGATGGAATTGTCTAATATACAAAGAGTCATTAGGTCAATCAACCCACTCACTATAAAAAAATTGATTAGTTGGAACTGAATAGAAAAGAAAATGACCCATACCAAACACGGCCCATTTGAAAATATAGATACCATATAAGTAAAATAAAAACATAGCCCAAACCACCACAATGATGGCTTCAATGCTGGGCTCAGGCTAAGCCCAGATATGATCATGCATTGCCAATGGCTAGGCCCTGTTGGGCCATCCCAAGTTCAACAAAATCCAAGTCAATACCTATTAAAAGTAATTATATTTTAAGATAAAACAATTTAAATCAATCGTAAAAATATTATACCCCTAGAGTCTCATTAGAGTATTAATAAAAAAAAGTTAGATCATTTTTCCTTTAATCCAAAAGCTCAACTTAAAAGGAAAAGAAATATTATATGGTAAAAAAATTAGATAAAATAGTTTAATGTATAAGAATCATTAGGTCAATCAACCCTCTCACTATGAAAAAAATTGATCAGTTGGAATTGAATAGAAAAGAAAATAGACCAACGTCCAATGCGGTCCATTTGATAAATATATGGAGGTGGGCGCCTTACCTTCCCACTCCTTGCCACTAGGCCAACTTAGGAAGAAAAGACTAAATCATAAAGAATGTTAGGATGCATAGAGAATTTTTAGTAAGGGTCTTTATGGGCTAAGCCTAGCCAGGCCAAGCTAAGGCAGATTCAAGCCTGACCAAGCTTTAGAAGCATTGGCCTAGGCTTGGCCCAAGACCGACACAACCTATAAAATTCAGGCCCCAGCCCGACATTTAATTAATCGGGGCCAGTCTAATCATCAAAACAATATTAAAAAGATTTATATATGAAAATAGAATAGGTATAGTCGGATGTCATCTATAGAAAAAAATAAAGTAGTTTATACCAAGTGAATTTTATTAAGATTTTAGTTACAGAAAACTTTGTATTAGGAAAGATTTTAGGGAGAATTAAGAAATTAAGATTAGAAAGTAGTGCTTTTAGAAATGAATGGTCTTAAATAAATTTAAATTTCAAATATATAAAGATGATTAGTAAAGAGAAAAAGATACAAAAAAAGATATTAAAAACTTGGAGATATGAATGAATAGAAGAAAGAACTTTAAAAAACTTGTGGCCCAATGGAAGATCAAATAGGTCCATGAAATATAAAAACATCTCAAGACCAATACAGGGACTCATGTATTAAGAAATTTAATGCATGTGGAGCTCATATGTTATGAATCTCACTGACTTATATTATATATATATATATATTTCAATGTAAAGGTACTGGCCAAAAATCTAAGTAGTATGCTAATTATTATTATATATATTATAGCAATACCCCCTTTCGTTGGAGGGCGACATGTGGCGCAACCTTTTCGTGAGAGGCTGACACGTGGTGCAATCCAAATTTATAATTTTTTTTAAAATATTTTTTTCCAAGTTTTGATTAAATCTATATTAGCTGGACTCTATCCAACCACCTTTTTGGAATTTCTCAATTTTTCTAAAATCTCTCTTTAGTTTTCTATGGAATCTCTCCCTCCCTAATTTCTCTCTCGCATCCCTCTATAACTTCTCTAAAATCTAAAATATCTCTCCTCTCTCATATCTTTTACATGAAATGATAGCATTTTTTTTAGTGTTCCCTAATTACCTAAATACATCCCACGATCCATGTTTAAAAGGAAACAGAAACTGTGTAAAAGTGAAACTCATCCTTCCCTACCAATAGTTTCCACATTCTCTTTTTGTACCCTTTGTTCTCACAAGACATTTTCTTCAGCCATCTCTCCTCTTTTCAATCTCACTAGGCACCCACGTGAAGGCTTGCATTTTCAAGATTTCAGGAATGTTCTGCAATCCAATAATTGTTTCACCGATTAAAGTGGTCACTGATTTCAACTTTTTCATTTTGTGGAGTACATGAATACATACACAATGAAGGTGTACTTACATCTCTTGTGCAGTTGGTCACCCACCACAACATTTGGATTAGTATAATATGGTGTTGATAGAATGTTAACCATCTAGCGTAACCAGTCTAGGTCAATTAAATCCACTCTATCGTTCTGATCTTTCTCTTGTTGTCTCCCCTCTTTTGCTACCACCCACGATGCTGTCCTGCATGAAGCAGAGAAAAAGGAGGGTTGAGAGAAAGAAGTATTGAAGAAGAAGAGGGGATCTGTTTTTGTGTCTGCTACTTATTGAATTCCTAGACTATTTTTACCCCTAAATTTTGATTATAGAGTGGTGTCCTACTTTTTAATTAGATGATATTGTGAATGTGTTTTTGTAGGCATGAAAATATTCAAGCATCCGAATTGAAGTTGAAGCACATGTTGGCCAAATTGGATCATTATAATCTGAGTAACGTTATCATTACTTTTCATATCTCCTTTTTTGTATGAGTAAATAGTTCTATATTATCAATATAATTTAAGTAACGTTGTCATTACTTTTGTTTATAATTTATTTTGATATTTATATAAATTTTTAAATTTTAATTATTTTTTTATCATAGCCCACATTGTTCCAAACTGCTAGGATGATATCATCTCCTTTTTTGTATGAGTAAATAGTTCTATGATCATTAGAATTTAAGTAACCTTATCATTACTTTTGTTTATAATTTATTTAAATATTAATGAATATTTTTCTTAAAATTTTAACTATTTTGTAAAACTTTTCACAGATTTTAATGTAAGATCTAGGATTAATTCCTTCCAAGCATTGTGTTTATGGGTTCTGAACTTGGTGTTTGGTGGGTTGGTACTATATTGGTCTTGTGGGTAGCCAACGTCATTTACAGATTTAATCATCTGCCATATTTCTTCTCCTATATGTCCTACTCTCTTTAATAAAATTCACTTGGTCCAAACTACTCTTTTTTTCTCTATACATGACATCCGACTACACTTATTCTATTTCCATGTATAAATCTTTTTAATTTTTTTAATGATTTGGCCAAGCCCAATTAATTAAATGGAGAAAGCCAATTAATTAAATGGCAAACTCGGGCCTGAATTTTATAGGTCGTGTCGTGCTTGGGCTAGGCCTAGGCCAATGCTTCTAAAGTTGGGTAAGACTTGAATATGCCTTAGGCAGTTAGGCTGGCCCAGCTTAGCTTGGCCCATGAAGACCCCTGTTAAAAATTCTCTACACATCCTAATACTCGCTATAATTTAGTTTTTTTTTTTTCCTAAGTTAGCCCAGTGGCTAAGAGTGGAAAGGCAAGGCGCCCATCTATATATATTTATCAAATAGACAACAATGGACGTTAGTCTATATTCTTTTCTATTCAATTTCAACCGATCAATTTTTTTTCATAGTGAGAGGGTTGGTTGACCTAATGATTCTTGTACATTGGACTATTCGATCTAATTTTTTTTACTATATAATATTTCTTTTCCTCCTAAGTTGAGCTTCTGGATTAAAGGAAAAATGATCTAACTTTTTTTATTAATATTCTAATGAAACTCTATGGGTATAATATTTTTATCATATAATATTTTTACAATTGATTTAAATAGTTTTATTTTAAAATATAATTACTTTTTAATAGTTATTGACCTGGAATTTGTTGAACTTGGCATGGCCCAACATGACTTAGCCATTGGCAGTGCATGATCATATCTGGGCTTAGCCTGAGCCTAGCATCGAATCCCTTACTATGGTGGTTTAGGCTATATTTTTATTTTACTTATATAGTACATATATTTTCAAATGGGCTGCATTTGGTATGGGTCATTTTCTTTTCTATTCAATTCCATTTAATCAATTTTTTTATAGTGAGTTGGTTGATTGACCTAATGATTCTTTGTATATTGGACTATTCCATTTAAAATTTTTTACCATATAATATTCTTTTCTCTTTAGTTGAGTTTACAAATTTAAGGAAAAATGATCTAACTTTTTTAAATAGTATTATAATAAACTCTACAAGTACATTATTTTTCTTTATTATTTAGTTTTACTAATATGATATTTAATTTTTTAAGTGTGCACTAAAACATTTAAAATTATGGTTGTGTAATGAATTTTATGTTAATATTAATTTACAAATCATTTAAATATTTTTATTTACAAATAATATAATTATTAAATAAGGCCCGTGTTGAGTGTGGGCCATAAAGCACTAGTTATTATATATATATATTATAACAATATCCCTTTTCGTTGGAGGGCGACACATGGCGCTTCTTCTTTATGGGAGAGCAACACATGGCACACTCCAATTAAAGTCCTAACATTTTCTCTCATTTTCCTTTCCTAAAATCTCTCTCTTTACTATTTAATCTCCTAAAAATTCCACTTTCTTATTTAGTAGGTATTTTATTTCCTCATTTAATCCTCATTATAATCTACAACCAATATACTTATTATATAAAATGTAAAAGTATAAAGACATAAGAATCCTTAAAATGTAAACATTCTATTTTAATTCATATAGTTATATTTGTGTATCCTCTATGATTGCATTATATATATATACGTAGCAAATAAAGCAATGGAATTTTGTCCCATATGGATTTAAATAACAAAATCTATCTCTTACTGGCAAGTGTATAAGTTGAACCCAGTGTCCAATCTCACCATGGGGCCAAGTTGTTTGTGGTACCCATCAAATATAGCTCGCATTTCAACCTTGCAAGTTGGACCCAATGAGTAATAGGGGGACATCATCAAGCTAGGATTCATAAAATTAACTACCCTACTCCATACATGAAATGCACATAATAATAATAGTAATAATAATAATAATTATTATTATTTTATCTTGGTTTAGAGTATTGTATCATTATGGGACTACCTAACCAATCCAAATTTATATATGTCTCTTACTCCTATCCTCATTTTACTTCCTCTATAAATCTATATTTACTTACATTTCTATTTTTTTGTTTATATTTTCTTTAATATGCACTGGTATTTCTTTTATTTTGAAACATATATATTTTCTTTTTTGGCCTGAACATGGGCCCAACCAAGGCCATAACAAAATAAAAATGCTATATTGATATTTTAAAATAACAACAAAATATTTGAAGTTTAGAAATGTAAGACAAGCAAATGCAAAAGTTTAAAAGAAAGATTAAATTTAGAATATTTTACGGAAAATCCCCTTAGATGTCCGTTGTCCGAAAATGGACTTCATAATAGTCAAAAAAGGTTTTCGTTGCTCACAAAGTTAAAATAGGTAGGAGGGCCTTTCTTGTGCAATTAAAGCTATAAGATCCTTTTTCGTGCAATAGACATCTAAGGGATTTTTTTTGTAAAATCCTCTTAAATTTATTATATGTAAAGAAAAGAATAAATAAAAATAATAATTTTTTTACAAAAATATGTAAGTGTGCTCATAAAATCTTAGGAATGTATGACCTAATAGATCTCATGCAAACTTAATAAAAAAAAGGAAGAGATCTACTTATTGAATTTGAATTAGCGAGATCTTTCCAATCACAAAGAATTTCCAACAAAAGAGAATATCGAGTATCCTTGGTAGAGTGATAGCACCATAATAATAATAATTATAATTATTATTATATTATTATTATAGCTTAGCTTAAAGCATTATATCATTATAGGCCCACCTAATCAATCCAAATGTATATCTTTTTCTTACTCCTTTCCTCATCTTACTTCTTCTATAAATCTTTTTGCGCTAACATTTCTATATTTTTAATTTGTATTTTTTTAATATGCTCTGATTGTGTATGATTTTTCTTTTAATATTAAATTATAATTCATTAAACACTTAAATATAATTTTATTTACCAATACAATAATTTCATTATGAGGCCTGCGTTGGGCGCAGACTCTGTAGCGCTATTATATATATTATAACAATACCACTTTTCATGGGAGGGCGACAAGTGGCGTAGTCTTTTCGTGTGAGAGAGACACCTGACGCTTCACTCTTCATGAAGTTGTAACACATGGCAGTTTCTATGATTCAGTTAATGAAGGCATAATATCTTATCCACCCCTTTCCTATATATTTTTCTAAAGTCTCTCTTTAAAATATATCTCTTCCCTCCTATGATCTATATATGCCATAGTTCTTCGATTCCAAACTTTCTAATTGATCTTTATTCTTTGTTACCCCCAAAATTTCTCATGTTCTTGATCTTCATCACCATTTCTTCATTTATTTGCCCTTATTCAACTCATCAATTCCATCAACCATATTGTCACCATCCCTCCCTTTTATTCTCACTCCACTTTCAAACACAACATTCTGTGTCTCACATCACACAACATCCACCAAAAGAATAGAGATTTAGTCCCATTTTGACTTCAAATAATGGGTGAGTAGAGATCTTCGGGTTCTGGCATGTGCAAATGTATGTACTATGTGTGGTTCAGCCACCCCTACACTAGACCTACACGCAATAATTCATATTGAGCATGTGACTAAACATTGTGTATTAATATTTTTCTTAAGATATTTGAAATTTGAAATTTAATTTTAACTATGTTCATGTTATATTTATATAATACTATTAATTTATATTTTATTAAAATATTAAAAATTAATAAAAAAATTTCCATGGCCCGCAATGGGCGTGGGCCTTGAAGCGCTAGTTATTATTATATATATTATGACAATACCCCCTTTAACAAGAGGGCGACACGTGGCGTATTATTTTCGTGAAAAGGCGACATGTGACACGCTTTCATTAAAGTCCTCATTAAAGAATTCTGCTTAGAGATGGTTTTATAAAAAAAATAGTTTTTCTACTTCATTATATATTATAAATTATAACTTATAAATAGAATTCTACACACTCTACTTTACGTTCAACAAGCTCTATTATTTATCGAGTATTCTCTCCTTTTTTTTCTTTTCCTTCAACTTCTCTTCACTTTAGGTATAGTTCATCTTCCCTCTCTCTCTTTCTTTTGTATTATCCATATATTCTTCTTTCTCTTCATATTATCCTATCCATCTTCTCTTCGTCACTTGGTTGTGAATTCTTTTTTTTCTTTCTTTTCTTCTCTGTTTTCTGACGATTGAAAAGGGGAAATCGAAAAAAATTCGGTCTGTGCAGGACTTGATGGTGTGGAAATCTGAATATATTCATCTCTGTCTCAATCTTGATCTCTCAATCTGTCGAATTGATAAGTGTACAAGGATCTAATTTCAGAATATTTCAGATCTTCCGATCAGGAGATTGAGATTGAACGAGGGGTGGTTGATCGGGTTAGAATTAGGGTTTTCGCTTTGCTTTCTTGCTTCTCTTCTTCCCGATGGGATCTGCTCTGATCATGTGTTTGAGAGAGATAAGAAAGAGAAAAAAGAGAGAGAGAGCGAGAGACAGAGAGCATGTCATGAAAGAATCACACTGGGCGGGTGTGCTAAAAAAACCATATTGTTACCACCAATTTTCCAATCCAGAAACAGAAAAATCACAGATAGACCACAATCACAAATCCCATTAATCTTGCCATCCTTTCCATCATCAAAAACCTAAAAAGATCTTAACTTGAATCCTACCCCACTTGACCCAGACCAGAACCATCTTTTTCTCCTAGAACAAGAGAACCCCATATCGAAAATTGGAGCCTTTTACAGTGGGGTTTTTCTGGGGTCAGCAGATCCGATCCATATTGAGAGATTTTCATGCGAGACAGAGAGAGGGGATAGAAATTCACCTGTTGTTAAGGACAAGGGAGAGAGAGAGAGATCAACGCAAAAAAGAGTTGCAGAGGAGAGAGGGATCAGAAAAAGATCGAGAGATGAAGCATTCATCTTCTCACACTTCTTCCCTCCTCTTTTCTGCCAAATTTGTTTCACCCCCACCCCGACCACGTGAATCCAAAATCTAGAATCCAGATAAATCTTCCTCTGCTTCTTCAACTTCTCTCGCCCACTCACTCAAATCACAATGGGTGATGGGTGGGTGGGGCAGTACGTTTGTGATGGGTTGGGGCCGTGGGGCGCTTGGCATAAATCTCATGCCCATCAATATCATTCACCAGTTCGCTGCTATGAACGTGGAGATGCCCATCTTGGGCCGGATTTTGCTTGGACTAGGAGTCGGATTCACAAACCAGGTGGGTCACTAGTGTCCATGACCTCATCATAAAACTTAATTGTCTTGGAGAGGAAATAGAATTTGAAGTCATTATATTTCAAATTTTCTCTATTAAAAATAATTATTTCTTAAATAAGGCTATCGTTGGACATGGGAACACCTACTGTTGACGTTCTGTCTCTTCACTTAAAGTGGAGAGAAAAAGGTGTATGGTTCTCTGAAACACCACAATAACTTGTGCTCCCTCATGCCTTCTTTTGTTTAGTTCAAGTCAAGTTCAAGTTTGGGTCAGTCCAACCCGAGTGGAACAGCAGCCATCAGCCAAGCAAAGCGCCTACATCATAGTGACGTCAGCAGTTCGATATTAAAATACCCAACTATAATAGTAACCATGAAAATTATTTCTCTACCAAACAACTCTTTACAACTTTCCACATGATATATTTTTATCTTTAAAATTTTAATATTCCAACAAATCTTTAAAGGGGAAGGATGTTATTCATATGAATAACAAACGGAGCAGCAATTACATTATTTCAGAACTATGGAGCACTCATCTTTATCCATCCATCATTAGGGATCATCTTTTTTTATTCAAATCGATCAATTGCAAATACATCTTCTGCCCCTCCTTTATTTATTAACTAATATACAACAATCAAAGAAACAAGTCTCCTTTATTTATTCATTGCATTTCAGTTCTCGCAATTTGTAGTACAGTTAACTTTAATCAAGAATCTAATTTAATTTTATAGTATTGCACAGTTTAATTACTTTTGCATGGTTTCCAGGTTCTGCTTACCCAGTTCATTGTTATAACGTAGCTGTGTCTAAATCCAAAATATATTAGAACCCCAGATAACCCCCATGAAAGGTTATACATTAGTCTATGAAATTAGTTCCATTTAACATGAATCACAAATAGAATTATGAGAGTTCCAAATGAAATTAAACTAATAAACAATAATCAAAGAAACAGGCTATATTTATTTTCTTAACGGGGCCAAGCTTTAGATGCACTGATTGATATCTTTCCATAAAATCTCAATTCTTCAGCTAGGCCATTTATTGTCGGTTATTGTAGTTTCATCAACAACTATTTAGCCATTCAGAATACCCATCTCTATTCAACACCTATTCAACACCAAGCTCTATTTCCCCATTCAAGGTATGCTCTCTCTCCCTCTCTCTATTATTTATATCAAAGCTCTATTCACTTATTCATTATCAAACTCTATTCTTATACTCAAGGTGTGCTCTCTCCCTCTCTGTTATTTGTGTCAAATATATTTATTTTTCCATTCATCTATATTTCATGTTTTTACCCATGTGTTCTCTGTATAATATATATTCAAAATTGTTATGTTTGCATTGATATCTCTGGTTTAAATTGCTTTGTATAATATATATATATATTCAAAATTCGTGGGTTTGTATTGATATCTCTGGTTTAAATTGAGTTTTTTTTAATCATGTTTGGTGACATCATATTTAAATTCTTTTAGGGTTTAGCACATGGGATGGGATGAAGATTGTTGAAAAGTTAAAATCAAAGCAAAGAAAAGATATATATATAATATTAATCTTTAAATAAAGAAATCTTGAATAATATAACTAAATACAAAAAAACCAAGCAATGTAAGTGGTGAATAAGATGAATAAAATAGGACCTAATAAACACATATAATTAACGAAGTGAAACCCTAGATTTGGGCTAAATTGTAACATATATGGGCTAATGAGATGAGGAAGAAGCAATATAAGGATTCGTCCTAAGCTTTTTAAATTTTTTTAAAAAAAGGAAAATGATATAATTCAAGATTCAAATTCCATGTGGCAAATTTTGTTTTTTTTTTCATTTTATAAATTTGGTATATTTTGTCATTATTTTAGCATTAAAATTAGAAAATAAAATGTGATTATTTTATTTAACAAAATACTAGTGCATCAAGGCCCACACCCGCAAATGGGTCCACAACTAAGTTAAGTCTCCATTATCCTTATAGATAGTAACTAGGAGTCTTTGATTTTTTTTACTTTTTTGTTCAATTTTTATAATATAGTTTTTTTTTGGATTACATGGATATACCCTCTTTAACTTCTTTTTTTGTGATTACTTATATGATTTCGATGTGATTTATAATTGATTGTATAAGTCTTTAATTTTTTTATACTTTTTTGTATGTTTTTTTATAATATAGTTATATAATTAACATAATTTTATTATCACCAATGGAAAGTTTTGGAAAACAAAACATGCAAATCAATATCTATATTGGTTTAGATATTTTATCTTCTTATGCGATTTCCACACACTATATTGGAATTTTCAAATAATGACATTGAGATGCTCTAACATGAGACAAATACAATAGTGATGAATATAAACATCTGAATAGATATTCTTATAGATATATTATTTATGATTTTCATTTAATAATCTAATTATTTAGTAATATTTTATTGCATAATAATTATTAATATAGTGTTTACTATTGTTTTCAGTCTAGCAACGTAGTCATCAAGTATGTGCACAACAACATGAGGGCAATTATTCAGTTGCTATGAATCAATAACATTTGTCATCTCAAAATCAACATTATATATATAAACTCGCTCGACGACAAAGGATGATGAAGATACAACATCGTCGTGCATCAAACCATCGGGAATTACCAGTTCTGTCAAATGCCATAAATTTTCATTTAGAAAATGAGGTTTCACGAGTATATGAAGATATAGTTAATGACACAGAAACACATATTCAACAACATTTTGTCATCTCAAAATCAACATTATATATATAAACTTGCTAGGCAAAAAAGAATGATGAAGCTACGACATCATCGTTTATCAAATTATCAGGAATTACCAACTGTTTCAAATACCACAGATTTTCATATAGGAAATGATGTGTCACCAATACAAACAAAAAGAGTTAATGATACAGAAGCACGTGTTCAACAACATTTGTCATCTAAAAATCAACATTATATATATAAACTTAGCACAAAAGAATAATGAAGCTACGATATCGTCATCTATCAAACCGTCAAGAATTATCAACTGTTTCAAATACCACAGATTTGCATGTGGGAACTGATGTATCATCAATACATGAAAGCATAGTTAATGACACAGAAGCATGTATTTCCTCAGAAAACTCAAGACATTCGTCACGAAAAAGTATGTGGAAATTTTAATACGAATTAGTATTTATATTTATCTATTCATCAATTAACTACATTAAGTTAACATTTTTCTATTATGTAGGAAAAATGGTTGGGCGGGGAGATTTTGGGCCTCCCACTGAGACATGTATTAAATGTAGAGTTATAATGTGGAAGCAAGAGGGAGCTAAAAGAAGAAATAATGATTAAAGAAACATTTTTAACAAATATTGTAAAGATGGAAAGATAGTATTTCCTCTCTTAGAACACCCTCCAACGTATTTGAGATCACTAATGGAAAATTCCAATAGTCAGCAATCATCTAAATTCAAAAAGTCTATCCGAGCATATAATAGTGCATTTTCATTTACGTCATTTAGTGCAAATATTGACTACAATGTATTAGATGGAGGAGGGCCTTTTGTATTTAGAATACATGGTCAAACTCACCACAAGATTGGTTCGATGCTACCAATGCCAGAGAAAAAGCCAAAGTTCGCTCAACTTTATATCTATGATACAGAACATAAACTTCAAAATAGAAATATTGTATCCTCACAACATGAAGAATCTGGAAGCCTGGATCATTTAATTATAGAAGGATTAAAACATGATCTAAATGCAATCAATCCATATATAAGCTACTTCCGATCATTGCAAGATAGAACTGGAAGTGAATATTCAAAAGATCTAAAGATGAGAATACTGTATGATAGATATAAAGATGCAAGACAATACAATCGTCCAACAGCAAATGAAGTAGCTGCATTAATAATTGGTGAAGATTCTTCTGAATATAATAGTCGGGATATCATTTTAGAAACGGTTTCAGGATCTCTCCAAAGAATAAATGAACTACATCCAAGTTATATGGCGTTGCAATACCCCCTACTATTTCCATATGGAGAAGATGGATGGCATACAAACATATTATATAATCATTGTATACGGTCATCAAATTCTAAAGTGTCAATGAGAGAGTATTATTGTTATAGGTTACAACAAATGAATGAGGAAGGGAAGACAATTTTATTATCTGGACGATTTTTCCATCAGTTTATTGTAGATGCATATACAAGTATTGAGCAATGCAGATTAAAATACATAAGAAATAATCAGAGCACATTTAGATGTAAACTTTTTCAAGGCATCTCAGATGCAGTAGTTCAAGGAGATACAGAGCACCAGCAATTGGTAGACGATTCATTTTGCCTTTTTCATTCACTGGAGGACCACGCTATATGATTCAACAATATCAAGATGCAATGGCAATATGTCGATGGAGTGGCTGCCCATATATTTTTTTAACGTTTACATGCAACTCAAAATGGAAAGAAATTAAACACTTTTTAGGCTTATTTGCTGGACAAAAAGTTCAAGACCGTCCGGACATTGTTGATAGGGTATTTCATATAAAACTGAAAGAATTAATGGAAGATATAAAGGATCAAAAGCTTTTCGGTACAGTTATTGCAAGTAAATTCTTTTTTCCACTACACACTATTTTATTGTTTTAATAATTTACAATTTCTAATAGTTATATATTCTACTTTTGAATTACAGATATATATGCTATTGAGTTTCAAAAAAGGGGCCTTCCACATGCACATATATTGATCACATTGGATAAAAATGATAAGATATCAACAACCGAGGAGATAGATAATGTTGTTTCAGCTGAGATACCCGATGTTGATGAAGATCCAGAATTGTATGACATGATAAAGCGTTGTATGATACATGGCCCATGCGGTTCATTAAATCCAGTTTCTCCATGTATGGTTGATGGAAAATGTAGTAAAAAATATTCTAAACGTTTCAACCAACAGACCTCAATCGACAACAATGGTTATCCAACATACAAGAGGAGAAATGATGGAAGGACTATTAAGATAAGAGATGTGGAACTTGATAATAGATGGGTAGTTCCTTATAATCCTTTTTTGTCCAGAAAATATAATGCACATCTAAACATTGAGATTTGTAGCTAAATGCAAGTCATTAAATATTTGTACAAATATATTCATAAAGGCTCAGATAGAGCAACTATCATTGTTGAGGAAAGTATGCAGTCACTCGATGAAACTGGCTACATAAGATATAGAGAGGTTGATGAAATCAAATAGTACTTTGATTGTCGTTATATTTCAGCTCCAGAAGCATGTTGGCGAATAGTTGAATTCAATCTACATAGTAGAAATCCATCTGTTGAGCATTTACAATATCATCTTGAAAATCAACAAATCGTTGTTTTCAATGATTATGAAAATTTAACATCTATATTAAATTGACCTGTAATCGAGGTTACCATGTTTACTTAATAGTTTGAAACAAATCATCAATATCCCGAAGTACAAAATCTTACATATGTTGACTTTCCAACAAAATGGACTTAGAAAACTAATGAAAAAATGTGGCGCAAAAGAAAACATGGAAGATGCATTGGAAGACTATATTATGCTCATCCAACATTAGGTGAGAGATATTATTTAAGAATGTTACTCCATATAATAAGAGGAGCTACATCCTATATGGATTTGAGAACAGTTGATGGAGAAACTCACATTTCTTTTAAAGCAGCATGCATAGGACTTAGCTTATTAGATGATGACAATGAATGGGATATAGCATTAATAGAAACATCACAATGGGCGACAGCATATCAATTGAGAAATATGTTTGCAGAGATGCTTATGTTCTGTGAAGTATCAAATCCATTACAAGTATGGAATAAACACTGGAAATCACTTTCTGATGATTTACAAATGAGACTACATGGACAGGAAATATCAATCAATCTCAATTTATTAAATTCTGCAATCCAAAATCAAGCACTTATAGAATTGAGTCAATTCAAAATAAAAATGGTAGATCGTTAAAAGAGTTTCATGATATGCCATTTCCACAGTATAATCATGATCAACTTATATCAAACAATTTGATACATGAAGAAATGTCATACAATGTTGAAGATCTTGCATCTGAATTTAATGACTTGTACTTGAGATTAAACCGACAGCAAATTACAATATTTGAGAAAATTGTTAAGTCGAGTTTAAATGGTAAAGGTAAGGTTTTCTTTGTCAATGGAAGTGGTGGAACCGGAAAGACATTCTTATGGAAAACAATAATTGCAAAGCTTTGAAGTCATGAAAAGATTGTTTTAGCTGTCACATCATCCAGAATTGCATCTTTGTTATTACCAGGCGGTAAAACTGCACATTCGCGTTTTAAGATACCGTTACAAACTCATGAAGCATCGTCTTGTGCTATTGGTAAAAAATTATCTTTGGTGGACTAACTGTTGCTTTGGGAGGGGATTTTAGACAAATTTTGCCAGTTGTTAAAAACGAAAAAAGAGAAGATATAGTAGCAGCCTTATTAACAAGATCTGAAATTTGGAAACATTGTGAAGTCTTAAACCTCATAGAGAATATGTATCTACAGAACTTATCTAATGATAATGGAATTGCACACTTTGCAAGATGGGTATTGAAAATTGGAGATGGAGATTGTAATTCCTTACGTGGCAATATATATTTAGATGATGATTGGGTTGAGATTCCAAACGCACTGAGAATAGATATTGATAATGATGATATTTCACCATTAATCAGCTTTGTTTATGATAACTTAAATGCTAACATTAAGAATCATTGATATTTTAGGGACAGAGCAATCTTAATACTATTGAATGATTATGTTGACAGTATTAACAATGAAATTCTTAATATGCTTTCTGATGGGCTTGATAAGAAGACATATCTAAGTGCAAATACAATGGTTGAGATGGAGGGTAGAGAAGTCAGTTAAGATATGCTATATACCACAGAGGACTTAAACACTTTTAAAATTTCCTGGTTTACCAAATCATTCTTTAAAGCTAAGAGTGGGTGCTCCTATTATGTTTTTGCGTAATTTAGATCAATCTATTGAATTATGCAATGGAACGAGATTAATCGTCACTCGATTGGGACAGTGAGCAATAGAAGCAGAGGTAATCACAGGGACAAATACATGCGATCATGTAGCCATTCCACGAATAGTAATATCAACTGCTGATCCAGATTTGCCCTTTATCTTAAAAAGAAGATTATTTCCAATTAAATCGGCATTTGCAATTACGATAAACAAAAGTCAAGGACAAACTCTACAAAAAATAGGACTTTATCTCCCAAAGCCAGTCTTCTCGCATAGACAACTGTATGTGGCTCTATCTAGAGTCACAAATCAATCAGGTCTAAAAGTTTTATTGAAGACAAATAATACAATTCCAATTGGATATACAAAAAAATGTTGTATACTGAGAAGTCTTAAATGAAGTTAAAAGCCATTCCAGAAACTACTCTTAGAGGTATAAATAATTCATTTTCTTTTCATTATAAATAATTAAATAATTATAAGTCATACTTCAAACTTATTATTTTATTTTACTATAATTAATTTTATATAATTAATTCATATTCTAGAATTTCTATTGACAAGATAAAAAATAGTTGTAAAAGAATAAAATAAATTAATGATGATTTTATTTTTTTTATTGTTAGATTATCAAAGAATAGTCAGTGACAACTGTAAGATTTCATCGTCTCAAAAAATTGCATCCTTATAGCGACAAATGGTGCATTAAAGTGCGAGTAAACAGAATGGTTGAAGATAGACATTACAAAAACGCTAAAGGTTCGGGGAGAATAAATAAAATAATTCTCATTGATATCAAGGTAACATTATCTAAAAGTATTTATTTTAATTGCATACAATTAACAAATACATAATACTCAAATTAATTTTTTTCATTTTATACTTTCAGGCAGATCAAATACTTCTCACATTGTTTAATGATGAAATTTCAAAATTTGGTGACCAATTGAATGAAGGAAATTGTTATATGATTAAAAATGTAAAGGTGAAAGAAGCACCAGAAACATATAATGTCGTATCGCATCAATACCAACTCTCATTAGCAAGAGATGCAGTTGTTACAAAGATAACAGAATCATATGTAAGTATTCCTCGCTACACATATTACTTTACTGCACTCAATCGAATGCTACTATATCTCAATATATTTAAGTATCTTCAAGGTATTACAATTATCATAAACACTTTTATTTTAAAAATTAGCTCAATTTTTCAATTATTATTAATTTGGATTATAATAATACAATCATTATTGGACTTATTGAAGATGTAAGTGGTATATCATACATAGAAAATAACATCAAAAGGAGCTTGCAAAGTTAGATATCACATTATGCGATGAAAGGTAATTTAAATTCAATAGTACTTATTTTTTAATATTCTTTTCAAATTATATAAATATTGATTACTAAAAGTTTCTTTTACTCTTGTAGTTGTAAAAGAATGAATCTTACTTTATGGGGCAACCTTGCTTTAAACAATTTTACCTCCTTACATTCAAATATAGATAGAGTTCTAATAGGAACATCAATTATGGTTAAATAATACAATGGTAGAGTCATTTACCTTAAATAATTAATATTTCTACTAATTTTATATGGAATTAATACAATTTTTTAAACCTATATATGGGAAATATTTATCTTAGCCCATTAACCGCTACAAAACTACAAATCAACCCTAATATTCCATTGGCAAGACATTTGCTACTATGGTAAAAATCATACTTTTTTCATTAATATATATTTATTTTATTTATATTTCTAATACTAACATATTTGCTAACTATTAAATTACAGCAATGAACTTTTATTGTTGAATGATTCAACTTCAGTCAAATTATCATTACAAGAATTATTTTCATTATTGGAGAATGGTGTCAAAGAGGTAAAATCCAATTCACATACATTTTCCTTATTTACTAAGGGTTTTTTTTTTCATTTTTATCTAATTCAAGTTATAAACTATTTTCTATTATAAAAATTTCTAGGTCAAATATGTTGCAATAAAGGCTACAGTTGCAATGTTACATATGGATGCACCTTTAGCACATCTTTTATGCAGTAAATGTGATAAGAAGATTTATGAAAATATCAATGGCAGTCAGTGTATTCGTTGTAATGATACAACTATACCAACAAAAATGAGGTATATAAACATACAATAACTAAATATAACTTTAACATATTTATCTATTGCACATATTATTAAACAATTATTTTATTTTTTTTATTGTTAGATACATTGCCAATTAAATATAAACATATGGAGCAGAATGTTGGCCAATTAAGAATACACATATTCATAAGATTGATGTAGCGGAAATGAGAATACTTAGGTGGATGTGTGGTAAAACTAGGAAAGATAAAATTAGAAATGAGAGCTTTCGAAAACATTTAGAGGTAGCACTAATAGGAGATAAGATTAGAGAAACTCGTTTAAGATAGTTTGGGCATGTTGAACGTAGGCCAGTAATGGCACCGGTGAGAAAAAGTTTGGATATACAGGTAGAGGGTCCATCAAGAGGTAGGGGTAGGCCGAAGAAAACATGGATGGAAGTCATTAATTCAGATTTGAAGAAGTTGCACTTATCGAAAGATTTAGCTCAAAATAGAACGGAATGGAGAAATAGAATTCATGTAGCCGACCCCAACATGGTTGGGATAAGGCTTTGATGATGATGATGATGATTGTTAGATACATTGCAACTATAACAGTTGTGGATCATACCAAGCAAACATCATTTTTATTGCATGACGAAGTACTTAAAATGTTCATAAATGCGACAGAAGAACAATTTCAAGAATGTGCAAATAAGGTATTTTACAAATATTTTTTTTACATAAAGTTAATTCTTTATTTTAACTATAATCATGTATATATATTAATTTTTTGATTATTTTGCAGGTTAATTGGTATGAACTATTAGAAAATGAAATAAAAAAAGCATTGTGGAAGCAATATTTATTTCATATAAAAATAGACTAAATGATGAACAAACTAACGCCAAACAGCAGTATCCTAGTAAAGAAAATTGAAGAAATTAGCTACACTCAAGAATCAACCATTTTATTATCAGAAATTGAAATTTGTAAGTTTTATTTTAATGCCATCAATACAATTGGTTTCATATAAGTTTCTTTTACTAATTTATTTGAATGTTTACTATGTAGTGTCAAATTATAAAGGAAATGTGAAATTTCAAAATGTTGGGCCAAGTACGTCCATTCCAATACCAAAAACGAATAACTTTATTTAGATAAGCGCTCATATTGAAACAAATGAAGAAGTTAAAAGATCTGCACAAGCTGAAACAAGCACAACTGTCGAGACAAGTGGATAAGATGAACCAACTGCAACTACTGAAACAAGTTCATGCCAATAAACAAATATCAATGGTTATTTTTTCCTTATACCACATGTAAATCCTTTAATTATTCAAGGATAACTTAATATCAATGGTTGTATATGTCTTTTTTTAATTTTTTTCAAAATCAACTCAGATGAGTTTTATAGTCTCTAAATAAAATTTTGATTGATAATGATAAAGACTTAATCAACAGTTGATATATTGGTTCAATTGATTTTACTCATCAAAATCATCTTTTTACTTATTTTCATGTATTGGAAATGTAACATCAATGCAATGTTCAAGTACGTGGGTGAGTTTAATGCATATTTTTTTTTCATCAATGTGTGTCATATAAGTTGCGGATATCTATTTCATAATTAGATAATAAAATTTCCCAAATCATTTTATAGTATTTCATTTAAAACATAATCTTATAATCTAAAATATTTAAGATTATGATTGTAAAATGAACTTAATGTTAATATTAAATTATCAATTATTTAAATATTTATGAATATTTTTGTTTACAAATAATATAATTTTTAATAAGGCCCGTGTTAGGCGCGGGTCTTAAAACGCTAGTTATATATATTATGCAATACCCCCTTTTGTAGGAGGGCAACACGTGGCGTAGCCTTTTCGCAAGAGAGCGACATGTAGCATGCTCTGATTAAAGTCCTAAAATCTATTTATATCTTATCCACTCTCTTTCCTATATATTTTTCTAAAATCTCTATCTAAGTAATCCTTTGTATCAAATTAATCTAGAAAGAACTTTAAACGATCTAAACTCTTTAATCTCATACAACTACAAAATTCACTCCAAATCCTCTAGAGATCCACGATGAGGTGCATCTATCTACTAAAATAAAAATAGAAAGTTCTAATCCAAATTTGACCCACAGTTCCATTAGTTGGACAAAGGATGGCCCACTTAATTAACATGTATGAATCTCCTATATTAACAAAATTAAGATCGACCCACATATATTAAATGAAATAATCTTTTAAGTGTCACTTTTTTGCAGCAGTAGTATGAATGTTTTTTGGGCAACATCCTGTTATGGGCTTATAATAAATTATTTGTAAATGTGTGCTCCCATATAATAGAATTGCAAAAGAATAAGAAAGGCAAATTTTGATGGCTTACATGGGTTGGGTCAGTTGACCAGTAATGGGTGCACATTGGGTATATCGGGTTATTTTCTAAGTATGTCAGATATGGGTTGGTCTTCTCTAACTAATTTAAAAGCACAAATTACTCAAAATGGTAAAATATTAAATGTTCCAAGATGGAAAAACGATACATACAAACTATATAAGAGGCAACCCAATGAACCTTCTTCAACCCAACGAACCTTCTTCAACCCAATCCTAATTAGGTTGGTTTGGTCAATGTTTTTTAAAGATCTGAAATGAGTACAGATTAAATCCTACTATATTTATGAACTATTTGAATATCTATTTATAAAAGTTATGTGTAAAAATATTTTTTCCATCAAAATGTTTAGTATTTTTTCAACATCCAAAATAATACGAGACAAACCAAAATCAAACTCTTTTCCTTCTTTACCTACATCCAAACCCATAAAATTTAGTTTCAATCAAGGATCCAAGATGATAATATCTAAATGCATTATATATCTTCTCTTCTCTCATTATAAGGTTTAAAAGGCTCTTTAATTTTGCAAGATTGTGGGTCTTGATTAAATTGGAGCCATCCACAATAGGTAACTCTTTCTTCTTCTTTTTAAGGTATTGACCTTTTGTTTGTATAAATCATGGGATTTATCGAGCCGAACTTAAGCATCGACATAGTTCAAGAGTCTTTTTTTGATTGAAGATGTCCCATTTTATTTGTAACTTAAACCTTTATTATAATTGAATTGTTAAAACATAACTGAGTCCCTTATAAAAAAAATAATATTGGATGCTTTAAAGTTCTCAAAGCTCCCCATCAAACAACCTTATGGATTCTTTATCATATTTCTGGTATGTCTTTCATTTTTTCTTCTTTTATGGTATATACTTTTAATTTAAATCCTTGGATGTGAATTTTGAACTTAAATTTACAACAAGATCTGGACTCTACTTTAATCCACTAAACCTTAAGAAATATACGATAACTATGATCAGAATTCTTCTAACATTCTTTTCAAGTTCTCCACATCAGCAGTTGAAGGAATGTAATGGACTTTGGTTGATGGTTGTTTCATGTCCTAGATTATAGTGTTCCATTTCAAAACGAACTATAGGCATTCTGTTTTCTATGTTGGTGACATTTATTGTTTCGTTACTACTATCTAGACAGGCAATATCTTTTTTTTTTTACTACTCTCTAATTTTACATGATTGTTTCTCTACATTTTCTAATAGTAATCGCTAAAATCAATGGTGCCATAGGTGAAAAAGATAGAGGATGGAGATATAATTATGGAGTTACTGTCAATGGAGGTTTGCTTACTACTCTCTACAACTATACTTACATGTTGGTAGATTGTAATTACCTATACATTTGTAGTTCTCTTTTCCTACTTTCTATTTAATTCTTAACAAAACCATGATTTTTGTGTAATCTCCATCACAATATTTTTGTCTTTTTGACTTAATGCAAGCAAACCCTCAAAAAATATATTCATAGATTGGGATGTGTGAATTTGATGGACCCCAATATATGACGTCAGGAAGATTTTTCATTGACCTCGACATCTCATACCATGATCTTTTTTTTTTCCATACTGATTCTATATTTTCATTGTTGTTTGCTTTATTTTGTTTTGTTTTTATTTTTTGTATTTAGGTGGATTTGTGGTAAGAAGTATTTGGCAAAACCCCATTTTTGGGATCAAGGAGTTCATGGATGCCTTGCTTCAAGCACATGTTAACATGATAGGCTAGTTTGGAAGTAATTCTTGAGCTCAATTTCTACAAATATGAGCGGTGAAATTCATTGGTTAGGTTGCTTCTTGCTATCCATCACTCTCATCTTAAAAAATAAAATGCCTACAAAATTAGTTTTTCATCTTTGATGACTTCTTGATCGATCAAGGGACATGACCACAAAAACTCTGCATCGAGACATTGTAAAGCTGGGCCTCAGTGTGCAATGTGGACATGATCATTGAGACATGTAACCTTTATATTTGCCCATTACCACCTCTTATAATTATAGCAATTTTATAGTTTTTAAAATAGAGATGGTGCACAAGTATAAACTTTTCAATTATTTGTAAACATGCATATGACTGTATACTTTGTGGCGCACATAATAATAATGATACTAATGTGTTGTTATTTAATTCTTTTCTAAACATTCTTTACGCATGCATAAGATAATAATCCAAATCCTGTCTATGACTTTTAGAATCCAATCCAAAAATGAATTTTTATTTATAGTTTTTAATTAATTTAAGCTTTCTTTAAAATTTTTGAAATCTTTCAGTCATTTTCTCTTTCTAAATTTCATATATTTATTGTTATTTTTATTTTGGCAGGCATTTTATTTCCTCTTTAATCCTCATCATAAATTTTGATTTTCCTAAAAATTCTCAAAGCAATCCCTTTCATGTAATCTCAGTATAATCTACAATCCATATTCTTATCATAGACAATCTCAAATTATCAAAGAATCTTTAAAATATAAACTCCTATTTTAATTGATATATGTATATAAGTATATACAATAATTCATGTTTGGAATGGGTCGTTAGGTCAGAAAGGTGGAATCCACAATTTGGATTCTAACCCAAATCTAACCTTTATGTAAAAATGAGTTGGATTCATTTAAGCCACAACGTGGCTGGTCAACTTTACTTGACCCATATGACATTACAATACTTTTTTTTTTATATCCATTTTGGATTGCTGTGTGTGGGAAATTGGAATTTGGGTCAGATATCAAGGTGGGGAAATTGAAATTTGAGTATGATGGGCTGTATTGGGCTATGGGTTGGCATGAGTATGATGAGTTGATTTGGACTTGGGGAAGCATAAATGGACTGCATAGGGTTGATTATGTAAGACTGAGTTGGATGTGACTAAGCTATTTGGGGACCGACCCCACACTACTTTCCACTTAATTTAGCTTTGTGAGTGGGCTTCATTGAGGGGGTACATGTGATGCTACAATGTATATGCCAAATATGTAAATCTATGAGTTAATTGTAGGCCCCATTTAGCTGAAGTAGCTAATATGTTATCTGGATTAGGCAATTATGACCATCGGATTTGACTATCTGGGCTCCGCTCGAGTAAGTTAATGCTCAAACCCTAAAATTAATAGATCTTCACTAAATTAATCACTTAGAATGACACTATCAAGAGGCAAGATTTCTAAAACCTCTCTCATTCTAAATCATGTCCGCTAAAACCCGGAACGACCAATAATTTGGATTAGCCATAGTATAACAATTTTAAATTTGAATTAATACTTTCACTCAATTTTACATTTTACATAAACTAATCAATCTTTATCTCTTATCCTAAAATCTTTCAATTTTATACACAACATCTCTTGTGGTTAGATTGATACAACCTTTAGAAGGTGGACAATTATATTCATTTTTATTTTGACTCCACTCGCCATGAATGGGTAGGTGTTGAAATTCAATTTTTTCATGTAACGACGAGAAGAAAAAAAAAAGAAAAAAAAACAGAGAACGACCAGTTCATCGGCTTATAGGTTTTACATGAGAACATAAAATATGGTATATGCATGAAGACTCCATCAAACAACTCACCATTGAGAGTAAGTACAGTTTTGCTCTCTTTAAACACCAAAAGTTCTGATGGTTTATATATATATATTTGTTTTAAATGTTAAGAAGATAGTTGTGTTATTTTTTTCCTGTTAATTATTTAATTTCGCTTTTCTCTCTATATCTCTTGAGGCCATGATCATTATATTTTTTATAGTATCAGTTTTAATATGCTAATACATATTAAATAAGTGTGTCTTTCATATTAGAATGTCATGGTAATACAAATGATATTTTATAGTTAATGTAGGACTAATACAATTTTTTTTCTACCGATGTAGAGATTGAAAGTGTATCCCATATTGTAATGTCCACCACTCAATTGGAGATCATCTTAGGTTTTGTTACATTTAGTCGAAAAATTTCTTTCTATTTTTATTTCTTTTTCTTTCTTTGAGTTATGCGCAAATGAACAAGTGAGAAGTTTAAATTTTGTGATAATCTTGATTACTAGCTTCTTTTCACCTAATTCAAAATTTTTATAGTGATAGGATTGGTTGAACTAATAATTCTTTGCATAATGGAGTATTCCATCTAATTTATATTATCATATAACATTTTTTTTCTCTTGACTTGATTTTTCAGATTAAAGGAAAAATGATTTTTTATTAATATTCTAATGAAATTCCAGAAGTACATTATTTTCATTTTTATTTAGCTTTACTAATATGATATTTACTTTTTAAGAGTGCACTAAAATATTTAAGATTATGATTGTAAAATGAATTTAATGTTAATATTAAATTAAAAATTATTTAAATATTTATAAATATTTTTATTTACAAATAATATAATTATTAAATAAGGCTCGTGTCGTGCTAGTTTATATGAAGGATATCAACGGAGAGATTTTATGAGAGAGGAAAAATATTTTAGATATTAAGACTTTAATTAGAGTGCGCTACATGTCATACTCTAGTAATTCTAGCAAAAAGACTATCCCATGTGTTGCTATGTCACAAAAAAATCTGTCTTTATTATATTTATAAATTTAACTAATACACCCTTGTGGACTTTGTCCATATAACCAGCCGACTAATGAACCTCTAAGAGACCAAGGCTCTTTTCTTTTTCCAAGCAAATGAATAACTGATCCGTGCAGGTTGCTGGCAAGCAACCAAGGGATGAAAACAAAACAATGGTGTGAAAAGCAGCCCAGATGCCCATCTGGGACCAAGGGACCACTAAGTAACGCAAGTTGTGCAACCCATGGTGGAGTACGAATCCGAAGTCGATTTAGGGCAATTTCGTCTGGACCTCTGGGCATGCCCTGTTTTTTTGGATCAGCTTGCCTTTTTTTGGATCGACAGGTACATGCACCAATATGAAAATAAAGCTGTGCCAAGAATCCAACAATGGTGGCTCCTAGGAAGGGAAATAATTTTATGAGGATTAGATCTTATTAATTTATTGTGCAAAATTTAGGTCAAGCCCATTCATCATTCAATTCAAATATTGCAATATAATGAGACCATCTGATGGTCACATATCCCAAATTTTGGTCAAATTCTAATTTACTAGACTACTGGATCCACTGTGAACTAATCTAAATGGATTGAATTTATAGGCCATAGATAAATGGACTAGGAACAGATGATTGGGGCCAACTTGATATTTGTGGTGGTCCAACATAGATCTTTTCACCTTCTGTTTTCATTCCCAACTGGGATCTATAAGTGAGCCTCATAAAATATTTTTATAGTAGGTGTGAAAACACTACTCATAGGATTAGAGCCATTCTCGTAAATGTTTCAAAAAAAAAAAAAAAAGCTACACTGTTGGCAGGAGGTAAGAGGCACTAGGAGTGGCATTACCCAACAAAATTGGCCTAAATGTTTCTTGTATATGTGCAAGGCATTTGACCTAATAGGACCGATCGATTCTCACCCACTAAATCCACACAAAAACCCATAGGAGAAATTTGAAGTTATTTCAAATAATGGAGAGCACACACGCTATGCCACCGCAGCAATCCCCATGTGGGTATGTTTTATGTAATTGAATACATAGAATTGTATTATTTGCTAGTACTTTAAAATTAGTAATTAAAGTTAAATATCTAAGATATCCATCAATAACCTTTCATTAAATGGAAATTGAATCCAGGGGTATGGAAAATGAATTCTCAAACCATTATCATAGTAATTCAAATATTTGAAAGTCAACATCTCATCTATTGGAACCTTGTAGCAAACCTTCAGCATTCACCTCTTTGGTAATTTTAGTTGTGCTTATTTGACCATGAGTTAATTTGTATTTTAGCAAACAAATGGGCCATATAGGAGAATCCTATTTGACCATATGATAATGGACAATTATCATTTCTCATATTTATAAGATGGTATAGGTTTTACCACTAAAATGCAGAAGAGGACAACAAAGAAATGTGCTTCATTAAATGCCATATTTCATCATACAAAGGCACGTATTTTTAAGCTGAAGAGAAAGAAAACAAGGCACGTGATCCGCGTACCCAGTGCACATGCGTGTATTGTCTTATCCTAAGTTCCCCACTATCTCGTTTGCCACGTCCGTCGGACGTGGAAGACGGCCACGTCAGTCCTACGTAGCGCGAGACCATCAAGAATAATTCAGTAGTCTCGAGACCATCCAACTGTCTCACAAATCGCACACTCTACCCTGCTAGAGACTAGAGAGGAAATGTTTTAGTGGATCTCTCTCTGCATTCCATTCACAGTAAGTCCGGATCTTTGATTAAAAATGCAAAGGTGAACTTGCGGGCGTGCATGTAAGCTGTCTAGTGGTGATGCTATGGCTATTATAGGGTTTTTTTTCATAAAATCTTGATTCATTCATATTTGAACCGAACGTTGGTGGGCCCTACAAAGTGAAACCGAGAGGAGACCTCTCATACCTTGCGGGCCCCATAGTGTCCGATGTGTCATATTTATTAAAAAAGCATGTATCAAGCTTCGACTACTAAAATTAACCCACCCTAGCGAGATCTTGCCCGCAATCAGGTTTCTAAATATTAATATGCAGGATAGTTTTCAAATAAGATTAAGTTTTTTGTCTTATTTTAAAAAAGGCTCAATTTTTAAAATATTTTAAATTACTTTTTAAGTTTTCATGAAATTTTTAATTAAGGACATTTATTTATTTTAGATTATTTTATGACAAATTTTTTCTTCAACTTTTTTAGAAAATTAGGATTATGATAATTTTCCTTCACTTTCTCTGTATTTTCGTTGTTTCTTTACTAGTATTTTCATTGTAATAAAAGACGCTCAATATCCCCACGATGATAGGCTAAATGTAATCATATGATGGCTTTCAATGATGGGTAATTTAAGTGCTTTAAAAAAATTGAGAAAAAATAGCCAAAAAATTATTTTAAACAAGCAGATTTCTTTAAATATATGAATGAAAATTTATTGTAAAACTTGGTGGCTAATTTAAAAACTTACTAACAACTTGCATTCTTTTATAAGTCCAAATTTGACAGTCTTAGCTGTCACCCAAAGTCTACAGCACACGCACAGAGAAAACGAAGGATACTGTCCTTCTTTTATCACGTCTCTCGGTCACTTAACATTTCATTTCCACACAGCGGCCGGAACCGAAATCCTGGTGGGGTGGTGTTGCGTCACGAAATAAGAGCATGGCTTCTCACAGCGTCGTTGGATTCCTAGGCTTAGACGACCTGAGCATGCAAATCGGATCTCTTCTCCTTCGCTCGGGATTTCGGATCAAGGCATACGAGGTTTCTTCTCTTCTACTCTCATCCTCCCTCCCATTTTTGTGATATCGAATTGAACTCATCAACTGATACTAACAAAAGTGTTTTGAGCATCTGCACCAAGAAAAAAAAATCATCTTTTACTTAATAGTTGTTTTTCTTTGTTTAATCTTTGTTCTTATTGAGAACGCTTGCTTTTTGTCTATACAGGTTTCGTATTTGTCACCATGCATTTGCTTTGATTCAAAACTAATGAAATTCGCGGTCCATGTTAAACACTGGTTTGATCGGGTTGCTGGGGTGTCTGGCAGTTGTTGTTGAATTTGAACTGTTGACTATTTTCCCATTGTTATAGGACCATCATCTTCATCTGAACGCTTTCTACTTCCATGGCACTTATGAGAAGAGCTTCGAAGTTTTTGATTTTTTTTTTTTTTGCAGTTATGGACACCCCCAAGAAATTTTTATTTTCACATGGAGGCCCCTCCTAGCAAAGTTTTTAGCAGCTCCCATCCCTGCGTGGGAGAAGAGTCCAATGAAGTCACTGCCATGAGAAGATGGATTTAATGCCCAATTATTACTCAATGTCAGATGTCTTTTTCTTTTTTTTCTTTTTTTTTTTTGGGTGGTTGGGTGGGTGACGGGGATGGGATGTCACACTTGTAAGAGTGCATTATTTATGTATAGGGAAGGGTTGCATATCCAGCCAAAGAGTCCCTTAGTTGGGCTCAAAATAGAAAAGTAAACTTGAAAATAGACTTTACCCATCAGTAAATGGGCTATAACCTCGTCAAATATTGTTAGCTCACCATTTTGGGTTCATTTGTAGTTCGTGATGTAATTAATCTAGCACAACCAATTTCAGGGCACTTGGATCTTATTTGACATATGATTCTGCCCAGCTCTTAAAAACACAAGTTTTAGACTATAAATGACTCATAAGAGTCTTAACATGACTTGGATGCAAATGCTAAAAATCTAATTGATCCCAGCAAATAGACATGTGGCATCATTGGGGAATAATCTAAATGGACTTGTTTTTTTGTAAGTCACATATGTCGCATCTAGGGTACCATTATGGATTTGTCTTATTTGTTTATCTTACATTCTGGATTGCATCTAAGTTTGGTATTTATCCAGACAGGACTAACCTAACACTATGACCGGGTGTTAATTTGTTGGCATAAGGGATAGGTTTGCTCCCTACATTGTGTGTTCGACATCCCTCTAAATTTATCTAGTTCATTTGTGTTGTGTAGTCATGTGTGTGTTCTAGGGATTAGTCCTGCTGGGTCAAATACCACAGGAGTACCTTGTCTATATATATATATATTCCTTCCCTCACCATAGGATGAGGGATGCTTACATGGCTTTCCCTATTTGCACTTGAGCATTCCTCTTTTTCATATAATTTTTGTCGTTTGCACATTAATATATCCAAATATGGAAGTGTCCCTGACCCTATGGTAAGGGATGGATATATACTAATATTCTCCATTAAATATATATATATATCTTCATGCGCATCCCCTTATATATATGTATATAATGCTTAACAAATGAAACTCCTTGAGTATATTGGCCTCACTAACTTTCTATATGTTGCATCATAGATTGACCTCTTTTTTATTGCTAACTGGTAAATTATATTATATTAAGAAGGAACGACAAGGTACAATTATACAGAAAGCACCCCTCCTGTTATCATTAGACAGATAGACCTTTTGTTAGATGTATCTATGAATGTAACTCCTACATTTCATAGAGGAAACTCTGAAAAAGTGTACATTAGGACATTCCATTTGTCCATGTCTTTCTGTCTGATGCAGTCCTTCGTACCTCTGTTTTTGGATGGTCCCTAGTTAGCTTTTGGGGGTTAAAAGATAATTTATTCTTTTAGTTTTATATAGCCTAAAGATATTTGTTTTTCTGCATAGTGTCATTTAGTTTGTAATTACTTGTCATTTCTCAGTTGAAAACATTGCCTACAACAGATTTGATCTCTTGATTCCTGGTTAATATCCACAAAAAGTACTCTATTCAGGATAACATTGAGTTCATTGGCCTTTTCTATGGTTACTGGTTGATTGTTAAGATTAATAAAAATGATTCTCTTTGCAGGTATGTGAACCTGTCATGGATCGATTTCTGAAGCTGGGCGGAACCAAATGTACCAGCCCTATGGATGTAGCAAAAGGTTGAAATTATCCTTCTTTCCTTTCTTTTTTTGAACAGTAACTCGTGAACTCAACTGTTTTCATGGTCTGGTTTTGCTACAGTAATCTGCATTTGGTGCTAATTCTGCATAGTTAATACAACTTACGGACAGTGTATATGAGGAGATGTGCTGCTATGCTATATATACGCACAGTATTAGCAAACAATATTAGTTTGTAAGGTGACTTTGATGTGTGTTCCGTCCTGAATTCTGGTTGTTACTCAAACTAAATGTAGTAACTGAAAAATAGCTTTAATATTCCATTTTGGATTCATAGATGTTGGAAATGAGGATGAACTGATGTAAACTCTTGCTAGGTGGGTGATGATTCTGTCACACAGTCACTGCCTTATAGGCCCATATAAAAAATTCATCATCATCATCATCATCATCAAAGCCTTATCCCAACCATATTGGGGTTGGCTACATGAATTCTGTTTCTCCATTCTATTCTACTTTGAGCTAAATCTTTCGATAAGTGAATCTTCTTCAAATCTGGATTGATGACTTCCATCCATGTTTTCTTCTGCTTGCCCATACCTCTTGATGGGCCCTTCACCTGTATATCGAAACTTTTTCTCACCGGTGCCATTACTGACTTACTCTCAACATGCCTAAACCATTTTAAACGAGTTTCTCTAATCTTATGCCTTATTGGTGCTACCCTTAAATGTTCTGGAAAGCGCTCATTTCTAATTTAAATTAAATCATAAAATGGGAAACATTATACTCAGCAGTGGTTTCTGAAGGAGTTCAATGTAGACTTTTCAAAACATAAAAAAGAGTTCAATGTAGAGAATGTGCAGACTCTAGATTATAGACATTTGTTATGTTTCTTCTCATATTTGGTTCTGATTCTAGATTATTCTCAATCTATAATTGTCAATATATTGTATTTGGATGTACTCTCTTATCAAACATCTTACAACAATAGATTTCTCTTATGTGTGCAGATGCTGCTAGTGTGCTTGTATGTTTATCTCATGAAGACCAAATGGACAATACATTTTTTGGAAACGAGGGTGTTGTGAAAGGTTTATACAAAATGTTGTGTACTAGAGCTGATTTGGTACTCATGTGAATGTTTTTTTCCCTTCTTAAATAATTAAATGATTTGATATTTGGTTATGTAGGATTGCACAAAGATGCAATCATCATTTTCCGCTCGACAGGGTCACCCATTCATATTCAAAAGCTAGAGAAGGGTCTTGTAGGCAAGTCCAGTTCAATTCCGTTCTTCTCAAAATTCTGTTCTAGCTATATGATAAAATCTTGTTGCATGATTTGCATTGATAATTCAGCTACAGGTTTTTCATTATGTTCTGATGATTGTCTTCTTATGATTTTTGGTTACTAGTGGCCAATTATATGATTGCTTTTTGTTAAAAAAAATGGTTCTATTGACCAAGACACTCCTATGCAATTCTAGCTTGTAGCACACAGACTGCAAGTGTATGCTGGAGCAATAGTAATTAGCAAACATAGAATGAGAAACACAAGCATGTGGATGTGAGTTTTCTTTTCTATATCCCCCTCAAATTTGTATATAAACTCAGGGAAAAACAGTCACAGAGTGAACCACTAAGATAATGAGGAAAAATGATGCTGGCCTCAGTCAAATGGGAGGGCTGATATGGTTGAGGGTAGAATATGTCCTACATTTTTTTAATGAATTATCTGGGATAGTAATACAGCATATATTCATACAAGATCACACCAGAAAGAACAAGAAGAAGAACCAAGCAAAAAACCTTCACAAATCTGTGTAGAATGGAGGAAACCACTCAAAGTCTTCAAAATATCCATGCAACAAATAGCCTAAGGGGTGAAATCATATTTAAGAAAATCTGTCCAAGAAAAGACAAGGTTGGGTGGCAACCCTACATGCATTTCAATATGGTTCACTGACAGTGAAAACCCTAATGTAATCTTCACGGAAGTTTCATCCCCTTTACAACTTTGAATCCTATGTAAATAAAGAGTCCTAAATAGAAAAGAACTCAAATAAATAAAGAAACAAAAATGAAAGAGAACATATAGGAGACTTGTACTAGCAATTACACAAGTTGTGTGCATGAGTGAGGGGGTTGGCTACCCCCTATTGGGTTCCATTGAATGCCATCATGTCACTGCTGGGCCTTCTGGATGAGTCTGAGCCCAACTCAGATAGTTGGGCCCAATAAATTATGTAATTTGCATATCAGTCCAATAAAGCAACTATTTTAACAAAACAGTTCATGCTTTGCATATCAGTCCATTCAATTTTAACAACTTTCTTTTAATTTTGACTTATTGTGGAGCCCACATCCTCATGGAGGCCCACGTTTAAAAAAAAAGGGCAGCCCAGTGCACGAGGACTTGAACCCGCATCCTTCAGAACGCTACCGGTAAGCCTTTACCGTGAGGCCCACATTTAAAATCTTGTAATAAAGATCAAATTATATACATTATAAAGATTTGAACTTACAACCCTTCAACATTTCAAACTCACTCTACCATTTGAACCACATAAGAAATTTGTTTTAAAATTTGTTAGAAAATATCTAAAATAATTATAAATGGGGTGAGTCAGCCAAAACTCAAATCTACCTTGAACCTGAATCAGATCACAATGTATAAATCTATACCCACCGCAAACCCGAAGAAACCACTGCAAGTTCATGTTAACCTCTCTAATTGCAGTAGTTGCGAATGGTGAGGAAGGTTGATTTGTAGGGATGACAGTGGGTTAGATTTGGTATAGGTGGGCCTAAACCCTACCTAGCCAAATTGACACGGACCTTGCCCCATAATGGGTATATGGTTTGCAATACGAAACCTGACCCATAATGGGTATGGATGGGGTTGTGTTTGATATTACCCATTTTTTTATTTAAAAAATGGAAACTATTCCTTGTCTTGTTCAGAACCAAACTCAGACTAATAACCTAACGCTCTTATAGAGCATTTGATATCAATTGTGCTACGATAGTGTTGTGAAGAAGTCTTTACAAAGTAACATATAGAGTACTGATTGAGATAGGTTGGGTTACACACAACCCCCTACTCTGAACTTGGCAGACCCCCTACCAAACCCATCCCTAATAACCCCAATTTTTTCCGTCTTTGCTCATTTGGACCTAACTTAGATGATGAAATTGGGCAAACTAACTTCTAGGGTATGTTTGGCAAAAATTCGTAGAGAGGATTCCTCTCCTATTTTATGCGCTATCAAGGAAAATCCGTGTTTGGTGTAGACAGGGACTAATGAAAATGGAAATCATGGATTTGAGAAAATTGTAAAAAACGATGAACCATTGGATGTAGTATAGTGTAAATGGTGTGATTCTACTATGCTAGCCAAGCATGGAATGTGATGGTTCCTCCCCAGAAAAAAATTTTCATTGAGGATAGCCTAATCCAAGAGAACCAAGGAGTCCTCTAATTCGGTGATTCCTAAATGAACACACTCTTAGCCCCTATCTTTTCTTTTGTCATTTATTTTAATTTTTTCTAGTTTAAAAGTTCATCTCTCAGTAATTTCATTCCATGTTTTAATGGACTATATTCTAAAATGTGTTGCTTGGTAAAACAAAATTTGAAAAAATGTCATTTAATACAAGTATGTAGTTCACTTAGCCATTCAATTTATAACTCCTAGTTGCAGGGAAATCTCTCTCTCTCTCTCTCTGTCTCTCTCTCTCTCTCTCAAGTTTTCTTTTATTTTAAGGACTCCATATCTTTCAATTATGATATGTTGGAAAAGGTTTTTATCTTTTCTTTTGTCTTTTATTTTAATTTTTTTCTAGTTTAAAAGTTCATCTATATTTTAATGGAGTATATTCTAAAATGTGTTGTTTAGTAAAACAAAATTTTAAAAAAATATTTCATTTAATACAGTTATGTAGTTCACTCAGGCCATTCAATTTATGGCTCCAAGTTGGCGGAAATCTCTGTGTGTATATATCTCTCTCTCTCTCTCAAGTTTTCTTTTATTTTTAAGGACTCCATATCTTTCAATTATGATATGTAGGAAGAAGTTTTAGGTTGTAAATGACTGTTTCCCCGTGCAAATGTCCTCTGTTACTTGCACGTGCCTAGCATGGTTACCTTTCGCTAGTGATTTCCTTTACCTCTCAGTAGATTCGTGAGATCCTAATGACAGCAACATTCCAGATTGAGTTTGACTAGCATTTTTAAATATGAAAATATCATTATGAGGATAATAGATGAGTAACGAGAAGCCTCCAGCCATGAATATCTATTCTGTAGGCATTAGGGGTTACAAAATGAAGATTATGTGGCCAAAAACAGGGCCCAAGGAGTGTGCATAATTTCTTCATAGTAAATGCTTGATTTAAGTTCTGAACTCAACTTGAGGGATGGCTATCAAACTGGTCTTTAACTATTCTAGGGGCATATTACTAACTGCTAGTTCACACTTCTATTCTAAATATTACGAACCCATATTCTTCTCAACTTTTACATGTAACCTTCATATTCACTAGAAAGGTTGCCTTTTTTTTAAATCAATTTATAATTTCATTAGTTGTGCATATGGACATGGCAAGGTAGGGTTGAGTGGAAAAGTAGAACATATATATGGTAAGGCTTAATTAATGATCTTTGGCATATGGACACGGCAAGGTAGGGTTGTGTGGAAAAGTAGAACCCATATGGGGTAAGGCTTAATTAATGGTTTTGGTTATGTAAATGACATTTTGTGACCTCTTCAGTTCTTAAGGAAGCATCTGACGTTAACACTTCTCTTTTCAATTTTCCAGAGGCTGGAATTGCTGATATTGTAGATGCATATGCATTTAAGGGAGTTTCAGAGTCTTTAAATGGAAAGATTGTGGTTAGTAACCATATAAACAACTCTCTCTCTCTCTCTCTCTCTCTCTCTCTCTTGCGCGCGCGCGTGCTCGCGCACATACTCTCAAACGTTAATGGCTTTGGAGGCCATTTATTGTCATCCTTCTCAGATATTTGGTCTTTTTATTGTTCTTCTTTAACTGCACCTTGTTTAGGTCATTGCGTCTGGAAAACAGGAGGCAATTGCCAAGGCACAACCTCTTCTATCTGGTAGAATCCTTCTTACCCAACGTGTCAAATGTATCTTTTGCCATGGTTGGATGTTAGAAATGATGTGTTCTATTTTCTAAATCTATCACATCCGAATTTAACTACTGGATAATGTGAACAGCAATTAGTGAAAAGCTCTTCATTCATGAGGGTGAACTTGGGATTGGAAGGTGCGCCTTTGTGTTTCCATATGCTCTGTGTTTCAATAATTTTTTTTCATGATCCTAGTATCCTACAAGATATCCACTAGAAAAAATATTAAGTGATTGTTGAGATAATTAATATTGTAAATATACCCAACTTACATTTATTGAAAGTGCAATTAGTTCTCAGTTTTTTCCCTTGTTGCAGTAAAATTAGAATGGTAATTGAGCTGCTTGAGGGTATTCATCTCATTGCATCCATGGAGGCTATGTTTCTGGGCACTCAAGCTGGACTCCATCCATGGATTCTTTACAACATCATTTCCAATGCTGCTGGAAATTCAAGGTAATAGCAGAATGACCGTAGCCTAATATTTTATAATAAATGATTTATGTTTGAGTGATTTATTTTTTTCTTCATTTATATTTTGCTTCCATGAGGCTGGGTATATGATCTTATGATCAAATGCAAAAATGGACCTTAAATGAAGGTAGTCTATTCAAATTCTATGTAGGGTAATGGATGTGTTGGTGTCGACATGGTAGTAAAACAACATATTAATCTAGCATTGTGTTGCAAGTCCTTGCTCATAGAAGTAAGACCTATTAGCATCTGATTTAAATGCACCTAAACTTTCTTTTTTCTGTTTGTTTCTTGATCAAGGATCAATATATTGGCCAATAAATATTGTATAGGCCGATGAATCAGCCATATCAGTCCTGGCCTATCTGAGAAACAGGAAAACCAGCTGTCACTTTAGTATTGGCCCATATCAACTGTTACTGTTAGGAGATGTTAAGAGGGCAACAAGCAACAATGTGGAACCATGGTTACTATGGAGGACTATTGCATGGGTGATCCGAGATGAGGGAATACTTCTATCCTTGCCCTCACTAGTCAGAAAATAGCAAAAATCATCAGATCCTGGCTCGTATAACCAATATGCTTATCCAAGACCCTGTGCCTTATGCCTTGTGGTAAATTGCTTATTTAAATTTGGAATGCATAATAATTTCTTATTTAATAATGAATATATGTGGAGCTATATGTGGTTATGATTAGGTTTTAAGTTGCGAGTAAACCACAAAGTATATGTAAACTGTTGAATTAATAATTAATTGTTATTTTTAATATGCAGGATATTTGCAGAGTGTGTTCCCTTAATGTTACAAGCTGATGACAGTGAAAGCCATTCTCTAAAAGCTTTTGTCAATAATCTAGTAAGATTGGCTGATTTGGATGTTTATCATACTTCCACTTATCCAAAATAGAACACCTCTGTTATTTTTTTTATGTTACCTTATATTAAATGCGAAATATTGAATATTATGTTTAGTTGAAAACTGTATTCAGAACTCTATTTATGTTTTACTATGCATACTAGTGTAGTTATAGTGAAAATCAAATCAAATATGAGAAACACAAGACATCTGAGTGGAGAGGGGTGTTGATTGTAAAGTTAAAATTGAGGCCTGATTTTTTAAATGGGTTTGGCTTTGCTCTAGACTATAGTTTTGTGAAGCTGTTGAATATTCTCGCCGAATAACAACTAGGGACTTTTTTGTAATTTTCTAGTTATTATGGGAAACTTTGGTTAGAATTTATTTATAATTTTTTTTTGTAATTTCTGAAAATAATGAAGTACACAAATGAAATGTTAGGGCTGGTCATACTTAAGATTGGAATATTGGATGACCAAACCTCATTGTTGTCTCCAAATTCTCTCCTTTTTCTCTAAACCCTTATCTTTTTCTGTCTTCTCTGTTTGTCCTAGGTTTTTTACTTTATTTTCTTGTGGGTTAAATGTTTCAACTTGGTATCTTCAATTTTAAATTTGGAAGCTTTGTGTGAGGCTATTTTTATGCATCATCATTTCGATTGTGCTGGTGGTGGCTTTTGATGCTGTGGTTCCCCCATTTTGGCAAACTTATTTAATTTGCGCTAATAGTTTCTCATGCAGTATGTTGGACAATAGGTTTTTTTTTTTTTTTTTGATGACAAGGAACCTGCCGACCCCCCTTACGGTTGATCATTGGTATGTTGGACATTAGTTCATAATGATTTTGAGTCCTATGTTACATGGTGTATTAATATGCATTCATTGCATAACCTAGACAAAGTGAAATCCTTCCCTGGAGTAAACCATGCAGGATGACATCAGAACAAAAAGTTTAGGTTCATCCACTCACACAGGAACAAGTATTTCTTTACCTCAGTTGGGTTAGTTTTCATCATTCATACAAGAGTGAGCCATATAATAACCCATGTGATGGTAACATCATTTCATCATCAATGATTGATTAGCTCCTTGTGGTAAAATGCTATCCCAAGCTAAAAATTGTGTCACCTATTATTAACACGTGCACTTTTGTCATGCCTTATAAATGATCTTTATCAGTTGGACACTGCTCTCAAAACTTGATGAGCCAGCTAGCTTCTAGAGCGGTGAGACCTGGGTTATTAACCAGATGCCTTATTGTGAAACTTAGTCCTTTTTTACATGTCTAATGTATAAGTCTGCACTTTATTTTGCACTCATTGGAAGCTTCGTTTGTCTGTTCGTTTAACTGCTTAAATTCTCATGAATTGGAAGACCTTGGTGTAAAATGTATTGTGTGAACATTGTTTTTGTGTTGATTCCTTTTTAATGGATGTCTTCATTTTATGTGATCTAACAAGTGGTTTGTTATGATAACAAGGGGTTTGCATTAAATATGGCCAAGTCGCTTACATTTCCCCTTCCACTTTTATCAGTGGCTTATCAAGAACTTATTCATGGTACCCATTCTAAACTATAATGCTGACTCATAATGTGCGCCTTTCAAATAGAGCATGGTGATGGAAGAGTGAACCTGACACCTCTAGTGGCATGAGCTACCTAATACGCATAATTTTTTCTTGAATTAATTTTCAGGATATTCTCGTGCTTTCGGGGATTCTGAAGATGTTGATTACACTACGCTGGTTAAGGTCATTTACTCCCTTTCAGTTGCTTTGTTTGGGGATTGATCTCAAATTGATTTGTGCATTATTGAAAGCAATGCTTTAATTTCTTTCCACTTGCTAGTTTGTTCCTTATCATGATTACTTTGGCATATTCATTCACAGGCCCGGGAAAGGACACTTGGAATTAGTATTAGAGATGCATCTCATGTGGAATCCTATGAACCTCGGCAACTTGCAGATCAAATTACAGCCACATCAAATTCCATAAGAAGAATAGGGTTTATTGGTCTTGGAGCAATGGGCTTTGGCATGGCAACAAACCTGCTAAAATCCAAATTTTGTGTCATTGGTTATGATGTATGACTCTAAATCCTTCATATTTTAATATTTCATACTGTATATCTTTGAATTTATGATCTTTTCTATTAGTGTTTTACCTCCTGATTTGATATTGGCTATTCTAAGCCGCTATTACTTTTTTCCCCTAATAATTGCAGTTGCATTTACACTTGGCATTAGTTGTTGATGTGCTGTTGGACATTGTGGGAACCTTTTGGATTCATGGACTAGTGCAACAGAGGTTTTTTTAATAAAATTTTTGTTGTTTTTATATAGATATATTTTTATTTATGGGTGTACTAGATGTTCTTTTAGTGGAAGATTTTAGAGGGAAGAAGGGTGAAAGAGAAGAAAGAGAAAAACGAGTAGAAGGAACAAGATAGTCGAATAGACCTCATTGAAGTGATTAACCCTTTTGCGTAATACTAAAATGTGGAAACTTACAAATACACCCTTCAAATATAATTACAAGTATGCAATAATAATTATATGTACTGCACTATTCTGTTACTTCTGAAGCTGGAGTGTTGATATTAATTATGCTCAGCTTGGCTAGTTAATCATTTGCCTTTGGTCTTCTGATGATGCAGGCCGAACCCAAGTCCGGCCCAGATCACATAATCGGAAGACATCCGATTGATTCACTTTCTATTTTTGTTATGTCCTATTTTAGTAAGTCTTATTTGTGTAGAATTAGTCCTCCTTCTATAGTTAGAACCGATCACTCCTATATAAGGAGTAATATTCACTGTATTCGGTACGTTTTTATCAATAAAATTTCAGAGTGCCAGAGTTTCTTTTTGTTCTCTATTGTGATCGTGACTGCCATTGAATCTTCGGATTCGAACAATCCCTCGGGAGATTGTTCTACTACCCATCCAAGATCCAGGGCTGCGCCAGATTGGTATCAAAGCCCAGATCCGGTCGCCGGGGAACTCTGTCGTTCCCGGAATCCTTCCTTCCACCTACTGTCCATTGGCGATCAACCCAGACCCCTACAGCAGCCCAAATCCTCACCGGACAACCCATTCCCATACTGCCGCTCAGCCCTTCCGTACCAAATCCCTATCTCCCTGCACCACGCCGAAACCCGAACTCCCCCAACAGTAACCCCACTCTCTTAGCCGTAACCCCATTCACTCTGCCGTATCCCAGATCCCCCCCCACCAAGAACCCGCAAAGCCCAACATGAAATTCAATTGCGGAAGCGTAATCTTTTCCAAGCTGGGGAGTCTTCCATAAAAAGAGGTCCTGAGCCTACTTATAATCGCAATCAAGCAACAGCTTATAGGCCTCCTCCACAGCGTCAAGTTCAGCAGCCTCCTTAGAATTCTCGGCCAGGGATGCAACAAAGACAGATGAATCCCCAACAGAATCAGAGGGGTCCACAGAACCAGCCTGATAATCGTGCTTATGCAAGAACAGACAAGAGGGATATCGTTTGTCATGCCTGCAAGCAACGAGGACATTATGCCAATGAATGCCCTCATCGTAATTTATATACTTCCAATGAGCCTGATATTGATACGCAGCATGATGAGCATGTCGAATCAGGGCACGCTGATATAGATCCTCCTTATGAAGATCAAGCTGATCAGGTAGATTATGCAGACGCTGATGATGGTATTCCGCTTCTCTTTCTAGATCGTCGTTTGCTAGTAGCAGATGCGAAAGAGGAAGAAGATTGGAATCATGCTTCTATTTTTCGATCTCGTGTTAGATGTATGGACAGAGCATGTAATATGATTATTGATGGTGGAAGTGCCATGAATGTTATCTCCCAAGAAGCAGTTGAGAAGCTTAAACTTCCCACGGTAAAGCATCTAAGGCCATATAAAGTTGCATGGGTTGATAACTATTCTATTCCTGTTCGTCAGCAATGCTGTGTGCCTTTTAAGATTGGCAACTATGAGGATACTCTTCTTTGTGATGTCATACCAATGAACGTCACTCATATTCTATTCGGGCGGCCATGGTTACAGAAGCTTAAAGTAATCACAGATCATGAACACAATACCTACGCTTTCAATTGGAAAGGTAGACGTATCGTGCTGCGTCCATTACCAACTCCACCATCTTCTCCTACCTCTTCTCCCGCTGCCGCCGCAACTACTCCTACATCACATATTTTAACCATGCGGAAATTTGAAGTTGAAAGCAAAGAGCAAGGTATCATGTATGCCTTAGTCACTAAACAAGTTGCTGATGATTCTCATGCTATTCCTCGGGAAGTGAAGTCATTATTGGACAAGTTTGCCGACCTAGTTCCTGAAGAGTTACCCAAGGAACTACCTCCACTAAGGGACATTCAGCATGCTATTGATTTGGTTCCTGGAGCTTCTTTGCCTAACTTACCTGCTTATCGGATGAACCCAGCAGAACATGCAGAGTTAAAAAGGCAAGTTGATGATTTGCTTCAGAAGGGCTATATAAAGGAAAGTCTCAGTCCATGTGGTGTTCCGGCACTACTCACTCCAAAGAAGGACGGAAGTTGGCGAATGTGTGTAGATAGCCGTGCAATCAACAAAATCACGGTAAAATATCGCTTCCCTATTCCTCGTTTGGACGATATGTTAGATATGATGACTGGTGCATGTATATTTTCCAAAATTGACTTGCGGAGCGGATATCATCAAATTCGCATAAGACCAGGAGACGAATGGAAAACTGCCTTTAAAACAAAGGATGGTCTCTTTGAATGGATGGTCATGCCGTTCGGTCTAACCAATGCTCCTAGTACTTTTATGCGGGTTATGACACAATTATTGCAGCCTTATATTGGAAAATTTGTTGTCGTCTACTTCGACGATATCCTTATTTACAGCAAGTCAAAAGAAGATCACCTTCAGCATTTAGATAAGGTCTGCCAACTTCTCCGCCGGGAGCGTTTCTATATCAATCTCAAGAAATGCACTTTTATGAGTGACTCTGTTATTTTCTTGGGATATGTAGTATCTGCAGAAGGAATTAAGATGGATCCTTCAAAGGTAAGCGCTATTCTTGATTGGCCAATTCCTACTACCCTTACTGAAGTTCGCAGTTTTCATGGTCTTGCCAATTTTTTCAAAAGGTTTATCAGAAACTTCAGTACTGTTATGGCTCCTATTACTGATTGCATGCGGAAAGGTGACTTCAAGTGGACCAATGCAGCCACCAGGGCTTTTGAGAAGATCAAGCAAAAGATTACTGCAGCGCCCGTTCTGCAAGTTCCTGATTTTAGCAAGCTATTTGAAATTGCTTGCGATGCCTCAAATGTTGGCATTGGCGGAGTCCTTAGCCAGGAAGGACATCCTATTGCATTCTTCAGTGAGAAACTTTCTGATGCCAAGAGAAAGTATACTACATATGATCTGGAATTCTATGCACTTGTCCAAACACTTCGTCACTGGAGACATTATTTGATTGCAAATGAGTTTGTGCTTTACTCTGATAATGATGCTCTGCAACATTTACACTCTCAGCAGAAGATCAGCGCTAACCGAGCTAAATGGAGTGCATATATACAAGAATTCAAATTTAGCATTCGTCATAAAGCTGGAAAGGATAACCTGATTGCGGATGCATTAAGCCGGAGAAAGCATCTTTTGACTGCTATGTCTATTAATGTGCCTGGTTTTGAGCAAATCAAACAAGATTATGCAGCCGACAAAGATTTTGGTTCTATTTATGCGGATCTCCTTAATGGCAATCATATTCAACATCCTTATTATAGTCTTCATGATGGTTTTCTATTCAAAGGTACGCAACTCTGTCTTCCAGCCACTTCTATTCGTGAATATGTTGTGCGAGAGTTGATGCAGGTGGATGTAGCGGACATTTGGGTCGCGACAAAACACTTGCCCTTGTCAGTGACAGATATTATTGGCCTCGTATGAAGACCAATGTGATTCATATTTGTGAAAGATGCCGAACATGTCAGCTTGCAAAAGGAAACAAGAAGAATATTGGGTTATATCAGCCTTTGCCTGTTCCACATACTCCTTGGGAAGACATCAGCATGGATTTTGTGCTCGGTTTACCTACGACTGCTAGAAAGGTTGATTCCATCTTCGTTGTTGTGGATCGCTTTTCAAAGATGGCACACTTCATTCCTTGCACTGCGACTGCTGATGCTTACAAGGTGGCCAAATTATTCTTCAAGGAAGTTGTTCGTCTCCATGGGCTTCCCAAAACTATTGTTTCTGACCGCGATACGAAGTTTATGAGTTACTTCTGGAAGACATTATGGATGCTGTCCAACACCAAACTTAATTTCTCTACTGCTTATCACCCTCAAACTGATGGACAAACAGAGGTGGTAAACAGAAGTCTTGGCCAATTATTACGTTGTCTTGTACGTGACCGAATTACAAATTGGGATCAAGTGCTCCCTATGGCAGAATTTGCTTACAATAATTCTGTCAACCGATCCACTGGACTTTCCCCATTTGAAGCTGTTACAGGAGTTCGTCCTCGACTCCCTGTTGATCTTGTTCCGTTACCAGTTGATGTCAGAGTGAGTGCAGATGCTGAAAATTTCTTCCAACACATGCAGCATGTCCATAATGAAGTACGTCGCCATATATCTGCCAGCAATGATGTTTATAAGCAGCAAGTTGATAAACATCGTCGGTTTGTTGAATTTAATGAAGGCGATATGGTTATGGTCCGTATTCGACCTGAGAGATTGCCACCTGGAGCTAACAAGAAATTACACCCTCGAAGTTCAGGTCCATTCAAGATTCTCCAGAAGATTAATTCCAACGCCTATATTCTTGATATCCCTACTGCTTCAGGCGTCCGTTCTTCATTCAATGTCGAGGATCTTACTCTCTATCGTGGCCATGATACTGAAGGAGAAAATGAAGAGCAGCTTATTTCTTTACCAGTTCATTCTCCACCTCCTGATGAAATTATTGATGTCCTTGATGATCAAATTGTTTCTACACGTCAAGGAGGTTATCAGAAGTTTTATGTCCGCTGGCGCAATCGTCCTATCTCTGATGCTACATGGATTACAGCTACTGACTTCCAGCGCCTCAATCCTGATCTTTATGAGAGATATCAAGCGCTCAACTCGCCGGAGTCGAGTTTTTCCAAGCCGGGGAGAGCTGATGCAGGCCGAACCCAAGTCCGGCCCAGATCACATAATCGGAAGACATCCGATTGATTCACTTTCTATTTTTGTTATGTCCTATTTTAGTAAGTCTTATTTGTGTAGAATTAGTCCTCCTTCTATAGTTAGAACCGATCACTCCTATATAAGGAGTAATATTCACTGTATTCGGTACGTTTTTATCAATAAAATTTCAGAGTGCCAGAGTTTCTTTTTGTTCTCTATTGTGATCGTGACTGCCATTGAATCTTCGGATTCGAACAATCCCTCGGGAGATTGTTCTACTACCCATCCAAGATCCAGGGCTGCGCCATCTGATCTTACAAAGTACAAGTCAAATGATCTACAAAGAAACTTTCTTGCCAATGAAGTGACAATTGGCTTATATATCTTCCATACAATCATGGTAGACTAGACTATCTGAAATATGAAATCTGACCTGATTGTCACCATACAATAACATCAGAAGCTTCAAAAGAACTCACAAATCTGACAACATTTCACTCCCAACTGACTATACTTCACATTTGTTATGTTGCATTGCCCTGTGGATGCAGTTCCCCATCACACAAAAGGGCTGCAATCCCCATAAAATGCTGCTTCTGCAGAAATCCAGCAACTAGGGCCTTCTTGAATACTTTGAAAATTAGAATCAAAGGAGAAGGAAACGGCACCAACCCATCCAATAAAGTGAAAGTACTGATTTTTTTAACAAAATCCTACATTTTCCACCCGCAAGAGAGAGAGAGAGAGAGAGAGAGAGAGAGATGAAAAGAAGTTGCTTGACTTTGCATACATTTAACTTGGTAACGTGAAGTGGGCTGGTCAGCAGGTCCATGTGGGCTATGCAGTCCATCCAAATGGAAGTTGGACTGTGTACTGTGTAGTCCACTTAGACTTGTTACATAGTTGTTTTGGGGCCCATAGTTGAGTCTTTTTTTATCAGGGCAAAGCCCTAATGCGCTTGGCGCACCTTGTGGTGGCCTTTAGTCTAGAGGTGGACCTTCTATGGGCCCACAGCCCTCTGAATTGAGTTGACTGCCCCCATGTGTAGACTGCTCTGTGAATCCACTCTGAAAGTGCGTTTATGGATTGTTTTGGGCTCTTTTGTATGGAATTTTGGACTGTTTTGAATCTTCCATGGGCCTGGATCCCTACACGCATGAGTGCACACCCATGTGCAAAGTCATAGACCTCTAAATACATCATTGTGTGGTGCTCTGCAGATGGCTGTTTAGAATCGTCCATGGGCCTGGATCCTTGTATGAGTGCACACCTCATGTGCTCTATCATACACCTCTAAGTACATTACTTCTTTGACCTCTGCAGGATCTTCCTTGTCTTCATCAATGGATGCAGGCTAGTCTGCATATCCTGTCCTCACTTTCTTCACTTGATCTAGAAGCTACATTTTTTCATTGATGATATTTCATTTATTTTTTTCTTTTTCTCTCTCCATGCAACCCAACTTCCACCTATAATTGTACAATAGCCTTAGGAGATTATACTTCACAGGTGCCATGTTGCCGAGTCCGATAACTTGATTGTGTAAATTTTTGTGCCACCCAAAAATGTACTGTAACCTGAGGTGAATTGTTAGTCTTTTCTAGTGTAGACAAATCTGAATCTGTGAACTCTTCTGCACCTAGATAAATCTGTGATCTGAAAATATCTCAGGAGTGGATTTCAAAGGTTCCATGTTACAATCTTCAAATGCGTAGTAAGTGGAGCATGGACGTACTTGCCATTCCCACTGCACTGATTAAGTCATGCCTTCTAAAGTGCGATAGATCAACTTTCTTATTAACCTTTGATAAGGTTTATGTTCTTGTAGGCACTGTCTTTCCATTACATGAATGTGATGATCCGCTTCCATTAAAGCATTCATGTTTCCTGACTCCAGACGCTAACATTCTAGTCCGTTTCAGGGGATTTAATACATTTTCTTTTCAAATTCGCAATTTTTTTCCTTTTTCTTTATTCAAGAACTTGTAAAATTTTATTGAAGCAAAGGAGAGAGATACGTGGCCATACAAGGAAGTGAAGGAACCATAAGCAAAGAAAATAAAAACTGAAGGTATAACAATATTATACCCTAGATAAGGGGATCACAAAACTAAAAGTCATGAAACTACATAGAAGAATAGCCACTACAATTCAAACAAAATGGCTCGCTCTTAGCCAACAAATCAACGTTGTTTGCGGATGGAACAACATCCCGCTAAACCACTTTCATAGAGGAAGACAAACATTTGATTTCACTGAAGTAACCTTGTAAGTTCCAATATCCTAACCAAACTCGAAAGCCAAGAATAGCATTTCGCCAATCACCTTCTAGAATCAAGAGCTCTCGGCAGTAGTCACTTACCACCTCGAAGCTTCTAGGATGGAAGGAATCTTGACTTCGTTTGAATACTTCACTGAAGGTTTAGAAATGGACTAAAAGTTAACCCTCATGAGTACAAAGAACTTTACCCATGTTGGTCTGACCCCACTTGCATCTAGCTGCTCCTTCAACATTGAACTTCAACAAACCAACTGGCGGAGGAACCATGGATCCTTCGTTCGTTCCTTGGAAAGACCACCAACCAAACATGCCTACGAATTGTGAAGAATACTATCTACGTGAAGATTCTGAAATTCTTTCTTTGACATAGCCTGTTTTCCTCTTCCCATCTTCACTCAATTTAAGGTCTCATGAAATGACAGAACTGCAGTTGTGAGGATCCTATAGATCCTCTCTTTCCATATCACCAAAGGATGGGAAAAGGAAGGAGCCTCCAATGCACCAATCCACACCCATGAAACAGGTCTGCCCTCCAAAAGAAGACCATAGCACATTAGGATTCTGGGATGCATCATGCTAAACCCTAACATTTCCTTTCCACTTTGTGAATTTTAGCAGGCAATTCTCTCAATGAACCCATGATTGCACCATTTCAAAAGGAATTAAGTGATTTGAGGTCAAAATGAACATCATCATCATCATCATCATAATCATCATTATCAAAGCCTTATCCCAACTATGCTAAGTCAACTACATGAATTCTTTTATTACCAATTTACTGCCTGTTTACCGATGGTCCCAAGCCCAGTTAAAGGGGAAAGGGTTGCATCGCGTCAATAACAAAAAAACTTTTATCATATATAAACCATGAATTTAAAATGCACTTGTACCATCAAAATAAACTTATAGCCCAAATACCAACACCGCATGTCTCGTGGTTGTATGATTGTCTGTTATCAACACGTGATTTGGGTTTGATGATGAGCATACACTCTTATGAGGCATAATGCTATGAAATATTCTATGGGTTTGTACTATATTTTATTATCATTTATGGAAGTTAAATTAACTGATGATGGTTTAACTCAAGATTAAAAGTATATAGTAGTTTTAATTCAAATTATGATGTTCCAATGGAATGTGAAATAGTTTAATATTTTTGCCTTTTTTAGTTGAATTAGGCATTCCAAACAATATAGTTGGGGCAAGGCTTTGATGATGATGATGATTACACCAAACAGTTTATTTAGTGAAGGGTCTAGTTGAAATAGCTGTATTTCAAACTGATCTAATTGAATCAGTTCATTTCAAATAGATCAAACTTACCTAACAAGCCCTAAGTTTTTGATGAAATAGGCTGTTTGAATTACAATCCAAATTAGGTGCCACAGTTTATATTGTTATTATTTTCTTTATTATTGCTTGAGGTTTTAATTATTTAAGTTGTGTTCATAAATAATGGAGAGGAATGAATTCTTCTTCTTCTTCTTTTAAGTGAATTATAGTTAATCTATTTCATAATCAATCAATGTATCTTTCACAAGACTTCTCACCGGAATGTTGTCTATTTGTTTATTTTTACTTCACGACTCACCAACTGTTGTGTTACAGAAAAACTAAAGAATTTTAGTTTTATTTTTATTTGTAGGTGTATAAGCCAACACTATCTCGGTTTGCAGATGCTGGTGGTATGGTTGGGAGCACTCCAGCTGAAGTATCTAAAGGTATTCTTTACATACTGATTCTTTTTATATCTTGTAGAGGTAAGGACAGTTTCATCACCTCTCTACAGGAGGGATTATAAGTTTAAGTTTACACAAAGCGGCACGCTATCATAGACATTGATGCAACAATATGAGATTTTGGGATACTAGGTTCATTATGATTGTTATTGTCTTTGTCCCCAATCAAGTGGAGTGGATGTTTTCCAATAATTAAAAACTAGCAAAATGTGCCCATGCCCACCGCAGGCAATTTGACTAATGAGAATAAATAGTAGTTTTTTTAAAATTTTTATGAAATTATAATTTTATAATAAAAATGTTTCTAAGTTAAGACTCCATGTGTTTGGACTATAGTATTCTTTCTCAAAAAGAAAATCTTAATTGATCATAAGTAAAATTGACTGGTCTTGATGTTCAAAAATGAGAAAACATACAATTCAACAATGTACAGGTTATATGCCAATAATAAATTAAAATGTAAAATAAAAAAAAATGAATGTATTACTTGAGAATAGAATAGGCTTAGCACATGCCTTCTATTGGTTTCAGGCTTAGGATGTGCCAAAAGTTGTCAAATTGAAGAAATTTAAGATTTATAAATTGGGAATTAATTTAATCATTTGTTATGTTTTCTATGATCAGGAATAAAATTATTATATAGATTAAGATCAACGATCAAAATAGCGATAGTGGATAGTGTCGCAGCCGGTCGCCAAAATGCTATGTAGCGGTAACGAAGTTACGTAGCGACATTGGGGTGTAATTCAAAAAAATTATCAAAAAAATTTGAAAAAATTTCAGAAAATTGTAAAGAGCTAGAATATATGTTTGTAAAAAGCCTAAAATAAGGGGTGCAGCAGTCTCCTAAATGCATGATGTCCTATTTCGCTGTATAATTAAATAATAATAATATCAATCTTATTTTTCACATGGTATCAAGAATCAAGATTCAAGACTCAAAGTCAAGACTCAAAACTCAAGAGTAAAGAGTTTAAGACTTAAAGAGATTAGTTACTAGAGTCAGTGACTCAACAATTAACATTCAATATAATAAATGACATAATAAATAATAACTTCATAAATAACATTGTACTTAAAGAGTTGAGACATGAGAGTTAATATAAAGTTGAAATTTGAGAAATAATTAGAGGAATACCTCTACAACCAAAATGAATGTCTAGCAGGATATGTGGCACTGGCATTGTTGTCTCCATCAGCATAGTTGCTATCATTAGCACCACACCCACTGGTACCAACATACTGCAACTTCCCTTCATATTGGTGGGCATTGGGATCCTCAAACACAAAGAAATGGAATGGACTTGGATTTGGATGAGAATATTAATCAAACAATTCCGATTTTGAATATTGTTGTGAGGATGATTTTGCTTGATCATGTGTGTAGTCTGGTGGGACATACGGTTGGTACCCAGAATATGGATCATGAAAAATAGGGTACTAGTTTGTTGTTTGTTGCCCTCCAACATTCGCACTCCCACTATCATTTTCTTGTCCATCACGGGGTCTTTGGCGTACATAAACATGACCTGGCCTCATATGAGATGGATCTGGAAATTCATTCACAGTCTGGACGGGAGCATTTACTTCGTCGTCATAGTAAGAACCACTTGGCTCGGCCTTGCTACCTGCTCTAGATGGAGAGTCACCACTTGAAGTGATGCTTGAACTCGAACTATCAAAGCTTACTGTAGATACTACATGAGAGGGCTTAAGTTCAATGCCCCTTGATGTTCCAATTTCTGTCGGTGGCTGTGGCTCACTTTTTCCTTTTTCTTTTGTCTTCTTCCATTATTCCTCATATATCCTTGTGTAAATTCTCATCTCCATCTAATAATTGATCTTCTATATCAGCTAACCATGGAAGTAAAGGATCATCTTTTTGAAAGTTATTATACAAATTTATAGGCCAATAATTCAGATCATCCCTCTGCCTCCTCTTTCTATTTCTGACTCTCAACTTCAAATTGTTGTGACAATACACTACTTTGTCTATTTCTGACTCTCAACTTCAAATTGTAGTGACAATACACTAACTTATTCGGCTTTTGCATTGCTATCCCATTTATTAATTTTGTGTGAATTAATGAGAAAGTACTCCAGTTTCTTTCACAATTCGATGAAGACGTTTGTCTAAGGACCCGAATGGCAGCAATTCTTCAGTGTGGAGCACTTTCTCCAAGATTGATCCACCACTCGGCTGAAATTGGAAAAAAAAAATGAACATAAACAAATAGTCATCCACAATCCCCATTCCATAGCAGATAACATAGATAAACTTAAAACTAGTATGTGACTAGGTTAAACCTATTTATGCTAGGATATGAGTTGGTTATTGATCTAATTGCTAGCGGGTTTGCAAAACTCCCTTGTCTCATTGTGTATATAGAAATCTACCATATGCAAAGTGCAAATCATTTGAAATTTGTCACAACTTAGGTAAAACTCACAATACATTTAAAATATAATAAACATTATATCGTATATGACATATCACTTCTTTTAAAGCTAAAACTTATTCATTGTGATTAGGAATTTCTTTCTTCAATACCTCCTTCGATCCTACTCGCAACTCGGTATCAATTGCTTTTGTATGTTGTTTCTCATTTGTATAGTAGAATTGAGGGTTTAAAAAATATCCTACAATTCAAATGTTAAATTTGCATAAGTACATCTCTATACAATACAAAATGAAAGTGAAACTCTTGTAAAATCATACACCAATAGTGTAAAAATTTATTTCACCTGCAGCATGCAATGGATAGTGCAGTTGATTATTCCATCGGGCATCGATTATTTGCAGAAATTCTTGATAATATATGTAATTTTCTTATATTGCTAGTTTTGCTCAATCCATTGCCTTATAAATATAGCCCATTGTCGGCTTATCATCATTATTTACAAGCCGCAACACTTTCACTAAGGGTTCAAAGACTTTCAAAATATTTCTAACTTTGGACCAAATTTTATTATTTCTAAAAAGATTGGGGACATCAAAGCCAGGACCACTCGTTGCTGTCCCCATTTTGAATTAAGCCATTGTTCTGATGCAAACATTTGAATCAACTCGTTTTTATGTTGCACAAGGCTATCCATGGCAATGAAGTGGGTGGCAAACCTTGTTGCAGTTGGACGCACCAGGGCACTTCCATTTGTGAATGTCTTCATTAATACCAACAACCACGAGTGATCATAGATAAATCTCGTGATGCTTCTACAAGATATAATGACAGTTTTTACATTTTTCCTCTTTTCGAAGTCCTCCAACATTAAATCTATACAATGTGCCGCACATGGGGTCCAAGACAAGTTATTTCTCTTTTCCATTATTAACTTCTCGGCTTTCTTGAAATTGGCACCATTATCTGTAACAATTTGTATAACATTTTCCTCACCAACACTTTCAACAACTTTATCCATAAGGCGGTAAATATGTTTTGCAGTCCGTAATTGTTCAAATGCATCAACGGACTTAACAAAGACGGTCCCAGCGGCATAGTACACTAAAAAAATTTTTAATTGTGTTTGTGTGTTGCTTGTCCATCCGTCACACGTAATTGTGACTCCCCTCTCCTCCCATATACCTTTAAAAGTAGCTACCGAACTCTTTATGTCTTCATACTCAATTTCTAAATACTTGGTCCCCACATTATAAATAGAAGGCGCTATTATGCTAGAACCAGTGGTAGCTGCAAAATCTAGTATAGTTTGGAAGTATGGAGAATCCACAGCTTGAGGGGGTATGTTCTTGTGAATTAGCCACTTTGCTGTAGCTAAGGCTAATCTATCTCTTGCACTTTTCAAGGCCCCCTTAAACAACTTTGATATTTTAGGCTATTTAGCTTAACTCATTTTTATGTGCTAGAGGATCAATTGGACTGGGTATAGCACTACTAGGAGTTCGTAATGCTTTACAAAAAGAAATAATCTCAATATCATCCTCTTGTTATCGAGTGCTGAATGCTCGATGCATTGCTCTAGCCATACCTTTGCCCCTAAATGAGCCCCCTCCCCTAGATGAGCCCCCTGATTCAAAGTTTCTACCAGTACCTCCTCTTCATATTTCATCCATTTGTGCCTTTATAAATGACTCTCTTCTTGCAACTTCCATTTCTGGGTCATCACCCTCATCATCCAAAGCAGATAGAATTTGCTCCCCAAAGGCCTCAAAGTGGGCATCATCAACTTCTTGACTTCTTTTCTCTTTGATCTCTACTTTTCTTTCTTTTCCTTTATTCAGAAACTTTTTCATCTCTTCACTAAGCTCTTTTCATGCAACTGTACATCCTTTCACATTGCCTGAAACATGAGCCAAGTGCTGCTTGAATCTTGTAATGCCCCCATTTGTAATTTTTCCTCACAAATTACATTTTGTTTTTGACCTATTTCCACTAACTGCTACACTGTGTGCCCATGCAAGATTTACATCGCTCACCATTTTAATTCTTAGCAAATCACAAATGATGAGAGAAGTTTAACTTTGAGCACACAATAAATACTTGCACATATGATTTAGTTGACCACATTTAAATAATTTTTTTTCAAGAAATCCTATTAATATGGCGTATGAACTATGAACTATGAACATAAAAAATTAAATAAATTCCAAAAAAAGAAAGAAAGTGTGATTCATCCATGGGATTCATAGATCTAACACTTGGGAGTGATTTTCAAGCAATTTAGTTGGTGTTTTTTCAAGAAAAAATTTTTTTGAAAAAATTAAAAAAATCCGAGAATAAAAAATAAAAGTTAGATAAATAACCCATAAAAATGGGGATTTGATCTACGAGAATGATAGATCCAGGCTACTTGGGAGTTATTTTAAGTGATTTAGTTGGCCAAATTTAAATAAAATTTATTTTTTTCAAAAGGTCCTATTAATTTGAACATAAAAAATTAAATAAATTCAAATAAACAAGAGAGAAAGTGTGATTCATTCATGGAATTCATAGATCTAACACTTGGGAATAATTTTTAAGTGATTTGGTTGGTGGTTCTTAACGAAAATTTAAAAAAAATAAAAAATCTGAGAACAATAAATAAAAAAATAAATAAATAACCCAAAAAAGGGGGTTTGATTTATGAGAATGATAGATCTAGGCTACTTGGGAGTGATTTTAAGTGATTTAGCTGGCCAAATTTAAATAAAATTTATTTTTTTTCAAAAAAGTCCTACTAATATGAACGTAAAAAATTAAATAAATTCAAATAAACAGGAAAGAAAGTGTGATTCATTCATGAGATTCATAGATCTAGCACTTGGGAGTAATTTTCAAGTAATTTGGTTGGTCTTTCTTCAAGAAAATCTTTTTTTCAATAAATAAAAAAAAATCCTAGAATAAAAAATAAATAATAAATAAATAGACCATAGAAATGGGGGTTTGATCTACGGGAAACATAGATTTATCACTTACAAGCTATTTCCAAGAGATTCATGAAGGAGAAAAGATGAATAGAGCCATAGATCTAAAAAAATCACATAAAAAATACCTTTTGAGATATGCCTTTTTACTTTAAAGAAGATGAATGATCTAGACTTGTGGAACTTAGTGTGTTTTAGGAACCTTTTTGCGTTTGATTTGAAGGAGGGAGGTAGGACCAAAAAACAGTAGAAAGGGAAAGATAGAGACAGAAGTGAAAAGAAAGAAAGAATGGGCATTAGGGGTTTTTAAAAGGGCGGCCGCTATGCCCTTCTACGCTTGTTAGTAGCGCTAACACCTCCGTAGCGTGGCGATGCTAGCTCCTACGGCCGATATAGCGGCCACTACGCCTTGTTGCGGCTGCTATTTTGTTCCTTGATTAAGATTCATATGTGTGTTAACATATTTTCTAAATTGATGTCCAAGATAAAAACTAAATGTAATTGAATATAAATAAGAAATTGCAAGGATTGCAAGCCAGAGAATCGTGATAATGAAATTGGAAGAAAGAAAATTGTACCCTTGATCTCCATAGCCATTTCTTCAACTTAAGTGAGGAATAATAGAAGCATTCAAATGTTTTAAAGATGCAATATCTTTGTGGTAGAAGACAAACATGTTAAGAGTGGTTACATGGGATAAAAGATAACATGGAAGAGAAATTATACAAAATTTGACTTCTTGTATGAAGGGAAAAGAAGAGGAGTGAGAAAAGAAGTGAGAAGTTGGGGAGTGGGAGAGAACATGCAAGATTTGAAAGAAGTAATGTAACTTCCGGTCAAAGTTGTTATTGATGGTCAAATTGAGAGCACATTGAGAGCGCGAAGTTCCCACCCGCCCCCCGCCCCCCCCCCCCCCCAACAACACACACCGGGGCGGCTATCCATTGTTGGGTCTTGATGGAAGTATGTGGAATCATAGGTTTATATCAAATGAGATAAGGTGTCTATGCAACATATGCTTAGGGATGCTAACCTAATTTGAACAGGCTTCAATTTACTATATTGTTGTTGCATGTTTATTCCTGCAAGCAATCATCATATTATTTTACTCTTCCTTCTTATTGATAATATATGTCAAAATAATTTTCTCTAATAAATGAACTTCTTCAGATGTAGATGTGCTAATGGTAATGGTGGCAAATGAAGCTCAAGCAGAAAGTGTTTTGTATGGAGAAGCTGGCTCAGTCTCAGGTATTACTGGTTATCCTTTTGTTTATTATACAAATTGTGCTTAACTTTTTTTCCCTTTGTGCTTTCATAGCCCTCCCTGTTGGAGCATCCATTATTCTTTCATCAACAGTCTCCCCTGGTTTTGTTTCAAGATTGGAACAACGATTGCAAGGTAGTTCCTATTTCTCTCATGGTGGATGTTATTGATCATTTTTCAGTAAACACAAAAACTTTACATCAGTTGAGATTTCACTTTTTAAATTCTTTTTGTTGTTGATATTGCTGTTGTCAAATCAAGGAATAGGAAAAGGAGAACAATTTGGACGAATGAGTTGAGTGTCTTCCATTCAAGAGACTGTATGTGTATATAGAACTATATGAATTGGTGCCAATTTGGACAAATGAGTTGAGTGTCTTCCATTCGAGAGACCGTATGTCTATACAGAACTATATGAATTGATGCCCTAAGTTTGGGTTTCCTTCTATAGTTACAATCTAATGAAAGCTCGAGGATATGATGCATCACAATCTGATGAAATCTCTAGGTTATGATACCTGATATGGTGTATGCTACATTTTGGTCGCATAATTGTACTTTGCACGACTTTTTAATGCTCCCCCTTAAATCAATGCTGATGGATAGAACATTTTGCAAACTGGAATTCATAATATTCTTTATTTAAACCCTTGGTAAAAAATAAGAATCCTGCAAATTTGAATGTACATACAAAAGAGTGAAGTTCTTATTGAGTTCATCTCTGATAGAATGATGTTCAGGGACATTTGCAGTTTTACAGATATTCTGCGAATTATGTTAACTACCATGGATTTGCAAGCGTAAAACACCAGTCTCTAGGCCTTGATTGGACAACCAGGGAATCAATTTCTCAGTTCTCCCCAGTTTACTCTCTCTAAATTCACTTCTTCACCTCTTTCTTCCTGTATCCATCTTCGTCCTCTCAATTTAGAGTTTTATCTTAATTTGAGCTTTCAAATTGGTATTGGTGCGTCATGTAACCTATAAGACTCATAAGTAAGTATAGAAGAGCTTCTAAAGGTTTTTTTTTTAATGCCCATGCTGATGTCAGCACATTAAGAGGGCATCTAGGGATTCTGTAAGATGAACAAAGTGAAGTACTAGTGGTGGGACTATGATTTGAAGATTTAGAGGTGAGTATGCCCAAGTTTAGTTGAGATTTCCCCCTTTTTTCATTGTGAGATTTTGGTAAATGAAGGAATCGTGCGGTTGAAACACAAACTTACAGTTTAAATTCAACAATCATGTTTGAAAAGCTTTAACGACCCAAGAATCTGGAGCTCTTTAGATTCTTAAGCCGTACTCAAATTTTTATAACAACACCACATAAATCAAATTCTCATGAGCATCAAGGTCATAAACAATCAAATTTCATTGTATTTCAACTATTATGTAAATATTAGAAGTCTTGATAACACTACTGAATAAGATAATCTCTATTTGTAGAAAAGAAAAATATCTAAGTCTTGTGCTAATCCCAACTTCAAATTTATTATTTGCTTTTCGCGCTCTGGATCAGCCACGCATGCCAAAATCCACCAGCTGATCTCCATCATTCCCCGTAACCTCCACGACTGCATTACCTGAAGTGGGGCGAACCACTGGTCAATAACACTGGTGAGTAGAATAAGAAAACATTAAGATATGACATATTTTCAATCATTCAGAGAATATGTATATATATTCAATAATAGTATTAAAATAACATCTTAATTAATTTCCTTCTTGAGTAATTTCCCACTGCGGCATCAAATGGTTTCGATACCCCATACGGATATATCTACGTTTCTGTCAACAACATGGCTTGTCAATTACCATGAATGTTGAGCCTGTTCCGATACTCCCACACTGGAGTCTACATTTCTATCAACAACATGGTCTATCTTGCCACCATGATTGTTGAACCTACTTCCCTCGACCAACATCCACGAGAGAAGTTCCATACTCAATGCTGACAGTTGGGGTTACTCTTATTTTAATCATTAATGACAAGTTCATTTAACAAATTCATTAGAGATCCACCTCCACTATACTTGGTTACATCATCATATTCTTCTCTTTGGCCAGTACCACATAACACTAGTTATTCCTCGCCCCATTCTTAGTCGAAATTGGTACTAGGCTGTGGCATTGTCCACATTTTAATGAGGAGCTAATTATTCATCATAAAATCAACCACAGGTATCAAAACATACTATTGAATTCATATAAAATCATATTCTATTATATTCAAATATCCAGCAAAATTTCATGTAATTTACACCACTTCCAAATTACATAATATAAATGATTATTTCCATCTAAAAGGCTTAAAACTAATATTTTGTAATGATGTTCTTCACTCTAATTTAGAGGAAACATCCGAACACTGGGCCCACTAGTTAGATTCATAAATAATGTTGGGTGGTTTCAATATATATCTGTGTAAACATCCAAGGCTTTAATGGGGTTATTAAAGTATCACTAGAACAATAGGGACCAATTTGAAATTCTAATAAATTCATCTATTCATATACAAGTCGACAGAAGCAATATCTTCTGCTAACGAAGAGACATGTTCGGCTTGGAAGGTTCTCGTCCAGCTACGATAGAGTCTAGAGATAGAGGGACTCCAACGGTTCAAACCACATGGGTCTACCACCAGTGGGGTCGCCCTAGGGTCCACCACCAGATGTAGGGATGTGATCTTCAATCGGGTGGCCCACGTGGGGCCCGTACTCTCCAACGTAAATCAGTCCCAGGACGGCCTGATCTGCATCAGACTCCTCTCCGGCATTGGTTTCTTCCAGATCTAGGACTCGATGCACATGGAACATGAGTTAGGGGCCTGATCTACCTTATGGTTCCCATTGGCAGTTCATTAGGGTCTAATCGAAGGGCTTTTCTACTGATTACTTGACCAGAGCATGTCGACAGTGAAGAAAAGGTGTTGCAACCGTAACATGGTTGACAAAATCCTCACTGTGGATGAACAGTTTCATCACGGTTTCATTACATCACAAAATCCCAAGGTCTGAATTCTTCAAATTTCAAATTTTCATTAAACAAGTAAGAATTCTACTCACCCGGTATAGTAGTGTATTGCTCCGGCGGTGATCGGCCTCGCGTCAGACATCCACCGTTGTCCCGCTGTGATCTTCCTCTGCTTCTCGCAATTCCACAGCGAAGTTAGTCTTTCCCTCTTTCTCTCTCTCTTTCTTCCTCTCAGAAATTTTTTATTTTCATTGATGTGTGAGATAAGGGACTCTACATATACACATATAGTGCTTAGAGGAAAGTCCTGTTTGGAAACTATAGGGTAGCCTTTTGGTAATAGTATTCCTAGAGAAAGGTCGGTTCAGGACTCCCTGTTCTTGCTTATTTTGAATTTTCAATTATTCCTAATCCATGACTCTTATTCTGATTTTCAGCTATGCTAGACTAACATAGCTCACCCTATAAGGCTGACCCACCAAGACAGGTTAGGTTATTACAAAAGCATAACATTGTTGACGTGGGTCAATTTCTAGAAATTGATGAGGATCAAGAAAACTGATGATTGGATGCTTGTGATTGAGCCTGCCTGGCCCAGACACCCTTGTAGGTGTGCCGCAGGATGCATTGGCTACAAACAGTAACGAATTATTAATAGCACACCATGTGAGGCGCTGTTTTGAAGAACCAGAAAAAACAAGGGTGTTTTTGTGCAAAATTTCTTAAGTCACAAGACTCACGACACAAACATGTTCTCACATGCTGATTCTTTGAGCTAGTGGATGGTGGGCCAGATCTCAATCATTAGAGCAAGTCAAGCACCAAAAGGGTCGCAGGGAAGTTGACTACCAGATCATGGTGGGCCCCTAGTAATCCTTTCTCCAAGACATCAGAGACAACCAGATTCTGGAATACTTTCCATTTTTCTTAGCAATTTCTTATTTTTTTAATTAGAAACTTTAATTAAGATTCTTAATTATGCTAGGGACGTTTAGGGTTTTGAAGTTTCTTTTGCCGCTTTTTGTGTAGCAGTAGTCAACTGCAGGAGGAGTTCATGTTATCAGTTTTTATATTGAATGGAAAAGCACTGTTTGCTTTTATTTTTCCTCTCTCCATTGTCTTGTGTGATACGTGGTGATTGAGAAGGCTTGTACTATGTGAATTGGTGTTCTACATGCATTGTTCCTTGCTTATTTTATGTTCTGGAATTTATGTTATCCACTGCAATCTTAGTAGTTGCTGGATTTTCTGGCTTTTGGATTCATTGGGCACTCACAAGTCCGAGTGAGTCAAATCAGGATTGCATCAATTGTCTTTCATTTAATGTTTTAAAAAATCTAGGCAAAGATATAAAAAATGGCTTTCCTCCCCAAAGTAGGTCTGTTATCTTTTCCCTTGAAGGTCCCAACACTACCTTAACATTGTCTTTCAAAAACTTAAATGCGTTCCTTTAACTGTGGTGTATGGAACTCTGATCTTATTGCCAAGGCCTCCTAATAATATGATGTGCTTCCCCACTGCTTGAGAACCACACATTTCATTAGGGATAAAAAAAATAATCGAACTCAGTGCAACCTGTCCTTCAAATTGGGTTACTTTGCACTTTGGGCCTTGAATGGCCCTTAAACGCGTGAAACTACTTATCTCATTCTTATCTCATTAGATACTCCCTCTTTGCAATCTGCCACTGATTTCTAGGTAGGATTTCATTTGTTCGTCACTGGAGGTAAAGATGAAAGTGGATGAGTCTTAGGTGTAGCAACTGTAGAGGTTGCAATGAAGGGTTGATTCAAGGGGTTATGGTCTCCCTAATCTAAACTTGGTCAGTGGAGGGACTTGGTTGTAGTGAGATTGTAGGACTTTGGGTCTGAATCGGAGTTGACTTGTCTGGGCCAAGTCAACTCAGACTCAGCCGAGTTTTGACTCAACTTAGACTCAGCCGAGTTTTAATCTTGATATATAATCCCGATAGAAAAAGAAGCATTATCTAGAAATCTCTTCTCAGGCTTATTCCAAAGTCTTAGCCTTTTGAGATTATTCTGCATCAAAATTGGACCAAACCAATAGGCATAATTGGTTCCATCTAAGATTAGGACCACAATAGATTATGAGTATCTCAAAGGGAGGTGTCACACATGCTAAATGAACAAACCATAACAAAACAAAAAGAAAAAAAGAAGTCCTTTGACCAACTGCTCCTGCAGGAGTAGAATGCTAAAGTCACAGAAATTTATGTGCTGATTTGTAAATCATATGTAATCAAGAGATAGATATATGTTAAAAAAAAAAATTGTATCTCTTAATAAAATTTTAGGTGCATATGCTATTGGATCCACAAGTTGCACGGTTCAAATGAAACCAAGGTGTCAAGTAATTTTCCGAAGAAGAAGGGGATAAATACCTTTAAGGAGCTTTTCAAAAATTCTGAAAAAAAGGCATTAATCTTCAGAAAAATTAGGCATCACTTGGGATGTTGTTCACTGGCAGGTTGGATCATGCCAATGGGCCCCACCAGCATACGGCTCTCAGCTGCCTGTATATGTCTATTTTGGCAGGCTTCACACAAGCAGTGAGTAATGATCAATGGGCTCTAATAGTGCTGATGATCTCAAATAAATAATCTCCAGATGTGTAGATCTCAGAGGATGGTCTGCCTGTGATCATCTTTTCAAATCACAGTATGATGCCAGTCGTTCAGATTCCAGGGAGTTGCAGAATGGGTCGAAAGCCAATCCTGACTGTGGGTTTCTACTTTTGAGGGAGTTACGACGGTATAGTTTTATGGGTTGGCCCTTGAGCTTCTTAGGCCCATGGCCCATTTAGTCCAGGGTCACACTTAGTGTCTTTTCAGGATGCTAATTACTCGGGTTATTATTTCCACATGGCTTCATTTATTTATTTTTTGATTGGTAACTAGTAAATATATTAAAGAAGGCAAAAAACAGATGCAAAACTATACAACCAACCCAAAGTAGGGAAACCCAAAAAACAGATGCAAAACCATACAACTAACCCAAAGTAGGGAAACCAACAACAGGTGTAAAAGGATTATACCAAAGCCAAAACAAAAAAAAAACACAAAACAACAACTAAACTAGAGAGTAGCCTTCAAATCTGAAGCTCTTGTCACAACTTGTTTTGCCAAAGAGTCGCAAAAGCATTCGCCGACCGCCAGACATGTTGAAAACTAGCGTGAAAGCGAGCCGAGATGACCTTGATCTTGTTAGAGAAAAACTAAAACCTCCATGGGAACTTTGCTGCCAACATCCTAAAAATATCGTTCTTCAAATCACTTTCAATAATTAGAGACTCTCGAAAAGAGGACGAGGCACAGACACGAAGAGCTTCTAAGATGGCCACAACCTCTGCTTACATGGCTATGTGTTGGCATGGTGAATTAAAAAAAAAACCCAAGTAGAAGCATTAGTTGGGCCCATAAAATAGTCATCCCAGCTGAAAATTGGGCCAGTCTTAATTGGGTAGGTCCTACATGTAATCTCATTCCAGACTAAATGACAATTTCTTTGTACATCCTGGCCCATCTCATGAACGGTCTAGCTTATTTTGGTAAGGGCATCTACGTGATGGGACTCACCTTGGAGACGACTTAGATCTTGCAATTGTCAACCAAACATGGGAAGATATAGCAGCATTTATTTTTTTTCATTTTGAAATGACAACTGGTTAATTTTATTATAGAAGAAGAAATCTAAATACAGAGGCCACTCTGGTTAAAGCAAAAATAAAAGAGTAGCTGCATGGAAAATGCTTTTCAGCACTCCTTCCAACTCCATAATTCAAAAGTGGAGATTCCACAGATATTCATTATTCTGAGAAACAACTCAAGAGGTAGCTTGAGCTTGGGCTTTCATTGTCACACTGTTATACAAGTCAGCTTTATTATTAAACTTTCATCTGCTATTAGAAAAACCAAACCCCATTTTTTTTCTATATATATTTTTTACTACTACTTCCTTCATGCCATCCGGAAATTTAGAATCTTAGTAACGCCAATTTTTGTTTCATACTGTGGCATGTATGTTTCACAGGTGAAAACAAGGATTTGAAGTTGGTAGATGCACCAGTTTCTGGTGGTGTTAAGAAGGCTGCAGAAGGAAATCTTACGGTGTGCATACTGAACTAGTTCACTCCTTAAATACTGTATTTCTTATCCCACTGTCGTTTTGCATATCATTTTTCCTTTTCACCATATCAAGATAGATTTGTATTACTCTTCCATCTTTATCAATGGAAGGTGGTATTTATGCTAAAATCCTAGTTTTTATCAGATAATGGCTTCAGGTTCAGATGAGGCTCTTAAGTGTACAGGCTCTATCCTAAGAGGTAAAGGGCATGTGGAATTGTTTTCATTTATGGATTTCTCTTATTCTGTGAAAGCATCTCAAGCCTGATTCTTCAAAATGAACAGCATCAAGTGAAAACCTCTACATTATCAAGGGTGGTTGTGGAGCTGGAAGGTACTTCAAAAACTTTTTGTTCCAGGTGGAGGTTATTCAGTTCTGTAGCTGACTTCAAATAACTCATTTTTGCAATGTTTCATTCCATAGTTGTGTGAAAATGATCAATCAACTACTTGCTGGAGTTCATATTGCTGCATCAGCTGAGGCGATGGCATTCGGTGCTCGATTGGGTCTAAACACGAGAACTTTATTTGAAGCGATTATGGCCAGTAGAGGAACTTCATGGTATTTCTATATTTTTTGTGTTCTATTCCTTTATATTCACATTCTTTTCCTGATTGGATGATCCATGGTTTAAAAATTGGTTGAGTCGACTCGGACTCGGCCCATACCAAGTCAGGTCACATGGACTCAAACTCCGAATCATGGGACTTGGCCGAGTTGCCATGGGACTCGGCCACGGGACTCGGGTTCGGTCATGACCGAGTCGGGTCCCGAGTTCGATTTTTATACCTTGGGATGATCATAGTTATTAACTTAAGACCACACAAGTTAAAAGTCTTTTAAGTACTGATTTATTGTTTAAAATCGCATAGGAGACCAGATAGCCCGACGGAAACGTATTCTTATAGAACGCCATAACAAGGGAAGAGTATCGATAGAGCACTAGAAACGAATATCTTTTGTTGTACAACATACATTTCTATATTACTCTGTGCATTATCTAGTTTGTTGCACCTAATCTAGGCTAATTAAGAAGATTGTAACAGAATGAACTATTCTTCATCAATGGGTTGCTTGATCAAGCCCTTATGAAAAGCCTTGGATTGATAGGAATTGGAGTGCCAAAGCAAGAAATGGGTCTCCAAGAGGAAAACAACCTCAGAAAATTGTTATTAATCTTCCATTATGATTTTTTATGGCTTTACATCTCTATATAGAGGAAACAAAAACCCTAAAAGCTAAATGCTTTCAAAATAGGAAATTATATCTAACCCTATCAAACTTCTAATTAAAATCCTAATCACTTCTTAATAAATATTTACCTACTAAAATCCTAAAGAATTTTTTTTTACCTTGGCTGAGTTACCAAATTCTCTTCTTCCAGGTCTAAATTTTAGGTTATGGGTTTGATTTGGTTGGCCCACCATATTCACATCATTCCCCTAGGGTTGCAAATGAGCTCACCTCGAGCTCGAATCTTATTTGGATTTCTACTAGAAACATGTCGCACTTACTGTGATTCTTTTCTAACACCTGACCTCAAATATTTCTTTGGTGGTTCTTGCTTCATAGGATAAAGCGTAATGACTTTTTCATCTTTAACGAAGATATGTATTTCATGAATTCTATTATTGTCATACATGCATGGCCTTTTGAGTTTTGAGTTTTGACACAGTTAGGGAATGACTAATCCCAATTAATGGTGAACCCATGATGCCCTGATTTCAATCAAACACAAAATCCACACACAAGGAGAAAAGGGTAGAGATTCGCTTACCTTTGATTGAGAAATCTACCATATAATTCTTCAATCTGATGGGAGAAACTCAACCAAGGATAAGAAAAAAAAAGGAAGTGCTCAAAGCAACTTTAATTAGTTTTAATAAAAAATATTCCAAGACTTCCCTTGATCGTTCCTTACAAAGTATAAAAAGAGCATGCAAGTAAAAAAAAATTCCTAAATCTAAAATTAAATCATAGCCATTCATCTTACAATTCCAAAATAATCAAGCGACAATTTCTAATATAAGAAACTGCAACTAATGATCAAAATATGGTTGCAGTGGGCATAATGGGCAGTGGCTAAAATGCCATGTAACGGCAATATGCTGTGGTTGTGGCGATATGAAGTGGCGTAACACTGTGAATTTTTCAAGTGGTTAAAAAAATTCGAATATTGTATAGCAAGCAATCTCATTATTATTTTATTTAGTGATTTGGAACTATGTAAGGCTAGAGACAACTTTGGGGAAGGCTATTTAGGATAAGAAAAGGAAACACAATGTTTTAAATTAAAATTTATTGCCTCTACCAAGTTTTAGACTATAGTGCCGCTATTTTCAAAATAGCATAGCGGCTTCAACTGCCATGGCCAATAATGTTGTTGTTACGTAGCAATTTTGAACCTTGACTGCAGCACATCTTGGACTTTTGGTTGTTTGGTTTAATTCTAAAAAGCAGGTCCTACTGGATGGTTCATGGAACAACAATCTATTTCCATAAGATGATAAATCCTTTCATACCTTCAATTGGAAAGCACCCAAGTAGAAAGTTATCTTGAGTTGTCAAATAAATGGACGTCTCTCCCTTCTTGCATATCAAATCTCTCATGCTTATAATGATGGAGACAACCACTCGCAAATCTAACAACCTCTATCTAAAGAATCTCTTGACAATTCAAAAGAGCTTACGTATAGGAAGGCCATATGTGATTGAACTTACCATTGGTTCCCGAAGAACGAAGTGATATTTTGATTTGGTGGGCCACATGTGAGGACTGGTGGGACCCGCTGGATGATGGAATCTGTTTCGTTTGTCCATGAGACTTGTTTGGTGGTTATCCCAGCTTGACTAGGTCTGATTCGGGCCTAGTTCAGGTGAGTCAAAATCCACTAACCTGCTGCCCACTTCAATAGAGTTGTTGGGCTTATTTGGGGCTGGATTAACTATTTGAACTGATCCAATGGGCCAAAATTAATCTGACTTGATTTCTCAATTAATTTAGAGCAATCACAATTGGTCTTGACATTTATTTTGGACTCATCTTGACCGTCCAATTTGGACCTTGATACTTTCCACTTGATCGAGCCTCGCAAAAGGTGGATCAAGACCCTACTTTGTTGATCAAGTGGATCTAAATACTTTAGGTCCTGATTTAAGGATTGATCCTTTAAAATATGCCATTTTGCTCCTGCATCACCTTCCTAGTAAAACATCCCCAGCATCCATTAGTACCTCATTGTACCATACTTGTCTTTGTCGTTGTCATAGAAAATAAAGGTAACTTGGCACCTCTCTTGTATTTGCACTTCATCTTTTGCCATCGACCATCAAACAAAATAGGATTGAGGATGCTTGTACCCTTAGATGTAGACAATCCGTAAGAGCTTGAAATGCATTGTTGGAGCTCCCACCATCAATCACTGCCGTGCATTCCTGTCCATTTACAAGTCTTGTAGAACTAAAGACATTATTCCATAACCATTTCTTTTCGACGGTTTACGTAGGCTTCACTAGCATCACAGTTTGACTGGTCAGAACTTCAAGATTAGAGTCTCCATAGAGATCAACTTGCTTTGTATTTTTTTCTTCTTTTGTTTACATGGCCAACTGCAACAATGCATCATGCCCCTTATTTTCTTGCTCTTCTTTCACATGCATTGATGCTTTTAGAGGTCGTTTTGGACATCGGATTGATAAATGACCTCTTTTCCAATAATCATGACACTAGTGAATTGTTTTCATCCTTTCTCAGTTCATTACTAAATCAAAGCTTAATGCCGTATGTTGGCTTGATTTGACTTGGACACTTGTTTGCAATGACAAAGGCAATTGGCCAGTCCTGTTAAATGATGCAAGTGTGATAGTAGGCTATCTGATGCTGGCCAGATTCATGATTGGCCAACTATTGGACCCAAGACCAATAAAGTCCAATAGATTAGAATAGATTCTATTATTAGTAGTTGTTTTAATTGTTTTATTAATATTTAGCAAGTCCAATCATGTTTGATTTAGGACTTCTTATTTGTTAGAATTAGTTGTTTCCTTTCTTAGATGATGTCTTAGTTATAAATAAGGATGTAATCTCTTCATGCGATAAGACATTGATATTGAATAAAAAAGTGTGAGTTTGATTCTTAGTTGAGAGAGTTTGTTTGTCTTTGGTGAAGCACCTAGACATTCTATCCCTAAGCCATTTGGCTTGGAGATTAGCCCATTGGCTAATCTTCTTTCTCTGCGCTGCTTTAATCTGATGCAAGCCGGATTCGTGATTGACCAGCTATTGGACCCAAGACCAATAAAGTCCAGTAGATTGGAATAGATTCTATTATTAGTAGTTGTTTTAATTGCTTTATTAATATTTAGCAAGTCCAGTTATGTTTGATTTAGGACTTCTTATTTGTTAGAATTAGTTGTTTCCTTTCTTAGATGATGTCTTAGTTATAAATAAGGATGTAATCTCTTCATGGGATAAGACATTGATATTGAATAAACAAGTGTGAGTTTGATTCTCAGTTGAGAGAGTTTGTTTGTCTTTGGTGAAGCACCTAGATATTCTATCCCTAAGCCTTTTGGCTTGGAGATTAGAAGATGAAACCATGTCACAGTGTTCATGAAGCATACAAAGAAGCAATTCATATTGAGCACATGCTTCAATGGTCCCACCTGCAACAAGTCCAGCTTGAGCAAGAACATTCTCCACAATGAACGAGAGTTCATCTGATGAAGACAAAATTTGGAGAAGAAGATACTCACACCCTTGTCATTCGCAGACTTCTCACCACCAATGAAAAGGACGACAAAGAGTGGAAACAAACTATGATATTCCGGACGCGAGTAAGGTGTGAAGACAGATTAACTAATCTAGTTATTGATCATGACAGTACTTTCAATCTTGTGGCACGATATGTTATTGACAAACTCAATTGGCCTACAGAGACTCTTCCAATGCCTTACGAAGTCACATGGTCTAATGCTTCTGTCATTACTGTAACTCACAAATGTCTAGTATCTTTCAAGATTGATATATATAAAGATAAAATTTGGTGTGATGTAATTCCCATGAATATCACTCATTCTTTTGGGACGACCATGGCTTTTTGATCGGAAAGTGCAATATGATAAAGAAAAGAATATCTATTCTTTCTCTTGGAAAGGACAATATGTTGACCTTCTTCCATTTCAACCAGCAACCTCTTCATCTACCTCCTCACCATCAACTGAAAAGTTAAAAGATGAACACAAAGAAGAAACAAATTCCAATGATGATGTTGAAAAGCCCATTCATGGAATGAAAGATCTCATTATAACTTCAAGTGAGAAGCAAAAGGTACGTCAAGCTGACATACAAGCAGACATTGAACATCCAAGAGAATTGATTGTTCTACTTTTTCAAGAAAATCCAATTAATACGCTAACAGTGAAATTCATTGTTCCGATTATCTCACAAGTAGTTCAAGTTGTTAATGTTCCCCACATTGACTTCATCTTCAGAGATCACATATGGATATCTGACTATCAACACTTGAAGCATCTACTGGTTTGTTCACACATCCAAGCTCCATGCACAGACCAACAGTCGAAAACATTCCGATCTACTATTACATGGAGGAAGAGACTGTAACAAACTTTTAAGCCATGTCATGAAAATATGGATCTGAAGACAAGACAAAAGTTCGTCCAAATGAGTTTCAACCCAGGTGGACATTTACCGGACTCGAGGACGAGTTCTCTTCCAAGCAGGGGAGAACTGGTGCAGGCCAGGTTCATGATTGGCCAGCTATTGGATCCAAGACCAATAAAGTCCAGTAGATTGGAATAGATTCTATTATTAGTAGTTGTTTTAATTGCTTTATTAATATTTAGCAAGTCCAGTCATGTTTGATTTAGGACTTCTTATTTGTTAGAATTAGTTGTTTTCTTTCTTAGATGATGTCTTAGTTATAAATAAGGATGTAATCTCTTCATGGGATAAGACATTGATTTTGAATAAAAAAGTATGAGTTTGATTCTCAGTTGAGAGAGTTTGTTTGTCTTTGGTGAAGCACCTAGACATTCTATCCCTAAGCCTTTTGGCTTGGAGATTAGTTCGCTGGCTAATTTTCTTCCCCTGCGTTGCTTCACTATCTCTTCTGCTTTTAATGCATATTGCACCACCTCATTGACAGTCTCCAAGTTATGAGAGGTTAAGAGATGTGTCATATCCAATCTAAGACCATGATAAAACCTGCAAGTTATAACATCCTCTGGCTTGTCCAAGTGACACCTGGCTTGGACTAGAAACAATGGCTTTGTATACTCATCACTATTGTGTTGCTTTAAATCCTATAGTTTGGAAAATGAGTCTGTTTGATAATTGATCGAAAGGGATTTTCATTTCATCAAATTACACATTTATGCCATGTTTTTAATGGATCCATATGTTGGCATCCATTGCAGGCCTGTCCAGCAAGTACTTGTATTACCCTAAAATCTAATGGTCAGTAATGCCACCTTTTGTCCATCTATCATAGTTTTGTGAGAAAACACATTTTACACTCACACATCAATTCATGAATGTTTCCTGTTTCATCTTCTTGTCCTAATCAAAGATTTAAGAAAAGGACTTGCTGGGGACGACTCTAGTCGAGTAGCTGCAACTTGGCTGAGTCGGGGGTTGAGTCCCATTTTTTTCCCTTAAATATTTTTTTATCTCCTTTGAACCCAGACGCCATGTCATACGAGTCCCTAAACCTAGAAACCATGTCAATGGAAGCCCAAACCCCATCCCAGATTATGATTATCAATCAAAAGCCCCAAACTCAGAGGGGCACATTCCCATTTTCCTTAGTCTGAGGATTTGATGGATTCGACCTAACTTTTGAACCTTGAAGTCATATCATGCCGGAGAACTTTCTCCCACCAACCAACCAAATGAGAGAGAGAGAGAGAGACTAATAAAACAAGAGGGAGACACAAATGGAAGGAGCTCAGAAGAAAATGTAAGTTTCATATTTTGTTGACAAAAACATATGGGTGCTTTTGTAACTAAGAAATGTCAAGGACTGTTTTGTAATGATCAAAATCTAGTCTGGTCCTCCAACCCTGGGTTGGAATGGGTTGGGCAACCAGCAACATGTTTCTCCTTTTTTCTCTCTTTTCATAGTCAATCTGGTGAAGCTATCATCATATCAGAGGATGGTTTCTTGTAGTTCCATCAATAAATCCCCAAAGTTATTTCCTTTGAATAAAAAATTAGAATATAAATTCCTATAAAAATAGATTTTTTCCATTGAATTTTACTGCAAGAGATTCTCTTTTATCCATCTCCATAAAACAGGAGAGGAAAAAAAATGAAAAACAATAAAGACTAGGGCTGGGGCCTGGGAGTCCCTACCGGCTAACTGTAGAATCTCTGTTGAATGATCCATGAATTGCAAGAGGAAGGGATCCAATCAAATTTGAAAATCTTGCAACTAAATCTGATTTTTTTTAAAAAAAATATAAGTTAAGGTTACTGCATATTTATTCATTTATGTTCCTTGCTTCGAGATTTCTGGTTTTCTTCAGGTTTGTGAATTTTTGGGGCCTCAACAGTCTAATTGAACTAATTGGGGCTGTGTCAGATTTGCTCTAATTAAAAAAATAAAGGAAGAAATAAAAGTAAACTAACATTGGATTCTTGCATTTTCCCAATATTCTAGATTTCATGGATATTTTTGCTGATCATTTTTTGGCTAAAAAAAATAATGTTAAGCAGGTTGCAATGACCATAAACCACAGCATATAATTATTTCAGGGTCAACCACGGCTATGATTTTGAAGTATGGATAAGAGATCCATTTTGGGACCAGCTAGATGGTTGTCTCAAATTATGAGAGCAGCTTTTAATTGGTCCACTTGTGTGTTTGCTCAAACAAAAGCAATTTCTATTGTTTGACATGGCATAATGCATATTCATTAATGGGAACTTTTTGTTATGTTGCAGGATGTTTGAAAATCGTGTTCCTCACATGTTAACCAGTGACTACACGCCATACTCTGCACTTGATATCTTTGTGAAGGATCTGGTCTGAAAACTTGCCTCTCATTTCTTTTTGTCAGTCTGCTCATGTGGTATTATTTTTGTGACTAAATATATGTCTGCAGGGCATTGTGTGCCATGAGAGCGCTTACCGTAAAATCCCTGTTCTTGTTTCTGCAGTTGCTCACCAGCTGTTTCTAGCAGGTCTAATAAAGCTCATATTTGTGAACCTGTACTTTTGTGTGTTCAATTCCATGCTTGTATTTTTTTGTACACATTCACATGATGTTATCTTCCCTGTTCCAAAAAAAAAAAAAGAAAAAAAACATGATTTTATCTTCCATAGATTTAAAAGTTTGCTCTAATTAGTTCACATCATGATTTATACAATTGTTCTCTCTTTCAAATTGTGTATTTTTATGTATACTTCTGTGAAACTTGAATTGTGGCTTTGTGTTGGGGGGGGGGGTGGTGCGCGCGCGCTTGGTTTGTGTTCTCCAGTGAGTGTAGAATGCTGGGCTTCAGGGCTTACCTTCCCATGAACCACATCCATACGGTTTCATTAGGCTCATAATCAGACGTGGCCTTGAGTCTTAGGCTTTACAAATGAAAATTTTTGGCCCAATGTAAAGTTAGCAAATTTCCTGTAGTGTCTGTGCATGAGGATGGTGCAGAGGCCATTGCCTCTGCTATCCTTTATCAGATTTACTTAAAAGGGATTATACACCAACTATTCCATGAATCTTTCTTCTTTTTTTATTTTTTTTAAGGATCATTTAGTTGCTTTAGGGAAATGCTTTTATTTATTGGGTGTCTACTGATTGTTTATGATTAAATAATCTTTGGGGCAGGTTCTGCTTCGGGCTGGGGCCGTATTGATGATGCTGGTGTAGTCAAGGTATGAGCATAGATTAATATTATTGTAGTTCTTTTTGCTTCTAGTGGTGGCTAGAGTTCATCATGCTGTAAGCTTAATTATTGTTAGGATCTCATAGCTAGAAAACTGTATTGTTGTAAACTTAAGAATAGAGACCAACTCATGTCTAACGTGTGGCACATAACTAAATTCGCGTAGGTATGGTGCAAGAGTTCTTACTATTTTTGCGAGACCAGGAATAATACCAGAAGTAAAGGTGATGCAAGAGCAAATGGTCCATTCAATGAAGATTATATATTAGATCAAACCGTAACATAGTTAGAGAAGTTGGATTAATCACATGACCCATCTTTCTAAGGGCCCAATCAAGAATAATGTCCAAAACTGAATAATGACAGGTCTAGATGGCCCTACAATAAGTTGCAAAATAAATTATAAATGTTTTGAATTAATTGGGGGAAACAAACTAGAATATTAATGTTCCATTAAGATCAGCTAGTCAGGCCCAACATGACCCAAATAGGCCTAACATTCCTATTGGATTGGACAACAAACAGGCTGGGCTAAACCCGACTGAACTAGGCCTAAACCTGCCCAGTTGAGCTGGGACAACCACGAGTAGGTTCACCCATTATTTTGTTCTTTGCAATTCCTTCTTTAGAAATACAAATACTAAACCTTCCCAACCCCCCCCCCCCCCCCAACAACAAAAAAAGACCAATAGGGTCACCTAAGCACTGGGTAATGGCCTTCTGTTTTTAGGTGTCACCATGTGCCCCATAAACACAACGGCTTCCAAACTTGTGCAAAGCATATTTTGGAGCTCTGGTCTTTGAGTTTTTTATCCCTACTTTGTTGCAGTTAGGACTCTGTTATTTGGGTATTTTAAATGAATGGATGTGATTCATCTTATGTTTTGGGGTATTTATGAGTTTCAAACAATATATGTTACATGCGGCCAGCGGCCCTAGTGTTAATCTTTGCATATTTTCAATTGAATGAATGCTTTTTTGCACTTTTCCTTTCCTATCCTTTGTTGTGTGCATTTCCCTTGGATTGAAGATATTGTCCTACGGATTTTGCAATTATCTGTAAGTGAACTCTTGCTCTTCTCCTTGTGTTGGCATAGTTTTTTTTCCTATTGATTGGAGATATTCAAATCTAGATTAACATTCGATCTAGAACCATCTTCCTTGGCTGTTCATGCAGTATCAAAGCTGAAATTTATAATTAATTTGATTTTTTTCTTCATTTCTTTTATGATGCCTCCTCGTATGACTCTATTGTTGTGTGGATGACATTAAGAATGGAGGTGATAACCCATATGATGCACGATGTTTGAAAATCCCGAATCTATATAGATTAAGGTGGAATGTAACTCGGTGTTTGAATCAAATAAAACCCCAATCGAGAATAATGGATAATGACTCCATTTATCGATCCAACTTCCCTAAATATGTTAGGGCTTGATATAATGCATAATCTTTATTCATTGGGCTATTTACTCCTGCAACATCTGCACTTCCATAATTTATCAAAACATGTTAATGTGTTGCAAAGGAAGCGAAAGTGAAAATGTGAAAAGTAAAAAAAATTGGTACATAGTCCTAAGTCATAATGGGCTCGAGGACAGCAGAGGAGTTTGTTGCTTGAGCAAATGGACCAATCCATGAAGATTATGCATTTGATCAAGCCCTCACATATTTAGAGAAGTTAGACCAATGAGAGGGTCATGATCCATTTCTGTAAGGTACCGTTTGGTTCGCTGAAATGAAGGTCGGAATGAAATGATCATTCCGTTGGAATGACCGTTCCCATGTTTGGTTCATGAAAAAGTGGCGGAATGAGCATTACTTCAGGAATCACCATTCCTTTATACAGGGGAATCACCATTCCATTGGCGGGTAGAGGAATGGCCATTCCATTCCTTTATCATTCTTCCTTTAAGTCCAAAATACCCTAAATCAAAACACGTCCAATAGACTGCATTCTCCCCATCGTTTTCTCCCTCTTTGTCTCTAGCCTCTCTCTCATTTTCTGTCATCACCGAGCGAACACCATTGCGCCATACCAGGTATTGATCTCCCTTTCTAACTCTCTCTCGTTCTCTTCTCTTTCTAGAAGACACTGCTACAGATGCACACAGTTCTTTTCCTCCCTTTGAACCCTAGCTTTTGGGGTGGGACACAGGGAGAATGAGAGGGGGCTCGGTGAGAGGGATAGAGGGAGGGAAAATGGGGTTGGGGGGGGGGGGACAGAGAGAGAGAGAGGGGGGCTGGGATAGAGGGAGAGTGAGAGGGGGCTGGGCAAGAGGAATAGAGGGACAGAGGGAGAAGGAGAGAGGGCTGGGTGAGAGGGGATGGGGGAGAGAGAGAGGGGGAAAGGGGCCTGGGCGAGGGAGGGGGAGGGCTGGGACAGAGGATTGGGACACAGAGAGAGGGAGAGGGGGGCTGGGACAGAGGGAGAGTGGGAGGGGGCTGGGACAAAGGGGGAGTGAGAGGGGGCTGGGCGAGAAGGACAGAAGGATAGAAGGAGGGAGAGAAATGGGACAGAGAGAGAGGGGGTTGGGACAGAGGCAGAGTGAGGGAAGGCTGGGCGAAAGGGACAGAAGGATAGATGGAGAAGGAGAGGGGGCTAGTTGAGAGAGGAAGAGAAGGATGGGGGAGAGAGAGAGGGAAAGGGGGCTGGGAGGGGGAGGGGGAGGGGGAGGGCTGGGACAGAGGATTGGGATATAGAGAGAGGGAGAGGGGGGCTGGGACAGAGGGAGAGTGGGAGGGGGCTGGGACAAAGGGAGAGTGAGAAGGGGCTGGGCGAGAAGGATAGAGGGATAGAGGGAGAAGAGAAGTGGGACAGAGAGAGAGGGGAGCTGGGAAAAACTTACATTAATAAATGCCATACCTATCCTAGTAACGTACACTACATGACTATATTTTTCAAAAACTTACATTAGGGTGGGGCAATAGTCCTTTTCTTAGATGGTGGCGAATCCTATGGCAAATGTGACTAGCAATTATTCTAAGGTCAGCCTGGAAGAAGGGGCTGTCAAGATTTTTAGTTGGAAGGGGAAAATAATGTCTTTTGACAGGGAGGATATGGATGTTAGAATGACAGCATTATTTAATGAGGGATGAGGAGCAGTTTAGGTGATATGATTTTTTTCTTTCAAGATTGACCATCTCTCTTAACTTTTTTTTCCTCATGTGAGAGAGAGAGAGAGAGAGAGAGAGAGCAGTGGTTTGTGATAGAGTAAGGCAATTCCTTGATTGATAGCATGGTCAACAAAAAATATGGTGGACTTGGAGAATGGCTTTTACTCAAGTGTCTCCCTTTTGCACACAACATGATCAACAAAAAATATGGGGGACTTGGAGAATGCCTTTTATTCAAGTGTCTCCCTTTTGCACATTCCTAGGGGTGTTCCATGATGTAGATAATGCTCTTCGCAAAACAGTAGGTAGGTTAACATTCTGGTGGACATGGAAAACAATATCGAGCTTAATGTAATAGGTTCTATCTTTGTCTTTGTTCTTTGGCATCTAGGTCATGAGGGATTTATGTAAATACTATTAAGTACAATATAGTCTTAAATCCTGTAATCCCTTTTTGTACAATGTTTTAAAACTTGGGCTCAGGGGCGACTCGGTCCCCCTTGAGTTCGGTTGACTCGACACTCGGATCTAGTCACAACTTGGAGCTCATCAGGGCTTAAAAACTGTGAAGGATAAAATAGATTTAAAAAAAGAGAGAAAATTATTATTAATCAATAATTTAAGGCAATTTGTGTTTTATATAACTCAGCTAGATGACAAAATACTTTTTCTTAAAAAGCTTAGATTTACAATTAAATGTGGTTTGATCTTCCAAATTTAATAAAAGAAGGTACCAAGACTCCAAGCTATGATGCTCAGATATGGAAGGGACACGCTATGGTCATGGCAAGGACATGGATTTTACACATAAAAAAATGAAGTATCGGCTATGATACGACACGATACGTTGCCCATTTTGAAGTATCCAGTGTTTTTGAAAGCACAAGGCCCATCGAGGCACCAAGGGTATCCTAGGGCCTAAGTGCAAAGCACAAGCACAAAGCACATTATAGAATAAAAGAATAGATATTTTGCCACAGTTAAATAATTTAAAATTAACATTGGCAAAAGTTAAATAATTTAAAATTAACATTGGCAAAGTGAAATTAATTCACAAATTATAACAAAAAAAAAAGCAATAAATATTAGAGTAGATTTTGAAAATCATAACAGCATCCATCACTCAGTGCAAAAAACCATCAAAAGCCAATACAACTCCAAAGTCAAAAGTCAAACCTAGTAACCAACAATACATATGGTAAAGAAAAAAAAATGAGCAGCAGCAAAAAAAAACTTGCAAAACGGAAAAAAAATGTAGATAGCAGCAAAAAAAAAAAAAGAAAAATGATGAGAAAAACATGAAAAACAAGACGCAGCAGTAAAAAAAATGCAGCAGTAGAAAAGAAAAGAAAAAAAGAACAGAAATAGAAAAGCATCAGCAGCTGGAGATTAGGCAAAAAAAAAAAAAAACAAGCAGCAACAAAAAAAAGGGGCAGAAACAGAATAAAAAAAAAAAGCAACAGCAGCAGACGGTAGATAATAGTAGGAAAAAAAATGCAGATAGTAGCAGCAGCAACAAAGCATGGAAAAAAAACGTAGTAGAAGAAAAATGCAGCAAAAGAAAAAATAGCAGCATAATAGATAGCAGCAGAAGAAAAAAACACAAATAGCAGTAGCAGCAAAAAAGCATGAAAAAAAGGGCAGTAAAAGAAAAAACAGCAGCAACTGGAGATTAGAAAAAAAGAAAAACAAAACAGACAGCAGATAGCAGCAGTAGTAGAAAAGAAAAAGAAAACAGAAAGCAGCAGCAAAACAGGTAAAAAAAACAAATAAACTTACCTTGCCGGACGTGAGCAGCAGGCTGGGTATGCCGGACGTGCACTGCAGACTCTCGGACGTGGTCCACTGTTGAGCTTCTTCCTCCTCCTTTGCCGGATGTGATGGATCCTCCTCCTCCTTCCTCCTTCTTCGCCGAACGTGATGGATCCTCCTCCTTGTGAGAAATGGCGATCTCTTCTTCTTGTGTTTCTTTTTTTTTTTTTTTGTCCTCTTCCTTTTTCTTCTTCTTGTGAGAAACGGTGATCTCTTCGGCTCTTTTTTTTTTTTTTTCTTCCAAAAGATTAGGGCTTCTGCTCTTTTAACTTTATATTACTTCACTTACAGATTTCATATTTACACCCTTCCTGTTTTTTTTTCTTCTAATTTCAAGACAACCGGCAAAACAAAAAGCGCACGCCTCATGCGCCTCTCGCCTGTTGCCCAGGCGCGTGCCTCTTGCACTTAATCCTTGCCTCAACTCACATGAGGTGAGGCATAACACCTGCGGCTCGCTGCGCCAGGGCATGCTTTTTAAAACCCTGGAAGTATCCGTGCATCATAGAGTGCAAGGGCCTTTTGCATCTTCTCACAACATGAATTTTGACATACTTATCAGTTTGGCCTATTCTTCCCTAGTAGGGGGAGGGGTTTCTCACTTGAACTTGGCCAATTTTACCATGTTTCTCTACTTTATTTCATTTTTAATGTTATTTCTTTGTTAAATGATCATTAAAAAACTGTAGTTTGCAGTCACATGAGTAGTTTAGTATGGATGAGAAATGGGCAAAGATTCATTTTCATTTTGAATGTGTCTTCAGGTTTATGAGACACTTACAGGTGTTAAAGTTGAAGGAAAACTTCCAGTTCTGAAGAAAGAAGATGTTTTGAACTCTCTTCCATCTGAGTGGCCAAAGGATCCTATTAAGGATATTCATGAATCAGAATGTAATAATGCTTCAAAAGTTTTAGTTGTTTTAGATGATGACCCAACTGGAACTCAGACTGTCCATGACATTGATGTATTAACAGAATGGTAGGCTTCCCTGTTCTTTTTACCTGTCTTAATGTTTTTGTTTTCAATTTTAAGAGACTATATGTTATACTGTATTTGGCACAAGATTTTCAAAACCATTTATGTTCTTGATTCAATGGCTATGCAATCAACATTTTGGTCCTTCCTGTCAAATCATCCACCATAAAGCAGCTGGACCCCACAATGTGATTGTACTTGGCCATTCCTCTGTGGGTGAGGTCATTTTTGGTGACACTGTCTGTAACATTCTCTGCCCAGGAATGTTGAATCATTGGTTGAACAGTTCGGCAAAAGGCCTAGTTGTTTTTTCATTTTAACTAATTCTCGCTCGCTCAGTCCTGACAAGGTTAGTATTCTTCACATGCTTGATGGTTATACATTTTAGATTTGTGTAGATTTTTTTTTTTTAATGCACTTGTTAGATAGATCCCATACCTAACTTGACAATTTGACAGGCTATTTCATTGATAAAAGATATATGTACAAACATAGAGACGGCTGCTAAATCAATTGAAAATATTGATTATACTGTGGTTCTCAGAGGTGATTCAACACTGCGAGGTCACTTTCCAGAGGTTTGGAGTTGTTGATTCTATTTAACTACTTCTGTCATCACAAATTGTTTTTGAAAATTATCATTTCAGAAGATGGCAGGATTAAATTTTGAGTTTTTCTTCGAACATTATGTGAAGATGTTGCAGAAAATAAATTATGTTTAGATACTAAAAAATAACACAAAATCAGATATAAATACTGTTAAAAATTTCCTAGGTTTTTCCAATTAGTGATTCTGATTTTATCAAAATTTTCTATGGGTATATTCAAGAGGATAATTTTTAGGTGATATTTTTTGCCTCTTTTTTCTCTTTCAGGAAGCAGATGCAGCTGTTTCAGTACTAGGTGAGATGGATGCTTGGATCATTTGCCCTTTCTTTCTTCAGGGAGGACGTTACACTATTGAAGACATACACTATGTTGCAGATACTGATAGGTTGGTTATCTTATGGATATCGTTACTGTTTCAAGAAGTTTAATCTCATGCTAAAAAGATTGATACAATTAAAAAAAACAAAAAAACAAAAGGTCAATGGCCCATTTGGGCATGTCTTCTATCTTTGAAACCCATGGTGGTATCCATCCTGGGATGATTCATGTCCTTATATTTCCTGTACTGATTATCTTATGACCCTCTTGGAAACTCATCTAATATGAGATATATTAGTAGGTGTAGAACATATATCTCTGCCTTCTAAGTTATAATTTACATTTAGTTCACTTGGTTAACGTCTAAAGAAAAGGCTAGTATTTGACAGTAGTATGTTTAATAAATTTACAAATGAGAGTTTATTACAGGTGCATTGTTTGTTATTCTCAAAAATATAATTTTAACTAGGGAGACCTGCATGGGTGGGACTTGGATGGAGAGCTGCTAAGGAGAGCTGGACCAATAAAAAAAAAACCTGTTCTTGAGTTCTTCTGAGTTATAGACGGCATTTTGATCCATGTCGGAGGGAAAGTTGTGCAGAAGGGAAAGTCGCACTTGCGTTGGCTTGAGGGTTTCAGACAAGAGTTTTTTGAAAAAGAAGTCGTGGGAAGAAAATATATGGACATCATTTTAGGAATAAACCCATTTATCATGGGCATTTTTGTCCAAAATGTAAGGAAGTTAACCCCATTCTGGCTTTTAGCGCGTGGAGACTATCTTTTTCTTTTTTTTTTTTTTGGAAGGTTTTGCCTCTGCTTCTTATTTAACTAACTCAAATTAGATGTTTATCAAACACACTAAAATGTGATAAGCTCTAAAACTTAAAATAAGCTCTTAAGTGTAAAGATTCCAAAAACCCCTTAAATATTCAATTGACTATTTGAAATGTACGACTATTTGAAATGTTCGGCTATTCAAATAGTTGAGAATCCTGTAGTATGGTTTTATTCGGAGTGGATATTTGATAGAGGGGTTTTGTTGGATGCCTTCCATCTTTTTTTTTTTAAATATTGATTGTAAATAGTATGTTGTTTTGATTATAACTGTCAATTTCTGGCTGCTGATTTAGATATACCATGTTGCAGACTTGTCCCAGCAGGGCAAACTGAATTTTCCAAGGATGCTGCCTTTGGTTATAAAGCTTCTAACCTCCGTGAGGTCTGTTTGATCCCTCGAGACATTAATATAGAACAACATAGTCTTATGTGATACAGCAAATTTTGAGAATTGAATTATATTTTTCCTAAATCTGAATGTTTAGTGGGTTGAAGAGAAAACAAAAGGTCGGGTACAAGCCAATAGTGTTGCCTCCATTTCAATTCAGCTTTTGCGTAAAGGTGGACCAGATGCCGTTTGTAAGCATCTTTGCAACTTGCCAAAGGTACCTGAAGAAGTACTATTTCAATTAGCATGGATTTTAGGATCACATGATGCATATCTATCTCCTGTTGCACCTTTATATTTGTTTCTATTCTGGCTGTAAACTTGGATATATACATATAAATACATACATACGTATATATTTATGTATGTGTCATTATGTATGATATAAGTACTTAACATTGTGATGCAGGAGTGGATGGCCTAGATCCAACTGATTGTGTGATTGATCAAAGCCTTGGATCATTGGATTGACTTGATCAATCTCATTGTTACTTGATCTGTTTACACAAGGTCGTGATTAAGTGGATCATGTCAAAACTCAAATTGGGAAATCTAATAAGTCCAAATCCATTGTGAAAATTTCTTAAATGGAATGGGATCCAAAAAAGTTCCATGGATGCCCATTTGGACCGTCCCAACAGCCTCAAGTAGACCCACATATGCATAGCAGGACCACATATGTGGACAGCCCCTAAATTGGTCTTGGGCTTTCAAATACGGGCCTAATATGACCCTACCCATCATCTGAAGTCAACAGCATGGTCCTTAGATCTGGCTGCTAGTTTGGAACAGTCCACATGCTCCACATGTCCTAGCATGGTGTCCAATTGATAAGGACAGCAAGGCATCACTCATGTAGCTTGTGCACATTCCATTTGAGGCAGTTGGATGTTCCTGATTTCTTTCCTCCATTAGGTTATAGAAAGATTTCTCCTGGAGAGTATTTTGGCTAAACTCAAGGGGAAAAAGACTTTTTTGTTACAAGGGGCTCACAGAACAAATATGAGCAAGAACTATCACACACTCACTTCCTCTTTTGGACTTGCAGTTTTCATTGAGATATTTCTTTCCTCATTTATTACTATGAAGAATCTTCTAATGGCTGGGTTTCTAAGGTTTATGAATGGGGCCTACCTTCCATGAAAAATAGATACACCAATTCTTTACTGATTTCTGCCATTCTTTGCTATATCTAAACATATTAACATTCTCTTAAGTAGTGACAAAATTAGACAGATGGCTGTGATGTAACGTAGAATTTTTAATTGTGGTCAAGTTTATAGAAAGGGATGTTCAGCCCTGGTATTAATTATTCTTCAGTTTATATGAAATATAGTTGCTGTGTGTGCTTTTTCTTATTTTCCTTCTCCTTGTTTTGCATTTCTCCCATTCGATTGAAGGTATTGACAATGAATTTTCACAATCAATGGTAAGCGCACGGTTTAAAATTAGCTGATACTGGTTGTAAGCCCATGGTTTAAAATATAAGCCGATATGTACCGGTATTGGCCATGATGAAACCAATATTTTGGTTATCTATCACAGTCTCTAACCAGTAAAATATTGCCAAAGTATCACATCTATTTATCCTGAGCATACTATATTGTTTTTAGATTTTATTTTCCTTGATTAGAAAAGATATGATCTAGGGGATTATGGTTGATCCTAGAGATCATGTTGAGTTGCTGATTTGCTGTAATTAACAAGTGGAATCTTGTACTACAAATATTTAATCTCTCCGAAGGAGAGAGGTGGATTTTGTGTTGTAAGTTGTAATTTGTGTCATAAGCCCTTGTCTTTTGACATGGTATCAGATCGCAAGACTCCTATTCTTGCTTGAAACGATCACATGACTAATCATATCTAGGGTAGACTATGCCCACCTCGTGATCGATCTTAGATTTTCATGAATCAATCAGACGAGAGGTCTAATTCTTTTTCTTTGCTGATTTGGAGTAGAGATTTTACTCGTGAGACCTATGATCCTAGTGTTATTTCTTTCCCCTGTGTGCTGTCAAATCTATAGATTGCTGATATTTTCACTTAGGCACTAACTCGAGGTAGATGTCCATGGATATATCATTGACCACTTTGCTATAATAGACAATTTATCGCCACAAGCAACTATAGTGGCTGCTACGGTCCACAACAAACTGCTGCAGAGTGTGACTAACATCTACTATGCAAATTTTTTAAAAAATACATAGAAGGGTTTTTGTCTTCTTTTCTTCTCTCCATGCAACTCTTCTACTCTTTCATGCTTGAAAGAACACTAAAAAAACGTGCAAGATTTCTCCAAATTGAAGCCGATGCATAGAGTTTCTCTCAGAGGTTCTTCTCTAGACATATCGTGTTAGTTAATGGAAGTTAATTCGTCATTTGGTTTGAGCTTTAAACTTTATTTAAGAATTCTTTTATAATTTATATTTCCCTTGTTATGTATAATTATGCTAAATTGCTTATGAATTATGAATTTAGAAATGCATAATAGTTTCTAACTTAGATTAATCAACTTTAGAACATGTGAAATAATAGTAAGTATTATTATTATTTTTTAATAATCGTTCAAAACCTCTATGCATTAAAGGGACCACTGCATCCCTTATCAAAGTTACTATGGGAAAAAGGCATCAAATTCTAACAATTTCCAATATTCTGAATTTTTTGGATTTTTTTTTTAAATTTAACCATTTATTCAATTCACACCGCTATGCTGCTACGTATCGCTGCTGTCAATACATATTACTTGCTACATAGCATTTTAAAAATTGGTTGCTGTGCACGCTGCTACTGTTATTTTAATTCTTGAGGCTGTAATTTTTCACAAGAAAATTGTTGTTGGTTGACTTCCCAATATCAATTTGTTGGGGGTGTCAAATGTACGTGTCACTCCTCTGCGGATTATCATATTTAGTGTGCCTATACCATAGCTTTAATGTATCATAAATGTTCAATGTTTTCTCTTTTTTTTTTTTTTTTTGGATAGGTTAAGTGTTCCATGTTTTCCCAACATCAATTTGTTGGGGCTGTCAAATGTACATGTCACTCCTGTGGATTTTCATATGTGGTGTGTGTGTACCATGGCTTCAATGTATCATAAGTGTTCCATGTTATAATTGATTTTCTTCTCCTTAAGTGGGAATAGATATAATCTAGGAGATTGTAAGATCCATACAATTGTGACCCCTCTAAAGAAGGGCATCTGTAGGGGTGTCGTCCAACAATTGGGTTCGCAATGTATAGAATTACATGAGTTCCACATCGGCAAGGGAGCGTTTGAATCCCTAGGCTTACAAGTCAAACCTCGTATTAACTCAACAGGATGCGTTTGAAAGCTGAGCAGACCTATCCCATAAGAACTCTGGAGTTAAGCGTACTCGGGCAGGAGTAGTACAAAGATGGGTGACATCTTGGCAAGTCCTCACGTGCACACATGTCGAGTTCGGCAAAGCTGTGATGGTATCAGAGCCAAGGATCGCTGTCTCCCGGTGTGGGAGAATGTAAGATCCATACGATTGTGAATGCCCTTAAGATGGGCATATGAAGGGTTCTCCTCCTACACTTGGGTTTGCCATGTATAGAATTACATGAGTTCTACATTGGCAAGGGACCGTCCAAATCCTTGGGCTTATAAGTCAAATCCTGTATTAATTTAATATGAAGTGTTTTAAAGTCGTGCAAATCCAGATCCCATAAGGACTCCAGAGTTAAGCGTGCTTGGGCAGGAGTAATACTAGGATGGGGAGTGACCTCTTAGGAAGTCCTCATGTGTGCACATGGGCCAAAGCAAATATTATCATGTTGAGTCTAGCAGGGCTGTGACAAGGATTATGATTAATCCTACATATCATGATTAGTTTTTGATTTGTTGTAACTGAGAGGGAATAATTCTAGGTTATGATGGATTGTATAAATATGTGATATCTCCAAAGGAGAGGGGTTAGGAAATCCCTCGACTATTCCTTTCAAACCCTTTGGGCCTATTTGTTTGTATTTTAATACATAGGAATTTAATACATATGATTCATACCATAAGTGGTTAAAATGGAAGATCATAGGTGAATTTTCATAATTGAGCATCAAATAACCTTTCCTTTTAGAGAAATAGAATAAAAAGACGGGAAATGAGTAAACCAACCATTACCCAAGTAATTCATTTTCCATTTTCTTTTGATTCCATTTCCCAAAAAGGAAAGATTATTTGATGCGTATTTTTGAAAATTCACCTTTGATCTTTATTTTTAACCACTTATTGTATGGATTCTATATATTTTAATGTAAACAAACCGGCCCTTTGTGTTTTTTCATAAGCCTAAGTTTTGTCACCAAGATCAGTCTAATAATGTGAGAGGCTTTGAGTGGATTCATATGTTGAGATTCTATATCAAGAGCTGTCTAGTTTACCTGTGTTTGCACTTTGCATAATGCCCATTGCCAAGTCCAATGTCTACTATTTTCTTGAACGTGCAGTTTTTGTTAATGTAAATAATGAATGTGTAGAATCACAATACACATGTTAAATTCAATACATAAATGTCATCTTGGTCTAGGACTGTATTACATGTGCCTTGGTTTTCCTTTGTTTTTATTGTTTTCAGGGTCCAGGACTGTATTGCATATGCCTTGTTTCTATTGTTTTCATCCTGTTAGCAACTAGTTTAGGATGTTTCAATCAATAGGGCCTTGTACATAGTATCAGGAGCATGGAGAAGAGTGGTGACATATTGGATGGAATAGTCCTATTCCTCCCTTCTCTTGAGTCAACCATTCAATACTTAGGACTGGAAAATCCAGTCAATGATATGATCAAGCCCTAATTTGGGCTAATCAGGATTATAGTGAACAATATCTTGCTGTATATTGGGCTAATCAGGATTATTGTAAACAATATCTTGCAGTATATGTTGAGCGAATCGTAAGAAATATCTAATCAATGATATGTTACAAATATGCCTTCTTATATATACTCACATGGGATCTTTAATGTACAAGGCAGGGCCGCTATTTTGATTTTGAATTACTGTGTTCATTGTGGCCCCTATCTTTATACTCCACCTCTAATTGATGCGGAGTTCAACAAAGTATCAATTCGGAGACTTTTGGTCATAGCTTTGGTAAAGAGTTCAGCCAGTAGATGCTAGGAGGGTAAATGCAGAAGACATAAAGCTCTAAAGATGACAAGCTAACGAATGAAGTGACAATCCACCTCAATATGCACGTGAAAAATTGGATTGGATCTGCAGTACACTTGTATTGTCCACATAGAGTGGAGAAGGACACATAAGGAAGACACCAAGTTCTCAAGGAAGTCATCATAACCAAATCACTTTGCAACTTGCATAGTACAGAGCGGTACTAGCTTCAGCAGTATATTTTCAAAAAAATTTGTTTGCTTTTGACTCTATCAGGAAATCAAGGATGTATCAAAAAACATAAACCACCCTGTGGTGGTTATTCTTGTGTCAGGATATCAAGAGCACTCTGCATTCACATAAGCAGTGAGAGAAAACGAGGAGGTACAGTGGTAAAAGAGTCCCTGATCAAGAGTGCCCTGAATGTAGCAAAGGATCCTTTGAGCTGTTGTGAGATGTGGGTTATGGACATTGCCCTCAAATTGGCTGACAATCTAAAGTCTAAAACTACATGAGAGATATATGGACGTGTCATGGTGTCTTATAGCAAACTCCCAACAAGTCGATGATATAGAGTGGGAGCAGGCAAGGGGAGGGATTCCTCTTTTTGAATTTTAGCCTTGAGTTCCAAAGGAGTATGAGTGATCTTGGAATTAATTAGTCAAGTAATGGAGTGTAAGTCTTCAACATACTATGGTGAATATGAATACCAGCATTGGTGCGGGAGATTTGAAGACCAAGAAAGTAGGTCAATGATCCAAAATCTTTAATCTTAAAAGTGCTCATAAGATGCCTTTTTAGGTCTTTATACCAGCGGCATCATTACCACTAAATCACTAATGATAATGTCATTGACATAAAGAAGTAAAAGAGTGCAGCCCCTTGGTGTCCAACGAATAAATGGAGAGCTATCATTCAGAGTTTTGCAGAATTGTGCTTGAAGAATGGAACCCCTGAATTCATCAAACCATGCATGAAGAGCTTGTTTAAGACAAAAAAAAAAAAAAAAATCTTAGATGACATACGTGATTCGGAATTGGGGGACAAACATAACTTGGAAGAGTTTGCATGTTCAATTCACCATAAAGGAATGCATTCTTGACATCCATTTGCCATAGCCAATTGTGGAAAGCTACAACTGCTAGTAGAGCACTCATGTAGTCATTTTGGCAACTATGGCAAAGGTCTCCTTAATCCTTATAGTCAATCTTGTAAACCTATTTGTAATCTTGAAAAACAAGACAAGCTTTATATCTATCCAGGCTTCTAAGTAAATGCGCGACGAATACAAAATAAAATACTTTATTTTGTTAGGTTAAGTGATATGATTTGTTAAGGATAAGGAATATGATTTCTTTAGGATTAAGATAGGTAATATTATCTAATTTGATAACGATAAAATTGGGGAAGTTAAAATACCTAGTTTTTATCCTTTCAAATTGTTATGTGCTCTCTTTATGAAGTAGATAAGATAGGTTTTGTGGAATTCTTTATTGCTTAAAAGATTATAAAAGGTTAGTTATTAGGTCAATTTTGGAGTCTCTAATGATATCTTTTGCTTACACCGCCTCATCAATCACCATGTTAGGGAAAAGAAATTGCTTAAACACATTACTATTTATTTTGTTGACTTTTTCCCATCATCGGTACACTACAAACTATGTTTATGGTTATAGTAAGAAAGCGTTTTTTTAATGAAAAGTTGGATTTTCTCATTTTGTGGCTGCACCTTTGACCAAGTAGTAGTTCAGAAATGTGGAAATTTCTCACTAACACTTCAGGTGTTCTTTTGGTGAGCAGGGGTCAGTATGTATTGTTAATGCAGCTAGTGAAAGGGATGTTGCTGTCTTTGCTGGAGGAATGATCCAGGTATGTACCAACCAGCTCCATGATTCCTCCTCCCACTGTACTCCAACGAAAAATAATAATAATAATAATAATATTAATATTAATATTAATAATAAGAGAGTTCCTTTATTTAATGATTCAATTGACAGGCTGAAATGAAGGGTAAGCGTTTCTTATGCCGCACTGCTGCTAGCTTTGTATCTGCTAGAATTGGAATAAAGCCGAAGGCTCCAATCTCACCAAGAGACATAGGGATACATAAAGAAAGAAATGGAGGTCTTATAGTTGTGGGGTCATATGTTCCAAAAACCACAAAACAGGTCTGATATTGAATTTCTTACTTTTAACATTCTTTCTTGCCTTTTTCGCATAATTTGTACCTGTATGATCCTATATAGTTATTATTTTTTCAGGTTGAGGAGCTGAAATCACATTGCAGCCATATTCTGAAAAGCATAGAGGTAGGTTAGCAGCATTATATGCATTTTTTGTCATTTTAGTTTTGGTGAAGCTTATAGTGTCTTAGGTCTAGTAGTGGAAAGTTTTGAGTTAATATCCCATTATTTACATCTTCATTCATTCACCAATAAAAACGTTAGTATTCATTTAGTGGATCAAATGTTTCTTTTTTTTTTTTTTTTTCTGAGGTAGGTCTCTGTCAATAAACTTGCAATGAAGTCACTGAAAGAGCGCGAGGAAGAGATCAATCACACAGCTGAAATGGCGAATGCTTTTCTAAGAGCCCGGAAAGACACTCTTATAATGACCAGTCGTGAGCTTATTAAGGGAAATTGTAAGTCTCCCTTTCTATTACCACATCTTGTGCTTCAGTTTTGAAGTTTTTGTTGTGTATATATCATCATAAAATAACTGCATGGTTATTCTTAATTTTCTATTCTATCAAAAATAAATGTACGTGTAAATATCATGTTCCCAAAGTGACATTGCATGCCTTATGAAATGCATCCTTGACAGCATAGTAACCTTTCTACTTCATCAATATTTAGATATGCTAAAAGGCAGATGGAAGGTTCAGAATGCTATCAGCTTCATCTATTTAAACATGCTAACCAAACAGCTTTCACCAACAAAAGCATGAAGTTTTGGATGGTTTATTTCACATGGCCCCATCCCTATGACCAAATATTCCCTAAATTCCTAGATGTGATATGAAAGACGAACTAAATGCATTGTGCAGTGATTGACCAAAAGTGCAAACAAAGAGATGTGTAGAATTTCTAAAAATCTAACTGATAATGGAACCAATGAATTCATTGGATGTAAACTTCTATGATATCTGTATTGCAAAAATGAATGAAATGATTAAAGTTAAATGAAGTGAAGATAAATAGGAAATCAACTTATGTGACATTTTTAGAAATTTCACAATGTGAAAACTTACATCTAGTTTTGCACGGACACAATTGCTTTATACCTTACAAGGAAACTGAAAGTTCTCATTCTTTTATTGTTTGGATTTTTTTTCTTCTTTTGTAGTGGTACTTAATGGGAAGAATTGTCCAGTTTTACTTGAATTTTGTTGGAATAAACTAGTGTTTTTATTTGAGCAAGGAGAACTAGCTATTGGAACTGAAATATAAGCTTGAGAAATTAGACAGATACTAAACAGCAACTAAGACAGATAAAACTCCATTTGCAAGATAACGGCCTCCAAATTAGCTGATAAAAAAACATACTTAAAATGAAACCATATTTGCTGGATAAGACATTTGATTTCTCCATCCAAACTGTACTCTCTAAAGATAATTAGCCATTAGAGGAAATCTACCGAATAGCACATCAGGAATATCTATTTATATTTGCAATTGTGGTGCCCGACGAATAAGATCTTTATGTCCCTGCATAAGTGCTAACACCTTAGTTACTCTTCTCACCTCAATTGGACCAGAAAAATATCAAGCTGTATAACCCTTTGAATCTCTAATAGTGCCCCCAATACCAGCTCTTTATATTCTCAATTAGAAGTGCAACTAACGGTTAGCTTCAAAATTCCTTGTAATGAGTTCCATTGAGCAATCATAGCATCTCTCAGCTTGGACTAAATAAGTCATGCAACCATGTTCATGCGAAGGTTCCTTGTCAAAATGACCAAAATTTCTTTTTAAGCCAATATCCTGGTAAAAAAGCTAATTTTCACTTTCCTAGAAACTCCCACGACATTGTGGTGCAGCCCAAGAGGAAGCCAATAATGATGTTGTGACTCTTCATGCGTTATCTGATGAGCCGTGGGAAGTTGTAGGCTTCCTTGGTACCTTGCAGATTTGATGGAAGATAGATCTTCAAACTTCATTCCATCATATTAAACAAATTTCTAATTTGATGGCGGATCAATTAGAAAAAGGATCATCTCATCAGAAATTGGTGATAATTTAGGGCATTTTTCTTTTGTTTTGGTTTGTTGTTTGTTGGAGGCTTAGCTTTAGTTTTAGGGCTTTGGTGCTTATCAGTATCTTTCTCTTGTACTAATTTTCCTCTTCCCATTCCAAGAAAAGGGGAAAAAAGGTAAAAAAGAGGAAGCTCCATGAAGTCCCAAGCCAAGCCCAGTCCCCCAGACTGACACCATGACCCATTAATGCTTTATTTTTGTGTTTTTAGTAAATGGTTGTATTTTTTTTTCATGTAGCAAATGAGATTTGAATGGCATGAAACTGGATCTGTTTGATGGATTGCTGACTTAGCTTCCAACAAGACCAATTTTATCTGATTCCAACTTTTGAAGAAATTATAGTCCATTTTCAGGTAGACTATAGGTTGGTGACAAATTTAGGGCATTTTACTCTTCTTATTTGATTATCTTTAAAGGGTTAGGATCAAAACAAAACTATGTTTATTTGATGGTTGTGACTTTGTTTAGGGTTTTTTCTTTATGTAAAAACATGTTTAATCAGTAAGAGGGCTAAAAAACAATAGCTTTTGATTTTGTGAAAACATTGTTATCTTGCGGAGTCATCCCAGTTGTAGGGGAGCATTCAAACTTTCTGAGTTGGTGAAGGGATATCTCACTTCTTGACTGTCACTATTAGATGGGGAAATAAGCCATGACGGGATTTCTCTTGGTCATAAGTTCTCTTGAGATTTGGACTACATTAGAGTGGTATCAGAACTCTCTATTCCACCTCTGTATGCTTGAGTACTTCCCTAACATCCAACATGCTGAGTGTCGAGGTAGAGGCTGATAAGGTCAGCAAAAGGAAGGGCAGTGCAGCGGCAAGGAATTCCTGTTTCTTCTCTTTCTCTGAGGAGCCAATGACATAGTCACTAAAAATAATTTTGTAGCAAGAAACCTCTCGCTTCAGTTCCTTAACAGAGTAAGCACTAGAAATTTTGGACCACGGGGAACAACTTCAAGGACCACAAAAACTTGAATAATGAAATACCACACTTCTAAAGCAGAAAGGCAGGTGCAACAGCCAGTGGTCCACACTTTCAGCATCTCGTAAACACTTTTATCCACTTGTTAGGGTTAAGATGTTGTCTACTCTGTCGATGATCAATTGTTAACTTCTATCCAACGAAATGAAATAGCATTAGTGGTATGTAACAATTTTTCACTTTAGTTATGTGACTATGAATGGGCAATATGTTCATAAATATGAAAAGACAGATACAAAGACCGACATCCCCAACCCTAGTGGCCCATTGGAATCTTCCCTTTGTGGAATTTGTTAGTATGAATAAAAGCCTTGAACATGTTCCTTTTGGAAACAGTATCATGATTGTCTATTAAGATAACTCTCAACTTATATCTTAGCTCATAAATGTAGTCCTTCAAATTTTGTCGCAATGATTACTTGTGGTTAAAAAGAGAAAAAAAGTCCAACGTGGAAGCAATTTGTAATTTTTAAATAATAAGCTCAAGTCCAATGCTCTTGATTATGGAAAATGTTTCAATATAGTTTAAAGTTCTTATTCTGTTTAGAGAGTTCTAATTAATTATCTTTTCATTCAACAGCACCCTCAGAGAGTTTAGAGATTAATTTCAGAGTTAGCTCGGCTTTGGTGGAAATTGTGAGGCGGGTAACTACAAGACCTCGTTATATTCTTGCTAAGGTAAGTCATATGTTTGTAAATATGTTTGTAAAGATTGCTAATGTTTTATTTTCATTTACTAAAAACAATTAGGCACTTTCTATTTTTTTATTTTTATGCAATCTGTAATGTACTTTTACTTTTCATTCATTTTATTGAATGCATGGATCAATATCATTTCCTCAGGTGACACATTTTATTTTGGTAAATCAATAATGAATGAGGTATTCTTTTGTAAATCAATAATCACTATATTGGTCCTCTAGTTATATTGGAAAATGCAATAAAACAATGTGATCTCTACCCTAAGAGAGAATGATGACTTTTTTCTTAGTTTCTTCTTCTCTCCTTATTTTTCTAATCTCTAGAACAACCTTTCTTTCCAAGGAACTGTAAAAATTTACAAATGCAACTTGTACCAAGTAGGAGAGTGGATTCTATTCAGTTGGGGTTTTTTATCCTAAGGCCAACATTAGTAGGCAATATCATTAACATCAATAACTATTCAGACATATGGTTCATGTGATGGGCAAGGGCTGCATTGCCTGACAAATCTTGATTTATACAAGAAAAAAGACTATGGATATATGTTGTGTGTGTAACGACCCAAGAATCTGGAGCTCTTCAGATTCTTAAGCCATTTTCATTTTTTTTTATAACAACACCACATAAATCAAATTCTCATGAGCATCAAGGTCTAAAACAACCAAATTTCATTGTATTTCAATCATTATGTATATACTAGAAGTTTTGATAACACTACTGAGAAAAGTAAAATTTCTATTTGTGAAAAAGAAAAAAAATATCTAAGCATTGGGCTAATCCCAACTACAATTTTATTCTTTGCTTTTCGCGCTCTGGATCAACCATGCATCCCAAAATCCACCGGCCGATCTCCGTCACTCCTCGCAACCTCCATGACTACGTTACCTGAAGTGGGGCGGACCACTGATCAGTAACACTGGTGAGTAGAATAAGAAAACATTAAAGTATAGCATATTTCAATCATCCAATAATGGTATTAAATAACATCTTAATCAATTTTTTTCTTGAGTAATTTTCCACTGCGGCATCAAATGATTCCGATACCCCATACGGTATATCTACGTTTCTGTCAACAACATGGCTTGTCATCTACCATGAATGTTGAACCTGTTCCGATACTCCCACACTGGAGCATCTACATTTCTATCAACAACAGAGCCTGTCTTGCCACCATGATTGTTGAACAGACTTCCCTCGACCAACATCCACGAGAGAAGTTCTATACTCAGTGCCAGCAGTTGGTATTACTATATTTAAATCATCGATGGCCAGTTCAATCAACAAATTTATTATAGATTCATCTCTACTATAATTGATTTCATCATCGCATTATTTTCTTTGGCCAATACCACATAACACTGGTTAAACCTCGCCCCATTCTTATTCAGAATTAGTACCAAGCTATGGCATTGTCTATATTTTATTGAGGGAAATAGTTATTCATCATAAAATCAACCACAGGAATCAAAACATACTATTGAATCATATTCCATTATATTTAAATATCCAGCAAAATATCATGTAATTTACACCCCTTCCAAATTACATAATATAAACGATTATTTCCATCTAAAAGGTTTAAAACTAATATTTTTGTAATGATGGGTCTACACTCTAATTTAGAGGAAACATCCGAACACCATGCCCACGAGTTAGATTCATAAATAATGTTAGGTGAGTGCATAGTATATCAACCATGTAAACATCAAAGGCTTTAATGAGGTTATTAAAATATCACTAACAACAAGGGCCTATTTGAAATTTTAATAAGTTCCTTTCTTTATAACCACTCGACCGAAGCCCTCTGCTAACGAAACAAAGCTCTCATTGGGTCTTGGTGGTTCTCGTCCAGCTACGATGGTGCCTAAGGATGGAGGGATCCCAACGGTCCAAACCATATGGGTCCACCACCAGTGGGGTCGCCCTAGGGTCTACTAACAAATGTGAGGATGTGATCTTCGATCAGGTGGGTAGCGTGGGTCCCGTACTCTCCAACGTAAATCAGTCCCAGGATGGCTTGATCTGCATTAGACTCCTCTCCGGCTCTAGTTTCTTCCAGATCTGGGACTCGTTGCACACGGAACATGAGTTAGGGGTCTGATCTACCTTATGGTCTCCATTAGCAATTCATTTGGGTCTGATCGAAGGGCTTTTCTATTGATTACTTGACCAGAGCATGTCGACGGTGAAGAAAAGGTACTACAACCGTAACATGGTTGACAAAATCATCATTCTGGATGATCAATTTCATCACGGTTTCATTGCATCACCAAAATCCCAAAACCACAAATTCTTCAAATTTTGATTTTCATTAAACAGTGATGAATTCTACTCACCTGGTACAGACGTGTGTTGCTCGATCAAGGATTGGTCTCAAACTGGACATCCGTTACGCGTCCCACCGTCAGTCTTCCTCGTTTCCTTCATGATCTTCTTTTTCTACAAATTTTCCAACTCAAGTTAGTCTCTCCTTCTCTCTCTCTCTCTCTTTCTCTCTCTCTCTCTCTTGCTCTTAGAACTGCTTTCGTTGCGGTGTATTTTTTATAACGAAGGCCTCTTGACTGATATTTATATGTACATATCATTGTTGCGAGGAGAGTCCTGTTGAGAAATTACAGGGAAACTTTATTGGCAACAGTATTCCTAGAGAGAGAGGTCTATTGAAACTCCTCTATCCCCTGATAACCTTATCCCTACTCACTTTGGACTTACGAAGAGTCCTAATCCATGATATTTTTTTTAATATTCTGATCAAACATGGCCCACCTTGCAATGTTGGCCCACCAAGGTAGGTTAGGTTATTACAATGTGCGTGAATGTAGAAGCAAAATAACCTACGATCAACAATCAAACCACACAAAATAAACACATAAGGGAGAAACTACACAAGGGGTTACATTTTATATATCTTTCTCTTTCTTACCTAACTAACCCAATGGACCAATTCAGTTAACCTAAAAAACAAGATATAAACCCAACAATCTCCACATTTGCTTGGCTTACAAAACTTGAAGCACCAAGAAGATAATCAACAATGTCTTCAGTCTCCCATACCTCGTTGAAAGGTACATCATTGCCTCATACTCATTAGCTACAACCTTCACTCTTCAATCTCTAAGTGACACTAAGCAAGTCCAAGCAAAACTCTAGCTTGTCTGAAACAAGTTTCTTCTTGAATGCTTTGAATTGCTTGTGCCATTGTCCAGAACTTGATTCAAATTGTACAATAATTTTTTCAATCTACAAACATGATCTTCCCTGCCTAGAACCTAGAAACTTATTCCATTTGTACTGAGTTCTTTTTTCTTATAGGCCCACTTACATCCCATGGCCCAATGCCTCTCAAGAGGCTTCATAAGTTTCCAAATATGGTTTTCATGATTGGACTCCAACTCCTCGCCCATAAATGCTTCTTGACCACTTTCTTGCCCTTTTATTGCCTCTCAAAATGGGGTGGGTCACTTGCAGTACAAATGCAACCATCTCATCAAAATCACTTTCTGAAGTCAATGCATAAGTTGTTTTATACTCAAAATCATATCTTACAAGCAGTTCCTCACTCGTTAAGCTAAGATCTACCTTTCGACCACAATCTAATTGTCACCCGTATCCCGGGAGGAATCAGATGCACTTTCATTTCTATTTTCAACATCTAATTCCACATGGACGGTGTTATTGGTGCTATCTTTATATATCTTCTTCACCTGCTTCCTCGCACTAAATATAGCATCCCACTGAAATGTCATATCTATGCTAATCATAAATATGGGTGAATCCTAGTCTGTGCACCACAACCTTTATCCTTCCACCCTAGAAACATATTGCATCAATATACACTTAATTGCCTCTGGTTAAAACTTGTCGGCTTTAACATCAGAATAAGCCGGGCAACCAAAAATTATCAATTTAGAATAATCAGCTAGATTACCCGACTACATTTCTTCTGGTCTCTTGCAACCAATCGATGTGTGTGGAGACTTGTTGGTCAAGTAGCAAACCGTGTTCATTGCATATGTCCAAAAGACTTTAAACAATTCTGCAATAAAAAACATACAAGCACTCTCTTAAGGAGTTTCCTGTAACAACTTGGGCCCACTACCCACATGATATTGTCTGTTTGGCTGATGGAATTTTAACCCAATCTTGCCTCACGGTTTTTATAGGTCTCATGTTGGGTTAAGGCCAAACCCCACTTATATACCTAGGATGAAGACTTACATGTTTCCGATATAGGACTTATACACCACTGCAAACCTTGTCCTTAAGAGTTTTCTCTACCCTCTCTAGGTTGATGCTCACCAGACTCAACACCCTTTGACCGGAGGGCCACAAACGTAATGTACTTTCCCACCTGAAAATAGAGTCGTCCTCAGCTCTGATATCATTTGTAACAACCTAGGCCTATGATGCAGGCTAGAGTGACCATAGGTCGGCCAACCCGTTGGACCAATCCACAACCCCAATAGGACATCTAGTCATTTAGGAATATTATTAATAATTTGATTAATTAGTGAGTTTCTTATTTTATTTAGGCTTATTCTAATATTAGTAAGTTTTGTTTCTTAGGAATCAAGCCATCTCCTCTATATAAGGATGTTAGGCCTCATTAGTATGGATGCTTAGTTTTTAATCAATAAAGTTCTCTTTGAGATTTGAGTTGTTATCTCTTACAGTGCTTGCTCCTCTTGTGAGGATGCCCTAGTGGCTAAATTTTTCTAAATTCGATCAAGCATTTGGGAGATTGGTCTATTTTATTGATCATGGATAGTGACTACACCAGCCCACTACCCACATGATATTGTTTGCTTTGGCTCATGGAATTTCAAACCAATCTTGCCACATGGTTTTAAAAGGCATCATATAGGGTTAAGGCCAAGCTACACTTATATACCCAGGATCAAGACTTTCATGTTTCCAATGTGGGACTTATGCACCATTGCAAACCTAGTCCTTAAGAGTTTCCCCTGCCCTCTCTCTAGGCGGATGCTCGCCAAACCCAACACCATTCGACAGGGGCCCACAGGCATGACACTTTTTGTTCTATAACTCCATTTTATTATGGAGTTCCTATAGTGGTGTAGTGTTTTACTATGCCCTAATCCTTGCAATAGTTCTCAAATTCTATCAATCTGAATTCGTTACCAATATTTAATCCTCAACCTTTTCACCTTCTTGTCGGACTGCTTCTCAACCATAGCCCTTTCAATGCTTGACTGTAACAAAAGTCTGATCCTTAGTCTTCAATGTATAAATCCAAAACTTTCCTTAAATAATCGTCTATGAAGTCAATATTTACTAAGATCCACCCTTGGAAGGTACCATAGATGGACCTCATAAATCTGAATAAATATAATCAAGGGTACCTTTAATGCAGTAAATACCTATTCTAAAATTGACCTGTTTTGTTTCCTGAAGATGTTCTTATAGAATTCTAAGTTCATTAGTGCCGCATAACAAATCTCATTCACTAAGCTTTGTTGATCTACGCTCACTCATATGACCCATGTACAAGTGCCAAAGACATGTTGAGAAAGAATCACGGTCGTTTGAAGAAGACTTTGTTGCTCTGCCTAACAAAACATACAAGCTTCCAACTTTTATGCCTTGTATAAATGAAAAGCATATGTCACAACTCACAACCTCCATTACTCCACCCTCAACTATTATGCCTTGTATAAATGAAAAGCATATGTCACGACTCACAACCTCTGTTACTCCACCCTCAACTGATAATAGTTCTTCAAATCCGTCCTTTCACAACTCATTAGTCTTAACATCTTTAGAACTAATATATAGGTTGTTACATGAAGTTCTTTTTATATTTGCCTGTACAAAGTCAAGAACCATGTCTTAAAAGCACACATCCATGGGCCGGGTTCGAGGTCCACAAGTCAGAACTTGTATGGATCTGGAATTGGACCTGTTTAGCAATTGGAACCTAACCTGGGTTCCGGATCCGGACCCATTTATAAATCATAACCTAAAACAGGTTACAAACCCAGTTTTTACTGTTCAGAATCTCAGGATAATCGGAGAATTGGATATCCATTTGCATCCCTACCTACCATGATTCATGATAAGAACAACTAGAATCAAGAAACCATTCATCCTTTGAACAAGCACTATTTTCAATAACAGATAAAGCACTATCAGAATCACAATCCAATTTATCCTTTGCTACACTGGCTGTATCAAAGGACTTATCATATTTCTCTTTCCCTTTTGTTTAAAACAATTCTTTCCTATGTACCGTTTCTTCTAAAAATAATAGCATTCGAAAGTTTTGTTGTTTGACTTAAACTTGGGTCTATGTTTGCCCTTATTACTGGAGCTTCTGTCTTTCATCCTTCCTCATGCTTACTAAGTCCCAACTTGGTCATCATCATATATACCCTTCTTCTCAACTTGTTTGATAGAAGGAATGAAGTGACACTTTCCATGTCATTCTTCTCTTTCCATAAAAAAGAGTAGTAACCTAATCTTCATATGACAAGGAAGGGATGAAAACAACAGTAATACCATAACTCACCTTAAAGATTAACATCAATTTTCAACAGGTCACATAGGCTTTATTAAATTCACAGAAATGATCATTGATTTATGTGCCTTACTCATCCGAAGAGTGTTCAACTACTACGTCAGATATAATTGATTCTTAAGTGACTTATTCATGCATAGGCTCTCAAGTTTCTGTAAGACGCCGAGACAAACGCAATGTGCTTATGGCACTCAGATCAGGGTCCTTCCAACTATCATTAGATATATTTTTCAGTCTCTTTAATTCCCCATTCAGTGCCGTCTGTAAACCATGTTGATCTTGAACTTTGATTTGCCATAAGCCAAAGTTTCTCTTCCCATCGAATTTCTCCACCTTGAACTTAATGCTCGAACCCTTTGATGACAAGTGTTTTGTGAATCACTCCTTATACAAGCATCAAACTGCCTTGTTTTCTGAAAAACCTGTTTTGATAAAACAGTACCTTAACTGGCCTAATTTGTAATTTCTGAGAATTATTGGACCCAGTTCAAAACCAGAATTGAACCAACCCACTTAGACCCAGGCTCTCGGCCTATCCATCATTCCAACTGGGGCTACCGAGTGCCGACTGCAGCACAGCTTGCACACAACTTTGAGCAATGTGCATGTTTGGCAACCCCTTTTCTTCTTTTATTTTCTTTCTTTATCTGATTTCCTTTTCCTGTTTGGACTCTTGTTTTAAATAGCGTTGATATTTGTTAAGACTACTAGCAAGATTGTATTAGTTTTTTGTTTTTTTGTTTTTTTTTTATTTTGAAAACAATATGTAAATATAATGAGATGCAGCAGGCCAACTTCTCAGGTTGGACAACTTTTGCAGCTTGTAAACTTTGCCCTTTTCTTTTTACATGTGGAGTTTGGATTATTTGAGCATATCGATCAGATCTACACAGGTTTGTGCTACATTGTTGTCTAAGATTCTTCCTTCTCTTGCTTCTTTTGGTGTGATTTTGGACAGTTGCTGAATTCTGCACTCAAGCAAATCAGCCAAATGTTTGGAGTTGCAGCCCCTTTTACTAAAATTACTGGAAATCTTACAAAGATCTTACTTAATAATAAATGAGTAGGTCATTAAATGAAAACATTACCAATGTGCTTGACTATCCCTTCTTAATTGTCTTTGAGTTTTATTTGTATTTATTTTCTCAGTTGGATGTGCTGTTTTGATGGTGAGAATTTAGTGATTAATTTTATTCTTTTTCAGAGCACACAATTTATTCTTTTATCAATGATATATTTTCAGGGCGGCATCACCTCATCAGATCTCGCAACTAAAGCTTTGGAAGCAAAGCGTGCCAAGGTAGTTGGACAAGCACTGGCTGGTGTTCCATTATGGCAACTAGGCTCTGAAAGTAAACATCCAGGTGTTCCATACATTGTTTTTCCAGGTGATTCCTAGTTCAAGTAGTATGTTCTTTGATTAGGTAGAGCATGAAGATTCAAAGAAAACAGTGTCTACTTCTTTTTTCCTTTTTTTCACTTTTTTTCATGGGTGTTTGGTGGGTTGGGGGTGGTTTGGTGTTTGGGTGATGGAGGATATCAATAAACAGTATCTAACTGTTAAGGATCTTCTCTGCAATATGGTCTGAAATCCTAACATTTTCCTCTCTTGTAAGGAAGCATTTTATAGGATTCTCCTAATTTGAACCTGTGTCCAGATACATATCCTTAACTCCTAATACTTGTCCTTATATAGGTAATGGGGGCGATGTGGGGGTGTTTGGGTCATGGAAGATATCAGTCAACAGTATCTAACTGTTAAGGATCTTTGGTGGAATATGGTCCAAAATCCTAGTCTTTTCCCTCTTTTGTACGGAAGAATTATATAGGATTATCCTAATTTGAACCGGTGTCCAGATACATATCCTTAACTCCTACTACTTGTCCTTCTATAGGTAATGTTGGTGACAATAATGCAGTAGCAGCAGTTGTAAAAAGTTGGGCTTGTCTTGGTAGACCATCAACAAAGGATCTGCTTCTGGTAAGATAGTTTCACTGCTAGTTCCCGATCATTCCTTCTGCATTTACTTATGATATGTTTCTACACAGGATGCAGAAGATGGTGGATATGCAATTGGAGCATTTAATGTTTATAATCTTGAGGGGGTTGAAGCAGTTGTTTCTGCTGCAGAAGAAGAAAAAAGTCCTGCCATTTTGCAGGTGAGAATGCAGTCATTCATCTATGTTTGGTATCATTATGAAGTCTCCATCACCACCCTTATGCTCATGATGGATGGAAAATGAATGTTAATAATAAGTCCCTTCTAAGTTAGTGTCATGGTTTAAATCACAGATTTGTGGTCGTTGCATGTGTCACAGCTGACCCTTAAAACTCATATGTTGGAGTTCACGGTCATTGAAGCCCATAGCGACATGATTTTTTTTTATATACCAAGAAATTCTGAATAAAAATGCTGAAAAAGTCCACAATATTGCAAACACTAGAACCATCGTCCTCATCATCGTCATTGTCGTCATCGTCAAAGCCTTGTCCCAACTATGTTGGGATCGGCTACATGAATCTGTATCTCTATTCTGATCTATCATAAGCGAAATTCTCAGATAAGTTACACTTCTTTAAATCTATTTTTACTATCTCTATCATCGACCTCTTCGGCCTACCCCTTTCCCTTGGTGGGTCATTAACTTGCATAACCAAACTTTTCCTTACCACAAATCTATTTTTATTACCTCCGTCCATGTCCTCTTTAGCCTACCCCTTCCCCTTGGTGGGCCATCAACCTGCACAGCCAGACTTTTCCTTACCGACGCCATTAATGGCCTATGTTTGGACATACCCAAACCATCTCAAACAAGTTTCTCTAATTTTATCCCCCTATTGATGCTACCCAAAATGCTCTCGAAATCGCTCAGTTTTAATTTGTCCTTCCTAGTTTTACTGCGCATTCGCCTCAATATTCTCATATTTGCTACCTCCATTTTGTGCATATGTTATTTTTTGATTGACCAACATTCTGCTTCATAGCTCATAACTGGTCTAGTTATGTCCTATGAAATTCTCTTCAATCTTGTGGGCATTTGTTGGTCACAAAGCACTTCAGAAGTAAGTCTCCACTTCAATCATTCTGCTTTTATCTTATGTTTGATGTTTTCATCAATTGGCCAATCCTTAATAATTATCTTTGCAACATCTCCCAAGCTTCAATTTTCACAGTAGTTGCAACTCTTTGTATATACAACTAAAGTTGTAATCCATATTTTTTTTCTTTGTACGACTTATTTTAAAGCCTATGGATTCTAAGGCCTCCTGTCATCTCTTGAGTTTTGCATTCACACCGTCTCTTGTTTCACCCACCAACACTATATGCAGACAACATACACCAAGATAACTCCTCTCGAATATGAGCAGTTAACACAATATCTGTAATTTTGTCGTAACGGAAATTTTACTCATGAATAATATATTTTTCTTTATTTTACTGTTGTCTGTATAGTTCTATTTTATTTTAAGATTTTTTTTATATTTGAATTTTAAGATCTTTGTCATTTTTACTATTAGTATTAATCAGGCCCAATTGACTGAATGGGTAGCTTAGGGCTGGCATGTTTGAGGAGGGATGGGAAGTGGGAATGGCCAGGCACGTACAGCCCTTGTCAGCCTTGGGTGGGATATAAGCCTGTGTTTCTAATGTTGGTTCAGGCCTAGATATGCCTCAGCTCGGCTGGATCCGGCCCATGAACACGGCCATGCATGTATGTTAAAAACTTGTCTCAATACACTTTTGTCACTTCTCTGAAATTTACCTTGTTTTGTTTTCCAGATCCATCCAAGCGCGTTGAGGCAAGGGGGAATTCCCTTGGTTGCATGTTGTATCTCTGCTGCTGAACAAGCCAATGTAAGGGCATAAGCAAGGATAAATTATATAATCTAACCTAATAATGTCTGTTGTGTTGGATATGCATGTGAGAAGCATATTCTATCATGAAATGCCACATTTGACACCTTCTAAAGCAAATCCTCAGGGAAATTATCATCAGATTTCCGTGATATTGGTAGAAAATTTTGCTGCAGTATGATAACATAAAGGGGTTATCCAGTCATCTGCTCCATCATCTACACCACCAGCGACTGTGAAATGGCCTGAGAAAGATGCCCTTGTCTGTTCAATGTACAGGTGAAAGGTGCTAATTATCTTAACCATGAGTTTGCAGGTTTGAGTCATGGTACCTGTCAAAAACAATCATAATAGTCTTCACTGTCTGAAATTTTCAAGATGTTGATAATTGATCCATTGGCTTAGGGGAGGTTAATTCTTCTAGGTTGATCTTGCTTGCTAATTTATATTAAGTGGGAAGTTTACAGCGTCCACAGGGACTCCAGAAGTGTCAGCACTAAAACCTGAAAATCACTTTTTTAAATAGAAATAGATTAGAAGATCTATATTGTTTCTTCTATTTGCATCAATATCAATAGATGATGGGTTTTGAAAGATGTTTGGTATGACAGGTGCCAATTACTGTCCACTTTGATCATGGAACTTCCAAGCAGGAGGTGTTTCAGGCTCTTGAGATGGTATGCAGTGAATAATTTGTGTTTTTTTTGTAATTTAAATTGAGTATTTTCTAGCTGTTGGAATATTATCTTTCACCAAATGCATTTATTTATAAATTAAACTTTCCGAGATGAAGTATATTAGAGACAAGAACTTCCTTTCAAATTCAGATGTCATTGCTGATGTGAGAAACCATGCAGGGATTTGATTCAGTTATGGTCGATGGCTCACATCTCCCCTTTGAGGAAAACATCTCATACACGAAGGATGTGTCTTTCGTGGCACACTCAAAAAAGTTGTTAGTGGAAGCTGAACTTGGGCGGTTATCAGGAACTGAGGATGGCTTGACAGTGGAAGATTATGAAGCGAAGCTCACTGATGTTACTCAAGTAAACTGTTAGCTGCATTCACTAAGTGGCATTTTTTATTTGATATTCACCAACGGTTCACCATCAACAGTGTATTGTGCATTTCAGGCTCAAGAATTCATTGAAAAGACGGGAATTGATGCTTTAGCAGTGTGCATTGGAAACATCCATGGAAAATATCCAGCAAGTGGGCCCAAACTCAGACTTGACTTGCTTAAGGTTAGGTATCTCAAAAGTGTTTTTTGGCACACGCAGTTGTGAATGTAACTCAAAACATTTTTTTTTTTTTGTTCTTCTTTTCTGACAGTTTCTAACTTAATATTGAAAATGGATAAAACGGCTCCAATATCTGTACTGCTTAAGAAATGAATGAGCAGGTCCAACAGAAGGGAAGGAATGTCCTTGTTTCTTAGAAATCAAGGAATATCATTAGAAATGGCATGGCTTTAAACAAAGAACAAATCATTACAAGTACGTGGAATTAGGAAATGGGAACCAATAGAGAAGTGGAAGGAAGCAGTTCAAACTATGACTTAGATTGTAGTGCGACAGAAAACATAGCTCTAAATAGAATGTCTATAGGCTTAAGAATTATCCTTTGTTTCAAACATAAGACAGACAATGCAGTTTGTGCAGTAGGCTTAACAGTGGTGGTACCTTTACATAGCTATTTTCCAGATGCATCACATTTATTTTTGGAAGATGCTCCAAAACTTCAGATCAAGTCGTCAAGCTAGTTTCAGATTTGCTTCAATCTTTCAGTACCAAGTAAAGGGCTCTATTTTCAAGAAAAATCATGTCAATATTTGATGTTTATATTCGGAAACAAAATAGTTTCTATTTGTTCAAACTTACGAGAGTGATATTTACTTATGTATTGGTATTGCTGTTATGTAATAAATGTATTTGAATATATATGGTTGCCTACTAACTTAAATTCTATACATACATAAATATGGGGAAATATTAATGTGCATCTATCCCTCACCATAATAGTGGACAGGTGCTAACTTTATATATATATATATATATACATACATGATTCAAATTAGCTACGTAGTGGCCACGTCATCAACAGTAGCAGTTGAGGTCACGACGCTCTTTTGAAAATAGTGGCACTATGGTCTAAAACATAGTAAAACCAAGTAATTTTAATTTAATTCATCGTTTTTCCTATTTAATCTCCTCAATTGCCTTTCCTAAAGTTGTTTATGCCCTTATATGGTTGCAAATCACTAAAAAACACAAGATCGGTTGTTACACAAGATTAAAAACTTTTTGATCACTTAAAAAATTCACACTGCTTCACAGTGCCGCAACAGCTATGTATTGCCCGCTATTAGCGTTTTGGCCACTGCCCGCTACGTCCACCACAATTGCTATTTTGATCCTTGTATATATATATCTTTATTGGATTCTTGATGCATATGTTTATCTTTACCAGGACCTGCATGAAATGACTTCAGGAAAAGGGGTTATTTTGGTTCTTCATGGAGCCTCAGGCTTGTCCAGGGAACTGATAAAGGTATGTATGCCCACTCAATACAGAAAGGCATGTCACTATATATGTTACTTCATTCAGCTCAAGTGGCAATTGATTTTGTGCTGAAATTTTCATCTCAATCCGTTCCAAACTACCCCTCCTGTGTGAACTTTGTATTCGTGGGAGAGGAAGTGGTAACCCCAAAAGTATTTGGTCTTAGAATTCTTTCGGCCATTGATTAGCTGCCAAAAGATATGTCCACTTCTGGGAAGCGAGTGCATAACACTTTTCTAGTAAAATAGTATGCAATTGTTATCTAGTGTTAAGCAAGTCAGAACTGATTTTGGTGCAAAATCACACCCCTAACAAATAACAATCATGAGGCTTTATTAAGTTGATAACTACACATTACATAGATACCCCTCATTAGAAGGGTAAACAGGAAAACACAATGAAGACAATAAAATAAAGGAAATAAAGGTGATCAAATTATCAAAGCCCTTATTTTGAGGACCTCAGTGTTTATTGTGATAAAAGTAAACTAGGACTAATGTTTCACATGAAGGGATCGCTGCCAATTCAAAGGTGGTGTGAAGAGATTGGATTGATCATATGCATCCCTACCTGATAAAAAAAGGTGTGAAGAAGGGACATTTTTGAGAATCGAAAGAACACAATGTCTTCTGGCATGTATATTTTACAAGTGATGACGGGTGGCTCCAATAGAGAGCAGAAAAATGAATCCCACATAGCATCTTCTGAAATACGAGCACGGCACTGATACATCATGTCAGCCAGATGGGGGTTCCATCGTATTGACTGATACAGACCATTTCATCCTGAGAGTTCCTACACATCATACATATATATTCTATACACACTACTGTTACTATATCAACACACTATATTATAACATTTTATGACGGCCATAATACTGCTACTTGTATCAGCCAATACAGCCAATGCTGATTGTTTTATCGGCAGTACTCATGGTTATGTCAGCAGATAAATTCAGGACACAGTTCTTGCACTGATACACCATATCAACCAGATGAATCCATGCACATTGACCCATACAGATCATATCAGCTAATTTTTAGTAACCTGATAAAGACTGTACTGATGTAGTCATCTGTGACCTGTTTGAAAGTGGAGTGGAATAACTTAGCCCTGGTTAAGCATAATAGGAAAACAAACTAAAAAATCCAACCAAAAAGATGGGTTCAGGCTTTGATGATGCTTGGAAGGCACAAGGGCAGGAATCCAGTTAAATCCATATGTTCTCTTGGGGATGTGTCATACCAATTACCTGTAAAACACCATATACCAACCCAAAAGCTTAAGCTAATAGGTGGAAGTTCCAAACATGTGTAGGAATTCATGTCAAACCCATTACTTGGGCAATGGGGGATCTGGGACTTTTTCCCAATACTCCTCACATTCAAGCCCAACAATTTCCTGAACGGGCCTACCACGTGGGCTACACAGGAACGACACCTGCTCTGATACCATGTAAGACACTACATACCAACCCAAAATCTTAAGCGAATAGGTGGAAGGCCCAAACATGTATATGAAGCCATGTCAAACCCATTACTTGGGCCATGTGGGATGTGGGACTTTTTCCTAACATTACCAAGTAGAACTCAAAGGCTGACCAAAATAGATTGATTGAGCTTCTTAATGATGATGATAAGAGGGTAGGGATTAAGTTCTATTTAAATGTTTTCTTAAGATTCTTTCCCGATCTTTACTTGCGGTATTTCCAGAAATCAGGTATGAGGTTTCTTCACTGAAAAAATGTTGTGGAGCCAATGAGACAAAGCAACAGATCTTGATAACTGAACAAATACAGAATTTCAGCAACTCCTTGAAAGCTCTTTTTTCTTTATTATCGTGTCAGAGAATGTGGTTCCCAACTCAGATAGTTAATACAGAGAACTCAGATTTGGCATAGATTTCTTTTGCTTCATTCAATGGTTTTCAACTCTTTTACCTGAAACCCTAATGTAGTAAACTTGGTCTAGAATTGGATCAAATCATTGAGTCACTACAAAAGTATTGCTTTCAATCAAATGATTGAAATATTGCTTGATATTCTCAAATATCTAATTATGTACAGGAATGCATTGAGCTAGGTGTAAGAAAGTTCAATGTAAACACAGAGGTTAGAAATGCATACTTGGAATCCCTGCAACACTCAAAGAAAGATCTCATTCATGTGATGGCATCAGCTAAGGAGGCCATGAAATCTGTTGCTGCGGAGAAAATGCACCTGTTTGGATCAGCAGGAAAAGCAACATAAAAAGATGTATACATTGCCCATGAATTTGAAATTTATGTTCGCATCCAGTCAAAATCCTTGGACTTGTTTCAGGAGAAGATCGTTGTGGTTGATCAGAGTGTATTATTTGGATGTTTGGGTTGTGGTTGATCAGAATGTATTTTTTGGAACCTTTTTTTTTTTTTTAAAGTAGTTGGTTTGTAAACATTTATTTGTTATTGTTTAAGGCATTTCAAGAAAAGGTCTAAGAGAATTTTGAATTGTGTCGTGTTTGATGCTAACACAAGAAAGTGGAAGGACAGATGAGAGAGGCTGAAATGGCCCTTCTACTTTTCACCAAAAGCACCTTTAGGGCCTGCTTGCTTTCAATGGCTTGAATTCCTAGGATTTCAAGTTTAGATGAGTTACAACAATTAATTATTAAAAAGGTGAGTGGTAATCAATGTAAGGTTGAAATGTGGATGGGATATTGACCACTATTTGTATTCATTTACCATCTCCCCTCTATTCATTTTCCATCGAAATTGAGAATATTTGATTGCCATTTATGGTTTGTCTCTTCCTTTAAACCATTTTAGGTCATGTTTGTGCTGAGGCAAATTCGTGAAAAAGAAGTGGGGACTGGGGAGTTGGATTTATGCATCGAATGTTTTCTCACGCACAGTGCAGCAGTATTTTCAGCGGAGAGAAAATCATAAGCGTTTGTGCGCCCAACTTTACAGCGGAAAACCGTCCCCGAACCGGCACCTTGCAGGGGTGTTTGGTGCAGCAGCAATTTCCATCAGAAAATCATCATTTTTTTTACTTGGTTTCTTGGAAAGGAAATATCATATTAGGATTTTGATACTGCCAAGAAACCTTTCTAGTGTTTCAAGCTTCAGGAAACCATAGATACCGGAAGATTAAAACAACCATACATGCTAAATGGGCTGTAATCCAATTCCGTTCCCACTTTTGGCCTTCTTCAGTTAACATGTCATCCGATGCTGCAATTAAAACCAGATTTTAGCCATAGCTGAAACCAGGTTGAACTATTCAGCTTAGATGTTTCAACTTATATTTTGGTCTTTGGAAACAGTTACAAGTGGAAATGCAATGTCAGACAAATGCAGCGGGTATTTACTCCTTGCAACATGGCCATTCCCATTTCACATATAAACCTCCATATCGGCCAATTACGATGTCCAACCCTCATCCTCTGCAAGTTTGAAAATCAAGGAACCTTCTTAAGTTTGTGAGTGAAGAATTTAAAACTGCGGTGCCTACATAGATCATACCCATTTTGCTCATACGAATGCAGTTAGCTGACCAGAGATTGATGATGATTTTATACCTAAATTAGATGGCTCACAACACGGACAAATTTCACTAGGGACTGAAAAATGGTTATGGACTGTGGCCTCGGTGGTTCTTGGCACTCCCCTAGTTCAATGGTGGAGGTTGACAGTTCCAAACAGGAACTAAACATACCAAAGCAAAGCCCACATAACCGCATTAGCATATGAAATTTTTTTTTTTTATGACCTAGGATATCCCTTGTGAGCTTAGCTTTCGAACCTTTAGCCATCAGCCCAAAAGTTATCAGATTCTGACAACCAAAGACTATTCCCCAGGGGGCCACATTAGCATATAATCAAGCCATCGAATCTGTTGAAGCATCAAGCCATTGACCAAGAATCATGCAAGCATAACTTACGCCACATACAATTGGATCACTTGATCATATCAAGCCACAAATCATATGCAGGAAAAAGAAAAAGCTGCTTCAAGGATTCCCTGGAACTCCATTGCGAAACACCATTTATCTTTACAGGCTGACAGAAGGGAGTCGAGCAATTGTTCATTGTCCTGCCAATCACCATCAATGACGAAGTACACTCCTGCTTGAACTAGAGCGACTCAGATAATTGATTCGTATTAGGCGTCCACACTACCCATACAAAATAGAAGTTTAAGGTGCAACCTATTAAGCAACAGTATCCAAACAAACAAGAAGTCAAAGGAGATTATGTAGGTTCCGTAGTTCAACAGGGTTCCGGTCATACACCGTAACATATATCTAAAGCAACCGTAAAAGCTATCCAGCAGAAATTATCCAACTACTTCTTTCCTTTCTTTGCTCCCCTGCAAAATGCAATTCCATTTTATCATTTCCTCAAATCAGAAGCTCAAACAGGAAAAAAAAAATAAAAATCAAGGGATTCTAATAAAGTTACTCTGTTGATTGTGATGCAGGAACACGTTCTCCAGGGCCCTGTTGCAAAATCAATTAAGTAAATGTCAAGATGGACGGAACCCAGACTACAAAAAATGCAGGCAGACTATCAATGATGTGGTCTGTGTTAAAACCATGATGTCATCCTTGATTGAGATTCCAAATAGTTCACCCAGGTGCCCATTTCCACAACTGAAAGGCATGATTATGTGATATACTCTTTTTTTCCTACATGGAGAACTCAAGATCACGCACTCACATGCACTCAAGCCCATGATTATGTGATAAACTCTTAGGCAAAAATCCCCTGATGTGAAAGATCATAATCCTACAATAATCTATTTTTCTTCCCAGACTACAACCGACTTACTGCATATATTAACCATCTATTTTCTGTAAACACAAGCAGGGTCTGCAATATCAATAGCCACTAATCCAGTAGGGCCTCTTGCAAAAGATCAGAAGCTCAGTGCCCTATTTTTGTCATATTCTCTTCCATAAATGTATTTAATGTTCTGTCTGTGCAAAGAAAACAATTAGAGATGAAGCAAATAAATGATATAATCAAATGCATGCAATCACCTGGGCCAATCGTTCCTCTCTCCGAGCAATCTTCCTTTCCCTGCTGGCCTTGCTCTTGGCCCTCTTGGCCTCAAACTGATCAAAAAGAGTTTTCTCTCTTGCCTTCTCAGCCTTCGATTTATGGATGCTCTCCATCAGCACTCGTTTGTTCTTGAAAACGTTACCTTTAACCTTCATGTACATGTCATGGTACATGTGCTTATCAATCTTCTTGGATTCCCTGTATTTGCGCAAAAGTCGCCTCAATACCCTCATCCTCCTCATCCACAGGACCTTGGTTGGCAGCCTCGCCTCCCTCGTACCTTTACGTTTACCATATCCTGAGTGCCTTCCCTTCCTCTTTGCCTCCAGAGCCCGACGAGCCCGTGAGCGGGAGTGGATTTTCATCGGCTTCTTGATGATAAAACCATCTTTCACTAGTTTTCTTATGTTTTGCCCTGCATTCCATTTCTTAAGACATGAGACAGCAAGCCACATGCAAAAAAACCAGCAAAATCATGCATTAATATGCTCAAGAATATGCTATGGAAGACCAGTTGAGATGACACCTTCCACATTGGAACTACAAGTGGTAGATACACATTTGCATGACGGACTGTAAGAATAACTTTAATTGCTGACTTCAATGGCCATATCTCATCCACGAGATAGATGATTGCTTCGCTCAGCAAGGAAGCCTTTGGGATAGTCTACTCATTGACCACTCTGCATAATCATTTCTTGGTTTGATTTGATTGCTGTTTTTTTCCTTTTGGTTGTTCAGTTCAAGTCCCACTACAAGTCCCACTATTTATCTCTTATATGGAGACTCGTTACCATTTGTATACTCGAGTCTAATTATTCTTGTTGCTGACGAAAGATAATGGAAGTTCACTGATGGATCAAAACTGCTAATTCATCCATAGACTGAAAAAATGGTATTCAAGCTTACCAACTACAATATTGAGTATTAGAACTTAAAAGTAATGAAAGCACTCACTTGAATTCGCCATCGAAATCTCGCTGCTTTCATTTGGATCAAGCCAAACCTTGCCTTTGCCACACTTCAGAACACTAGCGGCAAGACGCTTCTGCAACTTCAGTGACACCATGGTTGCAGCAGTAAGCTCGACCTAAAAGAGCTGATCAAGAGAGTAGCTTCTGCAAAAACTACAAAATTAATAGCTATGTTAGTCAGTTTCATGCCTTTTTTTTTTAACTAATGGTAACTTGCATTAATCAAGAGATGATGCAGGCAAGACCATGGGTTGGCCAGCCCATTATACACAATCCATAGGCCCAACATGACATCTATTTAGTTAAAAGTTTAGGTTGTTTAATAGTCTTAATTAAGTGTTTTATTTATTTAGGAGTCTCTAAATTAAGAGTTTTATTTTATTTAGATTGTTAAGCAAGTTTAGTGGTTTAGTTTCCCTTATTGTTTAAGAAAGTTTTGGTGTCCAAGTTATCATTCAATATATAAGGATGATTATGGCTCAGTTGTAATAGAATGCTTGTTCCAATTAATAAAGATATCCTGAGTTTTCTTCAAGTATGGTGTGTTCCATGATTTTTAGTGTGCCCTAGCGCTGAAATCCATCTAGATTTGATCAATCCCTTGGTCTAAACTTTGGATCGAGAAACTGGGGGGCTGAACCAAGAGCTTTATATTATAAAAGGATTATACTGAAAAGTGGCAGCAGGAAAACCCCCAAAAAAACATCCACCACCCAAAGGGAGGAGCAAAACTATATATGACAGGTAATAACAAGGACCAAAAAACAAAAGAGGGAAATTTTTTATCATAAAGCAGCGACTTCCCTCCACTTGTACAAGATTCTGTCAAGAGAGACCCCAAACTCTGGATGGATAGCAGCCCAAGATGTGATGGGATGAAAATGCTAAACATCCCATTAAGTCAGTTTCATGCTTTAATAGGATGCTTAACATTTTCATATCATTTACCAATGAAAATGAATAAGTTAGAGATGCCTGAAAGATGAAATATAATGTGCAGAAGTACAGCCAAGGGCGAAGATGGAGCTTTTCCCACAGTTCTATAGGAGAAAGGATAAGAAAACATTTTTCCATTAAGTAGGAAAAATGGCTTGTACACCCCCTAAAGGAAGAGCAAGCTCCCTAACAATTGGTAATCTGGGAACCATTCCCTAAATTACATAAGAGTAAACAAAAAGTAACTAGTCTTTCATCCCCACAACAGTATGGTGTGATTCCCATAGAGAATACCAGGGCCAAAGCCCTGCTCACCCAACAGTTGTGCCAGCCAGTATGGCACCCTACAACAGCAACAATAAATTTAATAAATAGTACTAGCAGTAGCAGCAACAAAAATACCTAGTCCTTCCTACTAGAAAGTTGAAAGGAAATACTCCAAATTCAGGTAATCTTTCACCAATGTATTTTAAAATATTAAAAAAAAAAACAATATGCAAAATGTAACTCCAATTAATTAGATACTCTTCATTTTCTACATTGGAACAATGATCATTGTAGAAATAAAATAAAGATTTATTTAAATAAATGCAGAGTGTAGGTGCATATAATCAACGTGATACAGGTGGTGGGTCCCAATTTAAATCGTTCATTATGGTCACCAACACTGACACCATGTGTAACACCCATATCTACACTCCACACATCATCATAGCATCTAGCATAATGTAAACCCTCAGATCATATCCACTTGGAAGTCTTATTTGCCAAGGAAACATATGCAGAAGCCAACAATTGGATATGGCGTCTTGTTAAACGAGCAAAAGAAAGTATTTTAGATACTTCAAGATGTGTCAAAGAAATCCATTGTACGCTTCAAAAGCATAATTGGTCCATTAACCAGACAATTTTTGGGAAATTTGGCCTTTGGCCAACCTCATCAGTCTACCATTTGGACACATGATAAGTTGGTTGTCAGTTGTCACCCAATCGAATAACTAGTAGACCAATATTACAGAAAAATAAGGATCCTTATTTGTATTGGTATGAATAGTATTCATATAAACACCATACCATCCTAAAAAAAAAAAAGAATGTAATAATAACACCCAGAAGAAAAATAGCATACAAAATTTACTCTTTCTCACAAACTATTAATTGAATGTAATAAGTATTAAAATTTGTCTTTAGATCCAAAACAATTTTAAAAAAAACCAATGGAAGAATCCAGTAATATAATGTCAACTACAAAGCAATTTTTAAACAAGTGCCAGAAGAATCCATCCAGTTAGGCCATGAAGAACAATGGGTCACAACAGAAAATTTTTGGGTAATCAGAATCTTAATCATTTGATCAGCTACCTACTAAAACACATGGTGAGGAAAATATCCACTTTAACCAACAGATTGAATCACCCAATCCATGCAATTTCTAGGACTGATGAAAATGAAACTGTTGATACAACCCAGACAACAAGTGAAGATCCGCATTTTTCCACTGGAATCCTGGTACTAACCACAATAGATCACAGAACGGAAACAAAAACCTGAAACCAAATGGAGATGCACCCAGAATCAACAATTTGACGGTCCCTAATTGCATCCTTCAATTTCTAATCCAGAAGAAGGAAACGAAACCCTAGAAATAGTATAATGGCATGTGAGCAATGCTAAAATGCAAAGGGCGTGCAAGATAATCGACAAAGCAAATGAAAGGATCAGATGGAAATGGGAAGTAGAAGTAGAAAGGAGATTAGGGTTTTACTTACTTCCGATTGAGAGGAAAGAAGAAGGTCGATGTTAGGGTTTTGGAGGATGAAGTGCGAGAGAGCTTTTCAACGGCTGAGGTTTTAATGTTGGTTTCGCGGAAATTTTTCATCTTTCACGGGTAAAAGAAATTTAGCTTTTCCAAGACAGCTTGGAAAGTTTGATACGTCACCAAATATGAATTTTAGACTTTAATTTAATATAGCATAAAATTTTATTGGGGATTTTACGGAAAAAAAAGGCCTTTAGATTTACATTAAGTATAATTAAGTCTAATTTTTTAATATGCACGGATTGAATTAATTGGACTTAAATTCGTGAAAAAAAAATAATTTTTTGTATGTCAGTTAGTGTCACTCATCTGTACACATAAAAAAAAAACATAGAGAATAAAGGAAGAAGGGAGAAGGAAGAAGAAACGAAGAAAAAGAGAATAAGAAATAAAGAAGAAGAGAGGAGAAATAAGAGAGAAAAAGGAAGAAAAAGATAGAAAAAATGAAGGAAAAGAAGAAGAATAGAGGGAAGAAAGGAAGGAAAAGGGAGGAGAAAGAAGAAAAGAAAAAAAAAAGGGACAAAGAAGAGAAGAAAGGAAAAAAAAAACTTTAATATTAATTTCTTTCCTTCTTTCTTTCCTCCTCTTCTTCATTTCCTTCCATTCTCTCCTCTTCTTCTGCCTTTCCTTCCTCCTCTTTTCTTATTCCTTTATCTTCTCTTCTTCTTCCTTTTTTCTTTCTCCTTTATTCTTCCTTTCCTCTCCATATTTTTTTTTCTTTCTCTACAGGTGTCAATCAGCCCTGCAAAAAAAAAAAAAAAGCATCACTCAGCCCCGCAGAAAAAAAAAATACAAAGAAGAAAGGAAAAAGATAGAAGAAAAGAAGAAAAAGAGAGAGAGGAAGAAAGAAAGAAAATGAAGAAGAATAAGAGGGGAAGAAAGCAAGGAATTATGTTTTTTTTTTCCTTTAATTCTTCTTCTTCATTTCTTCCTCTCTTCTTTCTCCTTTATTTTTCTTCTTTCTCCCCTCCTCTTTGTCATTTCTTCCTCTCTTCTTTCTTCTTTATTTTTTTTTCCTATCTTCCTCTCTTCTTCTTCTTCCTTTTCTTCCTTTCTTCCTCTCTCTCTCTCTCTTCTTCTTCCTCTCTTCTTTCTTCTCTTTTTCCTCCTTTGTTCTTTGCGTTTTATTTTTCCTATGTACGGCCTAGCATCACTCTGCCCGACATACCAAAAAAAAATTTTTTTATTGACAATTTGAACTTAATCGTGTTTAATGCAAATGCAATGAGCTTTTTCCTTTAAACCCTCAACTTCATTTTTGCATTTTTCACTTTTTCTGTGAAAAATCAGCTACATAAATGTGCCCTGATGATTTATACAGTTGAGAAATAAATCAGTGCCTTGTTTGGTAATAAGGAGAACAAGAGGTGAGTCAAAAAAAAAGGTAGTGTCTTTATGGATTTGTTCCTGTTGCAACCATTGTCGCAAAAATTGTTTAAGGTTAAGGCATTTGAATTTCCGGCGCCTTCTTCAACAGTTGATGAGTAACCAAAGAATCGCCTTCAAGATTAATCCCGGCAATGCTTGAAAGTTGGGCAAAATCCTCTCCATGCTAGGATTCGGATTTCCCACCAAGATGATAGGAAATGAAAAACCGTGGATTCCTGTTCCGCTCCTCCAGACCACAAACCCTATGTGAAATGGGCCCTGGGTTATTTGATTGTGTGGAAAAGACACGTTTACAATAAAAGAGAAAAAAATGGAAAAGTTGGCTACTTTTTTGTCCTAAAATTCCTTTTTATGTTTTCATGAACTAATTCTTTTGTCATTCCATACGAGCATTTTCAATATAGGGTAGAAAAAATCCGCAAAAGAGCAAAAGCCTGCAAAACAATTATCATCGTAAACTACTAAATAATTTGTTCTTCGATGAATGATTCCACGGCCACGGGCATCAACCTAAATGAGATAGTAGTAAAGTGAATTTTTATCTATTGCTACTTTGCTGTGTTGGTTATTGCTTTGCACTGGTGATCCTGGGCTCAAACGAGGTTAATGCAAAGTTTATATTTAGTACAAAGTGTTACCATGGAAAAGAAATTAAATTTGATTTCATTCTTTTCAGTATTTGGGACCGTAAGGGCCTAGTAGTGCAGATCCTGAGGCTTTGGCTCATTCCATGATCTCCAAGGTTAAGGGTGGGGATTGGAAAACCTTGGCTCAGCCCAACCTGAACCTTTTACAGTCCAAGTGGTGGCCCACCTTTAACATTCTAAGTTGCTCAAATTGAATACCATCCAATGTAGGGGTGTTCATGGACCAGGCCAACCTGAACCGATGACCTGCCTAACTCACTTTGGCCCAAGCTTGGGCCTTTGGTCTAAATGTTCAAGCCGAGCTTAGATTATTTTATTGGGCCCACTTATACTGGAGTCGGGCTTGGTTCCAGTGGCGGAGAGCCCAACCCCAATGGGGGCATAACTTTAAAAATGAAGGGTTTAGAAAAAAAGACTAAGGGGAGACTTAAACAAATGACATTTTACTCACAAACGACATAAAACCAATTGAACTAGAGTCCGGATCCTCTCAAGAGAATTCCCATGTCCCTATAGGGCAACCTAACATCTATGCAGGGAGTGTGGGCAAGTAGCCCCATGATGATGCGGAGGGACTTGATTGGTCTCCCACGGTCATCATGGGGATTCTCCTCATTTAATCTTAATTTATTGTACTAATACTTATGACAATATAAAGTCTTTTATATCTTCTTCTAACACAAACACTAACACTAACACTACTTGAGCTCGAGTTTACTCTTATTTAAACCAGTTGAGTTTGGATAGGCTAGTTATGGCCTGTTTTGAGCCTTGACTAGCTTGGCCTTAGAGTTTGGAAGTCTAGCGGGACTTGGATATTGCTTAGCCTAAGGCATGAACACCCCTACTCCAAGGTGATGCCCCAAAATTGGAAAATGCTACAATTACTTCTCCAGTTACTCTTTTTAGTGTTATACCACAAATGATGTGTTTCGGATAAGGAGGGACAAAGTGGAGGGATTAGCAACTTTTTGCATCTTGTCCCACTTATCCTTTATTTATTTACATCTTATCCCACCTAAGTTAGCTTTAAGTGAATAGTGAAATTATATTTTTTAGATCTTTTTGTCTCTCGTTCCTCATTTATCCGAACGCAACAAAATGAAATTAAATTCACTTTTGGAATAAATGAAATCTCATCCCATGCAATAATACCATTGGATGGACTTGGATGGTATTAACTATCCATTTCTACCAAAAATTAATCATACTTCTAAATACATCAAAGCGTTTGCTCAAAAAAAAAAAATTTTAGTACAATGGGAGATGAAGTCACTCAAAGGATATTCATGTTAAGCCGCTCTGCTTTCTACTGAGTTGGCCCACTATACGTTTTCTCTCCTTCCCGCTTTGGGAGAAATAAGAAGGATATAAAAGTGGTGGATTTGGGAGAACACCCTGCATAGGCGATGTGGGAGTAGGGACCGGATCATGTTCCAAGATTGCAAGATCGTGTGATCTACACAATTCTAACTTACGATTTAATCTATTGGGCAATTAAGATCCTAAATCCTCTTGGATGTTGAGCTAAACTTCTATAATCTGATTTTCCGATCACAGATAAGATAGATCGGGAATAAAATATGTCTAATCATATCAACCCACCACCACTTGAATTAAATAAAACGGTTGCGTCTACAATAACAATTCAAATATCAACTAATATCCCACGGCCCCTTATCTAACAATGACCATTTTAATAACATAATCAACTTGAGATTATTGACATAAGCCAAACTGTAAGCCCCGAACCACAAACCATACAGTGAAGCATGTGTTCTGATCCAGCGGACCAATTAACCAATTTATTTAATTGAGCAACATTTATACCAAATAAATAATAAATAAATGAGGAATGAGAATCCAGTAGAGTGGCAATTTGTTAATTTGGTAAAAGATTAGTTCAATTAGCTCTATTTCAATCAGATCTTCTTCTTTCTTTTTTTTTTTTTTTTTTGCTAAAAGGGAATTTCTTAGAAAAGCAAGAGAACAAGAGATATACAGCCAGCAAACCACAACACATTATAAGAAAAATCAAACCACAACACATAACAAGTAGGAAAAACAAGACTACACTAGCCAAAGCTAACATAGGGACAACTATTGGATCCCTGGTCTTCCGTGGAAGAGGGCACTCCTCGCTTGGGAATCTTCCACTGGCATTCTTTGAGTGAGTGCTCTTTCCTCCATCAGGCATTCGCTATTTTGTAATTCCTGTTTATAAACAGGTAGAGAAGAAAGAGGAACACATGAGTGCCATAGAAACCTTATTGGGGGCTCCAAATGAGAGAGGGCGTCAGCTAATTTATTGGCTTCTCATCTGCAAGGGCTTGTTCTCTAATTATTGATCTCCTTAAGACATTTATGAATCTTCTTTCAGATCATCATGAGCTTCCAGGGAGTTGTCTCCCGTCTTAAGGTCTTGCAAGAGCATTTGTATGTTGCCTCCTATTAGTATAGGCTGCAATTGGATCAAACCAAGCCCAAACCCACGTGGCCTGACCCCCCAATTTGGGCCAGGATGCCAAAGGCTTGGGCTTGGGTTTCAATAATGAAGCTACACTCAGACTTGGACCTCTGGTATTTAAATTGGGCAAAGCTTTTACATACTTATGTGGAAGAATTAGAAATAAAAGTGCACTGTTATAGTTAATCCTAGTTGGAATCCAGGTTTTTTGCATATCGTGTTCATGAGTGGGCCACTCATAATTAGCTTTCAGTATTTCGTTATATAATAATCTTCAACTGTAAAATGTTATCTGAGTGTGGATGGGAAAGTCCTCTTTTGTCCATGAGAGCGACGTGACGTGGATCCTTATCCTGAAAAGAGTTGAGATGAGCCATGCATGAATTGTATCAGGTCATTGTCATTTGGCGGTTACATCAATGACTGACCATGGATTGAAGTCCTCAACAGGTTTTGAAGGGTGTTAACCAAAGTCACCTAACTTAGAGAATAAAGTAAAAATTATTGCATAAAATAATAGGACACCTGGATGTAACGCCCAACAAAAGAGTTTACGGCGAAAACCAGTACGAACGGATACCTAGATCTGATGCCCTGCAATCAATATTTTTAAGCTACAAAATGATTAAAAAAAGTATATACTTTTTATGCAAAAAAGTCAAGAGTTTAATTTTAAAACTACTAAAAATAAAAAATATCATATTGTGATTAAATTCATCATACTTTATTATCTTAATTTGGGACTTCGCTTCATCATACTTTACTATACTACATATTTAAATAGACAGACAATTTGATTGGTGGGATGAAATAGTTTTTTCTAACTATAGCCATTTAAAAAAAAAATTTTGTATAGTAATACCACAAAAGATTCTGTGAAGGTACATTTCTGCGGTGAAAGGATTCTCCTCTTTTGCATGTATTCATTTCTATGAGAGAGATGAATCCTTCATTCTTACTCTTGTAATAGGGGAAATCAAAATTATCTCTATTAAGACAGCCCTTTTTTCTTTCTTTCTTTTTCATAAGAAAAACTCTTTGCACCATACTACTAAAAGCATTTCCAACATGTCAAATGTAATGTGGCATCTCCACCTATGCAAAATAAGCATATAAGTTTCTTCAAGAAAAATGTCAAATGTGATGTGGTATTTGACATATGGGTTTGGAATGTCAAATTTGATATACCAAAAAGTCACATGTCAATTTTACTTTTGAATTGTTTATTACATGGGCCTATAATAATGCAAAATTTTGTAAAGTTTCTTATGATGTGGGTATTACAATAATATAAATTTATAATAAAATAATAATTTGACCTATTGGTTGGAGTTCCACCTTCCAAGCGTGCCAAATCTCAAACATTCAAAATGCCACATAAGCCATTAAATAAAATTTGATATTTTTAAAATGACATCTTCCTTGGAGATGCTCTAAGAAAGGATTGTATAAAAAATTAGAACAATTTTCATTTTTATCCCAAAATTCTCTTGTCATACAAACGTATCCTAAAGGTTTTTAAGAAAACAGCGTAAAACTATGCACATTACAATCAACGTATATGAGGCATTTTTTTTTTCAAAAGGCATTTTCCATAAAAATTTATCATGTTGCAAATATTTTGATATTGATATAATGGCAGTCCCCTTAGCATTTTAAAACGATCTGTTTCATAAATGGAGTCCTGGATTTCAACTCACTTGAAAAATCCAAAGAACACTTAGGTATTGTGTATTTGGGGCCTAGTGTAAAGGCCCGAAATGGGCCATGGCCCAAGCATCCCAAGTCCAATTAAAAAAAAAAAACAAATCCTTGCTCCCATCAATTAATATTATTATTATGTTTTTGGTAAATGTGCTCCCTTCAATTGTTACACTAAGGAAAATCTTGAGCCCCGTCATTTACAAAGTGGATAGATCTTTGCACCTAATTTCCAAAAGCCAAAGACCTTGGGGCCCGGACAAAATGATTTCTCTTGTGACTTTGTTTTTGGTACGATCAACTCCCATATTCAAAGTACTGGAGACACACATATGTAAGAGATAAATGCACAGCTCACATAATGTACTGGGAGGAAACTCACATGTAAAAAATAAGGGAGACTCGATGTAAGTTGTAAGTAACAGGATTCTCTTTCGCTGAGGACTTGCAATCAAGCTTCCCAAAACAGAAACTGAGAAAACTGTGTATCCATCTCGTCAAAAGCTGGTTGACTGTTTTCTCGTTGTGGTTCTCTACTACGCTCTGGCTCAGGGTCTGGGTTGACGGAGCTTCCTTCCCTAAAAATTACATAGGAAACTTTTACAAATAACAATTCCCCCACAAATACAGTACAAAACAAAATAAAAATAAAAAAGAAAAATAAACCCAGGCAGTTCAGTTGGACAGTTGGACTTGCTTGACAGGCAATCCACGTCATCAATCTGTGTGAACCCTTCCAAACCCATTCCCAACCCTCCGATCATCATCCATTCCTCCATCTCCAACCGTCCATCCCTACTCACAACCCACACTCTGTTTCCAACCCAAATCCATCCACCACTCGCTCTTTCTTTTTCATTTTTTTAAAATCCCCCCACCTCTTTCCTAATTCCCACACGCTTTCTCCACACCAGAATCTCTCTCTCTCTCTCTCTCTCTCTCTCTCCCTGTAATGGCTGCAGAAGAAGTGAGTAAACCCACTTCCCTCCCACAGTACCCTGAGGTAAAGTAAAGTAAAGTAAAGTGAAGTAAAGTAAAGCACCTGAAAACTGTCCATTTTGCCATTCTCCCTCCCTCTTATTTACACTCGACCTCTGATGATCTGTCTGTAATTTTTTTTTTTTTGTTTCCAGATGATTTTGGCAGCGATCGAAGCTCTGGGGGACAAGAATGGATCCAACAAGACCTCCATCTCGAAGCACATCGAGTCATCCTACGGTGATCTGCTGGTGGGCCACGCGGATCTTCTGACCCACCATCTGGACAAGATGAAGAAGAGCGGGGAGCTCATCATGGTCAAGAACAATTACATGAAGCCCGACCCCAACGCGCCGCCCAAGAGGGGCCGCGGCCGACCCCCGAAGGCCAAGCCGGAGCTGCCGCCGGGGGCAGTGCCCCCGCCGCCGCGGCCGAGGGGGCGGCCTTCTTCCATCCCCAACGATCCCGCCTCGGCGGGGGGCTCTCGGCCCCGCGGGAGGCCGCCGAAGAAGGCTCGACCTGCGGTGGTGGGGGCGCCGAGGGGGCGCGGGCGTCCGCCCAAAGCGAGGGAGGAGGCTCCGGTGGTGGCTCTTGATTGAGACTTGAGATGTGGGGAATCTAATCATTGCTAAGTCCTAACTTTTTTTTTTTTTTTGAATTTTTGTTTCTGAGTGTGGTGGGGTTTTAGGGTTCGTATAATTGCATGTACATTGTGCTGCTGTGGGATGTTTTGTTTAGGTGTTGAAGGTGACTAATCTGTTTGGCGTTGGACTCACATGCATTAATTAGCTCTTTATGTTTGAGGCTCTTGATTTTTTAAGATGAATTGATGGGTTAAGTTAATCTGCCATGAAGTAAGTAAGTTTGATTGCTAATGTTTGGTTTCTTCTTTAATCAGTTTGGAAGCAAACCTGGAGTGGAGTGGACAATGTTGGTGTGTACATTGTAAGGAGAATGGAATGAAGACAAAGCAGGGCAGGTTTAATTTTAGGAATAGATATGTGGGATCTCTTCTTGGAGCTGATAGCGGGTGATGCAAAGAAAAGGGCAAAAAAAAAAAAAGGGTAACTATGTATTAAAAAAATGGCTTGATGAGTGCAATCAAAGGAAGGTGGGTGTGGGGTATTCATAAAGAGGTTAAAATTTTGGAGCTCGTAATGTGGTTATGTTCATTAGATTATATTGATATATCATCTTTAATCCACAGTGACACTTTCTTGTTCTGTCCTCATACTTCACCATGAAAGTAAGGCCATTTTTTGTGCATTATAATTTACTGTAGTTTGGTGCAGTGCGTGCAAATTGACGTTTTTGAAGTTTGTTTCTTTGTTAGTGCGGAAGGTTGAATCTTGGCAAACCCCTTTGGATTTGTCTCTCTATGGATTTTAAATTCTGTTGCCTAATGCAATTGGGGGCCCATTTGTTTGCAAGAGTTTCTCAAAATTTTAGTTTCAGAGAATTTGGAATTCTTCAAATATGCAAAAAGTGGCTTTTTAAGTGTCGGTTGATAAGAGCATTTGAAATGATTGAGGGGGACTAGATTTGAAATCAATGTTAGATGTCCTCAAGATGCACAGTTATAAAAAAAAAAAAGAAAAACTCCAACCAGATAGGTTAATGATTGGTACTACTCATTCACATCCCTATTTGGAAGAGCCTATTGTCAAACATTTGGGCCCTTCATCCTTGAGAATTATTGCATCGCCATTTTAATCTAAAAATTCAATTCCAAAGCATAATTTGTTGTAAGATCTAAAAAACGGAATACTTTTGCTTTGAGCTGAGCAAGGTACAGAAATCTGCAGACCTTGTTGTGAATCCCATGTGATTGGACTTTGGCGTCAAGAAGTATTTACTTCTTGTAGAATTATTTGGATTTAATGTGAATCGGCTTTATTGATCTAGATCTAATATCAACTAAAATCGACAATCTAGAAGTGAGAGCCATTTCAGTATGCTTGAATTGATAGGCCCCAAAGTAGGTCTTTTAAGAGGAAGTGGGCTATAAAAATGAAGTATTGTGAACTCAAAGGATGAATTTTTTAATATGGAGTTCTTATAGATTGTAAGACTCAATGGTCTCACAACTGCAAAATTCAATCAACTCAATCCGTAAAGCAATCTTACAAGAGAATTTGAAAGTTTCGTTCCGGATGTAATTTTTTGGGTTGCAGTTCCATTAACAATGGCAGAATAATAAACCAGTTTGAAAATCAATCAATCAACTACAAAAAAAATAAAAGGCACTTGACTTTAACATGAAAAATTCAAATTGGAAAAAAATTATGAGTCTAAATCGGACAACATTCAAGCAGTATGAATTATATAGTTATAAGAGATATATTTACAATCTTTATTCAGTTTTCGTGCAATCTAAGGATTGTAATTCTCCTTCCATGGCTTTACACCGCTATGACTTCCTACCTTCCATTGCATCATATTCAAGACACACTTGATTCCTCAATCTTCTACTACAAAAGATATAAGCAACAACTTTTTATAATAAAGCCTCAGCCTAATTTCTCCAATGAAAACTCCAGAGGAGGTGATCTCCAATATGTAATCTCCACTCAAAATAATGAGATTTGTGTATTTAGATTAAGATAAATACCCTTTACATAACCCACAATTCGTGCCCTAAAGGTATAGTCCTTGTAGAATAGAAATTAGCAGTACAGGCATAAACATGGAACAATTTCATATCAGGAAAGTGAATTTCTGTATCGGTCTCGCTTAAGTGTAAGTAAGCGTTCGCTCAAACCTGTGATGTAAATTCTCAATTATTTGTAACTCAGCACAATGCATGTTGGGTTCGTTTGAGCTCATTCAACCTTAGCTTAAGTGCGTAATTTCGGACCCATCTGCTTGCGCGCATGTGCGTGTTCGCTCAAGCGCCTGTCTTCTGAAATTCTTCATTTCATTTCATTTTTAAGTGATAAGAGCAACAGTTCATCTAAAATAAATTATAAAATACAACTCAATGGACTCAGAGTTTTATCCAACCCATGAATTAGCCAATCATACAAAAATCGTTATGGAATTAGTCTTAAATAATCTCCATTTAATGGAAAATGAATCAAGGATAGATGAAAAATAAAACGTAGGATGTGCTCTCCCTCTTTTTTTTTTTTTTTGCATAAAATACATGGAAATTCATAGTGAAATGATCTCTAGACTCCACTAAAGGATTAGTAAAGAGGTGAGTCAGGTTTGTGTTGGGTTAGAGTTCGAGTCAGATTAATGACTTGGATCATGTTTTGCCAACCTAATTTATGATCATTTTCACTAGTTTTGCTTTTACAATTGGGTCATATTTAAATCCATGATCTTTACAACGTTAAAATCTTACCTATTTCACAGTGCTTAAATCAAGGTCTCTTTCATTTTCTTTGTTTATTGAACTTTTAATCCTTTATCATGTCATACTAGGGACATCTTGACCTTTTGTGTTCAAAATCATTTCAGATAATGTTTGTTTATTTATTTATTGAGGATTTTATTGAAAAAATCTCTTCAGTTTCACTGTAGACCCAATTGGACCTAAAATATATGTATCCATGTGGTGGTTTTAGGGGCCCCTTTTGTTTTGTTTTGTTTTTTTTTTTTTTTGGTTTTTTTTGTTGTTTTGTCAGGTGGTGACATCCCACTCATACTCTTACACAAGCAGGGTATTCTCACTTGTTTCTTCTTCTTCTTCTTCACAGTTAAGTAGCGATATTGTTGCCCAAATCAAATTCAAGGAAAAAAAATCATTCTTATTGTAAATAGTGGTCACCTTGTGATGGAGGTTGCATGGTGATGATGGGTGAAGTTAAAGATGACGGTGGAAATGTGAGAGATGAGACTCGGTTGCAGGTATGGAGCCAGTTTAGGTGCTTAAAGATGATGGTGGAAATGTAAGAGATGAGACTCGTTTGCAAGTATGGGGCTGGTATAGGTGCTATGAGTTGGATTGGTGGGGAAGGAGATGCAAAGGAAATAAGATGAGATGAAGACGGGATGGGGGCAGAGATAATTTAGAGATGGACACTGTTTATGCAAGAAAATGAGAAAAAATTTGCTGACAAAGGTAGGTTGTTCAGAGCAAGAATGTAAGAAGAATAAAGAAAAAGAAAGCGAAAGAAAGAACAGAGGAAAAAAAATGGGTTCAAGAAATATATAGAGAGAGGTGAGTATCTTAAGTGAAGTTTCATTCGTTTGGATAAAAGAAAATGAAAGGGTTTAGATAAGTTTGTTTAAGTTGTGGGGGGCAAAGAGGGATAAGGAAAATGATGAATTGGCTATATGTGAAAATGAGGTTCTTTTTGTGATAAGCTCCCACTTGTATCGAAGCTCAAGACCATTGAGGTCCCATATCATGAAGGAAAATATTGTGCAGTTAAGGGTTTAATTGGTAGAGGTGGAAAGAGTAGCAGGAAGAAGAAGAAAGGGGAGGAGGAAGGATGAGAAACAAGAAGAAGAAAAAGAGCGGAAATATCTCTGCTCGTATACGCAAGTGATCGAGAATTTTGCCGTTTGGCTAAACAAACGAAAAAAATTTAGCCAAAAAGGGCCCTTGGATCACGACAAAAACATGCAAATTAAGACTTCGTTGGGAGAATAGCATTGGCCCAAATGCTTAATTTGAAATGGTCCCATGTGGCTGGCAAGCCCCACAATTCTTATATTAAAATGTCGCTTAATGAACATATAATGCTTTAATAGCTTGCCTTCACGTTGCTCTTAAACTCGTAATTTTATTAATCATATGAAAAAAGTATATATAAGCAAGGGGGACATAATGAACCTTTCATCTATATACATGTTATAATTGAGTCTAATGTCAGTTACCTCTTTTATTATATAGTCTGACATTAATCATATGTTATAGTCTAATGTTAGACCATGAAAATTACTATAGATAAATTTAGATCATAAGACTGTGTAATGTCATAAATGAGTACACGTATGAAATTTCTATCGATAAATTTTATCCTATGAATATTCTCAGGTTGTGTAATGTAATCAATTTTCTAAGGTTGAATTTGTGTAATCTCTCACTACAAAAAAAGGGATTTTTATTGGCAGAAATTTGAATTAGAAGACAATTTTTTGTGGCTAATTCTTATTTTTCGTGGTGGATAACGTTTTCCACCGCAATTTAATGTGCATTTTCTATATATCCAAGTAAAAATGATACTTTTAGCAGAAAAAAATTTCCGTCGCAAATAAGTGCCTTTTTTATGCCGTTAAAAGTATTTTTTTCCCACTGCTAAAAATTAACTTTTTTGTAGTGTCTTTTAAGCAGCAACAAAAAAAAAAGGGTCCCCCACAAGCCACTGCTTGGGTACGTCCCCCGAAGCCAGGCCCGCTAACAATGTAGGGCCCCACCTTAAGTCCATTAATTATGATATGCTATCCCATTGAGTTTAATTTTTAATAAATCTATCCTGGATTCACTTTTAGAAAGTCCAATTCAGTTAGACTTTTGTTTGGCTAATCTGTGAAGAAATTAAGGAAACTTAAACTTACTTTTAATAGAATTTTTTTGTGAAAAGAAATCTCTATAGGATTATTTACAAAAATGATTTTCCTATCTTTTCTCTTAACTCTTGAAATTTGTATAGTATCCATTAACTCTCACCCCACGTTTAAGTAGTTTCAATCAATCCGCCCACACTATTTTGGGGAATGTTTTTATGTACGTATGATATATTTTAAGATTTTCTAATCCTAAAATGTCTTGACATTTTACTCACTATTCACCCCCCTTTTTCTTACGGATATCGGGCTAAGGCCTAATTGTCTTCTTCATCTTGCTACAAAGAGAAAAGCTTTGCATCACCACCTAAATCCTCTCCATTGAGATTCGTCCTAAGCTTTATCGATGTGGATTTTTTGAGATTTGTCTACGTGAGCTTGGTTTTGTAACCCATAAAACTTATATTATGGAATTGGTGGCTCTTTAAGGTCTGATCTCTCTCTCTCTCTCTCTCTCTCTCTCTCTCTCTCTCTCTCTCTCTCTCGCCTTTTCTTTTGATATTTGAAGACAAATCCTCCTTTCCTTTTGATATTTGAAGACAAAATCTCGGTTCTTTCATCTGAGTGCTCTTTCTTAGATAATTCTTATATGTGTGTTTTTGCCTTATATTTTTCCTTTTGGACTAGATTTATTTTGATTATGTGGAATCTGTCAGTTATAGTTTGGTAATTGGGCCTCTACAAAAAAGGGAGATATCTAAAGTGGGCACACAGGATTCGATATTCACTCGAAGCATTGAAATTATGCATGATGCAGATTTTATGCTGCATATATGGTTGTGCTTAGCACAGGGTGCACCATTTGCTAATGTACTTTTAGTGAAGGCCTAAGTCCCTCCTTTTTTGTTCTCCTCCTTGGTATAATTTTTTCTATTTGCTTAGCAGGTCACTTTGAATATATGACTTTATAATATCACATATTATGTAACAAATGGGTCTAGAATGTGAAATTCTAAAACCCAATCCATTTTGAGAACTTTATGGGTCCCCTAGTTTGACACTGTATGAAATTAATCCCAAATAAATTCAGTGTAACAAATGGGTCTTCTGAGACTTATTTCATGCAAAAGTTTTATTTTATTTGTACGATGTGGAGTGTTGGGTTTTGTCTTGTATTCCGGTTTAGCTGAATTGGTTGTCTGATTTAATCAGAATTGAGGTTCAGCGTTAGGTGTATTTTCGTCATTATATATGGGTTTTCTTGTTGGCTAAGAAAGCAGAAACTATATATATTGATGTACTGTAACTCTAGATTATGAGAGGATTGAGATGAGATTATGATAGATGAGTTCTCTCCTCCGTGGACGTATGTAATGTTGCCAAACCACCTAAAATTATTGTGTTCATGTGTATGATTGCTTATGTTCGTCATGATTGATTCGTCGATCGCGGGTAGTTTTCATTATGTCGCTTTTTCCAACAAGTGGTATGAGAGCGAGGTTGAGATCGCCCGGTTTTGCGATTGATGGATCGTGTCTGGATGTGCATGGACGAAGAGGATTGACACGTCATGTCAGGATCCATCTTTCATTGGCGATGGTAATCGAAGTTGCAGAAGTCCTGAGATTGGTTTCTATGGTTTGTAGAAAAAGGGGTTAGTTCTTGGAGACAAAGAGATCGGCTGTGTTCTTATGTGGCCCATGCATCAGAGATGAAGACCAGCATCAAGAGGATCTAGTCTTCACTGGTTTGTTGATGAAGGGGTGGGCCACGGTTGGCATTGCCGGTGTTGCAGGGCTAATCGGAAAGAAGAACAAAGGGTTCTATTTTTTGCTTGAGTTTTCTCAAAGAAGAAGATAAGAGAAGGATTTCAGATCTTCGCTTTTGATTTGCTTTCTGCAAATCAGAATCGGAGAAGTAGAATGCAGAGCGAAGTTACAAAGAAGAAGGGCTGTGATTGGCGGAAATCTCGAAGTGGGCCCCCACGCTGGTTAGAATCAGATATTAGAGGTGCGCAATCCTACCGTCCATTCGCCAACCATTCGCTGGGCAATTGTTAGGGCCTGGCCTGTGGTTTTTTCCATTTCTGCTTGTAGGAACCTAGAGGAGGAAAAAAAGGGCTGGTCAATCCAGGTCTTGGGTCGGGTCAGGTTAGGGCTTGACCCATTACGCAGAGAAGCCCAGCCCAGCGGCAGTTCAGTCCAGTCGGTTTGGGTTGGGTCAGACCTAATCTGTGATACAGAGTCCAGCAACAGTGCTGACATCAGCACACATCAGCAGGTAAAATGGTCAAAGGCAGTTTTGACCAGATTTGTGGCTGAAATTGTTTCTACGATATCTTGATCTTCCGATCTCCAATCAGAGATCCGTTTGTGCTTTCGGACTCGTTGTAAGGAGAACTATGCATATGTGGAAAAAGATGGGCAATTTAACTGTCAAAAAGAAGGTTTGACTAATCAGAGTGCAGAAAACTATTTTTTCGATATCAAAGCCATCGGGAGTCGAATTTCAGATCCGTTTCTTCTAACGTACTTGTGGTAATGAGATCTATAAGGTGACAAAAGATATTAATAGTTTGATGGGCAGAAAATTAGGGATTGAAGAAACTGACAGATTCGGGATGATAGCAATGAATTCAAGCATCACGGGCCAGATTAAAGTGTTTGATGGACAAACAACTTTAGGGATTTGCAAGATAGAGTATTAGATTCCGTGACATAGCAAGGATAAAAAAGTGTTACTTGATATTATGAATAGGAGATTGCTCCGAGTACTTTGATGGAATGCTTAGATCCGCGTCAAAGGGATCATGAAGGAGCGACCTGCCAAAGTAGAAGGAAAAGCAAAAGATTCAAAATCAGAAGAAGGTAATATGCAAGAAAGCTCGGATTAGATTGACGGGAAATCACTTTTGGACATTATAGGTATGGATCGGGTTGATGATTCATAGTATTGAAATTCAGATTCTTCCTATTATGTGTTCGAGTAGAGATTGGTTGACGCAAATAACTCTCATTATTAACGGATCTGTTCTGATGGGGGAGAATGCAAATTAATGAGCATTTGAGAAAAGAGTAGTAAAGATCCGGGTGTTTGATGAGATTACTTAGATCCTAACAGATGTGATATATGTTTCGGGTTTACGAAGAAATTGGATTTCATTTGGTGCCTTAGGCTTCAAAGGCTGCGAATGCATTATAGCGGGTGGAGTTACGAAGGTGAAAAAGGAACATTGGTCATCATAGAGGTGAGATGGTCAGAAATCTCTACAGGTTGATAGAGGATGTTTTTTCAAGTGGAGCAATGAAGGAAACATCAAATAACATCGGAAGAAATCTGTGGTCCAAGTAGAGTTAGATGCGGTGAGATCATCGGAAAAGGGATTGATGGTTCTTGGATGATATCATCTAGCTGAAATCTAGGAAGACCTAAATGGAAATGATTTTTTTGGAAAAGGTAGTCTTGTTCAGGTTAGAGTAAGCCAGTTTAGCATCGGGTCATACCTAACCCGCATGTACTATGCCTAACCCATCAAAACAGACTAGAACAGGACAGTTGCGGCTTTGACAGAAAGAACATTGAAATGAATATAGAATGAAGGATTCACAAGGTACCAGTGAGATCTGGATTCGAAGAGGTCTTTAATTTTGTCTTAACGGATGGAAGTTAGGTTCATTGTGTTGTACGAATGCATGCATGTGGCAACAAATGGAGAGCACTTCGGAGGTTCAAGACAGGGGTGTTGAGGTCAAAAGAGGCAATTGTGTGAAGTCTCAAGTCAGTTTGGACTTGATCAACACTAGACAATACTGAGATTGTTTGTGCATCCAGTCTAAGGATGCATGAATTGCGCTTGGTTGTAGCATGTGCTGAGGCATACCTTTCAGCAAGGTATGTGAAATGCCTGTTCAACATGTTAGACTGTTGAAGATAGAAGACCACGCTATCAGTTTGGTGATGTACTATTCAGCAAAGTACGTGAAGATATTACCTGGTATCTCAAGGTGGCTCTAAGAATTTGCGGAATCTAAGCCAAAGTGGAGATTGTTGAGCTTTATCTTGTATTTCGATTTAGCCGGATCCATCGTCTGATTTAGTTGAAAACGAGATTCAGGATTAGGAGTGTTTTAGTAATTATATATGATTTTCTTATTGGCAGGAACTATATATATGGATTTTTTCTTTGGTCTACAATAGAAACGAAGGGTGACGGTGTGGCCTGCGACTGTGCACTGTGGCGATCAGGCCCTTATTCTCCAGCAGTCCAGTGATGGCGTACACACCCCGACGACTATAGGGGCAACGACGAGCGATGGGAATCCAGTGAAGACGTGAACCAGCAGCCCCTTCTGTTCGGTCTTTGAACTTCAAAAAATCACAGAACCCCACTGTTATCTTTCTACGCGACAGCAATGGACAGTAGTCCTGCTGTGGTCATCTTTTTCTTCGGCCTCAGCGAGAGAAAAGAACTCCTCTCTTCCTTTCCTCTTTCTTCTCCGATGACTGTTGGCTGTGAGAACCAGTTTGGATCCCCTATATTCTCCGTATTTAGACTTCAACAAAAGACGAGGCCCTCAACCTTCTCTGGCGACAGTCTCCAAACAACAATTGAACAGACCCAAGTTCGACTTAGAGAACCAGATGCCCTCGTGCTCTCAAAATAAGAAGAAAGTAGCAATAGTGTAAAAGGGGAGCAACCTACCGTGACACCTCCCACCTTGCAATAAAATAAAATTTTTGCATGAAATTAGCTCCAGGGGCCTATTTTGTGCACTAAATTCTTCTGCAACTAATTTTGTGTAATGTTCAATTAAAATTTTTTTCCTATAAAATCCTCTAAACTAAAGTAGACCAAGTTGACAATATAAAGAAAATATGTTTTTACGGAAAAAATCTTTTAGTTGACCGCTAAATGCAATTAATCCTAGATTAATTTTGTGCATAGATTGGGTCACTGGGCCGTGATTTTATGCCAAATTATTATTTGTGTAATGTGCATCGCTCCATCTTCTTCTTCCCTCCGTCCTCTTTCTCCCTTTCCTTCGGTTCTGGCTATGGCGATCAGGTTGGGTGACAGTGGCGAGGATGGTTATTGGGCCTGTTAGTGTAATGGTAAGGGGTGTGTGTGAGACGTGTAATTTGGTGTTGATTGTGAAGGTGGCTGTACGTAGTGGTGATTGAGGGTGAGAATGCAGTAGTGGTGGTGCATATAAAGATGATTGTTATGGTAGGACGTTGGGCTCAGTTTGGGTATGGTGTTGGAGATCGATTTGAGTCGTAAGGCAGATGATAGGTATGAGAGGTGGAGCCAGCGGTGGTGACCGTGATGACTAGGTGGCTGTGATGGTGAGGCTGAGGGTTCAGTTGGTTGGATGGGAGAGGTTATAGATGGTGATGTGCATGGAATGTGAAGGGCTGGTGATGTGTGATGGTGTAGTTTGTGACGGTGATGGTGTTGGTGTAGATGCTATGGAGAAGGAAATAAAAAAAAAGAGAAACAAAAAGCCAAGTAACAAAGAAAAGAATGAATGAAAGGATGATTGCAGAGGAGAAAACCTTGGGTTGTCTATCACAAATCGGAGAGAAGAGAAGATGGTGATGATAATATATCGAGTGGGGATCCCTCCTTATGTTGTCTCTTCCTATTCCCATTTTTCTTTTTCTTTTCTTTTCTTTTTTTTCTGAGTTGGCTCAATGGCCAGAAAGAAGTGGAAAAGACAAGGCACCCATTAGAGATCAATTCCTAGTGGGTGTTATGGAAATGAATTGCCTATCTACCAGGCTAACTTTATCTTGTAGTTTTATAAGAAATAAAAGAGGAAGGGTGGTAGAGAAAAATCGAAGAGGAAAGGGTAACTTCCTGTATAAATTGTAATTAAATAGTCCAAAAAAACCTTAAGCTTAATATAATATAACATGTCTCTCAATCTTTGTCAAATAAATAGTTTCTTCATTGATAATATAATATTTTTATGCCTTGCTTCTTTATGTGCTCAATATTAAACTTGTATAAATAAAATTTTGTAATTTCTATTAATTGAATTTTCCTTTGGTCCCGTGAAAAGAAATTTCTGGTCACGACGCCAAATGGGAATCAGGAACCTCGATGAAAATTAACAACACTCTTGCTTGTTGGCTTGCCATTTCAACATTTACCGTATGTGAAATGAACAACTGTTTCTACCTACTACCGTGGGCAAAAAGGGACAACCAAACTGCTGCATGCGGTCGCCTATACTGACCTTAACCCACGACCGAACCCCAACCAGACTATCTAATCCAGGTTTGGGTTACCAACTTTTAATTTATCAGGTAAGGGTTGTCATTTTTTATCCAATTGATGAATGGGCTCGATTCAGAGCTGATTCTAGTCTCGCTAGTAACCTGCCAACTTTATCAAATCCAACCAACAGCACCAACTTACACCAAGGTTGTAAAACTCAGGACTTGGACTTGTTCTACTTAAATAACCTAAACTCAGGACAGTCACATGGTAATTAGGGAGAGTGGACTCAAGGGTCATTTTTCACTTAAATTATTTAAAAATAGATTAAATATTCACATAGATATAAACAGTAATTCACAAATGTCACGACAGCTCAATTTAGAGCCATCTCCACTCTACAAAAATAATCAAGGATCAATCTTTGCCTCTAATTTTGATGATTGGAGACTTAGGTAGAGAATAAAAAAAAAAAAAAATACACACACGCACATACACACCATGTATTTCTTGGATCAGACTCAGCCCTCATCCAAATGAAAGTGATTTGGCCAATTCAAAAGTCAGTTTGGGAAGTTTTCCAACCTTTTGGCTTGAACATACCTCAAAGACCATAGATTCAGGTTAGCATTTTGGGTCTTTTATTTATTTATTTTATTTTAAGGCCTGTTCACGTTGAAGCTCTTAACCCCACCCAGTAGATCCCTTCCCGGTTGAAACTTACCACTCCTACCAACCGTGGTTAACCACAAATCAAGAAAGAAGTTAAAAAGAGTGGAGAAGACGAAGAAGGTAAAAAAATTAGAAACGGCCAGGGCATCTCTCACTTTCTTCAAAGTGGCCTTTATCCCGAACCCGTCAAAAGTCAACAACTATTTGTCCCTTACAAAGGGCCCACCACCAACAAGAACCAAAATCAACACTCATCATTCCCTGTGGGTCAGCCCAGAAACAAATGGCCTCTCCCGATTGGCTGTTACCAGTGGGACCCACCCAAAACTCTCCAAAACCGCTGGCCAGTGTGCCCCCAAAACGCAGTACAATCCCCAAAAAGTCAACCCTTGGCTGTCTTGATTCCATTCCGTTTTCCACTCCCACTGATCCCCGTGCAAGTGCTTTGACCTCACTCAAATGCGCCGACCCCCACATCGCATACAAGTGTAAGCCTCTAATAATATTCTACTGTACTACTTTAATGCAAGTCACAATCTCCCGTACAAGTCCCACTTCTCTCTGGCGTGGCAATTGAAAATTCTCTGAGGTCCATCACTGAAGTTCCAATCGGTGGGCCTCATATTTATAATCCAAACCGTTAAAACTTACGTTCTCACATTGTTCTACTGATCTTACTTCAATTGGCCTTATTTCCACCGTTGGATTCATAGATTAAGTCAAAGTGGTTTTTAACTTGTTTTGACCATGGAAATTAGAGAACCTCTCAACCCCACACCTGCTGAGGTGAGGTTGCTTGATGCGCAGATTAAGCAGCTTAAGATACACACACCCATCACTTTGTTTGGATATCTTCACCTACTTTTTGTTTCCCTTTTTTTTTTTTTTTTAAATTCTTTGTGCCACTGCCACTGAGAAGAGCTAGCAGCAGCAGCTGGTCTCAGGAACTAATTTTGGAGAAGCAAAGGATGGAGGACCTGCCAAAAGGTTACAGGCCTAATGTTGGAGTGTGCATCCTCAATTCTGATAACCAAGTAAGTTTATGCTGAATCTTCTCAACGTTGTTGTATTGGTTTCTTTGACTCTGCTTCATTGCTCATACCTTGATTTTCTGTTTTTCACTCTTGAAGTTGGTAGGTTGAGAAGTTGTCCTGTAATGGGTTATGTGCTCTGTGTGTTGTTTTCAAGTGAGTTGTGTTGTTTTTGGTAGTGGGGTGGTGGGAGGTTGGAATTGGAATTTGAAAGTCAGGATTTTGATGGGTATGACGTGTTTTGTTTTGGACAAAAGAATGGAGAAAAGATAGCCTGGTATTGTTGGTTGATTAGGATTGAGATGGGAGATTCTTGGTTAGAATAATGGGAGTTAAGTAGCTGGATAATTGGGAAATTGATTCGGGTTTTGTTTAGTTTTCTTGTTGGATTTGTGGTGGTGGTGGTCTTGTTGAGAATTGAGGTCCTGGTTGGGGGGATCACGGTGTCTGGCATTAGTTGTTGTTGGGGTGATGGATCTTTTTCAGTCATAAATTAGTGTGAGTTTTGGGTAACATGTGGTGATGCAGAACGCACTAAAGTATGTTGTGACCTCTCATACAGATCCAACTTGATATTCGTCTGGTGGAGCAGCATCAGGTTGGCACTGGACCAGGAATTGTTCTGAGCAGATGAGTCCGAAGTTCCTAAACTCATAAAAATATAGGCAGTGATCAAAATTGAGAAACATAAATCACCAATCTGATGGTTAGATACTTAGTATCTTCCATTCGGAATAACTTGCAAGATGGAACCCTAGCAATCCAATGGGGCTTTCTAGGTGGATAGTCAAGAACTATGATTATTGATTGGGGCCATGTCATCTGAAACATGGATGCAGTAGTTCTTCATGATGTGTAACATTGACTAATCTTAATATGTGCAATTCTTCATGGTTGTCATTCTAGTACATAACTAAAGTTGCAATTTTCAACTTTTGCATTTATTTTATTATCGTTTTTATTGTTATTATTATTATTTTATAGTTTTGGTATTAAAAACATATAATAATCTTGCTTAATACTGCAATATTGGAAGCTTGTCGCTTTATATTGCATCATCTGGCAGATGGTGGTGAATGAATTTGCAATGTTCCAACTTGCAGCAACAAGCCTTTTTATGAAGTCTTTAATAAACAACTTATAATTAATTGACAAAATCCTGTGCCCTCAATTTGTACAGGGATAGTCAATTTATCCTTAGTTATCTCTGAACAGAAGTACTTTTTCTGTATTTTTACAGCTTTGGTTACAACAATTCTCAATGTATTAAATGATTTTCCTTGTTATTCCCCATGCAGATTTATGTGGCTTCCAGATTGAATGTTCCAGGAGCATGGCAGATGCCACAGGTGATACCCTTTTCCTTTAGATAGCAATCCAAGAAAATGAATATAAACTGAAGATTTTCATCTAAAATATGACTTGCAAAGATCGTTGATGAAAAATTAAATATAATGCATCATATCCTTGCTTTCCTTATTCATGTCTGTAACCCTATTTGTGTCTGGGCACCATAGCTTTTAACTTGTTCTTTGTTCATCCCAGAAAATGAACATTGTTCAGAGTGAAAATAAGGCTCTTGTACTAATGCCTCTGACTTTGTAAAAAGATCTCCTCAAATAAGGACTCAAAACTAGCCAGTCACCGATAGAACCAAGCCACTTTGAGTGACACCACTTGTAAAACTTGTAGAACCTAGATTGAAAGGACTCCTCAAGCCTTTAATACTTTAAATTTGTGTGATATGACTCTAGACTAGGTCTAGCAGTTGATTAAATCAATAGTCCTTCAATCCTCTTTCAATAGTTTAAGATGTGTTGGCTTCTTGCTGTTTCGGTGCAGAGAGAAAAACTTTCTGAAGCTTTGATAAGTCTACTGCCATTAGAATTTCCCAAATCAGGAGAGTTTTCTGTTGGTTTAGGCCCACATTTATCTCCTTACTACTTTAAAGCCTAACTCTGTCCTCATCTTCTAGACTTTCAGGAGTTCTAGGTTTTAACGAAAGAAAAGGAAAAAATAGGTTTTTAAATCAGCAAGAAGCACAATGCAAAATGAAGATAATAGTATGACTAAGAGGAAAGGGAATGGTAGTGTGGCAACTGGCAAGTGTTTTATGGCCGCCTACAGATCTGATGCAATCAACCTTCATCCAGTTTAGGGACCAGCACATGGCAATTAATGTTGCATGGAAGACAAAGGAGATAAAATAAAAATATTAAATAGAGGTAATAATTTCATACCCTATTTTGAAATGCATAAAATTTATAATCAACTGTGAAAGGGAGAATCATATATATCTATCAGCCAATGGAAGATGTATTCACAAATACATAAGATTGTGTGATCAACTATGATCGGGAGAACCTTCAGAATCCTGTCGTCAATGCAAATGTATTTAGGAAAATAATGATTCAAAGTTTCAAATTCTAGATCAACATATTTAAAGCAAAAGAAAACTCTGGTACGCAGAGAGGGAACAAGGGAATAAAAGCTAATGAATCTGACACTATATAAGTGAGCAAATTAAAGAGAAAAGAACTAAAAAAAATATATCTATCAACAATGTTTATCGGTAAATTTATGCTAATCAGCAACAACTATTAAGATACTGCTTACCAACAGTTTCTAATGACAAAATCTCAACCCAAGAATCTAATGCTAGGTTTAATCAATCAAATCAATCATTGAAACAACAAAGAACAAAATTTATCATTAACAAAATCATTGAGCCTTTTTAGGTAGTGTAATTCAGATTTCGTGGCATTCATTTTATTTCTTTTAACTTCTTGACTATTTAATTTGAGAGCTTTATAATTTCTCTCACTGCTTGGAGTTGCCATGCGACAATTGCCTCTTCACAAACTGCACAACAACTGAAATAATTGAGATACTTGCTTACATCATGGATGATGATGGTAGATCATTAGTGAGAGATTAGAAGACCAACCATTCTGGATCCTAAGTTTCTTGGAGGCGAACTTGGGAATAACCACCTTTATGGTCGAGCAAGAAGTCCTAAAATGGACATTACAATGTCAAGGTGCTTCCATCAGATGATGGTAACTCTTTTATTCTCAAGAAATCAGGGCAATTTTGAAACCCTCCACACCACTATAAATAGGCTACAAAAACTGCAGATCTGACTTAATTTGGAAACTCACACAATTAGAAACTAACAATAGGTAACTACCTTCTCATTCCCAGAGTTTATTAATGGAAAAAGATGTGGATGCCAACTGCCAAGTGATTCAATTGCTGAGAGGCTGGGTTGAAGTCTGGTCTGGGCTTTGCCTGGGCCATTAAAAGTCTTTCTGAATAGGGCCCCAGAGCTTGGTCTGACCAGTTCAATTTCTTGGACCTAAGGGCCTGTTTGAGCACCCCTATCCTCCTTTGGGTTTCTTATATTTTTTGAAGTGAAATTAAAATTTGGGGGCAGTGGGAATTTCACGTTTGACTCAAGACCAGAAATCGTAACTTGTGATTCTCTATCCTCTACCACTAATTGCAAGGAACAACATGAAACATATAAACATTTCAATTTATCAATCTCTATACAGTCTTCAAATAACGTTTTTTAAGAAACTCCCCCTACATACAAGATAACCTAGATCTCTTCAGTTCAAACTTCAAAGACTGAATTGGGAATTTGGATGCATATATTAAGTTGTGTGTAAAACTTGTTGATATTAATCTGTTTAGCCCAAAACATAAACAACCTTTTTAGGATCCTGTGTGATTATGATTTCTTGACAACAGCGAGTTCCTTGATTCTGTGGGCAACCATGCGTACAAGGGAGTGTTTGAATACTTTGATAGCAATGGCCCTATATAGCAGCCAATGGAATGTCATTAGCACCACCCTGATCAAAATCCAAATCTACATTGATTTCAAAAAACATGCTGAGTTTTATCTTATTGCATGGAATCACATCGACCAAGTAGAATAAGAATAATAGATGCTCAACCTTCCAAGTAGCGTTTTTGAAGAAACTAATTTTATTATCCATTTCATGGAGACGCAGGTTATTACTGGTTATGATTCTTGCATACCTTGGGGAGTAGCAGCTTTACTTTAAAACTGAACATTAATGGTGAAAGTGGATGGGATCAATGAAAAATGTTAAATCACATCAGTCAAAGTCTTCTTGCATCCTATTTATCATTATCAGATCATATTATCACAGTGAATGACCCAAACCCATTGTTTAGATCCCACGGCAGTTAAGAGGGCCATTAGATACATTGTTTTTCAATTTCAATTTCTGTTACACCACTTTGAAATCTGTTCATCCTCTGCATAAAAAAATCTATGTTAACCATGAGAACCACATCAATAACCTAGTGGCCCTTGGCAGTGCCACTTTGGCCAGACCTAACTATGAGTTTTTGTCCTCCTTGATGTGCATGTCGACGGCTTCATGAGGATGATTCAATAAAATGAATTGTCTCAATAGTTGCATTCTTAAAGCTCTTAGTACAAGATACATTGTGTATATCAAGAGTTCTGAACCAATTATGATTGAAAATTCATTCATTGGTTGCATGTATCCTCCTCCAAGGCAGCCAAAAATATTGAAAATGTCTCTGAAGAAAACATCATGCTGAATATTTCTCTTGGAAGTTCAAGAAGTAATGGGTTATTTCATGTACAACCGTACTGTAATATATAATAATTATCAAAGGGTATGATAATGTTTGAATCTGTTTAATATGCGAACTTTTCCTATGGGAGCTTGAATCTCATACATCACCAGACGCGTTCATCTTGAGTTCCCACAAAACAAGTACAATTTTTTTTCCAGGACAAGTACAATTATTTTTATGGATGGCATTGTGGGGAAAAAAGAAAATGGAATCATTCAAATGGATGCTAGCCTGCTAAAATTTACTGAAATAAATTCATCATGAAAGCCTTGCCTAACTATGTTGGGGCCAGTTACTTGAATTTTGTTTTGCCACTCCAGTCTATCATGGGCCACATTCTCGAATAGGTTGCACTTCTTTAGATCTATCCTTACTACTTCCATCCATGTCCACTTCAACCTAACTCTTTTGCTTACATGGCCATCAACTTATATAGAGAAATTTCTCCTCACCGATGTTATTATTGGCCTATGTTAGACATCTTCACACCATCTCAAACGAGTCTCTCTTAACATATCCCGTATTGATGGTACCCCTATGCTCCTGAATGTATTCATTTCTAATTTTATCTTTTTATAGTTTTACTACACATCCATATCAAAATTCTCATCATTGCTACACTTTTTTGCGTGTTGGTTCCTAATTGGATGACATTCTACTCCATGAGTCATATCTAGTCTATTCGTTGTCTTACAAATGTTTTCCTTCAATCTTGTTGGTATACACTGATCACAAAGCACCTCAGAAGCATGTCTTCACTCCAACCATCCAACTCGTATCCTATGTTCAACTTCCTCGTCAAGCTCCCCATCCTTATCTATTAAAGATCCAAGTATCAAAAGGACTTTCTTTGCGGTATTTTTTGAGCTTCAATTCTCATAGGACTTAAATCTCTTTATATATCTCCACTAAAGTTGCAATTCATATATAGTTTCATTCTATGACTTATTTTAAAGCCCTTAAATTCTAAAGCCTCTTATCATCTCTCAAATTTTGGCGTAACGACATCTTAGAAATCAGGGGAGATTGGTTACCATTTTTAATAGAAGAGGATGGTAAGGGGTTTAAAGGGTATAGTCTCCAGTCAAATTAAAACCAGCCTGCAAAATGTTTCATATGTTCTAATATGTGTGTATCTATATATATATATATAGAGAGAGAGAGAGAGAGAGTGTGTGTGTGTGTCACAACTCCATCAAGTTAAGTTAAACTGCAATGTTCTTTAAGTGATCAGCTGATATTCAAAAGAAAAAAAATTTTTCATTTTACTATCCACCTTTATTGCACAATATTAATGTACTTTGTTACTGTTTCATGTAGGGGGGTATCGAAGATGGTGAAGATCCACAATCTGCTGCCTTTAGAGAACTACAAGAAGAAACTGGAATAGTATCAGCTGAAATTATTGCAGAGGCAAGTTTCTGAAGTTGTATGCTTTTAATACTTGTTCTTACTTTGAAATACATTCATCTAAAGCATCATACAATATATAATTAATTTTTAATGTGACTCCTTCCTCCCTTTCTTCCTTTGTAGTAATAGGCTAAGCATTACTAAAGCAGGAATATGCATCAAGCTACATATCAGAAACGTTAAAAAAGAGTTCTTATTGGCTTTTGCATCTCAAAAAAGGTATAGTTTGTTGAGGCATCAAACCCAATACAGGTGGAGCCCATAGTTAGGAAATTAGGAGAACTAGAAAGCTGAACCTTCGATCTGATGGGATGCATTGGAGATGAGTGATGCCCTAAGTATCCCCCATATTCATGGCACATGGGGCATGGACTATGATCACAAGCTTAACTGACACCGAACCTTCATTTGACAAACAGAATTACATTTTTGCATGTGGGTGCTTTAGATGTAATTTCTGATTAGTTTTGAGGACCGAGACATTTTTAGTACATCCAAGGCATTCTAATCTCTAGAAATGTTTAATTTGGATTGTTGTTCATATTAAGATTATCTATGTGTGTTTTTTGATCAGTTGATAAAGGAGTAATACCATAAATAGCATCATTTCGGATTTTGATATACTGAACATGAACCAGGGTTCTCACCAAATGAGAAGGCTGGAGCAAATTAAGAGACAATTTTCATTTCATAATGGTGATAATCTCTAGAAATGTTTACTCTGCATAAGTTCTGATAAAATAAGTTATCTATTAATATTGTTTGCTTCATTGATGCAGAATAATGCTATATAATAGCATCATTATGATTTTTGATTTTGTAAACTTGAACCAGAATTCTAGCCAAATAAATAGGTTGGAGCGAATAAAGAGCTAATATTCTTTCCACAATTGTGATGAAAGTTACGCTTGTGCAATGGCAGGTTCCACTCTGGCTAACCTATGATTTCCCCCCATCTGTCAAAGCAAAAGTCAACCGCTTGTGGGGCGGAGAATGGAATGGTCAGGCACAAAAATGGTAAGCTGTTTCCCTGTCACTAAATTGCACTGGTATTATTAGCCACATCAGGAGACCTTTTTAATAAATCCACAGGTATAAGGCCATCGGCCATGAGTCCAGATCCTCTCCATCAACTGTTGGACCAATGAAGAGTTATCTGATCTAGCTGGTAGAGTGGAAATATGGGACGCGGCATTTTTTTTTTTTTTTTTGTGCCTCCGTCATATCCAAGGGTGGTAGTGGATTGGCTATTTAAAAAAAGTTTAATTCATTAGTTGTTGCTATCTATCATATATAAGGTCATGAAATAGATGATCTAAATACAGTGTGACAATTCTATTTTGACTGGTATTTGTGGCCCTAGATCAGTTAGCTAGCAATGCTTAATGGTTTTATTTTTGAAAGATGCCAATCAACAATCCCTCCTCATATCTGGTTTGCCAATGACTCCATATAAATGCAGTGACTCTTATTTCTTAAACTTCCTGAGAATGCTCCACCATTGGCTGGAGAGGAGTCAGACTTATAAAGCGTCACTTGTCCTATCTTGTTTAGATTTCATTCGTATGCATTCATAATTAGATTTCAGATAAGTCTTCTTCTAGGATGCCATATTTTGAATCACATTGCATTTCTACTTCTTGGATAGTTCAAAGACACAATTTAGTTGTATAATTGTTTATTCAGTCATCCAATTCAGAATTCAGCAACTGTTCATTTCCTCTGAATCTCATACATCCTGATTATAATTAGGAATCTTTTCCTGTTGTGCCTTTTTCTTATTTTAGCAAGAAATTTATATGCCTCTATTTAAGAATTTATGTGTGTGAGATTATGTGTGGATGAGAAAGACCTTTCTGAAAGGACTCTTTTTGGTGACGGGGAGTTGATGGTCATGGGTTTCACACACACACACACACACAGTACTTGTGATGCAATTTGAGGCTTTTGTCTATGAAACTTTAAGCAGGGGATTTTTGGGTTTGATGTAGGGACTGTTATGAATGAATCATTTCAGTTGGTTAGCGCTGCTAAAGTGTTTTCCAAATCCAATGGACATCAAGATGATAGAGAAAATCTCTATCAACTATCATGAATTGCATTGCTATGTTCTCACACTGAAACTATATCCCTAACTGGCTGGGCTACATTTACCAAAAAAAAAAACTAGCTGAGCTATAGCTGAAGACTAATATTTTTGTATGGTAGCTATGAATTGTTAACTTTTTACTAATCTAATATGTTTTGGCAGGTTTCTGATGAGATTCACTGGAAATGAGAGTGAGATTAACCCATCAAACGGAGTGAAAGACACTGAATTCCCAGAGTGGAAATGGACCGGTCCTGCAGATGTCATTGAGCAGGTACATCACAAGGCATCCTTAAAACATTTCTTCGGTCAACTTGCTATTCAGTGGTCTGTAATATGATAAATTGATAATACACATATTTACTTTCACTGTACACATTGTGTGCATGTATCCAAAGTCTAAACCCAAACTGTCGAGCATTGACCACATTGTAGTGTAACTAAAAGAGCTCAATGAATGGGTGACTTTCTTTTTGGAATTGGTAACACATTCATTAAAGGGAACCAACAAACAGTGAAACAAACTCAAAAAGAACGGTACAAGAGCAATGAACCACTACTAAATTACATAACCTCTCCCACCCAAGGAACCTACTTATCAACCCCATGCTTGGCTAAAGCATATCCCATAGAGTTGGCGGATCTAACCTCACAACGGAAAGAAACTAAGATAGTAGAAAACAACTCCCTAATTTCATTAAATAAAAAATTGAAATTTCCAAGGATTTTTCCTCTGATTAGACACCCAGGCTTTCACATTAAATGAGTCACTTTCCACTAGAAACTGACCATTATACCTTCCAGAGAACATATTCAAAGCCTCCAAATGGCTAACAACTCTACTTCATTGAAATCGCAAACACCCACATTCCTAGATAACAAAAGTAAGACCTCCCCCTTGCTATTGCGAAGCACACCTCTAATACCTGCTAGCCCTAGTTTACCTCTTGAAGCACCGTCCACATTAAACTTTAAAATCCCAATAGGTGGGGGAGACCAAGGAACGATCCTCCTTACCTTAATTGGGCCACAACCCATACAAGCCTCCCAACTTGAAACGATATCGTCTATGTTAAAATTGGAGAACTCCTTTCTTACTAAAGCCCATTTGCAATCCTTATAGGAACCTTAGAGATCAAGTTTTCCACGGAGGAAGTAGAGCTTGAGAAGATCCTATCGTTCCTTTCTTTCCATATGGACCATAAGATAGCAAAAGGGACCAACCTCCACAAAACACGCCCACATCCAATAAAATATGCACCCATCCATCACTCCACCGCAGTAGCAATATAGTTTGAATAGCACCAAGCAAGACTGCACCTCTCGATAAAATTACTCCATACACTAACCACTACATCGTAATGAAGGAAGACGTGGCTTACCGACTCCCCTTCCTTATCGTACATTATACAAATGTTAAAAAAAATATTAGAGGTCAACCCTTTCCTTCTGAGATTATCCACCGTTTGTTGGTTAGCAGTTGTGACTAAGGTCTCCTCCTATGATTATCCACCGTGGAGACCTTAGTTGCAATTTTAACAAACAAAAAGCTTCAACCTGCGGTGGAGCCAACCCCAACCACACATGCGACAAATGAGCCCTAAAAGAGATGTTACCCTCCAATGCTAAGGAGAAAGCTTTGGCTAAGAACTCTCTGGATATGGAATGCTTCCAAATCCTAGAGTCCTTCGAATCCTTGCAAACAAAAATGTTAGTAAGAAAATTCGATCACTCTCAATAAAAATCACCCTCTAAAAGATGCAGAGTCCTTTTAAATGACCCCTTCCACACTATACAATCATCCCTCACCTCAACACAATCATTGCCGGAAGACTCCTTATTAACAACAATTCTAAAAAGCCCCACCCCCAACCAATCATCCAACCAAAATCAAATTGTCCTTCCATCCCCCAGTGAATGGATGACTGTGACTCTCCATGTTAATGAAAGGCCAGTTAACTGATTTTTGAGGCCACACCCCATCCAAAGTGAGAGAACACAATTATAGGATTCATCTATATGTGTACCATCTCTACTGTCTCTCTACGTGCATTCAGGTAGACATCCATGTTTTTTCTCTTATAATGTTTGGTGTGTAGAAAGCTTACCACGGGACGGGTTATTTCCATGCAGGCAGTGGATTATAAGAGACCCGTATATGAAGAAGTTATAAGGACATTAATGCCTTTCTTTAATAGCAGAGCAGCAAAGTAACATCTGTGAGAAGGTAGAATTAAAATGCAGGTACATGATGTGCAGGGGTTTACAGTTACTAGCCAATGCTTCTTAACTTTATTGGCTTTGCTTGTTCTCTTTGGATTATTTAGTTTCTATCCCATTCTGTAAATTTTCTGTTCTAAAGACATGAAACAAGGGTTTAACAGTAGGTTGAAAATTATTGAATGGTAATGGCGAGGGGTCAAAAGTAATAAGAAAACCTTTCTGAGTTATTGTTCTTTGAAGTAACATTTATTTTATAATCTTTTAGCATCTCTTCCGGACAAGGGGCCTCATATCTGGTTGTCTTTAACGTACCATACAGGTAACACTGCCCTCTGACAAGGGTTCGGTGGACTGAACTATTACCAGTGAGCTGAGATAGAGCTGATGGTTATTAGTGTTTTGTAATGTGAATCCTAGGTGGGCTGAATAAGGGCTGGGCCATCCTGGTCTGGTTGTGGCCCAGCTTGCCTGTGGAGCTGGGTGGTCCGACCTTTTGCAAATGTGAGGTGGGACCAAGCCTGAGATTTGGGCTCAATGTATAAATTGGCTGCACTGGAACTGAGCTATGCCTAAAGGTTCAATCCAACTAGATAAACCTGCCTGCGCAGTGAAATTTTTCTTTTCTTAGTAAAAATGGGCTGACTCTTCATTGTTTAGTGACGGATAGGCCTGACTTTTAGCGCCATGGGCTGGACCCGGATTTAAGTATTAGGCTTGACAAATTCAGAAAAGGTTGGCCCAATATATCTCATGCATGGGACAGCACCAGTTTTAGGCCAGGCATTTAGTCACCTGAGATGGACCCTTAGGTATTGGGCCTAATAACTTGGCTTAGGCTATTCTGTCCCAACCTAAAACGATATGAACGCAGGCCTAAATCTTGAGTAATAGCATCTCGAGAAAATAGGGGTGCATGCGGAAGATGGCAGACTCTTTGAATTATTTTTCAAAATGGGTTGTTTTATATGCTCAAGGCTTCAAGATATACTCGGCACAGTGCAGGAATTGTGGTGTCTAGCGATGTTTCTGGTGAAAATTTGATTCTAGTTCGATTGTTCCTTTAGTCTTGAGGATGGCAAATTCACAAAGTTCCTGTGTCTTTTTAGTAGGCATTATTCAGAGTCCTCTTTACATATGATGAGTAGAAAGTAAAGATCATGTGCTCCTGCCTCCCTCTCGGAGGGACTTTCATGTCACTTACCAGCCGGTATAGCAACCTGGTCAAGAAGATTGTGAATTCAAGAGGGTCTTACAACACCACCTACTAGCATTGTGTATCAGGTAAGGCCCTAAATGGTTCGAAGTCAGGACCTTAGCCTCTAAAAGAAAAAAAAAATCATCTAGATAAGACAGAGTAGCCAAAAAAACGGGAAAAGGGAAAAAATTGAGAGGAGCTTACAACCCTTAAAAAATAGTAAACTCTCCAAAAAAAAAAAAAAAGGCAACAGGTCGAGAGACGGCCTTTGAACATCCTTTGAGATGGAGAACAAGGAGTTTGAAAGGTATTCAGAAAGGCATCTCTTAGCCCAGCTGAAGGAGACAGACCTGTCATTGAAGATTGTCTCATTTCTACAATACCAAATTGTGAGGATGACGTGGTAGAAAATCAGAGCTGCCCAATGCCTGGAGGTTGTGTTCCTTCCCGCAGCCAAAGTGGACCAGCTGTGGGTAGCAGTTTAAGTGTGGGCTTTTCTTTCTCCATTTTGGTAAATAATGCTCAAATAGAAAGACTAAAGATTCCCTTATCAAATTGGAGGGGTGTAAAGATTCGGTTAATCATAGGATTTGAAAATTCCATTAACCAAATCAAACCGTCGGTTTTCGGTTTTTAAAAACCGTAATCATAATCGTACCCTAAAAAATCATTAAAAAATTGAACCGCGGTTAACTGTATTAGACAATTCAGTTACAGTTAACCGTATTAAGAAAGGATTTGAATATCGAAAAGCTGTAGAGGTTCTGTGATAAGAGATCAACGATTGAAATTAATATAAAAATATGACTTGCGATGTAACGGTTTGGTTAACCGCACATGGTTAACCAAACCATATGTTGCAGTTCAATTCAATTAATAACCGTAAGTTCAAACTAAAATCGAAATCGAACTGTGAAACACTATTTTTCGATTTTAATAATGGTAACCGCAATCAAACCGTGAAATACGGTTGTTAACCATCGATTTGGTCGGTTAGACAGTTTTTCGATTTTTCTTATACCCCTATCAAATTGATATGGTCTGCTTGTAGACTTGAGTATTAAGTCCAACAACCAAACAAGGAATCAAATTGATATGGTCTGCTTGCAGACCTGAGTCTTAAGTCCAACAACCAAACAAGGAATTGAAGTTGTGAGGTTTAGGTATATGTATTTGTCCACTTTTCAGGAATAAAAACAAATGGGAAACTGAATTTCTCTTGAACAACTTTTCTTTTGACAACTGTTTCCATCTGTCTCTTTTGTACACTAACGCAGTAAATGCACACAGGTCTGTATGTTTGAATGGAAATAGCCAATCTTAAGCTAAAATGAGAAAACCTAAAAAGACCATTATCTTTGATTGTGTAAACAGTGGGGAACATGGTCTCTGCATTCAGGGAAGATATACGTGGCACAAAAGCACATTGTCCTCACGGCCTGCTCAAGATAAGTTAAGGCCTAAAGCAACAATTTTAAATGTGATCTTGCTTTAATATTACTATAAATATTTTACTTAAATTATATTTGGAAACGGAAGGAGATACTAATTAAGGAAAATCATATTTGGAAAACTTAATACTCTAACAAAAATAAAATACCCAGTTGAGATTGGTAGACCCAAAAACTTAGTTTTCTTCTTAATGTTGAGTCAATTTTTTAATAATAATTGAAGAAAAAAAGTATAATTGATATTTAGAATAAGTAAATATGAACTCAACGGGAGCACTTTGTGAATATTATCCATCAGCAATTGGTATTTTGTGCCCTATGATGATTGAATGTAGGGGTAAAAATGGTGGAACCAACAATAAATATTATATGGGGACAAGAATCATTTAATTGTAATTAGAGGTTATTATTCCTAACTTGACGCACAAAACCCAAACTATTAATTTATGGTTGGAGTTAACATTTATGATGAAATAAATGAAATGTGATGGGTTTGAATTTAGTACATTCTTGATATTTGATAATCCAACTTAACTAATTGCAAACACATGCTAATTCAACCCAAACCGAACCTGAACCTGTTAATGTAGAGTTTGGGTTGAGATTTTGATGCAGGACCATGAACACTATCCTACATTGAAGGTTTTTTAAGTCAATTGACAAATAAATAATCATAAATAAGATTATTAAATAATTGAACCCCAGTCAACCGTAAAACCAATTGCTGAACATCGTATGGTGATAATTCCACCATTTGAACATAATATGGCTCATAACCTACCGGTGGAATAGCATGTAACTAGAACCAAACTGTTAACCTTCAATCACATCATTTAGAAAATAATAATAGAAAACATAGGAGTTGCTTTTTTGAAATGTGAAAAGATAACATTTTTTTTTTTTGGAGTATTAAAAGATGAGACTTCATATTTTGGGGGGAAACAAAACGCTAGTAGTTGCTTTTTTGGAATGTGAAAAAATTATATACATATATATATATATTAATATGAATAGATGAGGCCTTTTCTTTTTGTTGGAAATAAAAGAGTGGCAATTGCTCATTTTAAAATTTGAAAAGATGTTAGTTGCTGTTATGAGACCTTTTTTTATTAAAAATAAGGATGATAATAGTTTTTTGGAGCCTTATTTTGTGAGGCCCAAAGCAAAGGCTTTTATGGCCTTGTGGAAAAGCTAGCGCTGATTGTCCTTGACAATAATGCCCAACCACCGGCCCAACCAAAAACTAACCTTCCAATGCAGGGTTTATCTTAACCCTTTGGTTTTTTTTCAAGTTGGGTTCATGTTGAGTTCACTCTTGCTATTTCATCCACCACCCCAAGCAGACCCAATATTATTGATTGCACTAGGTGTGCCTAATCTACCCAAACCTGACAGCTTAATTTAATGTTTGGGTTGAACCTCTTAAGTTATTGGTTGAGTTTATGCTGATATTTTCAATCCAATTATTAAAATTGTCAAATATATATATATAATATTCATGTGTATATTTCTTTCATTATTTTGGTGAGAAATACTCTTTTTTTGTAAAAGTATTAATGTATAAAAGGATAAAATCATTATACTTTACATACTTTTTTGACATTGATAGGTCTAAAAAAGGATAAAAGGGTGAGGAACGTATGAACATGAAGACATAACCCCATTAGCTCCCAAATATTACATTTAGCTCACCGGCCTGCGTCCTGCTTTCACTTTCAGGTCACTGATGAGGCAGTTAAGATTGTCCCAACACTTTTGGAAATTTTCTCAGGTGGGACCTGCCTGATTAATTGTCTCGAATGGGTAATCCACTATGGGACTCTCCAAAACAATGATGGCGAGTGCTCACTGTAGACTATGGGCACAGGTGGGGAACCATCTACAGACAGATTTAGATCATTCAGTGGGACCCACTTTCTACGGATTCTGAAGTAGACGGCACCCAATGGCAAAAAAGAAGTAGAAAGTGCAGTGCTTTTTGTGTGCGAGTGTTGCGGGTCAGAATTCCCCTTGAAATGGATAAGTTCGCCAAATAGATGGAATGTTGGCAAAATAGCTAGGACTGAAGGTCGCTGAAAATGACCTTACCTTTTTTCTCCAGTGGCGACTACCATTATTTTCTCCCAAATCTCCAGTGGGGCTACTTTAATGTTCTGTCGTTCACTAAATAACACCGTGTACACCTAATGATCTGCAATGCTCTCTTCTAACTTAACCCAAAGTCAATTTGGTGACTTGGGGCTTTGATTGGGGGTGTTCATGTACAGGGCCAAGTTAAAGCATATCTGCGGCCAGCTCATGCCCTACATAGGATATAAAAGTCAAGCCTGAGTCCTCCCATTTAATGAATCGACCTGGTTGAATTGGGATTTTTTAGCAGTTTTGCGGTCATTCAATAATTGTTTGTACTAATTAAATTAACTTTCTAGCATTGCTCACATGGGCCAGGCCGGATTGGGCTTTGCACTTGTCATCACTTAATCCAAGCCCACTCCAATTATTAAACGCGACCTAATTATATATCCAACCTGGGCCCAAAGCGAACCGCAGATGGGGCTCAAGTTGTCTCAGCCCATGAGCACTCCTAATTTTGCGGTAATGTCATTGCCATGGTTCCTTAGAGCTTTATTTTATTGTTATAATGAGTTCTACTTTTCCGCTCAATTATATTTACGGTCAAATGTTTGGTGAATCGAGTTCGCGTGGGATCAAACATGTAGTCCCTCGGCAATAGCTAAGTTGGATAGAGACATGTGTGTAAGAATTTGAATAGCATAAAAGAAGGAGAAAAATGTCAACTCATTGCCAAATTGATCCTTATGTTTAGTCATTGCGAAATTGATCCTTACTATTGTTCTAATTCAACCTCATAGGTTAGCCCGACTTCGACCTCAAGAATTCAGGGTTGGGATTGACATTTTCAATCAATAAACAAATGGGTCAGGTTCGAGTTTGATTAAACCTACAGCCATCCCCCTTGGATGTGACGGAACTAATCCAACCAGACCCATCGCTGCTCATTCCTATAGTCCTGGTCGAGTCTGGTGCAGTGTATCAGAAGTGGGGTCCTAGGAATTTTAATAGCCGGTTGTATATATGCAGTAAACCGTTTTACATTTCTAAGTATGACACTTGATCACCACAATGTGGGTTAGGCCCAGGCGGGAACCAGGAAATATAACTAAGAGGGCCATTGTCTTAAAAAAAAATGGAGGGGCCAAAATGAACAACTTCGTGGCCGTCAGCAGATATGAGGCATGTGATTTGACTCTTCAATCCAGAGATTTCTTTAATTCAAAAGAAAATCAAAGGGGACAGTCCACAAAAGTGGCCCGATGCAATCCATTTGCCATTATCTTTTTGTCCATGGGGCTTTCCTTGTTGAAAGAGACTTTCACAAAGAAACAAACAAAACAGCAAAGACAAAGCGAGGCAAAGACCTGAAACAATGCACATTGTCCATGACGTTAGGGAAAATTTTCACATGTGAGCATGCTACAGAATATTTTTATCTATATGCTGTCCACTCATGGCACCAATTAGAAGAATTACTCCCCCGAATTTAACGGGGATGAAAATGTCTCATCATATACAATCAAAGAGAGATGGTCAAACTCATTGAATTACCTTACCTCAAGCAGGTGGCAAAGCGGGCCTGTACTTGCAGTTGTTTGTATTGTGAGGAAATCTTTGTAATCTGACCCACAGGATGAATAATTTGGGCTACCTAGAAAATTCTAAGACACTTTCCAAGTCTTTGGATTCATACTACTAGCCAAGAAAAAAAAAAAAGTCTTTGTATTCATACATTAGATAAAATCTCAAAATATGTTTAGTGATGGAAGATGTAAATAAAATTAGGCCTTTGGACAACTAGTCTTAAAAAAAGGGTAAAATGATGAAGGTTCTCCCTTCTAAAACTTTGTCAGATACAGTTTTTTTCTGAAACAACAGGGGGAGCTATCTTTTCAAATTTTAATGGATGCCAAACCACTAGATTGAGAAATTCTGTGGAAATTTCAAAGGGGTCAACCGAGGATTCAACAGGGTCCGACCATGAGATTATAATTAAAAATAAATAATAAACATCTGGGTTAGGTATTATGGGGTCAACATTGCATATATATGGATGTAATTGACAAAAGAAAAAGAAATAGGCAACATGATCACTATTTATCTGTGGAAATATTAAAAACAATGGTATAGATTCAATTAGGTTGAAGTGTTGGACATATATGGTCCTCATGACCACATGTCTAATATTTTGGAGCCCACAGCTTGAGCCCACTAATTTTATATGCTTTTCCCTTTTTGTTTTGAGTTTTACTATATATGACTTGGATTCAATTTTAGTAAGCCCAATCAATTAAAATATCTTGGTTGACTAATCTCTGAGGAAATTAAGGAAATTTATCTTTAATGAATTTTTTTGATGAAAAGAAATTTCTCTAGGGCTTATCTATAAAACTGGTTTTTCGGTCATCTCTCTTAACTTACAAGATCTGAAACATACCCATCAACTCTCACGTATCTTGGAGTGGGTGATAAGGGAGATAGGAGAAAACCAAATTTGAGAATCAAGATCTACTCATCATCAAGATCATGGCACAAGTTACGCATTTATTTTCTTGAGATAATATATTGTTTAATGCATAAATCTAGATCCTTATGTTTGATGTTTTATTACAAACCTTATTAGATCTAACATGAAGGGCATCCAATAGCATTATATATGACTTTGAGGATAAAGAGTTTAGGTGAATAACATCACGAGGGAATTCAGTTTCTTCCTATTATAGTACAATCATCTACAATAAATTATTTTGGGAGAGTTGGGTTTGTGGTCAGCACTGCCGGAGTCCCTGTTGGCTCTCCATGCTTTGGGCAACTCTACATCACGTGTAGTAATTTTTGTTATTGTATAATGGGTAGTGAAGACTAGGCTGAAAGAAACCATTATCGGTCTCTTCCTTAATTGGGTGGGACTCCTATTGATAAGATGTCCCAGTAGCTTTTCTCACATATGTTTCGAAGGCTTGTAGAACATAGCGATGGAGATGTGGATGGGTAGGATTGGGACCTATAACCTGATACAGCTGAAAAGAAAAGATTCTAGACTTTTAAAAAGAGGTTAAACCACTAAACTAAGGTTTCCCACAAATTTAGAGATGCAAATGGGTCAAGTTGGGTTGACCACCATGCGAAAATTTTTTTATGCCCAACCAAAGCCAGCCCATTTGTTGATAAAAATTGGAAAACGTAACCGAAACATAAGCACCACCCATGAGCACCTATTTTTACCAGCCCATGGGACCCCAGGTGGTCCATCTATTTTCCTCGCGCTCACTGCCCCAAACCCCTTATCTTTCCGCACAAGCATTACTTCTAAAATTATTAAACTTGAGGACAATTGACCTAGGAGCTAGGATGATGTAAGGAGTTCGGTAGTTTGCATAGTCCTAATCCGCATTCAAGAATCAAGACTTTCAATCCTTCACCTTTCCATGATGGGTATCCCCCTAAGGGAGCATCATAACGGGGTGCTCAAGGGAGCTACCCTATATGTATATTTTACCAAAAATCACTAAACTGAACGATGATGAAGAACGCCTTACCCTTGCACTCCATGGTAGTTTGGTGAACTATGAATTACTAGGGTGAATTGGCCAATCAAAATGCAGAGAGTCAGGCCAGGTTGGGTTCGAGTTGGATTGATGGGTCGCCAGACAAGTGTAGATCTAACTAAAACCTGCCTGTTTATAAATTGAGTTAAAAATGTAAACTGAAACGGGTAAACAAGCATAGATCTAACTTAAACCTGCCTGTTAAACTGAACTTGATTTAGTGTGTTGTGCTTGGGCTTTGTTGGTAGTCGGCTATGAATTTCAACCTTTTCTGATAGATATAGATATGGGCAATAAATTATACATGAGGGGCGGAACCAAGTATTATTAGGCGGGCGGACTGCACTCGCGAGATTCCAGAAGCCCCTTAGATAAGCCCTTGAAATATTTAATTTTATTGTTTAACGTCTTCATTTGATCATTGCCCACACCATCCAAACAAAAATAATGGTCCGCCATTGTTATGCATTATTAGGAAATGGTAGAAAATTACTTAAACTATATATATTGCTCAGGCAGGATTTGATTGCAGCCTTGGAGGTGAACAACAAGAAAGAAACATCAGCGGCTAGATTGATCAGACGTGGGTTCTAGATCAGAATGTCTGTGACCCAATAATAGCGGGCTTGGGACTGTGTATGACGTGAGTCTGTCAAATTTTCCAAGACTCTGCACAGCCTGAGTAAGAAAATTTTTTTTAAAGGTGGCAGAACAATTCATTAAGCTTGCATATAATAGTTATCATATATGATAAAAAAATATCCCAGTCATTTTCAAGAAAAGTCAGGCCATCCCTCGCTTTGGATCGGTCCAACCTATAGGACCTGAAAGGATGAAAACCATAGACGCCACATAGCATTGAAACGTCTCCCTATAATTTACACTAGCACAATAATACGTGTTAAGCACAGACATAACTCATGAGGTTAGGGTTCATGCTCAACATAACTAGTTTTGACAATTTTTGGTAATTTAATACATATATATTGACTGCTGTTGTGTTTTACTTATTTATTTAAAGCATAAAGGGTCATGAGTTCAAATCCCTTCACGCATACAATTTTTAACTTTTTACAAATGCTCCATAAAATAGTCAAAATTGGAAGTCAAAATTGGAAGAACTCTAGTCAAAATTAAATGCCAAACCCGTTTCTTTAACATATTATAATGTATGTAAAAAATGATAACCACCTGATTGGATAGAGGTATTGCTTTGAGGGTGAGTGGAATAAATGTCAAATTTTGCATGATCAATTAGAATACTTATACAAATTCAGGTAGGAGGTAGGTAGCTGGGCCTCATGGCTTTGGACTGTTCATATAAATATATTTCGGATGAAACTGATTAAATCCTAAGTCCCAACCCCTAGTTTTGCTATCCACATTTGTTTGATCAAAACCGATCAAAACCATTCACGTTTTATGCTTGATTTTGTGTATCATCCGAATTTTCACATCAACGCCGTTCATTGTTCATCACAGCTGGACTTTCAGTTGAGACCCAACTTGACTGAAACCGACACAAGACAGGCTAGGTCCATATCGTGGACAGGCCAGGCTGACCCGGCCGATTGACTTTCTTGTAGTTGTTGTGGTGAAAAGTTGAAAACGGGTCCCTGCATACATATATATAGGACGAGGATAACATGTTATGTGTCCAATATTTTTATTTTGAACAATGTTGGGTCTACTGCTGCATTCACTCGAACAAACTCAGGTCGAGGTTCTGATCAATGATTTCATACTCAAAGGACACCAAATATAGGAGGTGTCCTGGCTATATATATATATATATATATATAGAGAGAGAATATTCATGTGCATCTTTTTTTTAAATGTATTAATGTACAGAAAGATAAAACCATCACACCTTATATATCTTTTTTATCTTGATAGATCCATAAAAGGAAATTTTCCTCACCATATGGACACGAATAAGCACAAAAAACTAGTATTTGAGCCTCAATTGTGGCCCATTTATGGACACCATTTATTCTGGTCCAGTTCCGTGCCTTTAATTTAAATTGGGCTATGGGTTGGGCCTTTTTCTTTGCTGAAATCATGAGAATTACAGTTGAGTAGGTTACGAATTTTCTAAGTGCTCTCTCCACTTGGTTTTATGAATGCTGAGTGCCTTTTTCTTCTTTTTTCTCTTTTTTTGGGCTAAGTTGGCTAATTGTCCAGGAGTGATAGTTTCAACCTGAAGACAGAAGGATCAATTTATAGGATTGTGTATGATACCAAAGTGTCAACACTATTCAACCATGAGTGTGTTGTCCAAATACTTAATACTTGGTAACATTTTGAAAACTTAAGTTTGAAGAATTCAACAGGCCCCAAGTGACATCTCACTGGGCTGGCTTTTTGGCATTACACTGTTCGAACTGGGAATTCACAGGGGACTGACATTGCTGCACCTCTAAACAAACAGGCCCACTTATCGTCCCATAACTTGTACCAGAATTTGTAGATTTCCTATTTGTAATTTATGTTTAGGAATGGTACAGTATGAAGGGGACCCAAACCTTAACCTATTTTCTCCTCAACATTCTTAGAAATTTTATTGCTCCCTCAAATTAAGGAAGTAATATTCTCAATTGCCAAGGGTTAATGGCAAATTCATGTGTAAACAAAGAGGTGGCTTGAACTCTTGGTTTTGCACGGAAAAAAACCTGAAAATAAAATGTCCAAAGGGGTATATGCGCTAAATTCAAACATGACAAAAACAGAGAAAGAGACAATGCATTGCACTCTGTAAGAGTCCTAGAAAATTCATTTCCATGCTCCAATGATTGAAACTTAGAAAGACTAGACTTATGGACAACGTCTGAGAAAGACACTCAAAACTCACGAATTACGTCTCATTCAAAAAACTTGACAAAAAGTTATGCATTTGTCTAACCACCCTAATAAAGTCTGATATAAAATATGAGCAGATTTGCCTTTTATGAATTGTACACTAATCTAACCATAGTTATCCAATAACTCGTTTCTTTTAATATTTCCTGGTTCCTATTTATTGAGTTTTTTTTTAATTACTCTTGACATAAATTTTACTATAAGAGTTGACTCATGCATTCAGCTTGGAGATGGCTCCCTTGGAAAGATTAATGGCTATCTACTCCCACGACCTATAAAGTAACTTTGCCAAGAAGAATTTTGCATGACGATGGTGTAGTAATAAAGCTCATTGACCAAGACTTGAAGTGGTGGGATGTGCAAAAAGTTTGAGGTGCTTTTCTCCCACATGAAGTTGAAGCGATCATTAAGATCCCTTTGAGCTTTCAAATGTTGAGTGATGTTAAGGTTTGGGCGAAATATAAGTCAGGAGATTTTTCTGTGAAAAGTATCTATGTCGTTTCACAGCGGCTTCAAAAAGACATTAGCATGGTGGAAAGTGCAAATTAAGGGACTAGGAGATAGTTTTGGATATAGTTGTGAAATATGCAAGTTCCAAACATGATTAAGACTTTTGCATGGCAAGCTTGTAAGGACATCTTGTCCACAAAAACTAATCTTGCTGAGGGTCGTCACAACCCGAGCCCAGAAATCGGGGGTTAGAGAAAACCTAACCAATGACACATGTACTCCCGGCATGTACACCTAGACCTCGCCCAAATGTACACACACAAGGGATCAATCACACGTGCAAACAAGCGTACGCGGAAGCTGTAAGTATCAAGGCATACTACAAGATAATAAAAGACACAATGATTACAAAAGATTAGACTGATTACAACAATGTACAACAAAATAGAGGGACTAGTCCACAAAATCAAAATACAAATATAAATCAGACCCAGAATACAATCTACAGAAAAATCCCCCAGATAAGCTCAGACACAATGGAGGAGAGAATAAAATAATGCAAACCGCTCTCAGAAGAATGGATCAAGTCCACTCCTCTAGGCCGGAGGGGGCCTCGGGAGCCTCTCCTGGAGTCGGGTTGACCGACGCAGGATCGGAAGATAGATCTGAGCTTGCAACACCAAGAACAACTCATAAGTACAACGACTTAGTAAAATATAAGCCACAAGAAGATAACACGAATTGTATCTATCAATGAGTAAAAGTAGTAATGCAAAGATCCACAGTGAGCATATTCGTATACTACGCAAATCGTGCATAAGAATAAGTATGCTGTCGGAATCATCAATAGAGATACAATCAAGCTGGCTACTATACTTGCCATATTCTCCCTTTCGAGAGCAATCAATAGGAGAACACCATCGACCGGGCCAGGGTATGAATGGGTCTCTAATTCCCGGGGTTCAGAATCCCAGGACAAGAGTACTCTGCAGAGGCAATCACACATACTAAGCCAAAGTTAACCCCGTCGGGTATCCTGAGGCTGGGGCTGAGGCTGAGTAGTGCCATAGATAGACAATTGCAATCAAATCATATGATGCACATCAATCAATATCACATACAGATCTCGTATCACAATCTATCACAATAAACAAAACAATAGTAAATGCATCACATACTGAAACGCAATACGAATGATAATACGAATAACCAATGAGAATAAGCACTGACGAATTAGTACAAATAACAAATCATCACTGAGCTCAAGTACTCCATAGGAGCAATGACAATTACATAGTAGTGGATTGTGCCTGCCCGGGCTTCGTTCTGGGGATGCTGCTACATTTCCCACAGATTCTAGTAGTCCAGTGCAGAACACATAAGATAGCAAAACCGAAATCAATATGCTGTACAAATCAGATTTACTATGATGAATCAAGGTCAATTACAAGCCAATCCTACCTATTTATCCAGTGTTTCTAACCGTACATGCTGATGTAGTTTTAAGGTAGTCGATACACAGTTGTTCAATCGAGGAGTGTTGCATCTTACTACGAAAGTGTACCAAAGTCCCTTAAGCCAACACCCATGGACAGTGCCAAACAACTGGATAACATACATGAATGAGACGCAGCCATCGAGATCATTCATGTCATTCAGACATTCCATTGGGCATGTTCGGGTTGTCTACATTCTAGCATGGGGGTCATATCATGTTTTTTCCTTGATCCTAATCTTTTTATTCATTTCTCAGGGTCACACGGTGTAGCCGTAGGTGAACATACGGCTTAGCCGTATGCATCTTACGGCGTAGCCGTAATCTGCACTGCGGCGGAGCCGAGGTTCCCCAAACTATTCATCCGCATTTACGGCTTAACCGTAATTTGCTCTACGGCTCAGCCATATCTTGTTCCACGGCTTAGCCGTAGCACAATAGACGGCTTCGATCTGGCTGGCCGTAGAAGAGCAGCACATTTGCCAACTCTCAGTTATTTCAGATGTTACCCTATATTGATATACGGTTAAGGTCACGGCTGGGTCACGGCTTAGCCGTATGCTATTTCACGGCTCAGCTGTAGCACAATTCATGGTTTAGCCGTGAGTGCGCTGAGTCAATTTCCTGAAACAGTTACAGAGTTACAGAAATGGCTAACTCTTGACAGAAGGCAGAAAGATAAGAACAAAACTTACTCAATAGGGCTGTACATCCATGATCCATACAAGACGAATAAAAATACACGAAATCAAAGCGTTACCAATAAGTGTTCAAGCTACTTGTGCTTATACTTGCCTCACAAGTGGAAATCATACACACACCAGTCATTGTCTTGGCTCAATCCGCTGGAGTCACACGAAGACGACGACACACTGCTCCCTTCCTCACGTAAACAAGATAGAAACGAAAGAAAGAGAAAGAGAGCTGAATGAGAGAGAGAGATCGTTGAAGAAAAGAGAGAGAGAGGCGGTAGGTAAGATATTTATAAGATAAGAATGTGTCTAATTACAAACAAGTCCAAACATGTTCACAATTTCCAGTTTGAGTCAATTAGCGATCCAACGGAAACAAACAAAGTCGTTTAGATCCGAAACAGTTACGAAGATTAACAAGCTCAACGAAATACACGTATTGACATCAAAATGACGCAAAACTGACAAGGTCCAACAAAAGCAAAAATTACGAAAAAGGGCTCGAACTACCTAAACCACGTCAAACTTAACCAAACTACCTACCCATTGCTCAAAACCGAAGAAAAGCAAAACCAAAACGCACTTAGCAACAAGATTGGACTTAATTAACCACTAATTAGGATTAAGTTTGGTTGGAGTGTTACAGGATTATATCATTAATGCTACCTTGTGTAATTTTTGTATGCTAGAGTCTAAAGATTGTATGCATGTTTTAATCTCTTGTTCTCAGGTACATCATATATGAAGGGAGTGCTTTATGGGCATAGATTATGATCGGCTTATACATAAAAGTTTTAACCTATTTCTTTCGGATCTGATTAAAAGATATCCAAATCTAAATTTAGAGTTTTTCTTCACACTAGCATGGGGTCTATGGTATAGAAGGAATGCGTTTATCCATAATGGAAAAACCTTAGAGCCGTGGCTAGCTGTTGAGAGGCAATGACGTTGTTTCATAATTTTAAAACTACTTGTTGTTATAAGAAGAATTTCAGAAAAGAGAAGATTCTCCCTTTCATGCCTCCGCCTGCAGGTATGGTAAAACTAAAATGTAGATGATACAATTTTCAATGAGGTTCGAAAGGCGGGTGTTGATGCAGTTCTTAAAGATGGCTCTGGCAACGTGATTATGGCAATGAGCAAGATAGAGAATGAGGTGGAGGGTGCTGTCATAGAGAATTAGGCGGAGGATGCTAATGATATTGAAGTCGTAGTAGCTCTGAGAGAGCTTCAAACGATTGTTCATATAAGCGTGAGCAGTGTTATTCTTGAAGGAGATTCTATGCAGACTATTGAAGCATTGAATTCTTCCTCTTCTAGTTTGTCTAATAGGGACATTTGTTTGAGGAGATTAAAGTTTTATTAAATCATTTTAATAGGTTTCAGGTGCATCATGCAGGAAGAAAATGAATGTTGTTGCTCATAAGTTAGTTAGGCATGCTAAGTGATATGGTAGTCTAGTGGTATTCTACATTGAATATGATTAAACAATATGTACTTATTAATTCAAAGTTGGCATTTCAATAATATATTTTGAAATTCTTTTCATTAAAAAGGAAAAAAGAAAATTTGCTGCTTCGCTTTTGCTTACCGTCTATATATCCAAAGGGCATTTGTTTGCAAAATTTCAGATAGAATTTTCATGCCGTTGGAAATTTATGACAACATTTCAATGGCCGTCTATTGAGCATTTTGAATTCTCTATTATAAAATCCAATCTGATTGATTAATTGACTTGTTGTGCTTACAAAATTCTTCAAATTTATATTAAATTTAAGAATCCCAAGGGGTCTTTTGAGCATTTATGAATTATTTGGAGAATTCAGATTTTTCTCGTAGAAGAATTCTGAGATATCCTCTAAACAAATAGGCCATTAAAAACTGGTGACTACATCTTGTCTCTATTTTAGCATTGCAATAGTCGGTGGAAATCTGCATCGTGTCTTGCACTGCGGATGTTCAACTTGCAAATTTTCATTAATAGATTCGATCCAACGTACAAAGAGAGTATGATTATTTAGTAAAAAGAGAACTCATTTTCTCGTGGTAGTTCCTATAAAATAAAAAGCACTTGCTCCAGTGGTGTGGGCCACTAGTTTTTTTTAATTCATTAGGGCAAGTTGAAGTTGGGATAGGAAAATCCCTTACAGCACAGTACAAAGGAAATATCACTTAACGTGTTAGAATTAAAAATGGTTTGGTATTCAATGTAGTGCATCTCCGAGAGACATCTACTAGGCGTCCCACTTTGTAGAATTGCAAGTGAATGGATGATAATGTCAGAAATCACTTTCATCAAAACAATATCCACCATTGAATTTAAAAGTATAGATGATAATAATTGGATGGTGAGTTAATCATATTATTGGCACTGCTTTAGTCAAACATCACAATTCCATTTATGGGCATGTTTGTTTGCATTAGAATATGTCAAAATTAAAAATACAAAATTTTTACCATAATTGGAAAAAAATGAATATCAGAGTGAGTTTTCCAAAACGAGCATAAAAAAATGTCCTTTCCTTCCATAGTTATCAAATATAGGGAAGGTGAGAAGTGAATTACTAAGTCATGGCTGAGTATTCACTTCTCATCTTCCTTTATGCTATTTTCATAGAGGGAAATGTTATTTGAGACTCTTTTATCTTAATTTTTAACTATTTGTGACATAAATCATACGTAATCAATCTATATGTATTTTAATGTAAACAAAACTAAGACTAGGTAGAAAATGATTTGTCTTTACGATTTAAATGGGGAGTGTTGTTACGATTTGAATGAGGGGATATCTTCAGGTGCAATATACTCTACATTGCATCTAGATATGCGATCATTTCTCTATAAGATAATCAAAATAAGAAGCCTATTTATTTATAAGCATCTGTCAAAATGTCATGATATTTTGCGTGGGAATGGCAGTGCCGGGTTAAAGGGGTAACCTGCTCTTATCAAAAGCAGTTTGGTTGTGCTTTTTTAGAGTTTGGGACATTATGAGAACTTGAGTAGGATTCAGAGTGGATTTGAGGTTTGGCTTGCCCTTATTTAAGATTGGTTTCGATGTTTAATTTTAGAATGTCATGCACGAAATACTTGTATACTGTTGTCTTCATTTGTTTTCTGTGGTTAGTTGTTGATGTGTTTTCTTTCTGTTTCTTCAATAAATTTCTAGAGCGGCAAAAACATACTTACAACTTAAAACAATAATATGAAAATATATGAACAAAGTAAGAGTGAGATTCATGGGTGTGGAAAGGGTCGGATTTGGATATGATAAAAATGAGCTAAAGTGTTGGCTGGCTGTACCAAACTTGCTTTGATGCCTTTCCTCTTTTAGAAGTAAAATAGCAACAAAAAATAGGTAACAATATGAGACCGTAAAAGAATATCACAAAATTTTCAAAATAAATCTAATGACTTTATAATGTAATATTCTCGTGATTGTTGTTGGTATATCCATTATACTTTTGGAGATTTACCTAAAATCTCTTTGCCTTTTCGGCTTATATGTTTAAGCGCATTAACATACCATTTAATTAATTATTGTTTTGGTATTTGCTTTAGTAGTGCTCTTTTTAGTCTAGATTTATAAGCAATTTGATTATTATTTTTAATATTTATGGGTAACTAGTGAAGAGCTAAAAGGAATAGTTTAGGGATCTTTGAATATCTGGCAAAAGAAAAAAGGATGTCTTTTCTTATGACAGATCTCCTAACCCCACCTTCACAAACATTATAAGGTTGATGGTAAAACCACAAATAGATAGCTCCACACATAAATATCACATATCAACCTCCATAACAATGCTATATTTCCCAGCTACTCCAAAGCATTTAATAAAAGGTAATAATGTTTAAGGATACGTCACTTAAGAAAGAGAGAGAGAGAGAGGGCCTGCGCTCAAGTGTAAGTTTGACATTTTTGTCAGCTTGCACGTGGTCCAAATCTACAAAGAAGCACGTGGATCATCATCAGAGGCCAAAGTTGGCCCTTGAACCCAAACTTCAAGTTAGGCGCACTTAATAAATTCGTCCCCCATAGCCATTCTAGCTTGGCCGTCATCTCTTACCAATTGGCCGCCCTAATTAATGATTAACTTAGAACAAAAATTATAAGTAGTCATTGAAACAATGATAATTTATGAAATACAAATTTTACTACTAAATATTTTTTAAAATGTTTTTTTTTGTGGTATCTCATCTTTAGGTCGGCTGAGGCTCCTAACCCTCTAGTGAAGGAGCCCTCGGGTGAGAGAGGAAGACCTTGGATAAGGTAATTAGTTTTCGGATGAGGAAAGGTTCATGGTGAAGTTTGAATTTTTGCCAAGCCCGTAAGTATAGAATTTCTATAGTCAATGCATTTTCACAATTTCACATTAAATATTTAATTGAGAAATAATCTCAATTTATACATTCAAAGTAAACATAATCATCTATTATTCAAAATTCAAATTATTCAAAATTCCTAACAACCAAATTAATCTTTATATAGATCTAGGATACTAATTCCTAACAGTAAGAACCAAACCTTTTACCATTAGGGTGAGAGATAGTTCTTTAGTTTTATCAAATTATCAATACTTGGCCAAAAAATTCATTCAAATGGTACCATTGGTTTTGAGTAGAATCTCTTAACAAATAAGCAACATCCTTGAAGTTTCAAGAGATACCATTCCTATCATCATTCAATTATAATAGCAATTCAGTCACTGCAACTCAAGTATAATACACAGAACTTGCTTTCATATGAGGTGCGGACAATTTTCCTTCTTTCTTCTTTTATTTTTTTTATTTTTTTATTTTTTTACTCACACTCGAGCGAAGGTCCAGAAAGACAATCCAAAACATGCTTAATACTTGTTTACAGGCAAGCAAACAGCACACTACTGGTCTGAGTGGAAGGTTGCTCCATTCCTCTATACAATATACAGACATGATTTAAGATTATTTTTTACTTTCAATCAGAGCCTACCCTCATGTCCAATTGAACTAGAAAGATTCTTGCAGCTTTATTTGCTAAGATATATCCACCGTTAACTTCTATCAAATTGACACATTTTCAGTAATCACTTTGTCTCTAGTTTTAGAATTGTGATATGGCTGGAAAATCCCTTAGCAAAAGTCAACTTCTTCTTTCTGTAACGATGTCGAGGTTAAGCCACGCTGATATCCTATAAGACTGTTCACCAATGAAAAATATATGAAAAAGAAAAAAAAAAAAAGGATACCAATGGGCATCATTGGCTAGATGTGTAAAGGACCATCATGCGAAGTGTGGGGCCCACTCATGTGTTTTTTGTCCTTTGGGATGTTTGAAAAATTTACCAACAACGCAATGTTAAAGTAGATGTCAAATAAGTGAAAGATAATGGCTGTATAAAGGAAAAATGTATTTTTCGATAAAGCCAAAATGCACTTATCTTTATGAATTAATCTGCGTTGAAGTAAGATGAGAAGTCAACAAATGATAAAATAATTAGCAGTACTTTTATTGATATTGTGGTTGAGACTTTTACTTTCCACTTTTTGTGACTAATCAAACATGAAAAAAGCCAAATGATCGGTTGTTGGTTTTACTTTCCCATAAATTTCACTTTACCTTTTGAAAAATAGATGTTGCCACTTGTTTGGATAGACCAAACTTGGTCAAATGGTTGTAGATATTCACAAACTTTGATGATGAGGTCAGATTGATCAAAGAGACATTTTAAATCCAAAAAAACAGGGACTACGCTCGAGAATATGTTATACAAGGAGTTTTAAGAAAAACATGTCGATCACAGGCATATGAATTGCACACCATTATTGGTTTACATCCATGACAAACCCATTCAGACCACCATATTAAACTATAGGTAGGATAATCTATACTAGGTTAGGTGTTTTGGGTGGATTACATCCATGATATGTTAGCATTGGACGTATGGACCATTCGACCACATGCCCATACATGGGTCCCCCCTCTGGGACTCCTCTTCTATTAGGTATTTGAAAATTTTATTGGATTTGGAAACTAATAATTACTTTCTACTCAAATTACTAATAAGAAGGATAATCATAATCAATTTAAGAGTTCTATAATAAAAAAGGAACTATCACAGATATATAAATATATGAGTCTAGGGTAATTTGCTTTATTTCAAGAGATTACTGCTTAGCTCTATCATCACTTGCATGCATCAAGAAGAAGTAAAAGTAAATTGTAAACTTCGCACATGAATAGCTTGTTCTTCTCCATATACTCAACATACGATGGAGTCAGGTATGCGTGTAATTTATATATTGTATTATTCAGATTTGATCCGTTAAAGTTAATTCTATGATTATGGTAAACAGTTGGTATCAGAGCTATAGGTTTTGGATCTTATTTTTAATAATCGAATAATGATTTATTTAATTGCATGATTTATTTATTTATGCTTGTTTTATTGGATAATAACATATCCATATTTTATTTGATCACACGCGTATGACAATGTCTGAGATTGGGTGATTAAAGATGGATACCAAACAACCATGTGTCTGAGCCTTATAATGAAAGGGCCCTGCTTAACGTGTTGAACAAAGAATGGTGCAATGTATATGTATGGAATTGCTTTCTTATTTTAAGCATGAGTCCTGCCACATGTCATCCCATAACCATGACACCAATATAGGTTCTTATTACAATAAATTAGAGTACCATTCATTGAGGCGTGATGGATGCATGTGCCACTGTATACCTTCGATTTGTCTTCGTTTTTCTGTCATACGATTTGGACTTTACCAATATGTTTGTATATATTTATATAACTAACCTCTTTAAAAAGCCCAGTACTGTCTTCATGTTAATATGTATAAGCTTGTATAGGGCATGATGCATAAGTCATTATAGTACGATCCAAACCATCAAAGAACTAATTTGGTATAATAAAGTTCTGTCATCAAGCTTATGTTAGCAATCAAGATAGATCAATTGTTTTAACCACTGAAATAGTAATTTGTTGATTGTGGACACATCCAAACTCAGATTTTCAATCCATTATCTTTAGTGAACTCCTAAAAGTCAGATTTACTGGATTAATAGTATGGATCAACCATCCAGAAATTTCACATTTTATGGAATATTAATTATTACATGTTTAACTCATTAAAGTTTAATTTCTCATTTAATTTATCAAATTTCTATTAATCATGAGTTAAGAAAAATTCATGGGTGAATGTATATTTACATCTATGCCTAATTTAAGGGAAATCTATAGATGGATTAAAGAATACCTTAATTGTCAAATATTAATTATGAAAAATTAGGTTTGCGATTAATTTAAATAAAAGTTATTTGGATAATTAATTACATGTAAAAAAACACTTATATTAATGGATTAATGATCTGAATAGTTTAGATGAGTCAATTAATATCTATTTGGATTTTTTTTCTCTCAATGAAGTACAACTTAAAGTTAAAGTAGGTAATTAATTTTTAATTACTGAGATAAGAATATCCAATCCAATTAGAGAGATGTTTTTAAAAGGACTCATCAGATCATAAAGTGTGCGATCATAATTTTTCCTTAACAAAATTCACAATTTGTTCAATTTCGATGTTGCCAAAGTAATCCAAAATTATGATATATTGTGTATTTTGTGTTAAAGGATTACTATAATTTTATAACGTTTAGTTGCATCTAAATTGCGTTTTAAAAAGTAGATTGAAGATTGACCCAAAAGCTCAATCATCTCTTGACTGCTTGAAAATGGGATAGGATATGCTTATATATATGACATGAGCATGCTTGATCTATACATAAAAGTGTTGTCAACTTATTCATAATATATGTCATATATTAACCATAGTCTCATCAGTAAGGATTGTAATAAATTAACATGTCATATTCACCTAAAGGCGATTCATGATATTGTACTTATTACTTGTCAATTTGAATTTATTTTATGTTTAAATTTAAATTGGATTATTGTTTTGCGTGTTAAATTCAAAGCTTATATTTTGTGATGTATTTATTTCCAGTTTCGAATTCAATTACATTGTCATCATGTTTGGAATCCATCCTAATTCTAGATGGATCAAACTATGCCGATTGGAAAGATATGCTGTCTTTTGCATTAAGTTATTTAGAATTAGACATGGCCATAAAAGAACCTAAGCCTCGTGTGCCCACTGAATCGAGTTTTGCCTCTAAAAAAGCGGAATATGAAAAGTGGATGAGATCCAATAAAGTAAGCCTAAAAATCATTACCAATTCAATATTAAAGAGTATTCAAGGATCCATCGACATTAAAGATTATGTGAAGGACTACCTCGAAGCTGTTAAAATATAATTTGATGTAACTGATTAGGCACTTGGATCCTCACTGATATCTCAATTGACTAATATTAAGTACAATAGGATCAAAGGCGTAAAAGAATACATTTTAAACATGTCTAATAACACATTTTAAACATGTCTAACATTGCGACTAAGCTCAAAGAAGTTAATTTGAGCGTTTCAGATGGGTATCTGATTCAATTCATCTTAGATTTCCTGCCGCCAGCCTTTGAACCATTCAAAATAGTGTACAATCAGAACTCACAACCTAGACAATTAGTGAATTGATTACAAAATTTGATCAAGAGGAAAGGAGGCTTAAAACTGAATGTTAAATTACAGTTAATTATGTCTCCCATAAAAAAGCTAAAGAAAAATATAAGCCAAAATATAAAGACAATGTGGATAATAGTGAAAGCAAAAACAGAAAAGAAAGAAAGGAAAAAGACCTCGCAGAAATATTTCTTCTGTAGTAAAAAGGGTCATTTCAAACAGGAATGTCTGAAAAAAAAAGAATTGGTTCAAAAAGAAAAGTAATAACAGTGAAGTATCTTTTGTATATTTCGAATCGAATTTAGTAGATGTTTCATTAAATATCTAGTGGGTTGACTCTTGAGCAACCGTTCATGTTTCTGGTCGTATGCAGTGATTCCTTACAAACCGGAGTCCAAGTATCATAATTCGAGCCCAAGAATTTGGGTATTAGGATTAAACCCAAATAGTGACACATGTGCTCCCGTTTAATACACACCTGGATTCGAGTCTAAGCGAAATTACACAAGGGATATTCACATGCTTACACGTGTGAGGTACTTTTAAATGGACATCTATCCAAACATTCAATCCTGTCAATATTATCTTAACATTTTTTTTATTTTTTTAAGGTTCTTTAGCTCCAACATATCATTTCATGAAAAAAAAATACCATAACGCTAAACTATTACACATTTATATAATATGTCATGCACAAGAGTTGTAATGAGATATGTCTTTATAAAATTGAAGGAAAGTTTATGAACAGTAAGAAAGGTTTACATAGTCTCAAAATACAAGGGATCATGATTTATATATGACAAAAGAAAATGAATGTAAGTCATGAAACCCTAGTCATCCATAAAAACCAAAATAGAAAACTCTAGGTAGATCGTGTCGCACTATATAGGTGGATCAGTCAGAGGGTATCCATTGTCCACTCATCTAGGTCTAAGAGGATCCCGAAGGTCTCCTCTAGAGTCTCCTAAATCTTCGCAAGACTGAGACTAAGATCTGAGCCTGAAACACTATAGATAACTAATGAATAAGACTATTCAGCAAAGTATAAGCATAATTAAGGTAATAAGCATTGTATCTAAAAGAATTAATAACAAATGATCAATAGAAATCAATTCAATACACATAGGCATGTTGTGCATTGAATAAATCATATTATAAGAATCAATAATATGGAATACTTTGCTAATTAGTTATTGCATTTGCTATATCCTCCCTCTAAGGATTTTTAGTTGAGAACACCGCCGATTAGATTAGAATACGAATGGGTTTCTTCATACATATAGTCCGGAAGCTCCAAAAGTACATTGCAACGGCACCATTCGTATACTACACAAAAGTCAACGCCACTGAGTATCATAAGGTTGAGGCTAAGTAGAACCTGACAATTTCGATTCATATAATTGAACTTGAGTAATTTGTGCAATTCATTCATTGAGAACAATACAATACAGTATATGTTCAATTTATTCGTTCAATTTATTCTTACTCAATTTAATGTCAATATCAATATAAAACGTATATAAAGAAACAATTCAATTAGAATCAATTCATCCATGATCATTTCAATTCAAAATCGTTATTGAAATTATAGAAGGCAATAACGGTACTCCAATATACCATGCAATTCAATTAATAAAATCAAGATAGTTTTATAAACCAATTTTAATATAGTCATCAATTGTTTATAATTGTGCATGATGATGTAATTTTAAGTTATTCGATACACGGTTATCTTTCTTTTGATGTCACATTGTATAAAGGATGTGTATCGAAGTCTCTTAAACTAACACTTATGACGAGGTGCTTAATGAATGAACAACATCACATGAATGAATCTCAGCCCTCAAGACTTTCCATGGTATTAGATTACTCAATTGGGCTAATGAGCAGGGTAGAGAGATCCAGGAGCTAAAGCCCTACGAGTTCTTGTAACAATCCCAAGTAATTCTAATTTTTAATAGTCCTACGGTTTAACCGTGTGTCACCTATGGCTTATCCGTAAGCAGCCTACAGCTTAGCCGTAGTTACATAACTATTCCTCTGCATTGACGGTTTAACTATAAAATAGTCTACGGCTTAGCCGTACTTGACTTACGATTAAGCCATGGCATGGCTACGGCGTAGCCGTAGCACATTTCACTACTTAGCCGTGGTTTAGCAGTTGAACAATGTGTCAAATTTGGTTCTCTAAATTTTGAGTCATAAAATACTTATTACTTAGTCGTAAGCTTTAGAATTCTTGAAGCTCCTTTGTTTACAGAATTTTGTGTTCATCCCATAACACTAGGGAGTCCACAATTGGATTCACTGTAGATGTCTCTGTTTTAAACCATCAATTTCCAGTTCAAATTCACACTTCATCATTATCAAAGAAAGCTCATCATGCGGTAAAAGTTTGACAAAAATGAAGATAAGGGGGCTGATATTTCACATTAAAACTTTGAAAGATTTAGATGGATCATAACATACCAACATGCATCAACCAAAATTAGCTTATGCTTGTCTTAGGTTTGTATTCAATTTACTATTCTTTTCTTGGCTTAACTTTAGGAGAATAATAATGCAATAGACCCTAAAATAACATGCATATAAAGAAGAATGAGGAAAATGAGTGCATATTAAAGAATGAGAGTCCTTTTGACTCCATTAACCCAAAAGATCAGTAATTAGGTAGGAGATCTTACCTTAGAAACTGCTAGCTAATTGTTGAGAAAATTAGAGATCTATATCCTTAATTTCAATAGGGAAGATAGGTAGAGGAGAGATGGATTTGAGGTTTGGAAACCTTAAAACATCCATGCTAAACTTATCTTAGTTATAGTGATCAGGAGGAAAAGAATGGGAGAAGAAGAAGAACTGGTGTAGTTGATGAGAGGAAGGACCGATTGAGAGGAGTTTTGGCTTCTTTTAAATTTCAATTTTTTTAGATTTAAGAAAACTCATGTTCCTTCATATATTTCGAATTTAAGTCAACTTAGGGTCTAACTAACACATATAAAGTCAAATGCATTTAAGTCAAGTATGAAAGTTGATGAGCTTAACGAAATGAACACAACGATATCAATATAATGTATGAATGACATAAACTATAAAGTCTAAAATTACGAAAAAGAGCTTTTATCTACCTAATCAAAGTTAAACTCATTCCAAACTACCTTTCCTTCCAAACTTAACTTGTTAGTCTGAATGTGACAAAAGTAAACTAAATCTAACATAATTAGACATCAAACATCATTATTTAGGTTAAATCTATATTAATTACTTGATACCCTACTTGATCAGTCGCTAAATGTGCTTAATTAGAATCGGAGTGTTACACCGAGTGGTTGCCAAAGAACCATCATAATGGAGAACCGACAGGAATCAAGAGTTAAAACGACAAAGACTTATAAATTGTGCTGGACACTAGATTCCAATTGGATTTCCATGATACCTTTTATGTTCCATTCATTTTTAGGAATTTAGTTTCTATTTCAAAATTAGATCAGTGTGGTTATGCATTTAATATTGGCAATGGATTTTATGAATGCGTATAGAAATGGTATTTTAATTGGTAGTGGATTTTTATATAATGGTTTATATAAATTATAGTTAGATTCAATTTTTGTACAAACCCTATCTACACGGCATATTAATTATGGCATGAATGTGGGCTTAAAGAGAAGACTGATAAAAGAGACCTCATCTAAGATGTGGCATAAACGCTTATATCACATCTCGAAAGAGATAATGGAGAGATTGGTGAAAGATTGGTTATTACCAAACTTAGATTTCACTGAATTCGGTATCTGTCTTGTTTGTATTAAAGGCAAACAAATAAGGACAACCAAGAAAATTGCTATAAGGAGTTTAGGACTTCTCGAATTAATTGATACGATCATCTGTAAAAAATTGCATATACCTTGTTTTACTAGAGAAGAGTATTTCATCACCTTCATAGATGAGTACTCACGGTATGAATATGTCTATCTCATTAAAGATAAATCTGAAGCTTTGAATGTCTTTAAAATATTCAACGCGGAAGTAGAGAGACAATTATATAGAAAAATTAAAGTCGTGAAATCAGATTGAGGTGGTGAATGCTATGGTCGATACGTTGAATCAGGTCATAATCTGGGCCCATTTGTTAGATTCCTAGAAGAAGAAGCCATTTTTGCTCAATACACAGTGCCAAGAACCCCTCAGTAAAATGGTGTGCTGAGAGGAGAAATAAAACACTTACGGATATGGTTGGGAGCATGGTGAGTAATATCAATTTACCTGATTCAATGTGGGGAGAAGTATTGAAGATAGCTATTTATATTTTGAATTATGTTCCTACTAAGGTGGTCTCTAAAACCCCATTTGAGTTATAGGCCAGTAAGAAACTCAGTTTAAACTATTTTAGAGTTTTTGGTTGTCCATCTGAAGTAAGAGTCTTCAATCCACATAAAAAGAAATTAGACCCAATAATTGTTAGCAGATTTTTCATTGGTTATCTGCAAAGGTCTAAAAGGGTATAGGTTTTATTATCTAAATTATAGTATCAAGATTATAAAATCCAATAACGCTAAATTCTTAAAGGATCACAAAAACAGTGGAAGTTGTCATACTGGAAAGAGTATTTTCAATAAAATTAAGGAATAAACTTTGTTGCCTAATGCAAATGATGGTCTTGAAATTCCTCGCGATATTGCTTATAAAGATAACTTAGAGGAGGAACAACCCATTAACGTAGAAATACTCCTAGAAAAGGCTGTCTTAAATAATCCAATCATGAATGATGCACAACAGAATGTTGATGAAATAGATACAGCAGAATTGAGAAGGTCTACTCGAGAGAGAAGTCCTGCAATCTTAGACGATTATGTTGTGTATCTTGAAGAAACGGATTTTGTAATGATCGAAGATCCAAGGACATTCAAAGAAGCCATGAATGGTGAAAATTCTAATAAATGGTTAGATACAATGAAAGATCATATTAAATTCATGGCCAATAACTATGTGTGGGATCTCGTTGAATTACCTACATAGTCCAAAGCTGTTGGCTGTAAATGGGAATTTAAGACCAAAAGGGACTCTAAGGGGAAAATCTAACGAGTTAAAACCCGATTTGTGGCTAAGGGTTTCACTCAAAGAGAAGGCATCGATTGCAATGAAACTGTCACGACCCGAGCCCAGGCGATCGGGGGTTAGTCACAGACCTAACCAGTGACACACATACTCCCGTGCATATGCACTTAGACCCAGTCTAGATGCACACGCACAAGGGAAAATCACACGTGCAAACATGTACGCGGAAGCTGTAGGTATCAAACCTAAACACGAAACATACAGGAAACTCAACTGAATGATATCCAACTGGTACATACAGGTCGGAGATACAGAACATGAATAACATCAATGACAGAAAAGAAGGCAATATGCAAATATGATACTGTCGCACTCTCCGCAAACCCTGAAGAGACCGCTGAAGTCTCCCTAACTAACTGAAAGACCGACAGGAACCCGGTCGGGGTACCTGAGCCTGCAACACCAAGGACAATCTGTAAATACAACGATTCAGCAAAGTATAAGCAGTAACAAGTGAACACGTGTGGTCTCTAATAGAATAAAAGATATAAATAATCATAACATGTCAATGTAGTAGTCTAGGCAGTTGTTCATTCAAATTAACATATGCTCTGTGAATCAATGTGTACGTAACATGACATGTACATACTAGGTGGCAACTACGTACGCCAAATGCTCCCAAATAGGGATCTTATCCATGTAGAGAATACCATGGGCCATATGGGTCTCAGTTTCATGGGGCCCGGATTCCCCAAGACGTTTCCTTCTGCAGTAAGGCCATACAAACTATACCAAAGTCACCCCGTCGGGATCCTAAGGTTGAGGCTTGGTAGTGCCAGACCATATCGAGTCAACCAATATAAGAACATGCATATCATAACGTGTATAGCTGAACATGTATATCTTATCAGAACGTGACGTGCATGCCTGCTCAAGAGGTCATACAAATTAAACTAATCATACATATCGAATCGAACAACCAAATCAACTTAGTAGATCATACGGTACAATGGATGGATGCCAACATAGTAGAAAGCATTAGGATAACCAAGGATGAAGGCATCTCAACTCATGTGCATCCAATGGGAATATCAACCATGCAAGACCGCTATTCCACCCAGGATTAACCATGGACAGAGCTAGGAATATCCAATCGTGTGCCCCGGCGCAGAACGCGTATAAGAGGGCAAAGACCGAAGCCAAGATGCAATGCAAATCAGATTATCTTTCAGGAATCACGATCTTTTACTAGCCAATCCTATTCTAGTTATCCAGTGTTTCTAACCGTGCATGATGATGCAATTTTAAGTTGTCTGATGCACCCTTGTCTAGTGTTGCAGTGTATCTGGAATGTGCACCGAAGTCCCTTAAACCAACACCCATGGGGAGGTGCTAAACAACCGAATAACGTGCATGAATGAATCGCAGCCCTCAAGATCATTCATGTCATATATTCATACCATTGGGCAAGTCTAGGTGATCTACATGCTATCATGAAGGCCACATCAGTCTCTTCCTTAGTCCTACCCAGTTTTAGACATTGCTTAGGGGTAGCACGACTTAACTGTGGGGAAGCATATGGTTTAGCCGTAGGCATCTTACGACTTCACCGTAATATGTACTGCGGCTCAACCGCGGTTCCCCTTTACTGTTCATCCGCAATTACGGTTCACCCGTATTTCGTTCTACGGCTCAGCCGTGTCTTGGTCTACGGCTTAGTCGTGTGCTGTTCTATGGCTTAGCCGTAGCTGAGCCATAGAAGGTCTGTCAATTGCTCACTTTCAGTTAATCCAGAAAAAGCCACCCTGTACTAATCTACGGCTGGGTCATAGTTGAGCTACGGCCTCGCCTATGACAATATACGACTTAGGCGTGTCCTGGCCGTAGAAGAAAGCTGGGTTTTTCCCTCTCTGGACTTTCAGCCGTAGGTGTATTATGGCTTAGCCGTGGAACACACGGGAGTCTTTTCTGAACTGATTACAAAAACATTGAAACATAGTCAAACGGGCTCAAGCACATGTAATAGAGGAAAACAAACACAAGATGGGTTGTACACTTCATTCATATGCAAAAATACTCAACTTAATCACAATTAAATGCATACCCACATGGTTTAGCCAAGTTATACTTATACCCACCTCAAATGGGGTCTAACACACTATTTGTTGTCCTTGTGCTCAATTCACGTTCTAGCATGCTCCTAGAGACACCATGCATGAAAAAGAGAAGAAACGAGAGAAAAACGTGAGTGCATGAAACAATGGCTCCCTGGAGAGTAACTGGGAAGAAGATGAGATGCGAGGAAGACGAGAGCTCACCTTCAACAACCACACATGACTGAGAGACCAACTTGGACATGAACCGATGCTCTCCCTGACTTACTCGACAGAAAGAAAAGAGAAACGAGAAGAAGAAACCTCAAGGGAGAGAGAAACAGAACAGTGAGAGAGAAGGAGAAGGTTGGTGATATATATATATATATAAGGATAAAGCCAATTTACCAAAAAGTCCAATTGTTCCAATTAATTCCAATTTGAGTCAATTGAAGGTCTAACGGAAACAAACGTCATCTTTTGCAAACGACGTAGTTACGGGAATCAACAAGTGTACCAAAAGACATGCGTTGAAGCCAAGATGATGCATGAAAGAGACCTTCTAACAAAATCTAAAGTTATGAAAAAGGGCTTAGGTCTACCTAAACCAGGTCAAACTCAACTTAACTACCTGTCCAGAACCCAAAGCGAAACAAAAACAAGAACAAAACACAATTAGCAACCAAATCCTCAGAAATTAGCCGCTAACCCAGATCAAATCGGGTCGGAGTGTTACAGAAACCTACTCACCAGTATCAAAAAAGGATTCATTCAGAATAATAATGTCACTTGTAGTATGCTATAATTTATAGTTACATCAAATGGATGTCAAAACGGTATTTATAAGTGAGAATCTAGAAGAGGAAGTTTGCATGGTCCAACCTAAAGGGTTCATTGAATAGGGGAAAGAAAGTTTAATATACAAATTAAAGATGTCAATATATGGACTTAAAAAGCTTCCAGACAGTGGTACTTAAAGTTCATCAAATTATCATATCTTTCGGTTTTACAAAAAATATTGTAGACCATTGTATATATCTTAAAATGATATTAGTTCTATATGTTGACGACATCTTATTAGCCAGTAACCATCTTAGTATTGTAGACCATTATATATATCTTAAAATCAGTGAGAGTAAGTTTATGATATTAGTTTTATATGTTGACGACATCTTATTAGCTAATAACCATCTTGATATGATCCGTGAAACCAATGATTATCCCGAGGTAAACTTTGATATGAAATATTTGGGCGAAACATCCTTTATAATAGGAATTGAGATATATTGGGACTAATTTCGAGGATTACTTGGTTTGTCTCAGAAAGCTTTTATAAAAAAAATTCTTAAGTGGTTTAATATGGAAGGCTATAAACCACAATATGCTCCAATAATCATGGGAGACAAATTTAATAAAGACTAATATCCAAAGAATAAAATAGAAAAGAAGTAGATGGAAAAGTCTCCTTATGCTATAGCTATCGACAGTTTGATGTATGCTCAGACATGTACAAGACCAAACATAAGTTTTGCAGTGAGAATGCTTAACAAATACTAAAATAATTCCGACATGATTCACTGGCAAGTGGCAAAGAAAGTATTCCGTTATTTAAGCAGTACTCGGAGATATATGCTCATATATAAAAAATTTGATTATTTGGAGGTGATTGGATATTTAGATTCAGACTTTGCAGAATGTTTCGATACTAGGAAATCTACTTCAGCATATGTTTTTCTACTAGCAGGTGGAGCAGTTTTGTGGAAGAGTGCAAAGCAAAACTTTGACCACTCAATCTACATTTATGCAGAATACGTGGCCTGCTTTGAAGCCACGGGTTATGTATTGTGCATGCGTAATCTCATCTCAGGACTTTGAATTATGGAAGCCACTGATGATTTACTGTAACAATTATGCAGCAATGCATTTTGCCAATAATGACAAGTGTTCTAGTAATATAAAGTATCAGGAAGTTAAATATCCTGTATTTAAAGAACAAGTATGAAATAGTTTAGTGTCTATTGTTGGAGCTCCAATGAATTTCATGATAGCTGATCTATTAATGAAGGTATTAGCATCGAAGGCTTATAAGGAACATATTGTAAATATAGGCTTACAAAATTTGCCTAATTAGGATTATTTTATGTTATATTGATGCTATTAAACAGATCATTAAAGTTGCAAATTTTTTATTTTGTAATTCTTATCTCTTACATTATTTGTACATGTGATTATTGTGGAAAAGAGTAAGACTATAAAGTTATGACATTAAAGTACCCACCAAAATTAGGACTGTCATATCTAGAATCCTAATTTTACCCTCGTCAAAGACTTGGTTAGGCAAAGATGTCTATGTAGTGATCATGAAAGGCAATGCGTCATTACAGATGTGTAACCGTTATGCTTAGCATCGACAAATTTGTTTAATCAAAGATTAAAATTTTAGATCAAAGTTTGAGTAGGAGGTGTTTTTATAGGTGCACCGGTCAAAGTCAGTTTTCCAAACTTCTAAATCCAAATTGAGTCATTTTTCAAAATAAATTATTTTCTATAAAAATAAATAAATAAATTGAGGATGTGGTTTGTGGTCAATTGGTCGAAGTGGGAGAATGTTAGCATTGGACGTGTGGTCCACTTGACCGCATGCCCAAGCATGGGTCCCACCTCTGGAGTCCAAAGCAATTAAAGACTTATCTTCTATTTGGCATTTGAAAATGCATTGCACTTACAAATTAATAGTTGCTTCATACTCAAAATTACTAATAAGAGGGATAATTCTAATCAATTTAAGAGTTCTATGATGAAAAAGGAAATATCACAGAGATTTATTAATATATAGGTCTAAGGTAACTTGCTTCACTTTAAAAAATTACTGCTTGGCTCTCTTATTACTTGCATGCATCAAGAGAAGTAGAAGTAAGTTGCAAATTCCACACATGAATAGCTTATTCTTCTTCACACGCTCAACATACGATAGAGCCAGGTATGCGTATAATTTGTATATTATATTATTCAGATCTAATCCGTTAAAGTTGATAATGTGATTATGGTAAATCTAATATGATATGGTCAAGAAAGTCAATATCTAGTTCATTAAATCGGGGTTCATCCTTCTTTTTTTATGTTTTATTTTTTAATATTTTGTAAGGTTGGATATGGTCTAGAGATGTTGGATATCACTTTTGCAATTTCGTCTTCTATACTATATCAAAGTAATTTATTTTATACTTTCAAAAGCTTATGAGCAAAAGAAAGACAAGGGGTTGGATGGTAGGCGAGGTTCAAGTTCATATATAAAATTGAGGAAAAGCTTTTAATATTTTTAATATTTTTTACATATAGCTCCCCAAAAAATTTTAGAAAACCCCCTATTTATTTGTATGGATATAGAATATAGAAAAAAATTGAATAAATAATAATTCATGATCAAATGAGGTTAATAGAAATTCAATTAGAAAAGTGCCTTATCTCCCAATGTTTCTTCACATGGTTAAGTTACTTTCCATAAAGTTTACAGAAATGCCACTCGCAAAAACTTCAGTCGCTTCAGTTCTTTCTCTCCATTACTTCACCCTCTGCCTCCGCTCTGTTTCTAGGTCGTGGGGATATCTCTGTCTTTCTCAGTCTCACTGTTTCTTTTTGCAAGTGGGTCGCCTTCAGGACCCACGTTCCATCCCACCTGTGGGCCCCACTAACTCCTCACCGTGGGCTGTGTGTTTTTTTTGTTTCCGTCCCTCTCTGCAACTCCAAGCCCCCGACTTTTTCAACACTCTCGAAAGAAATAAACAAAGGAAAAGCAGAGAGAGAGAGAGAGAGAGAGAGAGAGAGGAAAAGCCATCAATCGATTCCTCCCAACGTGCAATCCCACCCATTCCACAAAATCCCAAAAGCGTTTTCTTCTCTCGGATGAGTAGCATCGGATTGCATGAAAAAAATCTCTTCTTCTCCGCCTTCTCTGAATGTCAGAGCATGGGTTTCTGGCTGGGGATTGCTCTGAGAAGAGTTTCGTCTTTCTGGGTTTCTGGGGCTCGCTGAAATGAGATGGTGCTTGTTGGGTATCTCTTCTTTTTGGGTTTGATTGCGTTCTTTAGGTGACTTTTGCTTCGAAGGTTTTGTTGGGTCGCTTGTACTTGTAAGATATTGATGAGGCCTCAGCCCTGGAACGGAAGGATAGAGGAATTCAAGATCTTTCTGGGTTTCTGGGGCTTTCTGGGACGACATGATCTTTACTGGGTTTGTTTTCTTCTCGGTTTTTGATGGGTTTTTTTTTCCTTCCTGTGTGATTTGCTCAAAGCTGTTTGTTTATTTTTGGGTTGGTAGTGATTTGTAAATGATTGATGAGAACTCACACCTGGTATCCAAGAATGAAGAGACTCAAGAGTATGATATTTCTTTAATGGTAAGAATCGACGTAGAAAGGCAGAATGAGAAATCTGCTCAAGAAGTTCCACATCATGCCCAACCAACAATCCGAATGCTCTGATGGATCGTCAAAGGGGAGCCGATCGGGCGACTGGCCACCCGGAAAATTGTCGCCCCCTCGGTTGTCTCCGCCATCCCCGCCCCATCGCCACCCATCCGACCAGAAGCCGTCATCGGGGTTGTCGGGATGGTTTAGCTCTGTAGCTGCGAGGCATACTTCTAGTCCTCCATCATCCTCAGGTAGAGATAGGAAGGATTCAGTGACTAATACGGGGATGAGCAGTTTGGGTGATTCAGATGTTGGGTCTGATGCGGCGAGGCGCGATTCGGAGTCAAGCAATACGAGGGATCCGGAGCTAGAGGAGGCGTATCAGATACAGCTGGCTCTGGAGTTGAGCGCGAGGGAGGATCCAGAGGCTGCTCAGATTGAGGCAGTGAAGCAGATCAGTTTAGGTTCCTTCCCTCCACACAACACTCCAGCTGAAGTTGTTGCTTACAAATACTGGGTTAGTTCTCTCTTTCTTTCTCTCGCTGCATTTAATGATTATGCTGAAAAACCGTCATCATTTGATGCATCTTCTGTTTGTGATATGTGCTTGACAAAAAAAATCGTGGTGCATTTGAATGTAGCAAAAACACATTAGTTGTGAAATTGTTTTTAAGGCTTTCCATTTCAAATATGGTTTCGAAAAATTTTCAGCTACAATCAATATCAGCAAGTGATGCTGAGAATTATTTGGAATGGTAATGGTATAAAAGAACTCGCTTGTTTACTTTGAATTCTTCTTTTTCATTCCAAATATAATAGTGAATGCTGTGCCTTCATGTTTTGGGCCATGGAACAGCCCCTTTATTCCTGCGGTCTAGTGCTTTGGAGAATCATTTTGTTAGCTTATGAAGCATTTGGAAGGAGTGGCACAATAGAATTGTTGGATAGAAATCCTTGCCATGGTGAATGGTCAAGGGAAAAAACAAAAATAGTAATCCATTCGGCGTTGTTAAGAAATAGTTTTAAACCATGCTAGGCTTTGAGATTTATCTCGAGGGGGAACACAATTATAACTTTTGTTGATGCCAATGAAACTTATCAAGCTCTTCTTGTTGCAGATTATTGGTGTTTTTTTCCTGAATGGTAACAGTGTCATTCATTAAGAGAAAAGAGATTACAATGAAAATGGGAAAAGAAAATACAAGAGGGGACAAGAGCGTTGAACCTCCGGCCCCAAAGATACTACATGACAAGGCCCACCCAAGGAGAGAACTTCTCAACCCCCTGCCTAGCTAGACTATCTGCCTTAGATTATTGTGGAGAATTGAGATATCTTGATCTCCTTTACAGCACTGTAGGTACTTGCATAGATAGTTGCAAGTGCAACATGAAGTTGTTACGTAAGCACGAGTATCAATGAGAACGAGTGGGAGTGTAAAAGGGTTAGGTGTGGTTTTGTGACTTGAATTAGTTTTAGGGAGCGAACTGACACCCAATGTCCCAGTGGTCTGTAACCATGGAGCCACATGTGAACCCGATTCTCAATCTGGAATCTGGCCCAAAAACAGGGACCGCCACCTTATTTTTATGGGTTGGTTCCTTAGGGTATTCTGGCAAATGGGGGTCCATTGTGATACCTACTTTATCCTTTTGGCCTAACAGGTTGAGCTTAAGCTCAATTACCAAAACAGTTGTTTTGGTGGTCAATCAACAAATCCTTTCTTGGTCATTTATCGTCATCTGGTTTGAATGAGGATTCTCTTGGTAACCTTGTGATATGGAAGAGAATGCATTTGGTTGAGGAACATTTTATCATGTGGATTATCTTGGCATTTGAGAACTCCCATGAGGCATTCAAATCTTTTTTCAAGGTTGTTCAATCTCTTAGGATCTTAGTTATAAATTGAGCCCATTCATATTCGATGAACTTGCTTCAGTAAGGACTCCCTCTTCTAGTGGTCCTCATAAATCTCTGTAGGCACAAGATTTAAGGTATGAATGCAAATAAATGGGTCTGACTCAATGGAATGGAATGAAATAGAACAATTGAACAATGTTGAAAAATCAATGAAACTAGATGGAACACATAAAATGGAAAACACAAGTTTCAGTAATGACTCCCTTGAGGCATTCAAATCTTTTTTCGAGGTTGTTTAATCTCTTAGGATCAAAGTTATAAGATCGGGCCCATTCATAGTCGATGAACCTGCTTTACTAATGACTCTTACTTATAGTGGTTATTATGATTCTCCATAGGCACAAAATTTATGATATAAATGCAAACAAATAGGTCATACTCACTGGCATGGAATGAAATAAAACAATTGAACAATGTTGAAAAATAAATGAAACTAGATGAAACACATTAATGGAAAACACAAGTTTTATGAAAGTGAATGGCAAATGAATTTTACATGGAAAGGGACTCAATCAGATACAAAATGCTGCTATATGGTTCTCTGGGCAGGATGGTTCAAACATAAGGCTGTTTTGGGGCGCTGTTTTTAGGACTTTCTAGTAAGGGACAATAACCAGATCTTTTTAAGGAAATTTCAGGTTCTTTTTTTTTTTTTTTTGGTGTGGACTACCGTGAAACAAACTGAATAAATACAGAAGAACAAACCTAGTCTAAGATAGGGGAACTAAAACAAGGCAAAATTGGAGGATTTTACTTTTTCTGAATCTGTTACCAAAATAATGGAGGGTGGATTGATGTGGAATCTGTACACACATCTTGGAGCCATGTTAATAGAGTCTTCACACAAGGCTAATTGGGGTTTTTTCACCAACTCAGGATAGGAATAGAGAAAGGTGTTCATTTGTTGATTTCTTTGAATAGCATTACTACCTTTATATGGAGCAGTAAGTGTTATGAGTTACGGTGAGGGCTTATTTGTAATTATTGAGGTATTGTTGATTGTTGTGTAAGTGAGGCAAAAGTTGAGGCCTTTTTTTTTGCACGTACTAAAAAATACAATAAAAAATATGTCAGTGTCTCTCAATCTAGGCAATCAATACTATTTTTTTTTATAATTTATCTCAATTTATCTCTTACTTTTGGTTTTTATTCCTTTTCATACTCTTAGAGTTTCTCGACTTAAAAAAAAAAAACCCAGAGATGGTTAAATCAATTAGTTTTACATGGTACCGACGCATATTACTTGCTAGGAGACTTTTATACGAAGCCAATGATTGGAATGGAGTGAAGATTCCAGTAAGTTTTTGATGGTTAAAGCCTCAGCCAAATCTGTAACAGGGTTGTCCAAGTTATATACAAGTTCAGTTGAACCTTTTGCAAATTGTTTGATCAGTTTTTTGGTCTTTTCCAGTGGTTATCTAGTTTCCATTAGATTATTAAATTCCTACAGTGGTAATCTAAACTTTCTTCATGTAGTGATGTCTAGTTTTTGTAGTCTAGAGCCTGGATCACCTCTTGCACAAATGAAGAGTTATTTTTCTTCGTTCTGCTATTCTGTTTTGGGAATAGTCATGGAGCTCTTGACAAGTAATTGGTATTTGAAGACAGATATTTGGAGATTTCTAGAGTATGAGATTGAAGAAAAAAACATAAGTTTGCAAAGGTTTTTGGTTCCGTTGACTGTATGTAAGGGAAAGAGCCCGTGGGCACAGTGGAAGGTTAGCGGCGAACGGGTTCACTCAGTCATATTAATAATGGACTACTATGAGACGCTTTCACCTGTGGCAAAGTTAAATTCAGTGTGAGTCATTCTCTCACTTATTGCAAATCTGGATCGGCCCGTTATATCAGATGGATTGTTGACAATGAATTTCTTTATGGAGACTTCAAGAAGAGGTATACATGGAATTGCATCCATGAATTTCCTTAAAAAATTAGAATGAAGAGGTGTGTCGATTGACAAAGGCATCATATGGGTAAAGCAGTCCCCATGTGTGTCGTTCAGGAAGTTTAGTCAAGCTATGTTAGAGACAGGTTACTGAAATGTTATGTAGATCACATGCTGTTTGAGAAGATGGAATGCCCTACAAGTAACCATTTTATTTGTGGACATGGATGACATTGTTATACAGGAAATGACACAAAAGAAGTGGAAAAGTTAAAGAAATTATGAGTCTGAAATCAAGGATCTTTGTGAAGAAAGATATTTTCTTAGGATTGAGTTTGTAAGGTTAAAGAAAGGCATTGTGATATGTCGGCAAAAATATACTTTTGATCTATTGGAAGAAACAGGAATGTTAAGCACTAGCTACAAAGCGTGTAAATACTCCAATCAAGTAAACTCACAGTATTAATGCCAACTACGAAGAGTTTCTTCATGATATCAAATCATATCAAATACTGGTTGGACGATTATTGTACTTAACCATAACTCATTGGATATAGCTTATGCTGTGAGTATTGTGAGTCTATTCATGCCTGCTCCAAGAACATGACATTTTAATGCTGTACATGGGATTTTAAGGTATCTCAAGAAGTCCTCGGGACAAGGGTTTTTGTACTCTAGAACATGGTCATTTAGTGGTGGAAGCCTACACTGATGTAGATTGGGCAGCTAGCGTACCATGGAACACAGAAGCCTCATGCCATGGAAAAGCAAGAAACAGCCGTGGCGTCTAAGGTCTATTCTAAAGCCAAGTATGGAGCATTGCGCTAGGAACATGTAAATTGTTATGGTTGTGGATTTTGTTATATGTGTTAAGTAGTTAGTTTGTCGCACCTTTAACTCCTAGGTATTTTGTGTGTATTGGTTAGCAACTTGAGATTGTGTCAGTGCCAATATGTCCTGGCTAAGAAGCACGGACACTTCTAAGAAAGTGACGATACGTGTCGGACACCGACACTCCTCGGACACTTTCGGACACGTGTCGGACACCGACACTCCTCGGACACTCTCGGACACGTGTCCGATACTATTTAGCCGTGTCCATAATTAAGAAATAAAAATTTTAATTTCGGACACTTGTTCGACACTCTTTTCACAACGTGTCCCATAATTCTTAGCCCGTGTCTATGACTAAAAAATAAACATGTGGCTAATATCTCTTGGACACTTTGTTAACATGTGGTTATTAAATTTTGGAAACTTGATAAATGACAATTTTGTACCATAGAAAAATGTATGATTGTAAATATTAATCATATCACAAGCTAAAGACAAATAAATATTTCATTAAAGAATAGGCCTCAAGATAGGCTTTTTTTTTGCTTTTTGTTTTTTTTTTTAGGGAGGGGAAAGAGATGATCTGCCCTTTTCTTTATATGGATTTTATGAAACTGTGGATAGTTCATGTTTAATGATTATGAATTATATTATAGTGTTGTATTGATATTTGATAATTTGATATGTTTGTTAGTTGGTACTTGAATTTTTATTTTTTGATTGCTAAATTGATTTAAAAAGTTAAAATGATATTATTTTTTTAGTAGATGATTATTTATATTAATATATATTATTAACGTGTCCCCCAACGTGTTCGTGTCCTACTTTTTTGAAAAATGCCGTGTCGGCATATCCATGTCGTGTTGTATCTGTGTCCCGTGTCCGTGTCCATGCTTCTTAGTGTCCTGGGTTCGAATCCGGGAGGGCAAAAAAGGCCCCATGCGGCGTTTTGTGTGCAGGTGCATGTGCATAGGGTAAAAAGGCCCTGTGCCATGTCTTGGGCAGGCGTGTGATTTGAGTCGGGTGGTATCCTGCCTGAGGGCATGTGTTAAGTAGTTAGTTTACCGCACATTTAACGCCTAGGTATTTGGGTTGTATTGGTTAGCAACTTGAGAATATGAGTTTGGCTTCATATAGAAAGCCCCTTGTGATTTTGCATTGTGGTAACACTGAAACTTGACATATTGCAACAAATCCAGTCTTCCATGAATTCATAAAGCATTTTCAAGTTGATGTCCACTTTGTGTTATATATATTATGATGTGGGTAGTTTATGTCCACTTTGTTAGAGTAAAGATTGGAAACAAAGATACGAATGTTAAGTATGTACATTGTACACACAGATGAACAATTGGCGGACTTCCTTACTAAGGTTTTTCAAAGAGGAAAGTTATTGTATACATTCTCTAATCTGGGTATAGTAGATATTAATGCACCAGCTTGAGGGGGACTGTTTAAAGTCACAGTGAGGACTTATTTGTAATTATTGATATTGTGTGGGCTTGTTTGTAAATACTCTAAAATTTGATGGTCTTTTTTAAATACTGAAAAATATAGTAATTAATATGTTGGAGGTGTGAATTAATTCAGTGTGGCTACTTTGTTTTTTCTCTTTCCACATAATCCTAGAGTTTTTTTCCATTTTTTGAGGAGAAAACTTTAAAGTCACCAGATCAATTAGTTTAACAAGTATTACAATGGAGCCAGAGTTGTTTGATAATTTAAAGTATTTTATCCATGGATTTCCATAATTATCCCTTAAGAGTTGAGAGAATGAGAGGACGTTTCCTTGGGTGAGTATTGTTGGGTAATTGCTTAGGAGTACAATGCTCTTGTACCCCTAAGCTTCTTTCTCTCTCTCTACCTCTTGTTGTATTTTGCTCTTTTAATGAAAGTTTTGTGTTACTATTCAAAAAAAAAAAAAAAAAAAAAAAGGTAATGTCACCATTCCTTTAAAGCATGGCCCCCATATGGCCCTAGCCCACCGGTGGCTTGGATGTTGCTTCCTGGGCCTGGTTTGACTGACTAGGCCTTCTCATGGGCATGGTTTGGTCAACTAGATGTGCTAGAGGGCCTGGCAGCTATTGTACTCGGATGCTTCAGAATGTGCAATGTGTCATTTCATATTGTATCATATACTTGATTTTTTGTGGAAAATTCATGTCCTTTTTGTTCCTTGGTGTGTCTGCACTGTATCAATCCTGTATCTTGGTATCATAACCTGGTGGCTAAGTCAGCTCCTCTTGTTGGTTTTTAACTAGTTTGGGTCCCTTGATTTGATCCCACATTTGTCTATTAAGGGCCAATTCTTCAATTTCATCGATTAAATGTGCATTGTACTCACTCACTTTGGTGTAGGCACTAGGGTTAGGGCTGCGTAAGGTGTCGCAGCACGTGTCCGAGGACACTTTGAATCGTCTTCAACAAGACTTGAAGATACAAGGACGCACCTCCAAATATAAAATCTACAAATCTATTCAATAATGAAAGCCTAAGAAATTCTTCATTACAATGCCATATAAATAGTAAAATAACTTAGGGCCTAAGAAATCTAATGAAACTAGGAAACTAAATTCCAATTACAACTCATTAAATATAATTAGCAATCTAATGGCACATAATTACTAAATACAAATTTTAAATCTAATTGGGCCCTACACACGGCCATGGAGGTCAATATTGCATCATTCTGCCCGACTTGGAAAGAACTTGACCTCAAGTTCAGTAAATGTTTGCTTGGATCAAAGATCAACCGGATGAACTTTAGATTCATTGGCCGAGCTTGAGATTGTGCACACTTATTGAAAACTCTAAGCATGACGCATATGATGATTTTACAAAGCATGAGTGGATGTGTGATTGAACCATCGGAGACCTCCAGTGTGAGAATTGCACTATCAGATCATAATATTTGACTAGCCTTTTCTCATCTCCAAAGATAAAGTCAATATGATGAGTGTCATTGGATAAATCTGTGTGGACGCCTATGAGCAAGTGGTATCTTTTCCTGTTGAATGGGTGGAGCACCATCAAACTTCTCTTTCAAATTGATTTTTGTAGGCAACTTTTCAGCAGGTTGAGCCTTTTCTATCTCTTCATTGGCAATTCGATCTACTTTGTGTTGCAGAGTTTGAGATTGTAGCAAGTTGGAACTAGTGTCAATCTCGTCTACCATAATGCCCATGACCATTATTTTTTAAATTGATATTCCTGGTTTCCATCCTTATAAGAGTGGCATGGAGTAGATTGACCTGAGCAAATAATTCAGCTATGGCAGCTCGTAATTCTTCCATGGATGTACACCACAATTTAACATTTGTCAAACTTGATGTGAAGATCTGTACTCCACAAACATGCTAGTGAAGACAGATTGCAAATCTGATGTAAGATGGCTCTAGAATCACAAGAACTATTTATATCCTTTGATTTGGTCAATCTGCTGTGACTGATAATAGGCTAAGGCAGTGTTGATGTTAGCAATATTCTGTTGCTGGCCCTTCTTGTAACAAACTTGGGCAGATTTGCTGACTGTTTGCTGGTTGGATTTTTTTTTTTTAAACAGGTTGGGCTTCAAATGGGATGTGTCAGGTCCAATAGACCTGTTCTTGAAACTAGGCCCAAATCCTTTTGTTTGTCTTAATTTTTCTGATGGGAAATAAGGAAAGGGCATCAGTCCCTTTCGGCTTCGGTGATGTCGAAGGAGGGTGGTGATGCATGCGGCGGGCAACGTGCAGCAGCAACAATCTGCTCCTCTCTCTTCTTCTCCTGTTGTCTACTTCTTTTTCTTTTTCCTTTTCTTTTTTGCTGGGGTTGGGGGATAGTGGTGTCGGGGAAGAGGGGTGTGGGAAGATTGCTGCGGTTGGGGGACAATGGAATTGGGGAAGAGGGGAATATGGATCTTGATTTGTCTCGATGTTAGTGACCAAAAGGGTTGTCATCAGGGAATGGGGCTTCCGGTAGGGTGAGGACCTGAGATGGTGGCTGGCTGGGATAGAATAGCAGTTGGGGCTTTTGTCGATGGGTCGGTCTTGATGGGGACAAAAGGGTTATGCAGTGATGGGGTTTTGTGTTGGGAAGTTGGGAGTGGGGTCGTTGGGGAGATGGGGTTTTCGTTTTGGGAATGGTTGCAGGGATCGGTTTATAGTTCTAGGTCTTGGGATGGAGAGGCATTGGGAGTCGATGGTGGTGGGTTCAGGGGATAGGGACTCTAGGATCTTGGCTTTTGGCTTTTGGCGATGGATTTTGGAATTGATGATGGATGTTGGAATGATGGAGATGGGATGAGATGGATGAAGATGGGAAGATAGTGGTAATCACGCCAATCTATTGGAGGACCGGCTTTGACCACAAGATAGGGGTAATTACGCTGAGACGATCGATGATCATTCGGCTTTGATACCCATCTAATGCAGGCCCTAGGGTTACGGCTGCGTAGGGTACCGAAGCATGTGTTCGAGGACACTTCGAATCATCTTCAACAAGACTTCAGGATGCGAGGACGCACCCCTAGGGGTAAAACCCACAAATTTATTTATAATTCAATAATCAAAGTTTGAGAAATTCTACATTACAATGCCATATAAATAGTAAAATAACTTAGTGCTTAAGAATTCTAATGAAACTAGGAACCCACATAAATTAGGAAACTAAATCCTAATTACAACTCATTAAATAAAATTAGCAATCTAATGACATAAAATTCCTAAATAAAAATTCTAAATCTAATTGGGCCCTACACACGTGGCCATGGAGGTCAATATTGCATCACACTTGGGATGAACTTCACTTTGAACTTGTTTCGACTGTAAGCTGACCGCATTTCAAAAATCCTGCAAAAGCAAGGTACTGGAAATGTGACCATGAGACTCAAATGATCTCCGCTGTTGGCCATGAGGAGTTCACTGTTAACCGTGGGCTCTAGAATTTCTGCAACTCGAGCTTGGAATGACTTGTTTCAGGTGGGGTTATTTCCCACTTCACCCAAGCTTCAGAAAACCTGCTAATCCAGCGTAAGTAGAGCTTCTCAGTATCATACCCAAACACGAATACTTGGACATTAGAAAGTCCACATTCCCATTCATAAAATCACCAAAAGCTTACCAGTTGAGCTTGAAATGGGTGACTAAACATGAGTAAAGCATATGAATCCATAAATCAAAGCTTGCATGCATGCTAGTATAAGTGCTCTGCTTGCCTTAGAGGGTGCTTTTCTGAGATCCAACAAAAACCCAAGCTATCTCACTCTCAACAAGCCTCAAAACGAAAATCCTCAAGTATCTAGCTCACCCACGATTCCTACAATGGTGAATGAACAAAATGAGGTAGAAATAATATGCATGCAATGAATTTGGGGTTCCAGTAACTGATTTCAGGCAAGAGGAAGTGAAAGGGAATGAAATGCTTACCATACTGTATATGAGGATAAAGTGGAGCTCAACTAGAGAGGAAAACACTAAGAGAAGATGTAGTAGAGGTTGAAGATGAAGATAAATCTAAGAAATTCCACATGCAAGACTTCCTTAGCTTGGTTGAAGGCAAGAGAGTGGCGAAGAAGATGATGAGAGAAGAGAGGAAGAAGAGTTCCAGCAACAAGAAGAAATGAGGGTTGATTAGGTTAGCATTGGGTTTTAGCGGGACATTTCCTAAAATTGCAGGAAAGTCCTGTTTTAAGTTGGTAATGTCATATTGGGTCGTATGGGCTGGAAATGGACTTTAATGGGCTCAAATGGACTTGATCAAAACGCAGAAATGACTAAGGATGAAATGCTCTACCCAAGTACCCAAAATCACGTAGTCTAAGATTACGTGCAACCTTACACATAAAACCCAAAATTATGAAAAGGTCCTCGAACTACCTAGTTTAGGTCAAAACCCATGTATTCTACCTATTCTAACCATCCACTTAAACATATAAAACAACACATTTAGCATCTAATCATCATTAGTTAGACACCAATCACGATTAAGAAGGGACGAGCTTACACCATCCCTTTCTTTAAGACATTCGTTCCTCTGAATGTAAAACACACCTCAGGTCAAAGGTGTGGGTGTTTCTTCAACAATTGCTTTTCCAATTCCTAAGTTGCCTCTTATGGACCATGATACTCCCATAGAATCTTCACTAATTGAATGGTCCTTGTGTGGAGTACCTGCTCCTTGGTGTTGATCACGCATATTGGTTGTTCAACATAGGTTGCATCCAGCTTTATCTTTAATGGTTCGCATTTGATAACATGAGATGGATTCGACAAATACTTTATCATCATGGAGAAGTGGAAAACATCATGTACTCCTGCGAACTCTGGAGGTAAACTTATAAGCCAAGTCTCCAAACCTGCTATGAATCTCGAACTGTCCAATATAATGCAGGGACAACTTGCCTTTTTGCCCGAACCGAATTGTGTCCTTCATTGATGAAACCTTCAAGAAAACCATATCCCCAACTTGGAATTCGATGACTCTCCTATGGTTGTATGCATAATAACTATTCTGTCTACTATAAGCAACTTTCAACCGTTCTTACTGCATCCCCTTTATCCACTGCATTGTAGGGTGTAAGGTCCACAACCTTGAATAATTGGAAATGTTGACATCTGTTAGGAGCTCCACTTGATAGACATTGTTATTAACCTTTCACAGAATCTTTCATGGGCATATCTTCTTTTGCTTGAGCTTGTAGTAAACCCTCTGGGAATCGTTCTTTCCACTGCGGACCTAAATGAGCTCTCTCACCTTGAAGATCACCTTGTGTCAATGCTTGTTGGCTTCTTGGATGTGGCATTGCTCTCCTCTCTCTGTAGGTGAACTTGCACTAGGGTTTGCTTGATGTTGGCTACTGCCTCTTCTGCATCTTGATATTGGCCTGCCCTAATATTAAGCACGAGTATTAAATCCACCATGTTTGTAGGAATAGTGCCAGATATTGAATAAACTCTATGGGGTAGTTAGGTACTGTGAATGATTATATGCGACTTCACTTGCGCCAAGGTTATCCTATTGCCATATCATACTCTGCGGGTGCTCTTGGGTGATTTGGGGGTCTTATATGTTCCCCTTGTACTGTTTTTGCTTCCTTAAATGATCATTCCATTTCACAGAAGACAAGCTCATTATGCAGAATGCTCTTTTTCTTAGTGGTGATCTTTATAACCGCTTTCCTTACTTTTATAACTTGTCATTTGGATGTTGATTCTTTTACTGGTAATCTTTTCTTCCTTATACTTATTTGATAACTCGTCATTGTGTTTGTTGGGGATTTGGTTCATATCTATAAGATTATATTGGATGGGAACCTTTCTTTGGTTTTTTGTTTTTTGTTTTGTGTTTGAGAAATATTGGACGGGAACTTTTTTTATTTTCAATCAGCAGGGTTGCATGCTTTCATTCTTTCCTAACTTACCTCATATCGTAGATTTGTCCATGCTTTTCAGAATTACAATGCTCTCAGCTATGACGACAAGATATTGGATGGTTTCTATGATCTGTATGGTGTGTTGGCTGAGACGACTTCGGAGATGCCTTCCCTTGTGGATCTGCAATTGATACCGGTGTCCAACAGTGTTAGCTGGGAAGCTGTATTGGTTAACAGGGCTGCTGATCCTGACCTGTTGAAACTTGAAGAGAGCGCCCTGGTGATGGCCGTCAAGTCAAGGTCGGTATCTATGGGTTTTAAAGGGAATGACTTGGTGCAAAAACTTGCTGCTTTGGTTGCTGATTACATGGGTGGACCAGTTGGTGATCCTGAGCAAATGTTGAAAGCATGGAGGAATCTTAGTAACCATTTGCGTGCATTAGTAGGGAACATGGTGTTGAGTCTTGGGCAATTGAGGATTGGTTTGGCTCGTCATCGTGCATTGTTGTTCAAGGTCAATAATCCTCCACTTTTTTATTTGTAATGAAGCTGCTCACCCTATTCATTTTCACTTGAAGAATTCCTTTGATTGATTTCCTCTTAGGATATTCTTGACTCTTGAGCAACTAATTGTCATTTTTCGAGTTGATTTTAGCAGAGTTTTGGACGAGTATATAAAAACTGTATGTGATTTTGATGCCTATTGGATGCACTCATTTTTTTCTTGTCTATGCAACTTGGGCTTGTCATTGAAACAGACATGAATTCATCATAGCAGACTCTGCAGCTTTGACAAGCCTGATAAGCTGGAACTTTTTTCATTTTTATCCTTTTTTTTTTTGGGATTTGTAAAATAACTTGAACCCATGACCTCAAGGTTGCGATAGTGAGCATCTTCCACTGTGCCACGGTCTCTTTGTCAAGCAACAGTTGATCTAACTGATAACCTGGAGTGTCTCTATAAGTATAAAAATGCTACAAGAGGCATATATTGAGAAATGATGAAATACAATCATGTATGTTAACTTCACATAAAAATCCGAATTTATGTAAAACAAAAAATAGTATTCTATACTAGTTACTGCTACTTTACTACTGCTATTAATTATGATTGTTGCTGCTGCTGTTCTTATTTCTTTTTGTGATCTCAAATCAGTTCATAATAAAACAAAGGTAGATGCTAACAGGTAACAAGTCCAAGCTAAACATTATACAGAATGCACCATCTTTGCCAAGGTATCAACCATTCCATCAGGCTCCTGCAAGACTTGCAGTGAAACAAAATGTCTTCGACAAAGTGTCTTGAATTTCCGCAATTGTAACTACTAAATGGCATGAGTAAATGCTAAATAACCTCAGAACTCAGAAGAAGCGCATTTGATTGTGAATATTGAATCACCCTCAATTATTGCTTTAATCAGGGGCATTTGTCTATTGTTGACTAACCCTCTTCTGTACTAAATGATATTCACTGGACTACAAAAGAGTATAATGTTTTTATCCCATTTATACCTGCATAGATATAGAGCATGCAAATATAAACAAAAATTTAAAGGAAGCTCTATTAAGATTTTTGTGATCCCTAGGAAAACTTCTTTCTGTTTTTGGTTATCTTACCAAAATTGTATATGATTTTCCTATTTAGACGAGTATGGGAATTGGTGATGCTTCTAGATTCTACACTTTTTGACTCAAGGATCATGATCTGTTGCCATTTTTCAAGTCATGGGTCACCCCCAGTCATCTTGACCCCCAATGGATGATTGGCTTTTAGGTTCCTTTAAAACAAGTGATATTATGTGAATGGTGTTAACACTTACAATTTCTTGATGGGTGTGGAAAGAAAGGAACTAGAAATTATTGAAGGTGATGGTTCTCTTGGTCTGTCTTTTGTATAGATACGAATCAAATAAGCATTGACTGATTGAGGTCTTCAAGCGAATGAATTTCATAGAGTATCTACATCCATCATCTGTAAACCTGTCTCATATGATGAAGTTTGGGAAAGAATAGTAGAGAAACACCTTCAATTGGAATGTAGTATTTCAAAGAAATAGTTTGGGTTTATGCCAGGTAGGTCAACCATAAAAGCCATTTTCCTTCCAAGACAACTTATGGATGAGTTTAGGGAGGACAAGAAAGGTTGCACATGCTTTTCTTGATACAGAGAAGGTGTGTGATTGGGTGCTCAGGCAATTGTGGAGATTGAATTGAAAAGGCAGCCGAAGGGGTGTACTAAAATCATACGTGACAAGATGTGGGGGCAATTACAAGTGTGAGAATCATTTGTAGGGCCACATCCAAGTTCCCTGTTTGTTGGTTTTGCACTTAGGGTCCACTATAAGCTTATATATATTTTTCCTTGTGGCGCAGGGGGGGGGGGGGGGGGGGGGTTTGTTTGCCTAACCAGTAATTACAGCCTGTGATTCACTATAAGTGCACATTTATTCGCTATAAGATAGAGTTTCTTGGTGTATGTGTTCACAGATTAGGTAGTACTCATTAGTCAACTAAGAAAGCAGACGATTGATAAATTGGAACTGTGGAGGAAAGCATTTGGTGGTCCAAGTCAAATGGGGTAAAAATTTGGTAATTAAGACTAGTATAGCTAGTTAAGCGTGCACTAAGTGGAGGCAAGCTTTTGAAGTGTCATGAGATTGTTACATGCTGCTTAGTTTAGTTGTTAGTTTTTTAATGTGAAAATTAGGACTAGGATATTGTATGGAGTTGAATGTTGGGCAACAAAGAAACATGTGATGTTACTAGAAATGCCAATCCATTGGTAGCTCGGTGGTGAGGCACCTGCCTTCCACAAAAACAATTAGGGATTAATCCTTGGTTGTATTGCTGATAGTGAGGGACTTGGGTGAGACAGTGTGTTTTGTGAGCATTTACTCGAGCGAAAAAAGATGAAGTCACTAGAAATGATAGAATTAGACATGAGTAGAAGAAAAAATCTATGGATAACTACAATTGAAGAAAATAACTTCAATTTTGGGTGAGACTGTGTGTTGTGCGATTATTTGCCAGAGTGAAAAAAAGTGATGTTACTACAATTGAAGAAAATAACTACAATCTTGGGTGAGACTGTGTTGTGTGATCATTTACCAGAGCAGAAAAAAGTGATGTTACTAGAAATCAGTACACGGAAGAAATCTATGGTTAACTACAATTGAGGAAAAATAATTAGAGATTCTTGTTTGAGATTGCTTGGTCATTTTTTACAAAATCAAGAAAACTGCCCTTGTGAGATTTTTTCTTTTCTTTTTTGATAAATCCTTTTGACAAGAGTTGAAGGGTTAGTAGTGGAGGGTACTAAGAGAAGAGGGCGACCAATGAAGATGTTGGGCGAAGTTGTGAGGAATGAACATGCCACTATGTGGAATAATTGAGAGCTTGGCAGCTAATAGAGTTGAGCGGAAGAACAATGCTCGCAAGTTACAAAGGCAGTCTTGCATGGTGCTAACATTGAGGCAGATCACTTAGCTAAAGGAGTGCACCGTTCTAAATTGGTTTTGTTCTTTGATAGCATGGTGCATTTGTGAATGGTTTTGTGGGAATCTGTTTTATGTTTGTGCAGTTTTTGTTACAATATACTCCTCTTATACGGTAAAGCCTTTTTTTATTATTATATAGTCACATTTAAAAAAAAAAGAAAAAGATAAGATAAGAAAAATAAAATGCATCTCTCATTGAGAGAGAGAGAGAGAGAGAGAGAGAGAGAGAGCGAGGAAAATCTCTTAGCCCCGTCCGATGATCTTCGGGATGGGACTTGGGGGGATTGAAGATCTAGTTAGGGCCCTCCTATATACAAAAAATCAGCCCTATCCGATCATCCTAGCTCTATCATCTGGGGCCCATAAGCCTAGTTCATTTATATGGGTGTTCAGTCGATCTAATGGTTTAGTCCATACAGATGGGTACAAACCCAAAGGGTGTATGTACTATAGTTTTTCCTATTCCTTTTTTTCTCTTTTTTTTTTTTTTTTGTTGAGAAGGGGTTGTTTGGTCCACTCAGATAGACTATCAAGTGGGTCCACTGGGGCTGTGCATGCGATTATATATGAGTAGTGCTCCTGTACAAGCTTCTCATACCGTCTTATGGTACAAGCCACCTAGTGGGCCCATTATCAAATTTGAAGTCAATCTAATACCTTTAACCCATTCATTCATGGCCTACATATAAACAACAAAATTGACGTTTCATTCAACGATCCACTCCATTTGAATCTATCAAAACCCTATGGGACTTGTGCAAATAAGGGGGGAGGGGGGTTCAATTTGGAGGGTTTGCTCGGATGGACCAATAGGTGGCTTGTACCGTAACACGGTAAAGGAAGCTTCTACAGGAGCATTACTATATATATTTATATATATTGGGAAGTTAGCAGATGCACACCTTGTTTTTGTGCACACATGTGCGTACCTCATAGTGCGCCACTTGATGGTCCCTGACTGGACCATATGCACAACCGCGGTGGATAGTCACTAGTCCTTTGGGTTTACACCCAGCTTAATGAACTAGACTGTTGGATCAACTGTGCACCCATTTTAGATGGTGAAGATTTGTGGCCGTGGATGGAAGGGCTAGGAATCGGGATGATCAAATGAGGTTTGTTTTTTGCAGAGAGGAGGACCCCCCCTTGATCTTTAAATCCCCCAGTCCGATCCCATGTGGGCCCCCTAGGTTGGCCCTGTAGCAAGGTGCACATGGAAGCTCACCTGATAGGCCCATATATAATTCTTTCCCAAGGATGGTCCCTGTATGGGGACATCCATGCAGACAACTACGTGGACAGGCCCCCCACTCGGCATTGATCCAAACGGACCATCAACGTCCCCAGCCCCTATTAACACCAAATCTGTTGGATTTGCACCAATCCAAATGGACTTGACGGTTGAATTAAGGGTCAAAAAATTTTTTTTAATATATAAAGCCGGTACATTTGTGAGCCATGGATCAAGGGGTTAGGATGATTTGATAGACTTGCAATTTTGCACATAGGTATGTCACTTTCAGATCTTCCAATCCCCTAACTCCCGCATAGTGTGCATGCACGCGTGTGTGGGTGCATGGGCATGCTTGAGTGATGAGTTTTGAGAACTCTTTTGGCCTCCCCATATTGATGGGGGAATGCTCTGCTGATGGTGGTGATGATGATTCTCTACCATCTCAGAACTCCTATCAAAAGCATTAAATCCCATAGTACATTATATACATAGAGAAGTGATCAATCCAAGTGATAAAATAGTACAAATGAGGGTCGCTGAGACAGTATGTTGACCATGAATGGCTTAATTCTGTAGTTGCATCAGTTCCTTCTATATATTATAAGACCATTCATCCTCTTGATGATGGGCGTAACTCTGTATGCTCCTTTTCTTAAGTAATGGATCTCATTTTTCTTTCCAAAAAGTAAAAGATAAACTTAATCCCATTCTAAATTATTGGTGTGGAAGTTGTGATCCTTGTAATAGATCTTATTTATTATATTTTGGGGCCTATGAGATTCGTTTGTGTCTATCCAATTTGCCGTGTTTCTGTTCAGAGAAATTCTCAAGGGGACAACTTTTTTTCCCCCTTTTTTGGGAAGTGATTGAGTTTTTAATAAAAGAAAAGGGAAGGTAATATGCAATCATTACAAACCAGGCATTAAAAGACCATCACCCGATTAAAACAATGTTGATGTGGAACTTATGTAAATTGCCAATTTGTTGGTTACTTGGTTATGCAGGTCTTGGCTGATAGTGTGGGTGTTCCATGCCGGCTAGTGAAAGGACAGCAATTTACTGGATCAGATGATGTGGCCATGAACATTGTCAAGATCAATGATGGAAGGTGAACGTTTCCTTTTTATTTATGTGAGAATGGATGGTTCTCAAATCTGATGTGCACGGTGAACTTAAATCTGTCTCTTACTGTGATATCCTTGATCAATGCCAGACCCTGTACTTGGACTATCTATCATCTCATTTCTTACATTTTTTATACACTTTCTTACGCAATCTTGCTGTGTTAATTTGAGAATGATTTCAAGTTCTCCAGAGTCCAGTGACAGATGGTGCTCAGCAGTTGCATTGCTATTGACCTTTTTTATTTGTGTTCTCCATTTCCATGATTTTTCTCATTAATAGTGACAGTCAATACACTGAATGTAAAGTTTAAACTTCATTTGGTTACTTTATTTTTATAGGGACTCTATTAATCTTTCTGACATTTCACATTCATCTTTCTGACATATCACAGTCTAATAGCAGAAAGACAAGGGATGATAATTTTTAGGTTTTTCACTTATGGAATTGAAATATGAAACAGTTAATTCATGAAAACTGACAAATGATGTGGATTTCAGGGAGTACATTGTTGATCTTATGGCAGATCCTGGCACTCTTATTCCATCTGATGCTGCAGGGCCACAGATTGAAAATGAAGAAACCTCCTTTCTACAAAATCTTTCGCTTGGAGATGTCGATGGTTCCCAAGTGGGCTCCTTCAGCGGTGGTATGACCAGTTCAATCAGTGGCCATTCGAAGCATGGGCTGTTGGACAACGGATCTAGGTCTGGGAATCTTGCTACTGCGGAGAGTGGCTCTGATGAGAGATGCGGCTTTGGTGAGTTTGTTATTGGTGATGAGAATAGAATAGTGAAGCATTCACATAAGGAATCATCACTTGAGGGGCTTGAAAGTGGAGATGCTAAGGTGTCAAATCTTGACCTATCCCCTAAGCTGAGTCCTCATATGCATGCAAGGTTTCCATCTTGGACTGAAGGTGTTAGCTCCCCTGCTGTGCATAGAATGAAAGTGAAGGATGTTTCACAGTACATGATTGATGCTGCAAAAGAGAACCCACATCTGGCTCAGAAGCTTCATGATGTGTTGCTGGAAAGCGGTGTTGTTGCACCCCCGAACTTGTTCACTGAGATATATCCTGAGCAGGTGCTGTCTCCAGTGCTAGAACGGAGTCCATCTGGGGATATGAGTGAAAAGAAAAAGGCAAAACATGGAAACCGGCATAAAGCTAAAGCTCATCCTGATGCAGACCTTGGTAGATTTCTGCCACCTCTGCCATACCATGGCATGCAACCAAAAGGGAGTACTTCCAGGGCAAAAGTGGAACAATTGAAACCAGTGGAGGGTCTTGGTGTTCACAATCCACTTGATTTGGTAGAGGCGATGGGCCTTCCTCATTCTTCTCAATCTGAAGTATCTGGTGCTGTTGCACAGGCTGCGGGGCCTTCGCTAGTGAAATTTGTGAAACATGTGCCTGTTGCTGCTGCTGCTGCAACAGCGGCTGTAGTTGCATCCTCAATGGTGGTTGCTGCTGCCAAGTCCAACGACTCAAATCTTGAGGTTCCTGTGGCGGCCGCAGCCACAGCTACAGCTGCAGCAGTGGTGGCAACGACTGCAGCTGTCACTAGACAGTATGAGCAGTTGGAGTTGTATGGCCAGTTTCCAGTTGGTGTTGACACAGTGCATGAGCTGCAGGGAAGTGATCATGGTCAAGATGTTGTGGTTGAGCAGGAGCAAGATTATAGCATGGTTTATCAAGAAGGGGAAAGAACTTCTAACACATCAGCTGGAAATGATAGTGTAAGATCTGACCCTGCTCTTGATGATGTTGCTGAGTGGGAGATCCCATGGGAGGAAATTACCTTGGGCGAGCGCATTGGACTGGGTATCATTCTTATGCATCTTGTTTTGTAGAAGTACTGTTAACTCACTGTTGGAAATAATTAACTTGTGCTAAACCTGTTGCATGATCTCTAATCAGTTAAGGCCCAACATGTGGATACCTTGTGGACCGATTTTCGTTTCCTTTTGAAGTGTTCATTACTTTCATACTTGTGGCCAACATGATGAGGGAGCTGCTGCTTTTGGCCATTTAGTTGCCTTGAAATCTTAATATTTTATTTTTTCCTGTCTTCTCTCCTGCTACAGGATCATATGGGGAGGTATATCGTGGAGATTGGCATGGAACGGTGAGCCTTTCATCCTAACCCTGGAGCTTCAACATCTGTCTTTGTTGTATTCCATATTGCTTTTTTTCAAGTGTGGGTTGTATTGAAATTGCTGATGCTAACTGAAAATGAGACTTCATCACTAATGTTCCATGGTCTTTATTAGCCCTTTCACTATTAATGTCTCATTGTTCCATGGTTTCTGACAATTGCAAAAAGATTTTTAGTTTTACTCTTACTTTTGGATGCTTGGATGTCCATGGAAAGGACCATTTTTTAATTACATGTATATAAGGTAACTTTCCACTGAAAAAGTAAAGCTCAAGAATGGTTATTTATTTTGTCAGGAAGTTGCTGTTAAGAAATTCTTAGACCAAGACATTTCTGGCGATGCACTCGAGGAGTTCAAAAGTGAGGTATTCCAGTTCTCTCTCTCTTCCTCTCACACATAAACACCCATGCATGCGAGAGTTCAAGGTGGGGATAGCTATCTCTCTCAAAGTATGCTCCACTTTTTCAAAACAGGGGGCCCATTATTATCAATCCAAAACTGCTCCTACCATACCTTTGGCATCTCCCCAGATCTCAAGAGCAGGGCCTATCATTCAATTAATCACATGTAAAACTAGTGAATAACTTGGAAAAAATAAGTAAAATTTGAGAGAGAGAGAGAGAGAGAGAGAGAGAGAGAGAGAGAGAGAGAGCAACCAATGTATTGGGACTTCTATCCCAATCCCATGGTCCTTGAGCTGGTTCTCATGGAAGCATGGTGACAAAGTCCCAATCCCATCCTCCTAGAACTAGTTCTCATGGAAGCACGGTGACTCGGTGAGAACTAGTTCTCACTTGAATATATTATATATTTATAGATATGAGTAATGATCCTATATAAGCTTCCCTTAAGGTGTTAATGGTACAAGCTACCACTTGGGCCCCACTTGGGACCCCATAAATCATGGAATAGCAGGGGGATCGAAAGATTCAAGTAGGGCCAACTTAGATATCAAATTTGAAGTCAGTCTAATACCTTCAACCTATTCATCCATGGTCCACAAGTTTAGGCCTTCTATATAAAATAAAACAATTGACCCTTGATCCAACGGTTCATTCCATTTGGATTTATCAAAATCCGGTGGGACCTATGTAAATAGGAGGATTGGGTTTAAATGTTTGCTCGGATGGACTAATAGGGGGCCTCACGTGGTAGCTTGTATCGTAAGACTGTAAGGAAAGTTTGTACAAGATCATTACTCATGTATATATATATAGATATATGAATATTAGTCTGCATCTATCATTTATGATAGGGTGACGGACGCTTCCATATTTAGATATATAAATATTAATGTGCAAAGGACAAAAAGCTCTATGAAAATGAGAAATGCTCAAGTACAAATTGGGAAAGCCTTGTAAGCATCCCTCACCATATGGTGAGGGAAGGATGCATACTAATATTCCTTATATATATATCCCTCACCTCAGCTCAAGCGGACGGTAGAAATCCAGTCTACCCTAGCATGTGGGCCCTACTCACATAGGGGCCCCCTTAATTGCACATGTTAGCTAAGTTTGGGTCCCATCCGATTTAACTGGACTGTTGGATTGAGTGACACCAATTAATTCTACACTGTCAAACTTTTGTGGCCCAAATGGAGATGATAGAAATCAAGGATGGGTCTGATTTTTTGTAGAGAGGAGGACCTTTGTGTATCCTTCAAATCCCCTCATCCTTATGTGGGTCCCCAGGTGGGCCCCACACCTTGAGCGGATGCCCCTATTCTACGGTTGAGCGCAGGCTATGAAGCATACACACGGAACACAGATTCGACACGGATAACCGACACAGCATTTTTCAAAAATGTAAACCACGGACACATGGGAGATATGTTAATAATATATATTTATTTATATAGATATATAATCATAGATTCAAAAAAATATCATTTTAACTTTTTAATCAATTTAGCAATAAAAGAATATATATTCAAGTACCAACTAGTAAACATATCAAATTATCAAATATCAATACAATACTAATGGAACTAGAGCAACCAATGGAAATATCAAACTTGGTTATATATCTCCACAAAGGCTTGTTTATATCTTCTTCATTGGGAGGATGTGGGCTAGAGCAACCAAATGAACTAATATTCCCAAATTTCAAATCTATATGATATAACAACAAATGAACACCAGCATTAACAACAAATTAATAGGACATAGCATCAAATTAACAATACACAACAGCATATTAACAACATCAGCATCCAATAAGAAATTAAAAACAGGGTTTATCAATTAAGTTAATTAAAAAAAGCTTTCTACATTAATAAAAAAAAGTATAGTGCATAGCAGGAAGAAAAAAGTCACATATAGATGTGCAAAGGTAAAGGTAGGTAAGCCTTTCGACATCATTTCATAAAAAAAGGCAAGTATTCAGATATTGCACAACAAACAAGCTCCGGCACATTATTTCATAAAAAATGGCAAAGGCAAACAATAAATCAAAGGGAAGAAGAAATACAGATGTGCCCAGCAGCACAATAAAAAAACAACGGCAATGGGTTGATTTTTTTATGGAGAAGAGGGATTAAAAATAAACATAGGGATTAAAAATAAAATTAGGCACACATAAAAAAAACAAATTGGACATCACAGACGGTGATGTCCAATAAAAATAGGAGCAGTAGCAAGAAACGAGCAATACCTTCTTCGGTGGGTTTCAATGGCTTCCCGCATACGGCGTTGCAAGTAGTTTCTTCCTCTCCTTCTTGCAGATGGCAGCTCTTTTTTTTTTTTTTTGGTTATTTTCTTCTTCTTTTTCTCCTTCCCGCAGACGGTGGCTCTTTTTTTTTTTTATATATCTTTTTTCTTTTTTTCTTTCCCTCTTTGGGTTTCAATGGCTTCTGGGATGGGGTTTTGATGGAGTGAAGAGATGGGGTTTGGATGTGGGATGGGGTTTCGGTGGAGAGGGAAAACACTTTTGATGGGTTTTTGATGTGGGTTTCGCGGGGAAAAAGGTGATTAGGGTTCCCATTCTGGGTTTTTTTTTAATTGAGTTAAAAATTTCATTTACCCCCTCATTTTTTTCCTTCTAATTTTAATGCAAAGAAGAGCACAATTGGATAAATTTTTTGGTTCGCCGTGTCCAAGCCATCTCCCCTCCTTGTTCGAGCCATGTCCGTAATTTAAAAAATAATAAAAAAGACACTTTTTGCGTGTCCCAGACTTGTCCGGGGCTTGTCCGTGTCCTAGACGTGTTGGACACTGACACGCTGGCCCCGAAGAGGTGTCCGTGCTTCTTAGAGCAGATGTGAGAAGCCCCCATATATATATATATGAGGAATGTTAGTATGTATCTATCCCTTACTATAGGGTGAGGGATGCTTACATGGCTTTCCCTATTTGTACTGGAGCATTCCTCTTTTTCATAAAGTTTTTTGTCCTTTTGCACATTAATATATCCAAATATGGAAGTGTCCTTCACCCTATGGTGGGGGATGGATGCATAGTAATATTCTCCGATATATATAGGTGCTATTTTTATGATGAATCAGATAGGAAAAATGCAATTTCAATTTTATGAAGGGTAAGAAGATATGTTGACATTCTTTCCTACTTGGTTTAGTCCTTAAAATTCCATATTTTCTCTCCCAATTGCTCTTAGGTGAGAAAAATAACATATAAAATAGTGTCTAGAAGGCATACAACACTTTTAAAAGGGGCGATGTTGTAAAAAATGAAACAAAAAAAGGTTCTCGGTTTTGTTTGAAACCGGCAATATTCAACTGGATATGAAAAGAGAATTTGTATGAATCATGTGAATCATATCCTGAATTGGAGGATTCATTTATGAAATGAAATCATTTGTTTATTTTAATCAAGGCTTGTAATGGGCTGGGCTGCCCCATTGATCCATAAAGGCTGATCTGCTTCTGGTCAGGCTTGGACAGGTTTTAAGGACCTTGATCTAGGATCAGACCTAAGAAGGATGGTCATTTTTTGTGTAAGGGTTGGGCTTGGGCTTGTCAAAGCTTGGCGGCCTGATGCACTGCTGCTCATTTATTGCCTACTAAATTTAATATTATATTATCATTGGTGGAGAGATAAAGCATATTACTGAAAAGTTTTTAATAGCAACTCTTAACTTATAAATGTGTGGAATACTACATTAGATACTCAAAAAAGAATGAATTACCTTGAGCATTATATATGAGGAGTCTTCATGTGCATATGTCCCTCACCATTTTGGTGAGGGACACTTCCTTTTTTGGACCTATCAAGCTTAAAAATGTGTGAAGTTTTGTCCTCTTGCATATTAATACTTTCTAAAAAAGGAGTGTGAGGGACATATGCACATGAATATTCTCCATTATATATAATGATCTAACCTATCGTTTATTGCTCTCTCCATATGAGATGGGCTGAAAATTTCTTTACTTAGCCTTTGAAGGGGATTGTCATCCTTCATTGTTAAAACTAAAATAGTTATCAACGTAATCAGGTAGAATTAGAAGTAATTGAGCACTAACTAGTTAAAACTGTCGGGATTGGGCTTGATCTCGAGCTTGGCATTTTTCTTGAGGGTGGAGCTTGGGCTTGTCCCAATTATTGAACGGGCTGGGTTCGATTCAACTTGGCCAACTCATTGACTTTTGTTTTTTTAAACTGTGATCTGGTAATTGATGCGGACTGTTATACTGATACAACATGTGTCGATTTAGGGTGAGAACTATATTTAGATTTTAGAGCCGTATACCAGCAATGTATGGCTAGCTTAAAGAGTATTATTATTGAATTCTAAGAAGCTATGATGGGATTTCTAGTTATCTAACTGTGGAGCATGAGAGTGAGGCCTCTCTCTCTCTCTCTCTCTCTCTCTCACACACACACACACACACACACACACACACGAGGCATGGAGCTCAGTTTCTCAATGGATCTGACCTGAAAAATCCATGATGGGCCCTTTCTAGTTCGTATTGGTAATCATGTCTTACTTCTAAGTCTGTTGAACAATCAAGTCCTATACTAGCCATTGGGGCTATATCAACTGCCTGCACAAGTCTATAAATAGGTATTGCTTGGGGATGTATTAAGGGCATGATTAGTGGGGCCTGATTTAGGTATGAATGATTGAATGAATTCTAATGGGCTATTTATTGTCTTGATTCGTAGTCAGGTTTGGGTCTGAGTCCGTAGTTCTGATCTGGTTAATAATCTGGCCCTAGTCCTAGTCTTAATCCATTTGGGCCTATACCTGAGTACCCATTTACCAGAGCGTATGACACTTAAATATATAATATAGGTATTGCTTGGGTATGGGTATGTTATGGATTGACCCACATCCAGTGATGAAGTGCAAAAAAGATCCTTTTATGGGGGCAAGCTATCAGCTTTAGAGGTTTATGATTGAGCGTCTAAGTTCTGATCAAGTATTTAAGCAACACTCATCCAATTCCAGTTATAGTTAAATATTGTTTACCAATAGACTAATGGAGTAATGCAGTTGGGTACTCACGTGCACATTAAGTACTTCTAAAAAAATAATAATAAAATAGATCAAGTATTTTGAACATGACCATCTAACATGGGTCCAATTCAATTATGATCAATTCAACGTGATTCTGATTCCAATTGGAGTCAAAGTTCCAACTGAGATGCCTCCCTACAGTCAAATTTCTCCCTAAATAGAGTGGGCTTCTCCTTGAAGTTGTTCTTGTGTTCATTAAGTATTTTGGTTTTTACTTATTTTATTTTATTTTATTTTATTTTGATCAAGTATTTTAAGCATGGTCAATCTAATACGGTCTAATTCCAATTGGTGTGAAATAATTGTATTTTTTGGGAATGAGTCTAACATTATTCCTGAAATAACTGTGTTTGATGGGAATGAGTCTAACATTATTCCAGAAATAATTGTATTTGTTGGGAATGGGTCACAGTTAAAAACTATAAAAAAAATATAATACAAAAGTGCATAATTCCTGAGATTATTTTGGTTAATGTAAAAGTTACGTGATTATTGAGCGAATATTGGTCATAATTTTTAAATGGCCAACTGAGATAGACATTGGTTTCTTTGGATCAATTTTTATCAGAGAGAGGCTTATCTTAACCATATTTTGAAAAAAAGTCTTGAATTACCCTTGGTGATTGAGCAATTCAAAATGGTTGAGGGTACTATCTGGTAAAGTTTGCAATTGAGAGCTAAAATTTCAAATTGGGAGGGCCAAAGAAATAACTAAGAGAACCTAATCAGTTAGGGAATTTCTGATTGGGGTGGATTCCAAGATTAATAAGGAAACCAAGGATTAAGCAAATAAAGAAACCTAATCGAATCTTTTTTTTTCTTTTGCTTTGGTAAATACTCATACGGACCACCACACACGCACCCAACTCCCTTGCCAATAGTGCTACAGCCCAGGGTTGATCCCTGGTTGTCTTATGTGGAACAGAGTTGCCTCACCAACTGAGCTATTGGCAGATTGGCATTTGATGCCAGGGCTAATTGAACCTAATTAGCTCCCGGTTAATAGGGAATTTCCAATTGGAGAGTAGATAGTCAGTTGGGATATTTGATAACAAAAATTAATTGAGATGAAATTGGAATGGTCAAAATTAAAATTGAGTTAGCCATAATCGGCAGTTTTAATATATGTAAATTATGCAGAGAATTACTTTTATATATTTTATATTTAATTATGGAAGTGATTAAGTGAATACAGCTTGCATGAATTTCTAAATTGATACTAGAATAATTGCTCAGTCCTTTTTCCTATTCCTCTGTCAAAAATTTCTGAAAGAAAAATGATTGGGAAATGTCATCTGTTTGGAAAGTGAGATTTGTTTATATTCTGAATTATGTGCAGAATTTGTGCTTATATGCTAGGTTGTATATAAATGAAGATGATGGAAAGTTAGGTCTGTTTTGTGCTTGCTTTCTTGTATTATTTGCAGTGATCAAACTACTAGTCATGTGCTGTTTTCCATCATCTAACTAGTGCTTTTGTTTCTAAAGGTTCGGATCATCAAAAGACTACGACACCCAAATGTTGTTCTTTTCATGGGAGCAGTGACTCGTGTCCCTAACCTTTCTATTGTTACAGAATTTCTTCCTAGGTATTACTGCATTATAAGTTCTCCTTTCTTTCTAGTTTTGAATGTAATTTATCCTTAATTCCGGTGAATTTTATATCCTAAATTTGAATCTGGAACTTGGTGTAGCTGATCTTCTATGGAAAAATAATTTGTTAAAAGATTTGTTCCAAATCTCCCTTTTTCCCCCATGGTTCCTCTAATGCTTAAGACTTAAGAGAACTATATCCCTGAAATGTCCTGTCTTTATTGATGACTGATTTTTATCATCTGTAACATAATGCTTAAATTAGTATTTCAAATAGGTTACTTGAATATTGAGGCCTAATATTAAAAAAATAAAGTCGCTTAGAAACTTATATTTTGTGTGTACTTAAGTTATATTTGCCAAAGCTCATAGAATTTGATCGATAGTGGATCAGGCATATTACAAAGATGGAAATAAGATAAACAAGATCAGACAAAAATAGTAGGTTTTGAAGAAGGAAGAGTAGGACATAAAAAATTGCCCCAGAAACGCTAGATGGGTCTCCATCGAACTTAATATACGAATTGAACACAAAAGATGTTAGCAGGGGCTTCATCCATTTCAGAGAAATAGAGAAGTGGATTGAAGATCATGACCGAAAGCTGCTTATGATTGAAAAGTTAGGATTTTTTTTCATGAGAATAGACAAGATGAAGCAATGCAAGGAAAAAGAATAGCCAACGGGCTAATCTCCAAGCCAAAAAGGCTTAAGGATAGGATGTCTAGGTGTGTCATCAAAGACAAATAATAACTCTATCAAGTGAGAACCAAACTCATAAGTTTATTGATATCAATATTGTGTCCCATGAAGAGGGATTACATCTTTATTTATAACTAAAATTTTTCTAACTAAGGGTTTTTCTAACTAAGGAAATAAACCAATTCAAATCAAATAAGGAATTCTAAACTAAACATAATAGGAATTTCTAAATATTAAAGAATCCTGGATAACTAAAAAAGTAACTACTAATAATATTCCTAAATAACTAGATGTCCTCTTAGGCTTATGGATTGGGCCCAACGGTTGGCCGACCCATGGTCTGGCCTACATCAACTCTCTTTGGCTTGGAAAAACTCAACTCCGACGAGTTTGCCAATGTGAGAAATGCCGGGAGGAGTTTGACTGTAAGGTGAGGGAAACTTCCACCTGGGTTAAAAATCAGTCACATAAACTTTTGTCTTGTCTTCAGATCCACATTTTCATGACATGGCTTAAAACCTTTTTGCATTCGTTTCCTCCATTTAATAGTAGATCGAAATGTTCTCGACTATTGGTCTTTGCATAGAGTTTGGATGTATGAATGGACTAGTAGATGCTTCAAGTGTTGATTGTCAGATATCCATATGTGATCTCCTAAGATGAAGTCAATGTGGGGAACTTCAACAACTTGAACTGCTCGTGAGAATACTAGAACACTGGATTGCACTGTTGATGACCTAATTGGATTTTTGGAAAAGGCGGGCCAATCAATTCTCTTGGATATTCAATGGTAACGCCAAATTGATCAATGTCTTTAATATCTGCTTCTTCGTGTTCTTCTTTTGAAGCCTCATGATCAAATTCATGTGCACTTGTTTTTGTTTTTCCTCTGCTGCTTGTGGCCCTTGGTTAACACCATCTTGATCACATTCTACTTGTTTTGAATTTTTCACAAGATCAGCTTTTCCTTGACCTTGCTCAGGCGTTGCATTCTTGATGTCTTCTGGTAGTGTCCTCGGTGCAATCATGTCTTGTATTTCTTCTTTGTGCTCTTTTATTGGTTTTTCTGTGGGCCCGCTCTGTGATTCTTCAATTGAAGTTGAGGATGTAAAGGACGAAGGAGTTGATGACACCGAGCATAATCCGTCTTCCTACATAATAGTATAGGTATTCATCTCGTTATCATTGTGCATTTTCTAATAAAAAAGCCATGGTTTGCCAAAAGTAATATGAGCAATATTTATATGGATCACATCACACCAAATTTTATCTTCATAATTGCTAATCTTGAATGATACCAAGCATTTGTGGGTTATTGGCAGTGTTTTTAAGACGCGAGGCGTATCGAGGCGCCAAGGGTATCCAAGGGCTTAAGCGCAAGGCGCAAGGCGAGGCGTGGGCTTCATTGAAGCGATGCGCACATTATTGATATAAAAAAAAAGATATTTTGTCATAGATAAATAATTTAAATTAACATTGGCAAAGTAAAATTAATTCACAAAAAAGGCAATTAATATTAGAGAAGATTTTGAAAGTAATAAAAACATCAATTATTTAGTACAAAAACAGCATCAAAAGTCAATACAACTCCAAAGTCCAAAGTCAAACCAATAATACATATGGTCCTAAGGAGAACCTAATAGTCATCCTCAACATCTACACCAAGTAAATCATAATTTTCTAGTTCATCATTGGATTTATATCCATGCACGTCTTCCTCATCGGTCTCATCTGAATTTGCCTCTTCCTCATCTACCAATTGAAGAACATTTGAAGATTTTGAAGCTCTTGGTGTTGCTTTTGAAGTTGATGTTGCTCTGGTTTTGTGACTACTTTCTCCAACTCCAGAAGTTGTATGAACATCACCCCATGTCAAAAGACCATCATCAAACACAAACTCATCCATCTTCATCTACTTATCTATCCATCCTCCCAAGCAACCACTCATGGCTTTCATCAATATCCTTCAAAGAAATGGGATCAAGTATGTCACGCATATCATATCGATGTTTTAATGCTCTGTTGTACTAAAGAAAAACCAAATCATTGAGACGTTTTTGATACAACCTGTTTCTTTTTTTTGCTATGAATCTGCAACAATTAAAAAAGATATTAAAATTTATATCTATAAATTAAAAATATTTTGAATTCACCGCACTTGAGATAAATACTCACATGCTCAAACATACTCCAATTCCGCTCACAAGCAGATGAACTACACGTCAGGCTAAGAACTTTTATTGCAAATTTTGGCAAATTTGGTGTCTTGGGACCATATGCACTCCACCAATCAGCTGTTAATTACAAGTAATTAGCATAAATGCATAAATTTTACTAAGTGTTGACTAATAATTTTAAAAACTTAATTTTGTAATATAATAGAATAAACTTATGTGATATAAAATTGTTTACATGGTGACCTTGTCTTCTTTTGCCTAATTGCCATAGGTATCCCAAATAAACCTTCAGCTTTCGTATAAATAGACAACTCTTGACCAATGTTATCTTGTATGTCAATATTTGAGATCAGCTTTGCAATGCAATTGTACAACTCAGTCATGACTTCATGATCTTGCTCAACATTTGGATTTGAATAAATAACTCTGGGTTCAAAAAATACCCAGCTGCATGTAAAGGATGATGCAATTGAACATCCCATCTTCGGTCAACAATTTGAAAGATATTATTATATCTTTCTTCCTTTCCACAAAAAGCATTTGCTATTGCTTCTTGAACCCTATCCATAGCCTCATAAATGTATCCCATGGAAGGCTTTTTCTTGCCATCAACCAATCTAAGAACACGAAGAAGAGGACCTGAGACCTTAAGGGCATAGACAACATTCTTCCAAAATGAAGGCATTAACATAATTTGTGCAGCCCTTTTACTCTGCTCCTTTGCCCATTCGTTGGTTGTCCATCTTTCTGAAGTGGACATCTTCCTCAAGTTGTTCTTTTGTTGATCAATCCTTGCCAAAGTGAGAAAGGCAGTTGCAAATCAAGTTTTTGCAGGCTGGATTAAATCTTTCAATTGTGTAAATTGCCTTATCATATTTAGCAAAGTTAGGCGGTTATAAATAAACCCATGTACCGCAATACCCCTTTTAAATGTTCTCTTGAGAGTTGGTATCTTAAAAATGTCTTCCAACATCAAGTCCAAGCAATGGGCAGCACATGGCGTCCAATACAAGTTTTGATACTTTGACTCCAAAAACTTTCCTATTAGAACCAAACCAACAGAGAGAAGAAAAAGAGTTTTACATAGATAATAACTTTTTTCTTCAAGAGAGAAGATTCTTAGTTTTTTACCCTCCAAGACATTAGTTACAGCACTGTCAGTTGCAACCTGGACCACATTAGTTTCTTCAATGTGCTCTACAAACTTGTCTATTAGCTGAAACAATTTTTCTGCATCCTTGGAGTAGCTAGAAGCATCAATGGACTCCACGAACATGGTTCCTTTGGGACAATTCACTAAAAAATTAAGTAATGTCCTCCCTTTCCTGTCAGTCCACCCATCAACCATTATAGAATATCCATTCTTTACCCATTCCTCCCGGTGATCCTTCATCAAATTATTTGTATGCACTATCTCTTTTTTAAGAAAAGGAATTTGTATTTCGTGGTAAGTTCGTGGTTTCATACCAGGACCATATTGCCCTATAGCTTCAATCATTGGTCCAAAACTGTTATAATTAACAACATTCAAAGGAATCTCAGCATCATACATCCACCTTGCAAATATTTGACATGTCTACTCTTTTAATTCTTTTCTATATGGGTCATTTTTATCAATTCTTGTCTGCTTTACTTGGGCTTTTCGATTTTGCACTACATCATCCGGATTGGAAGTGAAGAATACATCAATGGGCCCTTTTTGCTTTGGCTTTTTAGTTTGGAGGCAGTGGAAAGATTACTAGAAACTTGACTATGATGAGCCAAAGGTCTTTTGCTACGTTCATTGACCTCTACAACATCATCTTCATCATCTTCCAACTCATTAGCCAACTCATCAAAATGGGGCAACATATCCATTTGTTCTTTTGCTATCTTTTTCTTTGCCATGTATTCTTTAATCTCTTCTCTAACTTAAGGTGGGCATTATGGACAAGCAGTAACATTCCTGTAACCCCCAGCAAGATGTTGCTTAACCCGAAAAACACCTCCATTTGATATTTTGCCACAAAAATTGCATTTGAACCTATTATTATTTTGTGGATTTTCCAAGTGTGCATATTGCCATGTTGGGTACTTTTTACTACTACCTTCAGTTGACATCTATATAGAATATACAATTGAAAAAAAATAAATTAAAAACAGCAAGCATATAAATTATGAAAGGGATAAACAATTAATCCAGCCTAGCAGACATATTTTGATACCAAAAAGGCAATAATCAACATGACAGTCAGTATGCACAGACAAATGCATTATCAACACCAAATGAATATTCATGCAAAACAGAAATCCAGAGATGAGAAAACAAACAGCAGCAGCAGCAAAAAAACAAACAGCAGCAAAAAAAAAAAAAAAAAAACTGCAGAAATAGAAATGACAGCAGCAAAAAAATTGCAAAACAGGAAGAAAATTGTAGATAGCAGCAACAGGAAAAAACATGAAAAAAACTAACGCAGCAAAAAAAAAAAAAAATACAGCAGTGGAAAAGTATAAAAAAAAAAGAAACAGAAAAGTAGCAGCAGTTGGATAGCAGACAGCAAAAAAAATAAGCAGATGGCAGCGGCAGCAGATAGCAGACAGCAAAAAAAAAAAAAAAGGAGGGCAGCAATGGAAAAAAAAAAGCAACAGCAGCAGATAGCGGTTGGAAAAATAAAAAAGTAGCAGCAGATAGCAGATAGCAGCATCTAAAAGGCATGAAAAAAAAAATGCAGCAGAAACAAAAAGAAGCAAAAGAAAAAGCATGGAAAAAAAGTGCAACAAACGAAGCAGCAAAAAACAAAGCAGAAAAGCAAATAGAAAAAAAGCAGTAGTAGCAAAAAAAAAAAAAAAAACCAGAAACAATAGAAGAAAACGCAAAAAAGAAAAAGAAGAAAAAGAAGGCCTCGCTGAACGTGGGCTGCAGAAAAAGAAAACAAAACAGAGAGCTGGAACAAAAAAAAAAAAAAAAAAACATACCTCGCCGGACATGGGATGTAGCTTGGACATGGCCTGCCAGACGTGATCTTTTGCCAGACGTGATCCTTCGCTGGACGTGTGATGTAGCTTGGACGTGGCCTGCCGGACGTGATCCTTTGTCGGACGTGAGAGCTGCTGCTGCTTCTTTTTCTTCTTGCGTTTTCTTTTTTTCTCTCCTCGTGAGAAACAGTGAGCTCCTCCTTTTTTTTATTCCAACAGATTAGGGCATCGGGCCTTTTATCATTTACATTACAAAATTTACATTTAAACCCTTCTTTTTTTTTTAAATTCTATTTCCAAACCCTGGCTAACAAAAAAAAAAGCCCACGCCTTATTCGCCTCTTACCTGGGCCCTAGGCGCGCGCCGCGTGCGCTTAAACCTTGCCTTAGTGAAGTCGCTTCGACTCACATGAGGTGAGGTGCAACTATTGCGCCTCACTGTGCTCTTGGGCGCGCTTTTAAACCATTGGTCACTGGAATGACATAACCATTAAACCATGTAACTTGGTAGGGCTTGTGAAGGGGCTCAATGGGCAACTGAAGCTCGTCGATGACCTCTTGCGCGACAAAATTGAATGTACTGCAATTGTCAATAATGAGATTAGCAACTCTGTCTTGGAATTGTACCCACGTGTGAAACTTTTTGGACTATCTCCATTTTTCTTCGTCAATTGCATTTGTATGGAAGAGGCGACGGATGACAATTGTGGGATTATCATCTCTGGGAAAAGTCTTTCAACAACATGAGCATGTGGCCGTTGTTAAGATGTATATTGTCGCATGCGAGATTGTTTAAGTATTTGCTCAACATGAATAGCTTCTGAGCAGGCCTCATAAATGGTGTCACAAAACTTCACCTTTGCTCGTAGGCCTCAAACCTCTGATATAACGTTTTCCATCATTCCTATCACACTCCCATAAGCCACATAGACTTTCCAACTCTTGATATCGGCAGGTATATTCATCAACAATCAAATGAGATTGCGTAAAATTAATGTGCTGCTTAAAGTAGGACTTAATTCAAAATATTGATTTCCATATCGGAACTCATACATAAAACTTTCAATGTGTCTCATGTTGAATTGGAAGAAAGGATTTCAAAATTAAATTACCTGAAAAGGATTTGGACCATCTGATATTGGACAACATCCTTCGAAACTTTTTCTTCTCTTTCTCTCTTTTTTTTTTCTTTTTTTTCTTTTTTTTTTATTGTTTGATGGGTTTGGGGCAAACCAAAATTAACTGTAGGCCCAATAGAATCAGTAGGCTAACCTGGGATGTGTTGGACCTAACTCAACCCTAAAGAAATATGGGCTCAAATCAAACTTGGGTCAGGGCAAATCTGATTAAGTGGTCCAACTGGATATGAGCTCAAATCAAATGCCCTAGGAATGGCAAGGCACGTGTGATGATGAGAAGGTCTTCCTTGTTGCCTCGGGCTTTACTTTTTCTTTCTATAGTATCACGAGAAGAAAAAAAATATAAAGGGAAGGAGAGGACTTATCTTCTTGTGATTGCAATTGTCGAGAACGGTAGAGGTGTGAACCTGCGACACTGCTGTTGGCTGTTGGGATGCCTTCATATCTGATGAAAGGTACCAAATCTCTCTCTCTCTCTCTCTCTCTCTCTCTCTCTCTCGCTCTTTTTTTTTGGCTTTTGCTGGAAATTGGTGGTCGGAGGGACTATCAACAGGAGTCTGGGGAGGGGGGAATGGGTACTGGGAGGTCGTTAAGGAGAGGCAGTGGGGTTTCAGGGTCGAACGAGAGGTTTAGGGGTTCGGGGTGGAACTGAGTGGCCAGCAATGGGTCAAGGTCCGGTTGGGGTCGGGCTTGGAGCTGGTGAAGATTGGGTTAGGGTTTGGGGAAGGCCTGGGTTGGATCGCTGGGGGCAGATGGGGTCGAGAATGGGATTTGTGGTCTGGGGAAGAGGTTTCCGGTCAACTAGGGTTTCGTTAGAGAGAGGAGTGGGTTTGCTGTGAGGGGTTTCGGTGGGTTTGGGTTCTCGGTTCTGGGTTTTTGGGGAAGGTTAGGGTTCAGGCGAGAGTTCTAGAAAAATAGGTCTGTGTCGAGCTAGGAGTGGTGATGACTAACGGAATGGTGATATGGGCTTCTGTAGCAGGGGATTTGGGTTAGGGATGATGGGTTAAGGGATGGTGGATGGATTCTTGGGTGTTGATGAAGACAGAAGGTGGATGGAGGGATGATGATGGGTTTGGTGTAATGGTAGTGACGAGGATGGGATACGTTACCTCGGATTGGCGATCAAAACAGATGGCGATCCAAGATCGGATCTTTGCTTTGATACCAATTGAAGCAGCGTAGGGAAGAAGAATAGCCAACGGGCTAATCTCCAAGCCAAAAGGCTTAGGAATAGGATGTCTAGGTGCATCACAAAAGACAAATAATAACTCTATCAAGTGAGAACCAAACTCATAAGTTTATTGATATCAATATTGTGTGTCCCATGAAGAGGGACTACATCTTTATTTATAACTAAAATACTTTCTAACTAAGGAAATAAATCAATTCAAATCAAATAAGGAATCCTAAACCAAACATAATAGAAATTTCTAAATATTAAAGAATTTTGGATAACTAAGAAAGTAACTACTAATAATATTCCTAAATAACTAGATGTTCTGTTGGGCTTATGGATTGGGCCCAATGGGTTAGTCAGCCCATGTTCTGGCTGCATCACAAGAGCACTATCAAACAACCATGAATCTCCACATAAGATGACTAGAAATCACTAGAAAACTTAGCTTTTCTCATATCAAAAAACCAGAATTCAAATGTGTCTCACTAAGATCAATGTGGTCAACAATGAGTATTAGTAGTGAATTGGAAATGGAGACACTTTGTCACCAATCTTAATTCAAGCAGTTCTTATACTTCCACGAGGGAAGTTCATATCCTTGTCGTGACAAGTCCATTGGCAAGTCTTCCACCAATCTTAATTCAATTAGTTTTTATACTTCCATGAGGGAAGTTCATATTCTTGTCGTGACAAGTTTGCCACCCATTCATATTTCAAAGTTAAATCGAGTACCAGTGGAAAACAGACACTTTATAGAAATTCATAATACAAATCTTCAATTTAGCTCATAGACTTCATAATAGGTATCATCATACTATTTCTATTGGTTAAGTACCAGTGGAAAACAGACACTTTATAGAAATTCATAATACAAATCTTCAATTTAGCTCATAGACTCCATAATAGGTATCATCATACTATTTCTATTGGTTAGTCCCACATACTTTGGGCTGGAATCTCGGACTCATAATCGTAATTGGTGTCCCCAGATATGTGGCATTGACCATATTTGTAATATTCTATTTAGTCGTAGAGCGAATACTATACCCATATTATTTACTTTTAAACTTGATCTGGTCACTATGATCAATTGCCATGAGAGTTCCACATTAATTATTCACTCTATACATTGGCTACCATTGATAATATTAATTCTGGATTATGAGGTCAGAATTAGAGCATCAACATTGAGTAGTATGATGTAGAGCGATGACAATAGTAGTACTTGCTGTTTGATTTGAACTAATTGCAACATGGTTGCTCGTATTATTCACATGATCTCAGTAACTTATTAAATGAAAGGGCTTCTTAATATCACCTTACTATAAAGTCATAGCATGTTAACAAACTATTAGACATAAAACAGCCACAGCTGAATATCATCAGTGAGGAAAAACAGTCACAGCAGAATATTATTAGTGAAGAAAAACAGGGGAAGGGGGACTCACGCCCAGTCCATTTGAATCCTTTGGATGGAGGGGGCCCAATGGTCTAATCATCATGGGTCCACTACCCTTTTGGTCACCCACCAATCCCCTTCCAGATGTGGGGACCTGATCCCAGATCAGGTGGGCCACGTGGACCCACAACCCACACACGGCCAAGCCACTTTTTGACGACCTGAACTGGTTCTTTCCCCAGGTCTGAATTCTTTTTACATTAATCCATCATATTCTATAATAAAAACCTCAAAATAGAACGGAATGGAGAAATAGAATTCATGTAGCCGACCCCAACATGGTTGGGATAAGGCTTTGATGATGATGATGATTCTATAATGAAAACAGTCCTAAGGAGACACATCAATCATAGGATTCTATTAGCCATAAGTCTACATTGAAAAAAAAAAAGAGTTTAAACCTTCATCTCCTATAACATGCAGGTCGACACCCTTGTAATTCCATCAATACAGATCTGATTGATAGTATAATGGACTCCTATTGGTCCAAATGAAAGGGAAATACCTCCTTGAAGTCAGCTGTCAGTCTCAGAGATTTATTTGCGTCTTACTCTTCAGGCACAAATGTGTCAACAGAAACTTATTTTACATTGGTACCATTCTGTAGATTAGTTTATGAAGGGCCAATTCTTGACAGCAGCATATTTTATTGAATAAATGGGAAGTTCTACTCACCTTGAGTACACGATTGTTGTTTGTGTTGTAAGTGACCTCGAGCCAGACATGCACTAAGCGATTTGTTCTTCGTTTGTGATTCACTACCTCCAATATCAAATGGTACAAATTATCATCAAATTCCTCTTCCTCTTTCAGTCTTAATCTATTAAAAAGTATCCAAGGAAGAAAAGGTTCCTCCTTATATACAGTCTTGGACGTCCAGTGGAGTCCTAATAGTATTTCTCTTCTTTGAAGGGTTGGATGGGGAAGGCTGAAGGTCATATCAGCTGGTGTGAAATGAGGAGCTTTCTTTGGAGAACTAAACAGTCACATATAAATGGGTTTGGGTCATATTTCTGCACCTAATAAAGACTTGAAAGTTTTTGGCCCAGCAGCCCAATCCAGCCTTGAATTGGGCTCGCCAAATGTGGGCTATCTATCCCAGGTTGGCCCACCAGGTTGGTACAGGGTTATTACATATTACAAGGGAAACATTTCCTAGAAAATTGTCACTCCAATGTTTATGATTTATGTTGAGTAAAGCAGAGATGGTCATCATCATCATCATCATCAAAGCCTTATCCCAACCATGTTGGGGTCGGCTATATGAATTCTATTTCTCCATTCCGTTCTATTTTGAGCTAAATCTTTCGATAAGTGCAACTTCTTCAAATCTGAATTAATGACTTCTATTCATGTTTTCTTCGGCCTACCCCTACCTCTTGATGGACTCTCCATCTGTATATCTAAACTTTTTCTCACCGGTGCCATTACTGGCCTACGCTCAACATGCCCAAACCATCTTAAACAAGTTTATCTAATCTTATCTCCTATTGGTGCTACCCCTAAATGTTCTCGAAAGCGCTCATTTCTAATTTTATCTTTCCTAGTTTTACCACACATCCACCTAAGCATTCTCATTTCCGCTACATCCATCTTATGAATATGTGTCTTCTTAATTGGCCAACATTCTGCTCCATATGTCATAGCTGGTTTAACCACTGTCCTGTAAAATTTTCCCTTCAATTTTGTTGGCATTTGTCTATCACAAAGTACTCCCGAAGCTAGTCTCCACTTCAGCTATCCAGCTCTTATCCTATGCTCCACATCTTCGTCAATCTCTCCATCCTTACTAATCATCGAGCCTAGGTACCGAAAAGAATCTTTACGTGGTATCTCATGGGTTTCAATTTTGACAGTGGTTTCAACACTTTGTATATGTCCACTGAAATTGCAATTCATATATTCTGTCTTTGTACGACTTATTTTAAAGCCTCTAGATTCTAATGCCCTCCGCCATCTCTCAAGCTTTGCATTTACACCATCTCTTGATTCATCCACCAATACTATATCATCTGCGAACAATATACACCATGGTACTTCTTCTTGAATATGCATAGTTAATTCATCCATAATTAATGCAAAGAGATAAGGGCTTAAGGATGATCCCTGATGTAAGCCTATAGTCACGGGAAATCCGCCCGTTTCTCCACATGTGATTTTCACATTTGTTATTGCACCTTCGTACATATCCTTTAAAATTTCAATGTAACCTCTTGGAACATTCCTTTTCTTTAAGACCCACCAAATTAAATTCCTCGGTACCCTATCATAGGCTTTTTCTAAATCGATAAAGACCATATGTAGATTTTTCCTCTTTGCTCGGTATTTTTCCATTAATTGCCTAAGTGAAAAGATAGCTTCCATAGTTAATCTCCCTGGCATAAAACCAAATTGATTTTCCGAAATCTTAGTCTTTTTTCTCAGTCTTTGCTCTATTATTCTCCCATAACTTCATAGTGTGACTCATAAGTTTAATCCCTCGATAGTTGGTGCAATTTTGTATATCTCCTTTATTCTTATATATAGGTACTACAATGCTTCTTCTCCATTCATCCGGCATTTTCTTTGTTACAAGTATTTTATTGAATAGTCTACATAACCAACTTACTCCAACCTCTCCTAAGCATTTCCATACCTCTATCGGAATACCATCTGGGCCTGTTGCCTTTCCTATCTTCATTCGCTTCAATGCTTTCTTCACTTCCATCCCTCTAATTCTACGGAGAAAAGTATACTCTTGTAATGAAGTATCCTCCTTCACTCTTGTATTGCCCAAATATTCTTCATTTAAAAGTTTACTAAAATATTCTTTCCACCTTTCTATAATATCGTTGTCCTTCACTAAAATATTTTCCTCATTGTCCTTGATACATTTGACATGATCTAAGTCCCTACTTTTCTTTTCTCTTATTTTTGCAAGCTTAAAAATATCCTTTTCTCCTTCTCTTGTTCCCAACCTATTATAGAGGTCATCGTATGCTTTGAACTTTGCGCTACTTACTACTCTCTTAGCTTCTTTCTTAGTAAAGCAGAGATGGTATTGTGGTAAATATTGACAACTTATTATTGTAGTCAGAAATCCCAAGAGCAAGGCTTTCGCAAAGTAGTATACTCAGGAGTCCGAGGTTGATCCACAGGGATGGAAAGTAGATACACACTTGTCCTAACCTAAAATAAAATCTAAAAATACCCTGAGAAAAATCTATACTACTGATAATGTCTCTTGAATAAAAATTATACACCAATTACAACCCATAAAATTGAATAAATAAAAAAACCCTAAATCTAAAAATAATCCTAAATCAAATTAATGAAAATAAAAGTTCTGCAACCAAAAGAAAAATTGCTCAAACAACAAATTAAAATCAAACAAATAAATTAAATAACAATAATTAGAGAAACTCCAAGGATCCAGTATCCACTTCTTCCTAATAATTTGAGGTATGATTGTATGAGTAGGTTCAGATTTCCTCTCTTAAACAAGTTGTCAATTTATTCTAGATAATGGAAAAATAATTGTGTATTTTAAGCAACCAACATCTGAAATAATTTTTAATCAATATCAGGCACACGTGCTCTTTTTAATTCACCCATTGGGATTCTACACATTCCATATATTCAATAACGAAAATAAGAAATCAAAGAACGTATAAAGTGAAGTAACTAACATACACATTATTTCTCCCAAATAGAAATTGCTAAATACATAATACTTTAAACTTGTCTACGCTCAAAACAAATAAAAGTATAAAAGTTTCACCCTTCACCTTAGAAAAAGAACCTCAGCTTTCCATGGTCCCCTCATCTTCAAAAAGTCAAGCATTACTGATCTTCAAAGAGGAAGAGAAAGAGTGGAAGGAGGGGGTGGTCTGGCCATGTGGGGAGAGGGAGAGCCCAAGGGAAGGACGTCGACTCCCTTGGAGTGGTTGGTGTGTAGGATATGGGAGTTGTACTATGGGACGTCCATTGTGTGGCTTTTTACAATTTTTGGCAATTTGAGTTTTGTTTGGAGAGAGAAAAGGAGGGAAAAAAAGGAAGGAGAGGGAGAGACTAGGAAATGAGCAGAGAATGGGAGAAAGGAGAGAAAAAAAAGGAAATTAGAAAAAAAAAAGGGCGGCCCATTGCACGAGGCTCCTGCACAGCGGGGTCTGTGGAGGGCAAGATGTACGTAGCCTTACATTTATTTTGAAGAGGCTGTTTCCGTGATTTGAACTCACATCCTCCAGGACGCTATTGGTAAGCCTTTACTGTTGGGCCAAGCTGCCCTTCTTAGAAAAAAAATAAGGGAAATTAGAAATTTCTTTCTAATTTGAATTTCTTGTTGCTCAAGTACTTTCCTAATTTTTGTCTCATCTTCCTTCTTTCAAAAATCGCTATGCAATCTCCACTGTCAATCTCATCTTGATCAAATCTTCCTTGATTAGAATTCTCGCATATTTAGATAGTCCTCTCTATTTTGAAAATTTGGAATTCAAATCTTTTTGAAATTCAGGAATTTGAGTTTTGAAATTTGAAATTTTGAAAATTGATTTTTTTTCCTTTCTTGGCGCTCTAAGTCTTCAATTGTTGCCAAGATAGAGTTCTCCAATTTAGAAAGACTTCAAAAGATAGGGAAGAAAGTTTGCAACAATCATGTGGGCCCCACCCCTTGGGTGCGCATGGCCTTGGCAATCACTGTTAAATAGGCTCAAGCCCAAAGCCCATCAGTGGTCAATGCTAGGCCCAAGGCCCAAAGCCCATCAATGGTCAATGCTATTGATTGGAATTGATTTGGGACAATATTGAGACAGCTGTACCATCAATGGTCAATGCTATTGATTGGAATTGATTTGGGACAATATTGAGACAGCTGTAATTTTCCTTACACTTTTCTTACTTAGAATAACAATTGTTGTAATTAGTTGTTTTCTTAACTTAGATTAGTGATTGATATAATTAGATTGTTTTTCCTTTCTTAGAGCCTTAATTAAAGGTATGTAAATACCTATATATTGATGGATGATCTCTATAGTAAGACACAAAAAAATTATTGCATTCTCAAGAGTATATTCAAACTCTTTTTGTGATCGTGAATTTGTTATGGTATCAGAGCAAGGATTAAGGCAGTCTTGATCTTAGACATCTTCCAAAGCCTTGAGGGAATAGGGATAGCGAGAATAAGTCTCTCTCGTGCAACAAATAGATTCAGGATCTATTTTCAAGAAGTTTCCAGCAACACAGTGCCAGCGATACCTTCTTCCTGCGTCAAAGATATTCTGTTAGTGGCCCACTGTTGATCGATCAGATCAATTTCAGAAATCACCCACTCATGGTCGCCTCATATTTCTAAGGATATTAGTGATTTTTCAAGAATTTTTCAGAGACTCAAGGTTGGTATTTTACTCATTCTCAAGATTTACCAGAAATTTATATTGTTTTCATCAGGACCGTCCAGAATATTGGATACTTAGTAGAATCAATTGAAACTTGGTTCAGTAGAAGCCAGAATAGAGGGATATCATAGGTCTGTTTGATCTGGGGCCAGATCCTTAAGTGGGGCCCATGTCGTGGAACAACAGCCACTGTCCAGTTCGTCTGGACTGTTTTTTTAATAGTTTTTTTGCTGTTTTGTGTTTTCTCTCTCTTTGCTTGGTTAGATTCTGGTTCCTACACACAGGGAAGACATCCTACATAGTTTCTTTTGTTTGTGGCTCGTTCTTTTTCTCTTCAGAACGATTTGATTCCAATTTCGGTTGCGATGGAAAAATCTGAGGTCACGTTGATTAAATTTATTGGAAAGAATTACCCTGCCTGGTCTTTCCAATTTCAAACATACCTCGAAGCCAAAGAATTGTGGGGATTTGTTTCTGGCACGGAACTTAAACCCACTGAGAATGAGAAAAAGATCTCTTCTTGGCATACTAAAGATGTCAAAATCAAATCCTGGATTCTGGGATCCATTGAGCCCCATCTGATAATGAATCTCAAGCCTTACTCTACTTCTAACGCCATGGGGGGCTATTTGAAGAAAGTATATCATCAAGATAACTCTGCACGTCAATTCCATCTTGAATGTGCAATTGCTGAATATACACAAGGGACTTTGTCAGTACAAGATTATTATTCTGGATTCCGTACACTGTGGTCGGAATACGATAGTATTAAGTATGCGGATGTAGCTGACAATGTGTTGACAGTAATCCAAGACCTTCAGGCTTCTAGTCAGCGAGATCAATTTTTGATGAAACTGCGTAATGAATATGACAGTGTCCGCTCTGCCCTAATGAATCGGACGCCCTTACCTTCATTGAATGTCTGCTTGAATGAACTCTTACGAGAGGAACAACGCCTTACGACCTCGGCTTATATTGCTCAACAAAAGACTACAACCTATTCAGTCGCATTCTCGGCCAATAAAACTTCTCAGCCGCCGCCTCGAGACTTGAGCACAACCCAATGCTACAGTTGTTAGAAATTTGGGCATCTTGCATCTCAATGCAAACAGAAAGTCTGTAGTTACTGTAAAAAGTCAGGCCATATCATCTCTGAATGTTGCCGCCGTCCACCACATCCGTCAACACAGTATCAGACTCCATAATATCCGACTCCGCAGTATCAGAATTCACAGTCTCAAACTCCACACGCATTTGTGGCTTCCTCGGTTATCCCTGTTTCTACATCCGCACCCCTACAGCCTGGGCCCTCCTCATCTCTCACTCCTGAATTGGTTCAATAAATGATTATCAATGCCCTCTTTGCCTTTGGTCTCTCCGGTAAGTCACCTTCATCTTCTACTTGGTTCATTGATTCCGGGGCATCTAATCATATGACGTATTCCCACACCCCTTTCTCCAATATGACAAGTTACAATGGCCATCTTCAAATACAAACTGCTGACGGCGGTCATGTTCCTATTACTGCTATCGGAGATATACCTGGTCCCATCCCATTGAGAAATGTTTACCTCTGTCCTAATTTAACTTTCAATCTATTTTCAGTTGGACAACTTGTTGAAAATAATTGTAACGTTTCTTTTTCTTCTTCTGGGTGTGTTGTGCAGGACCAGATGTCCGGGAAGGAGATCGCGAGGGGGCCTAAGTGTGGACGCTTGTTTCCGCTGGATCTTTCTCAAATTTCTGGGAATCAATTTACCAATAATGTGTTTTGTTTTTCTCTTAGAGATAATTGCCGGTTGTGGCATAATAGACTCGGACATTCTAATTCTAAGGTCTTGTCTCAGTATTTTGAGTTAGTTCATAGTGATGTCTGGGGAATTGCCCCAGCTCTTTCCCACGCTCACTATAAATATTTTGTGACCTTTATTGATGATTTCAGTCGGTTTACATGGGTCTATTTTTTGCATTCAAAATCTGATGTTTTTAATGTTTTTAAAATATTTTTGGCTTATGTTGAAAATCAATTTTCCACCTGCATTAAAATCTTGCGATCTGATTCAGGCGGGGAATATATGTCCTCTGAGTTTCAGCAGTTTTTGCAAAACAAAGGCATTATTTCTCAAAGATCTTGTCTTTATACTCCCTAGCAGAATGGAATCGCTGAAAGAAAAAATAGACATCTCCTTGATGTCACTCGTTCCCTTCTTCTGGAATCATCGATTCCTACTCGTTTTTGGGTTGAGGCACTAGCTACAGCAGCTCATCTAATCAATCGTATGCCATCCACTTCCATTAAAAATCAAAGCCCATATTACCGTTTGTACAAAACCGCTCCATCTTATGATGATCTTCATGTTTTTGGCTCCATTTGTTTTGTGCACCTGCCTCCTTCTGAAAGGACAAAACTCACGGCACAATCAGCTCAGTGTGTGTTTTTAGGTTATGCACCCTTTCAGAAAGGGTTCCTTTGCTATGATCCTCACATTCATCGTCTCCGTACCTCTAGGAATGTTGTTTTCTTTGACAATCAGTATTTTTTTCAAAAACACATTGATCCTCCTGACTCCTCTTTTGTGTCATTACCTGGTTTTTCTGACGACCCGTCAGTTGTTCGTTTTAATCCTAACTTTGTGTATCATCGACGGAACAGAACTGCGCCTACCAGGGATCCCCCTTCTGCTCTTCCTCCGGCATCCGGTCCAACACCGGTGGTTGATCCATCCGGACTTCCTTCACTACGTCGCTCCACTCGGCTTTCGGTACCGCCAGCTTGTTATGGGTTCTCACATACTTCCTTATTGGCCACTTTGTCTTCTTCTTCCATTCCACAATCCTATTCTCAGGCTTTGCAGGACTTGTGTTGAAACAAGGCTATGCAAGATGAATTGGATGCGTTGGCACGAAATCATACGTGGGATATTGTACCATCTCCTGTGGGTGTCAAACCTATTGGCTGTAAGTGGGTTTTTTCTCTCAAGTTAAAGTCTGATGGCTCTTTAGATCGATATAAGGCGCGTCTCATCGCTCTTGGAAATCGGCAGGAATATGGCATTGATTATGATGAAACCTTTGCTCCAGTTGCCAAAATGACCACCGTCCGCACTATTCTTGCTGTTGCTGCTTCTCAATCTTGGCCTCTCTATCAGATGGATGTCACAAATGCGTTTCTCCATGGTGATCTCAAAGAAGATGTTTATATGCGATTGCCTTAGGGATGCTCATCGGGGACCGGTATGGTTGCCAAACTTCGACGCTCCCTCTATGGTCTGAAACAAGCTCCTCGCGCATGGTTTGAGAAATTTCAAGCTGCTCTTCTACACTTGGATTTTCATCCAAGCCCATATGATCCTTCTATGTTTTTACATCATGCTCCATCAGGGATCACTATACTTCTTGTCTATGTTGATGACATCGTCATTACCGGTCCTAATGCCAAAATGATTCAGAAGCTCCAAGCGTCTCTTCGTGAGACATTTCAAATGAAGGATCTCGGCCCTCTCCACTATTTCCTCGGTCTTGAAGTTCATCAATCGACTAAAGGCATCGTTCTCAATCAGCACAAATACACTGTTGATCTCATTGCCTTGACTGGTCTTACTGCTTCTGCTCTTGTAGATACGCCGGTCAAACTGAATGTCAAACTCAGTCGCGAGGGAGGTGATCTTCTTTTCGATCCTACTGCTTATCGCCAGTTGGTTGGCAGCTTAATTTACCTCATGATCACTCGACTTGATATCTCTTATGCGGTCAACCTGATGAGTCAGTTCATGACTGCTCCTCGTTACCTTCATCTGGCTACTGTTCGTCGCATCATTCAGTACCTTATTCGCACATCGACTCGTGGGTTGTTTTTTCCATCCAACAATCTTCTATCTCTCACAGCTTATTCAGATGCTGATTGGGCTGGCTGTCCGGATACTCGCCAATCAACGACAGGATGGTGCATGTTTTTGGGCGATAGTTTCATTTCTTGGAAATGCAAGAAACATGACAAAGTTTCCAAATCATCTACCGAGGCCGAGTACCGAGCCATGTCTGCTGCATGCTCCGAAATTTTTGGCTCCGTGGTATGCTCTCTAACGTTGGTTTTCCAGCAGACGGAGCTACCCCCCCTCTATGCGGATAATACAAGTGCAATTCGGATTACTGAAAATCTGATTTTTCATGAACGCACTAAACACATCGAGGTTGATTGTCACTTCATACGTGATGAGCTTAAACGTGCTGTCATCAGCTTTCCACATCTCCACTGAACTTCAACTTGCTGATATTCTCACCAAAGGTCTTCCACGGCCCCGCCATCAGTTTTTGGTTGACAAATTGATGCTTGTTGATTCTCCCGCACCAATTTGAGGGGGGTGTTAAACAGGCGCAAGGCCCAAAGCCCATCAGTGGTCAATGCTAGGCCCAAGGCCCAAAGCCCATCAGTGGTCAATGCTATTGATTGGAATTGATTTGGGACAATATTGAGACAGCTGTACCATCAGTGGTCAATGCTATTGATTGGAATTGATTTGGGACAATATTGAGACAGCTGTAGTTTTTCTTACGCTTTCCTTACTTAGAATAACAATTGTTGTAATTAGTTGTTTTCTTAACTTAGATTAGTGATTGATATAATTAGATTGTTTTTCCTTTCTTAGAGCCTTGATTAAAGGCATGTAAATACCTATATATTGATGGATGATCTCCATAGTAAGACACACAAAAATTATTGCATTCTCAAGAGTATATTCAAACTCTTTTTGTGATCGTGAATTTGTTAATCACACCCAAGGTGGGTCCCATTCAGGTGGGTTTCTTCTCTTTATTCTTGTTCTTTGCTTTTTCTCTTTCTTTTAGAATCTTGCTCTACTTGGATTCCTTCTATGCATAAGTTTTCTGAATTGGCTGAACATTTGGGTTCCGTTTTGTATTTCCTATAAAAAGAAAATAATTAAATTAAAAGTAATAATTTACATAAAAAATTATCATGCTATTCATGGGACCCAAACGGACATGTATGAACTCATGCAAATATATCATTTCACTCAGAATTTCATGTAGAATGCAATACTGAAAAGTCATATCATGAGTTTACATGTAAAAATGAAGATATTCATGAGGACAGTATGATAATCCAAAAGGAATAATTCAATAAATATGCAATTTTCCAAAATTAAACATATATTTTCATTAAACTGTAACGACCCAAGAATCTGGAGCTCTTCAGATTCTTAAGCCGTACTCAGATTATTATAACAACATCACATAAATCAAATTCTCATAAGCATCAAGGTCATAAACAATCAAATTTTTATTTTATTTCAACCAGTATGTAAATATTATATGTCTTGACAACACTACTGAATAAGACCATTCCTAATTGAAAAAGAAAGATAATAATAACATCTAAGTCTTGGGCTAATCCCAGCTATAAATATGTTCTTTTGTTTTCTCCGCACTCTGGATCAGCTACGCATGCCAAAATCCACTGGCTGATCTCCGTCACTTCCCGCCACCTCCATGACTGCATTACCTGAAGTGGGGCGAACCACTAATCAGTAAAACTGGTGAGTAGAATAGGAAATCATTAAGATAAAGCATATTTCAATTATTCGGAAAACATATATATTCAATGATATGATTTCAGTCACATTCTAATCAATTTCTTTCTTAAGTGATTTCCCACTGTGGCATCAAACAATTCCGATACCCCATACGGTGTATCTACATTTCTGTCAACAACATGGTTTGTCATCCACCATGAATGTTGAGCCTGTTCCGATACTCCCAACTGGAGCATCTACATTTCCATCAACAACATGGCTTATCATGCCACCATGTTTGCTGAACCTCTTCCCCTCGACCAACATCCACGAGGGAGGTTCTATACTCAGTGCCAACAGTTGATATCACACTTATTTCAATCAAGATACAATTAATAAGTCCAGGTAAAGTATCACATTAAAGGGCTAGTTATTCTAGAATTTATCATGGAAAATTAAGTCATAAAGAATAGTTAATCATTATGAAAGGGCCCACATAACATTCAATTAACTGAACACATGTTAATTTAATTAATAGACAAAATAGGGGACTTATAATTTATCATTCCATAAATTTTTTCATAAGCCTAAAAAGGGGTTTAGAATATAAAATCAAACAGCAGGGGCAAATTCGTAACTTCAAGAGGTTTATAAAATATCACCCCAGGTCGTTAACTCCACTGTTCGCCTGTTTCGTTCGTCAGGGAAGAGTAACGCCAGGCTCGACTGGAGGAAATTGCAGGGTGGGGCCCAGCGGTCTGATGCGCATGGAACCTTCACCACAATGGTCGCCCAAGGGTCCACACCAAGATGTATGGACCTGATCCTTGATCGGGGAACCCTGGTGGACCCACTACTACTGACGACCCAAACCCATCTCCGACGGTCCGAAATCCCAATCCTCAGTTCAGATCTGCTATTCCAGAGCAACCATCCCTCTTCCCACCCTAAATCGAAAGCTCAGGGGTGTGCTAATCAGAAGATATTATCACAGCAAGTTTTCATCTACAGAATGGGCTTTTTCGACACTGTGTTCCGATTGGTGCCAAGTCGACAACTACCGAAAGGCTTCATCTTGTCATCAAGGTTCCAGGTAAGTTGATTTCTAACCCATATAAGATTAAAGGATGTCGATTAGGCGTCATCATGCATATCAGTGGTTCTGATTATTATTTTGGATGATCGATGTGGGCTCTAAATCAAATCTGGCCGATAATCACTGTAGCAATACAATACATAATAGCTACTGTTTAACGGGGAATCAAATAGGTCTAATCTTCTATTCTCATTCAGATAATCAAGTTAGATTCTACTCACCTGGTATAAACGCGTGTTGATCGGGCAGTGGTCGGTCGCTCGTCAGGCATCCGATGGCGATCTTTCTCTTCTTCTGCAATTTCTGAAACCAATTTCAGTCCTCTCTCTCTCTCTCTCTCTCTCTCTCTCTCTGAACTCTTTACTGTTGCAGTACCTCCGATGGATTCTGCCAATCTATATATATTGTTTGGTGGGGAGTCCTGTTTGGAAACTGCTATTCTGAGAGAGGTAGTCTATTGGGAAACAAAATCTGAGAGAAAAATTCTACCGGGACTCCTACAATGGACTTGCCAAAAGTCCTAAAACATTCCGATCAATTAGGAGACTCCCAGTCAGGCTCCAAACATAGTTTGGGACTACATTGGCCCACCTGGAAAAGGGCTGGCCTACAAAAGTAGGCTCGGTTATTACATAAACCCAATTTGAAAATCATTTGCATATTTTTATGAATTGCAGATGATTAAACTAAGAACAATGATATGCAAAATTTTGGTCTTACCAATATTACAAGGATTTGGATCATCATCATCACCATTATCTGGGCTTTATCCCATCCGATAAATAATAGTTGTCACTTTAAATAGCATTATAAAAGTGGAAACCCAAAAAAAAAAATAGAAAACAATAAAAAGGAGTAATATTTACCTCTTGATCGTGGCTATATCCCTACTAAGCCCAATCACTTTAGTCATAAGGTTCATCGTGAGTTGTAAGATCACATGTAAATGGTATTCGTTGTATAGATATGAAGATTTGATGTGAATCAAAGGATTCAAGATACAATTTCTAGGATTCTGAGAATATGCTGCCCATGTCTTAACAACTCACAGTGCGGTCCTATAGTTGTATGCATGTTTTTCCCATTTAAATTCTCAAACATAGTTTTCCTGGATTTCTTCATATTCATGAAAAATCCACTTAAACATCTGATTAGAGTGAATTACTTTCTGAAGATGATTATATGATATAATAGAGGACAACATAACCGCCTATCAACGTTTGCACTTGGTATACTTGAAATTTTAGATAGAAAAAGAATATTTTGCTGCATAAGGTGCTCAAGGAAATTTTCACTCAAGGAATTTTTCTTGGGTAAAGAGACAATCATTTATTTATTTATTTATTGCTTTTAGTTATAAGTAGTGTCGAAGTATTGTATGCTCAAAATACTCGTAGTCCTAGGAAATTGGATTTGTGCTTGTCATTAAATGAATTTGCCTATGCATGTATTTAACAAGAGTTTCTTGTAGTTTCTAGTGATTCAAAGCCTAAGAAGTACAGACATTTCTAAGAAAGTGACGTATCCGCGTCGGATACGTGTCGGACACCGACACTCCTCAGACACTCTCGGACACATGTCCAATACTATTTTAGCCGTATCCATAATTAAAAACTAAAAATCTTAATTTTGGACACTTGTCCAATACTCTTTTTGTGACACGTCCCACAATTCCTAGCCCATGTTTATAACTAAAAAAATAAACATGTAACTGATATTTCTTGGACACTTGTTAACATGTGGTTACTAAACTTGTAAACTTGATATATGACAATTTTATACCATGGAAAAATGTATGATTGTTAATATTAATCATATCACAAGCACAAGACAAATAAATCTTTCACTAAAGAATAGGCCTCGAGATTGGTTTTTTTTTTCCTTTTTTTTTTTTTTTTGAGGGAGAGGAAAAAGATGATCCTCTCTTTTCTTTGTATGGATTTTATGAAAATATGGATATGTTATGTTTAATGATTATGAATTATGTTTTAATGTTGTATTGATATTTGATAATTTGATATGTTTGTTAGTCAGTACTTGAATTTTTATTTTTTGATTGCTAAATTTATTAAAAAGTAAAAATGATATTATTTTTTTAGTATATGATTATATATAAATAAATATATATTATTAACGTGTCCCCCTGCGTTTTCGTGTGTTACTTTTTTGAGAGTTGCTGTGTCGAGATGTCCGTGTCGTGTTGTATCTGTGTCCCGTATCCATGTCCATGCTTCTTTGTTCAGAGCAGTCTTTTTTTATATTAACATGTTGGAAGTAAGACCATAGGTTATGTCTTGCAGAGGTAGCTTGTATCGGTTGATGCACCGGCCTAACAACCAGTTGGATGAAAAGAAACGTTTGAAGATGGCACTAGACGTTGTACGGTTCTGCCTCATCCCTCAACTCTTTCAAATGTTATTTTCAGTTTTAACGAGTTTTCATTGAGGTTACAAAAAAAAAAAAAAAAGTTCTCATTGAAATTTGTGGAAACTTCTACCAGCATTAATGCATTATTTTTTGTTTTTGGCACTGATGTTTCAGGCACGCGGTATGAATTATTTGCACAACTGTACGCCTGTAATTGTTCATCGTGATTTGAAGTCTCCTAATCTTCTTGTTGATAGGAGCTGGGTTGTGAAGGTTACATATTTTGTTTATTCTTGTTAATGATATTGTTGTGCATAAGATATTGATTTTAAGTTTAAAATTACATAATCCTTTGATGGTACCCAGTATCCTTGGGCCTTGCATGTGTAAAGGTGGGCCAAGTTTGGGGTGACAAGTTTGTGACCTGTCAACCTGATAGACCCCACCTTGGATAAATGGACAAAGCAGGTCTCTTCCTTGTATACAGTTCTACCCCTTGTGACATCTTCCAGACCAAATTTTGGATGCAGTGATGAACCGGTTTCAATGAGAGCAGTAACATCTTCCACCACCTGTTATTTAGGGAAATGATCTATACTCTGGTCTGTGGGGCCAATAGCCTCAATACTGGACCATGTCTAATGTGAACAAACTCAAAACCTAAGGATTCCATGCATATGTTTGGATTATGTACAATTTCTTTTGCTTTTAATGACAAGAACTGGATGGTTTCCATCCATGTCCAGGTATGTGATTTTGGGTTATCTCGAATGAAGAACAATACATTTCTCTCTTCAAGGTCGACTGCAGGCACGGTAAGCCTATTTCTATGGGTGTCTTTTCTTTGTTTTCTTTTTGTTAAAATGTCTCTATTATGTCATGCTGTCGTTGATATAAATGCCTTGGCTTAACTGATGTTTTGTTTCTGCTTCTGGTATTTCCTTTGCTTAATGCATACTTCTTTTCTTTTATTTTTTTGCAAGTTGGATCAAGAAACACACACAATGCATACTTCGTCTTTTATACTTCTTTTATGTTAGAAAAGGTAGTTTTGTAGCTTTTATTTTGGGTTTCACTCTTTTAAAATGCTCTTCATCTAATAGGAAATAGGCTCCTAGCCAAATTCCATTCTAATAGGAAATAGAGCTTGGCCCAAATTTCATTCTGATAGAAAATAGGCCCTAGCCACTATAATAAGAAATAGGGCCCCAACCAAATTTTACTTTAATAGAATTGGAGTAATGGAACTAAGCGAAATTTTTCTACATTTTTTTTTTCAATTTTAGGTATTCTTTTTTATTTATTTTTCCAATTTTCAGTTGCATCTTTTCTGGAAAGGAACTCCAGAATTGACCAAATGGCTAGAACGTTCCACTACATGGCTAAATTGGAAACTTGAAAAAACATAAACTTCTTTGCATGCCTTCTTTTACCAGGACCTTTTTTTTTCCTGGCTTGAACAACATACGAAAAGAGAGACGATCTTCTGTTGATCTCAGTTTGGTGCTGGTAGCAGCTAATACCTGATTTAATGAGTGGACCCATGCTATATCTTCCACCCTGCTCATATGACATGCCTCCATGTATAAGCACTGACCAAATTTTACTTTAGTTGGAATAGTATGGGTTTCAGCCAACTCCCTTTGGATATGCATGAAGTATTAACATTTTCTTTGTGCAAGAGGACGTAAACTGGTACAATGTATATATATATATATATATGAAGGAACATAATCTAATTCGCACTATTAGATTGATGACGTGGAGTGGATTTTTTATTGTGAACTTGAGTTGGCTGAAGCCTACATGGAGCAGATTGAACATCCTAAGAGGGCCCGCAACGTACCAACATCAATTGATGAAGTTGGGGGCCCCAAAACAGTAAGTTACAAACAATCCTGGACTGTTTTGGAGAAAGCAGTAAGAGTAGGGGCCTATATGTAAGACTTCAAAAAACTGAATGCATGTACCCTTCTCATGTGCAGCAAATTGGAGGAGCACACTTAAATCCAGGACCATTAGGGTTGCCCCATACTCCATAGTCCCCTTCACAATCATAGGTGGCAGCTGATCCAAAGGTGGGCCATGCGTGCTCCACATCCATTTTCGTGTGAAGTATTCAGAATGACCTGGACGGGGAATGTTTTTCAAATTTTGGTTTATTTTCTTTCTACTTTTCACATGATTGAGATTAGAATCGATAACTAAGATTCTTAAATGTAGTATGGAGATTATTTTGATAGATTTTCTAGAGATTTGAAGTGATTTAGAACATTAATAGTGTCCAGCAGTCAATCATGTAGGCAGACCTGTTTGGCAATTTTTTTTCTTTCCTTTTAATCTTTCTTTCATCGTTTGATTTTAGGAATTATGAGTGCATAAGGATCCAACAATATTGCAATTGAGATACTGTCTAAACTTTATATTGCCCATGTAGTTGACTGTGACTCTGTTGCACAGTCAGACAGTTTGTTTCAAGTAAATAAAGGTTCTGTGAAACCTATTTATTCTATTCTTCATATTGTTCTACATCTCTGTTTGAATGTTGTGTTTATAGTTTGCGATCAAGCACATTGAGGTGGTCTGATTGCTATTTTCTTTATAATTTTCTAGTCCAGAAGGGTACTGAAGTCACCCTTTTCTACTGTTACAGCAGTACCTAATTGATGGGGCACTGATATGGGGTTCTTTGATACCCGGGACCACGTGAATTAACCATGTCTCAAATATCTTTTTTATAGATTTTTTAATACATGATCAATTCAGTGGTGTGTGGCACTTTGGAGTGAAATATGGGCATGTTTCTGTATAGAGGGATCCCTATGGTATGAGGTTTGATCATGCTAAGGTAGACAGAACAATGGTTAAATCAAGCAGATAACTGCATACAGCACATACTGCCAGTAGCATGGGATCATTGCTCTAGACAAAAAAATGTTGGAAAGTATTATCTACTTGTGGTGCTTGTTTGTGTTTTCTAATATTGAAGGGTATGTTTGTCCTCTTATTCCAAAACAATTGTTCCTGAGTAATGCATATTTTGTTCTCTGATCTATGAATAACATCAATGTGTGACAGCATTTAGTGCCACATTTATCATTTCTAATAGCAAAATTTTAACTTGTTTTTTTTTTTTATTTTATTTTATTTATGACCCGTGTTGACTCTATAAATTATTCGAATTTCTGTTTTTTTTCGTAAGTTGATGTCACAATTCTTTGCTACATCTCAACACTGGAATTATTGCTTCTAGCTGCCATCATTTCCTGTAAATGCAAGTCGTAATGAGATGAACTTACATATTTTTATGCCATCTTCTATTTTAGGCTGAGTGGATGGCTCCTGAAGTGTTAAGAAATGAGCCTTCAGATGAAAAGTAGGTTTTCATGTTTCTTTATATATTCTAATTTTCTTTCATGGGTTTTATACCCATCTCTCAGACTTGTGATTGCAACTTTCAGGTGTGATGTATATAGCTTTGGGATCATTCTGTGGGAGCTTTCTACCTTGCAACAACCATGGGGAGGGATGAACCCTATGCAAGTTGTCGGTGCTGTTGGGTTTCAGCATCGCCGCCTTGACATTCCAGATGACATGGATCCTGTCATTGCGGATATCATAAGGAAGTGCTGGCAGACGTGAGTAGAATGAATGTTTGTCCCTTTAATTCTTCCCCTGTTGAGGATTCCTGATAATTTTATAACCTGTTTGGCTTCCCACTAAATGCTTGAGACTTCTGGAAATAAAGCAACCAGAAAAATCTTAGATAGTGGTGGAGCCCGTGCAACGTCATGAAGTATGCCATTCTCAACTAGAATGCAGACTACAAATTGAAGAATGGCCACTCTCAACTACAAAGCAGACTACAAATTGAAGAATGAATTTACCTGAACATCAGTCCAACCAGCTGAATCAATCTACCAAAATCTGGCAACTTAATTGAATTGAATCAATCTAGATGGACAGCAGTCCAACCAGCTGGATCAAGGAAATGAACAACATAAACCAACATATAACTTCAATGAACATAGATGGAATCCATTAGAAGCACAAATCCAACTAGAAGATGAACTCACACAGGCCAGTAGGAGTCAATACATTGTTTATTCTGGTCAGCTGCTGTGCTTATGCATTTCCAATTTTTAGAGATGTTTAGGTAGCTTTGAAAAATTTAGGATGTGATCGTGCTTTAATTCTTATTGTATCTCCTATTTTATGCTCTCAGATTCTTTGACCTTTGTTTAGGATTTCGTGTGATGGCAATCTTTCTCAAGTTCCATAGGAAAGGCAAACTTCTGGAAAATTGGGAAGCACTTACATAATTGTCTTGGTTCCTATAAAGGAGGGGGGTTGTCTCTCTCAAGGATTATTAGTGTAATTGGAATCGTTTACTAGCCATTCACTTAGAGCCTCACTCATTGTCTTTGTGATCCAAATGTTATTTATGATTTGCAAGGTGCTTTGATATAAGGGAATCAAATCCTAAATTTTTGCTGTAATTTCTCACTAGTGCATTGATGCTCTAATTCACCAGAGCCAAAAGCTGGGAGCTATATATAAATTGGACTTTGAGAAAGCTTATGATATGTATTTGTTGTAAGACTCCTAATGGACAATGTGTTCATTCTGCAGTTATATTTTATGTTGCTTTCTGTTTGATGAAAATTCCTTTTTCTTGAAAGAGATACCAACCTTGGAATTCTTTCATCTAAGACCCCCCAATCATCAACCAGCATTTTCTTCTAAAAGGCACCTATAATGAGGTTGGTGATCATTTCCCTTTCACAACTTTTCTTTCTGCAAACCCCAATCAAATCCTCAACAAAACATGGCCTGTTGGTTATGTAGTGGGTCAACACAGGGCATTTATGATGGTTTGAGAAGTACTCATGAAAGGAGAAAGGGATTGAAGAATAAAAGATCGAATAATTGACAACTTCAAGATGAAAGCACGATTCACCACTTTGCTCTGATGCAGTGATACATTTTAGAGAGCTTTCAGGAGAGATTGATTAAGTAATGATTACGCCAATATATCAACCAGTTAGCAGAAGCTATATGTTTCCTGGTTGCTTTCTGTGTGGACGCAAAATGATATTGCTCAAAAGCTTTCGGGGTGATGTTCAAGGTTCAGGCAAAAGAACAAGAGAACATGACAGATTCTGGAGGATTTGTCTCTTTGGGGGCACAAATGCTCAGGAGGAAATGGCCAACTGGTTACTGGAGAAAAGTCTGCATTAGTGAATCTGAGAAAGAACCTCTTTTTTTTCACTAAAAAGAAAATGCAATTTAGAGTGATTCGGTGAATAATGACATTGTGCAGGCCTAACTGAGAAACTCATAAATTAATCAGCCTTTTCTATTTATTTTTTTAATTTTTCTGTTATTATGTCATGGGTTCAGGCAAATCAGTTCAACCGGATGGGCTGAGTTTCGTATCCATTTGGCTGGAGCATTTACTGTGGGCTTCACATGGGGGACTGTTTGCTTCTTGTGTGCATACCAGCTTGGCATTTTTGGCCACATCCATGGAAAATTGTCCAGTCTCTATACCTAACATAAATATATTGATTGATACATAGACAACTAACTACTTGCTTCTTGACATTCCAGAGATCCAAAGCAGCGGCCATCATTTGCTGAAATAATGGCAACTTTAAAGCCACTGCAGAAGTCTCCGACAGCGCAAGTGCCCAGATTGAGGGTAGCACCACGTCAAGGTGGGGAGAGGGGGCCATCATGGGGCACTCAAGACCAAGCAGGCCACGGGGCAGTTAGGCACGATGGATGAGTGAAAGTGCCCATCCTGGATATCAAGAGGATAAACACATTCTTGCCTTGTGAATTCAATTTTATTTTATTTTGATTTTATTTTTGGCGGTTCGTGGAGGGTCTCTTCCACTAGGTTGTAAATTTGCTTGTATGATCCATTTCCATTTGTTGCTGTTTAAGGTTTTGTTGATTTTTTCTGGTCAATGAAGTCTTCAGTTCAGGTTTACAGCAACTCAAAGAGGATGCTGAGAGCATTTCAAATTCAGTCAAGGAGATAGGCATACATTACATGAGATTTTCCTTTCTGAGTGAGTCCCTAAGGGTGCTCAGGCTGCCTGGAACACAGTTACCATAGCTCAAGCCCAGGAGAGATGTTCAAAAGAGAACTGCTACATCGAAAGGTCGACGATTTTAGGAATAAACAATGTAATTTAGTGGGATGGTTTGTTCAGGAACTGGAAACGTTTGTTGTGAGGGTAGTGGTGATGATTGTTCTGAAACATTTACTGAAAATTTAGAATCCTCCAGTATGGTGTATGTGGTAATTTAGCTGTTGTATAGTTCAGTGTAGAAAACAGCATCTGGATGTATTTACAATGGAATTGCTTGGGAAATCTTCAATGGCTACCTTTTCCCACTTTACTTTGTGACTGGACATCACTGTTCCTGGTGTATTTTTCCTCTTTCTGTAACATCTTCTATAGTTAATTTTTGTCTCTCTTTCAAGAGAGCTGCTTGCCGGGGATTGCTTTATGGCTAATGTATTTTTAATTAAATTGCCTAAATCCTTTTCCTCGTATTAGTTATTTGTAATCATCATCACTGTCGTCGAATGAAGCATTTTCCTATATATTTTGGGTAAGTTTTGTGAGTAATTGTGTTTGTAGTCTACTCTATTTTCCATTATATCTTCACCACCAATGGTTCATCACCTTCACCACTATAATCAGAACATTTGTAGGGCCCATCTGATTGCGTGACTTCTAGGAGTACAATGGGAGAACAAACAGGGGATGTCAACAAGCTGATCCAGCTTGACATGACTCGATTGGGGTTGTATTGAGATAGTCTCACAAGCTGGTTGAGCTAATCTCTAGATTGCGAGCTGAGCTCGAGTTAGGAATTGGTTAACTCCACTCGGCTCGAACTCAACATGATAAAGAGCTTGGTTCGAGATCGAGCTCGCTTGATTGAGTCAACATTTTATAAGCTGCTGGTCCAAGTGGTTGACCAGTACTATGAGGGGGTATAAATGGTGGGTTGGCCAATATTATGATGCGAGTATTAACAGGGTGATGCAAAAACGATTTGTGTTGGTAATCTACGGTGGGTCAATGGTAGCTGGCCCAGTAGATGGATTCCCAATCCAAAAACAACTCAAGTTGGAAAAAAGAAAAAAAAAACAAGAAAGAAGTGGCACCCAACATAGATAAGGTTGAGGTGTGCCTCCTCTACTTGTCTGTGTACGGTGGTAGGCATTCCAGGCATTGCTCTCTCTCTCTCTCTCTCTCTCTCTCTCTCTCTCTCATGGCTTCCATCTTTGGGTCTCCTTTGTCTACTTGTCCGCCAACAAAGGTTCAGTTCTCATCTTCAAATTCTTCTTCTTCTTCACAAACACCGCCACCGAAACAGACGCCGCCACCCTCTCCCCAACCTGAAACTCCATTGCCTACTGTAGCACAGCCCATCACCACTAAAAGACCCACCCAATCAAAACCCAAGACCACCACCACCACCACAGCAGAATCCACCGACTGGGTCGCTTCCACGTTAACGAGGCGGTTTGGCCTGGGTGCAGGCCTCGCATGGGTCGGTTTCCTTGCTGTCGGCGTTGTCTCGGAACAGATCAAGACCCGTCTTGAAGTCTCACAGCAGGAAACAAACACCAAGTAATTAGCACTCTCTACTCTTTTAAAGTCTTTTGGGACTATCCATCTAATCTATCATATATTGTAAGTAGTTGTCTCTGTGGTCTGAAAATGGCTGTCATTTCTGTAGGGACGTGAAGGAAGAGGAAGTGTTGCTGCCTAACGGCATCAGGTACGTTGTTTTTTTCCTATCCCACCCAGGATTAAGTTTTTGTATTGACTGTCTATTAGCTTCATAGCAAGTCTTCAATGTAGCATACTGAAGTAGTGTTTTTTTTTTTAATATAGTAAATTTTATAGCTGTATTATTTTAGAGAAATGATCATGCATCTGCATGGGAGTTTCTATGCAGACGAATTTCAGTGACCTATGTCGGACTCACATTGTTTCATCCAAGCAATTCATTCGCATTCTCCATATTCATTCCAAAATGAAGTGGTACCCCATCAGATTTATCATTCTGTTCAAGAAATGGGGCTTTCGTATTCTTCTCCATTGTCATGTATCTAGCTGCAAATTTTGTTCCAATAGGACTGAAATATACTTCGAATAGTGTGACGTAGTGGCTGCGAACAAGGAAATGCCTGCCGACATTTCTCAACCATAAAAGGCCTGTTTATTTGCATGAATTTGAATTCCTAAAAATTCTAAGAGATAAATTACTAAAAGTGGTGCAATTGAAGGAACAAAGGTGAATATCCAGAGCCATGAAATGATGTCTTTTACGATGAAAAATGAGTTAAAGGGTGATGGAAAATGGATGCTCCACCATCAACCTAGTAAATCAAATCTTATGAAATTCAATATGACGGGTGCCTATGTGCTAGGTTAGGCTGGGTGAAGGCATATCCAGGCCCATCCTTACTTTAGAAATGCAGGCTTACATCTGGGCCAAACCTTCCCATTTAGTCAATAGGGTTGGATGGAACTAGGTCTATTATCAATTGTTTAGGTAAATTAGTCACTAAATTACAGTCACTCTATTTGGGCCCTTGGGGTTTTGGCTTTTTAACAACTTAATCTAAAATTCACCCAAATATTAAATGGCTCCATATTATATGTCCAGCCTGGAGCACAGCAAGCTTGGCCTGGCCCATAAACAACCTTATTGAAGGTCTCGTCTACATCTTCACTTTATATCCTCTACCACTCACCTCTTTAATATTCCTTGATTGGAATTTGGAACTCACTTTACCAGTAACTTGTAGGAAATCAATTCCATGTAAACACAATGGCCCTTACTATTTTTCCTTTAATCAAATTTCCTTACAAAAAATTATTGGATTATTATTATGTACTGTTCTTCAAAACTCAGACACAATACACATGATATGACCGACTGAGAACAGTACTTGCGTGCACTAAACTATCAACGAGTTTCCAAAGTAGTGACTTACCGTCTTTTGTTTTTTTGGGTTTCCTTTCATATCTACCAGATATTATGAGATGCGAGTTGGAGGTGGCGCCACTCCAAGGCCAGGAGACTTGGTTGTGATGGATCTGAAAGGCAGAGTTGAAGGCAGCGACCAATTGTTCGTTGACACTTTTAATGGGAACGAGAAGCCTTTGGCCCTCGTAATGGGCTCAAGACCATATACAAAGGGTATGTGTGAAGGGATAGAGTACGTCCTCAAGTCCATGAAGGCTGGAGGTAAGAGGAGGGTAATAATCCCTCCCAGTCTGGGGTTTGGAGAGCAGGGTGCAGAATTAAGCTCAGGTTTACAGATACCACCTTCTGCAATTCTAGAATACATAGTTCAGGTTGATAAGGTGTCGATTGCACCGGCTTGAGCTGCGCTGTAAATAATAAAGTTCTTAAACAAGTGCCAGTTCATTTCATTCACGACTCATTGTAAGCAAGGAAAAGTAAAAAAGACAAGAAATGCTTGACTGATTTTGTATTAGCGTTGATGTCTAAAAGGACTCAGTTGAGTAACTACAGAAGTGAGTGTTGATGTCTTGAAAGGACTCAGTTGAGTGGCTAAACTTTGGTCTACATTGGTACAAGTCATTTGCTACGAGGGGTCAAATTGTCCTGATTTTCCATGTTGCCTATTTTTCCATGTGGAAAAGCAAGACAAAAAAATGAATTGATTATCTTCAATGGAGAGGATTTTGATTTCCAATGTGAAAAATAGGAATGTAAGATTCTTCCCATCTGCAGAGACAGAATCCGTAGAACATGGAATCCTTTCATTGTACAAACACAACCGTAAGATATGCCACATTGGATAAAAGAAACTGACGCTATTGCCAATTGCCCACACACAGCAGATCAGTATCTGTATTGAACAGAATAGCCATGAATGATCAAGAAGCTCAGGCAAAACAAGGCAAAACTGGTATACATTTATTAACTACCTTCACCATAATGTACATATCTTGGGTGTGCTTTTCAAGTCATCAGTAAGAATCAGGACTACATTATTTCAGGCAATGACAGTATCCTCATCAAACAATTGAATGATATAGGATGGACTTAATTCTTGAGAATCAGGCACCTGTGGTCTTATTGATGCTCTCCAAAGAGATAACAGCACCAGAACTGATATCATCAGATGCTTGTGAATGTGACATAAGAATATACATGACCCAGAAATGTAGGCATATAAGATAGACTAATGACCATAGTTGGGCAGCTGGGTTCCTCCTTAGGAACAGAACACCTGCAGAGAAAATAGCATCCAACTGCCGAAGAATGGATCCCAAATGCCTTCTCCCAGATCGGATTCTGTCCTGAAACACAGGCCTAAGCCTTAGATTGGACTCATCTTCCCACTTCCCAGCTTCAATATCCTCCCTCGCTGAGGATCCTACTTTGCTTTCATCGATCAATCTGGAGACCGTCTGTAAGATATAATCCAAAGGATTTTACATTAAGAAGATGAAATATTGAAAAAAGAGTTAATATATATATTTATATATATATAATGCTTGGTCAATATTATCACCATTGGGGAAAAAGAATTTTTTTTATGGCATTTTAACTTAAGACAAGCATTCCATAAAGTGGAGCCCATCTTCATTGATCTAGGCTATTTCTTAGTGGCAGTCAGGATACACTGCAGAATAGAATGCATCTCCTCCATTAAGTAATTCCATTCATCCAATCCTTGAATTGTGTTTTGCCATTCAAAATGGACATTGGTGACCGTGTTATCCTTTTAATTGTTCATTTCACAAATGGCTATACTTTTCTAAGAGTTCTTTACATAATTCCACATCAGTGGGTTGCAAGAGATGAATGACTCTTTGTCACATAAATATGAACCCCATCAGTGTGGAGTGGCTGGCCCAAAACAGAATAACTGTTATATGGGTAAATATGGAACTAGCCTTTGTATAATAATCAAATGAAGATATTGTGGTGGTGGAATACGGAGTGCAGCATTACTCAAGATTACCTCTAGTCTGAATAGCAGCATTGCTTTCTCTGAAGAGAGAGACTCGACCTAGTGAATAATAAGAAAAAGATCAGTTTGCTTGTGATTTATAGACACATACAAAAGATTTCAAGTGTCCTCACATATTTCATAGTATTTTTAGAATTGTGGATTAAAAAAATGTTCATACAACTTCAAAGTAGAAACACTTAATATGCACACTGAAAGGATGATCCCATGTTAAGAAACATGAAAATTTCTTCTTAGGTGTGCTGTAGAAGAAAATAACCCACATCTCTTTTGAATGTCTTCTATCACATGAAATAGGGGTAGAGAAGTGATTAAAAGCCTCTTCCTGAGTGTTTTTCACCCCATGTGCTATAAATTCATTCTTTATTTTAAGCATTCAAGTGTTAAAATATTTTTTAAAGCCTTCATTTTTTATTATTTAAGCCCAATTAAGTAAAATATAAAGGGTAGCAAAACAAAAAATGAATCATAAAAAGTACGTGTTGCAGCTGTCAACTGCATTGTAGTTTCTTTTTTTGCTTTCATTTTTTGTGGTCTAAATTTTATTAATCCATGCTGTTACTGATACATTTCTATTTCCTACCCTTTTCCACCTAGATTTAAGTCCTCGCTAGCGAAATAAATATAAAGAAAGTGAGAAAATCTTTTGACCATCAAGTGTGCCATTTCTTTGAAATTGAATACAATCAATTAATCTATCATATTATGTGTCAAAATCTATTTTTTACTCTTTTATCTGGATTTATTTAAGTAAAAAGATCAAAAGTGTCGAAAAACCATAAGCCCTAAAAAAAAATCAGAAAAAGAAAAAGCCACATTCTTTTGAGATCTTGTGCCTTCTCACATACGAGATGGAATCATGCAATTTAAAAGATACTATGATTCATGATTAATTATGAACAGTAAGATTAAAATAAGGCTGTGATTTATGTCAATTATTTGAATTGATCTTTGTACAATTTTACTTGGATAGTACTGTGCGATACAGATTATTAGCCATAAGCTTCGACAACTTTGATCATTACAATTGCTCAGATCAATCTCACTTCAAGTAATTTTTTCCAATTCTTACAATTAATTTCAATTTTTTTAGATTCTTCAATGCTTTTTTGAAAAGAATAAAATAATCAAAGCATGAAAATGATTTATTCATGTTGGACCTAGCTCGACAATCATGGGTACAAGGGAATAAGTCAAATAAAACTCTACTTACATGTCGTACGATGTCTATAGGTAAATTAGAATAACATTTAGCCAATATGGTGGATAGAATCATTAATTCATAACAGATCCAACAGTTTATAATCAAATAGTTTATCAAATAACTATGCAAATGGTTTTGGATCTACTGATAAAAAAAAGAGAGATTTTAAAATAAAACACAGCCATATTATGCCCAGATTAAAAAAAATAAAAATTAAAAACAAAATTTAGCAATTTCAATTCTGTGTTTTTCACATTTTTTTGGGCCAATAAACCACAAAAAGCCATGACGGATGATTGTAGCTCACTGATCATGCCACTTCTTAAGATGGTCGACACGCTAAACTAAAGAAAGAGATTGTAAAGTAAATGAGTGAATACCCTCCGACCAAACCAAAAAAAGCACCAGGTTACAAAAAATAAATGAACAGTGAATAAATTACCGCGAGGACCCTCTCTTGGCTAGCTCCTCTGTCTCCATATCACATAAATATGAATGGATGTGAAACCTATTTTGGTTATGGCTAAATTATAATCATACTTTATACTTTAGCACTGTTTGGAAACTCTAGTCTAATTAATAAGAGCTAATGAGATTAAGGTCTAAAATAAAACTCTAATTTTTAAGCTCTAATTAACAATTAGTCTGTTTGGTAAAACTATAAAAAAGCTCTTATTTCATCAGGTAATTGGGGCCCACCTTTTAAAAATTACAATGCAGAATCCACCATTTGCATCATTTTAAAAATTTTATAAGGTCATTTTCTTTCAAAACACTTGTAAACTTTGCAATGTCTACTTCCATCGCTTTAGGTAAAAAAGCTCTAAAAAAAAAAAAAACAAAAGCAGCCCCCTTAGCTTATTTTTTATAGAGGCAAATGCTCTAATTTGTAAATAAGCTCTACAAATAGTAAAAATACAATTACCAAACACTCTAATATGCAAATAAGCTCTAAATCATAAAATAAGAACCTATTTTTAGAGTTTCCAAATGCCCCTCTTAATCAGTTTAGAATTATAAAAGCGTATCATAAAAATTAACATAAATACATGAACTCTTTTAATAGTAAAAAAATATTAAAGTATTTACTAAAGTCCATGTTGCCATATCATGACAAATGGATTGTCAAGCAAGTCTGATACCTGGACATAGATTTGGACCTCCTCTTGAGGTACAAAGCTATTCTAAAAGATGGGTGTCCTTGTAATAAACTCAAAAAGAAGCCTGGATTTAAATGTAGGACTGACTGATAATATTTCTACCATAGCTGCAATCAACTGCATGCACTGAAATATAAGCCTAGATATGAAAATGGGTTTCAAGAAGAGTTGATTGTCTCAAAGTGGATGGTATCATGCATAGCTGGGAGGCATCTTTATTTTGCAGGCTTCTCAAGTCAGGGACTGTTCTATGGTAGTCGCCTCCTAGTGAGCTGCAGTTCAACGGTGTTTGTGTAAGCCAAGGCCAGCTTGGATTGGTGAAGTTCCCCACGATACTGGAGTTATTTTGACTTTGTTCTCTAGGCATGTGGGTACTTTTAAATCTAATGAGGCAAATGTTCAGGGCATTTTAAACGCACTTCAGATTTTTGTGGCTCATTTTCGTGCTAGAATGGTTGTGGAAGGTGATTCAACAAATGTGACTCAGCGGGTTTCTTCCCCCCACCCCCCAACAAGATTCTTGGAGATTTTAGTTTCATATTAATGAAGTAATATCCTTGTCCTAGCAAATCCGAGTAGGTATTCAGGATGTTGCAATTGGCTAACACGTTTGCAGATTCAATGGCTAAACAAGGAGTAGAGAGATCTGTCCCTTCGTAGTTTTTCTATGTAATGTTTTCTTTTTTTTTTTTTGTTTTTTTGGTATAATGCAGTTGTAACACAGCTTCTTTTGTAGGTGGTTGTGTGGTGCTGTACTGGTTTTTCTTTTTCCAATGAAATTTTTGGTCATCAATCAAAAAACAAAAGCATCCACCGACAGCTGCTTTTAGATGAGTAAAGTGATTCCTCAAGCCAAGTTGGAGGAGATTCTTTTTGCAGTGGTGTCTCCTTGGTTTCGATGTAGTAATTCTAATATTTAGTCTGCGGCCAATTTTATTCACACAGGACCAATGTAACAAGGTACTATTGGCAACAATGTGCTATTCTTGATCAAAGCATAATCTTTTTGAATATAGGTATCAAAAGAACAGTAAGTCCAAATTTATTCCCCCAAAAGATTTTAATGTGTAATTTATTATTCTTGTGGTTTTCCCCTCACTGGTAATGTTACTTGAACCCAGAACCTCAAGGTTACAATAGCTAGCACCTTCCATTATGCCATGGGCTCTTGTCAAAGTTCCAACTATGCTGCAAAATCAAACATGAGCAACTGAAAGAAGTAGACAAAGTGCAACTTGTGTCAAGCCCAATCCAAATCCACACAGCCAAAACCAAGCGTGAATGGCCAAACCTGACCAAAAGTGAAATTTGGATTGGGTATATACGAGTTCAGGTGGGGCTTGGGCCTGGATTTTGAAACCCAGATGATTTTGCGGTCAGATTTGAAGTTAAGGCTTAAGGAACCTTAATTCAACCTGTGTACTTAAGTATAAACACGTGCATATATAGTGTACCATACATAATATACACAAAAATACAATATTATATACACATTCTAAATTTTATGCCTTTTAAAACACAGAAGAAAGGATACCCAACCCGACCCAAGTAAACCCAACTCAACCAGAATTGAACTGGGGTATGGGATCTACAGGTTTGGTTGGTTCAGGTTAGGTATTACTCCAGCCTGGTGCAGGTTTTTGTTTTTCTAGTTCTGCATATAATCCAGGTCAGGGATGCATGGCTTAAGCCATACCTAACCTCCTGGAGATGCACCTCCTAGCAGCAGGTTAGGTATGGCTTGAGAACCTGCTGCTATGAGGTGGAACTCCAGGTATATAAAATGAATTTTTAGATGTCACCTCTTAACACTTCAGTCCTTCGTGACAAGAAATGAAGAGGAAAAAGTATAGCTCCTTCAAATATGGTTTACATAGAATTAAGTTGAGTTCCAATCTGTTCCATAAAAAGTGTAGCAATTATGTTACCTGCCTTGCGGATTATTTCCACCAATCAGAAGACATGCTCAAATACAGGAAGCTAAAAATGCAAATATTTCAAAAATTCAGCAATATATATAGGCCTCATCAGGTGTGTGGATGTGAGTGCGCAGCTGGATGTGGGGCCCAGTTTGGGTCTCATTCAATCATCCTATCATCTTCATCCAGGCCCCACAAGTTTAACGGTTGTACAGTCCCAATATGTGGGCCTTGTCCATTCGCATGGGTGTTAAACCCATGGGACCTGTATATATATATTTTTTCTTTCCTTGTTTTATTTTATTATTTTATTTTTTTGAAGGGGGGAGGGGGGGTACCATTTTTTGGTCCATTTGGATGGACCACCGGTAGGCCCCAGTACCGGTGCGCACCTGATAACTCACCTGTATATATATATACATATATATATATATAATATAATTATAATGCATACACTCAACAAACACACAGAGCACATTCCTAACTATTAAAGAAGATTTGATGTCAAGGAGATTCACTAACCTGTGCCTGTTTCTGAATTAAATGGTCAGTTAACTTTGCAAGCCTTTTCTTGAGTTCAACTTCCACTTCAGTTGCATGCTCTATCTCTTTCCTTGCCACCTTTATTTTTTCTTCAAGTTCCTTTGCCTATAATGTGCAAGGACAGGGAACATAATATAAGTTCATCCTAATATCATGCCTAAAATATTTCTCATCTTCCTGCCAATGGACATTATTTGACAAGCACCATGAGTAGCATGAGGAACATAATGACTAACATATAAATGGCTAAAACAAACTTAAATAATACCCTATTCCATAAAAAGTAAGGATCCTCACTAAATTGTTCTTACATGAGCAGATGCAGAGCTCCTCATGGATGTCCTTTAGTTTAGTCCATAAACAAAGAAAACTTGCAACAGTCCAGACTTACATTATATAATGTGTGTGTGTGTGTGTGTGTGTGTGTGTGTGTGTGTGTGTTTGTGTATGGGAGAATTTAATATGCATCGGTGAGGGACAATGACGTGGCTTTCCCCCTTTATATATGAAGATTCTTCTTTTTTATAGTATCAAGAATGATTTTCCCCTATTGTGCATGAATCTTTCCAAATATGCATTTGTCCCTCACCACATGGTGAGGAAAAGATGCATAGTAGTATTCCCCATATATATATGTATGTATATATGTATGTATGTATGTAAACAGAATAAATATATCCTAAATGAGCATAGAGAGAGAGAGAGAGAGAGTAAACTAATGATCTTATAGCCAGCTACACCATTTAGTGTTCCGGATTGGGATATAAAGCCCCCCACCTATCATTGCATCTAACTGTTTAAGTAAATATCCTATTTGTTGGCAATGGGCCCGAATATCACACTGATTGGAGAGATATTCACCTTTAGACAGAATCATACCAAGGGACACCATGAAAACGAACCATGCCAGACAACATGATTCAAAATACCGGTGACCATCCCTTCATTTAGCAGATATTCAAGCACGCGCATGGCAAGGAACATGGCGAGCAAATGAATGTCATCCCCACTAGTCAAAAGGAACAATCATTATAAAATTCCTCCCCTAACATCCTGCATTTGTTAACCAATCTCAACCAAATTTGTCTCTCAAACAATAAATGGCAAGAAGCACAGCATTCCTTCCAACAGGTTTAATTTTGTTTAAAACATTGTAAAATTCCAAGTCTCCTAGGGACTTCCATCAGCCCAAGCAAAAGCACTCCTAGGATCAACTCCTACAATTACAAGATCTGAAATTTTGATTTAAGTATATTTAAGGGCTGTTTGGCAGTTTCCTTTTTTTTTTTTTTTTTTGCCAAGAATCCTCAAAATGTGTTCAGCAGAGAATAGAAATATCAGTGGAGAGCTTGTTTAGTTTTCCCAACTCTCTTTCTTCACTGATATTACATTGCCCATCAGAGGACACTTTCTTAAGTAGCAGAAGCTTCTGCAGCAGCAATAACAGGTCCAAGAGGTAGAAGATACAAACACACAGATAGAGGGAGGGAGGGAAGTGATTGAGAAGATCTCTCTCCTAAGGAATTTCAGTGTACCCACACAAAACTCATTCATACCCCAGATCTACCCACTACCCTAGGTTGATACTACATCCTTTTTTGTTGCTTTTGTTTTCTCCTCCTTCAACTACTCAAGTATGCTCTATATGCCCAAATACGAACATGGGTACGGACACGGATACGACGATTTGGGATACGACTCTGTACTTTGAAAATTTTAGGACACCGATACGGATACGGTGTCCTTAATTTTCCTTTAAATTACAATTTAATTAATGAAATTATCATTATTTATGTTCATTTCTAACATTTTCTATGTTGAAAAGTAAGAAAACTTAAAGAAATAAATGAAATAATGGACTTGCTAAGTAGGATATAAACTTATACCCCAGAAGTATCGGTGCAGTATCAAGTACCACTATAAGTATCGTATCGGTCCGATACGGATACGTTGGACTTGTACAAGTATCCGGGTATCATAGGCCCTTACTCATACCTAATAGTGCATTACACTTTTCCTGGAATGGTAAACTAGTCTGGAAAGTTACCATTCAAATATATAAATATATATATATAAAGAAAAAAAATCTAGTCTGTAAAATTGAAAATCCACAGCACCACGAGCCATTCCTTTTCAATAGGTAAATATAACAATGACAGCATGCAAAGATCTAATGCACAAAAAATAAGGAAAAAGTGACAAGTTGTTTTATGTGATCATGAACAAGAAGGAAAAACACATAATGAGCTAACCTTCTCTTGCAACTGCCTAATTTTATCACATACAAAAAAGTATTCAGCCTCAAGTATCTCTCTTTCAAATTCAACTCCTTTTGAAGCATCCAACTGCACAACATCCATGAGAAAAGAATGGATGGGTTATCTAAAAATGCAGGATAGAGATCAAATGCATTAGTTCTCCACAATCCAGATGTTAGATATTCGAACCAGCATTAACATTATGTGTGTGTGTGTGTGTGTGTGTGTGTGTGTGTGAGAGAGAGAGAGAGAGAGAGAGAGAGAGGCCTTAGGGTTGGGGCTTGCGTAGGGGTGCCGAGGCACGTGTCTAAAGACACTTTGAATCGTTAAGAAGAGTTCAACATACACGAGGACGCACTCCACAGGGATAAAACCCAATTCTATTAATCAATCAAATCTGAAAATGTCTTCTATACAATGCTATATTTATAGTAAAAGCAAACTTAATGCCTAAGAAAACCCTAAGTTATTAATAGAAACTTCCCTAATAATAATGTAATTAGAAATCTACTAATAAAAATAATATAATCCTAATCTAATTTGAAGAGGGACTGCTTATGGGGCCTAGACTGCATCACAGAGAGAGAGAATTCTTGTCACGGGCCTTCAAGAAATGTGCATTAGGGCCCATTCTAAATGCAAAAACAAAAAAATACAAATGAGATCCATGTGCATGACCTTTCCTAGACTGTTTTTGCATCCAAATTACCATCTTTTCCCCCCAAGCATTAACTAAAAAGTTAAAATTCCCAATCCAGGAGAGTTTTAAGAAATAATCGCACAGGGAACTCGTAACTTATTACAGATCATACATGTATGGGAACTAGGGATCAAGAAATGTACAGTTTCCTGAGGTTCAAGATCCAAGAATTCCTCTTTAAAAATATTGAAGAAATCATGCAATTGTGCACATGAGAAAGAAATTATAAATTATGAACCCAAGCCAAGCACAATATCTTCACAAGCAAGTGAATGAGGAAGACTCACTTGACTCAAAGATGTGCCATGATGAGCATTGAATATTCTTCTTCTAAGTTCTGCAAAAAGAGGAAAGATGCCAGGTTTATTTACAGCCAAATCTAAAAAGCAAACCAGCAAGGAATGAACTGAACACTATGGGAAGCGCCACATTATATTTATCTATTTTATTATGCAATAACTATAATGTTCAAATGTATCAGATGGATATCCAAATAGTGGGATCACATGTACATCTTCTCAATCGCTATTACTAGATCCATTGGTAGTGAGAAATAATGCCGCTACCAAAATATTGTACCAATTGAATGGAGCAACTGTTGCAATTCCTCTCTCATTCATTATTTTCTTATGGTGTGGAAACTTCTGTTGGCCCCAACTGGCTGAGTGATAATGCAAGGATTGGTGGGATGTGTACAGGACTAGATGTATATGGTGTGGTTGAAATTCTACCCCACCCTCGAGATAGTTTTGAAACACACTGACAGTTTTGAAACACACTTTGACTTCCCAAGTCAAGGTATGCTTATTCAAGTCACTATATCACCAAGTTGAGTAAGTTGAAAGGATATGACCGATCTTAACAAGCACTCAAATTCAATTGAGTTATTTGACTTGATGACCTTTTTTTTTTTTAATGGTTATTTGACTCGATGACTCTCCAAGTCAAGATCAAATGTAATTAAACAGTGATCCAATCACCATAAAACTTGTCATTTGGGACATCAACATTTTGAGTTTTATAAACCCATATGTTTGTCATGACCCATCTCACAAGATTAGGATGATCAAATGGAGGTAGGACTTCAAACACCCCCTATCCATGCCATCCTCTACACATCCCACCTAGCACTATCGCATGGCACCCACCTAGGTGGATGCCACAGGAGGTATTTGCAAATTGTTTCATAGCACAAAATAAATCCCTATATACAAGCAATGGTCAAAAAAATCAACGTGATGTTATTTGCATCTAGCATCCACTTCACTAAGAAAACCAGATAATCTGGAAGTTAAAAATGATATTTTCCTAGAATTTTTTAACTGGGTTGTACCAGTAAGATTTTATATCTGAGGTTTTGTGAAGCAGTGTACCCCTCATAGGGACAATGAGGGACAGACGAGGCTCTTTCTGTCCATTGAGATGTGCAGTAAGATTTTTTTGAGATGTGCAGAAAGAGTGCACAGATGAGGCTCTTTCTGTCCATTGTTTCATTTCTATCAGACAAAGTATTAAAAGACATTATTCTTTCATGAAAGTCACATTTCCATGGACAAAGGGAAAAAGGCTTATGGACAACACCGCTCCCCCCCCCCCCCCCCCCCAACACCACAACAATACAACAAAAAAAACACAAACCCAAAGAAACAAAAAAAACCCCAACCCAAACACGCCTAGTAGTTTAAATGAAAATTGAAAAAGAACGAATAAAACAACATTTGGATATTATACATACATATGCATATGACAAGAATATAAGCATTATTCAAGTCAACAAGATTCCACAGTCGGGGTAAAGGTAAAGCTCCATAGAGAGTAACTCTCTTGTACATGTCAGAAATGTCATCTAACAACAACAATACAACACTTGCAATACAAGTGCATTTCAAATTTCAAGTCTAGCACATAATAGGGCCACTTGCACACGCCAAACTCAAGTGACATCAAAAGCCTTGACCATACCTTCATGAGCCACTTCCTTAAACTCAATTTCTCGCCGAAGTTCCGCAACCCGATTAACCTTTTTATTCCACAAGAAAAACAGAAATGAGAAACAAAAATTTGTGTTAAGTCATGAAAAACTAGTAAACTAAAAGACAGGTTCAAGTCCACCAACTTTATCTCCACAAATTAACCAGTTCTATAGAAATCATATTAGCGGCAAACAACTCATCCAATTGTCCCTATTGATCATAGAGAATGAACAAATCACATCTGAATACCTGCAGGGTACAAGAAGTTCCTCTTTTTACTTTTTGTATCAAGCTGTTTTTAGTAAGTCTCGGTCCCAGAGTTGATTAAGGGTGCAAATGAGGTTTTTGTTAGGAGTTACTTAAATTTGTAGCTGATATATACAAATTCTATTATTAGAAAGCAGTTTTTAATAAAAGAAACAATTGGATGAATGACAGCATCCGCCACATGGTATCAGAATTTTCACGAATTTTTTTCCCCTATAAACCTCTCTTCCTTGATTCCATCCCCAACATTTTCTTCTCCTCTTCTTCTAGTGGTCACAGTGGATGATATATACAGACAGTTGACATTGACTGTATTAATGAGATTGGAAGCTAACAAGGGTTGAACCCACACTTAGCAAAGTCATCATCGTATAGAGACTGATTTTTAATTTCTTTCCCTTTTTTGCTGAACTTTGGTACATATCTTGTGGCTTTGAGAAGGTTTTGAAGTTGTTCTAATAGATCTTCCAGAAGAAGATTAAAAATTTCTAGGGACAGATCAGAACATGAGCTCCCACAAGAAGTGTTAATAAACAGAAATTTCTGTCTCAATGACAGTATTTCACATCCCCATGTTCCCCCCGCCAAACATCAACCCCCTCCCCTTTCCAGCTTCTCTTTTCTTCCTCTCTTCCCCAAGGATTCTTTCCTTCTTACTTCTTGTTTTACATTCTACTAAAACGATTATTTCTATATTTTTTCCTGTAAACAGAAAAATCCCTAGAGCAAGTGGACAACAACTTACTCCTTTACTCTTTAATCAGATTTAAAATGAAGAAAATGGCAATGTTGAAAAAACCACAGCTATTTTGATATCATAGCAACACTACATACCTCGACTTCAAGATTCCATTGTGTGGTGGCAAGGGACTTTGCAAGCTCAGCATTTGTAGTCTGCAAAACCTTTTACCTTAGTGAAGAATGAAATGCCATACTGAAACTTCTACTAACTGACAGCTATTCAACAACATGACCAAACAAGGAGCCCTACCATGAATGGCTGTAACAACTAATTAATGTAAAAAGAAACTAAATAAGATGTCCAGAAATGGAGGCAAAACCTCAAGTTTAGCCATGCGAGCAAGGGCTTCCATTCTGGTGCTATTATGTTTCTGCTTCTCTAAATCAACAGCCTCCATTGTTTCCATCATATTCATCTGAAGTTCTGAAGCCTGATGCCACATAAAGGGAAAAAGTGACTACACAAAATAGAAGAGATCACATGCCCAAAATGAACAGAAGTGAGCCAATGGCCAACTTATAGGTTCAAGAACATGATACCCAAATACAACATAGCTACAGCAGGGACATGGATTTTGCACATAAAAAGAAAAGAATCAAATATGATACAACAACATACACAGCCTATTTTGAAGTATCCAGACATCATAGGTTCTAGAAATTATAGAGGCCTCTGTTGATGGTCGGACACAGTTTACATGCAGTTGGATCTCTCTCCTCCTAGAAGTAAGCCAATGACAGGTATATAGAAGACATATAGACCCTTTTTTTTGTAGAAAAAGCAAATTTCATTAAGAGCAAACCAAGGAGAGCCCAACAAACAAAAATACAAGGCAAAAATAGACCAAATCATCGTGGGAGGGATCTAAGAATCCACTCTGGGAAACAGTCATGTCACAAGACAATATCCAACAGTCTTGACCAAATTTAGCCACCATATGGTCAGCTCTATTTAGACTCCTAGGAATATGGCTAAAACTAAACTTCACAAAAAGGAAGCCAAGTCCAAAATGTCCCTTGTTAATAATTGGCAACAGTTATCATCTACAGTCACATTCAGACAAGGAAATTATTTAAGAGGTATAACACAAGAATTTTCAGCGGAAGCTTCATTAAGACACTGCAAATATGCATTGATCAAAGCAGAATCTTAGAGAAGTAGACAGTATCCATAAGTTACAGACAAGTAATTGTCAATATCTGAATACAGCCCATCATAGTTCTCTGACCTAGCCAATAGACCAGATGACCAGTTACGAACTCAAGCTGACCAAGAAACCTGGTGGGTCAATGAAGCGGTTTCAGTAAATTTTCAAATATTCTATTATAAATATAAGCATTTCTAATAACAATGATATAGAAAGTGTGTATAGTGACTAGAGCTTGTGGCACAGTGGAAGGTTCTCACTACTAGTATTACAACATTGAAGTTGTGAGGTTGAGTCATGTTTCCAATATTTAAAAAAAAAAAAGTACATATAGTTTTCCATAAAAACCTATATCAGTTTCATTTGAATTGTAATTTCAAATTTCAGTTTCATTTAAGCGAAAGCTTCTGTCATTTTACTGATGCAAGAGTTAAAATTTCATTCACTTTCAAAATATAAAAAGGATAAAATGATTAAGGTGACCCGACCAACTCAGCCAGATTAGGATGAGTTAAGCACAGTTATTAGTTGACTGGGCCTGTCAAACTGGGTTTCAGATAAATTTTTTTTTCCTCGAAATCAAGTTCAGATTGATCCAATCATCTAGTAGGATTGAAAACTATGCACTATTTAAGTTCCAAAAAGTGAACTTGTGGGGGAGACTGGGTCAGTCTCAAGTCAAGTTGACTCAGCCAAGTTGCACAAGACTTAGCTGAGTCGGAACAAGACTCACCCAAGAACCCAATAACCTATATAATATAAAATAAAAAATATCACAAAAAGAAAAGAAAAGAAAAGAAAAGTATGCTCTATGAATCCAAAACGTTAAGACTTCATAGCTTTACTTAATAGTAATGAATTTAAGTAGACACCCACACTTATATTTCACTCAATCAGATCAACAGTATCTCTAATGTTTGAATGCTTAATCTTCCTAAACAATGTGGTTTTAATCTTCTAGAATCAATGCAAAATAGCGCCTAAGAATATAGAATCAATACAAGATACCCTAAGAACTGACCAAGGCTTCTCCCAACAGAAAATTGTGGAATATGTGATTTTGGGCTGAAAGACCACTGGACTTGGCAAACTCGGTAGTGACTTGATTCAGCACCAGCCTAGTTCTCGTCGATTCGGCCAATTTGAATCAAACTTAGCCCATTTTCAGAAACATGTGCTCCACACATACAACACATCATCTACGTGAACCAATATACATTTGGGATGTCAAACCCTAAAACTTGTCCAACCCACAAAAGGAGAAGAAAAGAAAAGAATACATACATATATATAGCGCCCCGGGCATTTTTGAAGGAGAAAATGCCCATCCTAGTTGGGCCGATTGGGATGCAAGATGATCATGTAAGTCCATTGGATAGAAAGATCCATATGAGGCCTACCTATATGTAAAATCTGGACTCCATAACATCATCCGAACCTTTGATCCATGGCCCTAAAATTTAATGGTTCATAGGCATCATTTTATTATGATTTCAACTCAATGGTGAGAAAGGTTGGATCAATGTTAAACTTGGACTTGTGAAGATTCAAGCAGAAGACCATAAATCATAGAGACAACAACAAAAGTTAAGATGTAGGTCTAAAACCAAGAAGAGCCCCTCCTTCATCCCCAAACTCGTACAATAGATGAGGGATGGCAAAACCTTCAAACAAATGAAAAGTTGAAAAAAGAGATTTTGTGGGTACAATTAGATGATGAGAATAGGGACTGGAAAGATGCCATGACTCTAAAGCCAAGGTGGTCAAGATTACCAAGAGTTGAGCTTTCTCTTCCAAAGAAGTATAGAAGTTAAAACTTTGACAAAAGCTCCAAGATAACCTAGTAAAGTCCATATCCATGATGTAGTTACAAATGATACAGGGGAGTTTGAAATCATCTTTCAAATGAATCATAAATAACAGGGTCACATCTGGTTTGGCGGTTCAAATGAATCATAAATGACAAGGTCACATCCATCAAGGTAAGATCATCCTTTTCAAGGAATCTGTTTGTAATCCCCAACGCAAAGGAGTTTTAAAAGGTAAGATATTGTGGCATTTAGATCGCTGCTAGAAAAATGGAGATTCTCCATTGTCAATGAAAGTGGACCTTTTCATTTTGATGTATGTTGCATCCCATTATGTTTCCACTGAAGCAAATGACATTGCCTACAGACTAGAAAAAGTTGGCGTAAGAAGACGAGACTTACGTCTAAGAAGACGAGACTCATGTCTCCAGACCAAACCATTTTCCCCCAAATGGGTTAGTGCATTGGGCATTTTCTGCTCATTTATATCTTCCTCGTCTTTATTCAAATAAAAAATAACCATTTAGCCCAAAAAATGTATTAAAAAAGGTAAGAATTTAAGGACAATGGCAGTCATGTCGCGTATGAAACTTGAGTGCAATGCTCATAATTTATGGTTCCCATCACCAGTTCACAAGAGCATGATATGCTTCACTCACCATTTCTTAATGTCATTTGAAACATAAAAAGCAAGAGAAAGTTGAGCTTCAACCATAAAACAAAAGGAAACTAAAAAAAAGAGGAACAAGCAATAGATCATAACCTCATGTGCTTGTTGCTTTGAACGTTCGTCAAGTATCTTCTCTAAGGTTTGCTTCTCACCCTCGAGTCTGGCGACAATGTTCTCACGCTCTTTTATGGCTTCCACTGCTTTAGCTGCTGCTTTCTCAGCACGAATTTGCTCCCTTCTCTTCCTCCTCTCAATCCTCCTCTCATTCTCATTCTCTGAATCGGACGTTGAACCTGAATCCGATCCCAAATCAGACTGCCCATCACTTGATGAAGAGCTCCTTGGCAGCTCATCAGGAATAGATGTCTTGCCAGCAACATCATCTGCATGTCCCTTCAAATCACCAATACAATTGCCGCTAACGGAAATTGGCACCTTATCTTCTACCCTGGCACCTATCTCTTCAAAATGAATTTCTGAATGAGATTTCTGCCCGTTTTCCAAAATCCCCGCAATCTCCACATTCCTGCTGACATCTTTTGGCTCTAACAAGATATTATTACCAACTGCTTGAGATTCCCAACTAGGCTTCCTCAAAATGGAATCAGACAAATCAGATGCCCCCCTCGACAAACTACCCGAAAAACTAGATTCCGCAACACTCCTTCTATCTCCATCAGAAGCATCAGAATTCACCTTGCTTTCATCCAATTTTCTTCCAGACTTGGAAGCAGTCCTCCTCTCTCCTGTCATCGAACTAGAGACCGCAATGCCATGTCTCTTCTGATCTTTCAGCAGGGCAGACACCCCATTTGGCGCAAGGGGTTCGCGTGAGCTAAGCAGCTCAGTCCAGTCACCGTCGGCGACAGCGGGCGCAGGATTCCGTAAGGGTTTTCTAACATCATCACCTTCCTTTCCCCTAACACCTTCCCCCGAAGAATCCAAATTGCCCAGTGCATTTCCATTGAAGCTGTTTGTTTGGGGCGGTTTCTTCTTGAGCTGATCCTTCAAAGGGATCACTTCAGATTTTGTTGGGGTTCCATAATTTGGGGTGTCACCCAATTGGGGCTTCTCGTTCTTGCGGAGCGATTCCGCCGCTTGCTGATCGATCTGGCGCCCACCAAAGACCCAATTCAGTTAAGGAGAATCGAATAGAAACACCCATCAAACAAAAATCGGGCAGATTACACAAAACTAATATCAAATCAGATTCTTTCAAATTGGAGATGCATGGGCTATCAAAATCAAACCAGATTTTTCAATTCAAGAGAGGAGATTTAGAAATGATAGAGGAAGAGATGGATCTGAAGAGAGAGGGGAGGGGGTGTTCTTGCCTGCTGGAGGAAGGATTCGGCGACTTTGAGCTTGGAAGAGATCCATCCGGCCATGGATTAAGGGACCCAGATCGGAAGATCGCGATTCGAGGGAGGCGGAGAAGCCCTTCCCGTGGGTGCTGTTCATGCGCGGCGCATTTTAGCGCGGCGGGTGCTAACGTGCGCTTGCCTTCCGAAGACGATAGAGAGGGAGCGAGCGAGCGAGCGAAAACGCCAGCGGCTTTGTAGAGTTGCAGAGAGAGAAGCGGCTTCCGAAGAAAGAGAAACAGAGACAGAGAGAGGCTTCGCACGCGCTGTGGTGCTCTGTTCTGATCCGGCACGTGCGTACAGACATGATAACCAAACAATGTCGCAAATTCGGCTTCTAAAGAAGTCAGGAATTTTCAAATTTAATGAGTTAGTTTTAGATATTACTGGGGAAAATGCTGTAAAACTAAATATGGTTTAATGACTAGAAAATTAAATATATATTTTTGGTAGACGAAATAAAATTTGACGAAGAGAAGAAAATGAAAAAAAAAAAAAAAGTGACTGCTGTGGCTCCCCCAAGCCAATTCATATAGGGTACTCAAGTACCAAAGGATGGATTTATGTTTAGCATGGACAATATTCACTTGTGTACAGTGCATATAGGCATTGTGCATTAGGTGCATTTAAGTGATGAGGAACACCCACAAGTAATGTGTGATGGAAGCATTGGTGCACAGTTGGTATGTATAATCCATTTAGTGTAAACATCATTATTATTGTTATTAAAATTTTCACAAACCCAATGGCTCTCCACTTATTGTATTGAAGTGATATTCATTGGGATAACTTTTAAATTTTATAGGCCAACACACTATGGTTGAATGGTGTTGGTACCCTAACTAAACACACAAGACCAATAATGAATTTGGATTCTTAGGTAGAATAGTTAGAAGTACCACTCTATTACCAATGACCAAATGTAGCAACTTTTTTTTAAAAATATATATATATATAATATAGATATGTTATTGGGTAATTAAATTTTCACAGCTATTTGTGCATTGATTCTAACTAGAGTGCAGTGTTGGCCAGGTGAATTTGGCCCAAGCCCTAATAAAATATAGGGCCTATGCTTTTGGTTCAGTCCTATATCATTTCTAGGTGACTTATGTGGTATGGACCTCAGCTTATATTTGACTAAAAGTGCAACTATAATACATTTAAAGATAAAGGTGCAGATTTGCACTAAAAGGAATTGCTAGATAAACATCAATTTCATTTCTCCACAAAAAAGAACAAAAAAAAATCCAAAATGTCACCTACACATCTCTCTCCCTCCCTCCTCACGTTTTCTTCCAGCTGGCGACGAGCTCTAGTCGACAGGAGGGGGCCTCTCTCTCTCTCTGTCCCTCTTCCTCCTCTCATTCCTCTTCCTCTTTTCTCCTCTCCGCTCCCTCCCTCTTCCTCTTCCTCTCCTCTCCCTCCCTCGTAGGGCCGAATAATCATTGTTTGGTCCTCCGAGGCCTAGCATCAGTGTGATATTCGGCCTCGTAGAGCTGAACAAGGCAGAGTAGAGATGAGAGGAGGGGAGGAAAAGGGAGGAGAGGAGAGGAAGAGGGAGGGAGGGAGGGAGAGGAGAGGAAGAGGAATATGGAGAGGGAGAGAGAGAGAGGGAGCGCCCCCTCCCGCCGCTCACCAGCCAAAGGGAATAGGGAGAAGAGAGGAGGGAGGGAGGGAGGGAGGGAGATGTGTAGGGGCATTTTGGGGATTTTATCTTATTTTATTTTATTTTGAGAATTGCTATATGTACATAGGAAATTACTGTCCTTATATAGGTAAATTTTTTTTTTAATTTCTCAAAATGCCCCCACTCATTTTCTCCATTCATACACTTCCTCTTCCTCCGGCCAGTGGAGGAGCTCTTCCTATCCCTCTCCTCCCTCTCTTTCTCTCTTCCTCTCCCTCTCCTTCCCTCTATTATTTCTCCCTTTCCCTCTCCCTCCCTATTTCCTCCCCTCCCATTTCTCCCCTTCAACGCGCCGTCTCCCCTACATAGGGAGACTGGGATCTCCCCTGCTCAGGTAGACTAGGATCTCCCTGTGCAGAGAGATCCTGCAACAGGGATGCAACATGGAGACAGTGTGAGGAAGGGGAGAAAGCGGGAAGGGAGGAAAGAGGGATGGAGAGGGAAAGAGAGAGAGAATAGAGGGAGGGAGAGGGAGAGAGAGAGAGAATAGCCGATCTCCCTGCAGCGGGGAGATGTCGGTCGCCCTGCTGCGGGGAGGCCTGCTACCGCGATGGGGGAAAGGGGAAGGGAGGAAGAGAGAAGGAGAGAAGGAATAGAGAGAGGATGAGGAGGAAGAGAAAGAGAGAGGAGGAGAAAAAGGAAAAGAGAGAGGGAGGGAGAGCCCCTCTGCTAGCTGAAGCTCGTCGCCGACTAAAGGAGAGGAAGAGAGAGAGAGATGTGCATGAAGATAATGGGTGGGGGTAATTTGGAAAGTTTTTTTTTTTTGTTTTTTTATCTGATCTAAGAATAGAAAAAAGCGGAGCACAAATAGGAAGACTCTTTTTTTTTTCTTTATTTATTTATTTATTTATTTTTAAGTATGTTCAAGCAGCAGCTCTCTTGCAAATGGGATGTGCCTTTTAAGCTGTGGTTTGCATCCCTGACAAGATAGTCGGCTCAAGAGAGCAACATATGTGGTTTGGTCCTTTTGGACCAGGTTCAGGCTTGTCAGTCTGAGGGCCTGTGCCTGAAGACCAAGTGTCAAATGACTGACAGGAGAAAACAAGAAAAAGACCCACGCCTGCATGCACCAACCACAAACCATTCATGTTTTCCTGTGTTAATTTGTTGTTTGGTTTAAAAAAATGGTGTGCAGAAAGAGAGGGCCAGCCGGCCACTAATGGGTTCGTTGCATCTTACTTGGGCCCCAACTTAAAAAAACGATGGATGACACTTCAAAGTACAATCATTCATATCACATCACAAAGAGTAACGGCACAACTAACTACAAGTCCCCTACTCTACACATCAGTCACCAACATTAATACAAATTACAGCCACCGGGCCCCGGCTATTCATTTTTATTATGAATCCAACACTCTTTCTTTGTCTTGGCTTAGCCCACTGACCACTGATGGAATCACACGGTTGGATTTGGATTTCATTTAGGGATTTGGATTTCATTTAGCCGTTCCTTTACTCATCATCTCCTTAAACTCCTCGAAATTGACGGACCCATCGCCGTCCGAATCAACGGACGAGATCATCCTGGAGCAATCCTTGAAGGAGCACTGCTCCCCCAGCTTCTTCAGCACCGAGTGCAACTCGCTTGCCGAAATCAGACCGTTCCGATCCAGATCGTACATCTCGAATGCCTCCTTCAGATCTCTGTCGCGGTGGTCCCCGCCGGCGGTGAGGCCGCCATCGCGGTGGAAATCGACGAACTCGTTGAGGTCGATGAATCCGTCGCCGTCGGAGTCGAGCTCGGACATCATCCGGCGGAGATCTTCCGGGGAAGGGGAGGAGCCGAGGGCGGAGAGGACGTCGCCCAGCTCGGAGGAGGAGATCTTGCCGTCGCCGTTGGAGTCGAAGCGCCTGAAGACCTTCTCGATGTCGTCCGTGGGCGGGGAAGGTGGGATCCGGGTTGGATCATCCAACTCGGTAGGGTTGTGACTCGTGGACATGGTTCGATTTCGAATGAATGTGAACAAGTTCAAGATGGGAGTGACCGTATTTATTGGGGGAATCCGGATTCACGCGGTTTTATTTACGCGGACCGTGGCCAAAACAGACAAATCGGAACCCGAACACGTTTCGTCTGGCAGTGTGCAGGTACGGAAGTGTCCCACGCGCTTTCCTATGGGCCGCCCCCACATGCCCCTTACAAACATTTTTTTTTTAATTTAAAACCTTTTATATAAATTAAAGGAGAGATATTTACGCGCTTTTGGAGCTTCCAACTTGGAATAAAAAAGTGAACCCAGTAGAACAAATGCACAAATATATATGCTAATTTATAAGTAAAGAGAAAAATATTAATTATTTTATATTTTATACTTAATTTATATAAAGAATAAATATATTTGAATCTAAATATCATGGTAGTTGTGCTAGGCTGTGTCGTGCTGGCCAATGACCGATATTTTTGTGGGCTAGGTCGTGCCATGTCTGAGCAATCTGCCTATATTTACGCCCCTATATAAGAATTAGTTTATTTTGCTTTTTATTTTTAACCTAGTTGAAAGGCCACGACTAGAATCGAAACACGACTGTGTTATTGTAGGATGATATGCTCAATCTTATTGGAGGAGTAACTTGTTCTTGGAGTGAAGTTCAAGAACATTGCATATATATATATATACATGGCATAGGGTTAGTTTGGATGGTTCGAATATTTGATATGGTTTTCTTCCACTCATTCCACATGTGGGAGATGGTATGGATTTGTGGAGAAGAGTGTGGTTGCTGGACCCCACAATTAAATTGATTGAACATAAGATGGGTTGGACATTTTTCACCCATATAACTTATGGAAGAATAGTTTTCTTTTTTTTGTTTTTTTTGTTTTTTAGGTTCTTGGCTCAATGGCAAGGATCGAGCTTGACTGGTTATATGAGAGTAGGAGCCTTAAACATCAAGACATCCCTAAGTTTTCCAAGAACGGTTCTTCTGTCGACACATTTGGTAAGCATTGTTCATATTGTTCTTTGTTTTGTAGTTTGACAAAATGTCATTTTTTTTCTTTTGTAGTACCATTTAGGTGAATTTCTATTAAAAGTGATGGTGATAAACCTTTGTACTGTTTGAAAAAGTTGACATGATGGTCTCTTTCAATTCACCCAAGAACTTTCTCTCCTTTTTTTAAAGGGAAAAAATTGTGACATGAATGTCTATGCAGCCAATTTGCTTTAATAACTTAAACTTCTTTTTTATAAGAGAAAGAAACTGTGACATGAATATTGCTTTCAATTCACCTCTTTTTCGAAAGAAAAACAACTATTGTGAGGGTTTTTGTATTGTCTAATTCATGGGTTGGACAAAATTTAAGTTTATTAGCGTTGTATTTTATATATCTTTTAGTATAGATCGTAGTACAATTATCGAATATACTGAAATGAAGAAATTGAATAAAGAGTAACAAATTGAAGTATTTTTTTAAGAATAACTTGATTTAAAAAGATCACATCTCTCGAGTCTCAACAACCAACCCATCTTTTGGCCTACCCCACTTAGCACATTTACCACTGACCCAATCAACTGAATCTACCCCTAATTCACTTGCCAACTTCAAACCAGAAGCTGAGGTTCATCTCCATCTCTATCAAATTCGTCCTCCCAAACAGACATATACATTCTCAGCCATCGAACTCATCACTTGCTCACTTTATATAGACACAGCCAACATCCTGACACTTAAAATCCAGTCATATCCAACGACACCAATACACCATCAAACCACACCCTTTCTTTCTTTTATTTTCCTTTTTTATTTTTATTTTTATTTTTTTTTCCCATCCACACCACCAAAAATCCCAAGCCTAGCCTTCACGGTAATGCACTCTATACGCATTCAACCCGAGCTTCAACTGGACACCCAAACACCTTGCAACTAGCAATTGCACATCACTTGATCGGGAACTCAATACCTTATCTGTGATTGGTTTAGCTCCGAGTAGACCCTACATGCGACTTCGTAATGTAATATGTATGGAGTGTCGTTACCAAAATAAAACTCTACTTGATAGTGATGATAAGAAAGCTAACCTTGTTTGTTACTGATTATTTAGTAACGTCGAAGGAGCTTTAGTTGTTCAAACAAGCTTTTGGTGCAGCATAAGTAGGTCCAGTTCTGGTACTTTATTGTCAATTCAAATCTGCTTGTGGGATCAGGGATGTGCTAAAACCCATTTATTTAGCCAAATAGACCAGGTCGGGCGGGACTTTCTACCAGTGCTTTGGGCCTTTTGTTACTTGCTTTGACAAATTGGTTACGAAAACTATAATCTACACTTATTCGGGTTTGGTTGAGCTGGGCCGTAGGCTTTCTATCACTAAATTCAAGTCCAGCCAAGTATTAAATGGGCTAAGTTTTAGATCCAATCCTAGCCCGACTACTGAAAACTAAAGGCTGAATGCGGGCCAAAGAATGTTGATCTTGGCCATGAAGGGAGGGGTATTATGGAGCCACTTTTCTGCACATATGTAAAAAGTGATTCTCTATTCCCAAGCCCAGTCCAAAGGACCGGAACTGGCCCGTTTACATCCCTATGCCAACTTCCAATTCAAGTTCTTGCACATAAGTGCATGTAAGCTAGATCTCGATGCTTGCCAACATCTAATTTTTCTCACAAGACTCACATCGTAGGGTCTTGACTCTATGCAAACATTTCCTTTTAAACACTTGAAACGTCAAATAAAGTTTCAGCTTAATCCAAATTAAACATATTATTGAGTTGCTAATATTATTGAAATATAAAGTGTCGAAAGAGACGGCGGCAGCAGTGATTATGATGATGATAAAACTTTCTAATTCTACTGGGTTAACAGATGTTTTCAAGTTGCCCATCATAGGCTTTCAACATAGGATGGGATGGGCCTAGGCCCAATCGTCCATGGACAAACTGAGAAGGTTGGCCACAGTTCTGACGCCGCTTTCACGGAAAGTTTTGCACATTGCAAAGGCAACCAAAACGCTAGTTTCACTTTCTGCTTTGTACCATAATAGGGCCCATCAGTCGTGGGTCCATCTCTCAGTGACTCCTCTGAAAAAAACCGCTACAAAAGCGTGAGTCCAGATCATCTGAGACGGGTCTCTAAGAATACTCAAAGGCCATCACTGTAATTCCAGAGTGGTCCCTCAGTGAAATCCAAACCACTCAAAATCGCTTATCCAATGCATTAATTCTGAGCAAAATGTCACTTCAATCATAGTTGGGCCACCATCAATCATTGGTTGACTGAAATTTGACCATTTGCCAATATAGAGAGGGGGTTGTAAGCCCGTTTGATGGATTTATAGGACTGGACTCAAAGGATCATTTTAAGTTCACAATTCAAATTTAAAATCACAATAACTGATTAATCAAAAGAACATCAGATCAGTGAGTTTAACGCCAAAAATAAGGACAAGGCATCATCCATGGGTCCCAAAATAGAAAGAGAAAAAAGAAAAAAAAACAATCTCAACCATTCAAAAAAAAAAAATCACAATACTTTGGAGACGTCCTTCATAATTCCCCTGTTGGCCCGATGAAATGCAGTGAACTCCTTGAAATCAATGCACCCATCATTATCGGTGTCGATCTCAGACATCACCCGTTGGATCTCATCAGGAGATACCGATCCAAGGAGGCGCAAGACATCGGCCAGCTCCGACAGCGATATCTTCCCATTACCGTTGGTGTCGACGCGCTTGAAGATCCTTTCAATCTCAGCCATGTCCTCATCATTGCTGGCCATGTCCTTCTCAGTGGGGGTTGATTGTGTCTGTTTGGACGGTTTGGATTCGTTTGGATCTGAAGAGGGAAAATGAGAGGGGGAAGAAAGGCCCTTTTAAAAAGAAATGGTGTGGCCCACCAAAAGAATTGGGTGGGAAATGGGAAAGGATTCCTTGCATTAGGAGCAAATCTCTCAACAGAATGCGACTATTTGTGGTGATTTGTGTAACGAGAACATGCAGTGAGAAAAAGCCAGTGCTCGTCAGCAGTCAGCACCACGATTTCGAACTTTATGGAAAGACAGACATCAAGATTGGGTCCTCATTCCTATGCCATACCTCCGGATAAAAAGGCTTGGATAAAAAGAGGACAGGTTGCGTTCCATACTTGCATTAATATTCTGTTGGTTTCTATTTTCTATTTGACATTTTCTACCCAATCTTTTGGTGGAGATTTGGAATCAAGAGGTAGAGTAGTTTAGGATTATTTCAGGTGAGAGGCAATGCATTTCCAATAAAAACATTGTTTTGCTTCACCAAATAGTATAAATTATAACAGAAGAAAAATAAGTACTCTTATGGATTTTACAGTGAAAGTAAAAGTAGAGTATTGTAGAAGACTCTACCCATCGAACATAACCAATTGTCAACACACACATGATTTAATGATGTTGGCACCTTAGTCTTTCATGCACATGCCCAGTGATGAATCACTAATCCTGAGCACTCAAGAGTATAATTACTAGGCCAGTAGCTCACATATATAGCTAACAAAAAAATAGGGGAGGCAATCATGAAAATCAGTAAAACTTGATTACAAGTCTGCTTTAAGAAAAGGAGCACTTTACAATGAAACATCCCGTATGATACTTTTGATGGTTTAAAACTTATTAGTTCCCATTAAATGCAATAATTTTATAAACAAATTTGTAAAAGGAATAGCTCCTTACAAGAAATTAGATTTATTCCATGTTGTCAGCTTTTCTAATACAAGATAATCAAATGCAATGATTCTAAAATGGGCAGCAAATCTTTTTTCAATGCTACACCTACTTTTTTCTTGATCAAAGTTATTCATATGAATTCCCACCCACACCTTATTGGCCCAAATTTTCCTCCATTGAGATTGATACTCAATGTTGGGTTACTCGTTGCTTGAACATATGAGATTAAAGATTTGAATTTAATGAATAAAAAAGTAGATTGTATCACAATTTGATAATTCAATGGTGTACATCACTCAAGTTGGATTGAAATTCAAATCAAGTGCATATTTAGTGGGGGTTATGAGATACACACCGCTTGGATCAAGCAAATGCAAAGTGGGATCAATATGGACCAGCTAAAGTCTTCCATATTTTAATCATAAATCTCATGGTTGAGTCATAATTTCAAATATTAAAGTTAGAACAATGAATCTGACATATTCTTGTGGTTTTTTATATTTATATTTTTAAATATTAAAAATGTTATTATTAAGAAATTAGCATTGTTATATTAATTTTATATTTTTTATCTATCGCCAATTTCATCAAAACAGCTCAAATCATTTTAGCTAGATGATTGCAATCGGCCTTGTTCTCACAGCAAAGATCTTCAACCACTCGGCTGCATTTGACTATTTTATTTCTATGAAAATGTATTTTGCCTTTTATCAATTAGCGGGAACGTTTTATCTTTGTGAGGTCAAGAAATATACAATGCATGGCATATTTGGGGAAAATAGAATCAAATGTATAGCACCACTAGCTTGGCAAAATTTATGCGGCAAGAAACTTTAGGACTTGTTGGAGGTGCCGAGAATAACAGGTCAATGCCAAAGGTAAATTAGATAGCTTGCTCCCAAGTTGAGTGATTGCTTGTGCTTTATATAGTGGTTGGGATTCTCAGTTTCTTTGTGTAAACGAGAAGTATACCTTCTAATAAATTATACTTGCATTTGTTTTAACGCGATAAAGTAATTTAAAGTGAGATGAGAGAATAACAACTTGTAAAATAATTAGTTTACTTGTAATTTGTAAAAGTAAGCTTTTTTTTTTTTGCATGTGAAAAATAAAAGTAAAATCCTTGGTAACAGGGACTTTACTTCTTCACTTGTTTTGATCAGCTAAAAATGGGTAAAATAAAAAAAATTCAACCTTTGAAATACCTTTCAAATGGTTTTCACTTTAACTCTTGGAAGGCAAATATTGTTGAAGTGTCAATGGTAATTTGCTATGTAAGTTTTTGGGAAAGTTCAAGTGTGAAATTAGTTATGTATTTTCATGTTAAGTACATCTTTTCTATTATTTAATGTGTGTAACTATTTATTTTCAAGTTTTCACTTTTCTGCTTAATGCAAAAAAAAAAAAAAAATAGAATGAAATATAACAAAATAAATGTATTTCCCTGTGCATCTTTTGAATAGAACTGTAGCTTGTTTCCAAGTACATTCATATTAAAATCCATCCATCCAATTCCAAACACGACCCTAGTCTTTCATTACTGGAAAATGTGCAACAAAACTTGTTTTTGTTGTTTGCCAGTGGGATCTTCATGCAGACCTTTAGTTATTTTTCAGTCAATCATACTATATATATGTATATCTACAAGAGTGTCCAAACTAATTTTAAGTCCATCATTCGTTGGGTAGGGTATCAATGAAATTGGGGCACATGAAACAGAAGGGGCAATCATTTCTGCTAGTGGTTGGCTGGTCTTGATAAAGAGGAAGGGCTTTTCAATCCTTCCACTTTTTGTTGGTGGACTACGTTCATGTTTATCGGTTCCATCACGTAAGAACGAAATTATCAGAAGGTGTGCCCATTGTTATATGTGAGCCTTCGAGCCATCACAGGTAGCAAAAGGAGAAGAATCTCTCAAAGGCATGCCTTTAGTGAGGAAATCATGAATGCACTCGCACAAGATTAGATTCCTATAGATGGCCTTATCCAATTGAGTTATGAAAAAGGATCTAAATGGGTCAATCTTGGTTGGGTCTGGGAAGACAAGGATCCAACCTGAACTACAGACTAAATCCAAAATGGGAAAAAAAGTTCGCATATGTAAGAACAATATCCTATACAAGAACAAAATCCCATACACGTGAGAAAAGAAGCCGTAGAAAAGGTGGCATAGCCAGGTTTGACCCAAAAAAGCAAGGTGAGAACTGTTGGGATGTCAATAGTTAAGTTGTCATCTCAGCCATGTATATTTGGGTTATATTTGCATGGTGACCCAAGTCCTTGAATCTGCACATATACATCTAAATCCTGATTTACAAATATATTTGTAGCACAATATTTTAGATCTTTTAGATCTTGGTATGGGTCAAATTTATAACAATCTGAAGATGGATTACACATGTTGTTGTAGGATCAATTCTATAGGTTCCTCAATTTTCTTTTCTAATCTTTTTATTAGGAGACTCAATTAACTCATGCACCACACATAATGCACCATATCTTGTGACACCCTTAGTTTTAACACATGTGAACTAAGGAGACTCTAATTGCTTGTGCTTGTTAATTCACTGTTTTTATTCACTCCGCAAAGTTGTACAACCAACTAGCTGTCTAATCCAATCCTCCTTTACCTAGTCTGTTAGACGGGAGTGGTCCTCTTGATCATATGTCTAATGTTGTTTGGGCTCTATGCGTTGAGTCCACTAATTTTAAATGCTTTTCTCTTTTGGTTTTTTGTTTTACTAAATATTTCTTGGATTCAATTTTAATAAGCTTAATTAATTAAGAATCTTGTGTGACTAAATTTTTAGGGAATTAAGGAAACTTACCTTTAAAGTTTCTTTAATGGAAAGAAATCTCTTTAGGGCTTATTTATAAAAATAGTTTTATGGTCTTCTCTTATAATTTACGAGATTTGCAAAGTACTCATTAACTTTCACACATTTTGAAGTTAGTAACAAGGGAAATACTTTTATTTTGAGATTTTCTATTATTTAATAAATAAATTTAGATTCCAAAGTTTAATGTTTCGTTGCAAACCATATATTAAATCTTACAATGGTATTAGGGCATGGTAATTTAGGCATTCGACAATTTATATTAAATTTAATGATTGTTATTTATCAGATCCGAGTTTATTTTTTTGCGTCGTAACTCGTTTGTCGATGAATCCTTTCCTATTTTGATCCTGTGGTTCCATGATTTGACCGAAGCCTTCTATTCTGATCTGTGCCCTCCACTTTAAAAAAAAGGCACCAATCAGAAAAGGCTTGCAAAGGAAAGTTTTGTGGTCAATTTTTTCTCTTTACCGCCATGTTTCTTCACAAAAGAAAAGGTTTAAAGCAGATTTGATAAAGTGATTTGACCGGAAGCATAAAAATATATTTTTTAATGCAACAGGGTTTAAGTATTACCGTTGCTCATGCACAGACACCGTGTACAGACGAAAAACAAACAAATGTGTGTCTCAGAGAGGAGACATTAAGTGGAGTACTGATCACATGATTGGAACACCCACCCTTGATTTTGGGAGACCAATCGAAAGCATCAGATTTTAGATCTGAGGCTATAAGAACATCTCTATATTATTGATGTTAATACTGATCAGTCAAATTGTATAGATCAGTTGAATCAAATCATGGACCACTCTTTAACTTGCTCAAGATGGGAACGAAGTCCAGCTAGAATGATGCTGCTTGTTTAATTTATTTTGGAAATTTTTGAGTTTTTCAAACCAAGGCATCTTTTGTGCATGCATGGCTAATCACATATGTGGGATCAACATCTTGATGGATGTGATTCAAGTAGTGCAAGCAGAAGGGTCTCATCAAAGGCGTTAGTGCGTGTTGTAGATGATAAATAAATAATAAAAAAGGTACCGTCTGGGCACTTATTGTGCACTCTATGTATGAAACACAGAATGCCCCATATCAATATGATATCATATTATTTGGGTTTTGCAGCTTGGGCTTGACCTATGTTCCTTTACATGCATGCGCTTTCAGTTTGGTATAGAAGCCGAGATACATTAATAAAAACGCATCATCACAGAAAGGACCGGATCTGGAATAGATTAGTTTCTACCATCATTCTAATGCCAACAAACACATACAGACTAGTTTTTTAATTGTTAGTAATCTGACTATTGGGTTAACATCCAAACTCAGAATTTTAATCTATTTTCGTCTGTGTGATGTTAGAGGTTAGATCTATTAGATTAATGGTCTGGATCATCCATTCAGTAACTCTATCTATATTGATTATCATGTGATTACTAATTTTTTTGTGGGTTTTGATGATTTATTGCCTAGATTATTTTATTATATCACATTTATTGGGTGTGCGCACTTTGGGCCATTTTATTTAAATACACGAAAAGTGTCCATGAATATTTGGGATCCTTAATAAATAAATATTCAATAATTCAACGTTTATTTCGTGGACCTAATAAACTATCATGATGTTTAAAAATATGGATCAATTTTTGAAGAAATAACAATTAGTTTCACCAATAGTGAAATTAGGAGAGTGAGAATTGGCCCAAAAGTGTGATTGCACTTAAATGTTGTAAGATGAGAATAGGGTAATTTCATATATGTACCTAATTAAGATTGGTTTTTATACCCAAATGTATAAAGCCTAATAAATTATGCTTATACTATTACGTTAGCTCTATGGATGGATAGGTTTCAGCATCGAGCGATCATATTTGCATGTTGTAGTCTTGACCAAAAGGAGGGACTATGATGATGCCTTGAATTACTCACCAGATATGTTTCATTCAAGTATTAAATCATTCTGGATTTTTGTTTTAGGTTGAACTCAAAGCATTAAAGTAAATTGAGCATATTTTCTCCCTTGTATATTTCAGCATCAACTCTTGCTGTCTTAAATGGACATCTCTCAAACATTCTAATTTTGAATTGATCAAATTTTACGGATTGGAAAGATGAGCTTTTATTAAACATCGGTTGCCTAAACTTAGACACTACATTTTTAGGATCCAACCCAGCCGATCTTGCTGAGAATAGCTTTCAAACTCAGAGAGTATATTATGAAAAATGGACCAAGGCCTACTGTTTGAGTATTATTTGATCAAAAGGTCCATTGCGAAATATATCCGTAATTCTATGCCAGACAATGAAAATACTAAGGCTTATCTTGAGTTAGTGGAATAGTAAGTTGGAAAGGTTAGACACCTGTTTCAACTTATCAAGTCGGAATGAAAGGTAGAGTACCAAGTTGCTTCTTCTGCCTTAAAAAGAGACATCTCAAGCAAGACTCCTTGAAGAGGCAAAAATGATTTGAATCCAGAGGTATAAATAATTCTTTTATTTGTTATGAAATAAAACTTTTAGATGTTCCTTCAAATACTTGGTGGATTGATTTTGATGCTACTGTTCATATGGCAAATTCCATGCAAGGTGTCACTCAAGCTGGAGTCCAAGTAATGAAAAAAAAAACACTTTGATGGGAAACCGGCTGGAGCCTGAAATAAAAGCGGTGGGAACTTTTAGACTAATTCTTAAATTTGGATTCTATTTGAACCTTAATACCACATTTTATGTTACTGCAATTAGTAAAAATCTAATTTCTTTATCTAGACTTGATTTAGAAGTTATATATTCTCTTTTGGATAAAGTATTTTGTATATTTGTAAGAATTAAGTTTTAATTGGTGGTGGTATTTTATGTAATTGTCAATATAAATTGAATCTGGATTCATATTTCACTAATTCTTTACTTACTATGCATGAGAATAGTATTATGAGAATTGGTGCTAAGAAAAGAAATTTGAATGAAAACTCCTCAATCTTATAGCATTAAAGACTTGGACACATCTCTCAAAAGAGATTAAAGGGATTAGTAAATGATGGAGTGTCGAGAGCCATAGATTTTACTGATTTTAGTGTGTGTATAGACCTATGATGCCTAAATACGATAAGGACACACTACACACATGGCATGGATATGAATTTCACACATAAAAAGTGAAGTATCGGATATGATACGTTGTCTATTTTGAGATATCCGTGCATCATAGGTATAAACTACATAAAAGGCAAAAAGAGAAAAAAAATATCAATAAAAATAAGGCCACAAGATGTTTTGAACTACTTGAATTATTCCACACAGATATTTGTAGTTACTGTACCACACCACGCTATAGTGGTAAAAAATACTTTATCACTTTTATTGATGATTTCACTAGATATAGTTATGTTTACTTGATATTTGAGAAATCCAAATCTCTAAAACCCTTTGAAACTTAAAGGGCTGAAGTGAAAAATCAGTTAGATAAGAAAATAAAGGTTATGAGATTTGATACAGGTGGAGAATATTATGGGAGGTATGATGAAACGAGCCAAAATCCTAGCTCATTTGCTAAATTTCTAAAAAGTCATGGTATTCGTGCCGAATATACATTGCTTGGCTCTCCATAGCAAAATGATGTGGCTGAAAGATGTAATAGAACACTTATTAAAATGGTATGGAGTATGTTAAGTAATTTTACTTGACTTTATATAGGGAGAAGCTGTAAAAACAGCTACATATATCCTAAATATGTACTCATTAAGGTTGTTCTCAAAACTCTTTATGAGTTATAAATATATAAGAAGCCAAGTTTATGACATTTGTATGTTTAAGGTTGTCCAGAGGAAACTAGATTTCATAACTCATAAGAGAAGAAATTGAACCCTATGACTATTAGTGGGTATTTTATTGGATATCCAGAAAGGTCCAAAAGCTTTAGATTTTATTATCCTACTCATACCACAAAACTTGTTGGAACCGAAAATGCTAGGTTTATAGAAAGTGATGACATTAGTTGGACCAATGCACCACGAAACGTAGTATTTGAAGAATATCTGATACTTTCAAGTACTAATTGAAACGGTTAGAGTTGGTATTCCAAATGACTTTGTTTAAAATGATATGATGGAAATACAACCTACCATATTAGATGCACCACTAGATGAGAATGTTATTCAAAATGATATGATTGAAGATATTAATTGTCATAACCCGAGCCCAAAAATCGGGGGTTAGTTTAAATCTAACCAGTGACACACGTATCCCGTGCATGTATATCTCGACCTTGTCTAAGCACACGTACACAAGGGATGTTCACCCGTGCAAACCAGGTGTACGCAGAAGCTGTACGTATTAGTGCAAGCAAGGAAAAAGAAAATGATACATAACAATACAGGATTAACAAAATGATATTAATTACAAAATGGAGAGATAGCTCCTTAGCGACCAATACAAGATAAGAGGTACATGAAAAACCAAAATCATGATGCAAAAGGAAAGATAAGAGATTGATGCAATGCACAGTCGCTTTCTAATGGGAGGGATTACATCCACTTCTCTAGCCTTGATTGGGCCTCGTGAATCTCTCCTGAAGCTGGGCTGACCGGCGAGGGGTCGGTAGAGGGATTTGGGCCTGCAACACTAAGAACAACCAATGAGTTCAACTACTCAGCAAAGCATAAGCAGCAATAAGTTAACACGCATTGTGTCTAGCAGAATAGTTAACAGGTAACAATTATCCATGCATAGAGGTCATGTGCGTATACTAAGCAGATCGTGCATATCAATCAGTATGCTTTCAGAATCACTAACGGAAAAATTGGCTAGGTGGCTACTATATTTGCCATATTCTCCCTATCGTGAGCAGTCAGAACGAGAACACTATTGATAGAGCCAGGGTACGAATGGGTCTCTGGTTCCCGGGGTCCGGAACCCAGGATATGAGCACTTTGTAGAGGCAACAAACAGTCTACGCCAAAGTCAGCCCCGTCGGGTATCCTGAGGCTGAGGCTGAGTAGAGCCAGACAGACAAGGTCAATCATATCAGATGATGCACGTCAATTATTGTTAGTCGGTTGGTCAAGCTGTGCAGTTCAGTACAGTACATGTCATGTCACAATTATGCAATACAGTAGGTGCATCACACTGGATCAATACCATTGCAAGTAAACAATTACAAGTCAAACAAGAAACAAGACAAAGAGCATGGAAGCAAAAAATCGAATCAATATGCAATGCAAGTCAAGTTATTACCGTGAGTCAAGATTGTTTACTAGCCAACCTTAAGCTAGTGTCCAATGTTTTTAACTGTGCATGATGATGTAGTTTTAAGTTATTCGATACACAGTTGTTCATTTCGTGGGCATTGCACCATATCGATAAACGTGTATCAAAGTCTCTTAAATCAACACCCATGGGGAGGTGCTTAACAATTGGACAACACACATGAATGTATCATAGCCCGCAAACCATTCATGCTTTTTAAGGTAGTCCGTTGGGCAAGTTATGAGGTTGAAAAGTTCCAAGTGTAGGGCCTAAAGGTCTTAGCATTAACCCTATCTTTTTGCCAATTCATTAAAGAGCAAGGAGGCCAAATGGTAGCATAGCCAAGTCCTCTAAGGGTCAAGGACGCAAGAGAAAAGAAATGAGCATAATTAGGATTCAGTTAAACACTGAATCTCTCAGGGCAACAGTGCTTCAGGGTTGACCGGTCGGTTCTGAAGCCCGATCGGTCGATTTCGGTTTTGGGAGTGTTCGATCGGTCGGACCCCAGTCCCGATTAGTCGAGTAACAGAGTTTTGTACAGAACCGAACGACTATACTACAATCTTTACACTTACGAAAATGACCTGTATCGAGTCTATACCATTCAAAAGGGCTATTAAAACACAACACACTTGAGAGAAAGAGTATAAGAAACACAATAATCCACGTATACCAACATGTGTTCATGCCTACTGTGTTTATACTTGCCTTAAATGCACTTTTTTCCTTAACTTGGTTGTTCTTTAGCCCAACGGTTTCGAAGGTGCAATCCTAACACCATGCATGCCAAGGGTAAGCAAAAGGAAAAAGGGTGCATGCAGTGCAAAACACTCGAACGCACAGAAAAGAGCATGACTTCAAGCTTATCATGGAACACACAAGGAGTGCAGAAGAAGAGAAGTAGAAGAGGAAACAAGAGAAGAAACAGGAAAACACATCAACATGGGCAAGAATCCTTTCTTACCTACGAGTGCCCCAAGAAGCCGGAAGAAGAAACGAAGAAAGAAGTTGATGCACGGGCTTTTCCCCTTTTCTTTCCGTTACGAAGAAGAAGAGATGAAGAGCAAGGAGAAGAACAGAGAGAAAACGAGAGAGAGAGAGAGAGAGAGAGAGAGAGAGAGAGAGAGAGAGAGAGAGAGAGAGAGAGAGATATGGAAATAAGAGAGGGAGAGTCGGTGCTTGTGCATATATATAAGATAAGGATATGCACAATTTCCATAAAAGTCCAACAGTTCGGAAGAGTTATAGTTCAAGTCAATGAACGGTTCAATGGAGACAAACGACCTTGTTTACATACGAGACAGTTGCCAAAGTTGATAAGCTCGATGAAAGACACGTGTTAACACCAAGATGATACATGATTAACGAACTCGTGCAAAACCAAAAATTACGAAAAAAGGCTCATGACTACCTAATATAGGTTAAACTCAACCCAACTACCTATCCATGACTCAGAATGAAACAAAAACAAAAGGAAAATACGAACAACAACTAAGTCGTCATTAATTAGTCGCTAAACCGGTTAAGCTGGGCCGGAGTGTTACATTAATCATCTGAATCAAGATTTGACAGAGGTAGTATCTTTAAGAAGATCTCAAAGATCTAAGAGGTCTCCTAGATAAGATGATTATATTGTTTATCTTCAAGATTCTGATTTTGATATAGGTGTCAAAAAAGATTTGGTAACATTTTCATAAGCTATTAAAAGTGATGATTCAAATAAATGGATCATTGCCATGCAAGAAAAGTTAAAATCAATGTCTATAAATAAAGTCCGGGATCTAGTTGAATTGCCTCAAAGGTTTGCAGTTATAGGATGTAAGTGGATCTTTAAAACCAATTGAGACGAAAAGGGCAAAATTAAACAATTTTAAGTCTAGACTTGTAGCTAAGGGATTTACTCAGAGGGAAAATATTGATTATAAAGAGATTTTTTGTCCGGTTTCTTCAAAGGACAATTTTCAAATCATAATGGCATTTGTAGCTCATTTTTATCACGAACTGAGCCTAAGAAATCGGGGATTAAGTTTAAACATAATCAGTGATACACGTACTCCCGTACATACACACCCAGACCTAGTCCAAGTGCACACACACAAGGGAAAATCACACGTACAAACATAGTTATACGTGGAAGCTATAAGTATTATTGCATTAAAAAGAGGACACAACAAATATAAAAGAAAGCATTATTTATAAAATATACAATAAAAAGGAACCCTGTCTTTACAAGAGTGAGAAGATAGTTTCTATAAGACAAGACACAAAATACAAGGAGTTATACTCCAAGACAGAAACAAGACGCATCCCACATATCAAAAGGAAACCTAGCCTCATGCCATGCCGCTCTTCAGGGTAGATGGTTCATATCCACTCATTAAGCCCTGATGGGGCCTCTACGATCTCCTCTGAAGTCTTGCCAATCGGCGGGGAATCAAAAAGGAATCTGAGCCTGCAACACCAAGAACAACCAGTGAATACGACGATTCAGCAAAGCATAAGCAACATTACGGTAACACGCGTTGTATCTACTTGATTCATTAACAGGAGATTATACATAGAGTTTCAATTTAGTATACTAAGCAAATCATGCATTTGAATAAAGCATGATAGTAGAATCAATGAATAGATATATTTTACTAGGTGGCTACTACATCTGCCATATCCTCCCTCTAAGGATCTATGCGTTGAGAACACCATCGACTGAGCCAGGTTACAAATGAGTCTCTAGTTCCTAGGATCCGGAAGCCCCAAGACAGGAGCATACTACAGCGGTAACATACATGCTACGCAAAAGTCAACCTCGCTGGGTATCATAAGGCTGAGCCTAAGTAGAGCCAGACCGTGTTGATCATGTCATATAATGCAAGTCAATTCAATTCAAGTCCAAGTCTTACATGTATCAGAACATACCACAACAAGCTTAATCACAAGAATATGATCGGTCAAGTTAAATCAAATACAAGTCAAAGCAATAGTAAAAGAATGGAAAGCAATAACCGGAGCCAACATGCTTTGCAATTCAAGTCATGTTCATGGGATCACGATGGTTTACTAGCCAACCCTAAGCTAGTTGTCCATTATTTCTAACCATGCATGGTGATGTAGTTTTAAGTTGTTCGATACACAGCTGTCTATCTTTTGGGTGTTACAATGTATCGAGAAAGTATATCGAAGTCCCTTAAACCAACACCCGTGTGGAAGTGCTTAACAATTAGACAGCACACATGAATAAATCACAGTTCTCAAGACCATTCATGAAATTCAAGTATTCCATTGGACAAGTTCAGGGGTATCGAAATCCAACACGAAGGCCCTATAAGGTCTCTTAATCATATCTGTCTTTTTCTTTTATTTTCAGTGGTCTCACGGCTTAGCCGTGTGTGACTTACGGCTTAGCCGTAGGTATCTTATGGCTTAGCCGTATTATGCACTACGGCTCAGCCGTGGTTCCCTAGAATTTCTTCTATATTTATGGTGAGCCAAGGATGAATCATGCATTCTCTTACAGTTGGACTATGATTGTTCTACGGTTTAGCCACGGTTGGATATGGCTTAGCCATAGCTGGACCGTAGAAGGATGTCTTGTTTTTTCATTCTCGAGACATTAAGCCGTAGCCTGACTTACGGTGGGGTCACGGCTAGCCTATGGCTCAGCCATACTACATCCTACAGCTTAGTCGTAGCTTGACCATAGGGTAAATCCAAATTTGGTTCCTTTCTAGAGTTTAAGCCGTGGAGCTCTACGGTTTAACCATAAGCTTCAGAAGTTCAAGATTCGAGCATTTCACAGGCAGAATTGAATTTGAATGGATTTGAAACAGAGGGAGATAAGAGTATATAATCTGATACAAAAGAGCTGTGAAATAGAAAGAACTTGAAAGATTAAGAAGAATAATAGCAATTATAGTTTACCAATATGTGTTTATCCATAACGTGTTTATACTTGCCTCAATTAAGCTTTTTCAAGTTAATTACTGTCCTTTGGCTCAAATTGGAAGTCTATATGGAACCTTAGTAGCCATGCATATAAAGAGGAAGAAACAATGAGTGCATGCAGTGCATGAAGAGGACTCTCGACACATAGATGTTGTTAGTAACCAAATGCTTACCTTAGGACGCACAAGAGATGAACTGATAAAATGGGTGCAACAAGGATCTCCCTTTCGTTGCTTTGGTAGCAGAAGAAGAGAATAAGAAGAAGAAGAACACGTTGAGAGGAAGAGACGTTGAGTTGAGAGAGAAGAAATGAGAGAAAGAGTAAGTCGGTGCTTTCTCTCTCTCTTTCCTTGCTCTTTTCTTATATAAGATAAATATGAAATGGACTTTATAAAAAAAGTCCTACTATGTCAAGGAAATTTCAATTTGAGTCAACTAAACATCTAGCGGAGATAAACGAAGTCGTTTGCATGCTAGTTGATTACGGAAATCAACAAGCTTAACGAGATGCACATTATGACACCAAGATGATGCATGAATGACAAAATCTTATAAAGTTTAAAATTACAAAAAGGGGCTTGTGTCTACCTGATCTAGGTTTAACTCAACCCAATTATCTAGCCATGATCCGAAACGTAACTCAAAAAGACAAAAGGACGTGTACTAAACTAATTTGCTGGAAAATGACAAAAAAGAATTAATTAGTCACTAAACTGGAGTTATTAGGGTCGGAGTGTCACAATTTTAATATAGAGTTACATTAAATGAGCATGAAAATAGTGTTCTTAAATGAGAATTTAGCTGAAGAGGCATATATGAAGTAACCAGAAGGATTTTAGGAAAAAGGTAAAGAGAATCTAATTTGTAGATTAATTAAATCTAAGTATGGGCTTAAACATGCTTCAAGGCAATGGTATATCAAGTTCAATGATATCATTACTTCCTTTAAGTTTAAGAAAAACATTGTTGATCAATGTATATGCCTGAAGATCAGTGGGAGCAAATTTATTATTTTAGTCCTATATATTAATGACATTCTACTTGCTAGTGGTGATCTAAGCCTATTGTGTGAAATGAAAGAATACATCATAAATAACTTTGAAATGAAAGATATGGGCAAAGCATCATTTGTACTTGGAATAAAAAATTTTTAAGGACAGGTCTCGAGAATTATTAGTGCTATGACAAAGAGCCTATATTGATAGAGTTCTTGAAATATTTAATATGCAGAATTGTTCTAGAGGAAAAGTACCCATTTCAAGAGATGATCTATTTTCCAAAGATCAATGTCCTAGACTTGACATCTAGAGAAAATAGATGTAGGACATTTTATATGCTTCTATTGTAGAAAGTCTTTTGTATGTTAGACTTGTACCTGTCTAAACATCAGTTTTGTAGTTAGCATGCTAGGAAGGTATCAGTATAACCTTGGCAATGCTTATTGGAAGGTAGCAAAGAAATTCATGAGATATTTACAAGGGACGAAAAAACATATGTTCACTTATAGAAGATTTGATTACTTAGAAGTGATTGCATATTCAGACTCAAATTTTGATAGATGCCTCCACACAAAGAGAACTACATCAGGATATATTTTTCTCCTTACTGATAGGGTTATTTAGTGGAAAAGCATTAAATAGGCTACAACTACTTTTTCCACATTTCAAATTGAATTTGTGGCATGCTTTGAGGCTATTAATGCTGTAGAATTTTATTTCAGGGCTTTAGATCATGGACTCCATTTCTAAGCTACTGAAAATTTATTGCAATAACACCTCATCCGTTTACTTCTCTAACAACGACATGAGTTTTAGTACTGCAAGACATTCTCAAATGAAATATCTTGTCGTTAAAGAGAATGTTCGAAATGATCTAGTGTCTATAAAGCAAATAAGTACAAGGCTCTTGATTGCAAAGCCTATGACCAAAGCATTACTTGCAGAGGTGGATTGCATTTATGCGGTCATCATGACTAAGTAGGAGATCACATATGTGTTGTCATTCGGTCCAAGTGGGAGATTGTTAGGTGTGAGTAGTCATCATAAATATATGTCTAAAGTTGTTTGGGCCCACGTGTTAAGTCCACTAATTTTAGATGCTTTCCCCTTTTGACTTTTGGTTTTATTAAATTTTTCTTGGCTTCAATTTTAGTAAGCCCGATCAATTAAGAATTTTGTTTGACTAATCTTTGAGGAAATTAAGGAAATTTAGTTTTAATATATTTCTTTGATGGGAAGAAATCTCTCTAGCGCTTATCTATAAAAATGGTTTTTTTGTTGTCTTTCTTAACTTACGAGATCTCCAGAGTACCCATTAACTCTCACGCATCTTGGAGTGGGTGATAAAAAAAAATAAGAAAAAACTAGATTTGAGAAAGGTAATCTACTCATTATTAAGATCATAGTGTAAGGTATGCTTTTATTCTGAGATTATCTATTGTTTAATGCATAAATCTTAATCTAGAGATTTGATGTTTTGTTGCAAACCATATATGAGATCTTGTATAATCTTCATAAAGTTAACTAATGACAGGGAAATAAAACTTGCTAGATAACTTTTTGATTGAATACACCAAATGATAAGAAGCAGCGTGATTTCATTTTTTAGTTTTGAAATTTGCTAATGATTTGCATAACATGCTATAAAATAGTAAAGATAGAAAGAATTGGAAGACGGAGTTTGAAGCCAGTCAAAAAGGTCTGCAATCTAATCACTATAACATCATTGTAATGAGTTATATGTCAAATGAGAGGTTGCGTCTGATTGATTGTTTGATGAAAAATCCAATTGTTCAGCCATCACATATCCCTCTCTAGCATACTTCCTACCGCTTGATATACATCTGTAGTATCACCATCGATTTATGGCGGAGAAAAAAGCCTTTGTAAGTTTTTTTTAATGAAAAATTCATGGGTTGGACAAAACTTGAGTCCATTAGTGTTGTATTTTACATATCTTTGAGTATGGACAATGGTTTGAGTTACCAGGTGCACTGAAGTGAAGAAATAGAAGAAAAAACGACAAATTGAAGTGGTTTTCTAAGAACAACATGGATTAAAAAGGTCATGTCTCACAAACTAAGTGTCGGATATAGGCTTGAGGCCTATTGTTGAAAAGCTCATTTTGAGAGGATCCCGTAAAGCCTAAGATCGCCTCAATCGGAGCTGAAATGAGAAAGTTATAGCCTCCGGAAGTTTGCAGAAAAATGCTAAAATTTTCACTAGGGTAGAATCTTAATCCGACCGATCAGGCAATTTATCCGACTGATCGGGCAAGTGCAGAAAGTGGGCCGACTTGCGATTTTTTAGTCCACATTAAAGGGATACTTTCTTGTTTGATGTAAATTCCTTTCTTGATCGTATTATATTTATGAGGCACGTATTAGACGCTATAAAAGAGGGTTTTCTTTCAACCCTAAGTGGTGGAACACATATCTCAATATTCTAAGAAGAAGATTGTTTGTTGGAGATCATCTTCTCTAGAGTTCTTCCATTGGAGAGTTGAATGGCTGAAGTTCTACTTTAAAGATCTTTGTCTTCTACTTCTCTGAGTGTAGAAGATTGCTTTGGGGAGTCACGTACAACATCCAGAAGGCTTCAAGGTGTCTTGGATCTATCACAGAGAACGACAGGAGGTCGTTACAGCAGGGAGCTGTGCAAGAGAATCACAAGGTCCTTAGGTTGAAGAGCAATTGGATAAGGGTTGTGAGTATTCTCTTGTAATTGTCGTATGATTCATAGTGCTTGATTCTTGATCGTGGTTTTTTTTTTCGGTTTGAGTTTCCACGTAAAATCTATGTCTTCTTGAGGTGTGTGCTTGTGATTTGATTTTTTATTTCCCTGCGTGGTTGGTTGTTTGCACACATATTATTAAGATTGGCATTAATCCATTCTAGAGAATCTCTCTACCCAAAAACCTTCAGCTTTAGCTGGATCTATATTGTGGCTGAAGGGATGTCGCATTGGTGGATTGGCTAAAGGTATCATACAACCATCATGCATGGGATTATAGCTTTCATAGTATTTGAAATATCATGATAATAGTTTTGTATTCATTTTCTATATTTTTTTAATCAATTACTATTAAAAAGAAGGTTATTACATAATGAAATTACATGAAACGAACACATGCATTAATAATTTTAATTTAAGTTTCATAAAACCATGTTCGTGTATTATAAATGTTGTATGTTATATATAATCTAAGTTATACAACATAATCTTAAAATGTATATAACCCACGGCTGGGCTTGAGTGTTGGTTTGTTCGCGTAAGGCCTTGATTGCTCATCACATCATGTGAGATTTACTCGTGCACATGTTGCAGGGTCTTGCATGCACACACGCAAAATACCCAAAAATATATTAATGTAGAATCTCAATTTTTATTTATTTATTTATGAGATATTCTTTTATATTTCTTTTATCCTTTGTTAACAATTAAGAAAATTTGTAGTTAAGAATTGCCTTCTTATCCTAGTTGTAAAAGGTATATGTTTTTACCATATTGTCCAATGTTTGACTTTTAAGTATATTACCTCTTTTTGCATGTTTGAACTTCTTTTTTACTTTTGTAAAGTTTCTTTTTGTTTGCTTAGGCTTTCTTTCTGTATGTACTATCGTTCCTAACTCCTTAGCTAGGTTATTAAAAAATAAAAAAAAGCAAATTTGCTGATACTATCAACTGAAAAAATAGATTTTCTTCATCTAATGTGGGGACCACCGGGGATCATTTTGCATGTCACAATACATCAACACAACATACATGGTCCAGTGCAACTTCTCTACAAGAAGTATTGGTAAAGCTAGTAGTAATTGCTACAAATGTCCACGTGGGAGCGGTACGAGGCCACGCAGAGGAAAGAAGAAAACCCCCCGTCTAGTGCAAGCTCCACACAGTCGACACGTGACAACTGAGATTAGCCAAAAGAAAGAGGCCCCGAGATTTCTGCACTAGGAAATCGTGGGCATCTTAAAATGGGCTGAGATTGCATGTGACCCACAAGATAAGTATAAATAAAGTAAAGAATAGCCCCAACACAAATATACTAGAAAATGGAATCTAGTAATTGGTTTGGTCCCCGCTCTCCACTTTCTTTTATTTTGTTGGTAAGAGGAATACTCAGAACTTGCCACTCCATCATATGATAGCAACCTCTAACTGCCTCTTGTGAGCTCTTTTTATTAAAACACCCTCATTGTAAATGTGGTAATCTCCATGCATGTGCTCACATGGATCCATAATTCAACCTTTTGACCATAGATGGCCATGATCATCATCATAATCATTGTTTAAGGCTGACTAATTTCATCTGTTGAGAATTTACTGGCTCTATATATGAGTATTGGTTTTGCACTGATCATTTCTCTCTCTCTCTCTCTAAATATATAAATATATAAATATAAAGATGTAGTTCAGACATGTTTATTCTTATTCAGTTAAAATTTATTTGGGAACTCACGCATTCACTTCCAAGGTGGGGGTGCAACAAAATAAAAAAAAAAATAGAGAGAGAGAGAGAGAGAGAGAGAGAGAGAGAGAGAGAGAGAGAGAGAGAGAGAAGGGTGCTCATAGCGGGGCTAGCCAGGCCTCATCCTGGTCCAACTGCTTATAGTTGGGCCTGGATACATAACCTGGCAAAATTTAATGTTTCGCCTGAACTTTGATTAAGTTTTAGGAATCCCAAAGTTCGAACTCATCGCACTCAAATGAGAAGCATTTGCAATTTGGTGATTAATTTTTCTTAACAATATCAAGAAAGTCTGAACAAGTGATAAAAAGCCTAGCCCAACCCGGCCTGAGTTGGAACAACTAGGTTGCCTAAAAGGGTGGGCTCAATAATACCTAATACTTATGGCCCATGTTGAGCTTGGGCTGGATATGTGCCTTTATTTCTAAAGTTAGAGTGGGCCTAGCTCTACTGCAACCTGTTTGACCTGATCGACCTATGAACACCCCTAGTCCTTAACTAATTGAGCTACAATCTGAGGCATTATGTAAGTTAAAAAAAAAGGGAATTTGACCATACAGGATATAAAAGACCTTGATTCTCTAAAAAAGATATTGACCAAAACCATATCGCAATTGTAGTCAGTTTTCATGTGACCAATTTTTAGTTTCTACTTACACCCTTTTGTGCAACATCGCACAACTATGTTATATCGTATAAACTGAAAACATAAAAAACATTTTATCTTTTATAATGTTGTTTGTTTCTCCCTTTCTTTTTTTCCTCTCACTTTCTTTATTCCTGCAAAAGTCTCTATCATAAAAGAATATTTTCAAGTGTATTTCTCCATTAGTCTCTATCGTTAAAGGAGGTTTTGATGAGGGTTTCTCTACCTCTTCTATTTTTTTTAAAAGAATATGGAGGTAACTCCATTACTCTTCTGCCTTTTTACGTTTTAATTTGGATTCACAAAGAATTTATATATCTCAATATTTTGGATTTCTGTATTGGTTTATGAAGTTTCTCGTTGGATTTGTTTGACTACTGTGGCACTGTTTTTTGTGATTCCAAATGGAAGAAAAAAAAAAGGAAGAAGAGTAATGGAGCTACCTTCATATTCTTTTAAAAAAATAGAAGAGATGGAGAAACTCTCTTCAAAACCTCCTTTAACGATACAGACTTTTGCAGGAATAGAGAAAATGAGAGGAAAAAAGGAAGGAGAGCAACATACAATAATATAGAAGATGAAACATTTTTATGTTTTCAGTTTTTGCAATATTACACAGTTGTAGGATATTGCACAAAAGGGTGTATGTGGAAAAAAAAAACAGCAACATGAAAAATCACAACAATTGGGATATAGTTTTTGTCAACACCATTTTAAGAAAATTATGATTTTCTATATCCTGTATGGTCAAATCCCCACAAAAATATAGTTAACTTGTGTCTACATGCTTAAATTTTCATATAATTTTTTCCTCTTTAGCGAGATGATCATATATTTACACTATCTACTCATCTTCTATATAAAAAGATTTTGAATGTTAGCCTAAAATTTACCATGGTTATGAGCCATTAAAACCATTCATATTTTTAGCCATTGCTAATAAAGAAATCGCCGGATGGTGCAACTTCAATGGACTCAAACAGGAAAATTTGGCTCCACTGGCTTGCTTTGAATCATAATTCTAGTTGTTTAATAGATGGACCATACTACATGAGTATGACAAAGGCCAGGTCTCCTGCCATTATTCTTTAGTTTTTTCTATTTCCTCTCTCTAACCAAAAGCTCCCTCCTAGCATGGGTAGCTATGACCCAAGGATTTGGAGGTATAATAATTAATGGGAAGATTTGGTTTACGATCTTTACGAAACTCTTTCCATCATTAAAAAACAACATGATAATTTGGAACATTGTAGAACAAAAGTCCGAGGTGAGCTCTGAAGCAGGTTGCTCCAGCATGTTCACAACGGAACAAAGAATGTTCAACCCATTCATCCCAACTACAGCAAATAGGGTACAACAGGGGTGGACCCATTTCTAGGTCTAGAGGGTTCATGGTAAAGTTTTTAATATTTTAAAAAATTTTTTAAATATGACCCCCTAAGACTTCACAAAACCTTTTTAAGTTTTAATAACTTTTAATATTTTTATATATGACCCCTTCAAAATTTTTAGAAAACTCCCCACATATTTTAAAAACTGTATTTATCTTCCATATGTGGCCCTCTCAAAATTTTTTTCTGGATAGTTGCCCCCTCCCACTCCTAAGAAAAAAAATTCTTGGGTCCACTCCTGGGATAGAAAGCATTACAATTATGCAATCCAAAAATGAGAAAGAACCAATGGCGCAACTACATGCCTGTAACAACCCGCCCCGCACCATCGAGGTATTGTCCGCTTTGGACTTCCCAGGAGGTCACCCATCCTGAAATTGCTCTGACTCGAGCACGCTTAACTTTATAGTTTTTTATGGAAGTCCTCACGGTTTTGTCCTCAAAAGGCGCCTCGACAGTTTAGGACGGATTATTACTTATATTCTTTCATTCACATGTACTTTTTGGGACTGGGTCGTTACAGGCCCACCAGCTTCCGCCGGATATGTCCCCATATCCACATATCTAGCACAATGTCGGACCGAAGACGGCCTCATAAGCGATGTGGGACTTCGTTCCTCCTCCTTCGTTCCCCCTTCCTATTTGTGGAGGGCAGGATTCGAGAGGGAAGCAGGATTCGAGTGGTCCCCAAGGGGTCCGGCCTAACGGCCTCACCCTCCACCACTCAGAGGAGAGCCATCCCCTGCTCTGATACCATCTGTAACAATCCGCCCCGCACCATCGAGGTATTGTCCGCTTTGGACTTCCAGGAGGTCACCCATCCTAAAATTGCTCTGACTCGAGCACGCTTAACTTTATAGTTTTTTATGGAAGTCCTCACGGTTTTGTCCTCAAAAGGCGCCTCTGAGTGGTGGAGGGTGAGGCCGTTAGGCCGGACCCCTTGGGGACCACTCGAATCCTGCTTCCCTCTCGAATCCTGCCCTCCACAAATAGGAGGGGGGAACGAAGGAGGAGGAACGAAGTCCCACATCGCTTATGAGGCCGTCTTCGGTCCGACATTGTGCTAGATATGTGGATATGGGGACATATCCGGCGGAAGCTGGTGGGCCTGTAACGACCCAGTCCCAAAAAGTACATGTGAATGAAAGAATATAAGTAATAATCCGTCCTAAACTGTTGAGGCGCCTTTTGAGGACAAAACCGTGAGGACTTCCATAAAAAACTATAAAGTTAAGCGTGCTCGAGCCAGAGCAATTTTAGGATGGGTGACCTCCTGGAAGTCCAAAGCGGACAATACCTCGATGGTGCGGGGCGAATTGTTACAGATGGTATCAGAGCAGGGGATGGCTCTCCTCTGAGTGGTGGAGGGTGAGGCCGTTAGGCCGGACCCCTTGGGGACCACTCGAATCCTGCTTCCCTCTCGAATCCTGCCCTCCACAAATAGGAGGGGGGAACGAAGGAGGAGGAACGAAGTCCCACATCGCTTATGAGGCCGTCTTCGGTCCGACAGTCTAGATATGTGGATATGGGGACATATCCGGCGGAAGCTGGTGGGCCTGTAACGACCCAGTCCCAAAAAGTACATGTGAATGAAAGAATATAAGTAATAATCCGTCCTAAACTGTCGAGGCGCCTTTTGGGGACAAAACAGTGAGGACTTCCATAAAAACCAGAAAGTTAAGCGTGCTCGAGTCAGAGCAATCTCAGGATGAGTGACCTCCTGGGAAGTCCAAAGCGGACAATACCTCGATGGTGCGGGGCGGGTTGTTACAATGCCCCTCTTGAACTTTTATTCTATTAGTGAAGGAACTAGTGGACTCAAAATTTTGTAATTGGAGTTTTAGATGGGATGACTGAGAAGTTGTAAGTTGCAACATTTGCTTGATCAATCAGCAAATCTATATATGTTACAGAGGATCCAATTCTAGTCAAATATAATGATAAACAAGATATAATTTAAAAATAAAAGTATTATTAATTTATGTCTACATGCTTAAATTTTTGTATTTTTTTTTTCTTTAGCCAGATGATCGTACTCATCCTCTATATTCAAAGATTTTGAATGTTAGCCTAAAAATTATAGTGGTTATGAGCCCATTCAAAACATCCATATTTTTAGCCATTGCTAATAAAGAAAACGCCCGATGGTGCAACTTCAATGGACTCAAACAGGAAAATTTGGGTCCACTGGCTTGCTTCGAATCATAATACTAGTTGTTTGATAGGTGGACCATACTATACGTGAGTATGACATAGGCCAGAAGTCCTGCTTTTATTCTCTAGTTTTTACAATATCCACTCTCTAACCCAAAACTCCCAAGGATGGGTATTTGTAATTCGGATGCAAGCTTTGCAACTGCATTTAAAAGCCTCTGGAGAAGGACACCAACCTAAAATAAAGAAAAGCAGAGAACCTACACAAGAGTGCAAGATGGCACGAATGGAAGCACGTGCCAATACCGTGGGGTGCGTTTTTCTATGCATCCTATAACAACCCCAACCCAACCAGCTTATTACTACCCAAAAAATAAAACCTAAACATACCACTCCCAGAGCCAAGTCCCACCCTCCTCTTTCATATACACATATTATTTCCCATATAATAATTATGAGAATCGGTTCTCATCATTTTTTTGAAAATTCTAGACAGGGCACTCAATTTAAATCTTGCAATATATGAGGATTGCCCCAATAATTATACGCCCTAAGTTTCGATTAAATATAAATTTATTAAATTGTTGGATCATTTGAATTTAAATGGATGAGATTTGTGTGCCACAGAAGAAGAGGTTAAGGATATGTGATTTGAGCCAAATTTGATATTTAATGTAATCCCATATAGATCTTTCTATACCCCTCGTCTCATCCCCAAATGGAACTCACAAGTGGACTCCATAAAAAGATCTTACAATAGCTATGTGAGAACACATCTCATAAGATTAAATTCACTTAATTAGTGTAACTTGGTTTGATTTAGAGATAATCTTTATTGTTATGATTAGATTATGTTTAGATTTAGTAATATTCCATTTTCTTGTTATTTCAATTTTGAGATCATAAGGTGTCTATCCATGAATTAGCTCATCTTTGTCATTTATACATGGTTCTTGTAAAATTTCATAAATTATGATATCCAAGTGTCACATTTTTTCATCATCAAGCCATCAACGAAAGAGAACAAAGATCCCTTGGTGGGCTCCCCGTCAAAAGGCAGGTCTGCACCTCCAGATCCCCTTCGGCCCCAACAACTTTTAACGTTGCCCTCTCAGACCTCTCTCTTCCTCTTTTTTAGTCTCTCTACGTTGCTTTTTCTTGCCCTGTGGTCTTTTGTTTTTTGGCGGTCACCATTAAAGTTGATTGCATTGAAAGAGAATCATCCAATCCATTACCCATCTCTCTTCCAAGGAGGTTATAAAGATCCAGAGACACAGGATTATTCTAACTCAGTCCCTAGACATTTCAGCCATGGAGGTTCACAAGGTTATCTTGCCACCCCACAAGAGCACTTTGGACAAGTTGAAGTCTAAGTTGACGGAGATCTTCTTTCCTGATGACCCACTTCGACAGTTCCAAGGGCAGTCACTTAAGAGGAAATGGCTTCTTGGAGCTCAATACATATTTCCTATTCTTCAATGGGGCCCTAACTACAGTCTCAAGCTCTTCAAGTCAGATGTCGTTTCAGGGCTCACCATAGCAAGCCTAGCCATCCCACAAGTAGAGACTAAAAAGAATAACAATCCTTTTTTTTTTGTGACACTGTTCAAATCCCTCTTGTTTCGATTGTTGTCTGATGTTTTGGTGTTTAGGGAGATTGACTGATTAATATCCACTTTCTTCTTCTTTTGCAGGGAATAAGTTATGCTAAGCTTGCTAACTTGCCTCCCATCATAGGCCTCTGTAAGCCAGTCATCTGCACTCCTGTTTTTCTTTCAAAAAACAGCATCAACCCAAATTAGCTACTTTCTTCATATCCTTCCTGGGTTTTCAGTCGAAGTTACTTTCTATCTCTAGTATAGAAGATGGTCAAATTTAGCTGTGTTTTATAGCAATAAAAACCACCACCTACTCATCACCATTTTCATTTTTGAGACTTCTTTTGAGTGATTTGTGTACCCAATAACATTCCATTTATTTGCGCGCACTTATTTGTGATCGTAGATTCCAGCTTTGTCCCCCCTCTCGTGTATGCTGTGCTTGGGAGTTCAAGGGATCTTGCAGTGGGCCCCGTATCCATTGCATCTCTGTTACTAGGCTCCATGCTTAGACAAGAAGTATCTCCAACACAAGAACCTCTCCTCTTTCTTCAGCTTGCTTTCACTTGTACCTTCTTTGCAGGAATCTTCCAAGCTTCTTTGGGGATACTAAGGTGACCCACCCATCCATTTTCATCTCATCCATTTACATCTTCCTCGCAATATCTCTGTACAACAAATTTTGCCAGAAGAGTTGGTGATATTTCCCACACTCCTCTATCTGGGTCTTGTAGGTTGGGATTTGTGATAGATTTCCTCTCAAAAGCCACCCTTGTAGGATTCATGGCAGGGGCTGCAATCATAGTGTCTCTCCAGCAGCTCAAAAGCCTTCTTGGGATAGAGCACTTCACCAAACAAATGGGCCTGGTTGCTGTTCTGAGTTCAGTTTTCCACAGGAAAGATGAGGTCCTACTCGTAAAGTTCCCTACAGTACTTTCTCTTTTTAAACTCATTCCTATCTTCTCTGCATGTCTTTTAGATTTTTTTTCTGAGTTCTTTTCTATATATTTATGTATGTTTTTTGTTGCAGTGGTCATGGCAAACAATACTCATGGGTGTTTCCTTCCTAGTGTTCCTACTGGTGGCCAGACACGCAGTGAGTAATCGTTTTTTATATTATTCTTTCTGTCCTTTACTAACTACTTTACCTTTCATTAAGACAGATGTTAATCATGTACTATGTCCTTAATTTGCTTTTGCTTTACTACTCTTATCTGACTACTTTACAAAAAAAAAAAAAAAAAAAAAGAAGAAGAAGAAGAAAACCCTGGAAGTGCAAGGCTAGGTCACAAATAGAACAATTTATATAAGTTAAAAAATCACTTAATTGAAATCAGAGGTTCATTTAATAGAATAAATTAATCAAGTGATATGCTTAAGTTGGGGTATACTGGCAATATAGAAATATTCAAATTTATACAAGTTAATCTAACACAAGTATGATGAATAACAAATAAAAGTATAATTATCAAAGCAATAAATACAGCATTCACCACAACAGAAACATTAATATAACACATCCACCAAGGAATAGATAAAACATAACATGGGAGATTTATAGTGGTTTTGTCTCAAACCTACATCCATTCTCAAGAGCAAACGCTCTTGGTTTCGCTAAGGATGAGGTAACTATAAAGTACACTTTCTGTAATACTTTTTGATATGCCAGTTTATTTTCCACCAACACAATTTTTAGATTCGGCAATTCGATCTTAGATCTACTCCACCAACAACATTAATGAATATTTATGTAATGGTTCATCCTCCACCAAGTACAACAAATAAATGAATATGAATGGAGCACTCAAATACAAAACAAGTACCTTAGCCTTGGTTGGTGTTCTTGAGGCTTGAATGAAGAATTCTTGCTATGACTTCTTGCAATTGTTCCATTGTGATATTGATCTTCCAATGAGTGCATAGTCAAGGGAAGAGGTTTTGTGATCAAGGGAAAGACATAGATATGCGTAACAATGGAACAAGGTAACCGTAGACAATACTTTCCACAAATTTTGCTTCTTAATAAAGCGGTTGTGCTTATTCGAAGCTTAGCCTGTGTGAAGATTGGTATTGGAGGCTTGAAGAGAGGTTTTCTAATGATTGTACAAAGAGTATGAGAGAGCTTTGTATGATTCTACACCCTATATAGTTGCAAGAGGGCTTCCTATGTATATATAGAAATCTCTCCACCGGCTAGTCTATGACTTAGCCTTAAAAATGGTCTAGGTCTTAGCTGTAATTCCAACATTTGAATCCGTGATTCCAACATTCGAAACTAAAAGCTAGTTTGACCAAATTCAAATTAATTTTATTCTTACGATAATTCACTTTGCGGCTTAGCAGTACCTAAGCCATGGGGGTAAGCCATATGTGCATTTTGGAGCATTTTATGTGAAAATGACGCTTGCAAAGAGCTAAGTCTTAAATCATTCTAAGGTTAAGCCGTAAGGTACTGTTGGGCTACATTAAAAATCAAGCTTCTTGGATTGGTAAGCCATAAATACTAAGGCCTAGCCACAGTAAGTACCAAGAAAAACATGCTTTTAAATAAAATATTTTTCAAGAAAACTTTGGCTTTTTTAAGGTTTATTCTAGGTGAATTTAAAGAGTTATTCTACCTTTGTCACTCATGGAAAGTCTTTCAATTGGTAAGTTTGTGCCTTTCCGAGTCTTTGATTTTTTCATGTTTGAGCTTAATGAACGGTCTTGATGACTTGGCTTGATGTAGCTTGAACTTGGACTTGAACTTTTGACACAAAATTGACAATAAAGAAAGTGCAAATCTAACAAAGGCAATAACAAAACCTACTCTTATTTGACTAGCAGTAACGAAAAGGTAGCTTTCCTAAACTTGGCCCAGTGTAGTAATGAGGCCCATTAAAACTGGTAATGATAGTAATTCTTGGTTGGCGTTGGGGGCACTGTTGTCTTTGGATGATGATACTAAAGATGCCTAGAAACTATAAATATAAGCCGTTGAATATCTTACGTTTGTAAAGAACCGGTATTCACCATGTAAGAACGTGGGCACGTGGCATGAAGTGGGCCCCACCAGATTGGGGTTGGCTCCTCTGACTTTCCGCTCGAAGGATTTGCCTATTAAAATGTAAACCGCTCAAGACAAATCAAATCATCTTCAAACATTAGTTCAATAGGAGCCCACCTCGCGGTTAGATTGAGCATACGAAGAACAACGTAATTAATCTGTATAATTAATGCTAATAAGGTTGTCCCTCATCCTGTGGAGAACTATTTTCAATCCTTGATCCATTTGGACTCGATCAGTTAGCTGTTTGATCAAAGGTGGTGATTGTGAGCTTAATGAGATCAAATGACCAACCATGATGATAGAGTTGACTTATGGTTGACTGCTGATCGACTGATCCCACTTGGAGTCTGGTGGGGTCGAAGAGCCATTAAGCTGTTTTGTCAGAACGCAATATTGTTTCTTGTGGGCCCAGTGGTCCCAGGCTTTATAAATATAAAAGAGATGTCAGATGCGTTCATGACAATAGCCATCAGTGGAATCGGCAGCCGGGAACAGCTCTCGTCAGCTCTCGTGCTCATTAACGATGGTAATAATAATTTATTAATGTTATTATCTTTTCCAGAAAAATATAGTACTAAGAATATATTTTAAATAATAACAAATATTGAACAGGTAATTTTCTTTTTGCTTGGAATAAACAAATAAATGAATAGCACCATCAAAATATCATTTTATTAAATTTACCCAATTTTTTTTACCTTTTGATTATCATTTTGAGAGATACTTTCCACCCAAAAAACTTTTTAAGTCTTAGATTTGGTCCCCTTATTTTTATTTTATTTTATTTTACGTAGTAGAATGGCTTTCATCTTCCCTATAAGTAATTATTTAGACCAAACTAATATTTTTTTGGGATTTTTATGAAAAAAATAGCTTTAAACTCAAATAATTAGACGGAGTTATTAACAAATACATAAAAATCCTGATTAGGGGCTTGTACATTTTCTTGGGACTAATTTGCCCCTTAATAATATCTTACCAATTTTCCCTAATGATATCGTTAGGCAAATGTTAAAACCCCACCGATTCCTATATTCTCTGCATCTACTACCAACTTCCTGGCTATTGTTGCTCTATTTTTTTGAATCCTCGTAGCTCAATGGATCAAATAGATTTTGATAGAGAGAGGATCAAATATATAGAAAACATCTTTTAGGAAAGCAAGAAAATACAAATTACAAAGTCCAACTATGGTTTCAATCTCTATGCTACCAGAAAAAATTAAAAAAAAAAAACAGAGAGAAGATAAGATCTCATAAACATTATAATCTCTTTATATGACAATTCATAGCCTCACTATCAACAAGATTTTTGAAAGCCGTAAAAATATGAGTCTTGCAAGGAGCAATGTGTCGATCAACGCATGTTGCCCAATCATCAAAGCTCTTCTAAAAGCTATAGAAACATTAAGATGGTGATGGACTTTCACCTCCAATAGGATTTTAGCCTGGTAAGGAGTAGAATCAAATTAGGAAAAATGACAATTAAACATAGAAAGTGAAGATAAATGAAGAAGAGAAAAACAGTGGTTTTAACATTAGCCTAACAATATTGTTAGGGAGAAATACTGTTAGGGGGTAAATTAGTCCAAAAAAAATGTATGAACCCCCAATTGGAGGTTTTTATGTATTTATTAATCTGTTTAATTTGAATTTAATGCTACTTTTTTTTTGTTGTAAAAATCCTTTTCTTTTTTTGGGTGGCATAACTCTTTTTTCTTATTTAGTTTTGTTGGGGGAGGGGTTTGTAATGCAAACAGAGTTTGAAAAGCATACTTTTATGGTGGCATAATTCTTTATTTAGATCATACCAATACTTCATTTTCTAACTGTGAGGCCTTCATTTGATGATGATTGAAAATGCAAACAGAGTATGAAAAGGCCAAAGCTATTTTGGGTTTCTGCAGCAGCTCCACTGGTGTCTGTCATACTTTCAACTCTCCTTGTCTTCATATTCAAAGCTCAAAACCATGGCATCAGCATCGTAAGGCCTCTCATATAATTCCTTCTACTATTACTAATATACCACCACTGCTGCTGCTTCCATACAAAATATGGAAGAAGATATATGATCTAATGCATTTCACTGTTCTTTGCGGCTTTTGTAGATTGGAAAGTTGCAACATGGACTAAACCCACCATCGTTGAACATGTTGCGGTTTCACAGCACCCATTTGGCCCTAGTTGTTAAAACAGGCCTCGTCACTGGCATTATCTCTCTCACTGTAAGTCATCCATCTCTTAATTTTCATTTTTCATTTTTTCCTTTTTCTCCTGTTTTGGTGAAGTGAGTGGTGTGAATTGTGACAAGTGTCGATGTCATAACCTCTCGCCGGAGGCCAAAAAGGTCCGAAAGCTAGTTCGTGAGTGATGCCTGGATCATATCTTAAAAAAAAAGGAAAAAAAGGGTCTCAATGCCATTATAGCCCTTGATCCTAGTTGTATAAGGCCTATGTCTAAATGATCTAGATAGTTGATCGATGGGGTCCATCGTGAGGAGCAGTGGGTTATGGTTTAGAAAGAAATGAAGTAGCAATGTACAGTGCAAGCATTTGCATTTAGGTGCCCATCTTTTTACCATTTATGACTGGGACGAGTAAATGCCCACCTTTGCTGGTCAGTGTGGTTCAATACCAAATTGGTACGGTTGGGCCAGTCCTATGAAGTGTGAAAAAACAAATAAAGTTTTTGAGAAAATTAAAGAAATATAAAAAAATTAATAATAATGTGCAAATTAAGTTATTTAAGAAGTGCTCGAACTAAAATTTAGTGATGCTTAGTGTTACTGAGCGATGAGTCATTGACTTGAAGGCTTGAAGCTAATTGAATTAAGCCAAACTTTACCCCTTCATCCATCTCTCTTATCATCCGATGTATTGAATTTAATTCTTCTGTCTCTGTTTTTTAATAAACAAATTAAAATAACGGAAAGAAATCAATAATCAACAAGACATGACCATACTTCGTATAGCCTCTCCCTCTCTCAAAATAATTTGATCAACGAGGTAAAATGATATATACCTTATCCAAAGAGGACCAGTAATATGAACTCCATGAATGACTCAAGGCACAGATGTAATGGATCTATGCATCTACTCGTCCTAATCCAGATCGGAATGAAAATCTGCACCGAGATTTAAACTCGTGCTTGGACCCCTGACCCGACTCGGACCCCTCCATCACTGAGTCAACTTAGTGCCTACCCGAATATCACCCCATGGTACTGAGGGGAAAATGCCATGGTTAGAGAACTAAAAGGATCCGAATCAGTGCACCTCTAAGGTAGTGCCTACTGCACTTTGTCATCTGTCATGTACCATAAAAATTGGCCATCTTATAGAAGCCTTCCAATAGAATGATTGTGACCTACAGGAGGGGTGGTTTGCAAATCAACTGTTATGAATGTATAATCCCATGCCTAAATGGAATTAATGGTCCCGTCCCTAACTACTACCATTTTCACTCTAGAGGATAGGAAGCCTAGACCTCCCGAATAATACTAGACTTTCCAACCACTATGAAAAACCCATTCTTCATGAAAAAGAATACATTTTTTTTTTACTTGAATCTACTTCGAATGGAAAACTTATTCTCCACTGAAGTAATTTCGCAGAGGGTCGGACAAATGATAATCTCCTCAAGGCAATTGAGAAGTCAGCTTTTCTCAAATGAAAATGAACTCTTTATTAATACCAACTGACATTGACCTCTGTAGAACTAATTTTTATTCATAAAATGCTAAACATAACATTCTCCATTCAAATTTTAATAATTTAAACTAATTTCATTCATAAAATGCTAAACATAACTTTCTCCATTTAAATTTTAATAATTTAAAGAATACTAACAGACAAAGAAGACCATTCTCTACAATAGGACCCTCAAATCCTAGTTTTCTCCTCATTTCTCCACCCAACAATTTTTTTTTCTGCTCAAAATCAACCCAACCATTCCAAGTGAATTTCAACAAAATTGTGATTATTAATGTGTTAAATTCTCCCGTATTTTATTTATTTATTTTTTGAGGAATAGGAAGGAATAGCAGTTGGAAGAACATTTGCATCGTTGAAGAATTACAAAGTGGATGGGAACAAGGAAATGATGGCCATTGGCTTCATGAACATGGTTGGCTCCTGCACTTCCTGCTACATTACAACAGGTGCGCATCCAATGCAATCCTCTCTCATACTGTGTAAGTCTACCTCTTGAGTTTTGGACCAATAGGCATTTTTTTTATCCAGACAGTTGTCTTGATGACTTCTAATTGGAAGGTTAAGGCCTCTTGAGAAGAATGATCACAGGAAGTATAGATGGAACTAGATGAAAACACAATTTTGTTTTTCTCTTTTCTTATTCTTATTCTTTCCTTCACTGCATAATCTCTTTGGTATGTGCTAGTCCCATGTCCTCATAAAGAAAATTTAAAATGAATAAGGCTAAAATAATGATGATCAGCTCTAGATTGAGGTGCTATAAGTGACACACGGGTCTCCTGTAAAGGAACTCACTTTGTCTATCACATCCGAGGTAATCTGATATGTATTGAGAAATCTAAGGTTAATAAAAGCTGGGTCCATACCTCCAGTTGCCTCAAACTCTAAGGTGGTGAGAATGATGACAGTTGAGGACCACTTACTGCCATTTTATGGGTATTGGTTCTTGATAGGACCACGGTTAGTTGGCAGTAGCAGATGGAAGAAATTTCACATTATATAGCAATGAATCTGAAGTGAATCCTGGATTCAGGTTAGGAGAACGTAGTTCACATTTTAGGACACGCCCACATGATTAAAATCATTCTTTTTAATTTATAGATGGGCTCAATAGGGTGTGAATATATGCTTTTCTACTTGAATCCGGGACCAAAGAAAGATGGGAGAGATGGCTGCCCTTCAAAAAGCTAATGGATCAGATAATTGGTGGACCCGACCCAAACAAAACCTGTTTACTTCCTTTCATGCATACGGGTTCTCTGAAACAAGTATCTGTTGCAGGTGCCTTCTCTAGGTCTGCTGTAAATCACAATGCAGGCTCTAAAACGGCAATGTCTAACATAGTGATGGCAGTGACAGTAATGGTCACTCTTCTCTTCCTCATGCCTCTCTTCCTCTACACCCCTAACGTAGTCTTGGGTGCCATTATAGTCACAGCGGTCATCGGCCTCATTGATATTCCAGCAGTCCACCTCATCTGGAAGATTGACAAGATCGACTTCCTAGTCTGCATCTCTGCATTTTTGGGAGTTATATTCATCTCTGTCCAGGATGGCCTTGCTATTGCAGTAAGTGTAATCTTATAGTTCTTCAGTCTTCATAACAAGTATGTTCAGTCCTTACAACCTCAAATGTGTCTGTGTCATGATTAGGTCACATTTCATAACTGTCCATAGTTGAAACCATTCATCTGGTGGGTCACACATGGAGCAATCCATGGTAGAAAGATGTTGCTGATCGGTTCATTGGAACATCTTATCTGGCCAACAAGTGCAAATTATATTGTATTAATATTCCACTCCAAAAAAACCCTCCAATTAAACATGGAAGGTCTTTGGACTGTGGCCCATCTATGCTGACACCTCTTGATGAATGGTCCCACCATTCATTGTGCCACAAGCCTTTTTCATTCACCACATAGGATTTTAACAAATCAAGGGCCATGAATAGAGACCTGATTACATTTAATCAAGTCTAGGCCCAATTGAGATCTAACTATAGGATCCACATGTAGATCTGATATTTGTTGGGTGTAGCAACCCATGTAAGTTCTTCATGACTGTATTTTAAAAGCTCATTCTGACACTCACCCTTGCTCAACTGAGTTGACTTGGTTCAGTGGGTCAGGAGCCAGACAAGTTGAATGAGTCTAACCGAGCACTTGGCCAGACTCACCCAAGTCACTCAGCTCAGCATCTTCCAAGTTGTGTCCAGTTTTTAATCTGTGATTTAAACACATTAACATGCTCTATGAAAAAATATATCGGTCTGCAAATCTAGGTCCCTCGACCTGAACCTGACTTGACATAGCCATAACCTTGGTCCCATACTCAATATTTTTCAGATCGTTTCCAGCTTGGTTTCAGGTCCTACTCAACCAGCTTACAGCCCTATACCCATCTATGATCTCTCATAGACCCTTCTTTGTTTTCGTTTTTTTTTTTCCTTTTTTTTCAAGGTTTCCATATCCATCCTCAAGGTTCTGTTACAAATCACAAGGCCAAAAACAGTAATTCTGGGCAACATACCGTGCACTGACATATTCCGCAACCTCCAGCACTATAAAGAAGCGACAAGAATCCCTGGCTTTCTCATCCTCAGCATTGAAGCTCCTGTCAACTTTGCCAACACCACCTACCTCACTGAAAGGTGAGGCCTCTTATATCTTGTTTCTTTTAAAACAGGAGCTAACTGGCTCACCTCTGTGTTGTGCACATACAAGAGAGCTAGGAGCTACATGCAATACTAGAGAAGTGACTGATGGTCTGTGCTGGCTATCTTCACTTTTTTTACAGGATAACAAGATGGATAGAGGAAGAAGGGGAAGGAGATGGAGGAAAGATGGATCTGAGTTTTGTGATCCTTGACATGTCAGGTGAGTGAGGATTGCCACTTTGTGATGTGTGAAGGTTGAGTAGAACGGGAAAAACACTAAATTGATTGGTGTGCATGACTATGAAGGGCCAGTTTTGAATGAAGCATAGCCCAGAATTCATGAGAATCTGAAGATTGACGAAATACAAACGAATCATACACATAACACATGCAAGTTTTATGTGCCTAAAACAGTAAAACTATCTATCCAAACCATCTATCCACTTCATTTTGTAGCCAATCTACAAGATCGGCACTCCCCAGTCACATAGACAAGCTCATATCTTAAGTGGAGACACTCTCTCTAACTCAGCACAAACACTCCCATGAAGTGCACATGTGATGGCATCTCCTATAGCATAAATCATTTCAGATAATGATACATTGTTCAAAATTCAGGTGTTAGTGCCATTGATACCAGTGGGATCTCTCTACTTTCTGAACTGAAGAAGATGGCTGAGACACGGCATCTCGAGGTAAGAAATACATTGTAAACAGGATCACAGCACATTTTGTGGAATTTCTAACCGATATGATTGTCACAACTCACAACACAGCTTGCATTGGTGAATCCTGTTGGAGGGGTGATGGAGAAATTGCAGCGGGCAAATCAGGCTGACAACTTCATGACTGCAGACAGCCTTTACTTGACCATTGGAGAGGCAGTGGCTTCTCTCTCATCTAAGCTTAAGGGAGATGCGTCAAACCTTGTATAATAGATTTACGTTGGACAGTCATGGAGCTTCTTTTATAGAATGCTCCTTTAACCAAATATAAATTGAGTCTTGTATTTCTAGATTTTGATATGATCAAGTACTAGTATAATCCCAATCTACTACATTCTCTGTTGTCTGGCAGTAATTATTAATCCATACTGAACATGGCATCCACAATTTCACATATATCAATCCGAGCTTCCAAAAGTCAGACTGATCTATCAACCTAACAGATAAGGTTTCCGAAAATAAAATATAAGGTTAACATGAACTGCTAGGTTAAATCAGATGGACTTTTGCCATTTTGGTTGCCCGTTTATTAAGCACATGTATCATACCAATACTGACACTGGATAACTCAGGGCTATGTAAACAATTGAACAACATCCTATTGTAGGCAGTACTCTATTTCTAGAAGGACAGAAATTTCATCAAACCATCCAAGAATCAAATACCCCATTTCCATATCAATTTCCTAAATTTCAAGAATACCAAAGCCATATTTCGTCTCTGCAAACTTTTACAGTCTCCATATCTGTGAATAGGTTAACAGATCATGACTACTGACATATGATGCCAGAACTGTTGTATGTTATAAGAGCAGTAATACATTTGGCAACGCTCAAAAAGCACAGTAATAGATGGAGCTTCCAACGTTTTACAATGATCTTTTAGTTAGTACTGAAGCTAGTGGTTGTTAAACAGGCCCAAGACCCAAGGCCCAAAGCCCATCAATGTTATATCTCACGTGGAATTGATTTGGTCAATATTGAGACAGCTGGAATTGATTTGGTCAATATTGAGACAACTTTAGCTTTCCTTTTTTAGAATAACAATTGTTGTCATTAGTTGCTTTCTTAACTTAGATTAGTGATTGATACAATTAGATGATTTTCCTTTCTTAGAGCTTTCCTTTCTTAGAATAATAATTGTTGTAATTAGTTGCTTTCTTAACTTAGATTAGTGATTGATACAATTAGATGGTTTTTTTTTTTTAGAGCCTAGATTATAGGCATGTAAATACCTATAAAATGATATACAATCTCCATAGAAAGATACAATAAAATTATTGCATTCTCAAGAGTATATTCAAACTCTTTTTGTGATCGTGAATTTGTCATGGTATCAAAGCAAGGATCAAGGCAGTCTTGATCTTAGACATCTTCCAAAGCCTTGAGGGAATAGGGATAGAGAGAATAAGTCTCTCTTGTGCAACAAATAGATTCAGGATCTATTTTCAAGAAGTTTCTAGCAACACAGTGCCAGCGATACCTTTTTCCTGCGTCAAAGATATTCTGTTAGTGGCCCACTGTTGATCGATCAGATCAATTTCAGAAATCACGCACTCATGGTCGCCTCATATTTCTAAGGATATTAGTGATTTTTCAAGCATTTTTCAGAGACTCAAGGTTGGTATTTTACTCATTCTCAAGATTTACCATAAATTTATATTGTTTTCATCAGAACCGTTGCAATGGAAAAATCTGAGGTCACGTTGATTAAATTTACGGGAAAGAATTACCCTGCCTGGTTTTTCCAATTTCAAATATGCCTCGAAGCCAAGGAATTGTGGGGATTTGTTTCTGGTACGGAATCTAAACCCACTGAGGATGAGAAAAAGATCTCTTCTTGGCATACTAAAGATGCCAAAATCAAATCCTGGATTCTAGGATCCGTTGAGCCCCATCTGATAATGAATCTCAAGCCTTACTCTGCTTCTAAAGCCATGTGGGGCTATTTGAAGAAAGTATATCATCAAGATAACTCTGCATGTCAATTCCATCTTGAATGTGCAATTGCTGAATATACACAAGGGACTTTGTCAGTACAAGATTATTATTCTGGATTCGTACACTGTGGTTGGAATATGATAGTATTAAGTATGTGGATGTGGATGACAATGTGTTGACAGTAATCCAAGACCTTTAAGCTTCTAGTCAGCGAGATCAATTTTTGATGAAACTACGTAATGAATATGAAAGTGTCCGCTCTGCCCTAATGAATCGGACGCCCTTACCTTCATTGGATGCCTGCTTGAATGAACTCTTACGAGAGGAACAACGCCTTACGACCTCGGCTCATATTGCTCAACAAAAGACTGAAACCTATTCAGTCGCGTTCTTGGCCAATAAAACTTCTCAGCCTCCGCCTCGAGACTTGAGCAAAACCCAATGCTACAGTTGTCAGAAATTTGGGCATCTTGCATCTCAATGCAAACAGAAAGTCTGTAGTTACTGCAAAAAGTCAGGACATATCATCTCTGAATGTCGCCGCCGTCCACCACGTCCGTCAACACAGTATCAGACTCCACAATATCTGGTTCCTCAGTATCAGAATTCACAGTCTCAGACTCCACCTGCATATGTGGCTTCCTCGGTTATGCCTATTCCTACATCTGCACCCCCACAGCCTGGGCCCTCATCATCTCTCACTCCTGAATTAGTTCAACAAATGATTATCAATGCCCTCTCTGCCATTGGTCTCTCCGGTAAGTCACCTTCATCTTCTACTTGGTTCCTTGATTCCGGGGCGTCTAATCATATGACGTATTCCCACACCCGTTTCTCCAATATGACAAGTTACAATGGCCATCTTCAAACACAAACTGCTGACGGCGGCCATGTTCCCATTACTGTTATCGGAGATATCCCTGGTCCCATCCCATTGAGAAATGTTTACCTCTGTCCTAATTTAACTTCCAATCTATTGTCAGTTGGACAACTTGTTGAAAATAATTGTAACATTTCTTTTTCTTCTTCTGGTTGTGCTGTGCACTGTGCAGGACCAGATGTCCGGGACGGAGATCGCGAGGGGGCCTAAGTGTGGACGCTTGTTTCCGTTGGATCTTTCTCACATTTCTAGGAATCAATTTGCCAATAATGTGTTTTGTTTTTCTCTTAGAGATAACTGCCGGTTGTGGCATAATAGACTCGGACATCCTAATTCTAAGGCCTTGTCCCTTATGTTAAATTCTGGTTTATTAAATAAATCTCTTGGTTTATCTTCTTGTGTGCCTTTTGATTGTGCTACTTGTAAAATGGGAAAGAGCAAAACTCTTCCGTTTCCTCATTCCACTTCACACACTTCTCAGTGTTTTGAGTTAGTTCATAGTGATGTATGGGGAATTGCCCTAGCTCTTTCCCACGCTCACTATAAATATTTTGTGACCTTTATTGATGATTTCAGTCGGTTCATATGGGTTTACTTTTTGCATTCAAAATCTGATGCTTTTAATGTTTTTAAAATATTTCTGGCTTATGTTGACAATCAAGTTTCCACCTGCATTAAAATCTTGAGATCTGATTCAGGCGGGGAATATATGTCCTCTGAGTTTCAGCAGTTTTTGCAAAACAAAGGCATTATTTTTCAAAGATCTTGTCCTTATACTCCCCGGCAGAATGGAATCGCTGAAAGAAAAAATAGACATCTCCTTGATGTCACTCGTTCCCTTCTTCTGGAATCATCGGTTCCTACTCGTTTTTGGGTTGAGGCACTGGCTACGGCTGCTCATCTTATCAATCGTATGCCATCCACCTCCATTGAAAATCAAAGCCCATATTACCGTTTGTACAAAACCGCTCCATTTTATGATCTTCATGTTTTTGGCTCCATTTGTTTTGTGCACTTGCCTCCTTCTGAGAGGATAAAACTCACGGCACAATCAGCTCAGTGTGTGTTTTTAGGTTATGCTCCCTTCCAGAAAGGGTTCCTTTGCTATGATCCTCACATTCGTCGTTTCCGTACCTCTAGGAATGTCGTCTTCTTTGAACATCAGTATTTTTTTCAAACACACATTGATCCTCTTGACTCCTCTTTTGTGTCATTACCTGGTTTTTCTGAAGACTCGTTAGTTGTTCGTTTTAATCCTACCTTTGTGTATCACAGACGGCACAGCACAGCGCCTACTAGTGATCCCCCTCCTGATCTTCCTCCGGCATCCGGTTCCGGCCATACTTCACTGTGTCGCTCCACTCGGATTTCGGTACCGCCAGACCGTTATGGGTTCTCACATACTTCATTAATGGCCACTTTGTCTTCTTCTTCCATTCCACAATCATATTCTCAGGCTGTGCAGGATCCGTGTTGGAACAAGGCTATGCAAGATGAATTGGATGCGTTAGCGCACAATCATACGTGGGATATTGTACCATCTCCTGTGGGTGTTAAACCTATTGGCTGTAAGGGGGTTTTTTCTCTCAAGTTGAAATCTGATAGCTCTTTAGATCGATATAAGGCGCGTCTTGTTGCTCTTGGAAATCGGCAGGAATATGGCATTGATTATGATGAGACTTTTGCTCCAGTTGCCAAGATGACCACCGTCCGCACTATTCTTGCTGTTGCTGCATCTCAATCTTGGCCTCTCTATCAAATGGATGTCAAAAATGCATTTCTCCATGGTGATCTCAAAGAAGATGTTTATATGCGTTTGCCTCAGGGATGCTCATCCGGCCCCAGTATGGTTGCTAAACTTCGTCGCTCCATCTACGGTCTGAAACAAGCTCCTCGCGCATGGTTTGAGAAATTTCAAGCTGCTCTTCTCCGCTTGGATTTTCATCCAAGCACATATGATCCTTTTATGTTTTTACATCATGCTCCATCCGGGATCACTATACTCCTTGTCTATGTTGATGACATCATCATTACCGGTCCTAATGCCGGCATGATTCAGAAGCTCCAAGCATCTCTTCGTGAGTCATTTCAAATGAAGGATCTTGGCCCTCTCCACTATTTCCTCGGTCTTGAAGTTCATCAATCGCTTACAGGTATAGTTCTCAATCAGCACAAATGCACTATTGATCTCATCGCCTTGGCTGGTCTTACTGCTTCTGCTCCTGTTGATACGCCGGTCGAACTGAATGTCAAACTCAGTCGCGACGAAGGTGATCTTCTTTCTGATCCTACTGCCTATCGCCAGTTGGTTGGCAGCTTGATCTACCTCACGATCATTCGCCCCGATATCTCTTATGCGGTCAACTTGATGAGTCAGTTCATGATTGCTCCTCGTCACTTTCATCTGGCTACTATTCGCCGCATAATTCGGTACCTTATTCACACACCGACTCGTGGGTTGTTTTTTCCATCCAACAATCCTCTGACTCTCAAAGCTTATTTAGATGCTGATTGGGCTGGTTGTCCGGATACTCGCAGATCGACGACTGGATGGTGCATGTTTTTGGGTGATAGTCTCATTTCTTGGAAATGCAAGAAACATGACAAAGTTTCCAAATCCTCTACCAAGGCAGAGTACCGCGCCATGTTTGCTGCATGCTCCGAAATTCTTTAGCTCCATGGTTTGCTTTTTGACATTGGTTTTCCAGCAGCTGGAGCTACCCCATTTATGCGGATAATACTAGTGCTATTCGGATTACTGAAAATCCGATTTTTCATGAACGTACTAAACACATCGAGGTTGATTGTCACTTCATCCGTGATGAGCTTAAACGTGATGTCATCAGCCTGCCATATGTCTCCACTGACCTTCAACTTGCTGATATTTTCACCAAAGGCCTTCCACGCCCATGCCATCAGTTCTTGGTTGATAAATTGATGCTTGTTGATTCTCCCGCATCAATTTGAGGGGGGGGGGTGTTAAACAGGCCCAAGACCCAAGGCCCAAAGCCCATCAATGTTATATCTCACGTGGAATTGATTTGGTCAATATTGAGACAGCTGGAATTGATTTGGTCAATATTGAGACAGCTTTAGCTTTCCTTTCTTAGAATAACAATTGTTGTCATTAGTTGCTTTCCTAACTTAGATTAGTGATTGATACAATTAGATGGTTTTCCTTTCTTAGAGCTTTCCTTTCTTAGAATAATAATTGTTGTAATTAGTTGTTTTCTTAACTTAGATTAGTGATTGATACAATTAGATGGTTTTCCTTTCTTAGAGCCTAGATTATAGGTATGTAAATACCTATATAATGATGTACAATCTCCATAGAAAGATACACAAAAATTATTGCATTCTCAAAGTATATTCAAACTCTTTTTGTGATCGTGAATTTGTCAGTGGTCATAGCCAAATACGCAAAAGAGTTGGGTTATGCACAACATCAAGACAGATATCTGCCTTTCATCACCATCATTGACTTTTAACAGTGCCAGGAGAAAAATGCTGCAAGGGGAAACCAATATCATGATGAGCATGTTGAGGAACAAAGTTTTTCAGAGTGCAAAAGTTTCCTCAGGTCGAACGGAGATTAACCCTAGAGTGCAAAGGCAGAAGGGAGCCTGACTGCAAGACCCATCCATTGATCAAGGACAAAAGTCAGCCTTAGTGATCCGACGATATCTGACACCATTTTCAGGTAAAAAGATTTGGGCCAAAACCTCAGGTAACATGACAAGAAACACCTTGCAACTATGATACAGGCTCTTGTCCAGATATCTGACTTAATAGAAAATGGATCAAGTGGAGATATAAAGAGATACTAATGAAACTACAAAATGCTAACAATTCCCCTTCTATATAACAGTAAACCTTATAAAAATAAGATGGTAGAAATGGATTCCCATCAAGTGGATGCCCTCTATAAATGAAATGGAACACTGGAACAGAAAACCAAAAGTTCAGAGAGAGAAGGCAATTAGCCTTGACTGATGATGTTCGCCAGATCAACTCATCTGCTTCTTCATTCTCTTCCAACAGTTTGGAAGCTTGCATTCACAATAATTGGCAGTGCCTATCTCATCAAGGAGACACAAAAAGAACCATGGTTCCTTGGTCATCCCACTTCCCACGCTGTAACTATTTTTGAGCCCTTCATTGCTAAAATCTCCATTTAAGTTTGAGTGGCCCTCATAATCTGGAACATTGAAAGTAATCAAAATCTCACCTTGATAATCACCAAGTAACCCACACATTCCAGATTGCCCTGTAATTCCTCTTCAGCTTCCATCCACGTTCAACTTAAAACCCTCACTGGTAGAGGAACCCAACTGGATCTTCCATGCCCTTCCATGTTTGGCACATCAATCAAGTCATTTCTTCCTCAATCTATGTTGGAAGCTTTTAGCCCATGGAATTCCATAGCTTGAAGGGGCCCCTCGACCAGTGAAGTTTTGATTCTTGCTAGCTGCTAGAACCAAGTCCATGAAGAGCCAAGGTAAATATAGAATACTATACAAGTTGTGTAGACAATAACGAAGACAGACTTTCATAGTCATAAGGATGCTAAGGAATAAAAGAAGATTGAGCTAGATATAGCATTTGATCTCTTGGCAGGATTGAATTAGGAATTTGGACCCATTCAAGCTTGGATATAGGACAATGAAATAACTCCTTCACTTGACAGTGTAAACACGGATGCTTAGAGATGAGTGACATTGGGTAATGATGCCTACTCTTCTAAAGAAGTTTGCTCTTGCTGTTAGATCTAACAATACGCGTGCTGATGCTACTGTTGGACGGGAAAATGGTACATAAAAATGAAAAAAGGTTCGCAGTAGCAGCAATGGAGGAGGCTGTGGTAGAGGTCACGAACAGGATTGTTACTATACTCACTGTGGTCAATGCAATCATACTGTTGAAACTTGTCAGGATCTTCACAGGAAGACACCGGCACATGTGGTTAATGTTGTTGCATCAAAATTGTATCGTGCCATTTATTTTGAGGAATTAGATTTCTTCATTTGGTGCAACTCTCACACCTAACGCACTAACTACCTCAGTTGACTTGGTTCAGTTTTTAAAAGTTTCATAGAAGCCTTTCATGATTGTTCTTGGTGGCAAAATGGGGTCCCGCTTCTACTTCTGCAGAAGAGATGGCTGTTCTCGAAAAGAATCACACCCTGGTGATGGCTGATTGCCAGAGGGAATGAGTCCAGTGTGCTGTAGATGGTATACATGATACAGTACAACCTTAATGGTATCATTGCTCGCTAGAAGGCTCAGTTAGTAAAGAAAGTCTCACACAACTCTACAAAGATATCTAGAAACCTTTGTTCCAGTCACCAAGATCAACTAAGTACCAGTTATCATCTCCCTCACAGCAAATCTGGGTTAGTCATTGCAATAACTAGATGTCAAATGCTTTCTTAAACAGTGATCCTCAAGGGGTAGTTCATTACGGGAAGGAGTACCCTTGAGCCTAAAGAAGCCACTCTATGGTTAGAAGCAGCCTCCTCTGTAAGATATAAGAAAATGCAGAGGATTGTAAGGAAGTCTGTATCAATGCAACGCCACACACCGGAACCATAATATTTATATTTGAGCTAGAAACAACAAAGGATGTAACAAACTAGGATCATTATCCTACAAAGGATTGTATCTATCTATGAATCTCATTTACTTCCCCACTTCAGGGGAGTGCTGTACCTGTATCTTGACATCCTTGAGCATGGCTTGAGAAACAAGGGATCTTTCCTCTGCACTGGTTTCAGACAGTGCACAGTTTCTCACTCATGTTTGTCAAGTGACAAGAGCAGGGAACCATTGTTTTCAGTACGCATGTGGATACAAAGTTATTTTAATAGGAGATGGCAATGTTAGCATCTTGGAATCAAAAGAGTACCTGTGTAAAGTCTTCATTATTAAAGACCAGGGCTTTTTGAAAATTTTTATGGCTATGAAGTTTCTATATCTCTCAACTTGGCATATTTGCTGCGGAGCTTGATTTCAGTAAAAAACAGACGAAGGGATTAATGCGATTAATACAATATGATTGCAGGCAAATCATAAGCTGCAATAAGATGGCATAGCTCATTTAGTTTACATCGGTGACATCTCACAGGAACACATTCGTGTGTGTGTATGATGTCTCAAAATTTGTAGTTTAAAAAGTATAGTCAAAATCTTTCATATTAGCTGGAGACAGAAAGGGCCATACATCCCCGCTATAACTTGCAGTATTGGCAAATCCTATACTCATACCTGTATCATGTCCTTTATGTAATGGTAGTATCCAGGTAGGATGGCCAGTGGTTCATGGAATTTGATGGTTATGATACCACAATTTGTAAGAAAACATCTGTTGTAGGGTTATCATTTCATCTTTAGTCTGCACTTTGAATGTAATATCCATTTGTGGGGTTATAGTCTCATTTTTACCGTACAATTTCAAAAGGCAAGCATGAAATTCACAATTCAAGTATGAAAGGCTTTCCAGATTTTATAGCACATTCTTTGATTGCAATTGTCCAATTGGATTAAGAAATCAAGCAACAAAAAAATATAATTTTGCCAAGCAAGCGAAAAGAAAAAAATACAAACAATAAAAAACATGGGCATCATGAGCACAAGTGCGTAACGTTCAACCAGATGGAAATATATAGCTTACAGTGTAAAATGAAGACAGAACTGGCTCATATGCTTTTATTAGTGACAAATTTATGAAGCAGTCAAATTCATATGACGAATATCCACCCAAAAATGGTATAAGATATCAGTCATTCCATATTTTGATGAAGGAAAATCTCAGCCAGTTTGAATATTTTGGCAGAGGTTTTGGCTGATTTGATGGTTACCCATTATGTTTTTTTTGCACGGGGCAAAGTAGTAATCTGAACGCAAATTTGGGGCATCTCTTTCTGCTTCCCATCAGTTTCAAGTAATAATTTCAACAAATAAGTCAGGGAAGCAAAGTCCCATTCCCACATCTAGGCTTCTGACTTCTGCACCATACCAAGCTCAAAGTGGAACAGGAAACCATGCATTTTACCAAATATCAAACTGATTGCAGTTCCAAATGCACCAAATGCTGATCCATTCACAGAGGTCTGAAGCTAAATTAAACCTTTTAACTTACAGTACAGAGTAGAATGCAGTGACATCACCAATAATCTCCACAAGAGCAGAGACCATCCTTGAAGTGATGAAAACGATTAGCATCCCTCACAACAATCTCCCTTTTGACAATCTTTGATATAAGTTTTGTTGCTGAATGGCAGTTTACACATGCACGGAGATTCTTGGTAATTCGAAGAGTAGTCCCAGGAGGCGTGCTTATAAGGCCAAAAGCAATTGCTAACCGCTCGCTATGGTTACAAAGACTCTCCTCTTTCTCTTCAGTGTTCAAGTCATGCAAGACGGAGGCGGTGTTTGGGACAAACCCAGCTTCCTTCAACTTCTTCTCCAGCTCCTCTAGCATTACAAAGATCTCTTTGGATCTTGGATGTGACTTGTCTCCAACTCGGAATGCCTGAAGTTTCCCATTTATCTCAATCAAACTATATCCCAGTGCCTTCACCAACCCTCTCTCTTTCATCAATACTCGGACCTTTGACACATCATTCCACAAACCAGCTGAAGCATAAAGATTTGAGAGCTGCACATAATGCCCTGCATTTAACAGGTCTAAAGCAAAAACCTGTTCTGCTGCATATTTCCCTAATCCAACATTGCCATATATTTTGGATGCACTCAGTAGTGCTCCCCAAACAGTTACCTCCGGTTTCATTGGCATACTCATAACAAAATCGTAAGCCTCATCCAAGTAACCCGCACGACCAAGAAGATCCACCACACAAGCATAATGTTGGTGACGGGGCTCAATTCCATAATCTCTCATACAATGGAAATATTTCCACCCCTCATCCACCAGACCTGAGTGATTGCATGCTGAGAGGAGTCCAACGAAGGTCACATCATTTGGTTCCACTCTAGCAAGTTTCATCCTGTGAAAAAGATCAATAGCTTCAGGACCATGACCGTGCAATCCATAACTCGAGATCATAGCACTCCAAACCACAACATCTTTGTTGGGTATGCGGTCAAATACAGTACGTGAATGCCTTATACTTCCACACTTTGCATACATGTCAATCAGAGCTGTATTGACAAAAATATCATCTCTATACTCACTCCTGCATACAAAATCGTCCATCCAAATTCCTAGTTCTAAAACACCTACTTGGGCACAAGCCAGAATGACAGACCGTAAAGTAATTGAATCGGGTCTAGAATTTGTAGGAACCATTTTGCGGAAGAGTTCTACTGCTTCATTGGCATAACCATTTTTGGCATATCCAGATATCATTGCATTCCATAGAATTACTCTTGGCATCGACATACGATCAAACAACAATTTTGCAGCATGTACTTCTCCACATTTTGCATACATTGCAGTGAGTGCAATCAGCAAATCTGGTTCCAATTCAAACCCGCTTTTAACTGCACAATTATGAACAGATTTCCCCTGTTCTAAGTCCTCCACATCAGTATAAGCCTTGAGAACGCTAACAAGTGCTACAAAGTCTGCTTTCACATCAGAAGCCCGCATCTCTCTGAAAATTTTCAAAGCTTCCAATGGATGACCATTCTGTGCATATCCCGAAAGAATGGAAGTCCATGAAACCACAGTTCTCTCACACAATCCGTCAAAAACCAATCTGGCACATCCAATGAGATCACATTTCGCATACATGGCTATTAGACCATTCTGCACAAAGACATCTGATTCGAACCCATGCCTAAAAATCTGAGCATGAACTTCCCGACCAGATTTGAGGGCCGGCAGGCTGCTGCAGGCTTTAAGCACATAAGGGAGGGTGAACCCATCTGGGCCTACACCTTCCTGGTGCATTCCATAATACAATCTGAGAGCACCATCATACAATTCATGCTGAGAATGCCCTCTAATGATTGCATTCCATAGGAAGACATTTGGGCAGGGAATTTCATCGAACAGTTGACGTGCATAATGAATTTCACCGAGATTTGAGCTCATGTGGACGAATTTGGTGACCAAGTAGTTGCTTTCCAGTGACCCGGACTTGATGAGATGAGAATGGATTTGGGTAAGATGTTCTTGATGGGTGCAATCATCGAACAGAGAGGTGTAGAAGATGTCGAGATCAACCGGGTTCGCATCATCTTCATGGAAATCTAAGAGTGGAGATGATGAATATGACAATGGTGAATGCAGATTGAGAAATTTGAATGTGGGGGCAAGGAATTCGAACGTTGGGATAAGATCTAACGGTCGGGATTGGAGGAGGGTGGGCGAGAACAGATAGGATGAGGGAAGAACACGGCGGGAAAATCTCCAAGCCATGTCACATTGCATCATCTACTTAGAGGGGCACGTCGTACGATGATGAGTGATTATTTGATTTGGTTTTGCCCCCTCTAAGGTGGGGCCCATGATTTGGACGGCTGGAATTGAATTGGAGAAGAAGGGGGAGAGATGGTTGAGATAGGGCATGTTGTTATTGGTCTGGGGAGGGGGCGAGAGAGAGTATTTGATGATCACATCATGTCCTAGTGATGGCCCACCAATCCTCCATCCAAACGGTCAATCCTTCCAATTCAGAGTCATTATAAGATGGGTAGGGAAGAGACACTGATTGTAGTTGAAATAGAGATTAATTGTGTGGAAACCATGTATTTGTTTTTAGATTGCATTGATGTTGTTGGCCATCAAATCATGTGGATGTTTCAAATTTAACGGTCTGGATGCAAGATAGCTGGGACCCATCATCGGTAAATAAAGGGCCACCACTGCCCGAATGTTTTGCAAAGTATAATTGAAATGATATCTTCTTAATAATGTCACAACATTCTTAAAATATCATTAAAAGTTGAAAATTTTGCTAGAGAAACATGGCAATGTCAGAATAAAATGAGAAAAATTGTCAAGAAAATTTAGTAAAAGAGTGAAACTGTTTTGACTGAAGTCTGTATTGATTATCTATTTATTTATCATCTTTTATTTTCTAATAATATCCTGAAAAACTCCGAAAATTTGAAAATTTTTTGACATTTCCCTTGAATACAATTTTGAGACAGCATATTTGTGGCACAGTTGAAAAGAAGTACATAGCAGCAGGAGTGTTGGGGCTCATCAGACTCTCACTCACTAGACAAAAAGGGAACTTGTGTGCCACTTCTACCAAAAAAAAAAAAAAAAAAAGAAAAAAAGAAAGAAAGAAAGAAAGAAAGAAAAATTCATGTACCACACAATGCATGATGATTGATGTCCCTAGCTGCACAATAGTCTGGTACATTCTTTTATTTTCTTAGTAAGTAATAATGGGTTAAAATTGAAATTCATAGAAAACGAAAGTTTAGCCGTCCAAGATTCAGTGGAGATCAGAATTTTCTTGAAATGCTTCAGATCTCATGTTATCCAAAGAGCTAAAAGGGAAATATTAAAGGCAAAAATCTACAGGCCCATCTAATGATCTGTCTTCAATTGAAAATGATTACTCACTAATGACCTTAGCAGATCAAATAATATGAAACTGATGGTCCCATCCACATCTTCACCTTAGTAAATCTAATTTTATGAATGTGAAGGCCTCATCTATGTCTTCATCCCAGACACTTCATTCCTCACCTCTAATACTTCTGAAACGGAACCCTTTAATAGAAGTTCAAAATAGGCAAAAAAGGGCTCTGTGGACTAGTATGTGCAATGAGAAGATTTTGTGATCCACAGATTTCTATTTTTACAGGAATAAGGAAACCTTCATTCATACTTTTTTTTTTCCGTTTTACTCTTGTAGTCTTATGTCTTAAGTATGTAGTGTATGAGGACCCCTTTTTTTTTGTTTAACTATTATGTCTTAAGTATGTACTGTATGGGCACTTCTGTTTCTGCCGTTTACTTTAATGAAGTCCACAATCCTAGCAAAAAAAAAAAAATCCATCGAGAAAATTAGTTTGCTTATTTTCATTTTTCGCGAGGAAAATGTGATGCACCAAATGACAGAAAAATAAGATGCATGGAAAATAACACAAATTTTCTCCTTACACGGAATTCTCTCGTCCCGCACAAGACCCACCCCGTCTAAGGTGGATGAGTTATGTATTCCACTGGTTAAAGAAATGACGAACATGATCTCTCTCTTTGGTATTCCACAAGCAGGGGTGGCTTGACCATTGGGCAAGAAAAGCCCTTGCTTTAGGCCCCCACAAATGTAAGGCCCAAAAAGAAAGGAATTTCCGTCTTTTTTTTTTCAATCCAAAAAAATAAGGCCTCATAAAAGTAATTGATGCAACTTAAATTATTTTAAATTTCAAAAAAAGCAATTGTTATCATTTTACTTCTCGTAAAGAATAAGGCCTCGTAAAGGTAATTAAAGCAACTACTATCCTTTTACATTTTAGAAAAAAAAACTACTATCTTTCATATTTCAAAAATAAAAAAACATTAAAGTTCATTTTCACCATAGAGAAAATATTGCTATTAAAAGAAAAACAAAAAACCTTAAAATCACAACAAGCAAGAAATTATTTTTTGTTATGAAAATTCTCCAGTTTGCACATTTTTCCCTCTATATCTATACTGTTTAAATTCATAAAAGATAACTTCAAATATAATCGTTTTTTTTTTCATATTAAAGAAATTGCATCAAATTCAAAAGTAATTCATATCTATAAATCACAAAATTAGGTCCTATGGATCTATACTTTAAAATTTTTTTAATTCCAAGCTAATATTATATGTTTATTATAGTTAGTATTCGTTTTATCTGTAAATATTAGTTGTTATAATTTATAAATATTAAATATGTCTACTAGAAAATATTAAAAATACTTGTAACAATTGCTTCTACAGAAAGAAATTTTTCAAAATTAAAATTGATAAAATCCTGATTTAGATAAAAAAAAATGTCACAAGAAAAATTGAGTGAATTAGCCACACTGTCAATTGAAAAAGATATGTTAGAAAAACTTAAATATAAAAACTTAATAAGTAATATTGGATTACAAAAAAGAAAAAATAATAACTTTTAGATTAAATATTTATAATAATATTAAAAATATAAAAAATGCCTCATTTAGAATTATCGCTTTAGGCCTCAACTTATCTCAAGCCGGCCCTGTCCACAAGCATTACATTTATTTCATTTTGCTGGTACACTAGGAAAATTCCTACTGAATTCCTTGGGACTCTATGGGAAACGGCCTTCGATCAAGAGTTTTTTTTTTTTTGGTAAGGGCCTTTAATCAAGATTTGAGAACTGAATGTGGCCATCAAATTCCTAGGACTTCTCCTCATAAGGTGGACGGTACATAAATATTTCCAATCCAAGGGAGTAATGGTCCTCATTGGATCTCCAGTCTTCATCCTTCACTTTTAAGCCCTCTGAAAAATTTTCCTTCCTAGGAGTCTGGTGGGAATTTGCCAAATGTATTCCCTAGCAACGATCCAATGCCTGGTATTTCTCAATAAACAAACAACATCGACCACCAACTCCTCCCCTGGGTCCTTGAACCTTGCCAATACATGCATTTCAAAATTGTTTGATCCTCAGCCGTATGAGAATTTTCTCACCAGTAATCCCCACAAGAACACAACCCTTCTCTGAAATGGTGGAAGCGCTTGTTATCTCTCACCACAATCTCCCTCTCGGTCGCCTTGGACACCAACTTCGCAGCATTGTGGCAATCCCCACACATGCGAAGGTTCTTGCACACCCTCACCGTAGTGCCCTTGCTGGTTTTCAACAGCCCGAAAGTGATAGCAAGTTTCTCACTATGCCCTCGCAACACCTCTACCTTTTCCTCCTCTTCCAGCTCATGTAGAACCAACCCCGTATCAGGAATGTAACCCATTCCACGTATCTTCTCCTCTAATGCACTCCACATTCCCCATATCTGCTCTGACTCTGGGAGTGTGTGTTCACCTACTAAAAATTGATATATTCTCCCACTAATCTCTATCCAACTACGACCTGCGTCCTTCCTTAGGCCCATTTCTTTCATCCTTTCTCTAGTCCTTCTCACATCGTCCCACCTCCTTGAACTTGCAAACAAGTTCGAAAGCAACACATAGTTCTCCACTTTGTGAGGCTCCAATTTTAACAATTTTGATGCAGCTTTCTCTCCAACATCCACCCTGCCATGAATTCTACAGGCACCAAGCAGTGCACCCCAAATTCCAGCATCTGGCTCCAGTGGCATCTCCTCTATAAGTTTTGCTGCATCAGTCAAATGCCCTGCCCGACCAAGCATATCAACTATACAGGTATAGTGCTCTAACTTGGGCTTTATCTCATGCTCTCTCCACATCTCATCAAAGTACTTCAGACCCTCTTCAACCATCCCTGCATGGCTGCATGCCATTAGAACTCCGATGAATGTAAAACCATCAGGTTTTAATCCTACCCTTTTCATATTCTCAAACAGCTCAATAGCCTCCCTTCCACATCCATGAATTCCATAGCCAGCAATCATTACAGTCCATGAAACTGCATCTTTCTCTCTTAGCCTGTTAAAAAAAATTTGAGATTGATCTATGCAACCACACTTTGCATACATGTCTATCAATGAACTACCCACAAATGCATCATCAACGAGGCTTGCTTTCAGTGCAAAGCAGTGCGTCTCTTTTCCAAGTCGCAAAGCTGATAATTCTGCACATGCAGTGAGCACGGCAATAATTGTGACCTCATATGGTTGCTCTCCTTCCTGTTGCATCTGGCGAAAGAGATCAAAGGCTTCATTTGAGAAACCATTTTGAGAGTACCCAGAGATCATCGCATTCCAAGATACTATGTGTCTTTCCTCCATTCTATTGAACAAGGCCCGTGCTTCCACCACTTTTCCACATTGGATGTATAGTGAGAGCAATGAAATTCCAATGAAGGAACCTGATTCCAGCCCAAATCTCAATGTGAACCCATGGATTGCTTTGCCATCTCGAAGAGATTTGAGATGGGCACTTGCTAAAAGTATGCTACCAACAGTAAAACAGTCGGGCTCTATACCACAAGAAGTCATTTGAAGGAATAAATCCAAGGCCTTGTTTGCATCTCCATTCTGCGCATATCCCCCAATCAGAGCATTCCAAGCACTCACCGTCTTGGTCTCAGAACCGTAGAAAATGAAATCGGCAGATCTCAGTGACCCACACTTTGCATAGGCAGCAATAAGACCATTGGCTACCAACTCGTCAAGTTGAAACCCATGTCTGAGTGCATAGGCATGCAGTTCTTTCAAGCTCTGCAATTCAGACTGCGCTAAGCAAGCCGGCAATGCATTCAAGACAGTGATTGCATTTGCCTTCATTTCTTCCTCCATTGGCATCTTCCTCACAAGATCAAAGGTCCCGCAAACATCTCCTTCCCTAGAACACCCACCAATCATGGAATTCCAAGATACCACATTCTTTTGAATGGCTTTCTCAAACAAACAATGAGCCTCTGACATCATTCCACATTTTGAGTACATGTCAATTAAAGCATTGTTCACTGTCAGTTCCTGATTCAACCCCAATTTCACGGCCAATCCATGGACCACTCTCCCCATTTCGAGCTCTCCTCCCCCAGCACAAACCGGCAAGATTGTCACAACCGTTGCAACATCTGGTGTCATCCCTTTCCCAACCATGATCATCTCCCTCAATGCATCGAAACACTCTTCAGCAAGACCATTCTCAGAAAACCCACAAATCAAAGCATTCCAAGACACCAAATTCCTCTCAGACATTGTCTCAAACGTCCGAGTTGCGTCATCTAAAAACCCACACTTACCATACATGGCAATCAATGCATTACCAACAAAAGCATCTGAAGCAACTCCCATCCTCACTGCAATACCGTGAACCCCACGTCCCACCTCCACTGACGAGAGCCCCGCACAAGCCTTGATAACGCAAGGCAAAGTGAAATTATCGGGCTTGAGATCTGTGTCCAAAAGCAATTGGCAGAAAACAGATAAAGCATCACCCCACATCTCGTTCCTCGTATACCCGCTGATAAGCGCATTCCACTGGAACAGGTTCCTATCCTCTAAGTTATCAAACACTTGGCGGGCTTCAGCGGGCGCACTGCACATCGAGTACATTGTCACCAGACGGGTATTGAGAATGACATTGTGGCTGAATTGGGTTGACGAGGAGACCATCTCGTGGACTCGGCGCCCAATCTCGAGCTCTTTCTTCTGGCCGCAGGCCTGTAGAAGGGCTCCAATGGCGTCCACCTGCTCCCCCAAATTGAAATTGTGGGAGTCTTTGTGGAGGAGCAGCAGGGCCTCATTGAGCTTTCCGTGGCCGCAGAGAGTGTTGATGTGTTGAAAGAGAGGGGAGTGGACCTGAGGCAGGCGAGTTGGAGTGACCCACTGGGATTTTGGTGGTGAGGGACAGAGCCCAGATCTTGGAAATGGAGGGTTGAAGTTCCTGTGCTTTCCTCCATTGATGGGTGGATTGAAGGAGGAGTTTTGGAGGCACAGCATTGCAGGGGATAGAGCCATATCTATATCTTGGTTGTTCTGATTGAATTAAAAAAGAGGAGAAACTAGTTCAGCAGGGGGTCTCTTTGTAAGTCTAAGAAGTCTGCAGGCCCTTAATTTTTGCCTTCCCACAAACAGGGCCTCAACGTTTGTCTGCCCTTCTCCCTGGACACTTCGTTCTTCTTTTTCAAGCTCAACTGAGTGTAACCCAACAATGGGCAAGGGTTTCTTCGTGGGACCCAGCACTAGGAAGTGTGAAAAGGATAAGAACCTTAAAGCAGATTGCTGTCACAATGGGGATCAACCTATCCTTAAATGACACCCATCCTTAAATGTTTACCAATCCTTAAAATGTTTGCTACTTGGAAAGTCTATTATTGTTCCAGAGCTCCTAGGTGAATACTCTTTGAGTGCCTTACCCGAAGTGTGCTGGTTATGGGTGGTGTCTATGGTTAAAACCAGCGGCCCCACAATGTTTGTAAGGTGTGGTCCGGGGTTTCATGTCTTCAAAAAGACAAAAGGTTCCAAACCAACCAAAAGTAACATACAAACAATAGAAACCAAGATTGTGGAAAAGAAAAATTGAACTGATATCCTGAAAATGTTATCTTCTCTTATTAGTCTGTACAGCCGCTCATATCGGATGATCAAATGGGATATACAAGCACTGACAAAACTGATGGCGTGAAACAGAGAATTAATGCAATGTGCAGAGGCAGTATTAGATTACAAAAGGCCGCAAAGGGGGCCTCAAATTTTCTGTTAAAACCCGGTCAACTCCCGCTGCAACAGAAGCTTTCCTTTGCCCATTTTCTCTCTCTTCCACCATATACAAATGGGGTTGGTTTCCCCCTGGGCAAAAAAAAATATACATTGAAGCAATGTGCTTCATACCCAGAAATTAGAAACTTGTATCTTTGAAGGACATTCCCGCTGTATGGAATGAAAGAATGGGATTCCAACTAAAAAGAAATTGGGCCAATGGGGAAACGAACACCAACAATGGGGTGAAAATATGAATACAGAATTTATCCCTCCAAACAGATCAAGGAGGTGGTGATGAAATGGAAGCAGCAGGTCTGCTTATGCGGCACATGCAATCAGGGCATGGGAAGCTGTAGATGGAATCATTTCGTCTTTTGATCTCAGCTCCTTTAGCATCACTGATGGATCTCATGCTTAACATATGACGTTTGAAGGTCTTCCAGCTGCAATACAAAATGCAGTAAGATAAATTTCTTAGAAGTTAAATATATCATAAACAACATGGAGACCGAAACTAAACCTATAAATCAACAGGGGTGAAAATATGTGAGGGCATAAAATGCACTGAGGTGAACATATCACTCATGAATGAGGTATTGCTCTACCATTGAAAATATCTGACCTTACTAAGTTGACAAGGTGGATTCCTCCTCCCTCTGTTTAAAATTCAATGTGCATGGTCCTGCTACAGGGTATATTATTAAGGTGGTGGGTGGGTGGTAGCTCATAAGCTAAGTATTATTAAGATGGGTTCTTTGATCCAGTTGGGGTTTGGAATGCTTTGATAATAGTACCTGATTATTATTATTATTTAATTCTCTCTCTCTTTTTTTTTTTTTTTTTGGAGTGTATGTGGGTTGTGTTGGTGCTGTGTTTCACTTGTGCTGGTGAGATGACTCCCACTTATCTTACACCACGCAAGTCATTTAATAAAACTATAACACATACAATGGGGCGGTGTTTCACTTGCACCGGTGAGATAATTCCTACTTATACTACACCTCTTAAGCCATTTCATCCAGCTACAACACATTCAGTGGAGAGTGCTTAGGTAGCACTAAGAATTTTTTAAGAATCCTTCACTAGGCTTCTATTGTGTTGCACCTTAGTCAAATGGCTATATTATAAATGATCAGTTTTTCTACAGTTTTCATAGAACTCTTAAAAGTCGACCAAGTGATAGGACCTGGCCGTGACAATTATGACAACAACGACAGGAACACCCACAATTCTCTTGATGACCCTTAAGCATTTATTGAATACCTTCCACGGACAAAAGCCCCAATAAAGAAGGTTTACATAACCTGGATTTACAAGGATCTTTCAGAATAATTTCTTAGAATCTTATTTGAGTAATTGCTCTGCATAAAAAAAAATCAGGGTCGTGTTTATTTTTAATCCTCCAATGAAAAAAAATTACAAACAAAGAGTAAACATTTGCAGCCAGATCTGTTCACACAGTCACTATAGGAGCAAAAACAGACCTAGTTCAAAAGGCATACAAGTGCAGAAAGCGAACATTTGACATAATTGTGAATGACCACACAAGAAACTTGTTGGTGGAAATGAAGAAAGGAATTAAATTAAAAGTGGAAAACATTAATGTAGGATTACAAAAGGAATCTCAAATATCCAACTTGCATCCCATAGAATGCACATGGAGATCTGTCTCAGACTAGTCAACTCACCACTGGATGCTCATCAACATTGTCACCAAAACTGAACAAACCACTATAATTTCATATTGAAAGAGAAATACAGATCTGAAACTAAATTTTGCAAAACAAGGATTCTCCCAGCATAAAAAGTCTAATAAAGTACTTCGTGAAGATGTCACAACTACAAAGTATATATTATAGAGACAAATGAAAACTGAAGGGGAAGAATGATATTAATAAGATTCATAGACATGGACAAGAACAAACATGAACTGACTGATCTCTGACAATGCAATGAAATACACACCTCATATTTGGACTGTCAAAGTATAATGCTAACTTCCGCTTGTCAGGCTTAATTGTCTTCGAATGTCCACCATACAAAAATCTTCTGTGGCCCACCAAAAAATGAGGGAAGTTCCCACCTTGAGTTGTTACAAAAACTTCACTGTGAAGACAAACAGTGTAGTCTATAGCAGCCATCCTGGAAGAATAATTCTAGAAACAGTAACTAATGTTAAAGCTGCCACTTCACAGCAGATACCTAAAATGTTGGTCTGAAGCTAATGGTAATTGAAATAAAAGCCAGCAAAATACTGACACCAATGGTTATCGCAATACAAGCATACCTTAAATGGAAATAGCTCCTCAGCAGACGCTAGTGTCATTTTTGTTTGTAGAAGCGGAAACATTTCAAGTAGAGGAACCATAGTTTTACCCTCATCATAGATCTTTCCAGATGCCAGGTAAATAGATGTGTTGTTATCAAAGCCCATACCCCTAAGCATCAATCCAACCTGAAGCCGATAAAGTAAAACAAAATGTGACCCTGTCTGCAACTTCTACAGAGCTTATGTAATTTAGTATCACTGAATACATATATATTTGGAGAAAGATAATTTCTGTAAGACAGTAACACAGGGTGCCTTTTATTACAATTAGAACTTGAATATTCTATAACCTCAAGGAAAAAAATGAAAAATATGAAATAGGCTGATTTCGGGAGATAATTAAGTTAACAGTTATCTACTTCAGACATATTCTATGTAAAAACACAGTAGGCATCAAAATTTTCATATCTAAATAGGTGACTGTCTGGTTATAACTTCACCAGCCTTTCCTTTTTTCACTGCAAGGATATGGTAAAGGGTTGTTTCAATTGAAAAAGAAAAGGAAATATGAGAGAGAGAGAGAGAGAGAGAGAGAGAGAGAGAGAGAGAGAGAGAGAGAGAGAGAGAGAGAGAGAGAGAGTTGGCAAAACATGCAATGACAAACATCAATGGCCCACGGAGGCTGGAAAACTGGAGAAGAAGAGAGGAAAAGATGGGAGAACTGTGAAGTGGAGAACCTAGTTTCTGTTTCCATGGACAACTTACGAGAATCTATGCCGGTAAATCGATTATGGTTTCTGTTTTCCTCTTTTGGGCAAGTGTTGGATGTACTCATCCCTGCTTCTAGCAGGAGAGGACGAGGTAAATGTTTTGGTTATGTCAGGTTCAAGGAGAGGAGTGTAGCCTTCAAAGCAGTTGATGCTATGGACGGATAAAGTTTGGGAGGGAGAAGAATGACTGTCAATATTGCCAGGAGTGGGATGTCTGATGTTAAAATAAGAGAAAGGGAGAGCTGAAGGGGAGGGCAGAGACTTCATTTTCAGGAAGCCCAGGTCCTAGTTTCCAAGTTTATAGAGGACCTTCCTAGGGCCAGCAGAGGTCCTTGGGAGGGGAAGCAAGAGAGGGTTTCCCTTGTGATTTGTGAAAGAAAGCAAGGAAGGGAAAGAAGAATGGAATTAGAGCTTTGGTGAAAGAAGATGTTATGAGATAGAAAGAGAGGTCATGTGTGTACTTCACATGTCACCCACTATACCATTTTTTATTTAAGGCTCAAACTATTTTTTAATACAAAAAGGATTTTTAAAACTAGAAAACTTCTAACACCTAATCCTAAATGAATTCCTAATCCCCTTATGGTCCCTTCTAGAGAATGTGCGAGTTGGGACCACTCACATTAGATTCCCAATACTCACCCTCAAGCAAGACTAAAGATATTAATCATTCCCAGGTTGCATAGAATAGTACATAATTTCTTCCTATCTAGTGACTTGGTAAAGATATCTTCCAGTTGATTGTCTAATCAAACAAATCGATGTTGATGACATTGAAGAGAAATTTTTCTCTTATACAATGTCAATCTACTTCAATGCATTTGGTTCTATTTCACGAAACACTGGATTTTCTGAAATATACTGAGATGCCTAATTGTCTCCTTATAGTCGCATTGGTCTCTTAACCTTTTTTCAAGATCCTACAAGAGTGATCCTACTTCCTACCCATAAACTTCACATGTTGCATGGGCCATAGCTCTATTCTCTGCTTCAGCACTTGATCAAGCAACCACATGTTGCTTCTTGCTTTTCTGTGTAAAATGGTTACCTCCAATAAGTGTACAATATCTTATAGTAGACTTTCTGCCGTCCTTGCATCCTGCTCAGTCCACATTCGTACACCCCACCACATCCATGCTATTATTTTTTGTGTAAAGTAGCCCTTTTCCTGGTTGTGACTTTAGGTACTTAAAATTTGGTGGACTGCATCTGAGGTTTTCATGGTGAATGCATGAATCAACTTACTATGCTGACTGTATAAGCAATATTGGATCTGGAAAGGGTAAGGTGATATCAAACAATAATCCTCATGCTGTAGAGCAAAGACCATGATTTATTTTCATAGGAGTATCGGCAAGCGTGCATCCAAGGAGCCTTGTTTCATTTCGTAGATCAAGGACATGTTTCTGTTGAGAAACTACAATATATTTATGCAGGCAATCTCTATTCCCAAAAACTACTTCATAAGACCTAAGTTTTTTATTTCAGATACTTTAAAGTGATATCTCGACTTCAGATATTTCTTCTAGATTATCACTTGTAATAACAATGTCATCGCCTTAGACAATGATGGCGGTTATCCAGTAATGCTCTCCTCCAAACAAAATATGATGATTACAGCTTCTTTTTTATCCCAATGCTAAAATAACCCTGCTAAACTCCATGTTCAAGGGGATTATTTTAGTCCACACAGAGCCTTTTGTAATTTGCAGACCATCCATATTTTTCCTTGAGTCACGAAACCCGAATGAATTGCCATATGAACTTCTTCGTGAAGGGCTCCATGTAGGAAAGCATTCTTCACGTTGCGCGAAAATAGCAGCCACTTTGTTTGTTGCCAGAGAAAAAGAACTCTAATGGAGTTTAGCTTAGCTACAGGAGCAAATGTCCCATGATAGTCTAGTCCATGAGTCTTAGCAGAGCCTTTGGCAACAAGTCTTGCTTTATACCCTATTGATGGATCCAGACGTTTTATGCTTGACAATGCATACCCATTTGCATTCAACTACCTTTCTACCTTCTGGTAATTTTGTAAGTTTCCAAGATTTGTTCTCTTAAAGAGCTTTCATCTCTTCATTTTTATTGTGTCCATCCATGAGGGATTGACTGAGCTTCACTAATGTTAGAAACAACAAACATTGCAGCTAAGTAGTGGTTTAAAGTGGAAGAATAGCATTTTAGGAAACAAATCTTTGGATAGGATGTTCAATGCAAGATTGTTTAATTTTGCATAAGGCAATGGGTAAATAAGTATCCTGAGGCGATAAGTAAATCAGAATCCTGACTATTGTCAGACGAAGGATCAAATACGAGAAAGGATTATTTGACTATTATCATATAAGGGTTCAAATGAAGAATCAGAGATGGGATTAGCACCTGCTTTTGCTCGACCACTTGGTTGTTGATCAGTATTAACTTCAGGTTGTGCTTTCTTTCGCTGCTGGACATAGGTTTTAATTTCTAAGGATTTGACCTGATTTTGTCCATTGGTTTGAAGAGTGGAAGGTCAAAAGTTTCACTATATTGTGGACAATCATAGTGTCCGAGGGCTCTGAGGATTTGATAATAACAATCGTAGGAAGAGGGCTTATCATACCTTGTTCATTTGTCTCCCCGTGAAGTTTATCACCCCATTCTTAAAATATGGGATATTAAAAAAAAAAAAAAACTAACATCGATCAAGACAAACTTCTTGGATCAAGATTGGCTCTTGGTTGGTCTGAGCACACGAAACAAACATGTGCACCCAAAAACCTTAAAAAATGAAATGATATGAGAGAAAAAATAGAGAATACAAGATTCTCAAGCCTTCAGTTGGAAGGTGAAATGATAAAATTTGTTAGTAGTACAAATTGAAATGATACATGCATAATCATTTCGTATATATTATACATGCTCTATATCTTGGTCCTTTCCATAACCAAGCCATTGAATCTAAGTACTACATTTTCACCAGATTGACCATATTAACAACCTTGGATAAGGATTTTGTGGGGGTGAAAATTGCCATATTAGCTATTACCTACTTCAAGGTTTTCGTTAAACTCTAAGGCATGCAATGTGACAAATGAGTAGCGTGCATCGGACAGTACTGGTTGGATATAATCATGTCCCTTGATTTAATAGGATTTAATCTCAACCTCCGCATAATTTCTAATTAACCAGTCCTAATCAAAACAAATGAAGAAATAGCTAATCAAGTTCTAACTAATAGGAAACATAATTATAAAATTAGTATTCAAATTGGAAACCTATACTGTTTCTGTTGGAAGTTAGAATCCTCAAAATGGGAATTTTCTTTACCTTTGTGAACACTGCTGTAATTCTTCTTGTGCATATCCCTAAGTGGGTTTCTCACAGGTACCAGTTGGTGTTTTATACTTTCGTTATTTGATATTTCCTAACTTTTACCACTTCTTTAGAGGGCTTTATTGCCGGTTGGTCTAGGGGACCATTGTCTACTAGAGGCCAAACATTATGGAAAATTATACTGCGGGCAGTTTAGTGGGAAATTATAGCAATCTCATTAACACTCAACCACACAAAAAAAAAAAAAAAAAAAATGCTGCCATCTAACTTATTGCATGCATGGCAAGGATGAAAATATCAGCCGATACCGGTACGTATCGGCCGATACGTACCGGTATCAGCCAATACCGAACCGATATTTGGCTGGGAATTGGTATCGGTTCCGCCCAGCCAAAATACCCCTAAAATATCTGGATATATCGGCCGATATTTTGAAATATTGGCTGAATTGAAATATCGGCCTATATATCAGCCGATATTTTGAAAATATTGGTCATATATAACTATTTATTTATTTTCGGATTTTTTAAACATTTAGTATTAAAATAGGATATTTTGAGGATTTACCACAAATTTGTTTTTTTAAGTAAGTATGATTATTGCATACTTCATGTATGATAACTTCTTATTATTTTTCATGTAATTATTTTTATATTCTCAAATTTATTTTCGGATTTTTTTCATAATCTAATATTAAAATTAGATTTTTGAGGATTTCATCACTAATTTATTTTTTTAAATAAGCATAATCATTATATGCTTCATGTTTGATAATTTTTTTCATTGTTCCTTTATGTAATTTGTTTTATATTTTAAAATTCATTTTCGTATTTTCTAATAATTTAATATTAAACTATTATATATTAAGGTTTTCATTATAAATGTCATTTCTTAATTTTATATAATCATTGTATAGTTCATATATGCTAATTTTTTACGGTTGTTTTATCATCTATGTGATTATGTTAATATTTTTTGAATTTGTGAATTTATTTTTGGATTATTAAAATATGGTATTAGAAAAAAAAATTAATGCACCATTTAAATGTGCCCTTTTGAGATTTCAAATGCTAAAATGATTTGTCTTAGTTTCTATTATTTTTTGGAACTTAGCTTATAGGTAAAGCCAACTAGCAAATTATCTTAAAGATAATTCATAAGTTATAATTCTTGTTCTTACAAAAAAAAAAAAAAATCACAATTTCAGACAGGACAGTGATACAGGATATCATAACTTAGGGGGACCGATATTTTGATTTATACTTGTTACTAATGAAAAAAAATATTATTGTCCAGGCTTTTCTAATATTTTGGATTTTTTGGATATTTTTTCAAAATTTTTTGGATTAAAAAAAATTCACACCACAACGACCGCAATGGACCACGAGCCGCGACCGATACCGATACCGTATCGGTTTTTGGGACCGACCGATACCGCGATTTTCATCCATGACGCATGGCATTGATTAACAAAGACAGTTGAGTTTGGCAGGCACAATGAGAGCTATAGTGTTATTAGAAACAAAAGGATCATCTGCCAGTATAAAACTAGAGAGTTAAATGGAAATTAAACATGTTGGATAATAAAATCATTTATGACCCAACAGCATTTACCTCCAAGGGAGTAAGGGGACACTTCCCACTCATTCTATTCACACCAGGCCGTATAATCCGTCCAGCCCTGGTGAACTTTCCTTTCCAACCTCTTTCTCTTGCTGCAGTCATATCAAGTTTCTCTTGCTCCCCACCATCAAATATACAACAAGAGAAGGCAACCATATCCTGTTTAGAAGAAATATCAGCCCACACTCACAAAGCATCTCATTGAGCTCACAGGAAATGCATTTGTAAACTAAACAATGATGATGCAACAAAACTTCTATTAGAAGAGTTTCACAGCGGTACCTCTTCAAAGCGCAGATGCACTGCAACATATTTCCCTTCATTATTTACACTGTGTTCTTTCATCCGTGCCACCAAACTTTCAGCAAGTGCAGTAATAGAATCTGAAAACTTTAATGCTTTAAAATTTGCCAAGCATCTAAGGCGTTGGACAGCTGGAGGAGCATAGTGTGACAACCGATTGGCAAATGGTGAAATTCGTATCAACCTGTATTATTCATCAACCAAAGAGAAGTGTGAATGTAAAAGCCGTTAGCGAACTATGAAGACCACAGAAAGATTAACAGAAAACAACTAATAGGAGATCACTGTCAAGTAGGTATCTTTCAGAAAGGCGAAAAAATTACCCTTCACATTTCCCACCAGAGGCTTAGTAGCTAAAGAAAGGAAGTGAGGGACTAGTCATAGCTGGAATACCTTTGAAATCAGCATGAGAGCTGAAACCCAAAACTAGGGGAGGGGGAGAGAGAGAGAGAGAGAGAGAGAGAGAGAGAGAGATGCTATGGCTAAGACCAAAAGTTTGACAACTGTCATGAATTCAAAACAATGGGCAGATCTTAAGAAGAGTGTACCAGATTTTTCCAAGTAAAATTTCTTAGCAAGAGTAGAGCTAAAATTTTCTACAATTGAGAAATAGGAGACGCCCCAGTGGCAAGGGTATCTCATCTCACACAGCTGCCCAGGGATCGACCCCTAGGCAGGTAGGTTGTCTCACACGTTGTGTACCACTCATTCATGTAGCAAAAAAAAAAAAAAAGAGGTTTATTTAATAACTTTGGTTTGGAGCCAACTTAAGCAGTAAGCAATCCAGAAGCAATCACGCTCCAACTACTAATTTACACTAGGGAGATAAACCTCATTGAATATCCAGACATGGACCTTTTTCAGGCCTGACTGATAATGAGGTCCAGGGTCACAGCTTGGGAACATATATAAATTTCTCTGTGTCTTTTAGGAGAGCCCAACCCAAATATAAATAAATATACATCATATGAGGTCTACTCTAGTTCAAACTGTCCATACATAAGAACATGGGCTTACCTGTCAGACTGGGATCTATAGGGGGCCATGACAATAATGGGGATGGGGAAAAAGACGGAAAGATCTAAATGAGACTTAGGGTGTGTAAAATATCAACCCCGTTAGAGCATCCTAACCGATTGATCTATGGCCTTTGAGTTTAATGGTTTTACATGGCATCAATTTTTTATTTTTTTAAAATTCCAATCCAATGGTGATTAGCAATTGGATGGGTGTCAAGTTTGGGCTTTTGGCAATTCATGATGGGCTAGTGTATGAGGAGGTCACTTGATCATATGTTGGCTCAGAAAATAGGGTTGACTGCACATAAGAACCATGCAGTCTGTTGTAATCTGAATATTTCTGTATAAAATATTATGTTATTGAATACAGAAATATCATATACAATATACATACACACTAATTTTGATGATGAGGATATATAAATATTATATAGATTAAATTTGTATTCAATATTCAAAATATAGTAACGTATCAGATTAATATTACTATATATTGTGAAATCATATATGTAATATATAATAATTTACTAGGGATTTGACTCAAGCACAGAGCCAATTACAGGTCTAATTGGGCCCCATATGAGAATTGACCCATTCGCAACTTTATTTACATAAATAATAGCAAGGGTTCACTAAAAGGATATACAAAAATATAGGGGTAAGAGAAAGCTCCACAAAGAAAGGAATGCTAATGTGGAAATCAATTCCATGGTGGACACGTTGTCAGCACAGAAAGAGCAAACCGGAATGGCATTTGAAAATATGGAAATATCCATAGAAGAGGTTTCCAGTTTTAATTGAGGAAAACTGTTGATGTGAGAAGATGGCTCCAAGTGAGGGAAAAAAGGATTGAGATTTCAAGCTTACAGCTTTGTTGCAGAACTGAAAGGTAATGATGCTCAGTGGTCCAATGGATGGTCTAGGGATCAAGGGAAGAGACAAGCATGGTCCAGCAAGAATTGGAACTCTCGATATAGGATGGGGTTAGGCAAAAACTAAGATTGCAAGGAAAATGGAAGCAGAGCTCTGATACCATATTAATCTAGATGAATCACAGAGATGAATAAGTGTTATCTATGTTCTCATTGTATTGAAGTTATCCACATTGCAGCATGCTATATAATACAGAGGCTTCCGTTGTTACAGGAAAATGAGGAATAAGGATAGAAGAAGATGAAAAGGATAATGGATAAGATTGACTCATTCAAGCAATTAACGCTAGTTGTTATTGTTAGGTTATTTGTGCTTGGGCCTCCTGATGGGCCTGCATCTGGTCCTGTTAAACTTGTTGGGCCTGATGCAGTGATTTACACATTTGTCCCACCAGGTTGAACAGAGATGATTTGAGCATGATCAGAAGCCATGGAAGTCAAGAATGTACAAAGAAAATATAGTCCGAACTCCAAACAAGAGAAATAGCCAATAGTGCTCAGAAATGCCGAATAAACAGCTAGAAGGAAAGGAGGAGGCTGGATGTCTAGTCCAAACGACTGGAAGAAGGGGCAGATTCAGTGGCAAACAACCTTGATTCACTGACCAACCTTCCAAGTTATCTTCGTATATAGCACAGGTCTAAATTTGATGCCAATCTGATAAAAAAAATCCAGCAATTCCAATGGTTGAGATGAAATACAGACCCAAAAACTGCCAAAACTGAAAATGGCTTAAAACTCCTTCAAATGGGATTTTTTCATTAATTCTTGGCTACTAAGCCAAAAAGGGGCTTTACACCATTATATAGGAAAATAAGAAAACCTAAAACTAATTTGGACCACTCAAACACATTGATGACCAGGATTAAAACATCTACTTAAAATTAAACAACTAAACATAACTCATAAAATAAATAATTAATCTTGGTCAAGAGTAGATGGGCTGGGCGGTCCATTGGCTGGTCGGCCCATGGGGTATGGGTCTGTCCCACGTCATAATAATAATACTACAAATGTAACCTAGAAACATGTACAAATAAGGAAAAAGGTCAAAAGAAGGATTTATTATAAGCATAAAATGACAATAGAAACCCAGTTGATGGGAGAAAACTAAGATGGTGATTATAATTATAATGACGATGGCTATGATGATGATAATAAAGAAGGAGAAGATGATGATGTCAAATTGATGGTAGATCATATTTCTAGAAATAAGAGCCCATCACAGCTGGAAAGTGCTCATCATCGCAACCACAGGATTAAAGGTTTGAGTCACATTACCAATAAAAAAAATAATAGGTTTCCAAAAGGAAAATTATATTAAAAAAAAAACCTGTGTACGAAGGACTTTTATTTTTTTCGTTTATCAGTAACAAAGGAATTTTACTAAAGAACAACCAGAAAGACAAATACAACTCAGCTAGAACAACCTGAAAGACAAATAGCAAATAGTCATCCACTTAGTACATGATGTAAACTGATACATGCCAATGACCAAACAAGATAGGTATAACAAGAATACTGAACTCACTGCTCTTCAAGTAGCTTTGGAAGAACCACATCCTTGTAATACTCAATGGGAGACCAAGCCTTTACTCTGAAGTTTAAAACATTACTCATATTGCGATCAAATCTCTCCATTATGTAATCAGGAAGCTTATTGACCACCCGTACATCATTTTCCAAGGTACTGACAAAATGGTTCTCATCATAGATGTCCTTAAATTTGCTGAGATAGTAAACAACAGAATGAACACGTTTTAGCTAAATGAAATGAGAGCCACCAACAATCAACCAAATAAACACTGTTGCTTTCCAAAAAAGAAAAAAGAATCCTGCTAGCTCAATCAAATCAGTGTATGTTAAACAACAGATAATGTCATAGAATCCGTGTATATCAATAGAGCAACCACAGCTCATTTGAATACAAATGCATTACAAAAAAGACTGGAATTCAAAATTGTGATGTCCTGGCCGATTCATTCCATGGGAACAAACTTTACATTCTTTATGTCTTCTTCCTCTACTGCAAAACTTGTTGGATGGTGTTATTGAATCCCACTCCCGGAAGGAAAAAATAACTTGAGCATGCAAGTTGCAGTAAGGGTTTGTAGAATGCGAGGAAGGTGAGGCGTTGAAGTGATTATTATGTCACATTAAGAGGGATATGAGAGGAGATCAGGAGTTTTTTATAGGTAACATGAAATGAAGAGCTAATTGTTATCAGCTGACCTCCATTTGTGCTGATACACTCTGTTTATTAATCAAATGAATGACAAAATACATTTTGATTACTTAAGAGTAGCAAATTCAGAATATGAAGGGGTTCGTTCTTTCCAATGTGTATTGGCATGGGGAGTTATTGCCATCATTGGGTAGTGTTTCTCTCTTCTCCAATGAGAGGAAAGTTGTAGACTGATAATTACAGTGGTTGACCGGCATCCTTGGAAATTGGCCATTGCCTCCGTTAGACAAGCATGAAGCCAATTCTACTTGTCCTGGTGGTAGTAGTTCTCAAAGATCTCTTTTAGCAGAGAAGAACGATAAGCTGATATATTCACATTGTGGGAAGTGTCGCCATGCAAAAGAAACACACTGCGATCTAGTTAGCAAATCTAAGAATTTTTAAGTGAAACTAAACAAGCAGCCTAAAATTGTATTGTTAAGAAATCCAATACTTTTATTGAACAACTGTCCACCTCTGGTAGCAGGTTTAATGAGTTCAATAACACCACTACCATACAACAACTAGTGGTGAGCCCTTTGCCAGTAGTTTAAGTCAAGTCTTGACTCAACAGAGTTGCATGAAACTCAGCTGAGTCGGACCAAGTCTCCTCTGAGCCCAATAAACTTTCATAAAAAAATGAAAAAAAAAAAGAATACAGCAGATAATAATAATAAGACAGAAAAATATGTTCTACCAAAAAAAAAAGAAAAAAAGAAAGATAGAAAAATATGGTCTATGAATCTAGAACTATAAGATTTGTTATGTTTTACTAATTAATAATGAATTTAAGTGGCAATAGGAAGCCTTCATTATTAGAAAATTTTCGGGGCCAATGGATTCTTTTGATGCGAATGAAGCGGAGTTGTTTGCTCTTCTAATTGGGTGTCGTGAGCTATGTAAAATGGGAGGTTTTCATCCTATCCTTGAACATCATTCTTTTTCTTCTATCTAATGGGGTTCTGGAAAAGATATTCATCCTTGGAGGCTAGTGGATTGGGTGGAGGAGGTGCAAGATGTTCAAGTCAGTGGGGTGCTTCTATCCATCATATTTTAAGAGAGGCTAATATTATTGTGGATGGTCTTGCCAAGGAAGGAGTTTTTCGCAAGACTATTTCTTTTGATCTATAAGTTCTTTCAAGTGTTTTCCTTGTTTGTTGTAGTTTTCGTTGTGTCTTGTTTTTGTCTGTTTGCTGGTGGAATAAAATTTTATCTTTTATTCACTCAGTTGGATGAATAGCACCCCTAATCTTTGAATGCTTAGATCTTCTAAAATGAATGTCATTCCGATCTTCTAGGATCAATGCAAAATGGCCCTAAGAGCCGCCCAAAGCTTCTTCCATGTAGAAAATTGAGAAATAAAGTCAGTTGGGGCCTCAAAACCATAGGACCAGGACTCATGGTGATTCTTGGGTGTGGGTGGTGTTTTGATTCGATTCAGGCCATGATCAAGGCATCAGTGTATAACTTTAAAAAGTTTTAAGGATCTCATATAACTATTGGAAAAATAATAAAATTGAATTCCAAATTGGTAAGGATAAAAAAAAATTCTGTGTCATATAATCCAAATTTTCTAGTGATAACTGCCCAAAATGTTGGAAGAAATTAATTCTACAACAAGATGAGGTCCTCAATTAGTAAAACTAGTTATTAAAGAGGGTAAGTAAAGACAAACCTAGGGTCTTTCCAAATGCTATGATAATGAAAATTGGGAAGTACAAGGGTTGCATTCAGGTAGCCCGCCACAGCCACAGCATTGCATATCTACAAAACATATGGGATACTCATAAATTTTTGGCATGGTTAATAATAATTTTATTCAGATGGAAGTGAATAATAAACAATATATAATCCACAAGATGCTTTAATGACCATTTGTGACACACATAGTACATGAAAACCAAATGAAGCAAGGTATAAACACAACCGAAGTCCGTTGCTGATTCAAGCCGCCATTTGCATCAACATATATGTAACCATTTGATTCAGGCAAACCTATAATCATTAACACAAGAGACACTCGTATTAATATTTTAAAAACCAGATGGTTATCGCCCAGCTTATTGTAATTCAACTTCACTGTAAGTGCAAAGAAAAATAGTAAGAAAGGAGAGCAGAAAGAGCTGACAGCATGGTTGGAAGGTGCTTCTTGTTGCAACCCTATGGTTGTGGATTGTGTGTGTGAGAGAGAGAGAGAGAGAGAGAGAGAGAGAGAGAGAGAGAGACTAAACAAATGTGTGCATAAGGAAGGCTATTACGTTCTAAATTTTAAACAGCACCAAGCATCACATTGTTTACCAATGTTGATCTCAAGGAAGTTGGCACATATAATCTTCAAAAATTTACAATGTGAAATATTTAGGGAAAGTACATACCTCCCAATGTCTTGTTTATGCAAGGCCTCCATTCAACAGCTTTATAAGAGTTTTTCCATATGGTTTCTAGCTACAATGAGTTCAATAGCTTACGTTAAAATCCAAAAAGGAATGCAAAACTATCTATAACATAGTGACTACTGAGTGCTCGAAAAAGTCTTTGATAGAACGGAGCATCAATGGAAGTTCGTGGTTTACTTTCTAAAAAGATACATTGAAAGTAAAAAAGAAAAAAACTATAAAAGGACAGTAGTAACATCTCACAGTAGAAGCAAGGCGTCATAGCCATAAACACTATTAAACAAGGAAAAGCATCAAAATATGACAAGTATTTCAAGCAACAGCCATTTAATCACACAAACAAATCTAGTGTCTCTAAACATTAGTTGAAAGACTATGAACATGTAAATGAAATAGTATCCAACCATACCACCCCCATAACGCTTTTGGAGCAAGCATGCATGCACTTTGCAAGCTAATGAGCTTTCAATGATTAAAGGATTATAAACACACACTTAAAGAGGATGAGAAAATCCTTCCAGACGAAAATGTGTACTCCAACCATCAACTACTCTGCTTTGGCAACTTTTTGGACCCTTTTAAAGACAGAAAACTGTACTGTAAGAATCAATAAAAAGGAATCAGAGGAGATCTGGCTCAAAAGATAATTGACTCAATCTTTTCCAATCCACCATAACAAGCAATGTGCATCTAATTTTTCAGCTGAAGGGGAGATGTCCTTCCATGATTATTATTATTATTATTATTATTATTATTATTATTATTATTTAAACATATTGCAATCTTATACAATCTCACTGGGGGCCAGCCAGCCAAACACAAACAAAATTTCCCACATTCAGCATTGAAGATTAACAACATTTCAAAAACCATCACCTGAAACCAATTCCTGTTTCTTGCCAACATTCATTTCAAGACAATTTATCTTCCCAAACACAAACTGACACCACCCCCAAAAATCTATTTGCAGTTTCAAACAAATGAACCAAACAAAACAAAGAATCAAGAGAAAATCATATCATTTCAAAAAACAGGTCAATAAAGATTGAGAGAGGCGGAGAAGGAGAAGAAGAGCTGACCCCATCGGAGAAGTTATCGGCGTTCATGTCGCGTCGGATCCTATGATAGAGCTGAGGGCTCCGGTAGACGGAGCCGGGAACCCGGCGGGCGATGATGACGGGGAGAACAGGGACGTCGAAGGAGACGGAGCCCATGTAGAGGAGCATTCCAGAGATGTAGAGGAGAGGAGCGAAGAGGAAGAGCCCCTGCCGGCGGAGGAAGGCGGAGAGAATGGGCCACGTCAGGCGCTGCAACAGGTTGGGCTGCGCCAGGCCCTGGTGGCGCCCGCTCTTGGACCGGGCGGAGCGGACGTGAGGGGACCGGAACGGCGAGCGCGGAGAGGAGGGCGCCGACTGGCCGCCGCCCGTCATTCGGTTGTAGGCATGCATTTCAAAAAAACCGTCTATCGTTGGATCTTCGCTTCTTCTCCCATTCTGTTCTTGGAAGAAGAAGAAGAAGAAGAAGAAGAAGAAAGTGGGCGGTGCGGGTGCGACCTTGACCTTGGGAGAGATGGTTTAATTTTGTTGGCGTGGGTCGAGCCTGTTGAGTCCGCTGTCCGCGGCCTGAGGGGCACGCACGCATGCACGAGTGGGTCCATTCGGATTTGGGAATGTTCTCCTGTATGGAATTTTTTTGATTGTGATGTTGCTGGGCTTTTCCAAGAACTCCAACTAATATGTGGGGTCCGTCCCATCGAAGATGAGAGATTGAGAATGGAGAGGTCTTATCCTCCAATTCCTACCCATCGTCTTTTGATGTTAACATTCAATCAATATCATAACCTTGTTAATCCTCCTTTTTGTCCATGTGCTTTTTAGCATCCCTTTAAAGGAGAATCTCAGTGGGGGATCAAACTTGCAAGGTTTCTATATCATGTTATTAAATATATATATATATTATGGGGAACAAAAAGTTGTATTAGGTCATTAAATACACAAAATGTAAAAGTTTTATTTTAAAACATAATTAAAGTTAAAGAAATAAATGTAAATGTCCGAAAATAACCGCCAAATTGTCTTTCCACTAATGAAACATGAATAAATTAGAGGTCGATTATGAACACCCAAATACCACGTTCAAATTTTAGGAAGGTGAGGGTTGAATTGATAATGGTACATTATTATTTGTTTATCTCTCACCTTTTTAATAATTTTTTTTTGAGCTAATTATATCCTAATAAGTCTTTTATCTAATAGATTTTATGTAGTGAAATACCTATGATCCTATGTGGAAGTATTTTAACTTGAACCTGGACTTCACAACTTCCAGATGTTTTGTCCAAATCCAATACATTTCATGTGCTAATGCTATATGTGAGTTTATTTGTCAAAAAGGAAACATATATAACCATTGTAATACTGGAAATGGTTGGCGTTTTGGTGGATCCAGGCTCCACACATGTCCTATTCCTTGGTACTTTTCTATTGCTAGCTTTGGTGTGCACTCACTGCCATTAGTGGCAGTTTGCATTGGGACGGCCATTTTGGTTATAAAAAGCAGGGACAAAAGGATCGGTTGCTTGGTTTAATTAGTTTAACTTATCCATAATGACAAAAATCACAATCGAATCAACAAGGGAAGAAAGAGTTTAAAATGGCATTCCCATCATTTATGGCTCCCTTCACCAGATGCTCTCTCGTTGTTGTGACCTGGTTGTCACGTGCCCCTGCACGTTAGTTCATCTTATTTTCAAAACTGCTCTGCGGACCCACCCCAATCTGCTTCGATATTAGGAGCCAGTTTGATAGTAGTTTTTTTTTTCCCTTTTATTGTGTGGGGGTGGATTTAGAATTTTTTTTTTCTCAACCTGTGTCACCCGAAATGTACAATCGAATGTATAATATATGCATAGTTATTAATAAAATGATAGGCAAAAATTGGTGTAAGTGGCTTTGGACTTCATCTACTGCACTCATCTTGATGTATTTTTATATATTTCAAAATCTTAGACAGAATTTGACTTGACCCAACTAGATATCAATCTTAAACAGTTTGAAATCAGGCGACTTTGGATTTTTTGCAAACTGAAGCAAACCCGCCACGTTGTCATTCTAACTATTGGTACCTCATGAGCTTTCACAAAAACTGTACCTACTAGAGCCCAAACACATAATGAAAGACAAGAAACACTAGACAGGACATGTCCGAACTCATCTTTCTTTTTGCTGGGATGGTAGCATTAATTTATTTCTTGAGAACCCATATCAGGATAGGACACAGAGGTCAAGATTGCCTTGAAAGAAAAAAAAAAAAAAAAAACAACCTGAATGCCACATGCCCAACTACTCGCTCCCCATTCTTACTTACTTTTAGGTGGCCCATTTACGCTTTTGCTCAAAAGTGTCTCTTCAGTTTTATAAGTTATTGCATGTGTATTCCGCCAGCCGCCTAGGCCGAGCCCGTCAATGTAGCGCGCGTATTATTTAGAATTAGCAATCAGGCTGAAAGTCCATGTTGATATGGAAAACAAATTGTGTGTGTATAATTTTGTTTTGGCCCAGTTAAATAAGGGGCCTAGAAATTGTATACCTGTCCAATGGGCCAGGGGCTTTTTCTCAACCTAGGTTCTGCCCGTCTATGTAAGGATAAGGTAACGGCTCACCCCAACTTGGTCCTTCAACTCCCTAGTTATCACCCATTTAAGCCAACCGTTTTTCAGTTGAAGTTGATATGTGGGTTTACAGTCGCAGGTCATAGCATAAGGAACACAAGTCTCAATTTTTTTTTTCCATATTTTAAAAGGAATGAAGGAATCACTACGCTTTCATTGCATTCAGTTTCCAATGCCATGCGGGGATTAATTACCTTGTAAGGATTGGGTTAGGATGATGTAATTTAGACTCTTGAAATGTTAGGTAGCGTTTGGTTCGCTATAATGAAGGCTGGAATGGAATGGCCATTCCATTGGAATGACCATTCCCACGTTTGGTTCGTGAAAAAACGGCGGAATGACCATTACTTCAGGAATCACCATTCCTTTATACAAGGGAATCACCATTCCACCGGGGGGGCGGAGGAATGGCCATTCCATTCCTTTTCCAATTTTATTTTTGACGAATTTTATTTGAAAAAGCTAAATGTATTAATTTTTTAATATTTTAATAAAATATAAATAAATATTATTATATAAATCATAAAATAAACATAGTTGAAATTAAATTTAAAATATCAAAATTTTAAGAATAAAATTATATACAATGTTTGGTCACATAAAAAAATTAAAATTTATTTTAAAAAGCTAAATTTATTAATTTTTTAATATTTTAATAAAATATAAATAAATATTATTATATAAATCATAAAATAAACATAGTTGAAATTAAATTTAAAATATCAAAATTTTAAGAATAAAATTATATACAATGTTTGGTCACATAAAAAAATAAAACTTTATTTTAAAAAGCTAAATTTATTAATTTTTTAATATTTTAATAAAATATAAATAAATATTATTATATAAATCATAAAATAAACATAGTTGAAATTAAATTTAAAATATCAAAATTTTAAGAATAAAATTATATACAATGTTTGGTCACATAAAAAAATTAAATTTTATTTGAAAAAGCTAAATTTATTAATTTATTAATATTTTAATAAAATATAAATAAATATTATTATATAAATCATAAAATAAACATAGTTGAAATTAAATTTAAAATATCAAAATTTTAAGAATAAAATTATATACAATGTTTGGTCACATAAAAAAATTAAATTTTATTTGAAAAAGCTAAATTTATTAATTTATTAATATTTTAATAAAATATAAATAAATATTATTATATAAATCATAAAATAAACATAGTTGAAATTAAATTTAAAATATCAAAATTTTAAGAATAAAATTAAATACAATGTTTGGTCACATAAAAAAATTAAATTTTATTTTAAAAAGCTAAAATTATTAATTTTTTAATATTTTAATAAAATATAAATAAATATTATTATATAAATCATAAAATAAACATAGTTGAAATTAAATTTAAAACATCAAAATTTTAAGAATAAAATTAAATACAATGTTTGGTCACATAAAAAAATTAAATTTTATTTTAAAAAGCTAAATTTATTAATTTTTTAATATTTTAATAAAATATAAATTTTATATTTGGTCAGTTTAATATAAATTTTATTCCATTCCTAGTATCATTCCATCATACCAAACACAGGAATCGGAATGAGAGTCCTATTACTGGAATGATTCCTCTGTCTAACCAAACGTTGGAATAGGAATTACCATTCCTGCCTCATTCCATTCCAGGCTCATTCCAGCCTCCATTCCATTCCTCCCAGCAATCATTCCAGCGAACCAAACGCTACCTTAGTGTATCCAGCATTAATAGACCTATCACTGGAGCCATTTAAGGACGTCACTACCTTTGAATAAGACAAAATAGAAACTCTTGCCAAATTTTTATCATTAGCTTTCATAAGTACATGTTGGATCACCTGAGCTTCAGCTTATATCATTAGCTTTCATAAGTACATGTTGGATCACCTATGCTTTAGCCTCTTTGGTGAAGATCTTGGGTACACAATTAGATCCTAGATAAAGGAAATTATTACTATGGTCGTTCTTACTTACGTTGTTGACTTATGTAAGATCCAGTCGGCCTGAGCTAAGGTGGTAAATCTAGTTAAAATCCAATGTGCCAATCACCCACCAAAGAACACCAGGATAAAGGAGATTCTATAAGTCCTACATCAAAAATAGCCATGTCCAAACCATTGGCTTATAAGTCAAACTATGTGCTAACTCAGGATAATGCATTTTAAAGCTGGGCAGCTCTAAATCCTATGAGAAGAGTGGAGTTAAGCGTACTCGGTTGGAGTAGTATTAAGATGGGTGACCTCTTAGAAAATTAACAACTTGTGACAATATCAGGCTTTGAAACTGCAAAGAGGGCATGAAAGTCTCACCCATAGTTTGAAATTATGAACAAAACTAGGTCGACTCACGTTGCTAGGATTGACCGGAGTGTGGGTTCTAATTTATTTATAATTTTTATTTAATATGTTCTTATAAATTTTTTTATAACTTTAAAAATCTTATAAATTTTTATATAACTTTAAAAATGTCCTTATATTTCATGTACTATCTAAAAATGTTTACACCCTAAAAAAAACCTTAGGACAAACGGAAAAAAAAACATACTTTTTGTTAAGAGGATTTTACTTGAAAAAACCTTTAGATGTACACTAATCATGATCATGCCCCAGTTTTTAGTGTACACTGATCAGGTCCATGGGGCCTACTAATGTGTAAAAAAATATTTTTTGAAAGTGTGGTTGAGTGACGTTAGCCATGAGCCTTGCATACAAAAAAAAAAAAAAAAACTGTAGAGAAGAAAGGAAGAATAGAGGAGAAAAAAAAGGAAGAAGAAGATCAGAGGACAAAAAAGAAAGGAAGAAGAAGAGAGGAAGAAAGGAAGAGATTAAATTTTTTTCTTTTCTTCTCTTCTTGCTCCTTATTTCTTCTCTTCTTTCTCCTCTCTTCTTTTCTTTTTTTCCTCCTCTTCTCTTTTTTTCCTCCTCTTCTTCTTCCAGCTTCTTTCCTCTCTTCTTTCTCCTCTTTTCTTCTTTTCTTCTTTGCAAATTTCTTTTTTTTTTTTTTGTATGCAGGAGTCACTTAGCCCTACATACAAAAAAAAAAACTGTAAAGGAAAAAGGAAGAAGAGAGGAGAAAGAAGAAAGCAAGAAGAAGAGAGGAAAAAGAAGAGAAGAATAGACGAGAAAGAAGAGAAGAAAGAAAGAAAGAAAAAAAAACCTCAATTCCTTCCTTTCTTCTTCTATTCTTCTTCCACTCTTCTTCTTCTTTTATTCTTCCATTTCTTCCTCTCTCTCTCTCTATCTCTCTTCTTCTCTTCTTTCTCCTTTGTTCTTCTTCTTTTTTTTTCTCCTCTCTTTTTCTTTCTCCTCTTTTTTTCTTTTCTTCTCTGTGGGTTTCCTTTTTCTTTTTTTTTGTTTTGTATCAACCCCACATGAGATGCATTTTTTTTTACACGATAAAGCCCTATGGATCCGATCAGTGTACACTAAAAATTAGGACCTGATTGTGATTAGTGTACATCTAAAGGGTGATAAAATCCTCTTTCTTTAATATATATATGTATATTACAAATAGAACCTTATACTTTTTCTTTTTATTATTTTTTCAGAAATGCACAAAATATCCATGTATTTTATATTGTAAAAGTGCACAGAACCTTGAAATGACCTTTAAGAAAGAAAAAAACATACTTCTGTTGGATATATATCTATAATACAAATAGAACCTCATATTCTTTTATTGTATATATATATATATTTTACAAATGCATGCTTATATTATAACAAGACCTTAAAAGGCTCTTTTTTCTTGTATATTTTATTTAATCTTCTATAACTAATAGTGAAATTGGCTAAAAGTTAATTAAATCTTAATTTTCTATTTATATAAAAATATAAGTTTGATATACAAAAATTAATAGTTATATATTACACTATCAGCGACTCAGAGCTTAACCACTCAAAATCTCATTATATTTAGATGGAATGATTGTTAAGTAACTTAGTTTTCACAATTTTACTAGTTTTCATTTATTTTTTATTTTTATGATTTTTTTTAGAATCTTAAAATGCCTTTTAGGTTTGGCAAGACCGTACTGGTTCGATATGGGTGGCATGGATTCGTCTCAGTCTTGACCGGCACGAAGACTGGCACTAGAATTTAAAACCATGATCTCACTTCCTCGAGATATTTTGCTCTTACAATAGAGTGCTACAATTACTTTTGTTCTTACTTATAATTAATTATTACCCATGCTATAGTATGACTGGATGGATAGCTTGGGGAACAAATATGTCCTGAATGCTTGATTCAAATCTTTACCATTGAGGTAAGGATTCTTTTTTCTTTTTTTTTTTATGAAAAGATCCTTAAAATATATTAATGAGATGCCACCTCTGAATCAATAAGTACATGTTGTTTAATTATGTCTTGTGTGGAATTCTACCAGCCCACCATATCATTTACATACTTAGTATGTTTAACAAACTTATGAACAACAACATTCCATTCTCTTTCCACATGATGCATCTCAAACCTGTTAAAATGATTCAATAAAACTTTAATTTCTGCAAACAAAGGTCCTTGTTTAGACAAATTAGATAAGGAAGAATTCAATGCCTCAATTGTCCACATAGAATCTCCTCCAAGAATAATATTGCTCACCTTGATATGAACGATTATTTGAAGCCCTATTATAACTGCTAAGGCTTCAACGTCTTCAACACCATCCACCTCATTCTTTATCTTGCTCATTGTCATAATCACATTTCCCTAGTCATCTTTAAAAACTGCACCTACACCCACCTTCCGAATCTTGTTAAAGACTGCACCATCTACATTTTGCTTTACCATGCCCGTAGGTAGAGGCATCTAACGGAAGACCTTCTCTTTTCTGAAATTTTGCTTGTGAAAACAAGAAGTTTTAAAATCCTGAACTAACGTCATTGCTCCATCAATAGCTAGCCGGTGTTAAAGGTTTTCCATCATGGATAAGCACATTTCTTCGATACCATAGACCCCATGACAATGAGAAGAAGAACTCCTAATTAAAATTTGGATATCTTTCAATCAAGTCCCAAAAAAATCGGTCAAAACTTTGATGTGTAAGTTGGTCAATGTCTATGCACATAAAGCAGTCCCTCCATATAAGATGTACATGAGAACAAGAGATCAAAGCATGCATACAATCTTCAGATGCTGACAAAAATAAAGTACACGAGGTTGCATTAATGATACAATGCTTGGCAAGATTAGTTTTTGTGGGCAAGATGTCCTTACAAGCTTGCCATGCAAAAATCTTAATCTTATTTGGGACTTGCATATTCAAACAAATGGATCCAACAATGTCTCTTAGCTCCTGAATTTGAACTTTTCTCTATGCTCATATTTTTCTGAAGCCGCTATATAACTACATAGGTACTCTTCACAGAAAATTCTCCCCACTTACATTCTGCCCAAACCATAACATCACATAACATCTGAGGGCTCAAAGGGATCTCAAGGATTGCTTCAGCTTCATGTTGGAGGAAAACACCTCTATAGCTGAAAATATTTGTAAGCATTCATAAGAGCAGTGGATCATTATCTAGATCTCTCATTTGCAGCATTTCAGATAAGAAATTTTGCTCCCTTTATGATATTGGTGGCTCTTTGCTTGTGACAAAAGCTGTTGACCTGTGCTTGGGCGACAAACTGAAATGTCTTCTTGCTGCTCCTTTTTTCTTGGGAGCAATCTTGTTGCATAGCTGTGTTGACTTTTATTAATCAAAATTGTTCATGTGTGAACAAGAACAATTCACTAACCATGATTTACATCAAATTTTGGTATTGAAGCTGATTCAGTTGTGGGAAATACCATATGAAGAGCTTCTGTCTGAGTCAGATGGGTTGAGCGAACTTGAACCAATCTCATGAGTTTGATCCTGACTGTCTCCATTTGCATAATTTTGGCTTGACACCCGTTCTGTTTTCATCACAGTGTAGTTGAACTGCTAGCTTATAACAATTTTCCATCAGGCACTGGATTTCAAAATGCTCGACTCAGGCCACCATCGACTGATGTTGTTTGTGATTTCTCAAGCCTCAGTGTGGTTCTGCATTTGCTAGCAATTATTGGATTATGTTACGTTGTGGCGTTAGGTGGTTTTCAATCTTGACTAGGGTCACCCTCCCCTAACCAGAACTAGGGGAAAGAGACAAGTTGTAGGAGGAATCCAAATTTGGTAGCATCAGTTGCAGACGTCAAAGAAGCATTAGATACAGCGCATATGATGTAATAAAAAATTATTGCCTAATTATGGTTACTCTTGCATTAGGCCATGCCTATATTTAGAATCGATTGTGTAGTTGTAGGTTGAAATGTTCTTAGTATTTTTGTATTGGGTCATTCATAGATTGGACAAAAGTTGGGTTTATTGAGTTGTATTTTATATTTAGAATAGACTGTAATTGCACGTCGGATAAGCTGAATTAAAGATAATGCAACTTGAAGTATTTTTCTGAGGATCAAATGGATTAAAAAGGTTAAATCTTACAAACCGAGGGTCAAATATGGGCAAGCTATCTATCATTGAAAAGCTCGTTTCGAATAAATATCCATAAAGCTAAAGATTACGTAAATAGAAGTTAAAACGATAAAGTTATAAGATAAAAAAATTTACTGATGTGTGCAGGAATTTTAAGCACGCTCGAGCGCTTATTTGGCCGGGCTTGAGAGCCCAAGATAGTAGTTAGCGCGCTTGAGCACCCATTTACCTGGGCTTGAGTATACATACGGCAGAAGCCTACCTACTTGCACGGATTTATTTCTTATTTGTGCCAAAATTGCTTGTTTTGTTTAGATTTGGGATTTAACCCCAAGGCATAAATTATGGGCTATTTATAGGGTGTTTCTGTGACATCCTTGAGTCCCACATCGACTGGAGGAAATAAAGTGATTTAGATTATATGTAGAGCTTACACCTTTACTTTACATGAAGCCTTTTGGTGGGTTGAAGTCCATTAGAAGTAAAACCTAAAGCCCATGGGCTAATGCGGATAATATCATACATACGTGTAGAGTAGGGCGTTGCAAATTGTATCAAAGTCGACTCTTAAATAGTTTGGGTGTGGGTTTTTGCTGTGGCCTAGTGTAAGTGGATAAGTTCTCATGTGGGTGGGTCAAGAGGGTTGGCAAGCTACATAGACTTGCAGGATATTGCACAGGGACGTACAGCCCAAAGGGGGGTGGATTGTAACGTCCTCGAGTTCTACATCGACTATAAAGAAAAAAGTGATTGAACTTATATATAGAACTTACACACCTACCTTGCATAGGCCTTTTGGTAGTTTGAGACTCACCAGAAGCAAAATCGTGCGTATGGTCTAAAGCGGACAATATCATGTATGCGTGTAGGGTGGGGCATTACCAACAGACACTTTCTTTATATTCTAAGTTGAGATTTTTTATTGAAGATTATAATTAGAGCTTTTATGAGAGTTGGGCTAAAGGCTTCCAGTTTTAAAGTTGGTTTTTCTACTTCTTCGTAAGATATTTATAGCTTTACATTTTTGTAAAAGATTGTTTTCTTATTATAGAGATTCATTTGTGGTGGAAATCAAAGCACTAATAGCGGGGCATTGAAGGATTACGTGTCGAGAATTTTAATAAGAACAATTACAACACCTTGTGTCGAAGGGTTGACTATAGGGTTGTGAGTATATGTTATAACTTTGAAAATTAATATTTGATTTTGTTTACTTTGGACTCATAGTTTTTTTTCTTTTTAGGTTTCCACGTTAAATATTGTGTTATCTTTTTTATATAGTTGATTGTTTTTATTTTTTGACTATATAAAAGTAGTAATCAAACTGTAATCTAGAGTAAATCCCGGGCCTTAAAACCTTCAAATGTCATGCAAACAGTTGGAAATCTTTTTTTAATGGCAATTAGAAGATGTAAATTTTCAATGTTCCCTTTTCAATGTGTTTTATAGGAGCATTCTTTGATGTAAGTTTGTTGCCTAATACCTTAAAGCTACTTTCACTCTTTCGAACTCCCAATTCTAGAATTTGCAACTAATTACATCATTTGTTTCACTAGAATCTAGAAATAAACTTTTCTCTTCACTATTCTCTACTTCCAAATAGGGGGCCTTAATGATTTAAATATCTCCATAGCTTTGTCAGCGCTCTCTTAAAAGATCATAGAAAGGCACAAAAATGCCTTTATTTAGAGTGTTCATATTTCCCTTGTGATACTCTTGATATATTAGTCACTGAGGAACAATGAAGCTGTCCATGTGGTATATTGTTTTTGGGAAGGATTGAACCATAAGGATGACTGTCACTCTTCTACCAAAAAAAGAATGACTATCACAGCCTTGTTTGGATCCTTGAAACTTGGTTGCCTTTCATTTGCTTTACCTGTAAATCTAATTACTCACAACTTTGTTTATATTTATGGAGTGGATACTTGAAGGGAACTCAATCAGATTACGCAAGTGCATGGATCTTTTTGTAGAAACTGAACTACTGAGCTCATGTTATATAGAACCAAATGGGCCTTGAGGATTTACAGGTTACATGGGCAGCAGTCGGGTGATGCAATCCGTATGAAGGGAGCATTGCCGCCGCTCATGCAGTTTTTGACGCAAAATTGGATTTGTTGCTGTACTTGTTGAATTTATTATCATGCCGGCCCAGTTATAACATGGTCCATCACCTCAACTTGGTTGACTTAGCCAAATAGTTGGCCAGTACAAGATCCAAACTGGACAAGTGCCCATCCTCTATACGAGGACAAAGGTGAAAGTGTGAATTTCACTAGGGATGGAGGGTTCAAAGTTTTTCTACCCCACCCAGTTAAGTTATTATGAAACCTGGCTTTGGCCCAGCCCATCGTTACGTGCCATTTCCCTTATGCTTATGTCTCTGCTGGTTCGAGACATGCATGCCAAATCCATTTCGATGTTCAGGCTTGATCAAATCCTCTCGATGTAGTTAGGTCTCCAACAGTTACAAGTCTCAGTTAGGGCGAATAAAAATTCACGACCATATTAATTAAGAGCTTAATTCGTGGTTGACCAAGATGATTAAAGGGCCTTGAGTCCTGCAAACAGGTTCCATTATTTGGACTGTCCAGAGTCAACATTTCATTCTTTTAGAAAATTTTTTTCATGGGCATAAAACAAAAGGCAATCTCACAGCCGGAAGGCAGAATATTTACAATGGTCAAAAATTAAAAAAAAGAAAATAATTATTCCGAACCTCCCATCAGAAATACTTTTCTGTGAAATCAAAAAAATTTTAATTTATTCTTCCATTTTTCCCTCACACAAAGCCATTGCACTAAATATGGTCTTATTTTTGGAAAAAAATATTTTCACTTTCTACACATTGTTGAGAAAAAGAGGCGGCATAAACATGCGGTGAAAAGATAATTCTGAAAACCAAAATTCCAGTATAATAATAATAAAAAGAAAGAATCTTTGTTCCAGTCCTCAGTAGACAGGGAAATGGTCCTGGGCACTGGTGAAAAACAACCCAAAAGAAGAGGCCAATAGAAAACTAATATACTCCCCAAAATGAGAGCAAACTTTTCATAACACTGTCTGGGGCTGTCATTCTAAACTTATCAATGGGTGTGATCTCCTGGAAAGCCTCCGAAATTCGACGAATGAAAGGATACTGCAAGACAAAAATGTCCGACTCTTCAGTCTCATGGGATAAGTGGGCTGTAATGGTTTTTCCAAACAAGGATTTAAAAGGAGATGGGGGATCCTTTTAGATCCCAAGGCCTATATAAGTTGCTTTTGACTCTAGTGACTTATCCGTGCCGGTGTTGAGTTCACTGAGCAGTGATTTCAACTATCATCCTTTGTCTTCAACATCAAGGTCCATTTATTAAAAAAAAAAAAAAAACCAAAGCCTTTTCTCCACTGTATCGAGTTTGGCTACTCAAACTTTGGTTTGTTATTTTTCTCATAATTCCTATTGGAGTAGTGACAAAATTTTAGGAAATTTGCCCATTTAGGATATAAAAGACTTAGATTTTCATAAAATGATGTTGACCAAAACTTTATACCAAATGTGGGTATTTCACATCTGTCATTAATTTTTTTTTCAAGTATACCCTTTTGTGTGATATCCCATAGTGGGTGATATTGCACAAACTGAAGGGCAAATCCTTCGTTTTTCCTATTATATTTTTTCTTTTCCACTTGGCTTTTTTCAGCAATGTTATCCATTCTTCAAGCTTTTCAAGAGGTATTCTTTAACGTGTTCTTCATTGCTGCTCCTTCAAGTTTCTTTATTATTTAAAGAGATCTTCAAAAAAGATTTCAAGTATTGATCTTCTATTTTTTTGAAAGGAATCTAAAGGTTTCTCCACCACTCTTCTTCCTTTCTCTTTTCTTTTCCATTTCATCAATAATCATCATCAAGCGATGAGATGATGAAATTATGAATTGCATATCCATTGTCCACCTTGTAGAAATAATAAGATAGGAAATAAAACATTGGTTATTGCTTGTCCACTTTTTTCTTTTTTTGTAGTAATGCATGGTTTGGAAATTCCTAATTTCTTAAGTTCATTATGTTCTTATGACTTCGCAGTAAATAGGTCACGGCGGCTTAGCTGTGGGGTTTAAGTTGTGCTTAAATTCATTTGCATTTACGGCTTAGCCGTATGAAGCCTACGGCTAGGCTACGGCTGAGCTACGGCTGAGCTGTAGAACAATTCACGGCTCAGCGGGGGGTTTAGCCGTAGAAAAAGCTGGATTTAGGTTCTCTGGAAGGCTAGTCGTAAAATGACTTATGGCTTAGTTACAGTGTGGTTATGGCTTAGCCTTAATGCATTCAACGGCTTAACCGTGGTCTTAGCCATATAGTAAACAGTAATTTGAGTTTTTTTGGATTCTGAGCTGTAGAACACTTACGGTTTAGCCGTAATCTTCATCGTAAGCTTCAGAATTTTTGGAAGCTGTTTCTAAAGTACAAGTTCAGTACAGAACTCTTAAGTTTTTATTCCAATTTCTGTGATTCATTCCTACCATTTTACATTCCAATTTGTGTGATCCATTCTTACCATCCAAAATCAAAATCTGGGTTGTTCATTCGCTAGAGAATTGATTTTATTAAGCATCGATATGGGGTGGATCCCCCACTCTGAAAATAAGCATCAAAATTGTTTTAGTTTAGATGTAAAAACAAAAACAAAAACCATCCATTATCACAAGAAAAGAAAAAAAAAAAGACAAGCAATAACCAATATTTTTTTTCCTATCTTATTATTTCTACAAAGATGGACAATGGATATGCAATTCACCATTTTGTCATCTCATTACTTGATGATGGTGAGTGACGAAATGGAAAAGAAAAAAGAAAGGAAGAAAAGCGGTATAGAAACCTTTAGATTCCTTTCGAGAAAATAAAAGATCAATACTCAAAATCTTTCTTGAAAACCTCCTTAAATGATAAAGAAATTTGAAAGAGCAGCAATGGAGAGCACTTTGGAGAACAACTCTTGAAAAGTTTGAAGAATAGAGAACGTTGCTAGAAAAAACTACGTGGAAACTGGAAAATATAATAGGAAATATGAAAGGTTTGCCGTTCAGTCTGTGCGATATCGCACAAAAGGATATACTTAAAAAAAATCAATGACAGATGTGAGATATCCATGTTTGGTATAAAGTTTTAATCAACATCATTTTAAGAAAATATAAGTCTTTTATATCCTGAATTGGTAAATTTCCAAAATTTTATGTCGGCCGTTGACTTATGCAACCCTCATCTTTTATATGAGCTTCAAGTTTGTCCTTTCTCTAACTATCAACCCACTTTTGGGTCCTCTATTATAGATTTTATTTTTATTTTTATTTTTATTTTTATTTTTGGTCCTCATTTAGTTGAAGTTTATATCTTTCAACAAATGCCATGGCATCGCTTGCATGAGGGCACAAGTTGCCCATAGGTAAATGAGAGTCCTTAATTGGAAAGAAATATTTTTTTTTTAGAAAGAGTAGGAATGAGTAAGTTCCCCACACATGTGGCTAAACGTATTCAATCCTAGACCAGGCCCTCTGTTTCAATGTAGTGTGACAGTGCCCAAAACAGGTAGAAGAAAAAAAGCTGGTTAAAAGAAATAAATAAAAAAGAATAGAATAGTACGACGGAAAGTTGGAATGAAAAAAAGAAAAAACCAATGGACATACATCTACAGTTTGCCAAACAAATATCTTAGGTCAAAATCAGAAAGACAGTTTTTGAATATAGGTTCATGTTGCTTGGGCCTTAGACTGGAGCTCCTTCTATCAAAATTTATGAGCAACCTCCAGGATCTTTTTAAGAGAACCCCTTCCAATGGATTAGGCTAAGGTGTTCTTCTTTCTAGATAATCTCAAAAGAGCCCCTTTGACTAATGGTCAACACACATCCCCGCTTGTTGGCAGATGCATTTTTCTTAAGCTCAAAAATAATTTTCCCTGTTTTACTCCACGATCTGTTGCCACCTTGCCAACTCTTGTTAGATTCCATCAATGTGTGGGCCTTATTTTGTTTCTTACCGTTTGATAAGCTCACCGAAAGATGGACTGCGTCGTCATTCCTGTTATTGGGCATGTAGTGCTGTCAGTTTTTCAATGGGGGCTTTATTCTGGTGTCAGTAGACGGGCCCCGCGATTTCCATGATTGGTAGACTTGTATCTTTAGGCTTCTAGTGATTCTCATCACTGATTGGGAAATAGGAAGGGGTCCTTTGTGAAAATCTTATATAATGGTAAACTTGGTGGAACTTGTGACTTAAATGGATGCTTAACTTAATTTGATACATTTTGATCATTTCATGTCTGGAGAGTTTATAGGGTTTGTTGATCTTAGAACTCGTAAAAACTGGTTTAGAGAATTTCAAAACCCTCAAGATTAACGGTGTCTTGAGATTTCCAAATGTATTTTCCAGCTTAATTCCATTATCTTTAAGAAATCCAGTCTTCTCAAATGTCAATTTTGCATCCATCACTATTCATCTCTTTCAAATTCCATGTTTTTTTTACCCAGGGTAACCCTTGTCATCCCAGACTTCAGACTTTTAGCCTCCAGCCTAATGGTTACCCTATTATGATGAGCAAGGACTATTCGCTAAAGGATAAATACATGACCGCACACATATTATGCAGATAACGCAGAGAATGAGAGTCGAATTTAAAACATTGGGGAGCAAAGCCAAATTTCAAACTAACTGAACCACTGCCTTGACGATTCTTTAAAATTCCATGTTGGAACCTATCCTATTATAATTTCCTTAGAATTCAATATGAAGTAAGCAAGGGAGCCCATGAAAGTCAAAATATAGCAAGAGTCTTCCCATCAAACGCAATGCCATTAAAAATAATTCTTGTTAAAAACTTGATTTTTCGAAAGCCAAGTTCTTCTTAGAAATGCTTGTAATCAAACAAGCCTAACTTATTTATATCTATACAAACAGTATGCCATATATGTAAAAAATGATGGTTTGTTCTTTTTTTTTTTTTTTTTTTTGCCAACCAAGGTAGGTGGATTAGGAGAAACACCAAACACGAGATAGCGAGCATGGGAGAAAACTACTAACACAGGTAATGGAGCGGAACCAGTGATCAAGCCTTGGAGTTGGGTGATAATATTAAGACTTTTCAACCATTTGGCTATCCATTTATTTTCAAAGGATGGCCATGGTTAGTTAAGGTGATCTTTTGAGGAACCCACCAAAACATGGTCCTTCATGTAATTGTCATTATCTTGTGATTTTTTTAATTGTCAAAAAAATCAATATAGTCCCACCAGCTCTTATTTCCAACCCTTAGATATCCCAATGAGGTTATAGATTTCTCTAATAAATTTCCTTAGCTAATCATTGCTATAAAAATCTCAAGGTGTTAATAGAGCAATGGAAATACTTTTCAACATTCCTCATCGAGTGGAGCCTGCTTCTCAATACTCCCCCTCAGGTAACATCCGGTTGGCACAGTTTTTGGTGATACGCAATTTTTTAATTTTTTTTTAGCGCCGAGTCATTTCACTTGGAATTGGATATCACGGATTGATTGGCTCTGATACTATACAGTTAATCATTGCTATCAAAACCTGAAGATATAATTGGAGGCAATGAAAATACTTTATAACATTTTTCATTTGGTGAAGCTCATTTCTCAATATTCTTTAATGCTACGTTTTTAGTAGATAGTGGTTCCTTAGCCTTTGGTTTTATTATGCTTCTAAATGGTTTCCTTAAGGACCCAATATGTGCTTGTCCAAGGAGGTTGAAACGGGGGCAGTTCTTCTTGCGTTATAAGGATTGGGGCTTCAGTAGAATCTATCTTTTTTCAGATGCTCTGAAGGTTATTAGTGCCATTAATGGTGGCAAGGATTGGACATTGTCTACTCGTATTATATGGATGTTTTGGAGTAAGCTCCGCATTTTGAAGAAAGTCAAATTTTACTATTTTCCTAAGATTTTGAACGTTGGGGCTCACTTGGTAGCTAATTTTGATAAAAATTATTTCAAAGAGGCTGTGTGGTGTGATAACCTTTAAGAGTGCATGTATTATCCCCACCTCTCTGATGTATTGTTTGTGTTTTATCTTTCTTTTTAATGAAGACTTCTCCTTCTTATCTAAAAGTAAAGTCCATGATGTGCCTAGACCAAGTCAACTTGAATCCAATTAAGCTATATCGGCCGACTATCATGTGAGTCATGCACTATTATGCACGGGCCTAATTTTCAAATATATGTGCAGGGATCACTTGGACCCCACAAATATTCATGGAGCGGGGTGATTTAAAGAACTAATTATGATCATTTTATGTATAAAATTTTGAGTCCATCAGATCATCTTAACCCCTTATTTATCAGTACCCTTAGATTTAACAGTTTTATAATGTATGAACTTGCAAAATGTCAATCCAACGATTTCCATTAGTTTGAGGGAAAAAGGCCAAAGGCCCACCACATTCTGGCAAGGTGTGGATGGGGTTGGGTCTGAAGGGGTTAGATGGATCACAATGGCACCACGCGGTGGGTGCTAAAGACATGCATTAAGATCTTTTAATGTATCACTTGGGATACTCAGGTATGAACCATTGTACTCCATTGGACTTAGACCGAGACCGAGACTAGACTCTCAGTACAGTCCACAAGAGCTTGGGTCCGTATCATATCCTCATTTTTTTGGATGTGACTGTTATTTCTAAAAAGTAAGGGGCTATGTGCAAAAATAGCCCTTCTTTGAATTTCGGTTGATGTGCATGTATGCCATGAATGATGCATCTGGGTGGCCTACAGAAACAACAACATCAGGTATATATGGACAGGGAGAGAGAGAGAGAGAGAGTGTATGTTTGGTGAGAGAGAAAGTGTATGTTTGGTGTGTATTCGTATGTGACAGAAGAGAGAGAGAAAGAGATCGGTAGAGAGACAAAAGGAGAGAGAGGGTCAGAGGAGAGTGTGGACTATGGAGGGGCAGTTCGAATTGAGAATAAGTGCGAAAGGCACGAGTCAGGAGCGGAACAATAAATGGTGGCAAGAGCTGATGAGCCTTATGATAGCCCTCATCATCGTCACGTCGTTTTTCCTTCACGACTCCCCATGACTGCTCACTCTTTTTTTCTCCTCAATTCTCTGCTCTTTCTTTTCCTTTTCTTTTTTCTCTCTCTACATCTGTTTCCCAGAATTTCACGCTCTCTCTCTCTTCCTTACCCACCACACACACACCCTACGACACTTTTACTTACAAACAATACAATTCACCACCTCCTCTTATCAGTCAACCTCTTCCTCCCTCTCCTCTTTCTCCTCCTATTTAAACAAACAAACAACCCCACAACATCTCCACTTCGAAAGACAAAGACCCATCTCATATCTAAGAGAAAATTAGTTAGTTATTACTACTACCACAATGTGGATGATGGGTTGTAGCGATGGTAGCAGCGGTTTACACACATCGGATTCCTTCAACGGTAGGAAACTTCGTCCTCTCATCCCAAGGCCTACTCTCTCTGCTTCTACTTGCACAACAACAAGATCATCTTCGTCATCCTCCTGTTTCAACCATCGCATTCACAACAACCACAACATCACCACCAACCTCTTCGCCTTGCATAACCATCTTGGTAAGTAAAAGTAGTAGTATAGTAATCATAATCTCTCTCTTTGTTCTTGTTCTTCCTTTGGATGGGTACCAATTACTACAACGTTGCATTGGATTGGATATAACAGGAACAACAGAGCAAGGCAAGCGCGGAGAGAGCAGCCATCCGGTGAGTTCCCGGTGGAATCCAACGCCAGAGCAGCTTCGAACGCTCGAAGATTTGTATCGGAGAGGTACACGGACGCCGACAGCCGAACAGATCCAGCACATCACGGCCCAGCTCCGCCGCTATGGGAAGATAGAAGGGAAGAACGTCTTCTATTGGTTTCAGAACCACAAGGCCAGGGAGAGGCAGAAGCGTCGGCGACAGATTGAAGCAGCCATGGCTTTGGAACGAGATGCTGAGAGTTTGGATAGGAAAGATTCAGGTATGAAACCCAAAACACAATTTCAGGAAAGAGATAGAGATAGGTCATGGGTCCATGGTTTTTTGTCTTAGAGAGGAAAAATCCACGTATAAAAAAAGAAACACATCTCCCAATGTTCATTTTCCAAGTTAAAGGTCCATACAAAACGACATTACAAGGAAAGAGAGGAAGAGAGACAGATGGGCATTCAAAAAAATCAAGTTTTTCATATATATAATTTTTTTCTTGCAGCTATGAGTAGGACTGAAGGGTGCAAGAGCTGGACTCATCCTATTAACCACAGCATTCTTGCAGAGGTGTGTATTTATTTTCCTTTGTCTTTTGCCCAGAGTTTCTCACCAGGGTTGGTGTGAAATGGAGAGCTAGGGGAGATCTATCATTCTATCTAAGCCTATTTGATAGAATAAACAACGACCAACAATAACAATAATAACATACATGTGTACACACACGATAATTAAGGTTGAAAAGGATAGAAGGAAGAAAAAGGCAGGTAGTAGTAAGGGGAAAAAAGAAAAGGGTGTTTCATGTTGGGAAATGCAAAGGGAGGCTCAAAAGCTGCCCTGCATTCCTTCCTTTCTGTCGGGCTTGTTATGAAGTGTGCTGGTTTTGGTCCTTGTCTTCTTTTTTTCCTTCCTTGTCTTCGCAGGAATCTGCCCCATTGTCTACCAAAGCAGAGAAAGCAAGAGACGGATGGCTTCAATGCGACCGGCAGCTGCACCATCAAAGCTCTCCAGAAGAGAATGCCACTTGGCATTTGATGCATTTTTCTCCCCATCCCCACCTCATTAACACCACCCCTTTCGCTACCACTCTTCCTCCTACTACTACAATAGCAACTAGAGCAGAAATTTACAAAGCAGCAGGCTCACATTTTCCAATCAGTGGAAGCTTAGAGATTGCCCATGAACATGAAGAATCGCAGACTCTTGAGCTCTTTCCTCTCCGAAGCAATGGCATCGTCGAGAAGAAGCCATCAATGCCTGTGTCTCCACCGATAACGATGACATCAGCCACGGACAACTTAGGCCCTTATCAGTTCTTTCACTTCCTCTGAGGAAGCAACAATCAATGGAAGAAAAGACCCACGTTGTGACATTGGAAATACAGTAAAAATAGTAGTGTGTTTTGTTAACAAATAACAAAGATTGCTATGTTTCATTGCTGTCGCTATTGTTGTTTTGGCAGTGTTACTTCCTTTTATCATTATCATTCCTGTTAGTATATATTTACCCCCATTGCCTTTTATGGGTCTACTTTCTTTCTCCTCCTAGTCTAGCATCAGAAATAGAAGCAAATTAGGTGGTGTGTATAAAATAATGCGTGTAAATATAAACATCTTTCCGATAACTACTTTAGTTGTTGGTGATGTTTGTTGTAAGATGGAATGTGAAGGGTGTGGAATATGGTATATTTGATGGCGATGTGAAAAGGGTTTGCCTCAAAAATACATGCAGAAGATGGTGATCAAACCAAGAAATGTAAATATCTTGATGTTGATTTGAGGGAAATAAGAAGAAAATTGAAAGAGATTGATTTTGAAGGGTAGAGTTTGGATTGGAGGAAATAGAAGGCGATCTGGGTATGTTGGGAAGAATAGTAATGTTTTTTAATGCAGGTCAGCTGGCCGTTGTTATCCACGTGGAGGTCTGTCGAATAGTAAAAATTGAAATGGTTTAAGCAATAAGCACTCTAATATACATATAAAGAGAAGAGGTGAGGAAATCTTGATACAAAGCTAGTAGACATTTTAGAAAGAATAACAGCAAAGGCATTGCAAATACAAGTTATGTTATTCATGAGTCTGTCGTGTTGGAGATGAGATAAATTGTACTGACAAGGTTACAAAGAAGAAGATGGTGAGAATGGAGAAAACCATAGATAGAACCATTTTGAAACTTCTATTCAAACAAAAATTACTCGATAAATGGAATATTTCAATTTTAGTAGGAAAATGGTATTTCTCCACCCATTAGAGAGAAAAAAACCATTCTCTATACTTTCGCTAAAAGTAATAGAACTTCTTTCTTCAAAATAAAATTCAAACAACAAAAAATGGTTTTTCTCTAAGAAATTAAGATTTCCTCTTGTATGAGGACAAATCATGAAAAAAGAACATGTGGGATTTCTTCAGTACTCTTGAGTCTTGACATACAAAAGACTCATTAATGGTTATATTGAATAAGGTATGCTATGAGAAAATGTAATGAATGATAAGCACGTCGTCATTGGTTGCTGAACCCCCTTGTGTGATGAGAAGGTTTTCTACAGAGAACTGAGAAGGAACCATTTAAGAGGAGTTATGACATGTCATATGAGCTCTTTTCATGGCAAAATCTTGGTTCCAACCCCTTCTTTGAAGATGAGAATGCTACTTTATCACAGAAAATAAAATGTCATGCTACCAAAAATCTCAGGTGTAGAGTGAGTTTTATGGCTAACAGTTGTTTAGGTGAGGGACCTTCGGGAAGATATATATATATGGGGTAGTCCCAATGATCTACGTGCTAATAATAAAAGAATACTACCCTTATGATCAAAAGCATGCATCCCTTATAATATCCATATCTACATTTTCGATTGAGATTTAATCTTTTCATATTCATGCATTCCAAGGCTAACAATGTCTCCCTTTTTATACGAAATCAAGATCATAAGATCCAACCCTTGAAGTCCGATTAAACACAAACGCATGCACAAGAACCACTGTGGGAAAGAACTTATGGCTAATTTTTTTAAAGAAAATGATTTCTAGGCCCTTTAGAAAATAATGTCTACTTGTACAAAATAATAAGTTGTACCAAAGAAATTCTGGAAACAACTTTTTTTTTTGTAATTTTTAGAAAATTGGTTTTTATTTGTCATTTATCAATTTATGGTGTTTAACACTTGATCAATATACAGTATTTGCTCAAGTGCAAAAAAATATCATTTTTATGGTATTTTGGTTTTAGATCTCAAACTCTACTGTAATTCTTTTTCCTACACAAATGAATATAAATTACAAATAAAGAATTTTTATTTTTTGTTGCGAATTGTGTGGGAATGGGTTGGGTTGGTTCAGATTGAACGCCAAGATTAGTGGGTATGGGCCCATCCAGGCCTGAATTGTTTCTTCTAAATCAGGTAGGAAAAAACATGAGTTACCCACTTTTAATTTATACTTGGGTCCAGTTGGCCTACCCTACACAATCTATTTAAGAACTAAAAAAAAAGGGAATATATTCAGCATGACTCACCAACGGCATATTCTTTCTTTTCTCCTCTTTTAGTTATGGTTTAACTCTATTTTTTTTTCAATCTAGAAGAAAGTATTTTAAAAGGCAAGCCATATATATACCTGCGTCCATTGGAGATCGTAACGCATTCGACCCAAAAGCCAAACTTAGGCCTATTCCAATTAGTTTTACGGTTTTTTTTTTTTATGACGAGGAACCTGATTGGCCTCCCTTATGGTTGATCATATGTTCATTTTTTCTTAATCCAAAATAAGTCAACTGGAACATTGTTGAAAATATCATGATACAAGTTTTACTTGAAATGGTATTTAATTTTCCAATAATATCATGATAGATTCCGAATATTGCAATATTGAAAAATATGACAAAATCATGATAAATAGAATAAAAATGGGAAGATTTGGAAAATTTTATAAGAATGTTTCTCGATAGAATTTTGTCATGATTTCAAATTCATTCATTATTATATTTATTTAAACAAATAGTAAATACATATTATCTAAGTAATAACATCCATAGTGCTAAATGGAGGTTTCAACAAGCATTAGTGTTTATGGCATACCCTCTTCGTTTGGTTCCAAATATGTATAGTAATAATTGGTTGATCACAATAGTTCTTAATAATCAAATGGCAAAATATTGCATAGCATTTTATGTGGAAAATGAAAATGGTTTTCGACAGAGAATGATTTTCCATCATTCTAGTTTATATTTGCCTCTATTTTTCGTTTTTCAAGATCAAAGGATATTTCTAATTTTTTGCAGAATACAGTTCAGACCCAATTGGTAAAAATTGTTTTCTGCAGTCTTAAACAAGTTGCAAAACTATATTTTCCACAGTCAGAATGTTTTGCTGCAAGAAACAATAGAAACTGAAAACCATCAACAGAATGAAATCTTCAGTTCCCTTTTTTCTATTTCTTTTTTTGTGAAGAAAATGGAATCAGCCTAAAATCCTGTTAGGAACAAACATGGTCTAAGGGTACACTTTTTTTTTTTTCGCTCCATTCATATATGAAATTGAGATTTTTTTCAAGGCAAAATCTGAAAAGACTCACCATAACAGGATAAAACAGAAAATATGCCTTGGTTGAAAACGGAAGATCTTGCAGGAAAAATCTCAAAACAAATGAAGAAAAGATCATGGAAGTTGTAGGAAATATTGCAATATACTGGGGGTAACATTGTTCCTCCATTTCTCTTGAAAAAAAAAATATATGGTGACGTTTCCCATACATCAGCTATAATTGTGATGCTGGTTTCAATTCAATCTAACCTTTTTGGTGTAAGAACTCCTCCTATACAAATGACACATGTGAGTTGGTACTACTCAATTGAATGTAAATTGCATGTAACGAGAATGGAATATGAGTTGTAGTGTGAAAAAGGTCCTCACCCGTCTGCCTTGGACAATAACTGGACAGAACCAAATGACCCAATGATGGAAGGACCCCAAAAAAGGTCTCATATGATGAGATCATCATCCGGAGATCGCTGTTCCCAATTCAGAGATTCATCTGATGGGTGCCCATGTTTTTTTTTAAATAGCTAACATAAAGGGCTCTGGAGGGCTTTGTCTCCTCCCTTTTCCCTTTTATCTTCCTGTTTCTTTCGTCTACTAGTGAAGGTTTGGAAAGCCAACAACAATCTATCATCGTTTTAACCAGCATCACATGAATATATTATTGTGGGGAAAGGGTAGGGTCAGATGCAGAAGTCAGTACTGCTGCCAAAAAGGAGAAAGGAAAAAATAGCCCCAGAGGATCTTTCAATGGACTCACTCAGTGGGACCCCCTCTTCTCCACCCACATGATTTTCAGACGTAATTTTTCATTGCATTTGGTAAAATCTTGAATTTAAATGTGAGATATTGCTCTTCTTCCTTCCCCAGTATGGAAAAGATATCTCTAGCTTGGATGCCTTTACAGTGGCCGAAAGTAATTGCTTTAGTACGAGTCCTTCTACTTGTAAGATGGTGTCCGGGTCTAGAGCGGCAATGCTTTTGTTTTTTGTTTTGAAATTACATGGTAGGTCATCGTGGGTGTAAGTAAACAGGACGGATTAGATAATATGTATTTACTATTAGAAATTCAGGGTCATATATAGATCACTAATCGTGCTGAGGATCTGTTCTGATTTTGATACTGTCTTCAGTATCCTAATCTGGTCCTGGTCTGATTTTTGTAGATGAATCTGGGCCTTCTTTTTTTTTTTTTTTTTATAATTATCGGTAGGCTGGTTCGGAGCCAATTCTAGACTATAGTCATAATGTAATCAGTCAAACCAATGCAATTTCAATCATCTAATTTGGCATAATAAATGAACTGATTTGAATATAAAGGAACCGGGATCTGAGTTTACGATGTGTCCTGATTAGTAATTAATATAATTATTTGATATTTACCAAAAAAAAATTATTTGATGAGGTGGTGTGGTGGAGGAAGGTGGGGTCCAACTGAGGCTGTGAGTGATAGTACAAGGATGGAAAGAAGACCACGTGGATCTAAGCCGTTGAAAATTTTTAATTGTTTTATTTTGAAGGAGTTAAAACTTGACCATTCACCTTTCACATCCCAATATCCTTCTATGACTTAGCATGAGCCCAAGTAGGCCTCCTACGCCCACATATCCGAAAAATTAAGGGACACGCCCAGAGAGTTGTCTTGATATAATATTCGCCTCCGACAAAGCTCCTCTTGTGATATCCAAAGATCGTGTAATATTGCATCTACCATAGCTTAAAGCCATGATATTGCATATATCATATTGTGCAATATTCTACCATTACTATACGAACAGCTTTATGAAAAATATTAATATTTTAATTATTTTGGGGCAAATATTAAGTTTAAGGCTAGTTGTATGGTCAATATTTATAAAATTAAAGTTAGATCCTTGGATCTAATCCAAATATGATTCAGTAAGTGTTGTTGAAGTTTTATTAGGGTAAAGAGTGGCCTTGTTAACAATTACTATTGCTTACTAAATATGGGTTCTCCTTCAAATGGCTCATGATCAAATGACGACCTAGTAGCTGATTGATGATGGATTTTCCACTGGTTGAATATATATATATATATATAATGTCCTACTTGTTTGCAATTACAAGTCGGACAGAATTTGATATTATAAGTACAGTGATAAATGCACATTATAAAAAATTGTGGTAGACAATGATTCCACCAACCCTTTTTTAATGAAACTAGGAAGTAATCAACTATTTTAAATGTCACTTTTTGTCACGAGGTTAGATTCAATAACTCTACCGCAGATATTCTAGCAAAACAAGGGGTTGAATGGTAGTCTCCTTGGGTTAGGTGTGGTTATGGAATAGATGTTGGGAGTGGTTCAGTGCTCTTGTACCTTCTCTCTATTTTTTCTCTTTTGGTTTTGTATCCTTTGTTGCATTTAATTTAGTTTAATGAACTACAATTACTGTTAAAAAAAGAAGAAGAAGGAAAAAAAAAAAAAAAACAAATCCCGCGTATGGGGCTGGACTTGGATCATCATTATAGTACTGGGATATGTTAGTTCTTAGTTCATCCTCGTGCATTGCATCCACCTTGAACATGACTTGTCAGGTCTAAGATTGGTGTACGATAGGCCGGCCCTTGAGTTTATCAAGCTCAGTCCAGTTGGTTGTCTACAGTTTTTTAGCTGGAAAGTTGGGCGTCTAGATTGACCTGGCCCATTTGCATCCTTTTATGAATCTGTTTCCAAAGCAGCCTCTGCACAATGTTATAACTAGCAACCTCAAAAAGGACCCTTTATTACTATAAACTCCCAACTCCTGGTCAAATTGTTGATTCATTTTATCCCATCTACATGACTGAAACGCCTCCAACATAGCTCAAAGAACCTGAATTTATGTAATTTAATCGATGACTAATATTTTTCATGCAAAATATTGTTGGCAAAAAACTCCAGGCCAAGAAACAATAGTACGCATCACTAGTAAATAGAAGGTACCATATCTGACAAAAATTTAACAAGTACTGTGGGACACCATGGTTTATTTTGTCCACATGATCATCAAACAGTGAGCCCCACAGTGGATAAGTTAGGATCATATCCATTTTGAAATACACCATTCAATGGTCATGTAGGTGCATTTGATTGTGGTCCTCACTCTGTGTGCTTAATTTTGTCAGCTATGGGACTCCATTGCGATCGAACACACTACAGAGAGAATGTAACCACAGGATCATTACCCAGTGGGTCACACAATGCCAGTGGACAAGGTAGAATCATTTATCACTGTCTGACCACAAAACAAATGAATGACAACGACTTGTCCTCCAATTTTGAAGCCCGAGTCTTTGGAGAGAGGAAGACAGGTTAAAATAATCACAAACCGAAAAATATCATCAACCCATGGGAAAGACTAACTGAATGTTTTAGTTATTTTTATTTATTGAGAGCTTGACTTGAACACACAGTTTTAAAGTTGTACTAATAGTGACTATTGAGCACTGTTCGCGTTTCATTGTCCCAAGGGCTATTTTCCTCAGTAAATTATTCTTCAAATAAAAAGAGCAAAACACCAATATTTCAATTTTAAATGCAATAATGGAAGAGATCTATTTTGGTCATGTAATAAATTAGTCAAAGGAGGTTAGAGGAAAAACAAATTTTTATACTTCAAATAAGTAGTTGTTAATTTTGTTTCGATGCTGTTTCGGTCGCCATTTTGGCCTAGCCATCAAAATGAAATATTTCTATGTTTCAAAATTTTGATGAAGCCTTTCAGAATAACTTTTCAAAATAATAAAAAGTAATATATATATATGAAAGTTTGTTCTAATAGAATTTCTAGATTGCAGTTTAATTAACAATGGCGGGAAAAAAAAAACAAGCAAATCAATAAACCACACAAACACATAGGAACACGATTTTTTACATGGAAATCATCTTTGGGAAAAACCATGAGTCCTTCTCGAACTAATAGAAACCAAGTACTATTAATTGAGCAATTATAAAATATACTCATAGCCCCTTCTCTAATCTCCTCAATTTAAGAATTATAGTTCTTCTTGCATAACTTTTCATTATCACGACTCTAACGTTCATTGCTTATTGCATTTGATCTAACTAATCTTCTATGAGAAAAGATAATCTTCTATAAGGAAATAAAAACAATATTTTCTATCACTCAAAGCTTTAGCAAAATCTCTCCAATGAATCTTGTAAAGAAGAATGGGTATCTCCAATATGTCTTCTCAACTTGAGTAGCATATGGATGCCTTAGGAGTAAGAGAGGACCCTTATTTATATCCACAATTCGTGCATAGTAGTTAGGGTTTGCATTGAATACAAAATAGCAATCCCATCACAAAAAGAAAACAATTCACAAACATAAAATTGGGTTTTGTTCCATCGTCCACTTGAGCGAGTAAGTGGGTGATTCAAGGGGCAAATTCTTTGTTTAGAAAAATTCATCAGGTCTGCTCAAACGGGCGGAGCTTCTGTACCTGCTTTATTTTCTTCCAAGTTCCTGCTTTTTCTTTATATCCTCATTTCAGTTCTTCCAGTGACACGAATCATAGTCCATTCAAAAAAAAATATAAAATTACAACACAGTGGACCCCAAGTTTTATCCAACCCATGAATTAGCCAACACATATAATTCTAACAACATATATATATAGGACTTTTGACCCTGTGAAAACTATTCTCATGCACCTACTGTGAGAACTTTTTATGGGATGCACTGATATATCCTATTTGGGGATGGTACCAAGGGGGGATGGAAAGATCTACGTGGAACCATTCTAAATATCAAATTTGGCCCCAATCACATGTTCTTAACCCCTTCATCCATGACCCACAAATCCAATCTATTCGGATTGGTGCACAATTGATCAAACGGTCCAATAAATTTAGATTTTTTCTAAACTTAAGGCGTGTGATTATCAGGGAGATCTTTCTGTATTGTAAGGTTTGGATTACGTGATAGATAGGCCCCACCTAAGTTCTCAAGAAAACATGGTGAAAACTAATTCTCATAAGGTTATTTTCTATATATATGTAAAATAATAATAATAATATAAATCATGTATGTTACTTGATATGGATATTGAGAACAAAAATAAAAAAAAAGTTAAGGAAAGTTGTGTTTGCAGACTATAGGACTACAAAAATTATATACTATAAACCGACATGCATCAGAATAGACAAGCTAAAGGGACTAAAATTGGTGAGAATGGACCAAAATCAGCTAGAATTGACCGTAATGTAAACCAAAAAGTTTTTTGCCCCATTCTATCTCAGTTGAAGGTCTGAAGTTTACAGTTTCGATCATTCTAGAGTGAAAACGAATCGGAATTGACAAGTATGAAGACAAGACAAAAGTTGACTGGAGAGTGGCCAGTTGGTAAGCTATAATTGTATCTTACTCTCTTTTTAAGAACTTAATCTATGTCCCCTACTTTTTTAGATGATATGGTTCCTTAAGGTCTTTGACCCAATAAGACTAGCCCCTTCAGTGACGCTCCGCTAAAACCACACAAATACACACCAATCAAATTTGGGGTGTAAGGAACAAACCAATGCCTTATACTACTCTACTAACTCTCTAGTGGGTTACAGTCCCATCTTTATAACCATTTGTAAGACTGTAACTAATCTCCTTTCCATTTATTTTCTCATTTTATATCTTTAACTTACTATCTTATAACTAATAGATAATCACAATTAAGAATTCTAAAATATTATCTTCCCATTTATCACAATATGCAACTGTTCCTTTAAAATTTTTGTCACCCTAATGTATCAGAGTCAACTGGTTGCAATCGAGTTTGAATATCAAGAAGAATGACTTAGCTTTGAAATATGTGTGTCGCAAAATGTGCACCGACCATGTTTTGAAAAGTATTTCCACTGCCTCCACTATGGTTTTGATAAGATTTGTTGATGGAGGAAATTTAACAAAGTGATCATATTAATACTTGATACTTTTAGAGAGATGGTGGGATAAGATTAGAAAGGAACACATTAGAGTGGGTAAGGTTTAGCTTCTTAGCGATTTCGTCATCTCATTTTTTTCTATAAATTGAGATGATTTTATCTAATACAAATATGGTGGTTGTATATTAATATGTTTTATCTCAATATAACTCAACTGGTTGAAGACACTAATTCCTTTTATTAGAAAAAGTACGTGAGTTTAAGTCCTCAAAAAAAAAACAGCTAAAAAAATACAGCTAAAAGCCAAGGAAAAACCTCGTGATCTCCACTAACTTTAGAGAAATGATGAAGACCTTTAAACAATGAATTCATGGAAAGTAATTGTTTCTCTTGACTTGAGAGTATAAATGATCACTCCATCTCTTGGGCCATGGTCGTAAACTACATAGGTTGTGAAATTTTCACCCAACCATTACATATATATGTAGCTTTTCACCATAAATGGAAAGAAAGGTAGGAAACATATGGACAGTAATTTTAGGGTATCAGTGTGTTAAAGGGCCCGTGTTATGAAATATTTTGGTAGATTGATAATTTTACCATCATCCTTATTCGTTAGAAACCAATGTGATGAATCTTATGTCCATCCCAGTGCTCTGAAATATTTAATGTAGATAAATTCAATAGTTTTTTATTGTTTTAATACTTTTTTATATAAAATTCTGTGGAAATTTCTACAGTCCAATGTCCAATACTTCAATATGCGCTGCAATAAGGAATACGTTTTGCAGAGGTAGCCCATTAATCAAGGGGTCCTCATGGGCCAATCATGTGCAACAGTTTTTCTTATTGGTCCCAGTGCTTCTTGGTGTTGTACATCATCTACGTAGGCCCTGTCCATTTATATCTATTTATTGTAATATTTTGGTGCCAAGCTGGATCAAGGCCGACTCAAGACAATTTAAGGCCTAAAGCGGCAATCCTAAATAAGAAATTTTTTATTTTTAATATTCTTAAAATATTTTATTTAAAATTTATATTTTTTTCATTTTTTGTAATGCAATATTACTATTTGAGGTTTTATATTCAAATTTTGCTAATATATTTTTTTTTCAATTGATAGTATGGTTAATCTATTTAATCTTTTTTGTAAAATTGTTGATTTAAATTAGGACTTTATCAATTTTAATTTTGAAAAACTTCTTTCTATAAAAGCAACAGTTACAGGTATTGTCAATATTTTTCTAGTAAACATATTTAATATTTATAAATTATAACTAATAATATTTACACTAACTATAATAAACATATAATATGAGTTTATAATTAAATTTTTTTTAAAGCATAGAACCATAGAAGCTAATTTAGTGATTAATCTGTGTTGGTCACAAATATTATAGTTGTGGATTACTTTTAAATTTGGTGCAGCTTTTTCAATATGAAAAAAAAAAGAGATTATATCTAAAGTTGTCTTCTAAGGATTTTAAGCAGCATAGATATAGAGGGAAAAATATATAACCTGGAGGATTTTTAGAATAGAAAATAATTCTTGCTTATTTTGACTTTCAGGTTTTCTTTTCTTTTAATGGCAATATTTTCTCAATGGTGAAAATGGTTTTTAATTCATTTTTGAAATATAAAAAGATAACATTTGTTTTTTATGGAATGTAAAAAGATGATAGTTGCCTTAATTACTTTTATGATGCCTTATTCTTTAGGAGGAAAAAAATGATGATAATTACTTTTTTTGAAATTTGAAAAGATTAAAATTGCTACAATTATTTTTTTGAGGCCTTATTTTTTTTGGATTGAGAAAAAAAAAAGATGAGATTTATATTTTTGGGGGCCTTATTTTTTGGGGGCCTAAAGCAAAGGCTTTTTTAGCTCAATGGTCGAGCCACGCTTGAGCTGGATTATCTTGTGAGAAAGTTGGGTAGGCTCATTTTGCAGCAGTACTAAAATCTCTGGGCCAGCCCCAACCCATATGTCTGAAAGGCCAGCCTATATCTAGCAAGGTTTGGCTAGTCCAAGGGCGGTTAACCCTAGGGATGGCAATGAGTTGGGTCTGATTAGTTTACAGTGGGGAACAATTATATAGATCTGACCCAACTCACAACCACCCTATGCAAGCCCGGCCTGCCTTGTTGTAGGTTTAGGATATCTGATGCCAAACCTACTTCATTACAAGTCCTCAGTGACTTCCTTTGATGCTAAAGAAAACCAAACCTTTTACAAGAATAGTTTATTTTTAATATTTTATAAAATTATTTCATTAAGGAATATGTAAGTGATCAATTCTGGTTGGAATGGCCAAAATTTAATCCACCCCGAGCCCGACTCAGGTTGAAATCCATAAATGGGGATCGCAACTGGTTGGGTTTGTGTTGTATCGAGCTATATGCGGACCTCAGTAACAAGAATCTCGTCGGTTCTTAGTCTAGTTGGGTCTTGATCCTAGTAAACATGCCCAAACTCAATAGAATCTTGAGGTTTGAGCGAGTAAGGGTTTTCAAGTGAGGTCAACCACCAATGCCTTATATCAGCATGGCCCTTGTGAACCGATCTCCTATGATCAATCCGAATGGGAATATCACCAATTGCATGTTTTTTTACATTATTGATTTAAATGGCACTGACCATGAGATTGAAACAAAAATAAAATGATGTTTTTTTAAAAACCTTTTATCCTTGAGGGCAAATCAAGTGACTAAAATGATTTGATGGATTTTCGCATGTAGGTGGGTGACTATCAGATCTTTGGATCCTACCTTCCATGAATGGATATGGGTCTGGGTCAGCCTCCCAAGGCTGCGTGCAAACCCGGACATCTTGTGGGACCAACTAAGTAGATCCCAATCCAGAACGAAACCCGATTTTAATGAGCTAGCCAGCTCAGTCCGCCCGGTGGCTATAAACATTCATTTGTACTTTATTTAGATCATTTGTTCAATAAAGGCCGAGGCTGGCTTGAAAGAAAAAATTTCCCCAGTTGTCTCCAAACACATGTCAATGTCAGCTTGCGTCCACATCATCACATGAAACATGGAATGATAACATCTAATGTTTGATTGCTCAAGTCAAACCCTCTGTAAGAAGAAGAACCCAACGTCCCATTTAACCCTATTCATGATTTTCACATCATTTTGAAAGCGATCATTTCACTAATCCAACAACTTCCCAGAATGTAATTAATATGCCAGGAAATTCTAGATCCTACCCTTAGCATAAGCATGTAGATTTCAGCTTCCAGGCCACTTTCACCAGATGGGGCTTGGGAAGAAAACCCCACGAACGTATCTCTGCACATAGCAAATTCCTTGAAATCAGCTGTGTTTCTTGGTGAATAATACAATGCAGCTTGCACTTTTGGGGAATGTCGTCAGAGCCACTTGCACCGTTACACGTCTAACCCGTTTCATCTCTGCTTCACATGCGCCCATCCCCTTCACGTGCATCCGAGCACTCAATGAATATGAGAGAGGAAACAATGCTCAACTGCTCATGCATGTGTATGCATGTCTAATTGGCAGCCATTCATTGTGCTTGTGGCAGGGCAGTCACTGTTGGTATGTTTATGTATTTGCATGGTATTAAACTTTTGTTGCAATGCTTGATAATAACATTTTTAGTCGTTTTTCCAAGTTAACAGCTGATTAAGGATATAGGTGTATGAGTGGAGTGTGTGAGTTTGAAAAAGAAAAATCTAAATTATTGCAATTATACTTTAGGCTCAAAGATCAAGAGATCAAGTTCAAATGTGAAAACAGTCTTACAATAGTATTGTTTGGGCATGCTTGAATAAAAATTAAAAACCTTGTCATCTTTGCTTATTTGTTTGCTAGGTTTCTTTCAGAGAGTATTTTGTCAAAATAATGCAATGTTGAATTATTCAAGTATTACCTCCTCCTATATTTTTTAAATCATGTTTTACTGGTTCGCATGCATTTTGAGTATTCAGATGTCAAGGATTTGAATTTTGAAGGGCTAAGTTTTTTTTTTCATAAAGATGAAATCTATAATCCCAAAAAAATTTTACAAAACAAATTCCTTTAGACTCCTCCCAATGACCAAATAGGACCTAAAATATATGTATCACTGCAGAGTCCCATGGGCCCTTTTGGTTTTTTTTTTCTTTTTTTTGGTTTTTGTTTTGCTAAGCGGCGATATCCCCTTTTAATCATATATACGAACTTCTTCTTCTTCATATTCCTTCTTCCTCCTTCCTTCATGACATAGTGACTTCATGTCTTGAACTTGGGTGCAAATGGAAACTTAGTACCAAAATGCCCCAGTATCATATATACTTATTTAAATACATTATATTCGACATCCATTTTTCTTTCTTTCAATTTCTTTTTTCTCTTTTCAATCTTAATCCTGCAGTCAACCTTAAGTTACATTTATTTCTGTAGCTAGCAATTAAAGTGTTCTACAATCAGGTGTCCCTTTTAGTCATTTTATCAAACATCCTATAGACATATCCCAAACTATCACACTTTTTATACATGTCATCTAAGTGCTCTATAAATAGGCGTCCCTCTCAGTTATTTCGCCAAACATCTTAGGAGCATTTCCCTAGTGTTCTAACTCATTATCAGCTATTCTCATTCCATTTGTATCTCCTTTTCCTACCATTTTAGTTGACAACATCTAAATCCACCTCAATCTCTAATATTTTTATTTTAGCACCATTTTCAAATTTACCCATCATTGCCATCAAACCACCATCACCTGTGTGAGCTCCATCCAAAAACAAAGTTTTTTGTTTTCTAAATTTGATATAAGTGACGATATCTTCGCTTAACTGTGAAAAAGAAGAAAAAGTGAGTAGATGAGCAGGGATATCGCAACTGAAAGCATGTAAAATCACGTAACATGCTTAGTCACCAATGATATTTCCGCTCACCTGCTCTTTTTTTCTTCTTTTTCACAATTAAATAGAGATATCACAGGTTATGTTAGATTTATGAAAAAAAAAATTTTGTTTTTGGATGGTGGTCGCACAAGTGATAGTGAGAAGATGAGGTAGGTCTTTTTTGGCCTACATGGAGTCTAAATGATTTTTTTTTTTGTAAAACCTTCTAATTCCAATAATTAAAGAAGAAATTTCAAATACTTCATTAGTAAAATTAGCAACAGACGAAACTTGTCCCTTAAATTTTCTGAAACAAATGCCCCCTCAAAACTTGCCGGTCCATCACAAACAAATCTGAAACTTAGTAAAAAAAAATCTCAATGCTTTTTAGACGTTTGTGACTATTTGTTATCATGAGTACTGATGGGTCACCTCCGAACATAATGGCTCACCGTGGGGCCCACATTTTAGGATTGACTTGTTGGGTCTATACCGTCTTGCATTCACACTTTTTGCTTGGTGTCGTTGGCCATTACTGCATTATCCATCTAATAATTTAAGGAGAGAGGGATTTGCGTTTGTCAACGTGTAGGGAATGTGTTGGGTTCCATCAGTCGCAGAAAAAGGGGTCGAGAGGGTTGCAGGCGGTTTTTGAGGGTACGGCGGACGGCAAAAAGCCTATATATCTTTCTTTGTGGTTTTAAGAGCATCAGCATGACTCGGGGAATCGAAATGGATTGGGCTTGGGACATTGGGAAGGGGTTCGAACCATCTTGTTCAGGTCTTAAAACACTTCTAAATAAATTGATTTAGTGGATAAAAAAACACCGTAATATTCAATTGAGAAAACAACTCAATCAACCATTATTTAAAATTTGAACCACCTAAAATCTATATTAGCAAGTAAATCATCTTTATCTAATATACTAATCTCTAATACAAATAAGGTCAATGGGGGAGCAGAGATGGTGGATGGCACCCATGCAATCAAGGCCAAGATTTCAGACTCGATGAGACAGAGATTCCGATTTTTACTGCCTATGGTAAAATCCAATCTGCATGTCTCGTCCCTTTCCTTTCGTACCAAGACAACTGGGATCGTCCCATCAACCCCATAGGCCTCCGGTTGCGCTGCGTAGCAGCACTTTTCAATGGGGACTATAGCCCCAGATTATACTCGGACAAATATAGTGAAATTTTCAGTGCTCTACTCGACAAATATATTATCATAGCCTAGCAAAAATCCTTTCTCCCAAGTCCAAAAGAGATCATCAGCAGCATCAGGTAACTCAAGACCTATTTGCTGCCCTAGTGCATGGGAGCCATAAAAGTATCCCCAACAAAGATATCAAATCCCACGTGGCATTCCATATAGGACGAAAATACATATGAAGCCTCTCTGACAAAATTACATAATTTCATGTGGCATTTGACATGTAAAGTTGGGATGCCAAGTTTGATATATTAAAAAACAAAATGCCATTTAGTCTTGGAGTTTTTTTCATATGAGCACCATTAGGGGAGGATTTTTCCAAGCCCTAATTAAAGATTAGCTATTTTATCAATACGTTTTTGTACAACTTTCATAGTGAGTGTACCCAAGTGGTCATATATTTTGTGAAATCGTAAAGCTACTTTATGCAAAATTTCAAATTTACTTTATGCAGAATTGTACGAACTTGCAATTTTGCATCTCTAACATTTTTTGTATTATTGTCGGTTGGTAGAAGAAATTAACTTCTTGCATTATGATTTCTTAAAAAGTCAACTAGGGCCTTTTTGCTCATATTTTCATTCCGTTTTCACTTTTGTTTTTGGGCTTTTCACCACTCCATTCCTACTTCCACTAAGGTAAGTTTCTAAAACTACTCCTTTTCTTTTTTTCTTTTTTCTTTTTTTTCTTTTTTAAGTATTAGACAAGGTGACTGGGACATAAGATAACCTACATGTGTGGAAAAAGAAGATCATATATATTGGGTTACAAAGCAACTGAGCAACCTTTACGTTGTCACTCTTTTTTTTTTAATTTAAATGTGCATTTTATGGCATATTGTTTTTCCTAAAAAATTATTACATATGAGATGTAGATTAAATGTCGTTAGAATATCTAGGTATAAATGCATTATTATTTGATTGTTAATGTTATAGAAATATATAACTTTATGTTGACAAAATGCCAACTATTAGATTTTAAATTTTTAATTATTATATGTAGGTATGGAGTAGGGTTTTATTCTATATTTCTTTCTAATCAATTTTTCTAATTTTAGTGGATCCTAAAATCATGATTTGAACCCTTTAACTTATTTACTAAAGATATAATATTTTTGATATTTAGTTTTACATGTTAAATCTTTATAGATTTTGTGGGCTTTTGTGAATTATGTAATAAAAAAAATTAGTTTTTTGGTAGGATGGAGAACATTAATAAAAGGGCTGCCCATTGCACGAGACTCCCGCATAGCGGAGTCTAGAGAGGGCAAGATGTACACAGTCTTTCCTTTGTTTTGAAGAGACTGTTTTTGCAATTTAAACTCACATCCTCCAGAATTAGGGGTGTACAAAAAATTTGTCGATCCATTAAATCGATTCGATTTGATCCGGTCCGCAATTTTTTAACTGATCTAATGGTTGATGGATTGGAAAATCCTAATATGTTAGTAACGGATTTGTGACGAATTTTATCCTTAATCCGTGAATTTAAACAGATCCGATCCGTTGAAATAAAAAAAATATTTTTTTATATAAGAAAAATTAAAAGATAATAATTTCTTTTAAAAAGTTTATGTGTTTTGTGTGGTACCCATTGAAAAATATCTTCCAAAAGGTTTAAGTATTTTGTGTGTTTTGTTTCATCCTTTTGTTAAAATTTTCCTGATGAGTTTTTGTTAGAATCCTTTAAAGACCTTATGGAACTAGTAATACAATTCTCTTTAGGTTAAAAGAGTGGGATTCAGTTAAAAAGCTGATTTGATATATACTAACCAGTCATTTATACTTTTGAAGTATTCAAAATTTAGGGTTTTTGTTTAAAGATTTTATTTAGGGTATCTACTTATATATCTTTCTATTATTACTTGTATTCTGCATTATATATCTGATGATGTGGCAGTTATCTTATATCATAATCATCTTATTTATCTTATACCATAATCACCTTGTGAGAGCCTATACGATGGTTAAATGTGTCCTTTTTGATCCTATTCAAAATCTAGTCTATTTAAGACATTTCGGAAAATGAACATGTCCAATGTGTTGATTTAAACAATGACTTCATCTATTAATTTGGGAATAGTCACATAAAAAGGATAGAGACGGGACACTTATGATCAAGTTTTACTAATGGGCCACCTACAACTTTTACTTCTATTTTTATTTTATTTTATTACAAAAGAACTCCTATCATGGACTTTACTAACGGATTGAACGGTTTTAACCGATCCGGACTGTTGATCCATGGTTTCGTTCGGATTGATATTAAAGGGCAACGAATTAATGACGGATTATAAAACCATTAATCCATATGTAACAGTTTTGTGACGAATTTGACTCAATCCGATCCAATCCAAACCGTGTACACCCCTATTCAGGATGCTACCGTTAAGCCTTTACCGTTTGGTTAAGCCGCCCTTCTAGAACATTAATATATATATATATATATATATAATATGCCACTTTAATGGTATATTAGATGTTAGTAATCATATTCCAATCTACAATGATGGTGAGCAAAAGGTTGTATGGATTAGTGTTAACATAAATTTCAGTGAACTACTTGGAAAGATAATTGAAGAAACTAGTTAGGAACTTCACAATAAGCATACAAACATGCAAAGACGATGAAGAGGAAGAAAAAGATTAGGGCTTTGACGATTTAGGGTTTTGCAAAATCATGATCTCCAATGGAAATAAAACCAAGAATTTCAATCGAAGCTCTATCAAGGTGATCAATGTTGTATGTTAGTAAACAAGTTGACAAGATCAGAAACGAAGAAAAATGATGGGAAAAAGACTACTTACAAATGAAAAGCAGAGGGAAAGCAAAGAAAATGGGGTTGGACAATGTTAAAATAAAAAACTAACATCACATAAAGTAAACTTGTGATTTCGCATAAAATAGTCTTGCAATTTCGCAAAATCTATAACTACCTGAGTACACTTAGTACAAAAGTTGTAGGAAAATATATGGGTAAATAGTTGATCTTTGGTTACGACTTGAGAAAATCCTCTCCTTATGGAGTCCGTACCAAAAAAGCCCCTTTAGAATATTTTATGATATTGGCCTTATAAGAATGTAAAGGTTTTTAAATATTCGGACAAGCTTTTTATGATGTGGGCTCCCACAAGAATACAAATATATAATAAACTAATAAATTTGAGATATTGGTTAGAGTTTCTACTTTTAGAGGTGCTTAATTTCTCACGTTCAAATTACGACATCAGCTTTCAAATTTGACTGCAGATGTCTTTAGAATGTGGAAACATCCTGCTTATACTCTTGCAGTGTAATCATCCAATTATGTTTGGGATCACAGATGTTGATTTAGTCATTTAGAGGCAAGATTTTGTGATAGATTTTATGCTGCTGAATGGTAGGATTGCCGACTCTGGCTGAAACAATTTGCGGACCAGATGAAGAAACGAGGGGAACTGTCAAGCTCGGCTCTGCTCTGCTCACATGGTCCGGTCACGGTTGGGTCTGCTAAATGCTATTAGACTATCTAACTCAATCCAAGATTACGTGCCAACCTACTAATTAAATATAGGTTGGGCCTATATGCGTTACCCTTGAGCTGTAAAAAAGCTTTCAATCTGGCCTGGACATGCAACTGGGTATAATGGGCCGAATCGGCCTAGTGTCAAAACCACGTTGGACCGTTATTAGAATTCTTTCTACCTTAAATTCATATAGCATTATATGCACACCGAATTGAACAATGTTAACATAAAACAAACATTGACCATATACAAAAGGATTTTAATGATTTTATCTTTACATTTTAAAGTTCATATTTAGTTTGGAAGCCCAGATCCAGCTCTGAACTTATGGGACAGGCTCCTAATGGGCGCAGTCGAGCGTGCCCATTTTCCAGACGGTTGAAACTGGACAAAGACACAATTGTCCATGTCGACCTGGACCAAGAGAGGCTCCTCAGTTGTAAATAGTCTCGGACCTTGGCACAGGTCAGTTAGAACATGTTACAGGTGAGGCCTAACTTGATCCTCCTATTACTTCCCTGTTGTTAGAGGGATCCACTTAAGTCCGAACCTTCAATTTCAACTAATTGGGCTGTGCTATAGTGTCTTGCATGTTTCACATTCAGGGGCCTATTAACTGCCCCAATAGCACGCCTGTGGTGGTTTCCCTTGCCATTTCATTCGTTCCCCTTAATATCATGCCAACTGGGCTCAATTTTGTCCCATCTCGCTCGAACTAAGTTCCAAGCGTGTGCCATAGCTAATATTATAGCAGTATGCAAAACCTAATATTATAGCAGTATGCAAAACTTTGGGCAGGGCCCCATAGTAGAGGTTTTAGGCAGGCATAAGCCCTGGCCTGAGTGGATTCTGACCAACAGGTTAGGCCGTTTATCCCAACGAATAAAGTTGCTAGTTGTGCCTCCTTATTCGTTAAATTATGATGAAGCCCAACTTCTATCAATCTAAAACAATTTTCTAATCAACCATAAATTCCATTACCATTTGCAGAACAGTGCTACGATTTTTTAAGGAACACCACTCTCAGATTTAACCTTGTGTGTGTTGGAAAAAGCAGCATAACAGAAACTACCCATGGTCGGCGGATCAACCACAATGAACAGTCATTCACATGAATACAGCAATTTTACATGGTTCGACAACCTTACCTATGTCTACAATGAGAGAACTCATCTATTATGATCCCATTTCAATCCCCTAGAATCTAAGGTTACAGTATATCAATATATATAGTTTTTGCTTTCTTGGTCAATAAGAAAATAGATACATAATGACTAAAATAAACCGAGACATCAATATATATAGTTTCTGCTAAACCAAACGATCGATTCGATTAAACTGGAAGATAAGACAAAACCCAACAATCTCTACTGGCTTGGATTCCGCAAATCCTCGGAGCTACCTTGAGATATTCGGTCATGTCTTTACGTACCTTGCTGAACGGTACGTCAGTACACCAACGGTGTAATCTTCTTTCTTCAACACTCTAATATGTTAAATTAGCAGTTCTCGTACACCTTGCTGAAAGGTATGCGTCAGCACGCGCTATAGTCAAGCATGGCTCCTACACCCCTTAGTTTGGATGTACAGACAATCTTAGCATTATTTGGTATCAATCAAGTCTAAACCAACTTAAGATTTTCCGTACTTCGCTGAAAGGTATACTTTCGCACATGCTACTACTAAGCGCGGCCCCTATACCCCCTATCCCGGGTGTACAGTCAATCTCATTATTGTTTGGTGTCGATCAAGTTAAAATCAACTTGAGATTTCCTACAATTGCCTCCTTTGACCTCAATACCCCTGTCTTGAACCTCCGAAGTGCCCTATATTTGTTGCTACATGCATGTATCTTTGCAACACAATGAACCTAACTTCCATCAATTAAGACAAAACTGAAGACCTTACCGAATCTAGATCTCGCTGATTCCTTGTGAATCCTTCATTATGTCTCCATTCCGATGTTCCTCCCATCAAACTTGCAACTGTTCTAGCTTGTTTTAGTGGGACGAGTTAGGTATGACTGTATGACCCGATGCTAAACTGGGTTACTCTAATATGAACAAGACTGTCTTTTCAGAGGAAATTATCTCTGTTCAGGTCTTCTCTTCCTGGATTTCAGTTAGGTGATATCATCGAAGATCCATCTTCCAATGATCTCGTCGCATTTAACTTCATTTGAACCATGGATTTCCTCTCATGTTTTTTGATGTCTCCTTCATTGCTTTACGTGAAAACACATCTCACCCTCCATGATGACTAATGTTTCATTTTCCACTTTCATAACTCCACCCGCTACAGCCTTTAAAATCTAAGGCACCCAAAGAAATCCAATTTCGTAGCAAACCCAGAACATATATCACATCCGTTAGGGTCTAAACAACATTATCATATACCTGGATCTCTACCGCTCTTATTTTAAATGCTCATCAATTTGTATTCTCCCTCATATGAATAGATCCATCAACAACGAGAGTTATTTGCATCAAACCAATTTTCAGTTGAACACATGAAAGGAAGAATCTGAATGCCAATATCATCAATCATCAACCCAATCCATACTTGTAGTGACCAAAAGTAATTTCCCGTCATCCGAATTTGAGCTTTCTTGCACATTACCTCATTCTAATTCTGATTCTTTTACTTTTCTTTTATTTTAGCATGCCACCCTTTCCCGATCCCCTTGATGCGGATCTGAGATTTCTATAAAGTCTCGAAGTAATCTCCTATCTATGACATCAAGCAACAATTTTCAATCATTGCAGTGTTACGGAATCTAACACTTTTTTCTGCTAATACCTTAAGTCGTTTATTTGTTAAACACTTCAATTTGGCCTATGATGCTTGAATCCATTGTTATCATCGTTAATCATTGGGTTTTTGAATTTTCCCAGTTTCTCTACCAGCCAAACTGCCAATATCTTCTATTTGCCTCATAGATTTCGTCACCATGAGCACGTTGGAAGAAACGGATTTGAAACTTAATTTCGGATGGCTTCGACGTGGCAGAAATAATTTTTTGTACTCTGATTGGTCAAACATGCATGTTGACCGTTGAATTGCCAATCTTCTTCCATAGGCGCGTAGTTCTACTCGCAATGAGTTTATAAGCACAAACGAATCTCCGATTGGACACCTGATTATCAAGATATTGCATAAACAAACTGAGCCATCATCTGGTTAATCTGGCTTTGACTTACTCTGCTGACATCAGCACTGCACCTACTCGCAAACTGGGCTGCAGTCTGCACAATGGGTCAGGTTCTCCCTGACTTGACCTCAAGCTGCTTGTGCTGGGCTGCTGGTCTACGGGTCAGGTCCGAACTGACCCAACCCAAATCTAGGACCAACCAGATTATGAAACCAGGTCCAAGACCGCAGCTCCTCCTTCCTTTCTATTCTGGTACTGCAACCAAAACCACTGCACCACCCAGATTTCCAGCGGTGTCGGCGAGATGAGAGATCTCGGAGAAGCCCAGAGATTCTGGATCCGCTGGCTCTTCTTCGTTTCCGGTGGCCGAACTAGGGCCCGATCATCTACATCTTGCTCGAAACAAGAGATGTTTCGACCTGCAACCAAGACGAAACCGAGCCTTTGTCTGTCCTGTCCTCAAAGGCTGGCAAACTGGGCACAAAACCCCTCTCCATAGTACACTCAAGCCATAACATCTGAGCATTCAACACTATCTTGATTGATGATGGCTCATTGGATTTGGATGATCTAGGGCCTCTTAGAATTAGTGAGATCCCTAAAATATTGATAAAAGGAAGGTGGACATCAAATTTTATCAACAAAAGAGTGAACAATTTTGATTGAACCAAAGTTATTGCCTGAAAAGGAAGAACTTGGATTCTTAGTTTTGGGCCAATAGTATGTATATCATTTGGGGCACGTTTTGCAGAGTGATTTCCGCCGAAACGGATCCACATCTCCCTACTCTTCTGAATAGCTTTGTTCAGTGCAACGTTAAGTTACTGTAGTAAACCATGAATAAATAGACATTATACCCATTCTTCCTCTGATTTCCAAGTGCTACCCCATTTGCAGATTTCCATTTTCACTCCTGCTTTCCATGTGCCCACGGTGCCACACAAATAAGCCCCGGCCACAGAAAACAGGTAAAAGTTTTCTGAAATTCTCTTTATTATGGGGTGTTCATCCTTAACAACGTGACTTATCACCATTACTCTCTCTCTCTCTCTCTCTGGGGATCAAAACAAGCCTTTCTGAGGAGATTCCAGAGCTGGTCCAATCTCGGAATTGGAAGCCTAAGTCTGGCTAATGTGGAAGTCTTTTGCAATTTGCTGATAATCTTACCTCTCTCAAAGCTATCTCCAAATTAGCTCAATTCATTTTTTTACCCCGTCCAATTCTATGAATAGGAAGCCGATAACAATCAACATAACCAAAGCCCAGTTAGTGCTCTCCAATCAGCTGAAACATAATGACAAAGTTGAACTTAGTAATCCAAAATGTTACATCTGGATTTCAATTTCTGGGGATGCAACTGTCCTCGGAAGCTATAGAAGCAATAAGAGTCATATTCTTGGCAGGCTGTCGCACTCTTTTCCAGGCTATAGATGATGACTGAAATGTTAGAAAACAAACAAACATTAATGAACTTCGATCGAAAGAAGTTGTTGAAATCAAAGGCTAGGATTCACATAATATTAGCAAATGCTAAATGAGGCAGGCAGAAGGCATACCTATAGCCCTGAGAAATAAGATGAATAGTCTGGATCCTCAATCAGGTACTCGGATGGCCCGAATAAACCATGGAAGCACATCTATTCCTCCCTAGGTGGACCTATATACACCCTATTGGGGGCGTCTGCTTCCAAACCTATATGAAAACTTTGAGTCTATCTATAAAATCTGCACAAAATTTTTAAGGTGCCTTTCAAAATCCACATGAAAATCTTGCATAGACCCTCAAAACCCAACTACTTGTTTGAGACCACACTCCTCAAATGAAATTTCCGAGTCCCCTACTGCAATCCCTAGACACCAGTCTTGGGAGGCTAGAGGAGGGACCGTGGAATGGATATCCAAGACCATTATCACATCTTTTATCAAGAAAAAAAAAAAAAAACAAAGACCATATCACATCTCTAATCTTTCAAAATTTTTAAACTTATGCGAGGAGTGAATAGCCAATCGTGAAATGAATAAATAGGTTCAAACAAATCCGTCGTTGCGGAAACACCTGTAAGATATTCCTGACAGTAAAAGCTTCCCTCTCCCTCTAGCGCTAGAAGTTCTAATGTAAGGAAGCCAAGCGGTTTTGCTTTGTTTGGGGGGGGGTTGGTTCGCCCCAAACCATGATGACATGAGAGCCTGAAGTGGATGGTTATTAGGCCTTCAACATCTTTGGTTATAGAATATTACTCATCTTATGCAAACTCTGGAGATTGCTTCCGATTACTGTTGATAAATTATGATTTATGGAAGGAACCAATGAAGGTCACACTGCATCCCCTGTTTGGAAATGGCTCCTATAGTGCAGATCAAATGTAAACAGTAAACAAGCTTTAGTTTTTTGTACAAGTGATCACAAGGCAATTGGCTCTCTTCCTGTTGCCGGCTATAGAGCTATAGTTCAACTAATTAGAGACGTGGATTGAGTGCGAAGTGTGTGACTTCCACATCCCCCATTTGCGTTTGACCATAACAAAATAGGCCCTCCATTAGCAAAAGAAAAGGAAAGGTGAAAAAATATATCCCCTTCCTCTGCTTCTGCAGGCAAGCATGTACTTACATTTAGGTGAGAGTAGTAGAGATTGGGTGAGGTGATAGAGCCCTCAGGTTAGGCAAGTATACCTTCAGTGACGTGAAAGAACCTTCGAGTGAGTACACCTCTTACCACTGAGCTAAGCATGTTCTTACCTAGGCAATCCTGTGATGCATGTTTTCTGCTAAGCCATCTTTTCATGATTCTAACTGCATTGGCCTTGCTCGAGGCCCTGCATCAATTCACACTATAGATCCCTGCTCCAACTAGGACTACTATAAACATTGAGAACAAGACAATGATTATTAGTTTCTTTTTCATAAATTTTATTCCTACATTCGTTCTTTCTTTTTAGATTCACCATTACCTGGAAATAAGATCCACCTCATTGAAAATGATAATAGCTAAAACCAACATTTTCCAAGTAAACTAGAGTGGACTAGCAGTAATATTTCATTCACAAACTCTCTGATTGATCCTAGCGTTCATGTAGCATGGCATCATCATGAATCATCATCATCATCAAAGCTTCATCCCATTGCTTTGTGTTTTCTACTAGCACAATCAACCCTATTGTGTCCTGTTTTCCTCATTGCTTAGTTTAAAGATCACAACTGATATAGACTCCCTCAAACATGAAACCTTCACTAAATCATGGAGTTGGGCAAATTCAATAACATTCACATTGCACCAGTTTCAATCATCAAATTCAACATATATCACATGAATGAAGCACAGTTGGAAAACACTATGGAGAAGTATGATGGATTATTGAATTCCCATTGGCAAGGGCTGGTTGGAAATGTAAAACTAGGGTGGCAACTTTTCCTTCGAAATTGGGATGGTATCACTGTTCGTTGTACATGAAAGGTGGCGCACCCATCATCCAAATGGGCATGCATTGGACTCAAAATGGGAAGATTTCTAAAAGAAGGCAGAAGTCAATAGACATCTAAGAGCTGTAAGCCTGCATCTCTCTACTTTCTAGACGTTCAAAATTGCCAACTCAATAGATTTCAAGGGCAGGGGCCAACCACTGCAGGGTCAAGCGGCAACTTATACTGGCATTCTACAGTAAAGTCCTCCTGTAATTTATTTGCAGTTAAGAGCATGATTATTCTAATATACATGAATTAAAGCCAATAAAATAGATTCTCTCTCTCTCTCTCTCTCTCTCTCTCTCTCTCTCTCTCTCTCTCTCACACACACACACACACACACACACACACACACACATAAAAAACCAACCAATTTTGATGCAAGTAAGACACATGCCATTCAAAATGCCTGATTGAAGGGTTTCAACTAGATTGTCACTGAAAAAATCTTCAACTTCCTAGAGTTTGCCTGAAAAAAAGTAAGAAAGATACTCTAGAAAAAGGAGGACAGAAGGAGCCAACCCCAGCAAAATTCTCTAACAGAAATTAAACAGCAAGAAGATTCATGGATATGAAGTAAAGTGTTCTCTCCCTATGACTTATCCATGATGACTGGGGCATATTGAATCAATCATGCAGGGTTCCCAAAATGTCTTCATCCCTGAAGAGATGATATTCTTTGTCATCATGAAGCTTGACTTGGGTGCCTCCATACTCAGGCAAAAGGACAGTGTCTCCCTCCTTGAAGGCTACAGGGATCAGATTTCCGTTCCTGTCACGGGCACCTGGTCCCACTGCTACCACCTTCCCAGAGTTCAGCTGCAGCCCAAAGAAGAAGAAGAAGAAGAAGAAGAAGAAGAAGAAGAAGAACGATAACAGATAACAAACACATAGACAGAATAAATAAGCAGCAAGGGCCAACAAAAAGAAAAAAAGGACATGCAAAGTGGTAAGCAAGCAATAAAAAGAGTAAGAGTAGATAAATACCTTAGAGATCTTCTCAGGGAGGAGAATACCAGCAGTGGTTTTGGAAGGAGGAACAATCTTCTCCACAAGTACCCTGTTCAAGCTCGGAATCAGCCGCTTCGCCATTGCTCTCTATCCACCACCAACAAATAATAATAACAATAAGAAGAAGAAGAAGAAGAAGAAGAAGAAGATTAGGGTAATGTAGTAGCTGGTGGCCGCCCTGGTCCTGAAGGGTTTAGATGCTTCTAGATGCCTGTGGAAGAACTAAGAAGAGATGTTTTTAGGGTTTTGGCTTTCAAAGTACCCGGTGGACTGGGGTAAGCCCTTACTCTTGTAGGCCGGGTCTAAGTTGAACAAATGCCCCACAATATTTTTAGTCCCCTGGGTACCCTATTTGAGCTTTATTCAATTGTTCCTCACCCTTTCAAGGCCCAAGTTTGGAAAATGAAGAAAAATTTTGTTTTAACCAACCCGTAAACACTTTGGCAATTCAGTGTTCAATTTGACCATGCTTTTATTTTGCACTTGAACTGGTTCAAGTTGATATTTTTTACATGATATGATAAATATGTTAGATTTGGGATGACAATTTCAACCCAGCTAACAAGTACTATATTAGATTCTTGTTGGCATACACATTCCATCCACAATATTGGTGCTCAAAGCCTCAAACCCACCTGACTCAATCACTGTTTATAGCTTCACGCTGGGTATGATTTCAGGTCATCCTGCTTCACCGAAAATTTGCTAGCCCCAGAGGGTGGAAGCGATTGATAAGAACCATAGTTCTCAAACTTACCAGTGTCCAGGGGCTGGATCATGTTCACTTAGGCCTGTTCCAAGCTTAGCCAATTCCGTCACTGTGGCTAATATCCAGTCCCAGATCCAGCTCATATCCACCAAATGTTGGTTTGGGTTCGATCATTTAAGTATGCAAGAGATCCAAATCTCAGGCCCAAGCAGATTTCACGGCCCTAAAACACGCCCCAATGCAGGGTGGCCGTAATTCATCCCTCTCTTGATGTTCCCGCGCACCAAGGAAGAAAAAACATGGAAACAAAAAAGAATAAAAAATTCCTATGCCATTGATCAAGGGGTGAATCTCTGGATCCACTGTCGGTCTTGATCAACGCCTCGGCCTACAATATTAGTAATAGGGTCGAATTATGTCCCTGATATGATGGCATTCAATTGGGTGTTTTGCAGAGAGACTTGAGCTGGAGTAAGTTGCCTGCACGTGGGATTCTTCCACAAACTAGACTGTTGACTTAAAAGGGGCTCACAAATGGTTTGTCATCTCAGCCAGCATCGGCGAATTTAATCTTGTCATCCCAGGTTAATATCATCTTTACAGATCCTCTTCGTTAGTTCCTGGTCTTCAAAATCATTGTGTTATAGGTTGACCTTTATTTATTAATGGGTGATTGCCCATAATTGAGAATATGGAAGAAAAGTTTGAAAAAATGTGAAAAGGGAATTGAAATGAGAATGGTGGAACAACGGAAATAGGTTTCAAATGAGAAATGATGTTGGGCCTTAGTGGAGATGGGGGTGCAAATTGGGATGACCTGGGGAGCAGTTGTTCAGAGGGGCAAGGGACCACTTTCTAGTGCGAAGATACTAGAGTGTGGACGACGATGGTGGGAATTTCTTGTGCTAGGTATGTTCCATCTGTTATGGCTGGATTTTTGCAGTTGATGGGCCACGGCGGTAAGGGTTTTAGTGGACGACTGAACGATTCATAATTTTCAGTTGACAACTTTGTTTGGAGCATTCTTTCAGCATACGGCGTCCACATTTGAATTAAATACCATAAAAATCGCTTTCAACAATTATCACATAAAATTTTATTCTAACCAGAGATATGCCCAATGTGAAATTGATCAGGTGAGAAAATTATGATTTAACTCCCTTTTTTTGTGTTATTTTATTCACTTGTTTTGAACAGGTGAGCTTTTCTTTCCTTTTCTTTATTCTTTTTTTGGGTACCTTACTTTGGGGGCTGAGACCCTCCCTCTTGGATGAGGAGAAGGAGACCTCACGTAAGACAGCCCTCCAGTGAAGGAAGGTGACATTCTCAAGGTTAGAACCTTAAGGTAGCGTTTGGTTCGCTGGAATGATTGCTGAGAGGAATGGAATGGAGGCTGGAATGACTCTGGAATGGAATGAGGCAGGAATGGTAATTCTCATTCCAACGTTTGGTTAGACAGAGGAATTATTCCAGTAATAGGACTCTCATTTCGATTCCTGTGTTTGGTATAATGGAATGATATCAGGAATGGAATAAAATTTATATCAAACATTGTATGTAATTTTATTCTTAAAATTTTGATATTTTAAATTTAATTTCAACTATGTTTATTTTATGATTTATATAATAATATTTATTTATATTTTATTAAAATATTAAAAAATTATTAAATTTAGCTTTTTAAAATAAAATTTAATTTTTTTATGTGACCAAACATTGTATATAATTTTATTCTTAAAATTTTGATATTTTAAATTTAATTTCAACTATGTTTATTTTATGATTTATATAATAATATTTATTTATATTTTATTAAAATATTAAAAAATTAATAAATTTAGCTTTTTAAAATAAAATTCGTCAAAAATAAAATTAGGAAAGGAATGGAATGACCATTCCTCTGCCCCCCCCCCCCGGTGGAAAGGTGGTTCCCTTGTATAAAGGAGTGGTGATTCCTGAAGTAATGGTCATTCCGCCGTTTTTTCACGAACCAAACGTGGGAATGGTCACTCCAATGGAATGGCCATTCCATTCCAGCCTTTACTACAGCGAACCAAACGCTATCTAGGTAGTTAGGTGAAATCCGAAGCTTTTAACCACTAAGATATATAAGAGGCCATTTTTTCATATAAAGAGCTTTTTTTTTTTTTTTGCAGATACCCCTTTAAGGTTTATAGGATTTCTAAATAAGCCACCGTAGTTCTAGTATTTGTAAGTAGGCTCTTGCCTTCTCATTTTAATACCTTTTTGTGTCCTTAAAATGAGTAGACTTTCAATCACCAAAATTTTTTAAAGTGAAATGACACTTTTGCCTATCTCTTTTATCCATATATACATAATTTTAAGATCATGGTATTATTTTTTCTCTTGTAAGATTAAGAATTACATTTAGTGGGAGAGTATCCCCTGCATAAATCTAATCATCTCAATCTATGACCCATTTCATTAAGTCTAAATCCATCATGATTATAATCAACACATGTACTTATAATCAAATCTAATTTATCTTATCTATACGTGGCCAACCATTTGATTGATAAAAGTTTTAAAATACATGATTAAATTTTATATGCATGAGAGAGTTATTGAGAGATAGGGCATTGGGACATGGGATAAAATAATAATATACTCAACTATCATTTTTGTAAAAATTAAACACAAATCTCATGATGGTTGCCAATTTTTGTTAGGAATATTTATTCTAGGGACTTGGCATGTATTGAAATGGAAAAGTAAAGGCTTATTTACAAATAAAAAAAATCACAAGCATATTTACAAATCCTATAAACCTTAGGAGGGTATTTACAAAAAACTCTTTATATAAAAGCCTGATGTTCAGATTCATATATATTGCTCAATGCAAGTAATGGCATACATCAACGGATGGGGCGAGGTTATGATGATCTTTTCTCAATCTTGTTTGATTGAAGAATACCAAAGTTGATTTAAGCTTGACCACACGGACCGTAAATAGGCTACAAATGCAATATAGGGTATTCCAATGTATCACCTTTTTTTTTTTTTTTGTTACCCTAGCTATAAGGTCTAGGACAAACCCTCGTGTGAGGGTAGTAGACCCTGGGAGGGTAGTGAGTGGACAGACATCGAGAGGGGCCTTCTTCAATATATCACTTAAGCACTTTCACATACATGCTCAAGGATCGATTCCTAGCTTTACTTTCATACACATGCCCAAAGATTGATTTCTAACCCTCAAGTTGAAGTAAAACTCCCCTGGACCAATAGCCCGATGTAGCTAAAAACTCACACCAATTCACATAAGAGAGGAGGGATGTGGGAGGGATCCAATCATAGTTGAGCCTTACATAAGATGTAACTCCTCATAACAACAAATAGATCACCTAATCTTTATTGAAGAGTCCCTACTCCCTACTGAATTTTCCAAAGTCACAAAATTTGGTGATCCTCTTAGTAGGGCCCATTTATTAAAATCTAAAGATAAAATTTCAAATGAGGCCCTAAGGTTTTGCTTTATTTAAAAAAAGGACACAAGTTTCAAAAATTTTTAAATTAGTCCCAATTTTTTCCAAGAAGTTTTCAATTAAGGACATTCGTCTATATAAAGTTAGCTTTTGGCAACTTTTTCCCTCAATTGTTTTTAAAATACACAATTTACCTTTTATTAAAATATATTCCTTATTTAATTCCTCCATATTCTCCTTATCCTTACGATGATTAATGACAACTAGTGTTTTTACAATGATCGGCTGTATATTGTAGCTGTTAAAACCATGTCATGGCTTTAAATGATTAGCAATTTGGTATTTTAAGAAAATTAAGAGAAAAAGTCGCCAAAAAGTACCTTTAAATGGATGGAATGTTTTAATTGAAAACTTTATAGGAAGCCTAGGGACTAATTTGAAAAGTTCCAAAATGTGTGTCCTTTTTTGAAATAACAGAAAACCTTGGGGCCTTAATTGAAAATTTTCCAATAGCTGGAACTCAAGATAAATGTCCTTTCTTTAATTGGCTTTTGGCACTTATTAGAATAAGAGTTGGGTCAATTGTTTAATTGAACGTATAAACATGTATTATTTTGTAAGCAATAAATCTCATGAAGGGCCCACAAGACATTTATCCCAAAGGTTTGGTAAAGCATTATAAAATTTAGCCATCAATGCGGTGGCTTAGTTGGTTTTAACCTTTGGTTCGCTACCCAATTTCTCAAGTTCAACTTCCGCCACTTGTGCTTTAGGTAATATGTGTACAGCCATGTATGTACTCTCAAAAAAATAGTCATTGCTCGTTAGAATTGAATAACCTCTACGCTAAAGGCTAAAGGTTTAAAAATTGGACTATCGAGGGGTTACTTGGGTCATCAAAAAATAATAAAAAACCATCATAAAATTTACCATAATTATTATGGGAATCATAGGGTATCAGGGGTTGAGAGGACTGCCCCCATAGGAGGGAATTGTTATGCAAGTTACATCTCTCTTGCCTTCTTGGTATTCTTCTTTTGTCTCTTTGTTTCATTTATATATTTTACTGAAATATTCTTGTTACCGTCTAAAAAAAATGAAAATCATTGGATTCCGAAATTTTTTTATGAAATATTTGTGGTGGAACGGTTTTACACGCCTTCTTGTCAATTAGTTTGTTTACATTTTGTAGAGAGACCCGCAAACAGGATTTAAAGCATGATAATCCTGATGAAAATAGGGTGTTTGTCAGTCTCTCCACCGCCTAACTACATGCAGAATATAGTAATCATTTCATCTGGTTTGGTTACATGCTGCCTACACTAATAAAGTCATGGTCATTCAAGAAACCTAAGCCAAGCTGAGCGCCAAGTTTGTACGAACCAATAAATATGGATGGTTGTCAAATTTGGTAACTAGTGATTGTGAAGGATCTTGACTTTAGATTGAAGATAGGGTAAGCCTTGACTTTTTGTACTTGTAGGAAGGTGGATATCAAATATCAAAAGAAAAAAAATATCAAATTATACTTGTAGGAACAGAATGCATTTGAATTCATACATTAAGTGGTTAAAATGAAGGTCAAAAGTTCGTATACAAAAATGATCATGGAATAACTTTTCTTTTAATGGAAATTAAATGAAAGGGAAGATGAGAAATGAAAGGCCATCAATCATAACTCAAAACTTATACAAGTCAGGTCCCATGTACATTCTTTTACCATATTCATTCCTCACCTCTTATCATTCAGACATCATCTTAATAATTTTTTAGCAGAGCTGATTTAAATATGTAATTCCAATGTAACCTAATTCCAACAAACGGACCCTTATATGTATTTGAGTGTCTTTTTTATTTGTAAGAATGCATTTGATTTTTTCTTCTCTTTTTTTTTTATAAGAATGTATTTGAATTGTTGGTGTCTCCCATTTTTATGGTCAGAAAACTTTCTCCTTTTATTCTTCTATCCAAACTATACCCAAATTTATATGGGCCGGTGACCCATCGTTATTCGTAACAGCCCTGCATTCAACACTTGCCAATTGTAATTAAATGCAACGCTCAACCAACCCATCCTTTTCTTCCTTTCAATTCACAAGAATAAAGAAGAGGGAGGAAGAGAGAGCCAGCCAAAGAGAGAAAAGACATCAGGATATTTTTGGTGTTAACAAGGGTCAAGTGATCAACGCCACCTCCCAACTAGGGCCGCTTCCAGCCGTCGATCTCTAGAGATGAACGGCTGGGCGCAGCTGGTAAAATTCTATGGGATGATTGCAAAAAGTCTTATGTCAAGAGCCCTACACAGACAAATCCCAAGTCCAAACTCCTCTTTCTTCTCTTTCTTGCTTTCACATTAGCCCACGGCTCTCTCTTTCTCTCTCTCTTATATCCTATCTATTAGAATCAGAAGTTTTGGTAGAAAACCAAAGTTCAAAATTTTGTCGAGCTCTTTTGCTTCTCTTTTGTTTTTCTCTTCCTCGCTCTTTCCTGCAGGGAAGAAAGAAAAAAATGGTCCGCAGAAGCCAGTCCTTGAAATCAGCAGTTCTTCTCTTGCATTTCCATTTTGCACTTCAATTTTTTACTATTTCCATCGAAGCCCTTAACGTCGGCATTCAGAGCAACGATTCATCTGTGGTAACTCTCTCTCTCTCCCTCTCTCTCCCCTTACATACCTGTATAGATGATATTTGTGTGTTTCACTTTTCTCTGATCTTCTTCCTTTTCTTTTGTATCTTTAACAGAAAAATGAATGCAGTAGAAAATGCGAATCAGAGTTCTGTACAGGTACTGCAACTTATATATATATATATATATATGTATAAGAGAAGAATATTAGTATGCATCATCTCTCGTTATAGATGGTGAGTGACACTTTATATTTAAAAATATTTATGTAGAAAAAAAATATATATATAAAAAATGAATATTCAAGTACAAATAGGAAAAACCATTCAAGCATTTCTCACCTTGTGCTGGGAAAATAATGCATACTAACATACATATATATATGAAAAATAATCTTATTAAAACTAGTTTTCACCTTTTTTGAGAATTCTAAGTAAATTCCATTTATCATCAAATTCAAACTTTGCATACACAGCAACTCCCCTGATAGTCACTTGCTCCAAATTTCGGTTAAATTTAAATTTATTGAACCATTGGATCGACTGTGCACCAATCCAACTAGGTGGACTATTGGATTGACTGTGCACCAATCCAACTAGGCTGAATTTATGGGCCACGGATGAAGGAGTTAGAGACATGTGATTGGGGCCAAACTTGATATGTTGGGTGGTCTGACATTGATCTTTTCATCCCCTAATCCCTAAATGGGTTCTGACGGTAGATACATGAGAACAATTCTCACATGATGAAAGCTCTCTCTCTCTTTATATAATTCTTAGTCTTTATTAGAAACTAGGGTGATGTTAGCTTATTCATGTATGAAATCCTGGCTGCTTTTATATCCTACCCTTCTTTGGATGGTCCACATCCTAATGTTCACCTAGGGTCCATTGAGATTTGAGAGGCTTAGATTAGCATGTGGCACATCCATGGTAGATCCCACTTGATTGAAGGTTGGGGATTTGAAGTTGTTGCAGAATCTTGAATGGGTCTGATTGATTGATATGGTTATGATGCGCAGTGCCTCCATTTCTGAGGTATGGGAAGTACTGTGGGCTTCTGTACAGTGGCTGCCCTGGGGAGAAGCCGTGTGATGGGCTGGACTTTTGTTGCCAGGCCCACGACGCTTGTGTTGAGGCCAAAAATAGTAAGTTTCTTTCGTTTTCTTTTCCTCTCTTTTTAACTTATTCTTTTGGGTGTATTATATTGAACAATGACCAGAGCTGCCCTCTACCCATGGTCAATTTTAAGATTATGCCATCTTCAATTCCTTGTTGAAATTCCATTTATTTGGACAATGAGCAGGGTCCACGGTATGAGCGTATAACAGTGGTTGGTGGCTGTGGGTGCAGATGGCTACCTGAGCCAAGAGTGCAGCCAAGAGTTACTAAATTGCGTAGCTGATGTCAAGAACGCTGGAAGCCCTTCCTTTCAGGGGAGCAAATGCTCAGTTGGTGAAGTTGCGGATGTCATCACTGTGGTCATGGAAGCAGCTCTAGTGGCTGGAAGAGTTCTTCATAAACCATAACCACTGTTTCCCTTATTTGAGAGAGAGCGCTATTAGGGTACAAATGCTATGTGCGAAGCCGTCTAATGAATAATAATGTTTGTTGACAAGTTCAAATCGGACAATATCCTATGTTCTTTTAGTTAGGAAAATTTCAAATAAGACCTTAAGTGTTTGTCTTTTTTTTTTTAAAAGGACATAAGTTTTAAAAGAATTTATATTAGACCCTAAGTTTTACAATAAACTTTCAATTAAAGATATCCAACTATTTGAAGGTACTTTTTGGTATTTTTTTTCTCAGTTTTCTTAAACTACTAAAACTGCCAATCTTTAAAGCCATGACATGGCTTTAACAGGCACTATATACTGTCGATTACTGTGGGACGTTAGTTATCCTTAATCATCATAAAAATACTGGAAAAAAAACAAGAAGAATATAGAGGAATTGAATGAGGATTTTATTTTAATAAAGGGTAATCTGAGTATTTTTTAAAAGTTGAGGAAAAATTTACGAAAAATAGCTTTAAATGGATGGATGTCCTTAATTGAAAATTTCCTGAAAAACTTAGGTATTAATTTGAAAAGTTTTAAAACTTATATCCTTTTTTAAAATAAGATAAAAACTCAGTACCTTATTTGAAAAATTCCCTTTTAGTTAAGAATGGACGAAGTAATACATTTTGTCGACTAGTCAATTGCTAATTAAAACCTCATTTAAAGGTGTGGAGTAAAAGGTGGTTTTCAACCTAAATTGCCAATCTCCTATCAAATAAAAAAAATACTTATATTTCTGATCAATATAAAATTAATTTTTATTCTAAAAAAAGAAAAGAAAAGAAAAGCAGGAACACAAGGTTTTTATTGTGTATGTTAGTTAAATTTTAGAGCATTTAAATCGATTGTACCAAATCGTGTTAATATTTGGCCCGCCGCTGACTCACACTAAAACTTTTCAACACCACTTATTCTTCACATGCATCATGGTGTGGCCTTCCATCATGCTAGTGCATTAAATAGTTATGACAGATTTTTAGCTGGATTTCACTCTTTAAATATAGGGATAAGTGCCAGAGCTGATAAATGGTATGTGAGTAGCATAATTTCTATGCTAAACCAAGACATATATAATAGTGACAAATATAAGTTTATAGCTGAGGATGCAATATTTAACAAATTTTTACCATAATACTGTAATAGTTCAAAATATCGTCAAAACTGAAAATATCTAGAGAATACTACGATAACATTAGAATAAAAAGGAAAAAAAAATAAAAAATAGATAATTTTATCAAAAAAATCACCCTATATGGCTTCTACACTAGAAAACCCCCTTTAATTATGTTGGGAACGTGCTTATTTTAACATAGAAGGACCCTTGTTTTTGTGGGGGGGGGGGGGGGGGGGGGGGGGGGGGTGTTGTGATTTTCTGAACATCACTAGTTGTGCGCATCCACGGAATCACAAGATCAAACAAGAACAAGCCACACACAAGAAGAGACACCGAGATTTACGTGGTTCACCCAAATAGGGCTATATCCACGGGCACAGGAGGACGAACATCTTCACTATGACAAGTAAAGCAGACAAGAGATTCCCACACTCTCACATCATCTCTCCTATGTGGTGTGGGAACACCACGGGTAACTGCCGCCGCCGCCGCACGCAAGGTCTAGGGTTACAGACTATACAATATATAATCTCCGCTTTCTTGGCCACCAAGAAAGCCCCGGTACAATTACCAAAATACCCTTGACCTTAAACCAGTCCCTGGCTAACCCAGTGACTCATCCGGCTAAACCGGAATACAAGACATAAACCTAACAATCTCCACCTTGGCTTGAATTTCGTACAACTCGAACTACTAGGAGATAAAACCGGCAATGTCTTCACGTACCCTGCTGAATGGCACGTCACTACACCAGGGATGCAGTCTTCTTCAACACTTTGACATGTTGAACCAGCACATGAACTTTGAGCAAAGTTCATCTCTTCAAACTCCACCTCGAACTAAAAGCTCGAAACCATTGACGAATCTGAGTGATCTCTGAATCACTCACCATCCTGCCCCATCTTCAACATCACCATGAAGATCCAATCACCACAAGCATGCAAGCAAAACAGATCGGGAATACAAGTTCAGATGACTTCACAATTGCAGAAAACCTCTGCCTCCGAGCGGTCAAAAAACACCATTTGACCGGGCCTCCGATCAATCAATCAAACAAATGTTTGACAACTGCTGACGCATCAGCTCCTCCTTGCTGCTTTTCCGGCTTGGCTCTGGCAAGATGAATAACATCACATGCGATCATGTGAACCCCAAACGAACAACTTCGTTTGAATCAGCAAACCCTTTGTAACTAGGCCGGCGACTCCTATTATTGGGTTTGCAACAACAACCAGGTCGAGTAGACCCGATTTTAGCCTCAATCCACATCTGTTCAGATCTCCTTCAAATTTCTGCATCAAGTTCTAAATCTCATCACCACGAGCACGCTGGAAGAAACGGATCTGAAATCCGACTCAGGATGGCTCCGATAACGTAGAAACAAGTTTCTACGCTCCAATCGATCAAACCTCCTCCTTGACTGTCCAACAGCCAATCAACCTCTTCCACTGCGTAGATCTGCTCGAAACGAGTCCGTAGGCGCAAACGGATCTCCGATCGGATATCGGACGATCAAGATATTGCAGAAACAATTTTCAGCCGTTGAAACTGGTCAAATCTGGCCTTTGACCGATGCTGACATCACTGCTGACGTCACTGCACTGTCTGCTGGGCTTCTGGAGCGGACCCGGGTCGGGTTCACCTGACTCGGAACTAAACTGCAATATGCGCTGGGCTGGACCGTTTGCTAACAGGTCGGGTCGAACCTGACCTGACCTAAACCGAACCCGCTGTTGATCTCTGGGCTGGACAGTGCAAACACGGGTCAGAACCGACCCGACACGACCTGAACTGGCCCGGTACTGCTGACGTCACGGCTTGCTTTCTGCCGGGCTTCTACAACGGATCTGGGTCCACCCGACCCGAAACCGACTTGGAACTACTTCTGCTGGACTTTATGCATAAACAGGTCAGATCTAGACCTGACCCACTAGACCCAGCCTAAACCTGAACTGGGCTGCTTTCTCCACCAGTTGGGTGTGACCCAACCTGAAACCCGGAACCCAAACTGTTACCTGTTTTTCTGGGCTCATTCATCATGGGTCAGGTTAAACTGACCCAACCCAACACCGACAGTCATCCCCTTTCCTCTATCTCTGTTCTGGTTTGGGTCTGCAATCAAACGGCGCCTAGCTGTTTTCCTCGGCTGCAGCGGACAGGGACTGACGGTGGTTAATGGCAGCGGGGTTGCACTATCTGGCGACGGCCGGCCCTAAACGAACATTGACGGTGCAACAGCGGTGCTTCAAGCGATCTGGTTCTGCAACCCAGTTGCAGACGGCAGAGATGCAGCGGATCTCTGCTGCGGCTCCGGCTGCTTGGTCCGGCGACCAGCGGCAGGCGCGGCGACGGCACGGCAGCCTGGAAGTCTGGCGAACGTGGTGGAGACAGCAGAATCCCGGCGACAATCACGGTGAGTTCGAAGAGCAGGTTTTTTTTTTCTCTAAGATTGCAAGCACCAGAGAATTCGTTGTGAAGTGTCGCCCAGAGTTTCTTCCTCTCTCTACCTTCTCTGTTTTGATGAAACAGAGATCACAAACCGAAACTTCTTCTCTTGTGATCTTCTTCAGCAACGTGTGGCCCTCCCTGAGATCACAATCGATCTCTGTAACAAGGCAGCCAACGAATTCGCCGATCCTCAACAGTGATCTGAACCCAATCATGCCGTTCCGTTAATCCTTACATCACAACTGCTGCGATCTAACTCCGAGATCTGAACAACCTGGGAATGCTTTTTCCTCCGATCCAAGCGAGACCGGAGAACCCAATCTCGTCTTCTTCTTCTTCGATGGTGGCCCAACCAGAAATCATGAACCTGATCTCAGTTGATCTTCATGCGCACAACCTCTAAGCCATCGAGCGATCTCCACCTCGCTCAGAAACCCGAGGAACACCAACCTCGTCTTTGATACCAATTGTTGTCGCTCTGATACCAATTGTTGTGATTTTCTGACAATCACCTGTTGTGCGCATCCACGGAATCACAAGATCAACACGAAGAAGCCACACACAAGAAGAGACACCGAGATTTACGTGGTTCACCCAAATAGGGCTACATTGTTGTCGCTCTGATACCAATTGTTGTGATTTTCTGACAATCACCCGTTGTGCGCATCCACGGAATCACAAGATCAACACGAAGAAGCCACACACAAGAAGAGACACGAGATTTACGTGGTTCACCCAAACAAGGCTACATCCACGGGCACAGGAGGACGAACAACTTCACTATAACAAGTAAAGCATACAAGAGATTCCCACACTCTCACCTCATCTCTCCTACGTGGTGTGGGAGCACCACGGGCAACTACTGCCACCGCAAGATCTAGGGTTACAGACTATACATATATATAATCTCCGCTTTCTTGGCCACCAAGAAAGCCCCGGTACAAGTACCAAAATACCCTTGACCTTAAACCAGTCTCTGGCTAACCCAGTGGACTCATTCGGCTAAACCGGAATACAAGACATAAACCTAACAATCTCCACCTTGGCTTGAATTCCGTACAACTCGAGCTACTAGGAGATAAAACCGGCAATGTCTTCACGTACCCTGCTGAATGGCACGTCACTACACCAGGGATGCAGTCTTCTTCAACACTTTGACATGTTGAACCAGCACATGAACTTTGAGCAAAGTTCATCTCGTCAAACTCCACCTCGAACTAAAAGCTCGAAACCATTGGCGAATTTGAGTGACATCTGAATCACTCACCATCTGCCCCATCTTCAACATCACTGTGAAAATGCAATCACCACAAGCATGCAAGCAAACAGATCGGGAATACAAGTCCGTTGATCCTTACATCACAACTGCTGCGATCTAACTCCGAGATCTGAACAACCTGGGAATGCTTTTTCCTCCGATCCCAGCGAGACCGGAGAATCCAATCTCGTCTTCTTCTTCTTCGATGGTGGCCCAACCAGAAATCACGAACCCGATCTCAGTTAATCTTCATGCGCACAACCTCTAAGCCATCGAGCGATCTCCACCTCGCTCAGAAACCCGAGGAACACCAACCTCGGCTCTGATACCAATTGTTGTCGCTCTGATACCAATTGTTGTGATTTTATGAACATCACTAGTTGTGCGCATCCACGGAATCACAAGATCAAACAAGAACAAGCCACACACAAAAAGAGACACCGAGATTTACGTGGTTCACCCAAATAGGGCTACATCCACGGGCACAGGAGGACGAACATCTTCACTATGACAAGTAAAGCATACAAGAGATTCCCACACTCTCACATTATCTCTCCTACATGGTGTGGGAACACCACGGGCAACTGCCGCCACCGCCGCACGTAAGGTTTAGGGTTACAGACTATACAATATATAATCTCCGCTTTCTTGGCCACCAAGAAAGCCCCGGTACAATTACCAAAATACCCTTGACCTTAAACCAGCCCCTGGCTAACCCAGTGACTCATCCGGCTAAACCGGAATACAAGACATAAACCTAACAGGGGGGTGGGCGCGTGTTTACTGTTATTATTGATCTATTTCCACTTGTATCTATGAAGAACACCAATAAAAGAGCTTAAACAAAGCAGAAAATGGCAATGTGAGGCCCCGCTTATTTATTATATATATTATTTTATTTTTTTAGTGGTGTTTAGACTTGGATTAGAGGATTAGAGGTCCTTGGGATTATTTTGATCATTCCAAACCCAACCCACTTAAAATACTTAAAAGACCCACTTAAATAGGCCAAAACTTTTCTTTATCGAAACCATGCCAAAAGTATACTCATTGGGAATCTTATTTTATTTCATGAACGATGGAGCTTACGGTGACCCAATCCAACCTTTGATTCACAAGTTATGGCCAAAACAATTTTTAGCCCAACTATTAAATCAATGGCAAAATTGTAAATAACTCAAAACCCCATTTCCCCTCAATTCTCTCTCTCCCAGCGCTCATCTCTCTCCCAGCGCCCGTTTCTCTCTCCAGCGTGAATTTCTCTCCCTCCCAGCGCTCGTCTCTCTCTCCCAGCGCCCGTTTCTCTCTCCAGCGTGAATTTCTCTCCCTCCCAGCGCTCGTCTCTCTCTCCCAGCGCCCGTTTCTCTCTCCCAGCACGAGACTCTCTCTTCCAGCGTGAGACTCTCCCTCGTTTCTCTCTCTTCCAGGCGGAACTCTCTCTCATTTCTCTGTCACAGGCGGGATCTTCTCTCTCTCTCTTTATTTCCTTTCCATTTCTTTTCTTTTTCTCCTTCTTTAATCCCACCCAGCGACGACCCAGCCTCCGCTCATTATCTATTGTTTTTTTTTTCTTTTTTCTTTCCTCTTCATCTCTCTGCCTCCTTCTCTGTTCCGCACGGTGCACCCTTCTCTCACCTGCCGGCAGCCATTAGAGGATCCAGGCTTCTCTAAGATCACTACAGGTTATCACCCCTTCATCTTTTCTATTTCTCTCTATTTTTCTATCTTTTTTCCTCATATTATTCCTCCCTGTTGCTGCCACCGGAATCTGTGCAGACCACCGTCGCCGGAGATTTCTCTCCTACGTCCATCTTCCTCCTAGAGCCTTCATCTTATCGGGGAACCCATTCTCTAAAGATTTCCCCAAACCAAACAAGCCTTGGGTAATGTTTTCCTCCCTCATTAGCTAGGCCATTAGAGTTGTGATTTAATATAGATTTAACATGTTCATTAGTTTTCTTCACTACATTGTAGGTTGGATTTGATTGGGTTTAGATTTATGCGATTTGGAGCTTGATTGGATTATTGGTGGGCTTTTCATTTTTTTTCATCAAAGGCAAGTAGCATGTTTATAACTTCATATATGTAATTACCTTGATTGTGCTCTACATATTGATGGATTATTTAGAAAGAAACCCATTTCTAACTAAACTCACGTCATACTTAGATGTATAGGTGGAAACCCCTTTTAATCGCCTAAATGTATTAATGATGAGCAACTGCATACCAGTGTCTATATTGATAAATGGTTTATGATGAATGGAATGGAGAGTGGATGATGATGATTGTGTCATATTAGAAATGAATGGGTACGATTGATGGGGGACCCACAGGAAGTGAAGGCATGATTGATCATGCTTAGATACTTGCATACAAGTTGGTAAAAGAATGAGAATATAATTCTCCATTCGGAGAAGAATTTCCAGATCGCTGCTAAGCACACTTTGCAATAAAACTTAGTAATTAGGAATAAAATGGGTATTCTAAACCCAGACCTTCGACACCACTTGAATTATATCTAACCCGAACAATAGACCGTAAAACATGCCCATGTGGATTCAGGGTGTGAGCTTTGTGTAACACTCCGATCCCCTTTGAGCCGGATTAGTGGCTCATTAGTGTGTTTTCCTGTTGTTTTATTCTTTCGGACTTGGTTTTGGGTCTTGGATAGGTAGTTGAGTAACCTTTGACCTGAGATAAGTAGTTCTAAGCCCTTTTTCGTAATTTTGCTTTTGCTTTGCTTGCATCATATTTGCATCATCTTGGTGTCAGCACGTGTATTTTGTTGAGCTTGTCAATTTCTGTAACTGTGTCTAATCTATTCGGAGTACATTGGAGAAGTTGGACCTTCGTGTGACTTAAACTGTAAATAGTTTAAACTCTTCGGACTTTGACTTAACTTCCAAAACCTATATAATGAGTCAGCTCCCAGATGTCCAACTCCCTGCTCATTTGGCTTCAACGTGCATGCAAGAAAAACACCAGAGGAAGTCCACGTTTTCATTTTTTTTCTTCATTCTCTTTCTTTTCCTCTCCTGTTTGGTGTGGGAGTTATTGTTGATTGGGTTCTTTTCTTCCCTCATCTCTGTCTGTGGCTTGGTAAGTGGGTTCTCCGCAACTCTTCCTTCTTCTTCTCCAATTATATCTCTCCTTCTCTGTTGCTGTGTCCTCATCTCATGCATGTGTTGTTTCTTTCATTTGCTTTGATTTTAGTTGATTTGGAGCTTGATTCAGTGGATTGACAGGCTTTGAGGCAAGTATAAGTACAGGATTTGATAACACATATGAGTATTTGTTTGATTGCTGTGATTCTTTTGTTCTCATAGGCTTAGCATGAATTTACAGCCGAATCTATTGTTTTGGATTCATCGGAGTTTGTTTTGCTCAAGTTGTACATGAATTTCCAAGTTCTGTAACTATCCCGATTCGTTTTCTGTATTGTACGGCTAAGCCGTAACCTTGTACGGCTCACATTCCAAAGACCTGAACTTTTGAATTTTGTTCTACGGCTAGGCTACGGCTAAGCCGTAGATTGTTCTACGGCTGAGCCGTAAGCTAGCCGTGACCCAACTGTGACAAAGCCGTGAATTAAATCTCTGATCAGTCGAAACTTTTCCGATACAGTACTCCTACGGTGTGGCTACGGCTAAGCCGTGGATTGGTCTACGGCTAAGCCGTATACTGAACCATAGCTCAGCCGTAAAAGGTATCTGATCAGAGGTGGAAGATGACCAGTTTAGCTGTGTTTTGAAGGGAACTACGGTTTAGCCGTAGTGCATGTTATGGCTAGCCCGTAGGATGTCTTCGACTAAGCCGTAGGTCACCCATGGCTAAACCATAAGGCATGGCAAATCTGAAATAAAACTTAGGATAATGGTGAGACTTGTAGGGCTCAATTACAGGTTAACCACCCATGTAAACCTGCCCAATGGACTCTTTGGACCGCATGAATAGTTTGTTAGGCTGTGACGTATTCATGTGAGCATTGATTTACTGTTAAGCACCTCCCCATGGGTGTTGGTTTAAGGGACTTCGGTGCACGTGAGGATTACACATTGCAACACTAGGATGGCAACGGTGCATCGAATAACTTAAAACTACATCAACATGCAAGGTTAGTGACAGTGAACAACTAGATTAGTATTGGCTTGTAATTAACCTTGATTCCGTATTAATCTGAGATGCATTGCATATTGTTTACAGTTTTGCCCTCTGTTCTGCAAATCTATGTCTATACATTACGAGGTCATTTTGCTTTCGTCCTGTATATCTGTTCTATTCTTCGTTCCGCACTAAGCTTTGATCTATGTTGTGCTTTGGCTTATGCTTTGTTGGCTTCGTGTGTCTTTGATTATTGGGTATTCCCTGGTGGCTCTGCCCAGAGATTAACACGTGAGGATAAGATCCGGTCTTTGTCATCGGTGAGTCCAAAGCGAATAATCTCCCTTCTTTTGGATTTGATTTGATTGGTATTAGTCTGGCTCTACTTAGCCTCAGCCCTAGGATGCCCGACGGGGTTACCTCTGGCTTAGATCTCTGTATCTCTGTATCACTGCAGTGTCGCTTTGTCTTGGGACCTCGGAACCCAGGAAACCGAGACCCACTTGTACCCTGGCCCGGTCAGTGGTGTTCTCCTCTGCTCTGCTTTGCTCTGCTCTCTACTGGAGAGAATATGGTTAATGTAGTAGCCACCTAGTTCAGTATTTCTATGTTTTGATTCACTTATCATGCTTTACTTCTACGCACGATTTGCTTAGCATACTAAGATGGAACTCTGTATTTAATCTTCTGTCATTATTCTATTTGATACTATGAGTGTTCATCCCTATTACTTGTATTTGCTGGATCGTTGTATTCACTTGTGTTGTCTGTGGTGTTGCAGGCACAGATCCCTTGCCCAGCTCCCCGGTGGTCGAGGAGGCTGCAGGGCCGAGTTTAGAGGCACCCTCCGGTTTGGCAGAGTGGGCCTGATCATCTCTGCCGAGTGCGTACATGCATATCTTCAGTGGCTTTTGGTTTTGGTTTGGTTTTGGGGCTATGTATTTTATACTTCGGACTTTGTCACTTTGTATATTTGTATATCTTGATTTTGTCGTGTATCCAGACTTGTATCTGGTTTTCGTGTCTTGTATTGTATTTAGCTTTGACTTTTCCATTCCGCATCTGTTTTGGCTTCCGCTTTTCCTTTGTTGCTTGCTATGATATGTACAGCTTCCGCGTACGCTTAGTCCGCACGTGTTAGATCCCTTGTGCGTGTGCATCTGGACTGGGTTTGGATGCACATGCACGGGAGTACGTGTGTCACTGGTTTAGCTTTTCGCTAACCCCTGATTTCTGGGCTCGGGTCGTGACACTTTGCCTTTATCCACTTATTGTAGCATAGTAAAGTATAGAGAATGAGATGCGTACCAATAGATGGATGTTTGGATCTGGATGGGGCCCAACTATTATAACACCCAACGCGTACAACCCTTACAGGTTTGCAATGTCCATCATATGGTAACTCAAGTCCTCTATAACTCGAAATGTACAACTTAACCTAGGTTTGGCCACTTTTATTATACGTTCTATTGATGGATAAGATGATATCGATCTTACATTGCTATTGTATTCTTGCCTTCCTTTTCATAGATGTTTATAAGATATTATTGCTCTTCCTTTCAATTATTTAAATGCATAAATGGTAATTTGACCTAGGGTATACTTAGAGATGACTCGGGAATATGAAATGGAAATGAAAGTAATGTCTATGGCTGGGACAGCTATTCAATAGCTGTGTATACATGAGAAATTATAACATGGATGGAGATATAAAGGCATAAATGAATACTATAATTATTACAGATGAGATCTTATACAGGGATGATCTTGCTCACGCAAGGAGCCCAGCCAGACATAGACCTACCCTTATTGATCCAGTTCTACTGGCACTTATATCCATTCAGTTGATAGCTTAGCCTTGGGTAGGCAACCCTTGGTAAAAGCATATTTTATAGGCCCCATGGTTGGCTGAGATCCGACGGGATTGTTTTTATATAGCTGGATACGCGGTCCAGTGGATACTGCGGTATCAAACCTATACCAAGGATTCAGAACTCTTTCCTAAAAGTCCTACGGGATGGATAATGCTAGTTTATCATACCATGCAATAGACGTTGGATGTGCCTCTTGTTTAGGTGTTGGATGATATAGATGTTACTTAACTCAGTTGATTCTTATTTATCAATTCATGATCTTGTTGCCTTTGATATTGTTAACATTGACTTTATTAATTATATCGTTTCCGTTATTCTATCTTGAAATATATATGATATTATTTACATGCCGCGTTTGCCAAGTCCTACGTGACTTGACCATATTTGCTTTGGGTGTGTAGACTGTGAGCCCGCTACCTTTACTTCGGAGGGAGAGGCGTCGGAGAAGGCCCTTGAGGTACCTCGACTAGACCAATTTACTTGGACAGCAGTTAGTGAAGAAATTTAGTTGAGCACTCGGAGATCATCGTCATCAATTGGGAGGTTGTTCTTCTGGATAGTTTTCTTCTAGTTTTATTAGATGAGCAGTTTTGAGAAGTTTATAATAAATTATAGTAATTTTGGGATTACTTGGACTTCGTAGATAAGAGTTATACTTCCAGTACTTGTTGATTTGACAAATGTGACAGATACCATTTACTATAAGGGTCATAAATAATCAATTGCTTTTGCAGTTGTGCAAATGTTTCACTTATCCTTTTATAAAGGTTGAATGCATAGAAAAAAATTGAATTGGTCCTCACTACATATTAAAGATCCTGTTTGTATTGCGCCCCAAGTTCGAATTTCCGCCTTATTCGGATAGCCCGGATTTGGGGGCGTTACAGGCAATGCATGTTTTCATTAATGTGCAATTCTGATTCCATTATTCTGTGAATGGCCAACTCCATATCTCATCATAGGATGGTCCATGTTTTACCCTGAGAGAGTAGTGACATGGAAGGATAATTCAACAAAACTAGGAACTAATGACAAATGCCAAGTTGCAAAAAATCAAGCTTATGAGGGTCTAATTCAACCCTCTTATGAAAAGAGATGCTCGTTCTCAATATACTACAAGGAACAAAAATGATCCCAGGTGACTATTTCGGTCCCTATCTAACTGTAGGGGCCTTTTTGATGAAGAGGCCATCTAAGGTGATTTTTGGCTAAATCCTCAAAAAAACTAATATATATATATATTCACTTTTTTTGGTAAAATATGCATTTTCACCTAAGAGAATCCAAGTCACTTCCACCCCCTCCTCTTTCCTTTACTCTTGATTTTACCTTTCATTTTCTTTTACTCTTCCTTTCCCTTAAACAAATACAACTAATGCAATCTTATGCATGATAATAAGCACATTATTCATCGCATGTTCAATATTACTATAGGACTAACTCTTATTAGAATAAAATTTTGAGACATCTCCAAACACACTTGTTTTAAGTGGCTTGGATTTTCACTGGTGGGCCTCACTTTGGGATCTTTGACCCATAGACTCCTCGCTACCCGTATGCTATCAAGCCAAGGTTAAAAAAAATGGCTAATACCAGTTTATATTGGCCAATATGTACCGGTATGGCCGGTACTAGTATGATATTTTGGTATGTAACGATTACAGTACTATCACACCAAAATATCATGAAAATATCATTAATATTGGCCGACTGTACAAATATGCACAACCTTTCTTTTTTGTGTATTCCTCCTTTACCCATATTCCTTCTTTCAAACACGCCCCAGCTGCTCCTCTTCTATTCCACCTCCAAAGACATCAAAAATCACATATTTTGTTGGATTTGGTCCGTGATAATCACTAATACACCTATACTAAGGTTAGTATGTTGTCTTTTTTGTATATATATATTTTTTTTTGTAAATCTTTGTTTAGTAAGAGTTTAGGAGTTAGCAATGTTATGGATATATTACATTCACTTAGATTTGCACATTTTGAGTGTGGATCTCTTATTTGGTTCATGAAAAATTGGGGCTTTTGGCTTTTATTGAAATTCAGGTTTTTTTTTTAAATGTTAAGAGTACTTGGTGTATTTTTATTTTATTAGTATGCAAATACATGATTTTGTGAATCACTTTAGTAGATCTAGTAAAGTAGACTATATAGATCTACAAGATGTGGACTTTTTTCAATCTATTTATTTTTGTATTTTTAATAATTTAATAATAAAATAGGATATTTTGAGGATTTCATCATAAATTTGTTTATTCTAAGTAGGCATAATTATTGTATACTTAATGTAAGATAAATTTTCATTATGCTATTATGTAAATAGTTTTTAAAATTTTAATTTATTTTAATATTAAGTACTTGTATATTTAGGTTTTCATCATAAATGTAGTTATTGACTTTTATGAATCAATTGGGGATTTGGGCCTTTTGAATTTTATTGAAATTTAGGGTGTTTTCTTTAATGTTAAGAGTACTAAGTGTATGTCCTATATAGATTAACACTATACACAAAGTACAAATAAGCTGTATTTTTAATAAATAGCTCATAAGTCATAATTATGGTTCTTACAAAAAAAGAAAAAACAAATTAGAATTATGGTTGCATTTTATGACATTTGTGATATATTAACGTCTTTTGTCATATACATCTAAATCTATTTAATTGTAACCACAATTTCAGATAAAACAACGACACAGGATGTTATAGCTTAGAGAAACCGATAATACTTATTGCTATTGAAAAAAAATCTTATTTTCTATCTTTTTCTAATATTATGGATTTTTAAATATTTTTAATTAAAAAAATTTACACTACGATAACTGCAATGGATACCATATTGGTTTTTGGGACTGGCCAATATCACAATTGATACTGCAATTTTCATCCATGCATTTGGCTATCAAAGGATCAATCCTAGATATGATACTTTTTCTACAAATGTGGACTATGCTTTTCACTTGTGTGGACTAGCTAGGTTTCAGCCCTCTTCATTGAGCTCTGGGAGAGGGAGAAAGAGAGAGAGAGAGAGAGAGAGAGAGAGAGGATCGACTCTTTACTACTATTCATTGACAGTCGGCATGGGGTAGTGAGAAACATGAAACATTCCATAACTGCCCAATAAATTGTACCGGGCCCAGAGAGAGAAAAGCCAAAGACTGGGACGATCGACTCTTTTACTACTCTTATTCATTAACGGTCGGCATGGGGCAGTGAGAAACGTGAAACATTCCATGACGGCCCAATAAATTGTACCGGGCCCACTGTGGTTGTGGTAGTGGGCCCACCCACTAATGTCATGCATTATACACAAGAAATTGTGGGTCCCACACGCACTAAGTTCCGCCACCAATCCTGTTCGGATTTAAAAGTATCAGCTAGATTTGGCACGGCACCATACCATACCATACCATACCACACCAACAAGAGGGAATGGGAAAAAAAGGTCAAAATTCAGCAGTAATATCGTTGAAATCGGTGCTTGCGAATAGGTGGGACCCACTCCCACCGGGGCACCTACAGGCTACAGTGCATGATGATGAATCGTGATCCTAGTTAACCAAGAACAGGTCATGTGGCATGATAATAGACTTGAGTGTAGAACAGGTCATGTGGCATGATAAGAAACCTGAGTGGAACTCCACGGTGACGCCAACTTTAAAAATCAAGCCGACCGTTAAGTGTGCTGGTTATCCACACTTTCACAGGTCCATCAGTGCGAACCCATGACATGAGGTCTGAACTCTTGACTCCACTGGTAGAATCGGCATGTGAATTTGGTATTGCCATCTTGCCAGTGATAAACTCTGCAATTTCTTGACTTTCAACAAGTGCCAAGATCTGTGTTTTCCAAAGTAGATAATTCATAGGTGTTAACTTCATAGAGACAAAAGTCAGCAACATTAATAGTGGCTGCGTAGGGGTATGTGGGTGGTTTGGAAGTGCTACCTAATTATGGAACATTTTTAAATTTTATTTAAATAGGAGCAAGTCCGATAGTAAAATTCTAAATATGGTTAATAATGTGATTAAAACTATATCATGCATTATTATTGATAGAAGTAGCCACCTTGCACTTGAGATATTTGATGAAATTTGCAAAACCTAAACCCCAACAGAAAAAAATCTTCCCCATATAATTTTAAGACGGTTTGGGAATTTGAACCCATAGTCATAAGCAATCAGCACATCTTCAACATTGCATTGAACCATATGGGCCAACTTGTTTTGCTAGGTTCTATGCAGGAGGTGAGTGCTTAACTGTTGTGTATCTTAATTGTTTTGTCTCTTTATTTCAAATGAAAGCTTTTCCCCTACCAAAAATATAACACATTGGATTGAGATGCAAGAGGCCCTTTCCCCATATGATAGTTGGATCACTGAAGTGGTATTTAGATATTTTGTAACCATGGTCACATGGTCCTGCAAGAATCAGCTATGTTAATTATTGGTCTCGGTGGGAGTGGGGCTCTCCTTTTATGCAATCAAATCGTTCAACTGTACAGTACTGTTCCAATGAAGCTTATTTTGGGGATCAGCTTGGCCCTTCTTGATTAACAAATGGCTAGGCATAGATGTGGGGCCTGCGGTGATGTATGTCGATCGTAGGCACAAGTGGTCTCCACAAGCCTGGCCATCGATGCTCCAAAACGGTCAGTGCATAACTCTTTCCCCTTCTGTATAATTATAAGAGTAAAGTGTACCATTCAATAGATTAAAAAAAAAAAAGGTGGTCTAGCGTGTGAAGCTCTTGCATAGCGGGGTTTGAGGAGGGCAAGTAATGAGGAAAAAATTAGAAAAATATTACTATGCATTATTTCCTCACCAAGTAATGAGGGACAAATTATATATATATATATTAAAGCTACAAGAATGGAGACATTTGGACGGTGCCACATTAGCACATCTTATTTTTTATTTTTTTCTAGAGTGCCACATTAGCTTTTAATAAATTGACACCAGGCCATCTTAAATTCTCTTGATCGACCATTTCAGCCCCCTAAAATCTCTCTCCCTTCAAATTAATTACACGGGTCATAAAATAATCTTGCCATAACCAATTACTATTGTACACCCCAAAATCACTCCATCTGTCATTAAACATCATTATATTCCTCAATTTAATCCCCTAAAATCTCTCCCCCATTAAACACCTTTATTATTCTACACTAAAACCTCTCCCCTCCCTACCGTATTCCATCACCCCTAAAATCTCTCTTCTTTCGATCTGTGTGATACGTATGTTCAATAAGAAAGGGTTGCAATAGATTGAAAGATAAGGTCTCAGTGGAAAAAAAAAGATCGTCTTGATGATGAGTTGAGGGGTTTAGCTAAAATGGAGTGAAACATCCCTTTCTGAGTCGTTTCAATAACTGTATGTCCATGGCTTCCAAGAGACAAGAAACAGATAGCAATAAAAAGCTCATATTTAGAGTTTTGGTTTAGGGTTTTGCCCTCCCAGACAACCATGGAAGAGAGAAAGAGAGACAGAGAGAGAGAGAGTTGCCTGAGAGAAGAGAGAGAGAGAGTTACCTGTGAGAGAGAAGAGGCCGAGAGATGAGTACGAAGAGGCAAAGAGAGAGAGAGAGAGAGAGAGAGAGAGAGATGATGATGATGATGATGATGATGATGATGATGATTGTGGAAATTGGAAAATGTTCTTATAGGACGTGCGATTTGGTTCAAGAAAAAGCAATTCTCTATCCGGAATTGGTATATACAATTGCCAGTGGGGTGGAGTCACGATGAGGCCCCTGCGGCTTAAGTCCAAACCATTCAAGGTAAACCACTTCTGTTTATTTTTTCACCTTCGCTGGGATGGGCCATATCGCAATAGATGAAGTGGGGCCCACATTAGATTCATCATCGGATCACATGCTTATGTGATACCAGAGGGCAAAGTAGTCCAATGTTCTAATGTTTTATGGGAAGAAAATTATATGTAACTACTTTTAGGGATTTTTATGGATTAAAAAAAAACAATCCTAAGGACCTATTTTAAGGGCATGTTTTGGTTGATAGCCCTTGGAACTGTACTATTCTCTCCTGTGTTTGCCAAACCTATAATGTAATGACTCTTCCACTTAGAAATTCTTGGTTCGGTTTTTTCACATGAATTTATGACAGGTATTTAGGAAGTTGGAGATTTTGTGACATTATGTGATGGCTTGTCTGATATTTTCAAATGCGTTTTTTTTTTCAAGGAAGTTTTGAATTTCACCTAACTTAGAGGACTCAAATGTCCTTTGAGAATTTCGAAATTCCACTTCCTTTACCTTTTGCTGCAATTCGTTGATATTCGAGTACAAATGCCATGTTAATTCAAAGAATTCTTGTTTGGAAAATTTTAAAATTCTCAAACAAAGTGAAATTCCTATATGCTCACTTGTATTTGAACATTCAAAAATTTTAGTAAATGGTGAAGGATGTGGAATTCTAAAATTCCCAAAGGCCAACTTTTTGGGCCTGTTTCTTTTCTGTAACTCAAAGAATTCATGTCCAAGGAATTTCTAAGTTTCCAGACATAGTGGATTCCTGGATGCTCCCTTAGGGCCTGTTATTTTGTAAGAATTCCTGCCATAGGTTTTTGAGGCTTTAGGGACATGATGTGATATCTTGTTCCTGGAATTTGCAATGCCTTGTTTCATCATAAGCATTATTCCAGAATTCCACCTCCCTAGAAGGTCTTTAAAAGCCTTTGCAAATTTCATATTTTCACATCCTTCAGCTTTTGCTGGAATTCCTAGACACTCAAGTACAAGGGAGCATCTAGAAATTCCATAATTTGTGGGAATTCTAGTCTGGGAATTTTGGAATTCCCTAGACGATAACTCTTTGAATTCTTGTAAATAAACGAGGCTTTATACCTGAGTATTTAGGAATTCCAGCAAAAGTTGCAAGAGATGAAAATTTGAAATTCCCACAAGGCATTTGAGCCATTTTAGTTGGGTGGAATTCAAAAATTCCTACAAAAACGTGGCAATTGAAAATGTGAGTAGACAACCCATCACATCGTGTTCTTAAATCCCCAACATCCCAAGAACTAGTTATAAATTCTTCTAAAGAAATAGGTAGGTGGAATTTTGGAATGCTTGTAAAGAAATAAGACATTTCCAAATGTCAAGAGACAAGATGTCACATTATGTCCCCAAACCCCAACAACCCTAGTTCTTGGTAAAAATTATTGAAAGGGAACGGGCCCAAAGGAACATCTATGAATTCTACTATGTTTGGGAATTCAAAATTTTCCCATAAATGAATTATCTAAATTCTATGAAATAAATAAGCCCTCAGGTTTTAGGGAGATTAAAAGAGGAGTGGGTTGAGATCAATGAGTAAATGCATTATTTTTATATATTTGGATGGTTGGTGTAGAGTAAAAAGTTTGAAATTTGCATATGGTAGGATGAAGAAAATGGAGAATGAGTTACTCTACTCATTTTATTACAGTATCTTGAATTAACTATGGGAGAGAAAAAGTTGAATTGAAGCTAATGTATTCATGCCGAGCAACCATTGAGTATCTTTAAAAAATGTATCTCCATAAATCACAAACCATGGGATTAAATCATGGTGAACCACAATTTTAATTACAATAAATTTAGTTCCATTTTAAAATGGTAACATGACTTATAAGATAAGAGAATATGAGATATTGACACTCTAACAAGTTGGTCGCCAACATAATGCTCAGCCCAACCTGGAAGATATCTTTCTTTTTTTTTTTTTTTCATTCTTTTACATTTGTTTGAGAGCTTTAGGTCACTATGGCAAAAAGTGTAGCTGTAGAAACTTGATGGCCATTAGAAAAGGACCATTTTCCTTTATTTTCTCTTGAAGATTGGCATCATTTAGTTTGTTTCTTTGGTTGCTTTCTATTTTTTCTTCTTCTTTTTTTATTGGCCATGTGTTGCCCATGTTCATACTTACCCTTTTATTGATAATGCAACTTCTTAATATGTGGGCCATCGATAGATGATGGTGCTTCTATATTTGGCATCAAATTATTTTTTTTTTCTATATATAATCTGAGTTTTTGTGCAATTTTCTATTAGATTTCTAATTGAGTTTGGTTCTTCATCGATCTCTTATATTGTGAATATATTTTTAAGAACCGGATTGGTTATCATTATCCACATCAATCATGAACCAAATGAAAAGACGTATGTTAAAAAAGTTAGGCGTGAAAGTGCAACTATCCAAAGAAGGCATCACTTCTTCCAACCAATACCTTACAACTAAAGGCAATTTTATTTTCAAATATATAGATTTTTTAGTAATTTCTTTTTAATTTATTCTGTTTCTAATAATATCTATAAAAACCTCAATATCTTTTTGCTTTTGGGCCCATGCTAAATATATATTGTAGCAATACCATCTTTTGTGCGAGGGCGACACTTAGCGTAATTCTCTTTATAAGAGAGCAATACGTGGCGCAATATAAGGATTCCATTCATATTAGCTAAACTCTATTCATACCAAATATCTAAAATTTCTCAATTTTTTTAAAATCTCTCATTGGTTTTCTATAAAATCTCTCTCTTCCTAATTTCTCTCTTCATCCCTCCACAACTTCATCCTTATCTATTCTTTAAAGGACTCTTATCTCATATATCCATACCACATCTCTAAAATCTCTCAATTTTTTTGACCCATTTTTGAAACACCATGTCATCACCCTTTTAATAATTTTTTTAATGAAAATAATTATTTAGATTGGCTTCTTTTTCATAATTCTGGTTCCGGGTCCTTTGTGTACTCGGACCGAAATCAAAAGGATCCCATATGATCGAATATATATATATTTAATATTTAAAAATGATAAAATTCTAAGATCTAAATTCCATATCAACCCTTGATATAAACACTCTCCACAACAATGCCTTATCGACATGTCCATTAGTTGCTAAGTCCAAATATTATGGCCTATATGCCCTACCTA